>OX453297.1:34530431-35829543 GCA_949710035.1 Crambus lathoniellus
TAAGTGTTTTTAAGCTCGTCATTTGGAGTAGCTTTCACTGTAGTAAGTCACGCGATGTCTGCTCTCTTCATTATAACAGCTAAATGATGGCGGGATGATTAAGCTTGTGGTTCCACGATTTACAATTATAGAGAAAATTATGAGAATTGTTCTACTTCCGAGATTAGAATCTAGGTTTAAAGTTATCTATTAATACATATATTTTACTCGTGTAATATTCTAAAAGCTGGAAAGCTTTCCACATAGGTGTAATAGGTGTTTTTCGTAGATAAATTCTCATTACAGTCTAGTTATTCATTGAGGCACACAATGAGGATATGAAATACAGGTATTGCCAGCACACTCGCTCGTCTCTCGATCTAAATTACGTGCATTACAGTAAAACGTGAAACGGGGCTTATTGTGAGCTAGACGTATATGGGATATTTAAGCGGATTTAAGTCGATTCCTGGATATTAACCCACGGGTCGATAACCATTTTCTAACCTTTAGCAGAAAATTGGACCTGACTGTTGAATCTAATTAGATGATGATCTTGTTTGGAATAATTTGGTAGAGCCCATCTCAATTTAAAGGAAGATGGTTAAAGATGGCTACAAAAAGGGGATATATCTAACTGAATGTAACTTTTTTATAAACTAGTTGCATCTACAAGAAAATATTCTTTTTAGTTAGTAGCAAAAGTTGCGTGATGTGATGACTCATGGTTATTCATAAGTGCCAAGTGAATTGTTTACAGCTTGAGCAGACCAAAGGGGTTCACATTAATCTCAAAACGGGTCTCCTTGTCAGCAACTTTACTAACTGATGCCGTTCCATCACTCACTGGTCCTTTAACGTCGAGCTTCTTAACTATTATGAATCTTAGAATTTCACAGTTATACATTAAAAACTTTCACACTTCAGCCTGATGGTTGTAATATTTCTTGTTTAGTGTATTTTAGTTCTCCACTTCATTTAGATTCAGTTCATTAATAATCCCTTTGTTTCGGTTATTGACAAATTATTAGACAACCGCTAAGATTGAGTAATACCATTTCTCAAATTTTTATCTTAAGATATCCATGCGAAGTCAGTTATCCATCCAAAATATGAGAGAGCGGTTAAACAAAATCGTGATTAATATGTTATGATACGCGTAGATATCGAAGCTACCAAATTTTATCGGAGCCAATAAAATGCTAGGGTTCAATACACTAAAAAAAAATTACATGGTCATCAAAACCGACGGACCACAATGGGTCTGCGTGTAAGACGGATGATAGCCGCGCCGGCCATGTTGGCTGCCGAGACGTTATATTTATTGGCCACTGGCTCTAATAATCCGATTTGGACGTCATTCGAGCTTTGTGATTAATTAATCTATCAGTACCGGTACTTTCCTTGCGTGTATCGTCGGGACGTTATTTATCGAGATTATTACAAGAATCAGAATAGGCTGGATTGTAAAGTGATTTGAATTTTTCGGCTTCGGGATTCCAGTTTTTTAAATTACTTACTTATTTTAGTAACTTTGGATGAAATCCGACAGCTGCATTGCGTTAAAGACTCACCAAAAGAAATATTGAAAGTAGCTTGAGATGAAGTTCCTACGGATGCGTACATGTAGCAATATAATTTGCATTTGTATTGCTATTCCACCACAAGACAGACACAATAAAGGTTGTAAAATCCGTGAAGAGCGCTAGAGTAATCACCAATTTCCTTTACTGTGCTTGCAATGGTTTATGACAATATTTGCAAGTGCAAAACCCAACGGTATGAGAGCTTTGAATCCATCAGAATCGTTATAGTTATGACGAATCGGAATGACTTCGGTGAGATTATTCCATCGGCACTTTTCGTTTGGAACAAGTTTCAAGACAAGGATTAATCCGACCGAAGGAAGGTCCGAGAAGTGTTCTGATTTTATCATATCAATACAGAAGAAGAAGAAGTTTTATGAGTTTGAAGCTGGTATTTAGTAAAACTTACGATAAAAGAAAGGTCAATCTATTTAAAAAAAAATGTTTTAGAGTTGGAGATGGTATTGGTGAGTGTCCTCTAGCCGTAGCATGAGAAACTATCGCTATTAGGCGCTACTCACGATCACTTTTAACTGTCAGTTTTCACTGAACTGACAGTACAAACTGAACGTGTTAGTAGTACTCACGTTTCAAGGTAATCGAATAGGAAATTGCACCGTCCTTCAAAAGCTGTCAAAGTGGTCAGGTCCTTATACGACCGAAAGAGGCGATGCTCTAATTTTCATTTAAAAAACACGTGAACGGTTACCCAAAGGACAGTTTTTTGTGCTACGGCTACTGAAAGCTATACGCTTCAGTTCATGCACTATGCCATCGTGAGCCGATAACGGCTTTCGACGAGTCTATTCTAGATGATAGACAGCATTGTGGTATAAGTAGTGAGTCATTGCGACCATAATAACATTGGATTGTGTTATTGCTTGGTTCAAGTGTACTTTGGTGGAAATAGTTTAACGGAAACTCATGGATAATATTATTGTACTTTTATATAATTTTGGATTTAGAGTCAATATTATTTTTTTGCTTGTGGTTCTAATATCTAAATTTCACAATACTGTTCTAAATTATACTGGCTATTGATCACTAGATGTGCACTGAAACAGAAATTTCTAAACTAGGAACAAACAAGGAAAGTAATTAGGGTTTATTTATGGGGCTACCTTATCTGAGGACGGGCACGAATGGGGCAAGTAATTGTTTGCATGCCCCCGCGGCCGCGGCTATCGGCTCCGCGCATGTCCGACAGAGCATGTAGGGTATGGTCGAGGGTATTGTTCGCGGATCTTTCTGTAACGAACTTTAACTTAAGATAGAAATTGGACATTTAGAAATATAAGAGCAATTAATTGGGTTGTGCATAGATAGTTTTCTAACGTTAATGACTAAGACTGATTCGAGTACCGGGGCGGGTAAATAAATGATTGTAGTGTCGGTAGGTACTAATGACTGTTTATTTTAACTGTCTAACAACTAAGTCATAACTGTTTTTGGTATTGTCTTAGAACTAACTGTCCATACACATCGTATCAATCTATGACGTACACCATTATGGAGTGGTTAGTCTACACAATGTCTTGCTTTCTTTTTGTTTGTGGAAAAATGGATTTTAAATCAAAAACGAATAGAGTGATTTTGAAAATTCTGTCTATCGGTGACAGTTTCATTATTCCTGCGTGACATAGGTATATTTTATTCCGTTATTCCCACTGGAATCACGCGGATAGGCGGTGTAGGTGCGCGGAGTAGCTAGTGATTCCAAACTATAGTTTGTCATGTAAAAATAAAAATATAATCATTATATTATTATTCATTCATTCATATTTATCAATATTATAATAAACACCTTTACTGACAATTTCATTGCTATTTTGATTTATTTTATCAATTTCAAATTATTTTTACTATTTTGCATTTACAATGAATTTTTTTATTATTGAAAATGAAGTAAGTCGAGAGATAGGTCGATTTTTTCTAATACTTCATTTTCAATATTTATCATATTGATAATTTTCTTGCAATTTTCATTTTTATCTTTTAAAAGGTATCAAAATTATATCATTTCTTAAATAAAACATTTCAAGACCACATTATGGCATTTCACGAAATGTTGTTACTCCTGCCTCCACGGTAGAATGCTTCCAATTATCCCCTAGACCCCTTGTGACGTAAACGGCAGCTGCAACTAACGTACTCTACCATACTCGTGTCCCTGTCCAACTCTAGTCATTTAGTCCGCTATCTCTTTCCAACGACACTGCATATCTGTCATCCGGTCAGCTCTGTTATGTTTGAGTATCGATTTTTGTGACTGTATTTTATTAATCTCTTCACAATATGAAGATATGGTCTTAAATTGTTGAAACAGGGTAAATGATAGAATAAACTGTCAACACGAATATTCAAATAATACTTAAATATCATTTATTAATATAAAAATAAAAAAAATAATATTTTCGAAGATACTAACATCATTTTAATAGGTACCTACTAATTATCGAATGTATTTGCCGCATCTTCTGTTTGAGCTAGATACCTACTTATTTAATCTGATAGTTTTATACTAAGCATACTGAAGTCCTTTATTCTAATTACTGAACTGAAGCATACTGAAGTCTATGTTTGATATGTAAAGACACTCATAGCTGTAGATAGCTATGAGTGTCTTTACTTACAAAGATGTTTCTGATAAAATGTTGTTTAACAAATGAAGTGCGTTGCATTCACAGCACGGCCACGTGTTTCGTATTCGATCTTTTTTCGGTTATTTTTTGTGTCGCGATCGTTTTTTGTTCCTCGTTGCTTGATGCGCTTTTTTCAAACCCATCTGATATGTTATACTTAATGCCGTTTAATGTGTTGGGTTATGTGTTTAGGACAAAGCTCAACACTGTGTTGACTTTTACCTATTCCAGTCGCTTTAAAAACTTAAGCTTCATTTATGATTGCTACAACAGAATTATATTTATCTTTTAAGGGTTCACTTTCCTTTTTATATTTAAGTTTACTTTCTTCTCCATCAATTTTTACTTCAATTTTTGTCTCCACATCTGTAAATTATTAGACCCTTTCAAAACATAACAATATTATAGTATTCTTTGACATAACTCACCGTTTACCATAGGACATGCACGGGAGCAAAGTACGATGGTCACCTTCACCTGGGCGACATAACGGCAACCTAACCGAACAATCTATGGACATAATGTGTTTTTAATGGTATATAAATAAATGTATCTCCAGATGCGACGGACAGGACTCGTAACGTTAATTTGTGAGAGAGTAATTATAAAACGGTACTTTGTCTTGTGCAGTCCTCATTTGGACTTTAATAGTTTTGAGAATCGTTTAGTTTATTGTAGTGTGTAAATAAATAATACAATCGGAAGATATTGACGATTTAACTGTTATATAATTACTGGCTGTTTACTCGTAATCTCTTTACTGCGTCAAGATTGTGATGACTCTTGGGTTAAAAGGATTAAAAAAAAGACGACTTTTGCTGCCGGCAATCTGTAAATTGAATATTTTATACTTTTTATGGCTAAAGATCTGTTTTTTTTACAACAAAAACTTACTTTATAAAGGGAAAAGCAATGGTTGATTCATCCCAGCTCAGTAGCTATTATCTCTTGAGGAGGTTCCTTCATTTACACATTATACGCGATTGCAGTCACTAGATTTTCGGAGGACACTGCTGCCCATGTTCTTAAGGTTTAACTAAGGGGTTACTTGGAAGAAGAGAACGAAGGAGTAGTGCTTTTTTATATGCCACCGGTGACACGGTATCAGATAACTATTATACTATACCTACAGTAGAGGTAATGGCAAACAAGTTTTATTCTTCTTTGTGTATGAACTGAAAAGGCAAAAGAAAAGAAACTTGGATTAATTTAATGGAATTAAAAATAAAGTTAAGCGCGCATGCAGCAAGCAACATTTGACTTACTTAATAGTCAGAGAAAGGTAAATACATCATCGATTTATAATTGACCACCAATCTCAAATGCATAAGTCGTTTCGTATTAATATTCTCCAAACGTTTTTAATTCTTAACCGTAAGGCTTTAATTAGTTGGGATATTTAACGACGCAGCGAGAATTTACGTCTATAGAAGGCAATAACAATTACTGATTTCGGCTTTTTGACGTCTCCTCTTATGAATGTAAATTGGTGTTATTTAAGTTTTATTATTTATGATGCTTCGTGTATACCTATTTGATCTATGGGAGATACTCTTCTTGCTTGCGGCAATTCGTTTGTCAATTGTCTTTAAGAAATGTCGTATCTTTTGCTTTATTGCTTCGGATTTATTGTTCCCGTGGGTTTTATAATAATGAAGTTATTAAATTTTTAATATGATTGTGCTTAATAACTTGCCTTGTGAGAAAAGGTTTATACGCTTTTTAATGTGTATAATTTCATAAATTGATGATGGTTAAAGAAACTTTATTTCTCATAAGAACTATACATTATTCAATAACTGAGAAATACTCAATTTTAGCACTAAGTAGGTATACATTTTTAACCACGGTTGAACAAAAACAGAATAAACAATTTATTATTTGAGGTAGGTACTAATTATTTTTGTGTGTCCGATTGCCACCTAACAGTCTTCTTCTTCTTTCGTGTCAATGGAATGAAATGCAAATTAAATCTTCCCCGCCCAGAACTCGGCTAATCGAACCGCTGGCTCAGGTCGTGGAGTGTGCAGCTGATCGGGCACCTGGGGCAACGTAGGAGATGGGACATAGATTGTGGAGTTACACCGCACTCGCACTGATCGTCACTGGAGAGCAGCCCCAGCGGCACATGTTTTCCTTGCAGCGGCCGACTTGTGTTCCGAGTCTGTTTAAAGACATCCAAGTCGGCCACGTTTGATCATGGCCAGGGGCCAGGCTTTTCCAAGGGTGGAGTAGCCCTGGAAGGTTCATCAGATGTGGGCCGTACGCATCTAAGGAAGCTGTGTCTACTCTTAAGCCAGGGATATCCGAACAATGGGTGCCGGGCGTCCTGTTGTTCTTTGGTCATCTCGACGGAGGCCATAACTTCCCTGCTAGCTTTGGGAGGGGCTATACAAGCTAGTGGACACAGCAAGCTCAGCGGGGTTGGTTTTAGGCAACCTGTTATAATCCTGCAGGTTTCCTTCAATGCTGTATCCACCAGTAAGCCTAGCATGACCACCCAAAACGTGATATCTATCGCATGATAGAGCGACTTATCGACATTCAAACGTCAAAACCCATAGTCTTTTGACAGTTAAACCGGATAACTTATCATATCATATCGAATTTTGTTGGTCATGCTAGGGGGCAGATCGGCCTCTTAGAGGGCAGGCAAATTCTGCAGAGTAGCAAAGGCATAACAAACTTATTTGATCCGGTGGTCAAATGTTTTTGTTTGTGTTAGGTAGTGATTTTGCAACTGTTGAACATATAGGAATGCTATGCAATAAGTGTTAATTGGTGGTTGTGTTTTTAATGTGATAATTTAACGCTAATTTTCCGATGAAAATAGAGCATTCACTGTTTCGGATGATTGTGAGAAATTCCTCATTATTGGTAAAAAGTGAAGATGTTGCTTTGAAACGTAATGTAGGGATATTTTATTGCGGTGTTACATTGTTTTACGAAGTGCTTATAAATAGCTTTGTCGATGGCTATAAACTTTTTATTTGTCAAAGCTCTCTCGAATAAAACCCTAAAAACAAGCTAAAACAGAAATTTCTTTAAAAGGTTTAACAGTGAATTATGTTTTAAGTGATACTATATTTATTGTCTTTCGTGTAGCCAAAGAGTTTTTAATTACTCAAAAATCACCGTCATTATCACCTGTTCCTTTAATGGTGGTCGGAAAGATTTATCGGTTTTTTTTAATATTGAATGGGCTTAGTCTTGACCTCCATTTGGCCTAGGGGCATAGATGAGTGAGGTCTAAGTTGGAGCGAGTTCATCCAGAAGAAGCCTATTCCCCTTGAAGAGGTTTGGGTTGTTGTTGTTGGCTACTCGTACTCCAATTTTATAACAAAACAATAACCATTACTAGGTATTTAAATTTTTACTTTTTTGCATTCACAATGCAATTTTTATCATAGAAAAATGGAAAATAAAGTATTCAGAAAAAATCGACCCGTCTCACAACCAGATTTTTCCATATTTCTATGATAAAAATTGCATTGTGAATGCAAAAAAGTAAAAATTTAAATACCTTGCCATAGTAATTTCTTCTTTAGCGATTGTCAAATATCTGGAAAGGTATTTCTTTCGCGTGTGGGGGTAGTAATATCCTCACATTGATGAAATTAACGCTGGCTATACAGCGTGTAAGAAGTATTTGATAAATTCGACGCTTCTCGTAACGACTCCGTAGCTCAGTGGTTAGAGCAGTCGCCCGGATAGCGAAAGGTCGTGGGTTCGTGTCCCATCGGAGCTGGTTGTGAGACGGGTCGATTTTTTCTAAATACTTTATTTTCCATTTTTCTATAATAACCATTACTTCTTGTTCTCTGCTGACTCTACGCTTTATCCCGTGTACAATTTATAACACATCTTTGACATACTTGGGTACCTTGAGCGCACTCTTATCACCTAAGTTATAACTTTTATAAATAAAATGTTAAATATTTATTTATTTATTTATTATTATTTATTATAACGCCTGTTATAGTGTGTGTGCATGGGGTCCTCCATGGCATGACTGCCATTATGGCCATCAAGTTTAATACTTTGCCTTCGAAAGAGCTATTTGTCTAGTATCCCAACTGCTTAGCCTGACGAGCTGTATGTCCAATCGAAGACTCTCTCGTCTTGCTAGTGGCAAAGAATACTATTTACATTTTTACCATTTTTACACGATGTATAGAGTGCAAGTAAAGCTATTAAATGGCTATAAAAGTTCCGTCTTCTTTTTCTATATTTGAATTTTTCGGGAATTTCAAAATGCTTTAATGAATTTAGTGCTACCAAGTTTTTAGGGTTCCGTAGCCAAATGGCAAAAAACGGAACCCTTATAGTTTCGTCATGTCTGTCTGTCTGTCTGTCTGTCTGTCCGTCCGTCCGTCCGTATGTCACAGCCACTTTATTCCAAAACTATTACGACTACAGACTTAAAACTTGGTAGGTAGAAATATTCTGTGAACCGCTTTAGGACTTTTATAGAAAAATAAAAAAAATAAAAAATTAAGGGGGGCTCCCCATACATGGAACTAAAACTGAAAAAATAATTTCAATAAACATAATAGTGTGAGGTGTCTTAAGATAGGTATTTAAAAATGATATTTAGGTTTTTTTTATAATTTTTTATCAAAGTCAATATTTTAAAAGATATACACTTCCAAAGTGGTAAAATGTGTGTGTCCCCTCTAACTTTTAAAGTAAGAAAGTGAAAAATGTAGAAAAAAATATATGTTGTAGATCTTAATAAAAACTTTCAACGAAAATTGGTTTGAACAATATATAAAAAGCAGTTTTTGAGATATAACACATTTTCAAAAACCGCAAATGTAAGTTTGTCGTTCATACAAACACTATGGAAAACAAAGTTAATTTTTATGTATAGGCAATGGCACCGTAAGTGGGTACGGAACCCTTCATGGGCGAGTCCAACTTGGCCGATTTTTATTTATTGTCGCATTGTCATCTTCATGATAGAAAGTGGTATGCTGATATTACACGGTACAGCCAAATTGATTCACTTTGGTTGAAAGACGTAGAAATACAGGCACACATTGACATTGAATGATTCACTTTTACATTTACATTGTTCAAGTTGGTTGCTTCATCCAAATTGAAAGGCAAAAGTGAAACGTGTATTTCCGCTATAAGGCGCGAAAGTCCCCGACTGTCGGCACATTTTACCCCCATGGCAGTGATTCAGTGAGGCTGGTGTAGCACATGGGCGGCCGGCCAGATGGCGCGCACTTGAGCGAGGGGCGCCCGCGCATGGCTGTGGGAACGCGCGCGCCATGGGGTACTGAGGACCACACGATTAAGGGTAGCACTTGCGTTGTGGTACTTGAATAGAAGCTAATTACGGAATGATAGAAATATTTTTATGCATTCACAATGCAATTTTTTAAGTAAGTATAGGAAAAATGTAATAGTAAAAAATCACGAGCCCTATACTACGATCAACAATTAGATGAAGGCTCACGAACTAAATGAAAACTTTACATGGCACAGACGGACTTTTTTTTAAACGGAGAAAAAAGGTTACGAATGTTACGATCTTACATTATTAATGACAGGAACCGTTCCAAGTTTGAAATACCTTAGTATTATTGACACTGTCAAAATAATCTACTTATAATAAAATTATACTCTCAAGTGGGAGTATACGCTCGGCCATATCTGTCACTCCAACTATGTATCTAGAACTAGGTGTCATTGTTGTTCAAAGGCCCTATAAGTAGCTTTCAGGCGGGATGGATGGTTTGTTTGCTTGTATTGTCAGATTAGGTATATTCAGATATAGGCAATTCACGACTACCTCGAACCAAGTTGTGAATAATACTTATAACAAAATAAAAATACCTACCTACATAAAAAACAAAACATAACATTTTATTGCTCTGTTTAAGTGCAATATCTAATTTATAGTTATTAGAATGCTATTTGGTAAGTAGGTAGGTAGTGTTCTATACAATTATTGGCTATGTAGGTACTGTCGTTACTTACCTGCCAGTCTAGAACTCCTACGATAAAATAACTATTATAAACCTGAACAGGCCCATTTGCTTATTCGAAGACCTATAAAAACTTTAATTAAACTTACACACAAGAAATTAAGAAAAATCCTATACTTAACCCCTTGCATTACCTAAACAAACACACCTTAATTTTATTACGACACTGGAGACAGACTTTTTAACCGACTTATAAAAATAAAGTGTCGTAAAATAATGTTTATGCGTAACCATAAAGACCTCCCTCTGCGCCGTGGGTCGGGACCTTAACGGCTCGGGCGCATTGATGATAAAAAATATCAGATTTATAAGCCTTTATCTTTATAACTGGTGTTTTAATATAAATTGAGGATGTAACTGGGTTGGTATACTTCGATCAACAATACTACAAAACAAGATAACCCGTTGGAGTGTCAAAAACGGCCGAGCTAATAAGAACGCAGTTCGAATGTGCGCTCTTATTACTTATCGCTCATTGTCATTTATATGACGTAAAACCAAAGCATTAATTTTTCTCCGTTTAGAAGGCGCATGTCACGAATGTTGTACAGAATGATGAAGTGTTGGCCGCCTCTGTGGTCTAGTGGTACACATCACCGGTATCAGGCCCAAAGGTCCCGGGTTCGATTCCTACTGCGGGGTACATATTGTATTCGATTTGGTTGGTGGTAGGGCTTGTTCAAAGTCCGCCTGGCTAACTACCACCATTTATAACAACGATGTTTTCAGCATTGTTGTCTTCCGGAAGTTAGAGATAAGATAGTAAGTTCCTAGTAATTGAGGATTCCGGGAGTAGTGCGCTTCCACCTTCAGCATTATCATCACTTAACACCAGGGGGCCGATTCTCAGGCAATCGAGAAAAGTTCACATTTATAAGCTCGAAATTCAAATATAACACAGTTTGTGTATTGTCAGAATTTCACAATCGAAAAAGTTCGATTGAAAACCAGTCGAACGCAACGAGTGGTACAGACCAATAGATGTTCGTATACGAACTTAGCTGTCAAAATGAATTTGTTGACATATGGGGCAGTTTAGTTTCTTTTAAACGTTCTACCTTTTCAATAGAAACCACAAACAAAATGTTCGTATACGAATTACCACACTGAAAAAGTTCGAATGCTTGAGAATCGGGCCCCAGCCCGGGTAGCATGATGAACATCCATGAAGCTCGACTTAATACTGAGTATTAAGTCGAGCTTCATGTGAACATCGATCGAATATATCGAAACGTCAAAAATGACATTTCATCGTAGGCAAACCTATTGTTCGGCTATCAACTTTCTATCAATCAATTATAGACTTCCGAGGTAGACAAAACTCATCTCGGGTTTGTCATGCCACGCGTACAGTACAGGGTGCTTACCATCAACTCTTATTACGGTTTTGTTTAGGAACCTAAACTGATCTGCTTCGCTTATTCGTACCACGACAGCTTAATATCAATGACAGCGATTCAGTGATCGATCAATGACATTTCACAGCCGCTAAGCTGTCAGAAACTCTTATTTGACTTATAACCCGGTCGATTTAACATGTCACCTGCAGGTTATACCCGTCCCTCTCACTCTCCGGGCATGACAGAATCGAGTGAAAGAGACGGGTAGAAGAAAAAGGACACAAATCGTTCGGTCATTAACATTTAGCAATTCATTTGCGATCCAGTTTTTAGAAGGTCAGAGTACGAAAGAAAGCGATTCATTTTAGGAACCTATTCTGAATCGCGCTATTTTTGAATCGCTGTCATAAAGTTGATGGTAGGCACCCAGGTGTGATAAAGGATAAGTGCAAGCCCGATAAAATAAACTGTAAGCAAGCCAGTAGCCATTTCCAAATAGTATGTAGGTAGGTACTTACATAGGTTAAATGTATTGAGGGTTTGTTGTTTTGAGCAAATGGTTTTTTTAGGCTTGCCCCGCCCACTTAACCTAGTACCTAACCTTACTAAGTAAGTGACACTAACTAGTTTAGGTACTTCGTAGCTATACCTACTTCTTGCTTGTATACTGTGGGTTATTTAAACACGCATGTCATTCAACTGTTTTTAAAGATACATTTAAAAGTTTTTTGCATCTTTATTTTTGTCACATAAAAGACGTTCTGAAAATTAACAAAAAATATAAAAGGTTATTTTTTGAGTTTTTTTGAGTTTGATCTTAGTTTATATCAAGTTTAATAAAGCTAATTTATTTTATTAGCCCTCAAGACAAAGCGAATAACTCATTGATTGCTTTTAATTTGTATCCGCTCGTGAAACATGTTGGAATTAAAATCATTGCAAAATTAACTTTAATTACAATGGGACAAGTGCGCGAATCGTAGGCGCAATTACATTTTATAAAAAAATAGGATTTTATGATACCTTATTTTTAGAACTCTTGTGACGTTTTCAGCATTTAGTTTTATGTGGTAGGTTAGTTAGATATAAGATTAAATATTGGAATTTAGAAATTAACTTTCACTCTTCTAATAACTCAACAAAAATGTAGTTGAACTAAAGGAAAAAAGTGAATGCATAAAAATATTTTAGAACTTAGTTGACATAGTTGAACTAGTAATCCTATTACCTACATACGAGTGTGTAGTTTTGATTATGAAATGCTTTCGTAGATGTCTGGTAGGTAGTACGTATGTATGTAATAAAACTGATTCGAATTCCGACAGATGTACTCGTAGATTCAAGTTACATTTACACAGAAGCAATCGTAGCATGATCGTGGCAGCTTAAAAGCATTTTTTGTCATTGCAATGTCTTTTTCTATTGGCAAGGCAAACTCGAATACAGAGCTAATTAAAAAAAAACTGCAAATAAAAACTTACTTCCCGAAAACAGGTAAAAATTAAAAATAAATTAAATAATTCAATTCAAAGGACGAAAGCCCGGGAACTATTCTAATTAATCTTGGAACTTACTGATCTGATTGAAGTCGGTGCCAAGCCATGTAATATTATGTATTTGATAGGTTACAATTCACACCACTCCGCGCATGAGGTAGGTTTTGTGTGTTATTCTTTTACTAAATAAGTATTTATTCTTGTTACTTTGGGCTTGTCACCGACTTCAATCAGATCAGTAAGTTCCAAGATTAATTTGAATAGTTCCAGGACTTACGTCTTTTGAATTGAATGATTTAATTTATTTTTCATTTTTACGTGTTTTTGGAAAGTGAGTTTTTGTTTGCAGTTGTTTTGAAGGCGGTTTATTTTTTTGAAAAAAATATTTTTAATTTTCCATTTTAGTATAAGAACGCTACCAAAAGAAACCGCAAAATGAGCATGCGTAGCGCAATGTGCAACTACTAAAACCCATATCTCAATTAGAACACTCGGACAAGAATCACCCTCTAACTCTGTTATACAGGGTGCCAGGGGCACCGTTGCAAAAACTTAAACCATGGCTTCAGGCCATCATGCTGAACATCGCACAGCAAGAGTTTTTGTCGGAAATGACAAATAATTTGACTCTTTCAAATAAAAAAAAAACATTAAAATTAGTAAATAGTATAATAGATAGTAATTTTTCATTTAATCCTATGACCAGCCCTAGCGAACGTTGCTTAACCGCAACGATCGCAAAATGCCCACATCACCAATCGAGGTCCTGGAACTGAAGCCCAGATACCCATTACATTATACTTTGACATAATTAGTATATAATTAGTTTTCGCGTGTGGCTTTATTGACGCTATATTGAAGAACGAACTATTCAGCCCCGACAAATAAATTAACGTTTACTTACATGGATGATATTATACTTTCTTCTAATAATTCATGACTCCCGTGACATCAGGCCCTATATCTCCGACGATTGTCATCGGATCTTAATGAAACTTATATGGGACTAAATCGAAAGTGTACCCAATCGACCAAAAAAACAACTTTTAAAATCGGAGCACTAACGCCAGAGTAATCGGTATACATACATCAAACAAAAAAAAAACGGGTTGAATTGAGTACCTCCCTCCTTTTTTTGAAGTCGGTAAAAAGAAATATTTCACGCACCACCTTTAGCCAAAAGTGCATTGTGTATAGAATCAACAATACAAAAACTGGTATTTTTGTTGAATTCACTTCTGTTTCTAGCGAGATACTCGATATAGAAGGTAAGGTCTACGTATACACTATACCAAATAATTAACCAGAGGGCTGATTGTAACTTAGTAAATACTTACACCTATGATACTACATTTATGGAGTTTGAGTAAAATTTTGACACATAGATGGAACCTTATATTAGAGTGAATGAGAGGAAGCTATGATACTACATTTATGGAGTTTGAGTAAAATTTTGACACATAGATTGAACCTTATATTAGAGTGAATGAGAGGAAGAGAAAGAGCAATGGAACATCATAACTCAATACATGGAACGTATCAAAGACACGGTGAACATCGTGTCTTATCAAGAAGCCAAAGAATGACTCTGGACAGAAACGAATGAAGGCAGCTACACAGACGAGACCGTGAACCTCATTGCAAAGAAACAAGATCTACTTACTTAGAACAGAATAGTTACGTTTGCACTTTGGCAAAATTACACTCGGGGTACAGATTGCCTTGCTATGTGAGTGCATTCTCAAAAGTGTGTTTTTATATCCACATAATAGGTATACAAGTATAAAACTACACTTTTTGTCACATGTCTGTCCGTTAGCACGCAAGTCTGTCCTAAGCGACCTTGCCGAGGCGTAATAATAGATCTATTTTGCCGCCAATTTTCTGGCTCCAAATGATCAATAATTATCCTCAGATAGGAGGTTGCGGACTATTAATCTGGCTAGCATGACAAGGTCGTGGACGATATTTAAACGACGTATATAGTGGTCTGCGTTTGCGCATGTCTGTTGCGGTTTTATGACTGTGCACAATATGTGGTTGTGATTTAAAAAATATTACCTATGTATGTAAAGCTATGGACCCTTTTACTTCCAAATCAGCATTGGACCCGCGAGATGGGTCATCATGACCCGTTCTCCTTATCCATCCTATAAAACAAGGAAGGCCAGTGCCCCAGCAGTGGGGACATTAAATGGCTGATGTGATGACGAAAAGTTTTATGAAATTCGAATGAAACTAAAGATTGCAAAATACAAGAGAGTTTATCTTCTCAGTAGAAAAATTTACTTATTATTTATTTTATTACTAAAAAAGAACAAAATAATTATAATATTCGGTTGTAGTTTAAAGATATGAAACATGCACAAAAAACAGCTAAGTATACAGTTCTATTCTGAACATTCTTATTATACTTTCAACCAGTATACAGGGTGTTAGGGGCACCTTTGCAAAAACTTTAACCATGGCTTCAGACCATCCTGCTGAACAACGTACAGCAAGGTTTTTTTGTCGGAAATGAAAAAAAAATCAACTTTTCATACAAATTTAGCAACTAATCGGGACATTTTGTATAGAGTCGAAATATTTTTTTCATTTCCGACAAAAAATCTTGCTGTGCGCTGTCCAGCATGATGGCCTGAAGCCATGGTTAAAGTTTTTGCAACGGTGCCCCTAACACCCATATTAATACCTTTTAAATACTCTGCAATAATCATAGTTATTACGAGTATAATATCAGTGGAATGGCATAAACATTGAGTGAAGGGTCAAGGTGAATTCAAAGCTCCAATTATTAAATTAACTATGTGTCATACGCTGACACATTTTACACTGGTTTAATTATACAATTTTAATGTTTCATTTATAGTTTCTAATAAACGCAATTAAAGTTATAAAATCTTTCAATGTTTATGTCAGGTTGTGGGAAGAAAACTTTTACGATTATCTCAATTTTCTTAATCTCGATTCCGAATTGCGCTCGCAAAATTTACAATCTACGTAATTTAGTCTTAATTGTGGTACAATTAACACATACAATCACGCGTTCGACGTTTCCGATACAGCAGACTTAAGGCGCTACTCGGAAAAATATGGACTTTTTGATTTAAAACTATAGGACGGTTACAGTTGTTACAAATCTGGTAATAAGATATATATTTCTTCATACCTTTATCTAGAATCGTATAGTTTCAAAAACACGATTATATGATTTTGCCTCGACACTTTTTCTTTTCGAAAAGACCTCTAAAAATACGAAAAGTGAAGATTATTCTTAAATGGGGTTACTTACACTATTGGAAATTGGTTTAATTAGTGGACACCAATAATATTGAGGATCGTATAGAAGCATTTTTTTTAAATCGCTGTAGTTTTTTAATACGAAGTGATTTTGTGTTTTTTTTTGCCTAATCTGCAAAATCGGTCTCGCTCCCGCGCGCGTCGTTTTCTCATTGCTATCAATGACGCTTCAGCACATTTTTTCCTATGTATAAAATAGTAGTATCGCCTTAAGTTTGTGAAGTTCACAGGCGGTTATCCAATTTTTAATGTGCCAAGACTAATCCTTGTAATAGCTACGTTTTGTATGGGATTGTGACGATCCGTTGCGGCTCTTTTGATCTTGATACTTGGGCTAGAATAATTGAGATGTTATTAAAGCTGTGTTTAAGTCGCCACGTTTAATTAACTGCCGCTTTATAGAGCAGGAATTTGGTAGAAAGCTTCCTTGGTTAATTGGCTATTGGAAACATGTAGGTGTTGGCATTACCAGTCAAAAGTTGTTAATGATTAGGTACACGTACCCCTGTTTTCGTGGTCCCATGATTTTGTCCCATTAATGGGACCACGAGGGATAACTGTTTCTCATAGTACATTCAATTAATACCCTTGTGTCTGTTAAAACAATTAAGTATTTGCCCCAGAAATTAGTAACAAATAGCGTAGTAATCAAGGTAAAAATTAAAAAAAATCTGTTAAACGCGCTCGGCCTGCAATCGTTGAAGTTAAGCAACTTTCGCAATGGTCGGTCACGGGATAGGTGACCAACAACTTTTCATCTCGATCTCCACCTTGCTTCGGAAGGCAGGATAAGCCGTTAGTCCCGGCTGCATTTCCAGTTGTTAGAGCGCCCGCACATTGAAACACTAGTCGCGGCCACCAGTGGTCGCGATTATAATCGCGACCACTAGTGGCTTATAAGCGGCCACCTGTCGCAGCCACTGAGCCACTACCACAGTATAACCAATTTTTCCATACATTAGGCCGACGACGTAGACGTCTATGTATGAAGTCAACGTACTTATTTGGTTTTACTATGGCTTGTGGCTCGAACGCGACCACTCGACCGCTCGGTTTGCGCCGATGCTATACAAAATGTATGAAAATACTTGTCCGCAGCTTGTGGTCGCGTTTGGTGGCCGCGACTAGTGGCCCAATGTGCGCCCGCACTAATACCTACCAATTCGCACTGCACCCACGTGGTGGGTCATGGCCTATTCTCCTTATCCATCCATAAGGAAGGCCAGTGCCCAGCAGTGGAGACTTATAATGGCTGATGATGATGATGCTGATGGCTCAAATGTATTGATGTGAAGTATAGCCACTGCTTCATAAAATACAACTTCAAGGCACTTCTCATAAATAAATCCAGTCTTCATACTAGATGTAATCAGTGTTAGTCTAGAGATAAGCGGGAGCCAAGACAACTTTCTACTATTTTATTCAGAAATCGGCGGGTAGCGCGGCTCACGATTAATAGTTCTATTCTGCACTTGATCGATTTACGAGTCGATTTGAGCATCGATTTAATGCTCCCCATTAAGGACTGTTATGGCAATAACCGCGTTGCTAGCCGACAGTTGCTCGCATTCATACGTCTAAGACCATGTTAATTGCCCCCCGAGTACGATGTAAACTCGTAAAATTCGTACAGTTAGACAAGTATGACCTTTTCATTAAGTTTTGTAGCGTTGGGACACTTGGGACACCCAGTACTGAATAGACTTTGCCGTATTTCTCGGAGAACTTTCAAAGGGCGGGAGCTTTCGTCATCGTATAGCCGAAGGCAAATTAAGGTTTGCATGTTGAACTTGAATGTTCTGTTATTGCTTCGGTACTTACGTTAAAGCTGTTTTGTTGTCCAGGTTTGTAGTCAAGCTTGGAATTTGGTTTGAAGAAAAAAATTCAAATGGGAATTTCCTTCTATTTTGAATGCATGGTTGGATAATTATGAAGAATTATGGAATAATTTAAACTATGGACATTTGTCCTTAACTATAGGTAATTGTACGTCTTAAATGATACTTCGATCGATTCGAACCTCATTCGAACGATCAAACTAGGATACTTAATTATAAAAATAATAATGAAATTAACATTAACAACAGTTTTAAAATTGATTATTATATTTTACCCTGAAAATAGTTGCAAATAAATAATGGTGGTTTGCTGTAAGTGGGTTTCGCATACGTCAAGTCCCGAAGATATTTTCCTCGCTAGCAAATAGAATATAAATCATGACAACATGTGGGTGTACTGTACACACGTACACCACCTGGATCGAGACAGAGGCAGTGCAGGAAATGTTGTGGGCTGCGAATACTCGTGATTTATCTACCGCTGACCGCATTAGTTATACCAAGATCTGCAGATTGAGATTTATTTTCAATAACTGCAATAAGAAAGGCAGTTTGCAATCGTAGACAGCACGTTTTAACTTTTAATAGGTGTTCTGGGAGCTACCGGCTAAAAATATGTATATGGACATGGGCATCATTTGAAATTTGAAGCTCATATTATAACCATTTAAGAGCAAAATATGAGCTTCAATTGTTAAATGAAGCCCATTTCCATATCCATATTTTTAGCCAGTACCTGCTGACTGTTTATTTAGTACCAAAGTATTAAACTTGTGTTAGATGGGTACTAACTTAGGTCTAAACAGTTGACACGTAAGAGGGTATTTAATATTGGACTTAGCTGGTTTCGTAATATAATTAATAGCTTATCTGCACAAAATCCATGTGTCGTTCGAGAGTATTGTTGGTAAATATACGCCACTGCCTCAGTTTCTAAATTGGTAGAACTATTACATTTGCTTTTTTGTGTTACACAACCGGTCGCTATAAAGATTTGAAACAAGGATACGCTGTTAGAAAAAGACTTTGATTTATAGCTGACTATACTGCTCACACTGCAAGAAGTGATAGCAGAAGAGATTTACAAAAAGTAGTTAATCCATCCCTATCAAACGATCGAAAGCGAATAGGAGACGCAACATTTCTCATTTCTATTCCGAACGCATTCAGTAGCGATGAGTCCGTACAAAGTTTTTCTGATCACATTTTATGCGGAGTCGATCTCCCAGCATTCCATTAAGAATTGCTGGCATAAGCTGGCATAGGAGGCATCATTACAAGTCGGAGCCGTCGCGTCCCGTGTTCCCGTAATCGTCGTCATGTCTCGCCCCAGGAGCTATCGCCGATACTTTATGTTAGGTCCTCGGACCGCCATAACGATTTGTCACAAGTATCGCGGCCGTGCCGATAAATTAAAGATACCGGACGAAGTGGGTGTACTTATAGGACTAGACGAGAATTGTGTCCGTCTTTTTGATTTCGTTAATTCATATGCTCTAAAAGACGTTGACGTGTATGATGGACACCGACCACGTCTTCACTGAAACAAAAAATTCAAGAAGATTCAACAAAGCTACCTCAAAATTTTGTATTACGTTACGTACGTATAGTCGAAAAATGAATCATGACCCGATCTGATAGGAATAAACTGAGGGTGGGTTACGCTCACGATTCAAATGGTTTGACTGTACAAGGAGCGGGTCAAAATTAAATAAAATATTTTATTAAAAGGAAGTCATCCAACTGGAATACTGTAACAATGCTGGAAAATACAAACCCTTTCTTTGATTTAGCGAGCCCCTTAGAAGTGTATAATATGACGTTAGGATTAACATTGTTGCATCGTCGACATTTTAACTATGAAAGGGTATTTGAAATTGTGCGTTGAACATCGGGGTTACGTTAGCCATCGTCCGTTTGTAAGTGTCGCCAGTTCATTAGTACAGCATTACTCAGCGCTCAAGGTGTTGTAAATTGTATGAACCATTTATCCAATCCCACGCGTAGCTCGCCAACAACAAGCGTGTGTAGCCATTATTGTCTATACCATTATCTGACCATATTAAAGGGTCCTTAAAACTCTCACAAGTAGCTTCAGTTAAGTTCCGGCTCGAAGGACCAAGCAATGAAAACTGTTTTATTACTTATTTTGTGAGTAAAATATTTAACGCTGCAATAAAAAACATAAATCTGTAGACGGCTCAATCAGGAAACGAAAAGTCAACCCGAAATTGACAAAAAAGAAAGAATGTATAAGTTAGCTTAATATTTCGCAATTCACTCAGTAATGGCCGTCGAAGTTCAATCAGTCTCGCGATTTGTGATGATATGATCATTGATCAGATATTTTTAATGTCCATCTCTTTGCGACGGTAAAATAAACAACAGACAGAATTGCGGAGTTCGGCTCGCAATTAAAATTAAAATGTCGGAGACTGGTTTTTTCGAGTGTTCCGCAGTCGGTAAGTATATTCGTGTAATTGAAAGTCGTTTTTAAAGTGCTTTTATACAAACTTGTTTTACTTAACTGGACGCCTTGGTCTGGGTGCAACTTGCTTAAATTATTACGAGTTTTTATATTTACCTACCAGATTTATTTAAGTGGTTAAGAATATGCAATTATGAGTACCTCTAACCTACTTACAATTAGTTATCTTTAAGTATGAATTCTTCAAAATATAATTTTATTTTAATTTCCAGTTTCTTACTTGCGATTGGGTTACTCACACACAATGTGCAAATAATGCATTTATCATGTGTTCTGGTTCTGGTGCGAACGCGTTGATATCTCTAGTTCCTACCGCAAAGGCAATATCTGGTGCTATGCCCATTTTCTGTGCCCTTACACATCTGCCCATTATCACTGCAACAATACCACAATTGTTACTCACACTACGGTCCTTATACAGAGCAACCACAATAGGGTTCAGCGACAGCAAGGATATCCAATTTGAAACATTAATACCTACTTTATAATAGTAAACAAATTTATGGTGCACAGTCAGGGTCAGTAATCGCTAGGCTTTTGAACCCATTTAAGCTATAACTTGCTTAGTTTAAACTGCCTTACTTTCGGGTGGCAAGTGTAGCAATATAAAAGTTAGATTTTTGTGATATTTAAAACAAAACAAAGTTGATCTCAAAGTATTACCTTATAGTCTTTAAATGTTACTGGTAATGGTCACATAACATTTGCCATTCACGTTGAAAAATTGTAACGTGTTCGACAGGAGAAAGCAATCAAATTATTAATGACCTGAACTCCACATTGTGTGAGAGGGCCATACATCTCCGAGTTTCGACATCCATTGTGCATGCTCGTGCGACACTTAATGAGACGAGCGATTCAGTTTACAATGGCGGATGTATTGTCACACGTGAACCTTCGACAATTAAGTTAACAAAGTGCTGGGATTGATGGTCTGAGGTGACTGAACTGTCTCGGAAATATGGCCCTGGACGCCATTGTAACTACAGTGCTCTGTGCAGTACGTATGGTAAAGTCACCATTATAAATCCCATGTTATAGAAATGAGTTCTATAACATTGGACATGTTTAAGAAGAAATATTTTTATCTTTATCATGTTTTCGCAACTTCATATACCTACTCAATTAATAAAGTCGTTTTATGTAAAAAAAAACGACAAACCAGATATTATAACGAATATGGTTACAATGCCCAATGTCTTTTTTTAACTTTTGTAACAGAAAATCCTGGGGTTAATGTGGCTCAATATTTATGTAAACATTCATTCCTGCGAACTGACGACGCATTTATTCTGCTCGCACCTGTCCCTGACGGTTGCTAGTACCAAAAGTACGGAGCAATACAACACAGTACGTTATATTGGATTGCTACTCGACGCCGCGATGCGCGAGTAGGTCGGTAATGGGCCTCAAATCAGCGTAATTGCGGATGCTCTCACTCCTCTATTGTCGCATCCGCTCAACTCGCCTTTGATCCCGATACATCGATTTCACTCGATCTTGTTGATTTGTCTGCATCGATACATTTATCGAGCCACTGCTCATGGTTATCTGAAAAACGATATTGAAGGTTAAAAATACTGGAATAGTAAGTGCTAAGATGTGTGTGAGAGAGTTTATCTCGCGAGAGTCATAATGAGCGTGAACAGGTTACAAACAGTTATTGAATATTCTTAAGATAGTTTCAATTATTTATCTCAATATCTATTTATACTTTTGATAGGCTGTCTTTAACACGTATTATGTTTTCAACGGGAAACATAATGAGAGACATAATAAAATTGTTTTATGTAAAAAAACGTTGATTACATTGTTGTTGGGCTGTGTTGCTATTTTAAACTGAATACAGTTTGATATCTCGCATCTTTTGTTGACACTGCGCATAGAAAAGTCAAGAAGACAAAGTCGGACTGTGATTAATGTTTTCGGCCACAAAAAAGCTTACTCATAAAGCTTATTTTTGTTACTAACGCAATAGAGTTCAAAATTGATCGATCTTCTCATTTGACTTGCGGTCCGATAGCTCATTACATACTGTCATTGGTTGACGAACAAATCTAAAAGAGAATAGCAGATGCAGTACAAAAAGCTTCATTAAGCCGGTCGGCAACCTTTGATTGAGGCTTGAGGTGTAAGATACTGCGAGTCGCGGCACTAATTAACTATTCTATAAAAACATACTAGGTTAATGTTAGTGTCGCCAATGGCTAATAGGTACTGTATGAATGACTTTACATCCACTTTTATCATGAATAGCTTTTATTAGTAATGTAAAGGTCATTGGGCACAATCTGACCCGTTTTGTGAAATGCGCGTACAAAAACCAAACTAGGTTTAAATTGTTAAGTGAAACCCCACTTTTAATATATATTTTTTTCTTTTTATACTTTTTGAGTAAAAAGTTACAGTACAATAAAAATCGATGTTTTTGTGAGATATCCTTACACGACATCCTCAATTTATGAATTAGACGATGATGTATGATGAGTATGATGACCAGACTAATCGCTAATTATCGATTGCGAATTATCTGCTGGACGCACCCAAAATAAAAGTAAAAAAAAAGAAAAAAAAGGAATATATTTATAAATAATAAAATAAAAGTTTATTTTTAAGTACTTAGGTAGTTTTTTTCCATAGTACATTCCCTACATTAATATTTGGTTAACAGTAATAATTAACGACGCAAAATAATAAAAAGGTATTAGTAATATGTAATTAAGAAGATATTTATTAATAAAAATAAATATATTATAGACTTGGATAATACATTTTTTATTCCTGACTGACAATACCCACATTAATGCGACCCATCGTAAACTAGAGACATTATTCTGTCTATTCCACCCTATTTCATTTCTGTACAGCGTGGGTATAGTATTCATACTATGGTGCCCATTGACCTTTCTAAATTTTGTCTTTTATATCTATGGAAGTTAATCATCTGTTACAAAGAAAGATTTCCTTTGTTTCATCATCATTGTTTTGGTTCAACTATTTAATGTTATTTTAGTTTGTAAAAGACTATATTATCCCTTGTCGCACATCAGTCGTCAGCCGATCTTGCCTGTTGCATATCGCGGTGCATGAACACCGTTACTTCACTGAACACCTCACAAGTCGAATGAGATCAAGTTGCAACTTGTCTCGGTTCTAGTATGCAAAAGAGAAAAAAAAATATCATTACGATCGTAAACGAGCTCGTTGCACCGGTTTTAATTTCTCATTCCAAATAAAATTATAGTTTATCGTTGATAGGTATATGAGTTTGCGTAGCAATAGTCTCGTGAAATGTGATAAAAGATAATAATTATGTTACGTGTATGTTATTACGTGACATTACAAAAAGCACTTAGATTTTTGTCATTCAGTTAAGTGGAAGTAAAAATTAACGCGCAGTTTCTTTTCTGCAGATTTACATTTAAATAGATTATAAAGTAAGTGTATGTAAATATTTAATGTTACATATTTATTTGACAAATATATTATGTCAAACGGAACTAGAATCGACCATCAAGCCACGTGAACGGCAACCTTTCAAGATACGCCTATTTACGATAAAGCTTTTTGGCATACCTAGATGATGTAATCATAGTTAGCTAAACTTTCATTGCTAAAGGATATTTTTCTAGAAAGGTCGCTTTCGATGCGCGCGCGCCTGTCGCAGGGGTGGCCACCCTCGCGTGACCAACACTAGTAATAATAACGTTACTCTCACGGATCGATGAATATTGCACTTTGTACAGATGCACGTTGTATTGCACTATGCATTTGGCACAATATTTGGCATTATGTTAAAGTTGTGAAAGTACTCATAAAAGTTTTTTTAGATATTTTAAATTCTTTAGTCTGTGCAACAACCGTGACACCCTTTGTCATTTTATTTATTTCGAATTATTTTTATAGTTATTTATACGCTTTGAAATACAACTGACGAAGATTAAATGTATTACTTGACTAAACAATATAGTTAAAAATTGCTGTAAAATATGGATGATTTAAAAATGACTTGATTTACAATAAAGACTTTATTTGAATGAAGGCAATGGGCAATATAACCCATCAAAATGAAGGTAATTAAAACCTCGATCAAGTAGTGAAGAGCCATTTACCGTCGAGGTTATAAAGTAGCGATCGTTAAACTCTTGATTAATTTTTCATACAATGCCACTGATTTATAGTTTAGTTGTCTAATGAGGGGCTTACGTCACGAAATGGTTATTAATTAAATTGGTAGAACTAATTAAGAGGCAGAAGATTATTTGAATCAATTTCGAAAGAATTTCTCAACGTTGTTGTATTGAAACAAAAGGTTTTTCTTAGGGTACTAACAACAAAGTATATATAAGATAATATTTTTGATTGACATAAAAAAAATATTTATTTTTGCGAATTTATATTATCTAATATTGAACGGTTGGGTGGTTGGGTTAGGAGCCAATGACAATAAAAAAGCACAAAGGCAAAATAAGTTATAAAGAAACATCAAAATATTTTTTATTTAAATGTGGGACAAAGTGTCAATTTTTAACTATGGGTCGCAATAAACGTGAGTAGAGTGAACTCGAACAGTTAACGCCCACGACATGACACGCTAACAGTATTCTGGTATTTCGGAGGCACAGTAGCGGTATTTTCTCATAAAACTCTTTTATGAGAAATTATGTTTATACCAAGAAAATATTTTTTATGGTAACCTTAAAGCAATATCGGTTGAATAGTGCAGTCATTTCAATTGTTTTGTTTTGGAATCTCTCTGATTTGATAAATATTTCGTAAATGCGAAGATTTTTTTATGTAAGGTCACTGTTTTATTTTTTAAACCTATTTAAAAAACTTGTTTATTTTTAGTTCAACAACCAATTTATAGCTAGTATTAAGTTTGTTTGTGTTTGTCAATGCAGACACATTTCTCAACTTTATTATACTTATTAAAAAACAACACTTGGCAGATTGTGGCGGCGTGAAATTTTTGATTGTCTCTAATCATTTATTTTCTCGTAGTATTTCCAATATGGCAGATTTCGGGTCCCAATCTTGATGGCGGTCGGTCACGCGATGTCTTACTTTTTCTTAATCCACATCGGAGTTAGGCTAAGGATGTAATTTCAGTGTTGCTTCAAATAAATGAAAGTAAGATAGTTACAAATTTAATTCCAAATATCCTAAGCATTTGGCAATAAAAAAAACAATTGTGCCAAATTCTTCTTTTCGGAACTTTATAATATTACTATTTTATATCTTACTACTCTAATAAGTGCACAAATTTGGATTTTTGATACTGGGTGAAATTTAGCACAGACATAGATTATGGTCTAGAATTGTATATAACCCTCTTTTTTACCCGTGAGAATATCTCATCCCAACGGAAAAAAATATCTTCAAGCTCACAAGGGCAAAGCCGCAAACCTAAAATAATATAAACTCTCTTAGTTTATGATTTGGCCATAGATATAATAATAATAACGAAAAGTGTTCAAGGGAGTCGTGAGTTGGATTTTTGAGAAAACAAAAACTGCATTATTCACATTTAAGATAAATGAAACCCCCTTGATTTTGTTAAAAAAATAACAACATGTATTATTATATAATACGAGTAATTTAAATTTCATTTTATTGTTCTAATCGTTTCAATAGACATACCTTGTCTGTCGCCCATGTGTGTGATTCGGTAATCCCATGACATGACATTCCACAGACAATCTCAAACGTAACGTTATTTAAATGGCCGCGTTAAATATTCCTTTAGCGTCACGTTGCCAGCGTGACGCCCAATAACGTTGTCAAAACACGAAACCCGCTTCAACATTGAATTAGTATAAATTGTATATCATTTAAACGTATTAAAAACGAATTGGAGTATAACAGCTGTAGGTAGGTAGGTTAATTTTGATAAATTTGACATTTGGACGTTTAAGAAATCTTTAAATAAGACGTTTTAAAAGCTTCCTCCTTTCTTATGTCGACTTCGTATACCGTGTTTGCTGATGATAAGATTTTTATACCATTTGGCTGTCATCGCACCGAGTATGACATCTTATCAGCTTTTATAACTGCTTTAACGAATGCAAATATATGTTGTTTACACTAACAACATATATTTAACATGCTATATGCGGAAGGACGTAGTGTCGTAGGCGAATTTTTTTGCACATTTTTTTTATTTCGTTTCGTTATCAGCTCGTGTTCGTTCCCACGGTTGGGTGATATAGTTACCAATCGTTTCCTGAATGAATTCTGACTCGTGTAATTTTATAATGTAATCTGAATTATTCAAATGCAAGTTTGAACTTGTTCAGTTCATATCTATTGTTTGGTGTCTATATCCTGCCCATAATACGTAGCAATGATTGTTTTCATATTGTGTCACACAATACATGCCATATGCAGATCGGATTCGGTACTATTTTATTATTATGGGTAGATTATTACAACTTATTATTCGATTAAAAACTATAAAGTTATTATTGTAACAAATACGATAAGAGACAATGTTGCGCGTATTTTTGTTTACAAGATTATGCTTTATTTACTGTTTCCTTTTCTTAGAAAGCAATCACTTTCCTAATAAGGAAAACTTAAATAACAATCAATTATTATCAGTAGGTACTTAATTACCGTTTTAAAAGAAAATCATGTTAAGAGTAAAAACGATAATATTTACAATACCTAAAATTACTGGGCAAACTTACTCAAGCCTTCCTCGAGGAACCGGTAAAAATTGTTTAAGTTTTTCCTTCAAACCAGCAAACTTGGTGTCCGGTAAAAACAATGCTTGACCTTATTAGGAGAGTCGTCTTGCGCCGGCTTTTTGCTGAGCACACAACCAAACGAGAAATTGGAGTCGAGAAAAGGGTTCCACATATTTCGATTCGACCTTTAGACAAAACCTTCATAATAAATCAATAGAAAAAGAAGAAAAAGTACTTTCGGTTCAAACACGTCATATAAAAAACAAATGAATCATTCTGTTGGGATGTTCCATTTTTAAAAGTTCTTAACCATTTTGCAGTTTCTTTTCAATCAAAATTAGTAGAAGAAAAACAAAGTTTGGGTCCGCTCACGTGTTGGGACGTTCGATTTTCAAAAGTGTCTTGCCAGTTTGTAATTCAAATGAGAGTTCTATACATAAATAAGCATTTTGTATTGTAATGTATGTACAAGAAAATTTTAAATGTCGCAACTCAACCGTTATCACAAATATTTACATTTGTCGAAATTCTGTTCCCACGCGCACGATCAAATGTAGCAATGTTTGTACGGACAGATAGCTTATCAATTATTCCTAAGTCCTAACGGTTTATTTTGATTACTTTCTTTGGTGTCCGAAGTATCTGGACTATTATGGTGATGTACTGTATAATCAGTGAACAATCGTTTAAACACTAGGCGACTGCGTGTACTTTAAAGTGGCGTGGTTCGGCAAACCATCAGTATTTTAATAGTGTAGATATAATTCCAATAAACACATATTTTCCGGGAAACATGTTTTCTTGGATAGATCGGGAATTCGGGAAACGGGCCATAGCGCGCCACGAGGGTCAAATGCGGATTGGTGTATTGTTAATGACACACACGTGTATTGGATGATCTTGCAGGTGACCGTTAATTAACACTTATTTCTTTAACAGATAGGTACTTCTTAATCTACTTCTGTAATGTAAGCAAAATAATATTGATTATTGAGTAATAAAATCGTCACGAGCGTTATTACTGAGCCTTCGATCTATCATTTTTATATTGACAATGTTCCAAATTTGTTTGCTCCAAGCTTAGGTATAATAACAAATAGTGAAATGTGTGAAACGTATCGTTATTATTTCTCACAAATATGTATTTAACAACAACTTTAATCTTTTCCTTTTTTTTGGCGGAAAAAGTTTCAATATTTGCCTTACAACATTTTTTTTATACCTAATTACCTATTTGATATTCGTACTTTTCGTATCCGTTCCGTACTTCGAAGTGGGTGGTCGCGATTTTGATGTCCTGATTGATCGAGATGATATCGATATTGGCGAATCAGATCGACCAATTCGAGTATCGAGAATGCATTTTGCAATCGAATGCATTAGCGTTTAATTGCACAGTGTAATTAATATCTGGTTTAACTTTCAGATCATTGGATCATTGCACTTTTTAATTGTGCAATTTATTAAAAGATATTCGCAATCACTAGTTCTATTAAATGACATAGTTTTTTTAAATTTGAAGTAAGTCCAGTCGAGACCAGTCGAACTGCAGTCCAAGGACACAAGTAAAGGAAGTTGCTTAAAATGTTAAAATCTGTCTATATACTTATATAAAATTCTTGCGTTACTGATTGACTGACAGACAACGCACAGCCTAAACTAGTGGGCACAAGAAGCTGAAATTTAGCATGTTTGTTCCTTGGGGAGTGTAAGGGAGCACTAAAAGTGAAGTTTTTGTATATCCCCACGTAGACGAAATCGCGAGGGGAGCGCTTGTTTCTTCATAAAATTTAAATCTTTTACTCTACTTGCCTTTTACTTTATATTAACTTTACATTAATCCGTTCTCATTGTGAATTTTTCCCATGTTGTACGCATCCTGTAGTATGTCAGTGTCTCTGTAAATATGTCTCGAATAAAGTGTCTCGATTCATTTTTTAAGCACTGTGAGTGCGATCGTTATCGCGTCGGTATCCGTGAATTTGCAGCTGCTGTGTGCAGTGTTGCAGTGATACAAAATCTATAGCGATTATCTGATGTATAGTTACACGTTAATTAAGCTTACCTACGTATATAAAACAAATTTGATTGCAATAAGAATTGCCAAAAATTCACTGTCGATTAAGTTACATTCTGTTGTCATTCTGAAATATTACTTTGTTATCCATAAATATTAGAATGCGTTTATACATTTTCAATTTAACTGTACCCATGAATGTTATTTCTGTGAAAAACAAAGGTTGCCTAAACTTTACCCGGAATTAAAAAAGTAGACACAAATAAAGTAAAAGAGTTACTGGCTCTATTTATGAGCTGTACGTAGGTACGTCTAATATAATATAAGAAAGTTATTTTACTTTCAAAGTGGATGCTTTTAGTATCAAAGATTAGTATTTTGAAATACGCATAATGTCCACCGCTACAAATTCATACTTAATCGTCGATACCAATTTTATCACAAGCGATAACAAGATCACCATCTCGAGCGCTTAGACCATTAGCATATTTAGCCAATACCGTTTTATGATGTTACACATATTTATCTTTACCGTTTTCGTGATACATATATAATGTTTTATCTTTTATTACAGGTTTTGTCTCCTGTTCGCCGTCTCCGTGCAAGAACGGTGGCACTTGCCTTTCCACGCCACGGGGAGAATACTTCTGCAAGTAAGTTGCATGGAAATGTAATATTATATATGGTTGCATTTGATACTGAACCTTAAGAGCTCTCGACGAAACGATGATTTAATAAACAGATGAAGTAGTATGGATACGAAGCACGTTTATCGTAAGGTCTTCTTAGGATTTTTTATTTAGATCATCTTCGGAACGTAGATTTACTATAAATAATTAATCCGCCGATCTTTTTTTTTATTAAATCTAATTTATGTGAAAATATTCATTTTTCTGTTACTGCTTTTGGCAATTAAACTCAAAAAGGTTTGTTTAAAGTTTGATTTTAATAATTGTATTTTATGCACAGCCATCTCTATCGTCTTCTACATAGAGACGGCTGTGATTTTATGATATGAAATAGGTTTGTGACTTTCGAAGCTTTGTTATTTATGTGTTTTTTTATATTGTTCATCTGAAATAATGTTAGTGCCTCTGCTTATAAGGATCTTCTTAATTTGTTATAAGAGTTTCTACAATTTTTTGATTATTATTATTATCATCAACACTATTTTAAACAGGGATATAACTTAAAGTATGATCAAGCCCAGCCTATCAATTTCTATAGAGTGTATAAGTTCAAGTGTAACATATGCAAGAAACCGTTACGTAATTGAATCGACTCTCTATCACCCTTACCATCATTGCTAGTGTGGGGGTCTTGAACCATTAGAAATGTCGGCTCCTATAATATTATTTATATCATAAAAATATATTATTGTTCATCAATACTACTAGTTTCTTTTTAATTAGGTATTTTATAGTACGTTTGTCAATAAAATGTCAACTAAATAAAAATTTTGATTCTTACTTTAGACAGATAACGTCAAATTTTTTAACAGGCAGCTTAGTTTAAGTTACAGACTTGGACTTGGAACAGCACTTAAGCTAAGTTGCTTATTTAAAACTTATGACTTCAATAAAAAAATAGTAAAATCTCGCCAGAAATATAGATTAAGTTATTTAAATTTTTACTTTTATGCATTCACAATGCAATTTTTATCATAGAAAAATGGAAAATAAAGTATTTAGAAAAAATCGACCCGTCTCACAACCAGCTCCGATGGGACTCGAACCCACGACCTTTCGCTTAATTATTGATAGCGAAAGGTCGTGGGTTCGAGTCCCATCGGAGCTGGTTGTGAGACGGGTCGATTTTTTCTAAATACTTTATTTTCCATTTTTCTAATATAGATTAAACTTATGAGAAAAATAATAAAATGACTGAATGAAGAATCAAATCAGTAATTTCATCAGTTATTTGTCTTTTCTTAAAATGTACCTAATAATGATACACATTTTTACTAATATTTAGTATCGTATCGTAGATTTACTCGCATGCAGTGCTATCGATATCTATTACATCACTACTCCAAAGTGGCCATATCACCCGAGGTGCCGTGTTGTGAGCGCCCGCAGGGGCCAGCAGACAGATGCGCGGACCCTCTTTTTATTTGAGTACTTGCCCCAACGAACTGCATAAAAAATCGCGTATACAATATGAAACTTGTATCGATTTTCTTAAAACTACAAAAGTTTACTCATTCAACTCAAGCAATAATAATATCATGAGCAATTATGTTTCGCTTGCTGTTAAGTTCTTCTCTTAAAATTTTTAAAGAGAAGAACTGATCGTCTTCAAAAAATTAATAAAGTTGTTCTTCACGGTTAAGAGAAAAAGAAAATGATATTGATTGTTAAGTAGGTACATAATTTAATGTAACTAACTGACTGATGCCCGAATACTCGTACGCTACTTATCTTTGGGAGCGTCTCAAACATCGCTCTGTCACTTTAAATGTCAAACGTATGAAAGAGATGCCATGATGTTTGAGACGCTCCCAAAGATGATTTGCGTTCGAGAATTCGGGCGTGAGTGGTACTGAACCATGGAGCTCGACTTAATTCTGAGGTAACTGGAGAGTGCAGTACTAACACTTTTTTGTGACCACAAATTACACGGTGGCTGTCTTCCGTCTCACCTACACTTTGAAAAAATACGTATGGTCATATGAGACAACTGACAGCCACTCCATACTAAATGTAAAATTTGCTGGGTACACTTTTTTATTCAGGGTACAGGAACTCCAGTTACCTCAGAATTAAGTCGAGCTCCATGTACTGAACAGTCGCAACGTTAGCACAACCCTTGAAATGATGTCGAACTTTCAAATAAATTGAAACTAAACATTTAAGTGGTACAGTCACGAGCAATAATATGTAAACAACATAGGACTATGTCATATCAATATTGAATGACTTTTGTGGCACAGATAGTTTTGTTTCGGAACGCTTCAATGTGACAAAAATCTATATTGTTTACCTACTATACTATTGCTCGAGATTTTACACCTTTGTTTATAAAAATAACCACCCAAAGTAGTTCAATTTATTGAATAGTACACATGAAAGCAGCAACAAACATCATGGATCTTGTATCGGTACTTAACAATATAAAGCCACCCCTTTTGAAATAGCACACGAGCAAAGCTCCCACAACTTTGCACGTATCAGCCCCACCGCTTGCGCATCATTGCAATCCGCTCTGTTATCGATCAATGCCGATTCTATCGATACTTTATCGATGGAGTTTGACACTCCTATGCGCAGTGACTGACGACTGCGTGAGTATCGTTAGTTCCGTTAGTTGCAGATTTTGTGACGTTAACTGCGTGGCTTTGCTGTGCAGTAATATTGGCGTTTCATTCTAATGTTTGTAAAACAGAGTAAAGATCTATTTCTTGCCACTTTTATTGTTACGAGTATTTCAAAACTGTGCCCGTAGTGTAAGTTTTTATGTGTGTTTGCTTGACAGAAAAACTAACACTAGGGGTACTGATGATATCTGTTGAAGAACTTGTGGCGTTGTTTACTTTTATTATTACAGTGACCAGTCGCGTCTCGTGAATATCTTGCTTGAAGATAACTTAACGGCAATGCGGGTGTACCTAACTGTTGATAATCATTATAACAAAGGTCATTATAGCACATTTGTAACAAAGTAAAGAGTCATCGAAACCAAACATAGTATAACTAGACCTTCCACCTAGTTTCCTAACAATGTGGCTCCGAAGTCCCCAGAACTGTAGCGGTTCCTTTGTTCCCTCATTGGAGAGCTCATTAAAATCGTTAGCCCTTTATGGTGGCTCAGAGGCGTGAACCGTATTGTGCCACGCGGAAAAGCTTACTCGGTTAACCTGCTAGTGGGGATACCTTTATGTGCAAACTCTGTTTATGGAATTTAGAACTGGCATATGACAGCCAATGGACATAACTGGACCTGAGAAGCATAACACTGTAAGTCCATTTTTAGCGTTTTTTGCTTTTTGAGCCTAATGTATAAAAAAACCCGTATTCTTTCCAGCGATAAAACTGTATGTTCAAAAAGTCGGTCAGAACCCAGAGTTTTATAATTGTATAATAATGTAACAGACGCTATGGCCTTGAGGCATAGTGTCGCAAGTGATAATACAGTAAAAGACTTTGTACGTTACCAATATTGTATCTAGAATTATGAACTGGCATTTTAACGTAAGTGCGGAGTTACATACTTCTGCCTCTACCTTGTCCTGTCGCGATTCTGACACATAAAACTGTATGTAACGGAGTTTTTATAAACTTCATCAAATTTTAGTAAATTAAACGAAAAGATGATCTCTTATTGTGGCATTTCTTAATCTATAATAGTTATTCTATTAACCAAATTTAAAAAAATGCTGCTAAAAGTTTGCTTTTCTTAGTAACTTAGGGATAAAGTCCATACAACAGCAATTTTTTCACAAAGTTGTCTCTACTGTAAAATTATGGTGGCTCAGGTCCAGTGATTCTTATACAAACGCTATTAAGGTCGCGTATTTTATGTTTGGCGTTCTTAAGGGGACAGTTCTAGGTCCATTACTTTATACGGTTTACTTCTTATTAAGGGACAATAAAACTACACTTTTTGTTTCAACTCTGGATATGATTTATTAGGCGGCTTCGCTTCGTTTCAATGTAAGAAATGCGTATTAATAGAAGCCGTACTAGTTAAATGCTGTCATACATTCTCCTTGCATAACATGTTGTACTACCAAAACGTGAACTGAATAAGTCTACCGAACACAATCTGACATATGCACCGTCTGATTTGTTATTAAAATTGCTCGGGTCTTATATGGCGAATCGAAGGCTTCTAACAACAGCATTGCAGTTCCAAATAACCGAGTCGTACGTGACCGCTTGTCAGAAACACAAGCGCTTTTAACAGTGTGTAATGTAAGTTGTGCTACTAAAAACTATGTCTTATCGATTGTACGATTTGTGAAGTGTTGTAGGCCAAAAATTCTCAGAATATCTGTTTTGTTAAGAACATGAGATTATTTTGGAATTAGAATGTGAATGAAAAAAGTAGACTTTTTGTAGTGCTCATTTTGCTTACGTCTGATTAGGGACCTTGTAAAAGGTTTAAAGCCCAGACGCTTTCCATTGAAATCAATAAAATAAATCAGACGTGATATATAGCTTCCGAATTTAGTATCGGACTTTCATACGGCACACTTATCTAGTATGCCATCGCTAATAGAGGTGGGTGGGCGGCCTAGATCTTCTGATGTCATCCAAGCGTGGCCATTGACTTCACTTCATCATTTGAATAAAGTAAATAGTCTACCGTCTCACAAGAAAATAAAGGTAGATTTGCCTACTTTATTTTTCATATTATTTATCCAAAGATCATTTGCAGATATTATAAATTGTCCTCAAAAACTTTGCTTGATCGATTGAAAGTAATATGATTGAAAGAACAATAGATAACATCAATAGAGCACACATTTTACATTCTCACAAATCTTTCGTGTCCATTGTGTGCCTCAATAATTATAATTTGTAGAGGGGTCGGCAGCAACAACTATTGACCTCGCACGTGTGTCCGTCATTATCTATACAAATTTTGGATACGCGCATTTATTGACTGTGCGCAGTTCTTAGGGACGGGATTATCATCAAATACCGATTCCATCGCTTAGTTCAACATTCAATAAAGTTATGGTGATGTATTTATGTTTTATCAATGTAATTATTTAAATTATTAGCTACTTTAATTGCATCAGCAATGCAGATAATCCAAAACAGTTATACTTTTTTTATTTCATATAGACAATATTGAACATTTCGAATATAGAACCGTGTCTGCACATCACTTTTCACCACAATGTCTGGTACCCTTTCATTAGCCATACGTGGCCGTGTCTTTGGAATTGCCTCAGATATCTCATAAACCTTTTTGTGGCCAAGACAATGCCCTTCGCATTTTCAAAATCAATTCCCCTTGAAAGCACCGCCCACTAAAAGATAAAAGGGTCTGGGATAAAGACTTATAAAAGAAAGTGATAATGGATCTGTGGTGGGTTCTTTTTTATTTTTTGATCCATTTGTGGATGCTCTACGTTATTCATGGTCATGGATTTGTTCACTGCGTCCAAGTTTTCGTTATTTTCATTTTAGTACTGAAGATTACAGTGTCCATTGTGGTTCGAATATAACATTATAATAATATGGTCATAAAGTTGTCCAATAAGCGGCTATTCTTTAAGCTCTTTTACTATTGTCCGTTTCCTTCGTAAATCGTTCATTACTATTATAGTTAGTATATTAGTTGGTAAATAGTAGCCATAGTTAGGCGTTCTCTTTAACTGCTTTTCTCTAATTGTGTATATTTGATTTATAATCTCATTCAATTTTCTCTCCTCCTCTTATGCTCTAAATTATTTTCCTAGACTTCTTCATGAATAAATTGACTACTATTTCATAAATATAATTTTGTGTAGTTTAGTTCTAGATTATTTATTATGTTTAAATATAATGTTTCTAAGAACAGTATCTTCTTCATTCAAATATGACTTACGCCTAATTAACTCTATGAAATTATAAAGGTTTTATTTTTTATTTTAATGCAATAAAGTCTCGGGGCAACGAATTCTAACAATTTTAAATGTCTCAGTTAAAAATGTAAAGCATTCCCGTTTTTCGAAGTTGCCTCGTGAGACGATACAGCGTTTTCGGTAATTCCTCTTACCAAAATGTTACAAGAACATTATTAAACCCGCCGCAGACATTTTTTCTTTTACATCAAACTGGGCACTTTAATTCAAGCACCATCATATTTTCTTGCATGTACCGTGTGTTACATTAAATACGGTGTAGTTACTTCGATATTCAGGTAAGGTGGTAAGGTAAATATAATTAAATTATTTTTACCGAATAGCCAAAAATTACATTTTTGGGCTATTCATTTTAGCTGTGTAGCAGTAACAGTGTATGACCACGAAAATACATAAGAATTATTAACGCAATAATGTATTATTTCTTGAAAAATAATTTATGAAAGTTTGTACTTCTAGCTATCTGAAATCAATATTTCATACGTCATGTATGCACTCGTTTTTCTAAACATACCTACCTACTAGCCTTCCGAACGCGGCTTCGCCCGCATGGTCTACACGATGTTATCTTGCGAGAACAACATCAACAATATCAGGAAATTAGTATATTTTGTAAAAACTTTTTATTACAAGCTTTTTTGTTGACTGTAGTACTTTAATGTATTGTCATCCAAACCAAACCTGTAGGTATGCAAAGTTTCAGCTCAATCGGACGGATCTGGGAAGTTGGTCAAATTTTGCGCAAGATTCGATCCGAACGGACATACATACATACATTGCAAGTTTGTAACAAGTTAAATAAAAGCTTGTAAAATTGTGATATTTTTACGGGTGTTTTTGTTAATAAAAAGTAGTCCGTTGCTCCGTTTTGACGTGAAAAACAGAGTTACATACTTTGACATTTATAATATTAGTAAGGATAATGTTTTTTCGTCATTTGGCACCTTTCTTTTACATTACATGTCTTTTAGTTTACTGACTATCTGTTCACTGTACCGAAAACTGTCTCAGATCAGTCAAGTTCCAAGAACAGCACGGGATTGAACCCGCGACCTGCGCACACGTCGCAACGCTCACGAAAACGTTATTTGTACGACGTTTGTGATGAAACATGCTGATGACTAATATACATGCTCTCGTGTGGTTATTGAATTTAATGTCTGTATTGGTATTGTTGGGGTTACGCTAAACTGATCTTTAACGCAAACTCCATACAAACACGCTTTATTGCTCTCAATTAATATTCTGGTCTAGCGTTGTTGAGTTTTGAATTGATGTAGCAGGAGTAGATTTAGCTGACAGTATGCGTAATGAAGTACTTAACATAATTGTACTTTATGAAAATGTTGATTTCATAAATGAAAGTCGTGATAAATCTAAATCATTTAATATTGACATAACTATAACAGCAGACGAATGAGATGCCAATCACGAAAAAGTCATCACCGCATGTTCCACCATTGTGTAATACGTTGCCCAATCTAATTCAAAATTCGGTCACATAGCTAAAGTGCTTGAACTATCAAAGGTATTGCCAAGTTTATACGTGAAACACAACTAATAAAACAAACCTGAAGACATTAAACGGGCAGTTATTTGAGCGTGGCGCAGTTCACACGACGCCGTTGCGTAAGCGCCACCGATGAATACACAAATCTGTAGCAAGGACAATTGCAAAATCTTTTATGAATTCTCCGATTATTACCGTCCCTTAAACTTGTTTGTACAGTTACTAATCTTATGCCCTTTTGTGTTGAGTTATATTCTCGATTATTTGCTTTTGAATCTGGATTAGAACCTTACTTCCCAAACTATTCTGTTTCAACTTCTTTAGTTAGTTTAGTAGCATTCTCTAGCTAGACGAAAGGGTATACTTCTTTTTTTTGGAAATAGCTGGTAATGTAGTTATTAGGCTACCGCCCTTTCAATTGCATTGTCCATTAGATACGAAAATGCGTTTATAATAAAGGCTCTATCAGAAAATGCATTAGTATAATCACATATTAGAGTAACATAATTCTGATAGCATCCCCTGCTACCTCGTTACACTGCAGGTTGACTTCTCTTAGACTGCTTTATTTCTAAGATAATAGAGGTCACTTCCTCTAAGATGATTCGGCGGGACCGTGAGAAATAAAATTACTGTTTGGAGAATTGTTCTCTTAGTTGCGTCACGGATTTAAATGTTGTGTATTGCTTCTATAGTAAGTTTGCGTGCTATAAAGAAATGTGAGATTCCTGATATTACAGTACCCCTAGTGTAAGTTTTTATGTCAAGCAAACGCAAACTATTTCGATTCCGTATTTATGTCACTTTGTATGAAAACTATATAAGCGCGCTACTCGCCGCTAGAGGCGCTCGAAATAGTTTGCGTTTTTTGACATAAAAACTTACACTACGGGCACAGGTATGCAGATGATAATCTGTAACTTAAGTAAAATGGAAATGTAATTAGCTGTAAAATGTATCTCTCTGATATAAAGGATCTTAACAGTCTACGAAACTTGGCTAACTGTACAAACGTAGGAATTCAGATATTGTTATTTCATGCTGGTACAATTCCTACATGTTTTTTATTGCAACATTATTACTGATATGTTTATGGACACTTAACTATGTAAAAAAGTTAGTCCTAACTAAACAAATAACATTGTTTTCCCAAAGCCTATTAGAAATTATAGTCCTCATCTTGGCAGCCAGGATGACCACAGATTATATCTAAACGCGCCAGTGGTCGAGCGATCACAGAGAGCCGCGTCGTTTTTTTTTGTCATTAAACTATATTTTTTCCTGACGATCCAAGGAACCGGTTGCAGAGCAGAGATGTGTAATCCGTCATCTGATACAAGTCGCAGATGAGTAGGCTAGTAACGGAGCAATCCGTCACTCGATATTGTAAGATTAGAGGCTGTTAGTTTATTGTATGTAATTTTATATTTATGGTGCTTTGAACTGAGGAAGGTTACTATGTTTTGAATCAGATTCTATTGTTTAGTTTAGAAAAAATATGCATTCAATCAATGAGGGTATACCTGGCTTCCAGTTAGTATTTACTTACATCCATAAAGACCTTAGTAAAAGTTCAAGGGTGTAGGCACAGCCTTCTCTAAGGCTGTGGTGTAGGCTAATGTGGGCCTATCAAAATTCTTGCTTACAACTAAAAGTTTTTCTCAATCAATAATTTTAAAACATATCACTTTAAAATTTCTGTACAGCGCTCGTCTGTTTATATTATTGTAGAATACTATAACATCTGTCTCCTGCACAGTTTTTTCTTAGATTGCAACAAAATGAAATCCGGTGCGGTCATCACCAGGGTACTTAGGGCATCTCGTAGGAGCTCGTTAGCGAGTGGGCTCTCGTCAACTTTTTCTTTTCCCTTCAGATTATAATGTCTCGTTGGGTGATCGTCCGATGCATATAATAAAGATTTATATTTGCATGATGAGCATTTTTTGTCTTGTTATTATCATTAAGAGCTTGGTCTGTTGTTAAGTTGAAGACTAATGATAGTTTTATTTTTTGTTTATCACTAAAATAATATTAAAAAACAACAATGTTAGTTAATATTCTCAATAGGTTCGAAACCTTAATGTCGATTTGTCGATATTACCTTTTCTATACTTACCAACTAAAAAGTATTACAAGACAAACCTACGATTATGGTAAACTGCTACGTGCACCTCTCGCTACGGAACTAAGATTGATTCTCCCTGCTGCAGCTAATAATGACCAAATTACCATAAATATAAGTAACAAAATCGGTCAGCGCGTTCTTATACCGAACGGCAGAAATTTACAGTCACACGAAAAAGAGGTAATTTTGTCAAACATTTCCTTTACGAGGATACGTCCATCGCGAAATTGCCAACAACTTAAATCAGCGTCTACCGTTCGCCACCAGCACATTTATTACCGAATACCTCCAGCCGAGCTCATAATGGGCAGGCATTTAAGGAAATTATGCTAATTTATCTGGTTAAAAATGTTTACAGACCGCATTTCGTTGGTAGCTTTTGGTCTCTATTAATCATTGGTGCATCGATAGCCCTTACTCGCCTCTTCTTTCGTGGTACATTCAATTTATATTCTGACATTATCATATTGATTTACGCAATATTTCATAGGCTTACTTTAATTTTTTGTCTCATTAGTTCGTAATGACTTTGATTCTGCAGCTAAAGTCATAGTGGTTAGTATTAAAACAAAACAAAAGGCTTTTGGAATTCGCATCGGGCATGCGTGGACGATGATTTTACCATTATCAAGGACCGGTTAGCCGGCGAATTTGAAACAATGGCTGCGCCTGCGGTGCTGTCGTATAGCATACATGCTTTCAGTTCCGGGACCATAATTCATGTGGTGTTTAATATTATCAGTGCCCTGAGTGGGAGATATGAATTTGACTTATGAGTAATTGTCTGCAGTATTGTGGTCAAAACTTTCACATTGGATTGTAATTTTGTAATAATTTTTCTTTAAATCAAATGCGAAAAAGCTAAAACAAATGAATCTGAGCCTTTCATTAATTGCAAATGAACAATGGGTGTGTTCACTTGTATGTCTCGCAGGTGCAGATTTCCTACATAATACCAATGAATAATAATAAGGTGAGCTATTGGTCCGCTCATGCAATAAACAACAGATACGATCTAACGCGGGGCTTGCATTTAATTGTGCTTCATTCATTATAGTCTTACAACCCGCTGGATTATTATTAATGGGAACGGTTCTGACCTAATAGCGGTGCATCGTGGGCTAAATTGTGTTGTATTGCAAAGCCAGCAGTATGTATTTTCTGAATTAAAGATTAAGTACATGCAACAGCGACAATTTTAACTTAAAATTTTAAAGCCTTAACACATGACCGTTTATGGTACCGCACTGACAATATCAACGGCAGCCCAGGCTAGTATGAGCCTTATTGCCTTTGAAATACTAACTAAAAGCTGCTAATTTTGACGGAGCGGCACTGCAATGCGATTATGTGTTCAGGCCCTTAAAGAACTCGAACAAAGATTTGAAACTGCGTAAGTAGCAACCAAGTCCATTAATAAATATTAAACATACCCCAATCTGCATAGATATGAAAGATATCATAGATATGGACATATTCACCTTATTATTCATAGCAACGTGTGTTTTGACAACTACATCGATAAATCGACATATAAGCATGCGGAGTATGGTAATCTATTGATTTATATGGGACTTGAATCTACAGCCGCTAAAGCAGAGCCATTATAGCGGTATATATTTATTTTTACATACTAAATTTGTTTCCTCAAATCTCTTACTTTTAGATACCAACTATCGTTAAAAGTTTTAAAAAGCGTAAGTTAGTGTAATTAACTAGTTTGAAAATCATGCAACTTAGCATTACAGCAATATTTAGATTGATCTTTTTGCATATTTTTCGTATGTTGGCCTGTATAAAAACCAGTCATGCAATACTTCCTTTTACCGAACTTATTTTCGCGATCGAAACGAACAAAAGAAGATCCAGAAAAAATACAGATTTGTTCGTTTTATGCGATGGTCACCGAAAATCGACGATGCATTCTTTAATCCGAAAGCTTTTTTGGCTATCGAAGGATCTTCGAGCCATTGTGTCTGCTTCTCTGTTAAACGGGCTTTTACTTTATACAAAGTCAAACTTTATTACAGGACTTTAAAATGTTATAACTCAGTATTTAATCAAGGCATCTCACTTATTCCATGACCACTACCCCAGACTATGTGTCAAATCGTCGGAAAAATATCTAAATTGGTTATTATAATAAATTTAATAAAGTATAAAGTCAGCTTCACTTGATATAAGTTATTCCTGTAAGAAGTGTACAAAAGCCTTTAGCCTCGTAATGTTAGTTTCTACTATTGGTGATATGATCTCGGAACATCGTAGCCTGGCAATACCTACTCCAGTGAAATGTAAATTTACAAGAACATCGTTGGAACGGTCTTCCATTCGTTTGTCCTTTGCCTTATAAACTGGAGCAAGACGTTCATTTGGTCAATTAAAGTCTCCTAATGAAACTAGAGATTGCGCAAAATTGTGTTATGCTGCTTCCCCAGTGTTGTGTTAAAGAATAATGTCTGTATTAACTAGTCTTGTTTATTTTTCATCAGTAAATGAATCATTACTTTTTAGTGTTGAGTAGTATATATTGCATATACTACTCAAAACAAAATAGGGGCCACTGGGCTTTTTTCACACAAACGTGCTTACTTTAGCGTCTCATATATGAGTAACTTTTTGCATTTTTACGTCAATGGAGAGACCAAATGCTCAATTGTCAAATCTCGTTTTCAAAAATTGGCATATACGGCTCAATATTCACAAAAGGAAAAACAATAAGTCAAACTTTATGTGCCATATAAATAACAATATATGGAGCGGTTCGGTTCTTCCTGTAATCGAAAAAGAACTTGAGATAAAGTACTGAATCCCTTTATCTAGCTACTATAATTCACCTAATATGTGTAAACCAGTCTTGATTTTGAATAACACCAAATCCAACTAAGACAGTTCGCGAGATCGGGCAAAAGGTTAGTAGCTCTGAAGCTTCTGTCCCACATTCGTTAGGTGGTCTCTGAATTGTCACTCACAAGTTGAAAGTTCCCACACTAAGTGGTCTGGGTATCGCCAACAGTAACGAATGTATTACTGTTATGTTTGTTATGTTTAGGAATGTCACTGTTTTTAACAACGATAATTTTTCAATAGTCCAAAATTGATAAACTGAACTTGTTGCCAAATCATCTTTGTATTTTTAAATGTTTACATCATGTTAAACTCACGTTTTCTTGCGTAGAAGAAGAAGAATGGAATAGAATAGAATAGCGTAGTCAGAGTAGATGCATTAAGTTTATCATGTCAAATGTGATTCAAATAAATATGTGTTTATTATTTAAAATAAACGCCCAAAGATCAAGTTTACTAATTAGCTTTTAATGATCTGCCATCCAAAGAACTGATATCGCGAGGCCAATAACTTTACAAATTAACATAAAGATGTCCCACGAAAACTATTTTATGATGTGACCACTCCAATATTACTGGCCATATTGTTTTGTTTAACTTGTCGGCGGCTCGCCAGGTTCGAGTAAACCGGTGATTTATGTGGAAACGCCATTTTAGCAAAGTTATCTATTTTACATTTGATGAGAATCGTGATAATTAACATAATTGATCGAGTGGTTTTCGCTGTTATACCACGAAAGTGGTAACATGATACATTTATTAGTAAACTTTGATCATTACAAGTATGATTTATTCATTAGGTTCTTTACATCAACTGCTAGGTTCTGTCTATTAGTGGTGAAATAAGGTATTCTGTAAAAGGATGAATATTGACTGGTAACATATCATTAGAGTCGGAACAATTCAGAATATAAATCTTATTCTAGTCATCGTTTATGAAATGTTTCCGAGCATTGAAGTTTCTCATCAAGTCAGCGGAAAGTCGCATCATTCGGATCCTCCGCTGCACCTAATGAACCCTGGTCTGCCCTATAAGGAGTTCGTTTGTATTGTGGCCTTTAATCGGCTTAGTGCAGATATCTGTATCACATCGCTTTAGCTAACGATGTGATTTAACTCGGACTTGTTACAATTTAATGTAAAGTTCTTGTAATAGCGTGATATACGACCGCTACGGAGGCTTAAGTAATGCTTAAGTCCTGCTTGTGACAATTTTTATCCCGTCCCGTAACGGTTATGTTCTCTGGAAGTAGCAAAACGTTTCCTCGTTCTAAAATTACTATCCGTTAATTTTTACGTTACTACAGTTTTTCTTATGTACCTACACACGGCGGCACATCAGACTATTCGTGTTGAACTTGAGACCACCTTTGTGGCCACCTGGCCCATTGTAATAAAAGCTGTTATCGCAGTTCAATTGTTTAACTTGATCTGCTGTTGAGTGTACCTATCAACTCCTTTAATAGTAATTATAACTAACTAGCTGTTGCCCGCGACTTCGTACGCGCGGTGTAGTGACTTTTGTGTTTGTTTAGTTTATGAGTTAATAATTATTGTAACTTTACATTAAAAAGCAGTCGGACATTACTGACAGTTAAAGTCAGGTAGTGAATATTTTTTGATAGATAAACTGTGAATATGTAAACAAGAAGTGTTAAAAATAACGTTTAAGTAAATAACGAAACCGGTTATAAAACTAGCGATATTCACAAACCACAATATATATATGAGAAAGACAACCTAATCTCTAAAATACCAAAAAATGTATTTCCACGGAGTCATAAACATGACCGTGAAACGCTTACCTTTGTCTCACAATTTACTTATCACTTTACCAAATCTTGATGACAATACCAGTAATAAAGAACTTGAACTATACGCGACTCAAACAAGCATCTATTTAGGAAGAAAGAACGAAATAGACCTTTATCACCTTCTGATACATGTCATAGCCTTGGCAAAACACATTTGGTTGTACGTATGTGAAAATACACCTGCCCTCTAGCATATCTCGATGCCGTGAAGCACGTCTCGTGTCGGTTTGGACCGCCATGCTTTATCTAAAGTCAAAACGTCTTAATGGTCCTAACAGTAAGACCATATGAGCATAAATACGGTGGATTAACTCTGGATTCAAGAATGTTTAAACCCATCATAAAGATGTCAATTATGAATTCCTGATCCCGGTAGTTCCCTTTTACCAGTAATAAATGTTTTGCTTTATCATTAAAACCAAAAACATACTATCAACTTTCAGTTAGTTCTAATGGTTGACTTGAACTTCTTCAACAATACACGATTATTTCGAAATGATGAATCGATACATTTAATCACTCATTCAGAACGAGCCATCGGTATTGGTAAATCAGGGTCCATTCTAATGTAACATGTCTGCCACCCACTAAACGTACATGTTGCTGTGAAGGCAGCTGTTCTAAAATTGACGCGTAACACAAGCTATCAATCTACATGTAGTTACAACATAAATGTTACTATCAATTATTCCTCTAATGAAATAATAGCAGTACAAACTCACGACTTACTTGCACAAGGATGTAGCCCTCGCATGAGTCGCATGCTTCATACCGGTACAGTTCCTGACATAGATAACATCGACTCTCCACTTTAATATCTTTTAGACTAGAGTAACAAAACGAGCAAAATACAAAGAAAATGGCTGTCATTATTATCGCTAATGACTTGCTACCAAATACACTATTACTGTTCTTAATAAAGTCCACAGTGTCAAGCTTAAAACGATTTGTCTTATTTGATGTACGAAGCTATTATAATAATAATGAGAATTTCATATGCCATATATCAAATCTTTCAAAATTGTCTTCTATTAAAAGAGTTGCTACAACGTCTAATGACGCCCGCAAACCATTAATTAAGAGATGAATAGAAAAGTTTTAAGGCTGAGTCCGTCATACTGTCAGTTCATCAATTCGCGACATGTCTTAAGACTGAGGCACAGAGAGGTGTTCGAAATAGTATTGTCCCGTGTTTCCATTATGCTTCCTAGCGACTGAACCTTGTTTGCCCACTTTCCCCACTTGTTGCGGTTATATCACGCAATGCGAACAAGACAACATTAACAGTAGAACAATGGTGTGTCATTTTAACCATTGCGTGTCTTTACCTCGCACGCATGTATGATTTGTTTTTATACTCAATATTGCGGCTTCCATTGCATAATTTCGGGTTCACCCTATAATTTTGTAAGTTTCTTTTCCATTTGATTCTGTGAAAATAATGCCATTTAAGCTGTTCCTTTTAATAACAGCCATTGTGGAGTTTTGAACTGTGATCTCTAATAGAAACCTCACAGTATTCATATTTCGCCATTTGTCGGTCATCGTATCAAGCTTTACACAGATACGGTGGTTCGGTCATGACTTTGGTTCAAGAGTCACTGACCTTTAATTTTAAGTATATTATTGTTTTATATAACGCAACAGCGATGTGATTTAAAAGCGTTTGAATTACTTGCCTGATTTATAAAAACGTCAAACCGAAACGTGACCGGTTGGGATTCCGAGCCGGCTGGCTCGCGACAAAAAACAAACTAATTTAGGATTTAGATTACAAAGCTCCCAGCGTGACAAACCGCCTTATGCACTGTTTACACAGCATCGTAGTTTATTTACGCACGATCTTCGGGATTTATGATAGTCAAAGTTATAACCGTCACTTGTCATTGTCAGAAATGGGTGACTTCGGTGGCAATCAAAATTAGTTTGTTAGCAATATGCATTCATTGTGTATTTAAAAGGCAGAGTGATAAGTGTATTTATAAATAAATATATAGTTTAAAAAACTAAACAAACACACTTTTAATAGTAACAGAATAAAAAGTACAAAATAACCGTCTATTCCGTAACTGAAATTAAAAAGCGTGGTGCGCGTTGTCAATATTAAGTTCTTGAAATTCATGCTTTGCAAAGGGCGCACCACGCTTTTTAATTTCAGTTACTGAATAGACGGTTATTTTGTACTTTTTATTCTGTTACTATTAAAAGTGTGTTTGTTTAGTTTTTTAAACTATATATTTATTTCGTTCTTTTTAATTTAATAAATGGCAAACCAAATTAACATTAATTAATGCCACAAGCTTCCTTAATAAGATGTAAAGAATTACATCATTGGGTACATATAATAAAGTATAAGGCTAATTTATTCCATCCTCCCTGTTCCAACATAAGATCCTCACCACCAAGTGTAGCGAATAGGTCTCATCTGAATGAACAAATGAGCTCAAACTCGAGGAGTTTCCTAGTGGGCATTAAGGAGTGCTACTGGCTTCCTCCCTGCTCCATCATCAGACCCTCACCACCAAGTGTATCGAATAGGTCTCATCTGAATGAAACAAATGAGCCCAAACTCGAGGGGTTTCCTAGTGGTCATTAAGAAGTGCCACTGGCTTCCTCCCTGCTTCATCATCAGACCCTCACCACCAAGTGTAACGAGTAGGTTTCATCAGAACGAAACAAATGAGCCAGAATTCGAAGGGTTTCCTATTGGCCATTAAGGAGTGCCACTGGCTTTCTCCCTGCTCCATCATCAGACTCTCATCACCAAGTGTAACGAATAGGTCTCATTAGAACGAAACAAATGGGTCAGACTCAAAGGGTTTCCTATTGGCCATTAAAGAGTGCCACTGGCTTCCTCCCTGCTCCATCATCAGACCCTCACCACCAAGTGTAGCGAATAGGTCTCATCAGAACGAAGCAAATGAGTCAAAACTCGAAGGGTTTTCTTGTGGTCATTAAGGAGTTTCACTGGCTTCCTCCCCAGCTCCATCATCAGACCTTCACCACCAAGTGTAATGAATAGGTCTTATTACAACAAAACAAATGAGCTCAAACTCGAGGGGTTCCTAGTGGTCATTAAGGAGTGCCACTGGTTTCCTTCCTGCTCCATCATCAGACCCTCACCACCAAGTGTAGCGAATAGGTCTAATCAGAACGAAACAAATGAGCCAGAACTCGAGGTGTTTCCTATTGGTGATAAAGGAGTGCCACTGGCTTCCTCCCTGCTCCATCATCAGACCCTCACCACCAAGTGTACCAAATAGGTCTCATCAGAACAAAACAATTGAGTCAAAACTCGAAGGGTTTCCTAGCAGCCATTGAAGAGTTCTATTGCCCATCTCTTGACTCCATCATCAGATCAGCTGGATAGTAGCAAATTATTGTATTGTCATCAGATTCATATAGACTTGCAAACTTTCAGATCAATACGACAATTAGAAGTAGGTTAAAATTGAATTCCAAGATTTTCTTACATTGTGACTTAGTTACAAGTGAAGCTAATAAAAGTGTGGTAAAAATAAGTGCAAAGCAATACAACATTTGATTTGATGAAAACTCGATTACGGATTCGACAAGGATGGTTTCAATTAAAATTCTGCGTGCACGCATTGCGTCCGCGTTTTAGTTACTGTCAGCGATTAATCAGAGTGATTTAACCGAGCGATCCGCTATAGATATTTACAATAGCAATCACTTGAGCTGAAGCACTATAATTTCCAATTAGCTGGTCGTCGAGGATAAGGATAAGGATTGTACGTCAAAGACGGACAATGGCGAAAGAGCCGGCGACACAAAAAGCGAGCGATTTAGTGCGTTATAAACTACATTGTTGTCAAAATACGCCGCATTGCCCGCTTTTACTGCCTTTACAAGGTCCGTGGGTGTACTGGAGATATTTGCATAAGAACTATAAAGTAAACTTTTAGTGGTAGGTTCGTATCTTCTCGGGCAGGCCGCGTCTGACGTTGATTGCTCTCGAGTGTTGAGATCCAATAGGATTAGATGATTGCTGGCATAAATATCCATCGCTCGCTTCTGTTAATGTAAGATTTGTAAATACTACCCGTTGCGTTATAAAGGCTGATAGGTCTTTTCCTGTTAGATAATGAACGTGACAATTGAGATTGAGACGTTGGCAATCGGCCGTTTTACATTAACAGTGTCGTGAGAAGTGACGTCAATTAACATATGGGGGAAATAAAGAACGCTGTCTGCACCGACCGACCGATGGTCGAAGAAATGTAGGGTCCAACAAATATATGGCGTGACATTTAGTACTACTTAACGTTAGTGCCTGTTAAATAGACGCATCAGTTAAAATGCGCGCAGCTGTTAAATAAACCTATTACAGTTATATGGCGCGTAAATGGAATGTTGTGGAATTTAAAATTAAGTGATGCATTTTTAGGATACTTTTGTAAATAAGGCAAATTGTACATTTAGACATGTCCAAGATATTGATATTGACGAGATTTCCGATCTTGCGACTGTTAATTAGTTTGCAGACATGTATGTTATTAGCAGCAGTGATTCCAAATAACTGTAATCTGGATTGGTCACATAAATTTGTGCCTGTGTTGAGGCTGAGCTATCATGAGCGCGGTAACTTATTGTTCGGAGATCTGAATGCCTTTCAACCCGTTATTACCGGTAATGCCCTAACATGAGGCGAGCGGGCACGCCACGCCCCGCGCTGATCGATGGCGGGGCGGGTCAACGGCTCAGATGCACCAAAACTTCTTAATGAAATGATGAATTTTAAACTTGAGGAAATGTTATTCATTACACTTTCTCCAGAGAATGTTACTCATTCAACTTTCAAAAAATTAGAACCATTACACAATATCTACCTTATAGTACAGGCAATCCTGTTTGGCTGACTTCAGTGTTAATAGAATTGAGAAGATCTATAAAGTCTTTAAGCCGATTTTGCAGAATATAAATGTTGATGCTTTATGAACTTGTATATTCGTTACTACCTATAAAAAATCTAATTACCAGAAAATATAGGTGCATTCTCAAGGCACAGGATTAGTACCGCTGTGTATTTTAATTTTATCACGACTTCCCGTCGTCGATGAGACGTTTCTCAGAGCGGTTATTTTTTTCTTGCGTGGTGTTCCAAAAACCGTCTTCACAGTTGACACTGCACAACGGATGTCATCGTTTGACCAAGTAAAAAGGTTCAAACAAAACTTTACCTTAGTACAAAACAAATATAAACTATATCAACTTGGCAATTAGTCACAATGAATCGAGCTTAACAGTATCCGACTTGTTGAGTCTTAAATTTTGAACACTAAGGTTGCTTTTCGAAACGTCAAGAGAGGAACCATTTGAAATCGATTTATACACAACGGACTGTTACTAAGTAAACACTTCGAGATGAAGACTCGAATCGATTTCGATGAATGTTTATTTTAAAGAATTCTTCATGCTTTTTTGGCCAAGTTCATCCGAGTCCATTGATCGGGTCGTCTCGACGAATCTTGACGTTGACATCGAGTATTATGTCAAGAGGAATAGCATTTCGTGCTTGAAGAATAACATTTATTTTGGTAAATTGTGCTAGACTGTGATCATTGAGCACGGAGTCATTACATCGGTCTACATTTTGTTTGAATTTTATAATCGCTCAACAAGCACTAACTTTTATAATAAAACCGGACCAAAACTATTTAAATATTGATTTCCTATGGTTACTTTGATTATTAGATTAGTTAAATAGGATTGATTGTTATTGTCAATTTAATATCCCTTTGAATTTTTTTTAAGTTCAACAAGCTCGTAAACGCTTAATTTATTGTGCAGTTTTAACTATTTCCGACTCAAACTAACACAACATTTAGTGAATTAAGTAGATATTAAATATGCATAAATAATAATAATGAGTTAGATAAATGTGTTTCAAAATGATAGTTAACTATTAATAAAAAAAACTGTTATTGTGATGCCACAACAAGGAAAAGACCACACTCTCGTAAAAAACTAAGAAACTTAATCAATTAAAAGTTTCAATAACCTATTTATGAGTAAAGTTTGTTACGGTTTTACAATTCTAACTGATATTGGCTAATATATGTATAAAACAGCCTAAATAAAAAATAAAGCGCGATAATAAAGTAAAACACAATATTCCTAACCAAATTAAACAAAACATTAATAAACTTTAATGTCCCACCACTCACACTAATGTTATTCAAAAATGCGTAAATACAGAAAGAGACAGATTACAAGTTCATTTGAATAAGCACCTTAATCACAAAAGGAAAAAATCTTCGTCCACTCGGATGGCATTTGTAAAAGTAAATGATATCAAACACAAAATGCATTCCACTGGTAATAAGGTTGAACAAATATTTCTTGCGTAGATTCTTCCACTCGTTTCTGTCTTAGGCCAGTTCCTTAGATTTTGTATAAGACACGTCTTTCACCTTCTCTTTTATCTGTACCATGTACCAAGGCTATTCTTAGTCTTCCTCTATCATCTCCTTGTCCCTCAATTTTACTTCTGTAACCAACTAATACCGGACAACTAATAACGTACCTGACGACATTTCGTGGGCAGGCCCCTACAAGGTGGACCGACGATGTAGTCAAGGTCGCAGGAAGCCGCTGGATGCGGGCAGCACAGGACCGATCGTTGTGGGGATCCTTAGGGGAGGTCTATGCCCAGCAGTGGGCGTCGCCGTCGTTCGGCTGACATGATGATGATGAATCAACTAATGAAGTTTGTAATATATTTTTCGTGTTTTGTGAAGTGGCCGATCAGTCTCCTTTTTCCATTAAACATTACCAGGACACATTTTTCTTGGTCATGGTTAAATTTTCATTTTACTTTATTTGAGAATTAGACACAACCGAAATACGTAAGACCCTTATTTAAGACATGTTTCAGAGAATACCTCATAAAGCCTTTCTAAACATATTACATCGAATGTAGTGTTGGACTTAAATTTACCGATAACAATCTTCGAATTGTCAACTGAATGGAGCGTAGCAGTGTTAGCATAGAAATGGGATGGATTAACTTTATTTACAGCTACTTCTAAATATCTTTAGAGATGTTCCGGGTCTTAGCCAAGTGCGCATAATATGTCATCTACACACATTCTTTGGCTTTTTATACTGTTCTTCCAAAAGTTTTAGACACGAAGAACTGTTTTTTCTAGAAGTTGATGAAAAGCATGATGTTTTCATCATTATTGTGTTCCGGCAGTAGTGCGCATCCACACCAGCCTTATCACCACTTAACATCGGGTGTGATGAAGGCTAAGTGCTACCCCGTTGTTTGTGGATAAAAAAAAAAAAACAAAAAAAGCTTAAACTTTTTCATATTTTAAATGTTGTTAAATTAGAAAACTATCGAACTTTATTGAAATCACGATTTATCACAATAACGTTAGTTACTGAGATATAAAAATTTGAATACGTCTGAAGTTTTATTCATGGCTTTTATTAATGTTGTTCCATTAACAGATTTTATTGCTGCGGATAACTTGTTCGGTGCACAAATTGGTCTTCCACAGATAAAGCAATGGGCTTTATTGGTTTAGCAGCGGTTTATGACTACTCTTCGTTTCCATAACACAGAGCCGTGTGACCACCGGCTAATTACGATGCTATTAGTCTTATTATATTATAGTATCATTTAGGTGTTAAAGCAAAAGGGGGAACAGCGTACCCAGACATGAAAATAGTTGTAGCATAATGTAGTTAAGTGTAGATTTTATGATGTCGTTGACCAGTGTTATGGGTTTGCTTTGAATTACTTAAGACTAATTAGGAGTGAAATATAGGTTTTAGCCACTTAATATTAGATTTAATATGTATCTAGAATATGTAAATCTTGCAGCTCCGTCAACCTAATAACAAATTAGTAATCACACGTGGGCGATATCAAATCCTCGTTCTCTTGATATCAGAGGCATAGAAAGGTACTAATTACGTTCAGAGGGCCGATGAGTTATTATTATGACAGTCTGAAGGCTGGGCGGGACCGGTCGCACTTGCTTTGATCTTGGCGCCTGCTTAATGCATCGCACATGATAATTTGGTGAAGATAAATCACAGAAATGTAATTTTGTAAGTAATCTTATTTATTTCCCGATTATTTCACACCTCATTACATGTTATTTCGAATACATGAAAAGTATCTTTATCTTAAAGTGTGTTCAATTACAGATTTCTGAATAACACTTTCAGATTCAAATTATGAACATTATCCGATTATTGAAACGTATCAAAACCATTAGCGATCTTATCGATTGGTGGCTAAGTAAATAAACCGCGAAGCATACCATATGCAAAAACGCTTAGTCCACCCATCACGACAATGTCACACATCGTGACCAAACCTCTATCTGTCCTCAACCTAACCAATCACATCATCAAACGAGTTATGGTCACTCGTGATGCAACAACTAGGTATGCAAATTGTCCGGCGGGGTCAGTGACCGCTGTTCGCAGCATCTCGACGCGCCCCTGTTGGCCGCTGCGTCGGAATCGATTCGCGACGTGCGCCCGCGCGCAAGGTCAATGTCGACTGCGCCTTTGATCTGCTACCGATATTAATCGGGCAGTACACCTTAATCGATTTTGATCTTGATTTGATTGTCGTATTACGTATGTGGTTGTGATATTGTTTCTATTCTGGATGCTAGCTTCTACTTTAACTTCTTTTTATGTTGATATGGCATCCATATTCTTCTTTCCAATTTCTACCAAATCAATAGGTACCTACTTATCAAAATTTTTCTACTTATTCTGCCCTACTATTTTTCCTTATTTCGTTTTCAGTAAAAACAATCGATTGCCGTGTAGTGCCGGCACATAAATAGAATAGCACTACCCCCTCTCTTCCCGTGGGTGTCGTAAGAGGCGACTAAGGGAAAACTGCCATCAGGAGATGGGCAGCAGCGTCTCCAGTTACAAAAGGCCAATACTGCGATCGCCAACCCGCCTGCCAAGCGTGGCGATTATGGCACAACCCCCCCAATGACAACACAACCAACAAATCGGCCCCCAGTCCCCGGCGGCCCCGCTATTCCTAGCTACGGTAGCGGCTATGGTAACGGCGGGGCAGGGGGTGCTAAGAATCTCCGGGTAGGCTCCGGCTACCAACACCGACGACTCGACCTGGCAACCTACAACACGCGCACATTGAGGCTCGACGCGAAGCTCGTAGAGTTGGAAGAGGCAATAAGTAAGTTACATTGGGATATCATTGGGTTATCTGAAGTCCGAAGAGAGGGGGAGGACTCGATAACCCTGCAATCCGGTAACTTACTTTACCACCGGGAGGGCGACCAACAGTCCATTGGTGGTGTCGGGTTCATCGTCCATAAATCCCTTGTCAACAACGTGATCACCATCGGAAGTGTGTCGAGCAGGGTAGCGTACCTGATACTCAGATTATCGAAACGATATTCGCTGAATGTTATCCAGGTCTACGCTCCGACCTCGACACACGACGATGACGAAGTGGAGGCTATGTATGAGGAGATCTCTAAAGCCATGCATAGCTATAAAACCCACTACACGGTTGTGATGGGGGATTTCAATGCAAAGTTGGGGCAACGTTGCGGTGATGAGCTGAGAGTGGGGCAATTTGGATTTGGGCAACGGAACGATAGAGGCCAGATGCTGGCAGACTTTATGGAGAGGGAGAACCTCTATATGATGAACTCCTTCTTTAGGAAGCCCGTAAGCCGCAAATGGACCTGGATCAGTCCGGACGGTAAAGTCAAAAACGAGATCGATTTTATCATGTCGACGAAGAAGCACATATTCAATGATGTCAGTGTGATCAACGCTGTTAAGACAGGAAGCGATCACCGTATGGTAAGAGGCACATTGAATATCGATGTCAAGCTCGAAAGATCGCGACTGATAAAATCCACGCTCCGACCAATACCAGCTCAAATTCAAAACCCCGAGTGCTTTCAGCTCGAGCTTCAAAACCGCTTCGAAGCCCTTGAGAACAGCATAGACGTGGACGATCTATACAACATGGTGGTGGACACTGTCCGCACGGTAGGGTCTAAGTACTATAAAACCCACCGTCCCAAATTGAAGAAACTCTCCAGTCAGACTCTCCTACTCATGGATCAGAGACACGAAATGAAGCTGCAGAACTCAGCGGATGCCCATCGTTATCGGCAGCTCAATAGACAGATATCTAAGTCCTTGACGCGCGACCTTCGCCAATTTAATACCGAGCGTATTAAAGAAGCCATTGAGCGGAACAAAGGCTCCAAAGTGTTCGCGAGAGATCTGTCTATCGGGCAAAGTCAATTGACGAGGCTGAAAACTGGGGAAGGTAGCATCGTTTCGTCAACACCTGAAATCCTGAGGGAGATTGAGAGTTTCTATGGACAGCTATATTCCACGCAAACACCTGTTGAAAGCAAGGCTAAAGACCCTAGAGCCAAGCTTACCCGACACTATACCGAAGATATCCCGGACGTCAGCCTGTACGAGATTAGAATGGCTCTCAAGCAGCTCAAAAACAACAAGGCGGCGGGTGATGACGGAATCACAACAGAACTTCTAAGAGCGGGCGGTAAGCCGATACTTAAGGTCCTCCAGAAGCTCTTCAACTCTGTCATCCTCGAGGGCAAAACGCCAAAGGCATGGGGCAGAAGCGATGTGATGCTGTTTTTCAAGAAGGGTGATAAAACTCTCTTGAAGAATTATAGACCCATCTCGCTTCTGAGCCATATCTATAAGTTGTTTTCGAGAGTCATTACGAATCGTCTCGCTCGCAGGTTCGACGACTTCCAACCTCCCGAACAAGCCGGGTTCCGGAAAGGCTACAGTACCATAGACCACATTCATACGCTGCGGCAAGTTATACAGAAGACCGAAGAGTATAACCTGCCACTTTGCTTGGCGTTCGTGGACTATGAGAAAGCCTTTGATTCGATCGAGACCTGGGCCGTGGTGCAGTCTCTCCAGAGGTGCCAAATAGACTACAGGTATATCGAGGTGCTGAGGTACCTATACCAAAACGCCACCATGTCGGTCCGATTACAGAACCAGAGCTCTAATCCTATCCAACTACAGCGAGGTGTGAGACAGGGAGATGTCATCTCTCCCAAACTGTTCACAGCTGCGTTGGAGGATATTTTTAAGCTGCTGGACTGGAAAGGATGCGGCATCAACATCAATGGCGAGTACCTAACACATCTACGGTTTGCCGATGATGTAGTTCTTATGGCTGAGACCTTGGAAGACCTGAACACAATGCTCGAAGATCTCGGTAATGCTTCGCAAAGAGTGGGTCTTAAGATGAACATGGACAAGACGAAAATCATGTCCAATGCCCATGTTGCACCCGCTCCAGTTAATGTTGGGAACATTACACTCGAAGTTGTTGACCACTATGTTTACCTAGGACAGACGGTCCAGTTAGGTAAGTCCAACTTTGAGAAAGAGATCTCTCGTCGAATCCAGCTCGGATGGGCAGCGTTTGGGAAGCTCCGACATATATTCGCGTCCGAAATACCTCAATGTCTCAAGACGAAAGTCTTTGACCAGTGTGTGTTGCCAGTAATGACCTATGGAAGTGAGACGTGGTCTTTTACTATGGGTCTCATAAGAAGGCTCAAAGTCACCCAGCGAGCAATGGAGAGAGCGATGCTTGGTATTTCCCTGCTCGATCGAATCAGAAATGATGAAATCCGCAGGAGAACTAAAACAACCGACATCGCTCGAAGGATTGCATCATTGAAGTGGCAGTGGGCGGGACACATAGCGCGGAGAACCGATGGCCGTTGGGGCGGAAAGGTTCTTGAATGGCGACCGCGTGCCGGACGACGTTCCGTGGGCAGGCCCCCTACAAGGTGGACCGACGATCTGGTCAAGGTCGCGGGAAGCCGCTGGATGCGGGCAGCGCAGGACCGATCGTTGTGGAGATCCTTGGGGGAGGCCTATGCCCAGCAGTGGGCGTCGTTCGGCTGACATGATGATGATGATGAAAAACAATCTTATATAACTTGAAAGTGGTTATGACCGCTACTGGACTTCACCGATGAAGTGAAATGATGTAGCCAAGAGATCGCTCGTCAAAATCGATGGCTCCATCTTAGCTAAAAGGTGATCGCGCGTCATATTATACCATTATCTCCGAAAACATCTTACGTGCGCCGCCCACGACCTCGCTGCGCCCGCGCCGCGCACCCATCACGCCGTGACGACGCGTGCTAGAAGGGCAGGTATTAACTTGAAACTTATTACGATTATGTAATATTGATTTTGTCTTTTTAACTATTGCATTTACAATGCTATTTAATAAAAAAATTACTACTTTAGGTAACATCAGTAGTTGCCATATTGTGTCGGGCTAGTTGTTTATTCTAATGCGTAATATATATTGCACAACAACAACGAAAAAGTCTTCAGAAAGTATAATTACCATAAATTTTCTTAAATTTCAATTTCTAGTGAAAATAAATGATTCACATTGGCTGTACAATAATTACTGCTATAAAAATTCGAAACAAAAAGATGGATTTAAAGTATAGGAAAAATGTGATAGTAAAAAACCACGAGGCCTATTAGTAGCTTTCAGGCGGGAAGCTACTATAGGGCTCGTGGTTTTTAGTATCACATTTTTTCTATACTAACAGAATTGCATTGTGAATGAATAAAAATAATTTAAAATCTCAATCTGGATTTAAAGTGTTATTTACAACGCACTCAAAGTTCCACATCCTAATTTAATTTAGTCGATCCAAATGATTCAATATGTTTAATAAATTTTCTACATATCAACTCACGCGTATGCAAATTTAAGCGTATTACCATAGTATCTTGGATCTAATTACTATTAGTCTCAGCAATAAAAGTTAAATAAACTTATGAAAATAGGAATCGGTATTAAGCTGATATTTGAATTGACATCGCCAAGCATTTTCTTGGTTGACATATGCTATATTATTGATATCTTGGAGATTGTTTTGAATTCATAAATAATGTATCCATGACCATTTCTCTTAAGCAGGTCGTTTCGTATATTTTAATGTGTAATGAACCCATTGAATAATATGTTCCTGATCTACTGTAGATGGTCAGTCGCTTGTTTCTTAACATCTTTGTTCTGCTGCTTTTTATTAATACAATTTCTTACAAACCTACTTGTTTTTCTACCTGTGTAAGAAATCAGTACCTACATGTCTGTTTCAATAACATGCGATGTTAGACAGATGTCTTAAATATGATTTAGAAAAGAATGACGTGTGATAATAAATCTGAAGGCAAGCAGATTATAAAATTCAGAAACAACAAACGACGAAAAAACACTTTTTTCTTCATATCTTAAAAAGTCATCAGCATCATTAGCAAGTTTATTATTATTAGCAGGTATTAACGATTGAAATACAATTGGTACCAACGTCTTAACGTGCCTTACCGAAGCTCGGTCAGCTCGAGATTTTAAGTTTTTTGTCACCTCCCATCCCGTGAAGAACCATTGCGATATTTGCTTAACGTCAACGATTGCAGGCCAAGCGCGCTAACCATTGCGATCATCTTCTTGCAATAATCAAATATAAATAACAGCTTAATTAAAAAAACGCGTAGTAAAACCTCGCATCTACTAATCGAAGCACGCAATCCTATGATTAACGATTGACAGACGTAACTAGCGGTTAGTTTACTGTTGTGTCTACGCAAATCAATGTGAAAAGTGGTCCAGCACGCCCATGCAATTGTCTAGCTTTGATCTGTTCTGGAACCCCTACTACAGTATGTGGTTAAATCTTCGACGGTGTTTGAAATGGAATTACAGTTTCCGTTCTTAAAGCATTTTTATCACCCTATAAATATCCTCGCAGTAATTTTAAAAGGATTCAACTAGTAAATGAAGAACAAATAGATGGGAGTTTTACACATAAAATTGAAGACAAGAAAAGGCAAAAACAGCGAGTGTTTTCTTAAGAACTGACAGCGTCATATTTACTGTAGGCAACACTATGCAACATAAAACCAAAACTTGTTTGTTTCCGACAAAGGAGTAGCTAAAATGCTATTATTATAAAGAAAACGCTCTTAGTACTATTCCAAAATGAAAACTCTCAGACGCGTTCTATTGAAAAAAAAAAAACAACGTGAAAGGAATCGTCAGGTTCTGGGATTTCAATATCCAAAGACAAGCCGATCCATTTCCCGTTTCGAGTTGGCAGGTCGATGGTTACGACGGGGTCGGCCGAGTAGCCGGCGGCTACGGTGCGGGGTGGGTGCGGGTGAGGCCGACCGAGGGAATGCCGGCCGCGGGGGCTCCCATGCGGGCCTCGCCTCTTTCCCACAAACCAAAACACTTCAATGATTCTGTACCATTCGATGCAGGGAAAGAAGTTTTGTTTGGCATGGAACAAACAGGAGAATATCTGATTTCCTTAATGGGAAAGCGTTGTTGTATATAGTAGCTAATAACACTGAAATAAACAAGTTGAATACAAATATGAGCTAAGTAACTCCATAAAATTTAGACCACTTAGATGCAAATCGTAATACCAAAGTACCGAATAAAACTCTTCAATTGTCCCTTTCAACAATCTCTTCAACGTTTGTCTCACATACATAAAGAGATTGCTCAATTATTCCTAGAATAATAAGAACGAATTCAAACGGCATCTAATTTCACTACTTTAAAATCTGCTACACGTTCGTCTCGACACGAAAGGGTGACATGTGTTGCACAATTGTTATTTATTTAGTTAAGTTTTGGCAGTTGGCTCAAGTCACTTGCTAGTCACTAACATGCCTCAGTCTTTAAAATGATTTCATTGTCTATTCAACTACACTGTGTTCTCTATACATATTTAAATGTCGTTTTAAATGACTCGCGTTATTACTTTGAAACCGTTTTTGGGAGTATTTGAAAATGTGTCTGTCTCCATTTCGTAATTGTTGTTTCTTGTCGACCGTTTGTTTTAACATTTTGCAAGTGCTAAATTCGCTAGCGTCTGTGCCTCGGTTCTCCGTAGAACGGTCCCAGTATTAGCATATAATGCGCGAGCAGTGCGGCCACGACGCAAGATCTGGAGCACAGATCAGCGACGTCGTGCGACCACCGATTCATGCATCATATCCGTGGATTGTACGATTCAATTCTAGCTTTGCGTTTTCTATCTGCTTACGTTGATTGGACGTTGGCGTATGACCCACTTCGTCGTTGTGATGAGATTTCAAGTTTAAACCACAAAGATTGTGATCGATAATATTACTCAACAGCACGAGTTAGATAATGCTGGGATAATCCGATATTGTCTTCTGGTTCAAGCGTGACTAGGAATAGATAGCTGGTCTTATTGGTTTTAAAACTGAAGTTTTCTCAAAAATATCTTTATTATAAATGATGCAGCATATTTTGCATATTAAGCCCTATTTGGAGTTTATTGACGTTAACCTCATTAAAACAAAGTTCGCATGAGTCACGCTAACAGCCGAGACAATCATGCTAATAGGGAATGTCTAATCATACATTGCTGCTCCGAAATACGGCTCATATTCCGACAACAACCGGTTCTGACGGCCGGGTCTGGTGTGGTGCATGTGAGCTCACGTATCTTGTACTCTTGCCGGGTATCCGAGTTGTTGCGCCGTTTAGCGCGCTGACCCGACCCCGGCCCGACCGAACAATCTCATTGATTCGATAGGAGATTAAGCAGCGTCCGTAAATGTTTCCATTTTGAATTCGCGGTGATGCTCGCTTGAACTCGCACCCGGATGTCATGTTCGATTTACATTTTGTTCTCTTGTTGCCGCATTCAATAGCGATCGTGCACTCGCATTTGCCAGCGACTCTGTGATTGACGCCGGCGCGTCGTCTGATGTAGGCACAATCACTATCGACAACGAGTATTGTTCATTCGACAAGATTATTTACTTGATTCACAACGAGCAAAAAATTGTGACAGTCGTTAACTCGCGTGTTTCCCCGCGAATCAGTATTCTGGTCATAGTGCACGACCTGTTTACGATCCGGGTCTCACATGTTTCGTCGCTGATACTTTAGCCAAATCTATGGACTATTGTTTTCATTTGAATAGTTTGTGTGTGTTTTTACTTGTGTCCTTGAGTTGAACATTGATCCGAGGTATTAATCTTCGTAGCCCCAAAGAGGCAAAAACTCGACCACTTGGAAAGTGAAGTCACAGAGATACGAGGCAGTTCGCTCGTTACTAAGCGTGCATTCGTTTTGTTCGGCGAGCGCCTGAGGCCAATCATGTCTCGCTATAATAAAGGGTTGCGCGCGTCCTTTCGGGCCGGCTTTTAGATTTATGGCTGTGCGAGAGCCGCCAACGCCGACGCGCTGCTCACCATACGCTTGTCACACAATTATCGCGATCAACGAAAGTTGGGCTTCGAAACTACCAATCTAGATCAAGGTTCGCACTCTCAAAAGTCTTTGAACTGGAAACCACATTCAACTGAAGCGATATAATTAGAAAGAACATCAAATCATTATTACATATTCATCGTCCTAAGTGCAACATGACAGGATCACGCCCACCTTGATATTTATGCTGATCGAACTCCGCGATACCATCCGACCGAACTGGTTTTGCTCTTATTGTTTTACATCACGGCGTATTGGTATCAGAATTTCGATTATGGCCGATATCGATTAACATCAACTGATTTTCAATAAAATCGTCTTAATTTAATATTTGTAAGTTAAACATAATCATTAAAAGTTTTGTATACCTGTACAAGTCAGTCACTAAAGTATTTTGTATATTTCAAAGCAGTTTGGGATATCCCATGGCATTGATTTAAAATGTAAGTTGTCGTGTTAGTTTGCTAATGGATATAACTTGGTATTCGAGACCGACTCGCGCGCAAGTGTAAAGCATTAGTGCGATGTTATCAGTGGCCGTCGATCGGACCACCGCAAGCTTCAGCGGATTCTCGTTAGTAGCCTTATTAATCTCTTTCACCACTTCATTTATGTTAAACACTTCGTTCATCTTCTATCGATGTGCCTTATTTCCCATTTTGACTTTAAAATTAATTCTGTCTAATTACACTACATCTATTAAAACTATCATCCATCCGTATTGAAATCACTGGATGATTCTAATTGTGTATCATTATTTGGTTCGTTATCTATTTAAATAAATATGTATGTTATCAGATTAAGCCGTTGCATCTGATACCTGTTCCTTATCTGATTTTTCATCTCTATGCTTAGCCTCGTAAACCGCTTGTGATTTTACTACTTAACTTTTACGATTGATATTTTTTTAGTTCTAAGCTTACTGTTGTGTTTATCTGTTTAATGTTTTTAGTAACCAATGTTCATAAATTTTTTTTTTTTTGAAAATCATTAATTTTATTAGCTTTCAGAGATGTGAATACTATTTTCTCTAAATTATTATTACAAATAAAATGTTCTACAGTTATGGAGGGCTTTGAGCGGGTGCAATACCTTTTGCACGTGTGCGCAGAGCAATTCGATCCCGATGCGTAGATAATAATTTCCATTGTGGTGCTCGTTCGTTTAGCTCACAAAGGAGACTCCCGAGGGAGGCAGTATGAATGGGACATTTCGTGTCTCTCAATCATGTTTTTGTTTGAAGTATATTTATTAATATGATTTTGCTTCAGATTATTTTGTTTTCATCTAAAGTCTTTCCGATTGAGATATACAAGCTACGAGAATAAAGAAACCAAATTAAATCGTTTCGCTAGAAAAGTTACACATCTATTACTTAGCTGATTATCCCACGACACTCACAGTAGTTTGGAGAGCTTTAGAGCGAACAATGAACCCTTTACCCATTACGATGAGAATAAACCTATAAAACGGAAAGAAAATAATTAAACTCAACGCGAATACAATTTGTTAAATACCTATAAGTATTTAACTACAATTTTCTTAGAACATAGACCTATTTTTTATAAACTTCTAATGACATTGTTTCATTGTAAGATTTTGCTACATTGTAACGACTGTCTGAACACATTCACCTTTTTTATTCCTGCTTGTATCTAATCCGTCGGCTTCAATAGAACAATTTGTTGGCTCCACAATGTGAGTTTCACCTTGACGGTCGAATTCGGTCATGTCAGCGTTGTCAGCGTCAGCCAGTGTTGCGATCAATGGAGATCGGCGGATGTCGGCGTGCGCCCGCGCATAGATTAGAGTAGGGCGTCACGCCGATAGTGTTAGCTGAAAATAAATCAATAAATAATCCTACTAATATTATAAATATGAAAGTTTAGATGTTTGGATGTTTAGAAGTTTGCATGTTTGTATGTTTGTTACTCAACCACGCCAAAACGGCTGAACGGATTTGGCTGAAATTTGGGACACATATACTTTGTAACCTGGAGAGGAACATAAGCTACTTTTTATGCTGGAAACATATCACTTCCCGCGGGCTAACGTTGTGTAGTCCACGCGGGCGAAGGCGCGGGCAGAAAGCTAGTATTTAATAAGAGACAGATGTTTACACAATAATTAGAGCTAAACAATATTGTGGCAAAATTGCATTCGGGATAGCTCCAGGTGTTTGTAGTGTCAATACCGGTACAATATCTACAACATCTTCGGCCAATTTTAACATGCATAACTCATTCGACTAGTTTGGGTTCACATCTTTGGAATTGATGGACCTTCATCATTTAAACAAAAAAAAAGTAAATTGGCAACTTAAAAATAAAATAATATTGAATAAGTTTATCACCTACCTTTATGTGGTCGGTGCCTTTTTATTATGCACCGACCTCAAAACTCAGGTAGGTACTCAAGTGATGTAAAGATAGTATTTTTAAATTTTTAGTTGAAAGGTACTTTTTGAAGTCGGTTTAATGTACTGAACCGATTCTGATGAAACTTTTACTGTTGTTCCCTAAATTGGATTGAAATATACCTAGACCTGATTTATATCAAAGAAAGAGAATAATCTTGATATGACTTTTAATTTTTAAGAAATTCGTGGCCTAACTTGCATATACTCACGAAATTTCGCACACGTGCGAGGCCTAATAGATAGCTATCCTCAAATATTATCCAATCCCACAATATGACATACATACAGGTCAAATTGATAACCTCCTTTTTTGATGTCGGTTAAAAAGGTTGTCACCTCTTTTGTCAGCCTACTCTATGGAATTGAGCAGCTCGAAGTGCGCGCGCGCCACACGCACACACACGCAGCTGACTTACGTCTGTGCGCGTGCGCGTGGGAACGGGCGCGGCAGACGCGTGCGCCGCTTGTGACATGCGCGCATTGTGCATTATTTAACAAATCAACTTTTTTAACGCCGCCGATGCCGCACTCGTACTACTACTCGTACCCAGTTGCGTCGTCTTGTACCTGCACTTATTTTACTTCGAGCTTCGATCAAGGTGTTTATTGTTGAACAAAATCTTCGAGAGTGTTTAAAACAGTCACAAAAATAATGTCGTCTAGAAATGCAACTTTTTAAAATTATGTTGTATGACGGGCTTGTTATTGAACTTTAGAAAAAATGGATCCATTTATTATTCATTTATAGTCATTTATTCTGGCGAATACCTCAGTGTTTCTAATTATTTTAATATGTTGGACTTTACCCTATTCGAGGCTATAAAAGCCGTAGACCGATGAACTCTAATTATTGAATAAAACTTATTTTTTGATATCATGGCTTCACCGAACTTTATTCCTTTCTCTAGACGCGATCTCCGATCAACAGATAGGCTATGACTTGCACGATCAGACCTTGATTATTGGTTTTCTAATAGCTTCGATGGAGAGCTTGACGATTTGTAAAATGTCCGATCCTTTGAATTCCAACAGACAACTATTATTGATCATCACGCTTTTCTTTATTTTTTGCTATTACTATTTGGATTCCATTTTAATACACTGTGTGAGTCACAATCACATCTGCTTATAGATATTCAATTGAATTTAAACGCATAGTGCTTACTGATATGATTACATATCATTGTGCAGCAATATCCGTGATTAGATCATGACCTATCAGGAAGTGATTACAATTTACAATTGTGCGTTTAGCGCTGATTCACCTTTTCCAATGATAATAGTAACATAAATGCAAAATGAAAATGACAATCGCACAAGCGTGCATGTTGGGCAATCAAAAACTAAATTAAACGTGTTTATTTTATTTATTTATAAAGATGTACAAAACAGGTTGCAGCCAATTAAAGAAAAAATAAAACAAATAATAATGACATAATATGAAATAGGTTGAAACCCTTAAATACATTATGTTCATACTGTTAGAATATATTTAGCAGCGTGAAGCCCTCAATAAAACTTAATAATATATGACAGAAATAAAATAAATTATTTGTCGAAATTAAACTGAATACCTATTATGACTTATAAGGAAATAAGTAATCAATTTAAAAACTCTAGGTAGGTATTTAAAAATTTAAGCAAATATTGATGCAAAAGCAAAAGCAAACGTGTCATTGATATTGGCCGGGTTGGAAATTGCAATAGCCCGGGGGTACTGTAACCTAACTTTTGGAGCATCGTCTGCGGGCGACAGGTAAATCAGAAAATCCACCAGGTATACACCGTAAGGGTCAACAGCAGTTTTAGTATACTGCACTAAAGACCTTTTGCAACGGTCTGCCATCTGGTAAATATACCAATAGTGTCACAGATGGGCGGTCCAAACCCTACACACATTGTTTTTAAACAAAGGGTCATTTGGTTTGACCAGCTACCTACTTGGGATCTAAAACTTTTTCAAAAGAAAGAGCTTATGAAAGATTATAATAACAAACAACAGATGGTTCACAGAACAATAAAATTTTTAAAGAAACAATGTCGCAATTAGTGAAAACATAGACTACGCTAGTCATTGATCCGTTTTTTGGTAGAAAAAACAAATGGGGCGGGACCAAAGATGGGCAGCCCTTCTTGTCCATGCACGCGATAAAGTGTGTTTAGTGTATACCTGGTGGGTTTGCTGATCGTACGCGTGATATTATTTTTTGAGGTTAGAGTATCAGGTTTCATTTTATACACAGTCTTGATTACAAATGTAAGTATCTGGTGTTGGTGATTTTGATGTTTTAAATTATTGGAATTTGAAATACTTACTGTAAAAAAGAAACCATTTCAATGAGATAACAAACTTTATAAAATACACTTTAACTGCTGTACTTTGAAAATAACCATTTCAGTTTCAAATAAGTACTTATCTGTCGATGAAGATGAAAAAAAGGGTCTAGTAAAAATAAGACAAAACTATACGAATAAGACAAACATCAGTGATGATTTCGCTAAATTCTCAGATATCATATAAGGAGATTGAAGGTGATTTTATGGGCAGCCCTAACTTTATTGCAGGCTTGGGCATTGTAGCCCTGAGGCTGCGCTCTCGCATCATGGATGCACGGGCATACCTACAGGCTTTTATTAAGATGACTTTTGTTTATTCTCATTTTATTGCGAGTTGACGTGTGCGCGTCGTGTTGTTTATTACTAATTGCCTTTTGTTTAAGATACGTGGATCGAAGCCTTAATCGATTGTAGTTAAAGGTTACGAATGTATTTGTATGTTAGAAGTACCTACCTATTCTTCACGATTATCTCCAAGTGCTTTCAATATTTTCGTAGAAAATTTTTATTCGCACTTTCTTAACTGTAAAGAAAATTGGTTCTTTTGATAATATAAGAGATAAATACTTTTTAAGAATTATTTTTACTTTTTTTTGCATTCACAATGCAATGAGAGTGTTTCTTTTGACGTTTCATCGTTAGTTTGAAAATTTGTACTAGATGGCGCTATCCCACTATAGCGACCTAACTTTTTCTGAAGAAGGCAACGAAAACGTACCTAATAGAAAATAGCAAAGAAAATAGTCTGTCTGTAGTAAGGCGTACATAAGACGACTATCGAACCAATCGGTATAGAGGAAATTCGGGCAGCGTTATGAATGGTTCCATTTAGTGCATCGAAAAATTACTACAGGAAACTCTCCCATTGTTATGATTGAAAAAACGCGACGAATAGATAACCTTCTCCTTTTCAATTTTTGAAGTCGGTTAATGAAGTAAGTATTAGAAAAAATTTACCCGTCTCACAACTCACAACTCACAACTGGTCAATCGTGTTCGTGGATTCGTGTCCCATCGGAGCTATTTGTGAGACGGGTAAATTTTTTCTAATACCTACTTTATTTTCAACAATTAAAATTACGTTTTATGAATTCATGGAAATAAATAAACTATAGTTTTAAGTGTGTCTAAAAAGGGGTTTTCTTAATATTGAGTGTGTAACTCTATGGATTTTGAGTTTAACATAACCATTCAGAATATTAACTTTAGTGTGGATACTAAACAGAGTCCATACTTGGAATTCAATTGTTTCGAATTATCCGCAAGAAGGTTGACGGGTGATTGAAGGTGAATACAGTTTAATCGAAGCGGTGCATATTAATCCTGCGCGGTGTTACCGAGTCGTCCCCCCTCCCCCCTCCCGGCTACCGTGGCCACGCCCCCTGGCAAATTGCGTCCGCATCTGCGCCAGCGCACCTCTCACTCGCCCAATCGCAGCACTTCAGATCTGTTTTAAGCAATCTAGGTCGGGATATAACTAATCCTAGAACTGTTTATGTAATTTTTTAACGAGTGGACATCCTACTATAATATTATAAATGCGAAAGTTTAGATGTTTGGATGTTTGTTACTCAATCTCGCCATAACGGCTGAACGGATTTGGCTGAAATTTGGAACACAGAAACTTTGTAGCCTGGAGAGGAACATAGGCTACTTTTTATCCCGGAAAAAATCACATTCCCGCGGGATAACGTCTTGTAGTTCACGCGGGCGAAGCCGCGGGCGGAAGGCTAGTATTTTATATTAATAATACGTAAAGTAAGATAAACAACAGAGTTGATTTATCTAAATGGTTTACTCTGTTTGGGAAAATTTATAAAAACTTTCGAACGATTATGAATGGAAAGCGTTAAGCAATACAATACATAATGTAACTGATAAAGTTGCCTCAGGACTCCTAAAATGAATTATTACATCCGCGATATTCCTGATAGCCGTAAAAGCCGTTTCTTGGGCGAAAAATATTATCGCTTTTATCATCTAGTTTATGTCCCAAGACACTCTTAAGTTAGAGTAAACCCCTTATTCCTCTTATTACGTCAATTACTTGCTCGTGTGGTACCTTATCGGCTTGTCCCGGGGCCTATCACCTAGATTTACAAGGAGTGGGAAGTCCGGCTTGAACTCTGGAGCAGTGATACCATCCGCAGCCTTTGTGTTTATATCTCTAATTGTCTTGCTAATTAGAGAATCGTTAAGCAAACAACAAGCCTGGTATCCCTAGAACGCCCAGAGGATATTCGCTAGGAATTAGCAAAGGGTTAACTTAATTGAACATTGCATTTGATCAGATTACTATTGTTTATTAATTAGGCCCCTTAGGTTCGTGCTTTACCAAAAGTAAATACTAAAAATCTTCCTTTTTTATTTCATGGCCGTGGCACGTTCCAGCACGATGCGGTTCCGTCTAATAAATAAGATATCCTTGAAAAATTTGCATACAAAGCTTTGCAATATACACAAGCAAAACGAGAAGAAGTATTTATTGAGCACCGAGAATGCTCCTCTTGAAAATGCGTCGGCCACAGACTGCGATGAGCTACGGCGCGGCCGCAGCTACCGGCCGCCTTATGTTCAACTTATTTCTTTTTAACTACTGCAGTTGACTTCACTGCCGGTCGTTATTCTTTAATTTCATACTTGGTTCATGTTTTAATAGCTATCAGCTTTGATCGTAAGGTTCAATTTTGTTATTGTTTTCTATTACTTTCGTTCAAACATTATTTTTATTTACTTATTTGTTCCAGTAATATTGAAAAATGTTACACCGTTTTACCTTGTTTTGGTATTGTTACTTAAATCCCATCACCTGTCGTGATTGGTTTATAGAAAATAATAAATATCTTGGTAGGTATTTTTTGTAACTTTTCCATTTGATATTGGCAATGAGAAAATAATCGATCTTTTACCCTAGCTTCTTTGCAACTACATCACATAAACTGTTATTTTGAATCGAAAATCGAGTTTGCATTTGATAAGTTAAATAAGTCTTTTACCTCCCAGCAAGATTTTTTACCGTAAGTATCACTTCAATAAAAATGTCAGATATCGGCTGTAATTTATAAATTGTGGGAAAAGAAAGAGTAGGTGCTTTAGCCATTATATCAGTATCCAATAAACAAGAAGAAAGCACCTAGTACAGACCCTTGGTCGCCACAAATGATGTTGGTTTTTCTCACCTCTCAGGTCGTGTAACTGCGCTTGCATCCACGCTACTAATGATGACAGGATCCAAACTGGTTCAGATGACATCGTCTAGCTAGGAGGGGAAAAAATTAAGACTAATTAGATAAATAGCCTTGTGAGCGGTGTGCGTCCACTTCAATCATTTTGTTAATTGGTGTAAGTTTGTTTTGTTCTATGGATGTTTGGGGTGTTAGTCATTTGTCCACTTGTTTCAGGTTCAAATCTCAATTGTGCAGCGTAGGAGCACGTTTTAAAGTTAATAATCTACCATCGTCACTAATATTTTTTTTTGTTGTTTTTGGCGAAGAATCTACCATTTTAGCAATTGGCGAACAGTACTGCAATTTTCGAAATTTGGGTTACATATATTCATGATAATTAGTTCCTTCAATACATAACGTAGAACCTACTACTTCAAACGTACTTGACTGTTATTTAGAGTAAATTCTAATGAAGTGTAACCCCAAGATCCTTTGTCACGATAGACCCTGTGCGCATGCGCGTAGCGCGCACACGCAGCCCGTCAGCGCGCACATCAGATAACTGCGACATGCGCGCTTCCACGAACCACGCGAACCCAACGGACGCATCGAATGTTTGTCGTGTCTCGTGTCGTGTGACGTGGCCAACGTTTACCTATTGTGATGTTAGTCAGCATTTTTGTAGGCACTCTTAGCTTTTAGTAAGCTTTTAGTCGATGGACATGTAAGACTTTTGAGCCAGAGATTTTATTACATAGAAAAAATGTATAATATAATCGGAATCAAGAAGCAGATGCAAGAAAATTGCATTTAAATCTTTTGGAATTATTCATTGGCTCAACTAAGTAGGTAACAGTAATAAAAGCAAGTCTCAAATTTCGCAAGGCGAGCCCGTTGTGCTTGTACCAAGTTTGTAACAGCAAGTCGGCACATCGTAAATTTAGCTGCTAAAAGTTCACAAATATCACAGGATATCAAATGGCCGATGTCGGTCGCATGTAACTGCAGATCTATGGGCGTGGTTGAGGCCTCCAACGCAACATGAATTAGCTTTTATTCGAAATAATGAATCAGTGTACAATTTGATATGCATTTGTACCAAGTTGTCGTTTATTATACCTCATTCGCATTCGAAATGGCCTGGCAATTATTGAGTCGCCTCAATCACAAGCTGGTTTATGTTCCTTTAACATTGATGTAACTCAGGATAATTTTATAAAAGCCAGATCAAAACAAACAAGTGGTAGAATTACCTGTACGTACTAATATTAGCTGAATTAGCGTCTCTTTTTCATTAATTCAGTAATAGAAATAGCTTTTAATATTGCATTGCTAGTAATGGTTATACAGATAACGATCCTTAAGAAACAGCTCGCGCAAAGTGGGACTATAAATCTCATCACTAAAAACAATTGTAACAACTCAGCTACAAGGAGCTTCTGCGTCTGAACCAAGAAAATGCTTTTCTTCAAACGCCGTAATTAGATCTACGATACGTTCGATAGTAATTTATAGCAGCCACTTTAATGAAGATTTAGCTGGTTGAAAACTGTTGTAAATCGTGGAACAAAGGCTCCTGGCGACGGCTTATAATTTTGAAAGATAATCTGCGGTGGCGCAGGTAGCGGCGTCATCTTTTTGCAACGTTGTCGTTTTGTTGCTAGCATGTCGCGGCTAACTACTTAGCGACGAGAAATTTTTATCTTTTTGCTGAACGTGTAACATAATCTCTGCAGAGATTGCTTGTGATATTAATTTTAGCCGAGTTTGTCATATAGCTAGTTCTATAGAGGCCTTTGAGCATAGAAATACTACGATACATAATAAGTTTGTTTGGTTTTGCCTTGTTTACTTTGATGCAAAGACGATTTTCGCGAAATTCCGCCCACGAATTGCAATATCATCCACATAACGTAAGGTGTATGTAACTACCCTTTCCTGTAACTGAGGTCAGTGCGTGGGTTTAGGAACAGGCTTCGTGAGGCCGCCCACACTCCTCGGAACACACGGACTCGCTTCAAGTTGAATGTCGGATGGATACTGTTGCATAAGGAATGCGTTTTGTATTTGCTGGTAAGCACCTTTTAGATTCAAGAGGGAATATTTAAATGACATTGAATCAGATTGTCCATATCAAAAGAAAACAAAAGACTATTATTGTTATTGTTCCTTTCCACACCTTTAGCAAGCATTTATTTTTGATTCTTATCCCATCATTTTTGTCACAAGTTATCGAAAAAGCATTATAATGATTTTTGTTATTTGTTTTTTTTAATAAGTATAATCGTTTAATTTAATCGCTAAGGTCTTCATTTACTTTCATGTATTTCCCATGAATAATCAGCATTGATTGCGTTATTTTCCCACAAACACCTAGAGTGCTATAGTACGATAAATGAGATTGACTTCATTAACTTCGGGTATTACCATAGACGTGGGTGGTTCGTTTTGATTCGGGATAGAAGCAATGATTAGTAGTCTGTGAAGGTTTGGAGTATTTATCTTGCCATTGACGAAGCTTTGACGGCAAACTAGTGGCGATACGTTTACACACCTTCTGGGAAGTGAGTCATGTGCACTAATAAGATAAAGGTTGGGCAATACGATCTAGTTCAGTTCTATTTCCTTACGTGTTATGGAGCTTATAAATTTTAATCGGTTTATAACCGTTTAATAGTTATGAATGAAAAGTTGCAAACTTTATTTAGTGGAGGAATGAATGATTTTTACGTTTGCCGTAAATAATATCCAATATTTTTATCAATATTTCGTGAAAAAACTAATGATACTAAATCCACGTTTGTCGTTATTCTGTTTCTGTCGTTACAATGAAACTTGCAAATTGTAGTAAAGTGTTGTGTTAACATATCAAAATGTTCGTATTTATAAAATTCTTGTCAAACTCACTTAAAACCACCTCTTTTAGTGATAAAGGAATACGATTAGTGGACGATATTTGCCTTAAAACCCTACAAACTCGGGTTGTTCAAGAGCCAAGTTCCACCAGCAGAAACCGTCTCGTAGCCGAACAAAGGCTAACGCGCGTCACGCGGCGGCGGCCGTGTCGGCGACGTATCTGCGTTATTTATTGCGACGTCCGGCGCGCCCGCACGACCTGCCTGCGCCGCGCCGCGATTATTGGGATACGTTCGGTGTGGGTAGCAATTGAAAGCCTTATGTGGCTGGGATTCGTATGTAGAGTTAATTTGTTCTTATTATGAAAATTGAGAGTAGGTATAGTCCGTTCGGTTAGATAGTGTCGGTACACCCGCACGGCATTGTGGCAGAGCGACACTATCTAAGCGAATGGACTATACCTAAAGTGTTTTTGCACACCACATAGAGGCAGTGCTCTATTCTCAACATGTCAGAGTTTAGCATTCTGGACTTAAAATAGCTTCATCAGGTCACAGGATTGTTTCCTATTGAAAATTACTATCTAATTCAGTGTCATTTAATTATAATTAATAGAATTCAAAAAAATAATAACGTCAAAAAGGAATAATTTCATCTTCGATGACAGCCGATAGGCCCGCAACGCGCAGGCGCGAGCTGTGCTTTCGCCGCTGCACCGTGGTGCATGGCTGGGCGGCTATGTATGGCCTATAATAGTCTGTACCTATAACTTGCAACAGGGTGCATACCATCAACTTTAAGACAACGATTCAAAAATAGCGCGATGCAGAATAGGTTCCTAAAATGAATTGCTTTCTTTCGTACCATGACCTTCTAAAAACTGGATCACAAATGAATTGCTAAATGTGAATGACCGAACGATTTGTGTCCTTATTTCTTCTACCCGTCTCTTTCACTCGATTCTGTCATGCCAGGAGAGTGAAAGGGACGGGTATAACCTGCAGGTGACATGTTAGCTTGGCCAAGTTATACGTCAAATAAGAGTTGATGACAGCTCAGCGGCTGTGAAATGTCATTGAATGATCACTGAATCGCTGTCATTGATATTAAGCTGTCGTGGTACGAATAAGCGAAGCAGATCAGTTTAGGTTCCTAAACAAAACCGCAATAAGAGTTGATGGTAGGCACCCAGGTCTTTTTTTGAATGAGCTTATTATGAGGCGTGCACCTTTGGATTTAAATTTTTAGTTTTTTTTGGTATGCATTTCAAATTTTTTATCGTGTGTTCCAGTAATCCTCAAGATTACCCGTTAGCTGAAATCGAACCACCGATTTTTATTTTCTTGGCGTTTTGCCACGAAAATTGTAAATTAAACTGAATTGTAAATTATTTACTTTCGTAGGTTTGAGATAGGCAATGATAAAAGAACAAGGTTGTCAAAGATTCTTGATTTATTTGCATAATCCTATTTTGAGATATTTTAACTTCAAATGAAGGCATATAAAATAGTTTTAACAAATATCATACCCATCTTGGATGAGCTATTTGTATCGTGTTCATGGTATTTAAATGCCCAGTCATCCGGTATTCATCGGACCTCCTACAGGGACTCGAATCTTTTAGTAAGAGTTAAAAAGTAAAAAGGTTTTAATATCAAACAAATCTTCTACTTCGGTTATTGGTTTTTATTTGGAGTGGGTATGTTTCTGTTGCTTGATCATACTTATTTAGATGATATTTTAATTAGCATAATCCTTTATTTTTTAAGTAAGCAAAACAACAGTACATAACTCATTTTCTCTCTATTTTTGTACTTTTCTAAGTATATTATTATATAGTACTCTATTTAAATAAAGTAAACTATATAAATGTAGTTAGTTTCATACCCAATCAGAATTTTCTTTTTTGACATACGTACCACCGCTCAAAATACCATTGTCATACCACAGAAATCACAGAATAAAGTTATACACACTATTAGAGATTAAAGTTTGGACGATTGTGGTTTAAAAGCTGTAAAAAAATAGTTTAATTTTTTTTTAGTTAATACACTATTTGAGCGGAAGACTTTCTTTATGCCTCTCCAAGATTGTTTTTTTTGCTTAATACCTAACATGACAGACTTATCTACTGTATTGTTATAAACCGTTACTTTTATATGCTAGAATTTCCATGAATAGTATATTCTAGGTTTTTGTCTTGCATTCCATTAACGCCACATTCTTTTGTTTCAGCTGCACGTCTCGCTACGCCGGTGAATTCTGCCAGCATCTCAACCCTTGCCATAGTGAATCCAGCCCACGATGTCAGAACGGTGGCTCCTGCAGGGTACGGCCAGGCATCAGTGGGGCTCCGCCCTCCTTTGCTTGCGACTGTCCTCTGGGGTTCAGCGCTTCGCTGTGCGAGATCAGGGTGCCAGCTGCTTGCGACTCGGCACCCTGCTTGAACGGAGCGACGTGTAGACTCACATCTTTGTCTACGTATGAATGTGATTGCCCACCGGGTTATACAGGTTGGTATTTATTTTAATTGAGGTGCGATGAAACAAAAATTGTTAATTACTCAACAGGCAGAAGTTTTTAAATTCTACTCGATGCTGAAATTAAGTCCAAACAAAATCAGTTAATTACGATACAAAAGTTATTGGTATTTATTGCCTTTCACTTGAATACGATACTTAAAGCTTGTCTGGAGTCCTAGTTGTAATTTCAAGTTGCATTGAATGAACTTGGATGTCATTGATCAAAAATGATTACTTGCATCACTGCTAATCTGTTGCTCACCATCACAAAGAATTGTTCATGTAGCTACACAATTGTTTGAGAGTATTACTAAACAACTTTAGAATATTAGCAGCTAAAAATTGCCAAGAAGTTAATGGAATTATATACAATAGGAGTCTCAGTGTTTTATTTTAATTTAAACAATGGCTTATGTAAATCTTCAAGCAATGGCTTTGAAGCTTAGTAATAGAATTCTTGGTATAAACACGATATACTTGATTTCATTACAATGGTTTTACGGTTGTCTATCAGTCTGTCTGACACATTCGAATGCCTATGTGTAATACTTACAGGTGCTCGAGGATAAATTGTAAGATATGCAATGTTTAATAAAAGCTACGTATTGTAGGTGATGTAATTATAATACTAGCTAGCAGGAATAATCATGATCAATAATTCTCGAGCCTTCGTCAATGAGGTCAATAGATAGCGAAACTTAAAGTAAATAACATTAGTCTCAGGAAGTTAGACGAACAAGTTCTAAAAAAAATGGCCGATGTAAGCGTGTTGACGATAAGTACGTACGTATAAACAGAAGTCATAAATTTGGAAAGTCACACCGAACACTTCCGCTCAAATCATTTCCGTTGGACCGCCTTTTTCAATTTACTCTTTATAACATTTGAATAAAGTTCAAATTCATGTTTTTTTTGTTCCATTATAATTACACAAAACCTTACGACTGATTTTGTCTAGTTGTACAATTAAAGAAACAGCTTTCAATTTTCTGTTCGAATGTATGAGAATTCTTTAATCGTTTTATACCATGAGTGACAGTATTTAGTGTGCAGTTTAGCCGAAAACAATTATAGAGGAATCTATGCCAGATCTAAGAGAAAAATCTTACATCCTTGAACATTTTATGTTAGAATCATTGGTTTTTAGTAATAAATTATTATTGGTTGGAGGAATATTATATGACAAATCACGTATCTATGTAATAGATTGTTCCATATTTATATACTTTGTATGTTAATAAAAGAACAAATAATCTTGCCGTATTAGGTCATTTGAGTTATCTTGATCAATTGTATTACAAATTATTTTATTATATTTCTTCTTTGTTCTTCTTCTTTAGCTTCTGATTCAAGATCAATTTTCATTGCTTTACGATGAAATAGCCATGATAAAACAATATTTTTAATTTTTTCTCTACATTTTCTTTCATTATAATCCCTTATTAATTTAGTCGTCTAGTCAATGAGGATAATCATTAAATTAATATGAAGCTTCTGATTCAAGATTAATTTCCTTTGCTTTTCTATGAATTAGCCATGATGCTAGTTAAAACAATACCTTTTATTTTTTCTCTACATTTTCTATCATTATAATCCCTTGTTAATTTAGTCGTTTGGTCAATGAGGATAATCACTATAATAAAAATACGCTCACTTCAATCGTGTATTGCGCATGACCAGCGGAAGCTCGGCATAAAGTTGTGCACGTAATTGCTTCTAGTTTTTGCTTTGCAAATCATCGCATGCACCTGTCGAGAAATTTGTCTATAGAATCCGAGTATGGTGATGAAGTAAAAGTTATACTTGTTAGTGATTTATTTGTTCGCTTGTTAAAAGTAAGTTACTACTTAAAACATCTCTTTGCTTACAAAAGATTATAAATAGAACCTATTATTCCCCTTTCTAATTGAGTTTTTCATTGTTTAAGCATCGAGTAGCATCTAAGTTTGGACGATAAGAGCCTTAAATCCAGTTCATCTCTCATCAAACACAATAAAACAAATAAATTAATTTTATTGAAAATGTAAAATATTTGTCTCCAACTGCTCTCAGGTGAGATGGATTATGGGTTTTCCACACATTGATTGATGAAACTACCCTTACCGCAAGAAAGTTAGTAACTAGTAATATATCATATTTTGACTAGTCTTCAAACGTCTCTTTAGGTCAAATAGAAGAGTTATAGGAGCAGGTTATAAACCTAGATATATTTCATATCCCCTTTGAGAACAGTTAAAGGCAAATCGTTAATTTCTATTATAAAATTTGTCAAGCAAACCAAACACATTTTATTTTCACACGTACCATTTTCTCGCAACTGGGAAAAAGTACCGCCATCCGTAATTGCCGGTGGTCGCTGCTAGATTTCAAGGATTGTTACCCATTATCACCGTCACAATATCTACGCAACCGTCTTTAGTGAAAGCCGGTAGAAAGTCCAGTAATTTGTGTTTCCTGAACTACGTGGTACGTAGTTAACATGTAATACGTTTAATTCGACACCAGAACTGTGTAATTCAGTAAATTGGCCTGTCTGTGAATGTGGTAAAGGGGTTTTTGGAAATCAATTATCTCCCGTTCTGTTCTTTTAGCTTCCGATTATTAAATGTTTGTATTTAGAAATACTTCGAAACTGCTTTGCTTAATTTTTACTTTGGTTAGATGTTCATCATATCATCATCATGTTAGCCGAACGACGCCCACTGCTGGGCAAAGGCCCCACCCCCTCCCCTTCCTCAAGGATGTCAGATATTCATCATCATCGTTTTGTTCTTCTTTATCATCGTAACAATGGACGGGTTAACGATATAACTTGTTCCGGCCGCTACTGTTGCTAAATTCTTCTCGTTGACATTAGCTCATGCCGATTAGTCAGCGCTCTGATTAAATTGGTCATGAATTTCATCTGACGATGACGCACATAATTAGATTTTATAGTTACAAGAAGAATTTAATTTAATGCTTTCTTTTTGTGCTGAGGAAATTTTCTTTTATTCATTTGAATAAGCTATTCTTAAGCTTCCAACTCAAGAAAAACTAAAAAGGAGACGTTTTGCAAATGAACTTAGCTTGAGCGTGCATTATCTACTACCTACCTACAGCAAGACATGATCGAGTTTAAGATTCTATATGGAAGTTTTCAGTAACATAAATTTAAAATTAAATAGTTTGAACTTGTGAGTCTATTTCCAAATTCTTGTTTTATATTATTTTGATTTACGGGATTAACTAACTAGTCTCTGACGTTTCGAGCCTGATTTAAATTAACGGCCCAGCTACTTTACGAACAATTAAAAAGTCTTTTGAGAAGCATTTATTATGTTGTATTCATGCAAATTAAAGTCCACTATCTCGAAAATTTCACACCTGTTATGTAAATTAAGTTCTTTATGATACATGTTCGTACTTTCGTTAAATGGTCCGGTTAGTATCTTAAACGCAGTTACAAGTCCTGTTGATGAATAATTTGATTCGTTTGTAAACTATATTTAGAAATTTTACTATGTCCTGTTCAGTGTTCGCGATTTATGTGTCACGAAGGCCTGTTAAATTTCATGTAGGCACGGCGTCGCATATTCTAGATATCATAAAATTTAATTCCAATATGATTTAATGTTGTACTTCGTCCTTAGGTGCTGAATGTTCGCACGAAGACCATTGCGCCTCGCAACCGTGTCGGAATGGAGGGCGTTGCGTAGCGGATAATACAACGGCGGCTGGGTACTCCTGCGTCTGTCCGCCTGGCTTCACCGGCTCTCGATGTACCGAAGACGTAGTGGAATGCTCGAGTGGCTCAGGCCCTTGCCACCATGGGAGATGCTTCAACACCCACGGCTCGTACACCTGCGTGTGCGAACCTGGGTACACAGGGAGGGACTGTGATGCAGAATACGTCCCTTGTGAACCATCACCCTGTCTTCATGGTGGAAGGTGTACGCCGCTGGATCAGCTTAGATACGAATGCGATTGTCCTACTGGTAAGTCAACTTTTAATTTTCCTATTTTTTATGTGAAATCACGTGTTTGATGTTACTTAGATACAGACTATATTCCCCATATACTGACCAATCTCACCATGAAAATATTTTACCGACTTACAGAATAAATAAAATCTTTTGGATAAAATTCCTTTAAAAATATTAATTACAGATTTGCGGTTATTAGTTATAGTCGAATACAACGAGTTAATTGAAAAGTTATACCTATAAAGAGTCTAACAACTTTTTGTCACTACGGAATTTAGAGAGCAATACTTAATTTCAAATTTTCAATCAGATATTTACCAACGGATGTCGAGTTCAATTCAAATTTTCCAATAAATATCTAAATATGGTCATGCTTCCATATACATTGCCGATTTATCTGTTGCATGCTCCTTTTTTGCTCACTGCTCGTTGCTTGGACGTCATGCAATTACAAACCTCTTTATTGGGTAAACTCATGGAGCTGCATGTGCTTCTGCGCATTCATTATTTTTCTGCGTGCGCAGAATTCTTTGAATAAAGTCGGTTTTGTATATTAGTACCGAGCCCTGCAGGGAATCGTAAGCAATTTTTCTTATTGACACCAAGTGATATACTGTGATCAGCTTTATTGGTATATGCCACGCGATTTTCAATAAGCTTAAAGCAATTCAATTATACGCTGGTGGTATCCCTCAAGGATTCGTTCTTAGACCTATTATGTTTTCCATAAAGTAATTATAAAATTTTATTTCAAAACTGGTTTCTGTATTTATAGATTTTAAAGTTCATGTTAAGAAATTGTATTAAGTTTAAGTCAACTTATACATGTTATTGCCCTGAACGTTTAATATCTAAAACTGTCATTGGTTATTGGCCAACCCGATTTAAAAGCCATGCCGAGTCTTATGCCTGGCCTTTAACTTAGTTTTGATATTATCTCGCTAGGTTCACTAATATTTGTAATATAAATCCTACTAATATTATAAATGTGAAAGTTTAGATGTTTGGATGTTTGGATGTTTGGATGTTTGGATGTTTGTTACTCAATCACGCCAAAACGGCTGAACGGATTTGGCTGAAATTTGGGACACAAATACTTTGAAGCCTGGAGAGGAACATAGGCTACTTTTTATCCCGGAAAAATGACACATTTCCGCGGGATAACGTCGTGTAGTCCACGCGGGCGAAGCCGCGGGCGGAAAGCTAGTAGTGTATATTTGTGATATTTGATCCAAAACAAGGTATTATAATACTGGTCACGTATCCTCAAAAAAGTAAGAGAATAATGATAGCTTTAAAATAAAAATGCATTTTATGGAAAAAGCGGGTACTAACCACTATATTGTACCATTATTATACTTTGATAGAATACATTAACACACTAGAATGCTGTAAACGTAAAGGCATGTTTTCATCAGTACCCCTAGTGTAAGTTTTTATGTCAAGCAAACGCAAACTATTTCGATTCCGTATTTATGTCAATTTGTATGAAAACTATATAAGCGCGCTACTCGCCGCTAGAGGCGCTAATACAGTTTTTATACAAATTGACATAAATACGGCATCGAAATAGTTTGCGTTTTTTGACATAAAAACTTACACTACGGGCACAGATCGCATCTTACAAAATAGAATAGTTGCATGATTTTGAGATTTGATTTCCTAGCTTGTAGCAAGCTCTTTTTAAACTTACATTTTTGTCAATCCAGTTCAATTATTATCCATCTTACATTTTGAAAGAAAATAACAGTTTGATATGTAAAAATCTATCAGCGTGCTTGAGCATTTTTAAGCATAGCATCTCAACCCTAAAAAATATTTTCTACGAAGCCAACATAACAAGAAAAGACACGAATTTCATGCGAATATTTTTTGATTTCACGCATTTCGAAATTGTATGCAATTAGGTGGGGGAAATTGAAATGGTAACAGCGCTCGCGGCGACGAAGGCCTATTATCTGGATTTACACATTTAACCATAGTCTACTAGTTCATAACGATAATATCTAAAGTTTTGTCACAGAGTAAAACTTAACGAACTCCAAAAACTATTAAATTGTTCTTAAACCATAAACTGAATAAGAATAGAAATTTAACTTTTGCTAACATGAAATACTGCCCTAATTTATCTGTTACCAAATGAAAACTCTTTACTTACCAGCAAAGTTTACATTATCCAATAAGTACCTATGGGACAGAATAACTAATAAAGTATCACTAGCAAACTTGACATAAAATTGCAACATCTGAATTATGTTCATAACAATTATCATCTCCGGTCTGCGCAGCGTGTAGGCAGGTAACGAACCGGCTCGAAAGCACGTCTCTACGATACTTTATCTATGCCTCTGAAAGTCGACCGTGGCTCTTGCCTCGGGCGACCACGATCTGACCAGTTCGAAAGCCACACTTAGCCTAACTATGGTAGGTATAAATAATGTTTACATTGATATTTATAGGTCTCTGTTTTTATTCAAATTGTTCTCCGTAATGATTTACTGTACGAGGCCAATCTTAAGCTTGTTAAGTTGCATATGGCTTTGACATATAAAAAAAATAAGTTGTTTAAAATGATAAAAAATCAAGTTATTTGTATTCGAAGCTTACAATTTGCGAAATAATTGGAAATGAAAATTGCCGGGCAGCTATTACCCAGGCAACGTTTAAGCATAATGGCACCAGCATCAAATTCATTTGCGAGGCAATTCTCAGCGACCGCGATGCTGACGAAAGGCGTTACGTCACATTTTTATGTGGTGCGCCTGCGCATCGCGGGTTGCGGGTTCATTAGATTCATTATGCGTTGCAAAAGTGCGCGTTGCAAAAGGCTGTGTTGATGAATGTGACGTTCGGGTGCTGGGAAAGCTTTCTGTTTTGGTCCGTTACTGGTGCAATGTTTAGCTTTTAAAGGGAAGCAATTCTACCTAGTACCCTACAAAAAGGCTCATGGAAGAAATTTGTAAGATTTTGGTATTACTGCAGACAAATCTCATTTCCTCTCGCTCGTTCATATCTTGGATGTTTTACCTACCGCAATTTTGTTTAAATTTTTACAAAAGCGGATGTTGAAACTTGACATTTATTAAAGTACTAACTTTACTACTACACGACGTTATCCCGCAGGAATGTGATATTTTTCCGGGATAAAAAGAAGCCGATGTTCCTCTCCAAGCTACAAAGTATCTGTGTCCCTTTCAGCCAAATCCGTTCAGCCGTTATGGCGTGATTGTGTAACAAACATCCAAACATCAAAACTTTCACATTTATAATTCTACTAGTAGGATGCAATGCTTCAAGGATCAAATTAACAACTGGACGATAGGAAAAATGTGATAGTAAAAAACCACGAGCCCTATAAGTAGCTTTCAGGCGAGTCGTGTAAGCCTATCGGTAGCTTAGTTGGTCAGAGCATCGGGCCGGATTCCCGGAGGCGCGGGTTCGAATCCCGCCTGAAAGCTACTTATAGGGCTCGTGGTTTTTTACTATCACATTTTTCCTATACTTACAAAATTGCATTGTGAATGCATAAAAATAATTTAAAAACTGGACGATACCTAAGTAACTGGAATTGCCAACTTTTGCCAATTCTTGGTCTAAAGTAGAGAAGAGTGCAAAACTTAACCGTCTCCATATTGGTGAAATGCTTGGTCCCAAATACTCAAAAACATCCACTGCAAAAATAGAAGAAGTAATAGATGAATAAATTATAAGCAATTTTGACTGGTGTTTCCGAGTGATTCACTTGTCTACTTCGTAGGTGTTATTGACATTGCTATTCGAAGCAGACATCTTCCCCATATGTTTCTATGACAAATGGCTTACGACGCTTCACCCGGAGGGGACTCTCCATCACACGATGCGTTGCCACTCAAAATAGACGCGTCTGGGTGACGTCAGTTTAACTAGAACTGTGGGAATGTAATGAGGCACCACTTAATTAGCACCCTATGGTGATACATTTGTTTATCGACTTTTGAACTATGTGAAAACACTTGAGTGATCAACGAATTTCCTGATTTGGTTGATTTGGAATTTTAAGTGCACCCAATTTTGAAAAGGGTTGAGCTTTCTGAACGCTTTTGTATGTTTTTGGTTTATTTTTAATTAGCATAGATACAGTTGTAATAGTAGATTGTATTACAAGGGAGCAAAATAATATACGCCGCCCGAGGTGGAAATAATTTTGCGGCCGAGTAATACACTCTGCTTTTCATCCTCCTCTATAAGAAAAGCAGTAAAGACAACTCAAACTACCTACCTTTCTTTGTCGTTCGGATACATAATAGTGCTAGTCGGGCAAGAAAAAAAATTAAGTTTGAAAAAAAAAAAAAAAAAAAAATATGTCCATCAGATTCCTTATAAGTATCTCCGGGGATGCCGTAGGGGGATTGAAAATTTTGTTAGATTTTTAGCTATGACTCACCGTTTACGAGATATTCTCAATTTTACAAAATTTTGTTTTTGAAAATTTCTCGGTCCCGGAAAAGTCCCGGCCCCATACAAAATCAGTTGATTTTTTTTTAAGTAAATACTGCACACCCTTTGCTACACTCCAACCAATGCTTCTTTAATTATGTTCTAAATTCAAATCTCATCGTTTTGGACCCTGTTATGAAGCTGTTCAAAATTCAAATCTCATTTATACCCTCTTGTCATAACAGGTAAACAATGAATCGTTTTGGACCCTGTTATTAGATAAACAATCATCGCTTTTCGAATCGATGGGATGAAAAGATTATTTCATTTTTTTTATTTAAAATTTTGATCAAATTCATAGAATACATTATCATTACATTAGAATATAGTGTTTTTGTATTGTAAAATATCTAGATTTCACAGTTCTTACTTTCATCAAGTTAAAAAAAACTATTTTCTCCATTACTAATATTTTCTTTTTCCCAAATATCAAGTTCATCTATTCGTCGTATAATTAATAGCTAATTCAAACCCACATGTTCGGTGTTATTAAAATATCTTAATGATCCCATGTGCGTTTGTACGTCTCCAAATAATGCTAACAGCTTCCGCATATTAAGAGTTCGGAGACTTATGGGAATGTGTCGGGCTCTCACACTAATAATATGTTAATCTATTGTCGATTCCTATTCGTAAGCGTTTTCCTAATATCAACATTAGTTTCGAGTTGTTCATTGCATACATAATGTTTACTTATCAAACACGTATTACTATTTAGAAAATTCCAAACACTGAAATTGAAATTTTGTCATTCAAACTCAACAGAGTTTGTTTTTCTCTCAGTATTGTTTTCCGATGTGAATTCATATGTGTAATAATTTTATTATATAGTCACAGTTCATTCATGGTTGTTTAATAAATAAACACCGTTAACGGTTTCAGTTCACAAAGATCTTCCTCACTAAACGGGGACTGTATCAACAAAACATTTACATAAAGTTTCTGACGCGCAAAAAATGGCGCCGAAAGATTTAAAACTGAACGCCGTTACATTTTACATATCATAAACAGTACAGCGCACATGTGGCGATCGTGGGAACAGTTCCTTAGACGTGGTAATGAAGCCTTGTGCTTGCTAATCGAAGATGTGTTGGGTTTGTGTGGCTCCAAGCGCGTGGAAGTTTCGACACTTAATTAGAACGTTTGGATTACTTGATGCTACGGTATCAAAATAAACGTTTGCGTTATACGCTCCAGGGTTTGAAGATAGAGGGTTCTTTGATGCTGACATTGAAGCACTTGTTTTAGTTGGTGTTAATTGTAAACTGAAACACAAACATTGAATAAGAGTATCTTCACATTCTTTTTCAACATTGTAGGCTGCCTGTGCACTAAAACGGAGAGAAAAGGAGCCGAGCGAAGCTGTATTTTCATATATATTTTACAGTAGAGCTAACTCTCCCGCTCGGTCTTGTCAAATTTATGAAAACACAGCTCAATTCCGCTTCGGTAGACAGGCAGCGTTGATGGTCCTTCAAATGTGGGTTGACTAAAATTCGTTTGTAGAAGTTTTTCACCATTGATTTCTTCACAGGATACCGAGGCCAGAACTGCGAGATCGACATCGACGACTGTCCCGGCCACCTGTGCCAGAACGGGGCCACCTGTGTCGACGGCCTCAACTCCTACACTTGCGAGTGTCCTCCTACCTTCACAGGCTCGTTGTGCGAGACCGACGTTGACGAGTGCGCTTTGAGGTAAGTTTTATCGACGAGCTGTGTAGAATCTCAGAGCTTCATTAATCTAGTATGTTTTTTTGGACTTCTTGAACTGAAAACTTTACGAACCTACTACAGACTTGGGGCAGGAATTTATCCAGGGTCACTGAATTTGGTAGTGTCGTAACAAACAAAAAGGAACTAATACTGCTAGAGCTTACCTAAGTTTACAATAAAAACGTACTTATTTTTTGAGATTTTGTTCAAGTGCATGTAAATTTATACGATTGCGAGTATCAGTATCAGTTCGATATCCGTTACATAAAACAAACACGATGACAGATTTTAAAAAATAATAAAGACGGCGCGCCGCGAAGTAATGAACTATAGCCGATCGCGAAATGAGCCAAAAGTACTGTTACGTCTCGCCAATTTGTTGCATCACATATTCTTTCGACAGCTACATTTTGATTGGTATCCCTCCCCAGCAAAAGTTCAAATCCAAACTTTATGAGCAAGAACTTAAAGTCCACTAACGATCGACTACAACCCAATTAATATGGAATCTCTAAAATGAAACCTGGAACGGATCGCGGGGTAAATCCTTCGCGGAAAAAAGAACGCGTTAATCATTGTAGACCAAGCTTTATTGCGTGCGCTGAGAGTTTAAATTTTAACGGCCCTGGAAAATATTAACCAATACGGTAATACAATATCAAACGCCATCTTGAATGCACGCATGCGACTACAGTGTCCTGTTTTTTAGGGATTCGGGGTAAAAAACGAACAGGATACTAAAGTTTTTCTTAATCTTCCGTTCTTTACACTTTTTTTACAATATTTTTAATAGCGTCGTATATTATAGATAAAATCATTTTAGTCTCATCTTACTACCTATTATCTATACTAATATTAAAAAGTGTTTGTTTGCTTGTATTGAATAGGCTCCGAAACTACTGGACCGATTTAGAAAATTCTTTCACTATTAGAAAGCTAGGTACATGCTTTCCGAGTGATATAGGCTATATTTCATCCCGATATTTCCACGGAAACGGGTACCAAGCAGGAAAAACCGCGAAGATCCTCTAGTCTCTTTATAAAGGAACGAAGCAGTAAGTATCTTTTTGTTTCGCGGTAGAATTTCCATGTCTATTATAATAGCTATTTAAAATAATTAAATTTCAACTGAAGCGGCATTTAGTAATCAACATTATTTTTTTACACACACGTCAAAATTGTAAGACGCGAAATAACATTCTGATCATGTCGGAGCCGTGATATCTATATTGTTATGTCTATTCATTTTTTCCTCAAAGACATGGCGTATCGGTGTTTAATTACAAATTACTAGACAAGAGCGGAGTCAACGCCCGGACGCGAGCCATAAGCGACAGCGGGTGTACCTATTGAAGGCTGTGAACAGATCGCTATAATGCGGGCGCGATTATCTACCTCTTGTGGTTTAAAAAGACAATTGTTTTACAAGTTGATTGCCGAGTGCTGTGAGAAGTTCGCCATAGGATATTTACTGATTTATTTGCATCATTTTGTTGTTTAAACAGAGATTGTTATAAGTAAACTTCAAACAGTATGTTTTATTGGTAATATGTAACTTCTTAGATAGGTTGAAAATGACGTACTTCTTAGAAAAGAAACGACCCGTCACACAACGTTCGTTCAATAGGTGTTTAAAATTATATTCTTTATTTTTTAGAATGTAGAAATAATTAAGTTAAAGCCAAAATTACATAGTTTTGTTTTTTGCTTATTATGTTGGTGAGTTGGTTTGGTATCTGTAAAATACGAAAAATAGTAATTTACTGATTTATTTGCATCATTTTGTTGGGTAAATAGAGATTGATGTAGGTAAACTTCAGCAGTATATTTCCCTGGTAATATGTAACTTCTTAGATAGATTGAAAATGAAGTAATTATTAGAAAAGAAACGACAAATGCAAAGTTTCCTTTATTTATATCTAAACTCTTAACACCTCCTCGAGCTTAGATATTATATTTTGAGGGATCCCGTATCCTCTTCGTCTATGCCTTGTACCGGGATCATCGTCCTACGTTATGTGCGATGCGCGGGCGCACCCGGCAACTGTTAACTAATGATCAGTCGCAAAAACAACTCCACCACTCACACGATAAGGCACACTTTTTATTAACAAACCCACATGTTGACGTGCAAATTACGAACGACTTACTTCATGGGAACGGAATCGATATTGTATAACGTAATCGTTCTCTATCTTTATATGGAACGGCGATTATTAAAAATAGATTAACACTATTCTCTCTTTAGTTTAGTAAGGCAGATAATACATCATAGCCGTAATTATGATTAGGTAGCGGTATTACTATTCGAGAGGCTAACGAAGGGGTGCTGAAATTAGACAAATTGCAAAATATTGTATCATTGTTTTCTTAGATATTTGCAGCTTCTATTCATTTAACTCTTTTTAAATTATATGGTTTAATCTTTTGGAGTAAGTACTAAAATAAATTCTTACTACATTTATATAAGGTGATACAAGATTGGAAGCATTCAAATTCGGTTGTAACTTTATGTGTTAGACTTGTAAAAAAATACCATATTTATTTTAATAAATAACAAATTATAATTCATTATGACGCTAGCTGGAATGTGCTTAACCATACGACTGTTTACATTCGATATTATAATCAATATTTCGTTATCCCTTTACGACAAAATTAATAGTTCAATTCAAACTATTAATATTTCTACCAACTACGGATATGGACCGCCCGCTGCCGCCTTTCGAAACACTACAACCTTACAAGACACTAATTCTGGGCTTAATGTCATTTATTACAAAGCAATAAAGTTTATTATAGCGTAATTATAACTAGGCAAGTGTAAAGGATAATTTGGTTCACGCGTTTAACCGCCTGGTGTTGTTTCTTGTCTCTTTATTGTACAAGTAATCCCTTTAAAAGCTTCGCTCCCGTTATTCTAATTTGACCTCAATAGTAAGGTTATAATGTTTATTTTCCCTTGTCTTAGGTATCCATGGGATGGTGTCATACTATCCGGATTGTTGGGTCATGAAAAGCAACTGATAAATACGTGCCCCATATCGAATTACGTTTCAGATAGTATTTTTATTTTATTTGAAACAAGGCGAGGTCCCTTCGATGGCTTTAAAACAGCTTTAAAAGTATTGTTTTATGGTAGCTGTAAATAGAAGTGGTCACAGATTTTGAGACTTTAGAGAGTTTAGAATAATAACCGTTCATTTTTATGTTCTTTTAGATTTTTTGAAAGGTTTCATTGTTGTTTGTGTTGTATCGTTTTCATCTTTGAGACACTGATTTATGCTATACTCACTGGAAGATTATTCCGTGGCGTCATACAATTTGATTTCATATCTTTAATTGGACATCAAATCTATGCACTGTTTAAAAAAATATATGATTAAAGTACTTATTAAGTTGTTTTGAAAACAATCATTAAAATGTATAATGGGAATTTTAGCCTGAAGCCTAAGCATGAAAAACTATCGATATGGTAATCGTTTTAAACTCTATACCATCCGCCAAAACCTGTCAAAGTGCTGCTGTCAAAATTCTATTAATTTATAGTAGGTACCTTATTTATACGACCGAAAGAGGGACTACTCTGGATTTCATAAAAGTTAATAAGACTACGATCACGATAAATATTACCTCAACTATAGTTTTTCGTTATCAGGGCAGGTACAGTTGTCTTTACGCTTTTCAATGAATCTAACGAAACGCTTCATTGAACCAAATATCCCTACTAAATAAATACGTATACCTATCAAATGTAATGTAAATAAGTTTTTAGTAAACATTTCATTTTCATGACAAGCTTTTTTGCTGACTGTACTTAAATATTGTATTGTCATCTAAACCAAACCTGTATACAAAATTTCAGCTCTATCAGACACTGGGAAGTGGGTCAAATTAAGCTTGCAAGATTTGTCCTCCACTAACTAACTAACATGGCAAGTTAATGAAAAGCTTATAAAAAGTGTTTGAAACTCCTATAACAATCAATTACGTACCCCGATGGAGATCTCAGCCTGTCACAGATCAACTGTGCATTTTATCAGCACTTTCTCTAGGGTCAGACGGCACACGACGCAGACTGGAGCAAGTAAAACGCCGACTATTTAAATACCAGTTCCAAAGGTGTGCAGGAGTGCTAAGTATTCTGTTTAGAAATTAACAGGATTCAGATTTATTGATCGATGTCAGAGCTTCATATTTCTGGAAAATGGTAGGAGTTTAATGTTTTTTTATTGTAATAAAGTGTTTTTAATAAAAAAATATTCTACCTACGTATCTTGCTGGCGCATTCTAAGTAATTCCCCGTTTCTCCCCTACACGAGGGATGCATTTAAACGCATTTCTCCCATAATAAAATAAAAACGAGCTACCTGGCAGGTTTTATAGTATTTCTTGCGTGACGTTATAAATATCGATAGATGGTTTTACATAAATCAATCAGGGTCAATTGGCAACATAGTTACAGTATAATTAAGCGACATAACCCAAGTGGTTTGGTATGATAATGGTTTGGTCCGAATTTCAAACATTGCAATCATTGTTTAACTGTCAAACTAATCTAAGACACAAGAACGTTATGTACTGTTGTGGCACATGATGTGGTTTGTATAATTGTGGACCGATCTTTAAGTACTTACTGAACGAAGTAAAATGTTAATACCTCTATAGAACATTTAGTATCGAATTTTATGTTCATCTAATCAATACAAATCAGAATTAATAAATAACTATACGGCATTAACTATCACACCAGCAGCCGTTTCTTATCATACATTCAAAATATTTTTTATGGACGTTCTTTGGATGCCAATTAAGGTTTTTAATTTAAAAGATGTTAGAAAAAAGGTGTAATCATAATATGATTGGGTATTTATTTGTCCGTCTTTCACGTCAAATCGGAGCAACGGAGCGACGCAATTTTTGGTTATGGAGATAGTTTGAGAGCTGGAGAGTGACAATAGGGTAACTTTTATCCTGGAAAAATATCACATTCCCGCGGGATAACGTCGTGTAAGTAGTCCACGCGGGCAAAACCGCGGGCGGAATGCTAGTGGTTTATCTAAAGCGACGACGAAGTACTGATCTAAAATTTACATAAACCATCCAACCTAGATACACTAATTATTCACCCATGCCCATTTGCACAAATACAAAACAAAAGAAAAATGTGACACGGTCGTTTACATAAAACGTCAAAAATTTTAACTTTACATAGAAAAAGTCTTTGCAAAAATCATCATCATCATCAGCCATTTAATGTCCTCACTGCTGGGGTACAGGCATTCCTTATGGATGGATAGGGAGACTGGGCCATGATCCAACACGTTGGCCCAATCCAGATAGATGGGTATTAACGACTGAAAATGCAGCCAGGATCAACGGCTTAACGTGTCTTCCGAAGCACGGAGGAGCTTATAAATTTTTGTTCACCCATCCCGTGACTGACCATTGCGAAAGTTGCTTAACCGAGCGCGTTATCCGCTGCGCCAAGGGCTCCTCAAAAATAATACAACCTAATTACTACCCTCTTTACTCGCATTTTATCGTCAGAATATACGAGAAAAGTCGTGATTCTGAAAAAGTGTCCAGCAACTTCACCAAGTGGCATTTTATAACTAAGGCGTAAAAAAAGCAAATAATCGCGAACCAATTACTTGGGGATTTACAGCGTGCCGCGTAAGACTAGTTCTTGCACCAAACTGCACTCGTTATAGCGATTCAGTGCCCACTCTTACCAGCACTGGTCGTTCTAGAAAATTGCTTCCACAATTATGTGTTTTTTAACTTGCTTTTTGAGATTGCATGTGATGCCAACAGATGGTACAGTTTTACTGAAATCACTTTAGGATGTCAATTACAATGTATGAATAAGTGATATTAGTTTAATAATGGGGTTTTACAAGTTATGTTTGTACGAAGAGATATGCATTTATAGTTAGTTAGATGATTTTAGATCTGCCGAACCTACAACGCAGTCAATGAGCTTATTCTTGTTATTCAAAAGCATCGACTTTCATTTATGATTAAATATAAAATTTCTTAGAAATAGCTTCAGTTTTGTTTTTAAATTCCTTGTATTTAATTCTCATAAGGTTTTCTTGGTGCAGATAAAGTGTGGCGTGAACTAGCCCACATACCAGCCCTAAATCCAGCAGTAGATGAATACCTATAGGGTGATGATGATGTTGATGATGATAAACACTAACCCTAGGAAAAACTAGCTGTTTTACACTCCGATAAACAGTTAGTAACCAAAACTGCTTGGACCAATCAATTCGTCAAATAAACCCGATCTCCAAAGATGGAATGATTGATTGCATTTCAATATTGTTCAAATTAGATGCCATATCGGTCCGGCCGGCTTCTGTCAGTAACAAATGATGGACCCAACCATCTTGATGTTCAGTGTATGATGAAGAAACTTCAGTTACTGGCGAATGTCGTTTGTTTAAAATCGTCGCGAATGCTACTGTGCGTACGCGCAGTCCGAATGGATTGCAAGCAAATGTAGCCTTTAATGTGGTCGCTCGGAAACTTCCCTGATTGTTCTAATGAAAACTTTCGTTTTTTTAATGTTATCATCGACATCGGATATGCAAATTACTATTTGTTTGGCTAGTTAAAGGTTGATGAAGATAAGGTGGACTACCGTTTGTAGATTGGTGGCTTACAAGAGATATTCGATTAAATTCAGATGTTTACCCATGACAATATTGTTCATGCAAAACTTGATATAGATTTACAATTCAATGCTTTGACATTTTCTTATTATTTCTACACTATTTCCTTTTAGTTGATACCTACATAGGCCACCCGGCTGTAATAAAAATCATCAGTTACGCAATGTTTTGAAATTTCATTCTTCGTTTGTAAATATAAATTATCATTACCTACCTACCTATGCGGGTCTTTTACTATTAATACTGGTGTGGCTTACTTATATCTTTACACATTTTAATACACAGTTGTATCTTCTATAAATTACTTTTAATCATTAATAAATACAGAATCAAGATATTTTAAAAGAGAAACTTCGAACATCTAAGTCTAACTAGTTAAGCCAATTTATCTTTCCAATCCCCGACCCAAATATGGAGCTAATTAAATGAAAGATCATTATGAAAGGGCGCAATATTAACAAGACACCTCAAGAAAGTGCCTTTGTGAAGAAGGCTTTGATTAATGTTACTTGCCCTACGACAGCAATCATCTGAACTACCTAGTTATAGGTTAAGCCATAGAGGAGTATACAATAAGAAGATCCTTAAAAGTACGCAAACATAGTCCTTATGTCGTTGACCTAAAGTTCAATAGCTGTTTCGTTAAGTGAAGTGTTGTTGGTACGGAAACTGTCGGGGTGGCAAGAGGCCGCCACTGGTCTTTAATATAAATTGCTTTTGCGCAGCGCGATCTTCAATGCACTCTGTTTGGTACTTTAGCTTTACTCTTTTTGTCAGTCAATAAAAACAAAAGCATAACTAGGTATTAGGCTTATACAATAGACTTATCCTTGAGCTGTTGATAAAAGTAAGTTTTTTTTTATTTATTGAAGGATGGTAAATTTTATAGATCCGTAGATACACATTTGAAAGATTCTGGTTGACTAGCGCTCCGCCCGCGGCTTCGTCCCCGTGGAATTGACATATTCACAAAAGTTTCATACAAATTCCAAACCCCTATTTTAACTCCTTTAGGGTCGGAATTTCCAAAAATCCTCTCTTAGTGCGCCCCTAGAAACATACATGCCAAATTTCAATAGTTTCGGCTGTGTGTTGTTTGTCAGTCAGTACATAACGCAAGAGGTTTATATAAGTATACCTATAGATGGATTTATACTTTAAGCGCGCCCTTAACAATTAATGATAAGATAAGATAAGATAAGATAAATCATTTATTTGATGACATGATCATTTTTGATGACAACACTTTCATTGAAAAAAATTACAAAATTATAGTTTACAAGTTATAGTATATAGACCAATTTATATGTAAGGAAAGTTTAATATCATTTATTGATATGGAAAGTAAATTGCACATTTTCTAGATTGTACAATTATTTAGAGTTATACTTCTAGATTGTATATGAGCAAAGTCTATTCAAGTTGTTAATGCCAAAGTGATAAATTTCCAAAAGCCTAACCCAGTTCGCCAAAGCCGTAAATTAATCAGTCCGACATTTTCTAGACGCAAATTCATATAAAATGGCGACTGCCGACTGCCGTATCAATTGGATACGCCATCTCAATTTCATAACATCAATAACAATAATTCGTCTGGATCATTCTTGTCTGATATTCAAAATAAATGGATTTTGCGTAATAAATAACAATGCATAATAACGGTATTAGGGGAATGAATCAGATGTTCAGAGTTATAGGTTTTTGATTCGAAATTACTGGCATGATCTTCGACCTCTCCGCAACAAAGTCTTATATTTGTGAGTTTGCTTTACGCAAATATCTACTGTGTGCTTGGCTATGTGCTCGATGGTGCTTGGCCACGCCACATGCATGCCCAGGAGAACCCTCGGTATGCACTCTCGGAAAAACGCCCACCCACGCTATTTTAAAATAAATCGAATATTTAATCTGCCACGTTTTTCTACATTGTTGAAAAAGTTATCTGTATTTTTTTGTCAGTTTGTTTGTTTTATAATTAATTTTAAGTTCATGCTATGTATTTGGACATTCCTTGTCTATCATTTAAGTAATTGTATATGAGTAATTTGTTTTTTAATGACTGTGTGTGTCAAATTAAAGTGAGAAAAAAACTTACAAACCAGCTCTTAAATTCATATGTGTTTCTTTCTCGGTATTGAATAATAACGGGCAGCTTTGAACCTCATAGTTTAGTCAACTCAATGATTTAATAATCTCTGAATCGTGAACATTATTGAGTGCTAATAGCTGTCCTGTTTGTCAATCAGCATCCATAAAGTATTCAAACTGATGACAGACTCAGCTATTAATATAATAGCAGAATTAAGCAGTATTGGCGTAGCAAAGATATTATTCAATTCGATAAATTAATTAGCAGTTAGTCAGTACCTAGAGTAGTAGCCACATTTAAGTAAGTAAACATACAATGCAATGCAACGTAACGAAAATGCTCCCTAAAAATAAATCTTATCAGCAAATTTTCACACTATCTTATAAATTCAGTTGTTAATGAATCTGGTTGTATCAAATTAACATAACGCTATAAAATGTCAGCTCGCACAATTAGTGTTAATCTAAAGTTGTAAAATTGAAAATAAATTGTCATAAAAACACATGGGTAGCTAATAATTCAGTGCCGAAGTGAAACTCGCGAATGTGACTTTATTACTCAGCGTAAACATTAAAATATACCAACAAATGTATGTGTTTTCGTCGAGCTTAAAGACAACGAAAAGCGTAAAATTCCAAAGACAAAATTACGCTTTCACAGAAACATCTGCTAAAATGCACTAATAAGTGATATTAAAAAGCTTAAATGCTCGCTTGTTTTCGGAATTTTAGGGGTCTGTCTGTATGTTAGGAGTCTTAAATATTAACCTTCTGAGGGTTTACTTAGGTACATTATCGTTTTAGAACTTAGGACTATCAGAAGACTATTCCACATACTAACAGAAAATGGGCGATTTTAAAGTGCGATGTGTTTCATATAACGTGTGAGGACTATCAGAAGACTCTATTCCACATATTAACGAAAACGAGATATATTAAAGTGCGATGTGTTTCATATAACTTGTGAGGAGCTCAGTGGATAACATCATGGGTGACCAAAATGCACTATCTCGAACTCGCCTTAGATTCGGAGAATACGTTAAGCAGTTAAGCAATGCCGAGTGGTGGGTGTTTATGCCCGATTTGCAGAAGTGGGGACAATAAAATAATTGATGGGAAATGTATATTTAATTCTGTTACTATTTCAAAATTTCCAAGACCACGGATGAGGTTCCGTATTAATATACGGAACCTTATCCGTGAATCCGAACGCTACTAGCCGGTTTTCTTTAAGTTAATTTTGTTAAAAATCGTCTGTTCTGGAGCGACGTTCGTTAACATTTTCTTTTTATGTCGCCCGCTTATTGTTGTGTCAGAGAATCCGAGCTTGGTTTATGGTTGGCCTGTTTTTTTTTAAATTTATTTGTACGTATTTTAGTGCTGCGGTGCCAGTTTGTGAAGACCTTCGGTGAAGTTATTGCCAATAAAATATGACAGTGAAACGTCGCTTGTCCTTTAGTTTAGAACGATGTAAAGTTGTAAAAATTAAGAGTGATACAAAAATAAACTTTTTAGCTTAGTGCTCGGACCGACAGTTGACAATCAGCTTCAAGGAAACTAATGTGTTTACTTGACTGAGTTCAGAAGTGTAAATTCGATTTCCACAATGTGGCTTATGTATATTGTAAAAACAGCCTCAAATAGTGTCCATTTATGAATTGCTAAAGTGACAAATAATTTGTTTGTTATGACGCTACCAAAACTTTTTAAGACGTGTACTTTTAAAAGCTCGTGCTGGATCAACAAAGCGTATGATTCTTATTCCCAATCATAAAATAGAATAGGTCTAATCTGAGTTCGAGAGGTCTAATATGGATACTGAACTATACAACAGTTGTCTGTAATGTCTATGCAAATTCTTATCTTCAGTCTCTCATTTCATATGAAGCATCATCTCATCATACATATTTTGCTGTAGATTAACAACTCATCTTTCCTCCAGACCTCTAGTATGCCAGAACGGCGCGACGTGCACCAACTCAGTCGGCGGGTTTTCCTGCATCTGCGTGAATGGGTGGACTGGCCCCGAGTGCTCGGTGAACATCGACGACTGCGCTGGCGCTGCCTGCTTCAACGGCGCCACTTGCATCGACAGGGTCGGCGCGTTCTACTGCAAGTGCACTCCTGGGAAGACTGGTAAGTGTTAAACTCTCCTGCATCTGCGTGAACGGGTGGACCGGCCCTGAGTGATCCTTGATCCACAATTATCCAATTTTTGTCTTCTTCGATAATGAATCATAAAGATCAACTTCTATCGTTCATCACCTAGCATCAGTTATTTCCGATACACCTGTTTTTGGGGAAAAAATGTTTCCGAGGCGAGGAAGCTTTTGTGCTCTTTTAGATCCTGCTGTTGAAAAGTGGAAATCTTGTTCTGGTACAAAGTCTTTGTATTGGCTCAGTATTAGAAGCGATATCGCTATGAAAAATGTTGGACCTAATAATTCTATAGTTTAACTGCTCACGTTGAATCAATGTCGACAACTATCATCATTCGAAGATTGTTACCAGACAATTTATAACAATTGCTTCTCCCCAGGTCTTCTATGCCACCTGGACGACGCGTGCACCTCCAACCCATGCCACGCCGACGCAATCTGCGACACGAGTCCCATCAACGGCTCCTACACCTGCTCCTGCGCCTCCGGGTTCAAGGGCCTTGACTGCTCCGAGGACATCAACGAGTGCGAACAAGGTATGTGCTAGTAGTACGTCTGCCACGCCGATGCGATCTGCGACACGAGTCCCATCAACGGCTCTTACATCTGCTCCTGCGCCTCCGGGTACAAGGGCCTGGACTGCTCTGAGGACATTAACGAGTGTGGAAAAGGTATGTGCTAGTGCCACGCCGACGCAAACTGCGACATAAGCCCCATCAACGGCTTCTACATCTGCTCCTGCGCCTCCGGGTTCAAGGGCCTGGACTGCTCCGAGGACATCAGCGAGTGTGAACAAGGTATATGCTAGTAGTACGTCTGCCACGCCGACGAGATCTGCGACACGATTTCCATCAACGGCTCCTACATCTGCTCCTGCGCCTCCGAGTACAAGGGCATTGACTGCTCTGAGGACATCAACGAGTGTGAACAAGGTATGTGCTAGTAGTACGTCTGCCTCGCCGACGCGATCTGCGACACGAGCCCCATACCAACGACTCTTACATCTGCTCCTGCGTCTCCGGGTAAAAGGGCCTGGAGTGCTCCGAGAACATCAACGAGTGTGAACAAGGTAGAATACAAACGCTGCCGTGCACTGCCAATATATCTGACCCGATGGTGGAGTCGCAATACGTACCTAATTACCAAAATAGCTGTCAGATACCAGAAAAATATTAGTTCCTTTGATCACCGGGTCTGTTTGCGGCACTGGAACATGTTAACAATTGTTCTGAAAATTCTATTTCAATTAACTACTCAGGAAGTACTTATATTATACTAAAGTCCATGTTTGTATGCAGTGGGGCAAAAGGTGAGTCGTTTGTGTTGGCGCCTAAGGAGCAAATCGTAAATGAGTATTGAATTACTCCGGAAAGCGAGGATAAATAAAGCTCAAAGTGCAGTACTATCAGCCAATAAACTTTTATGGATTGCAGATTTTACACATGGAGTGCTTGCATAGTTTTACAGCTGCTATAAATAGCATTTACCCCATCACCCTTAGATAAGCACCTTTAAAATCACAAACATTATTTTCGCTTTAAAGGATTATAGGAACATTTTATGGTGTTCTTTTAATACTTATATTAAATTTATTTTACTTTCTGATAACTACTGTGGCATAGTATAGACGCGATAATAATTTTTATTAGTGTTACCTAATAAGGTACTAGAAATTCGAGAAATAATTTTGAATACTTATCTGACATTATTAGTATAGCGGAAAATCAAAACAAAATTAAATCAACATATTCTAATGCGCTAGAAACCATTAAATTGCAAAACAACAATTTAATTGTAAAAAAAACAAAGGTTTATAAAGTATTTCATCCAAAACAAATTACTTAAAATATTAATACAAAACATTTTTTAAAACAGAAAATGGAATTTATTGAAATAAATCGTATGACATAAAGAATTCTAACGGTTGTTATTATTACCTTAAAATACCTTATTTTAATTGCCTTTAGCAAAAATGGCGAAAAGTTGTTTAGAAAACTTTTAGAGCATAAAGTGGCCAAAACCGGTACAGTGGCCAAAACCGGGGCTTCTGCCCCTACTAAGCCTACACCAGTTGTGTTGTATTATGTAGGTATTTATACTTTTCGGTAAATTTTTAGTTTTTAAATTAAATACATTTAAAATATCGCTAAACTTGAGCTTTCAAAAATAGAAACAGATAATTTCGATTTTCGCTAATAGTCTTAAGACTAAACTAAACCAAACTAGCTTTTACGAAGGTTTTAAAGCACTAGTTATGTGGGATGAGCTTTATGTAGTTTGTGATGGTGGCGCCAGCATCCCACGTTTACACCTGCTATTTATTTGAATTGAATATTTCTAAGTATCAGATTTTAACAGCACATAAATCGAGTTTCTATCACACGTTTATCGGTCATTGAAATCATTAAACTTGATCACGGATTCCTCTTTTATTAATAAGCTTTCCGCCCTTTAGCGCTAGCTAGCTAGCTTTCTTTAGCGTGGACTACACGACGTTATCCCGCAGGAAGGCGATACTTTTCCGGGATAAAAAGTAGCCTATGTTCCTGTACAGGTCCTGTCCAGTCCTGTACAAAGAATCTGTGTCTCAAATTACAGTCAAATCCGTTCAGCCGTTTTGGCGTGATTGAGTAACAAACATACAAACATCTAAACTTTCACATTTATAATATTAGTAGGAAGTAGGATTTCCTTATAAAATAAATTGTTGAAGGTCTGAATGTAGGCGATAATTTGTTTCACAGATAATTCAATAATGAGGCACTGCAAGCTAGTATTTAGATAAAACTTAGATAAGTATTAAAAACTAGCGGATCCTCGCGGTTTCACCCGCGTGGTACCCATTCCTGTGGGAATATCGGGATAAAAACGTAGCTTTCTAATGGTCAAAGAATTTACGAATTCGGTCGAGTATTTTCGGAGCCTATTCGATGCAAACAAACAAACAATCAAATCTTTCCTCTTTATAATATTAGTATAGATAATAACCGTACGATTTGTAAGTGTAGCAGCCAGTGTGTCCAGACCAATCAAATCTCATCATCTTCATTATCCCCCAGGTTCTCCATGCGAGCACGACGGCATCTGCGTGAATACCCCGGGGTCCTTCGCCTGCAACTGTTCTGTGGGGTTCACGGGCCCCCGCTGCGAAACCAATGTGAACGAATGTGAGAGCCACCCTTGCAGGAACGATGGATCTTGTCTGGACGACCCGGGAACCTTCCGATGTGTCTGCATGCCTGGTAAGTCGGAGTCTGTTGGTTGTATATTCTATCACCAAATGTATGTTTATGTGTATGTTGTTATGTTATGGTATTTGCTAGGATATCTTCTCAGTAGCAGAATGTGTTCTAAAGAAGTTTTGACGGTAAAAAAATACTCGATTTTTATGTTGACACACTTTGGTTTATCATGTAGGCACGATCTTCCAAATTATCAAAACCAACCTATTTTTGATTCAAAAGTAAACAATCAAATATTCTTTATTTTGGCCAGATAAAAATATATGTTGAAGTTTCATAAACGATCATTTTGTGGCTAGAAACACGATATTCGTATATTCAGTCGACTATAAAAAAATTCAAAAACCAAGAAAATTTTAATTATTTTTCTATGTTTTTGGTTTTATACCTAGATTATTAATCTCTAATTCACGAATAATATATAGAAAAATAGGTAATGACATATTGTAGATTATTCTCAGGCTACTTTTTCTAAAAGTGTATTTATGCTCAAAATAACAACAAAAACATTGAAAAAATGAAAAAGTGAGGTTATTTTCATTACTCTTCACATGTAAAGAAAAAGACAAAGACAGAGTTTTTGGAAGATCCTGCCCTTAATCATATCACACAAATTAAACGATAACCTCGTTTAATGCTAGCATTAGATTTTCATTTACTAGTGTGGTGTAGGAGCTAATTATGTGGCGACTTCACCAGTATACTAGCAAAAGCTATGCCCATGCAATGCAAGTAACAATTTGCTCTACCCGACTGACACATCTGAATCATTATCATTAGACAGAGAGGACAAGCGTGTGAGAAGCATGGAGCTAGGTAAAGGCTGGGTAAATTATAGGTTTTATTGCGTAATAGTGTAAGAAGTAGACAGTATGAATAACTTTGTCTCAGAAAAACACAAGATCTCGGAATAAAAGATCAGAAGTTTGAGATGGCACATAACGTGGAGACGTATTTATACTTATCTCATAATAGCATAAACATTAAAAATCTTTTAGCCAGAATCTTTTCGTAAACATTTCGCATTCGCTGATTTCTTTTTCCTAAAGGTTGACTGGCAGAGAATGCTTTAAGCGTTAAGTCCGCCTATTGTACTTTACAAATGTATTTTGTGCAATAAAGTTATATAAAATAAAATCCTACTAATATTATAAATGTGAAAGTTTAGATGTTTGGATGTTTGGATGTTTGGATGTTTGGATGTTTGTTACTCAATCACGCCAAAACGGCTGAACGGATTTGGCTGAAATTTGGGACACAGATACTTTGTAGCCTGGAGAGGAACATAGGCTACTTTTTATCCCGGAAAAATGACACATTCCCGCGGGATAACGTCGTGTAGTCCACGCGGGCGAAGCTGCGGGCGGAAAGCTAGTAAAAAATAAAATAAACAAGTTAATACATTAGATTCTTTGGTAACAGTTCCACATGTTCTTCGTACGTATGTTCCAATTACAATCAGAAAGTAATAGATTAATGCAATTTTATTTTTAATCGAGTGTGAAACGAGCACTTCTTATAAAAGATTCGAATCATAAACGAGTAATTCCTGCCGACTGTCAACTCGTATTACACGTTATTTACGTCAGCTAGCCGCAAGCCCTGCGCCTGTAATTTTTTCTGCCAGTTCTGATTCCCATGGCGGTGGCGTGCGTCTGCGCATCGCATTGTCTCTGACCCGTTGTCCTAGGTGAACAACCAATGCGGCAACGCGACGCGACACGAAAATATCAAGTAGTTGATTTATCTATGTTGTGTGTCCTACGTGGTCGCTTTAGCCCGTTTTACATTCGATACTTACAGACGACAAATATCCGACGAGACGATTAGCCGAGGCGTATCTCCTATACATTTTGTATAGTCTACTACGCTACCAGTATTCGAGGTGTCACTCAATACAAATGACAGGCTTTAGCGACTGGCGGCGTTGGATAGGAGTCAATTGTAAGTTTGTCGTTGACTGCGCCTAACTAGTGACGACCGATTTGGCGGATGGATACCTTTTTTATAGTGAGGGCAAAGCCTTCTGCGCCAAAAGTCTCGGGTTCGATTCCCGAACACGATAAAATATTTGTGTGCATGAACATGTCTATTTGTCTTGGTCTGAGTGTTTTGCTACGTATAGTAAAATGTTATCAAGTTGTCCATGACACAGTTTCTAAATGAAATTTACATGGGCTTAGATGATTGGTGTGATTGTAAGAAATTATTTATTTATACCTTGGTTGCATCGTGTAGCTTCGCGTCGCGTTGCCCACCTAGGACAGCGGGTGACGCGGAAGCGTGCGCGGTGCCGCCTCCCGTCTTGGGACAGAAAACAACGTTCAACTGTTTATTTAATAATAGACAAATTGTTGACGCTCGTATTGAGACCGAGTTTAAGCTTTTAATGAAATAGCAAGATGAGCCATGCGTCGAAATGGGGTGGAAAACCATATTCAGCTGTTTTATTTAATAATATAGAACTTGGAGGCGTTAGCTCGCATTGATTGGGTTGAAATTTTTATTGGAATAGCAAGAAGGTATGAAATTAATAGTCTGTCAAATATAAGTTAGCGAGTGTTAGAAAAGGGTACTAATTTTGACAGTTGTTAAGTCTTGACGATAAAACATTTTTTTTTACTTGACATAAAAGAGGTACGGTACGGTACAAGTACGGTGGTGATGCTACTAGCTAAGTTATACTTGACAGGTTTTATGTGTGATTTTTGAAAGACAAAGCGTTGCTTTTTTACCTACCTCTCATCTGTACTTTTTTAATTAACTTTATTAACATATTTTTTAATTAAGAAACGGACATATTTTGAGCTTGAGTTTCCTATATTAAAATGCATAATAATGTCGTCAAATGCATTAGCTTTCAAATCATACTAAGGCAACTTGTTGACATAGTTGAGATTTCACTACCTTTTTCACTTGATATATTGCTGACAGCCTTCCATACATAGAGTCAGTTCATATCACTCTATTATTAAGAAAAAGCCGTTATGCGTACTTATGGAGTAGTTAAATACGTCATTATCATCACCATATTTCATAATAATATTCATTAATTACTTATGTGGTATTCGTGCGAAAATGTATGGACAAAGTTACATCCGCATTTGTGTATAAAATAAGTTGGATCATCATCAACCATTACTTGGGCACGGGTCTTCCTTATGGATGGATAAGGAGAATGGGCCATGACCCACCTCGCAGGCCCAGTGCAGATTGGTGGGTATTAACGACTGCAAATGCAGCCGGGACCAACGGGTTAACGTGCCCTCCGAAGCACGGAGGAGCTCGAGATGAAAAGTTTTTGGTCACCCATCCCATGACCGACCATTGCGAAAGTTGCTTAACCTCAACGATCGCAGGCCAAGCGCGCTAACTACTCCGCCACGGGCTCCTCCGGCTCCTAAGTTGGATGGACGTAAAGTAAACATTAATAGCCCAAGAACTATCTGATATTTTTGTAAAAAACTCAATAACAGGGCAAATTTTTGTAAACGGCCATTAAATATAATTTTAAGAAACTATATTTCGACGACCGATTTGGCGCAGGAGTAATCTACCTGCCTTCTGAGCCAGAGGTCTCGGGTTCGCTTCCCGAACAAGACAAATATTTGTGTGCATGAACATGTCTATTTGTCTTGGTCTGGGTGTTTTCTATGTATATTAAGTATGTATTTACAAACAAAAAGTATTTAAGTATATATTTATCCGTTATCAAGTTCACGTAGACACAGTTTCTTATGAAATTAACTACGGGCTTAGATAATTGGTGTGATTGTAAGAAAATATTTATTTATTTATTTATATTTTGGAATCCAACATAATCTCGCATTGGAAGGTATCAAAAAAAGTTATACCTACCCCGAACATGGTGCAATTTTACAGCAAATATGCTATCACCAATTTTATCGTGAACATGTGTTTAAATTCACCATTATCTAAGCACCAAAGTCGAAATCCATGAAGATATTATAAAACGGGAAACTAATACTTTAGGAAGAAGTCGGTTGTTTCCGAAAACATTTTTAACATAATAGGTGTACTTAATGCCAATTTGAGTTTACGTAGAGAGTTTTTTTTTAAGTTTATTTGTTTTTCATTTACAAATATAGGGGGATTATATACTTTTACGAAAGATAATTAATAAATGTATTCAAATGTAAAGTGAATAATACTTATACCATTTTTGCCCATTTTTTATAGCTTTGTATTTGTTTTTTTTAATGTCGCTGTCATAAATATTGGGGGATTACTAATGAATTATTTATTAAACTAGATAATCTAATTTTCTATGTTAAGAAATTACTGATATAGAATTATTGTTGAGTCTCCATAGAGCGAGTGAGTTTGGCTCTCGGGCTATAACGATATAACAGGCAAGCAGTACGCCCTGAGCTTACTAGATTTTAAAGATAAAACTCGTCCTTATAACGGAAAAAACAACAATATCAAGTGCATTAAAGATGTCAACGGCGGCGCAATGATGCGGACGAAACCACTCAACGGAACGCTCCTTCTTCAAACATACAACCTGACTAAATAACGAACGACACTTTTACATCTACTCCAAATTAATCAAGCGACCATTTAATTCTACCGCATCATACAGACGTATCATATGAACCGACTAAGTTCAATACGCTCGGGCTTGTATGAAACCCGATGCCGCTGTGGTTATTCATTTTTGGCCGGCTAGTATCTCATGCATGAGTGGCTCAAGACCTGTCTGGTGGGTAGACGAATAAGGACATGTGCAGGGCACTGGGCATGACGCTATTACGTTTTTTAAGGGATAAATATATGTCCCCTAGGACTTTGCTCTGGAGTTTTTGCTTCTATGCCCATTGCGGACCGGTGGCATTCTCGAGCGTTTAGATAAATGGTTTGCAGCTCGGCTTATTGTAGGAGCTGTCATGTAGGGTTTATAAACGTGTAACATTATAATCCTGCCTTAGCAACCGGGGAAGTTTGAATGTGTTCAAGTTTTAGATGCTTTTTATAAACCAGCACCAATATGGGTTTTTTACAAGCTTTTTATTAACTTGCCATGTTAGTTAGTTTGTTAGTTAGTTAGTGGGGGACAAATCTTGCAAGCTTAATTTGACCCACTTCCCAGTGTCCGATGGAGCTGAAATTTTGTATACAGGTTTGGTTTAGATGACAATACAATACAGTCAGCAAAAAAGCTTGTCATGAAAATGAAACTTTTACTAAAAACTTATTTTTATATTAATTCTTTCTAATTTGATATTTGAACGAGATCTCTACTAGTAGATAAAACGAAATCGCTACCCACCGCCTGTACGACGAAATATCATACCTACAATAGCAGTTATTGTTAGAATTTGTGGTCTAAAATTTAATCCAAATTCTGCACATTTGTTAAAGTTTTAATCATATTGCTAGAAAGAGAAAAATCTTTCTATGTTCTGTGTTGCTAGATATCCGGTTAGATAGTAAGAAACGGCCTAGAGAATAAGAGCGCGCTTCAAAGGCGCGCTTTTATTTCTTATCGCTTCCTTTCGTTTATGACGTAAGAGCGTAAAATTCGTACCTAACCCTTTTTTTCGTTCAACAAAAATGTCAGTTGGCAAAATGGGTCGTGATTCAAATTGGTTCGACTGTAGGTACTTTAATTTTGATAAATTATTTTTGCAGTGCGTGCACTACTTACTTAGATTAACAATATCATTACATAACGCGTCTCACGAACTAAATTAGTACTTACACTTAGCATTAAAACTATCGTTTTGATAATCGATTATTAAACTATATTATCATCCCTCAAAAGCTGTCAAGTGCTGCTGTCAAACACCTATTGAATTTCAGTTCCTTATACGACCGACACGGAGCTGCTCTGGTTTTCATACAAAATAATACGGACACCATACTTCGATCACCAATAGTATAGATGATGGCTCACGAACGGAATGAAAATTTTAATATGGCACAGACTGACTATTTTTTAAACGGAGAAAAAGGTTACGAGTGTTACGATCTAACATTATAAATGACAGGAAGCGTTCCAAGTTTGAAATACCTTAGTATTTTTGACACTGTCAAAATAATCTACTGATAAATTATACTCTCAAGTGGGCGTATATCGCTCGGCCATGACTGTCACTCCAACTATGTATCTAGAACTAGGTGTTATTGTTGATCGAAGTTACCATAACTACATTTTTCCGTGCTAGGGCTACCGTTAGAAAAGGATTTAAAAATTCAACCCCTACATGGATAAAACGGGGTCCAAAGATATATTGAGAATAATGACATTACTGTTGTTTATCATTAAGAGGCCGGCGATCGTCAGCTCCCAATACTAACGTAATACCAAAATAATTTGAAATTTGAGCATTATTTTCTGCACTTGTAATGGTTTTCGGATTAAGACAGTATTTATCTAGGCTTAGAAATGAATGCGGATTGCAGTTCTGTATAAAAAAAATTTAATGGGCATTATTTTTTTAATTGGGTCAGATATTTAGGATTTTTCTTAAAATAGAAACCTAGATAAATACTGTCTTAATCCAAATAACATCACAAGTACAGTCAATCATGCTCAAATTTTAAACTATTTAGGAACGTTTGTATGGGAGACTGACGCGTCACCCCGTCCACTTAACTTCTATCATCATCATCATCTTGTCAGCCGAACGACGCCCACTGCTGGGCATAGGCCTTCCCCAAGGATCTCCACAACGATCGGTCCTTAACTTCTATAGGTCCGGTGAATTTACCTTACCCCGAATTGAGCAAAAACTATTGATAAAAATAATCCTGTTCACCTGCTTTTGATTTGCACATATTTATAGAACAATTTTCTTATCTATTATACGGTTATCTATTATACGGTTTTCACACCTGTACCATCTGAAGTTTAATAATCAATTGCAGTTTACTACTGTGCAGTTATGCAGTTACATCTCTTCATTGTCCCACATGTAGTAATTGACTCACTATAATAATGCCACATTATGCATCTAGTTGGAATCCTGCGTCTATTATTTGCATTTTTTCGATAAGTGGAGTATAACTTGTTTTGTACTTAGAAGCACTTATGAGCAATTAGTGTGTAAAGGGTTTGTGTTGGATGGAAATGTGAAGGGTTTCGAGGTTTAGTCAATCTTGAAGCAATGTGAAGTATTTAACAAAGAGGATTTAGGTCGACTTGCAGAAGCTAAATCTCGGAGTTACTAAAACTAGATTTAGCCCATACAGAAACGTTAAATTTTTTAATCTAGATTTAACATTTTGACATCTTTTATGGGATAAATCTAGTTTTAGTAAAATCGAGATTTAGCAAATTTTGCTGCAAATGGACTTAATGTTGTTAATTCAATACTTAGTGACGAATTAGAGATTGCAGAAAATTTGCTAAATCTCGGTTTTACTAAAACTAGATCCTAGATTCAGCCCATACAAATATGTCAAAAGTGAAATCTAGATAAAAAAATTGACTTTACTCTATGGGCTAAATCAAGTTTTAGTAAAATAGAGATTAAGGCCCGATTTCACCAATGATATTTAAACGCGATTAACGCTAAACGTGTTTAAAACGTATTTCTGTCCCTGTCACATTCAAACAGATGACAGAGACAGAACTATGTATTAAACACGTTTAGCGTTAATCACGTTTAAATATCAGTGGTGAAATCGGGCCTTAGTAAATTTGCTGCAAGTGGGCCTAAAATGTTATTTTAAAATACCTACTTAATAAGATATTTTACAATGAATAGTTCATTCATATACATTTAACGTGCAAATTCAATTTTTTATTTGGAATTTAATACACTAATTTACATTAGAAAAATAATTTGATTATTGGATCAATTAGTAAATTTTAAATATAAATTGAACGTTCATTGCTCGATCGATAATCACCAAATCACATTCCCTGATGAACTTTTACTTAACCCATACAATTTCGAGCATTTCAGGCAGCTGGTTGTGTATCCGAACGTATCCGAATGTATCCGAAACGTGCATTAAACATTAATATATGCGCATAAAGACACCATTAGCATGCGCCGGACATTCCCATTGTGGCTTGTGATCCGAAATCGTGACGAGTGAGCCCACCGTGCAGGGCATAGGCGGTAGCGTTTTTCATTAGGGTAAACGAGGCATACGTGCCCCAGTCGATAACGCGCCCCACTCTCAAAACTCACAGATGCATTTTGAATTTTGGCGCTAATTTGACCTTAGTTTAGTGACTGAACTGACGAGTTCGGGTCAAATTAGCGCCAAATTGATTAGATAAGATAGATAGATAATCACTTTATTTTCTTACTACAGACACACACATATTCATTCAATATAAGACATATTCACATATAAGAGTAGGTAGCACTATATTACGAACAAGAGTAGAGAGTACAAATTAGACCTAATAAGACAAAAAAGTTCCAAATAAAAATGTGTGTGTGCCGCAGCAGTACTCAATGGTCGCAGCTCAGCGTCATATTACTTGCAATGCAAGCAAATCGCTGATTGATTTTCGCTGATTGTTGATAGTACCTAAAGGAAAAATTGAGATAGTAAAAAAACAACCAGCCCTGCAACTTACTCTCAGGCGGGGATACCGTTACTTACAGAATTGCATTATGAATGCATTAAAATAATTTAAAATCTTAGGTTGATAGTAGTTTTAAAAAAACGTAAAGTAATTTTATTAAAACGTACCAAGGAGTATTTTTACCTATTCTTCATTTAGTGTATAAATTACACTAATTTGAAATACTTATTGATTTTGCTCGTTAACGCCTCGATTATTCAGGGGTTCTGTAAGAATATTCCGCCGTTACTTCACAATTACCTCGCATTCTAACACGAATATTTATGTCAATCTATACGTCTTTTAAAAAATCTTTTACCAGTTCAAAGCTACATTATTCCCACTGGTAAAACAGCTGGGAGCCATTAGGTCATAATAAAACAGTGAAAATCAAGCGAAAATGCGAGCTCGTGATCGAATATCAATTCAACCAACAAAAAAAGGAAAACGCTTAAAGCTTACATTTTAAGACCAAGTAGCGGCCGCGACAGGGTTTGCGCCCGCGCACGGGGCGGGGCCATCCCCCCTACAACCACTCAGAGCGATAAGCGTTCAATAGGCCACGCTGCTTATAGAAATAATGTTGCATAATAATGTTTTACTCCTTGTAACATTTCCTGGTACAGGGCCCGGCCGCCCGACCCCACGAGATCTGAATAACGGTAAACGAGATCCTTATAATGCCTAATTGTCATATTTATTTCAATATACACGGAAAGCCTTTTAAACATTCTGCGTTGCAACCTTGAAATAAACTTGTCATTACTGTGTGGATGCTGGAAAGATTATCCACGCGGAAATCGGGGAAATTTTTTAATGTTTGCCATCATGTAGGTAGTTTTTAGTAGTAGCAATTTGGAATTCGTGGAGAGGACTAGTGCAGGGCTTGACGTGAAGCCTATTAGGCCTGGAAGGAGGGCTGGGTACGGCGAGGGACATGCCCTGGGTGTCACCGAGTCCAACATGCCCTTTGGTATGCCTAAAGATCGCATTCTCTTGATACAAAGAAAGGACTACTTAGTGCGGGGCTAAATGATGTGGTGATGACATATATGCCTCCATCGATGAAGAAATACTGAGATATATTTCAATCGCTTAGCGTAATAGCCTTAATTCGGGTTTATAAGTATTAGCGAAACATGTTAACTATTATTTATTGTACCAACTGTTTATACTGTGTTTTAAGGAAATAAAAATAATAATTTTATTATTATTATCTAACAAAACAATGTATACAACCAAATTGATAAGCGGATTGCGTTGCAATTGCTACTTTCGTTTTTTAACTGTGTTTAAAAAAACAAAACACATGCCTAAGAGCCAAGGAACTTATATTGTACGTAGTACTTATAAATTCCTTGCTAAGAGCATAGTGAATGACATATTTGATGATCTGTTCAGAAAGGCATGGAAATAGTGGTGACAGTGATGACTGATTGCACTACGACTACTAGGAGTAACCTCACAAGGGCAGTCATTAAGCAGACATTGCGCATGCAAGTGCACTTGAACAAGTAAACGTTCCCTAATAAGCGAGTATATAATATTAAAACGTTAACTGCGATAGATATTTCCACGCCTGGCAATTATTCCTCTTAATAAGTCCTTCAGGGTCATATCTTCTTCTGCCAACACATCCCCACGATATCCATAAAATTATCGCAAATCAAATTCAACCCTCGGCACATATAAATAAGCAACTCATCAACAGCAATGTTTATTTATGTTTTGCCAAGACGACATTCCCCATTTGGCGGGATAGTGATTTCTGAGGACATCATTTAAAATAACGCAAAGTCGCGTGAAAACGGACTCTGTCCGTAAACAAATAAAGAAGAAGTCGAGCGCAGAATTTATCGCAGCAACTTTATAAGGGCACTGTCGGACACTGGTCGCGGCTAGAATGTCCTGCCTCGGGCGTTTCAATCAATTCCTACTTTAAACCCATTTGATTTATGGTTTAGTCTTATTTGTACACGAGCGGAATGGAGATCGAGTCCAAATATGTTCGCGTGTGGGACTTGCCGTTTGCGACCTTATTAGTCTTATTTTAGAGTTGCATTTGCGTGAGTAATTGTGGATGTCTGGACGAGTGGGACCAATTAGAATTCTTGCAATATCCCGTTTTCGACGCTCCTGGGCATGAGTCCAATAGATTACGTTCATCTATTTGTCAATTACTGACAACTGGCAACTAGGCCGAGGAAAGTAATCTCTCGTCACTGTTTGGATCTAATTTACGACTAATAAAAGAAATTAGACACGGTATAAATCAATTATACACGACTGCAAAGCTCTAGAAAACTAAATCCGAGCTAGTTTTATTTACCCTGGTGAAATAAAACAAAATAAAAAGTAGCCAGAGAACGCTTTGTTGGTAATAATGTTTCATAGCATTGAGTTTACAATGTTGATTCACAAAGCTCGTAAATTCGTTAATACTGAACTTTAAATATAGGTTGTATCGTTCTTGTAAAAAACACATATTGAACAGACGTTAAAGCAAGTGTCATTATACATTTGCTGAAGAACACAATTACTTAGGACATTACTTTGCCGTGTTTACGAGTGAACGCAAATTTTACTAGTTCACCTACGTTATGTAAGTGTCGGTGGCTTAAGAAAATGCTATTCCTGTTTAAATTATGGAGTTGTGAAACTATATTTAACTAGTCTACATGCTTTGTCATAAAAATAATTTTAATAGTCTACCTACAAACTTTGACATTAAATGGGATTAGAATGCGCGGCGGATAAGTTTGCGCGATCCGAAATCGAATAAGTACTAATCTTTTACCATTCTTTTACCATAACCTTTGAACACAAAATGTACTGTAGCTAGCGCCAAAAACGCCTCAGTCGCGTGCAGACTTTTCTGGCACGGACTACTCTAGTTTCAATTTCGTATAGACATTTAGAATTTAGTTAAATGAAGCATATAATAGCAGTAAATGCTAATAAAGAGGTTTTTAATTAATTTTAATTTTTTCGAACAAAAGAAGTTAATATCGCGTTGATGTCTTTTGTACTGAGTAATGGAACCTCCTTGGAATAGCAAATATTTTGCGTTCGAAAACTTCTTGGAGTTGCAACTTTACTTTTTCTTTTTTGTTATTCTTTTGTTTTTATTCTATCTGTAATGTTTTCACAGCATATTTTTTAATGTTATTAGTTTTTTGGTTTTGTTATGTAAGTAGTTTGATATTTTTTTAAGGCGGGGTTTAGTAGCTTTATTTCACTGTAAATCTAATATGTTTTATGTTTTTTTGCAGGATTTACGGGTACTCAATGTGAAGTGGAAATCGACGAATGTGCCAACGACCCTTGTCTGAACGGGGGCGTCTGCCACGACATGATCAATGCCTTCAGATGTACTTGTGTTATTGGGTGAGTTTCCGAGAATGATTTATTATCTGTTGTCGTTAAAAACAAATTGCTTATGATTCTTTATAACTTTACGGTATTAACAATAACGTTATAACAAATATGAAATTAAATAAGATTAATAAGGATTTATTATATTTCTGTGATTTTTGTACTGCTATTTCTGTTGAATGTTGTTAGCTAAGGTTTTGTAAATTTTTACAAGCTTTTATTTAGTTTCACCTGTCCCTATGTTTGTAATCAAGTAATCAAATGGATGAAATCGTACGGATACCTGCCTTCAGCGCCAAAGGTCTCGGGTTCGATTCTCGAACCAGATAGATATTTGTGTGCATGAACAAGTCTCTTTGTCTTGGTCTGGGTGTATTTTAATGTAATTATAATAAGTATGTATGTATTTACAAACAAAAAGTATTTAAGTTTATATTTATCCTTCAACAAGTTTTTCATGACACAGTTTCTTTGTGAAATTTATATGAGCTTAGATAATTTGCTTGGTGTGATTGTATTTTTTTTAATTAGTTGTGAGACGAGTCGATTTTTTCTAAATACTTCATTTTCCATTTTTCAATAAAAATAACAAAATAAATAACGTATTTCGTGAAGTAGGGCGTAGGGGGGGTGTATAAAGTCAATTCTGGCGCTTAGCCGGCCGCTGCCGCGGCACGCACGCTTCGCTCGCTCGGCGTTTTGGTCACTGTTCTAACCTAACCTTACCTGAAACGTCTGTTTCATTTTGTTGAATGGCGGGGGGCTTCGCCCCCCGTCCCCCCTTCTGTTTTTCCCAAAATATATAAAAATTTTGAAATAAAAAAAAAAAATTGAGCAAAAAAAAAATTTTTTTATTTGTCCTAGATATCTCCGGAGTGCCATAGGGGATCGAAAATTTTGTTAGATTTCAGCTATGACGCACCGTTTTCGAGATATTTTCATTTTTATAAAATTCATTCTTGAAAATTTTAAAGTCCCATATCCATACAAAATCAGTTGAAATTTTTTTAAGTCCTGCACCCCCTTTGCGACACCCTAACTAAAAAAACAATCCAACGCGCCCAAATCCATTTAATAAACTTTCTGTTGTAGGCGAGTCGTTCATAGTCGAAACAACCAGTAGATGAAATGAACATTAGGCCAATCGTCCGTTAGTTGAATCAACTGCAGTTCAATCAACCGTAGGTGAAATGAACAGTAGTTGATTCGTTCAATAGTCATTATGAAAATATGTGAATCGATCGTAGTTATTTCGACCATAGTCGTAATGACCCTAGTTATTATGATACATACCCCTGTTATTGTACCCATAGCCAATAAAATATAAAATAAAATTCTGCAGCTTTACCGGCGCTCGCTGCCAAGTAAACATCGATGACTGTGCGTCCAGCCCATGCCGTAACGGCGGCACCTGCCACGACTCCATCGCTGGCTACACGTGCGAGTGCCCACCTGGTTACACTGGTGAGTGAATAGATCTTCATACATTTCTTATCTACTTATAAACATGTAGTTAGCTCGCTAGGTTCGGTTTTCTTTTCACCTTCTATTTACTTGACCACAAACATCATCATCATCGGTTATTTTTATACTAATGATACTGTTGGGATACAACTTGGTAGTATCTTTTATATTTTGAGGCCGCAAAGTAATAGAATACGGTATTTTACTGATTTTTTTTATTTCTTTAAAATGTTTTTCGAAATATTAGCTACACAAAACAAGTTTTCATTTTGAATTATCTTGAATATTTTCGAAGGTATAGGACTTCAAACTTTATAATTAGACAAGGACAGGACGCTATCTTAGTGACGTCAGTGGGTTAGTAGCGTCATAGTCAAGCCATAGAAGATTTCGTTTTAGAAAGAGACAGCTATAGTCAAAATCAAACAGACTATAATTCTTTTATTATAAAACGGATTCAAATTATTTTTTCACATTTGGTATTCTTAATTGCAATATTTTTTAACGTCATCATTAAATATCTACATTTCAACAACAGTAAAATACCCTATTAAAACAACATCAGCAAAGTTTGAATGGCCCCATTACTGCATGCCTGCCTTAAATATGCACAAAGAGGAGGGGCAATTACCCACCATGCGTGCTCTATGCGGATACATGGGCGTTGACGACTGTAGACGTAGTAAGCATCACGTAACGGAACATGGCGAAAGATGCTCAACTGCCTCACGCAACACCTTACTACTACAACCCTAACCCTAAAAGCATTGATTAAGTTTCCTAAACGTCTATTCCACTTCCAGGCATGTCCTGTGAGACGAACATCAACGACTGCCAAAGCATTGATTAAGTCTCCTAAACGTCTATTCCATTTCCAGGCATGTCCTGCGAGACGAACATCAACGACTGCCAAAGCATTGATTAAGTCTCCTAAACGTCTATTCCATTTCCAGGCATGTCCTGCGAGACGAACATCAACGACTGCCAAAGCATTGATTAAGTCTCCTAAACGTCTATTCCATTTCCAGGCATGTCCTGCGAGACGAACATCAACGACTGCAAAAGCATTGATCAAGTCTCCTAAACGTCTATTCCACTTCCAGGCATGTCCTGCGAGACGAACATCAACGACTGCCAAAGCATTGATTAAGTCTCCTAAACGTCTATTCCACTTCCAGGCATGTCCTGCGAGACGAACATCAACGACTGCCTATCGTCGCCGTGCCACCGCGGCGAGTGCATCGACGGCGACAACAGCTTTACTTGCAACTGCCACCCCGGGTACACCGGCCACGTGTGCCAGACGCAGATCAACGAGTGCGAGTCTAACCCATGCCAGTTCGGAGGTCAGTTCATCATCATCACTAGCCCGTATTTGTGTAATGTTGGACATTGGCTTCTCCTAATTTACACCATTGAGACCGGTCTACAGCTGTTCGCATTGAGACCGCCTACCATATTTCGCAGGTCGTCATTCCACCCTGGGTGTCGAGTCTCCTAACGTTAAAGCAGACTAGATACCCTGGTAGCTGGGTGCCTACGCTACTTTAGCTTAAGCGCGGTCTGCACTCTTGACCTCGTTTAAAATCGGGCTAAAAGTATGTTCACATATAAACCACTCATCACAGCCTAAGTAATTAGAAATAGTAAAACCGAAAGGATGTATTTTGTTACTATTTCTATTACTCCACCTGATGACGAACTCCGTGGCTGAGTGTTGTACGTACCGGTTTTCAAGGTGCCGCTATCTCTCGAGGTCCCGGGTTCGATTTCCGGTGGAGTAAATATTGAAAACGAACTTTTCAATATTTCCTCGAGTCTGGGTGTATTGGTATAATATACTATACCCGTCGTTGTTTCCAATTTCTATAACACAAGTGCTCAAGCTCGCTGCAAAACTTCTCGAGTCGCAACTAAGAATTTAATGTTTTAATATTCCTTAACTAATAATTCTCCTTTTCACAGGCCACTGCGAAGATCTAATAGACGGCTACCAATGCCGTTGCAAGCCCGGCACTTCAGGAAGAAACTGCGAGACCAACGTCAACGAATGCTACTCGAACCCTTGCAGGAATGGCGCCACTTGCATCGACGGCATCAACAGGTTTGTTACGACATTATCTGTACTATGTGGAAGAATCTGACGTTATCTGGTGAAAGTCTATTTCTAACTATGAAACCAACCAAAGCTTTCTTTTGCAAATTAAGGCATGCAAAATGCACCGAGCAAGTAAATGCAAATGTTTAACACCCCATGTAAATCCATGCACTTTTACCGACTATATCCAAGACGTGTTTTGTCGTCGTCGTTGAAGAGTCATTAGACCTAGCACTGAGATCTCGGTATTGGTGGTTCCATTATTATTCTTAGCTACAGCTGACAAACTTCAAATGAGGCTACAAAATTTGGCATAATCAAAGTTGATGATTTGGTTAATTTTTTTTGATTTGCTTAACTTTAACCAAATATTTGATATTGACAAAGTGCGTTCGCAAACAATCATAATTTCTAACGCTTATTTTTTCTTTCACACGCAGCAATAATTATTTTGAGTAAGTTCTTTTCAAAATTGACTCGCATGTTCGAAGTTTGGCATACAAAAGCATGGATTGACTTTTATTTACCGAAAAAAGCGAATGGTCTTCATGATTTTTGAAGTTGAAATACCTAGTTGTGTTTAATTACGATGCTTCCCCAAAATTGCTGCTTTATTAACATTAAAGATAATAGGTTTTAAACTAATTTAAAAAGATTATAGACCTAATTGATGTATTGAGATGATTATTAAGAGTCTAGCTTTATCAGGAAAGAATCAAATTGAGAGTCCAAATAGGCCATAGGTATCTTATTAGCTTTCTGCCCGCGGCTTCGCCCGCGCAACGTTATCCCACGGGAATGTAATTTGTTTACGAGATAAAAAGCCTATGTTCCTCTCCAGGCTACTAAGTATCTATGTCCCTAATTTCAGCCAAATCCGGTCAGCCGTTTTGGCGTGATTGAGTAACAAACTTCCAAACATACCTTTATAATATTTGGAGGATAAAGTCTATGTTCTTACAGAAGCGCCGCTCGGGCCAAAGCACACAAAGTCTAAAATTATAACGTTTCGATGTGTAAGCCTTACTGCAGTAGGTACAGTCTTTCATTTAAAATAGTTTACAGCCACGTCACATTTGACAGTGTCACCACATACACATGGCAACTGGAAGTAGTCTAGCTTAATACAAGAGTGCTTGTACGTTGTAATAAGATCCTCTGAAGACCTTAGAGTGGCCCGGCTTACTTCAACACGCCGTACGTCAATTCAAAGCGTCCGTGCACGTAAATACGCGATCCATACTGAGCGGCCCTTCTGTTAACTAGTCTGAGGCTAGGTTTCCCAGAGAGTTGACCGGCGGTTCTTAACAGGTACACATGCGAGTGCATCCCCGGCTTCACGGGCCAGCACTGCGAGACCAACATCAATGAGTGCCTGCCCAACCCGTGCGCCAACGGCGGCAAGTGCATCGACCGCATCAACGGGTTCCGCTGCGAGTGCCCCAGGGGATACTACGACGCTAGGTAGGCTTTTAATTCAACAGACACTTAGCCTACCAGCTACCCTAGTTGCCGATATATCTCGTCCTACCGTTGCCGTCGAGTCCACAGAATCTGGGAGCAAAATGAAATACACGGCCACTATCTGCCACGATGTGTAAGGGCTGTTGTATGAGGAATACCTTTAGTTTCCAGAAGAGTTATAAATATTGTATTGAGTAAAGAACAATATTTATTTCGATAGCTTGAAACTGATAAGTAAATTAGCTATCAACGACAGTTATTAGAAGATATTTATTGTTCAATATTTTAGTTGCAGTTTGGTTAAGTAAAGGATACTGTTACCATGTTACAATAATTAAGGGCAATATAAGAGAATAATTATAACCACAATATTTTATCTAAATGCTATCAGTTCCGAACAAACAATGCTATAGAAGTAGTTGATTGTGACTTTGGTTTTACAAAAAACCGCAAATACGCTTCATACCGATTGGCCATACGCTTTGCATGATAACCTCGATGCCATTGCATGTTTAATTGACTGACGTTTCTCTGCAGATGTCTGTCGGATGTCAACGAGTGCGCGTCAAACCCGTGCACCAACGGAGGCAGCTGCGAGGATGGGGTCAACCAATTCATCTGCCACTGCTTACCTGGATATGGAGGTAATATTAATGAAATTTATCAAATGTTATGTCGTCAATTTCCCCAACTATTTAAAATTATATTTGAAATCCTGCCAAAGCAAGCAATGGTATTCAATAATGCAACTGTTAATTTTTAAATACCTGTAAGCTGTATAGTTAATTTGACCTTAAAGACCCAAGTAAAGTATCAAATAATTTACAAATTTTCATGATTATTATTCCTTAGTCTAATATTTACTCTAGTATTTATTAGTCCTTTCATTATTTGATGTTCTTAAACTTATGTTGGAATGTTTGTCTTTAGGCCAACGTTGCGAACGAGACATCGACGAATGCAGCTCAAATCCATGTCAGCACGGAGGCACATGCCACGACAGACTGAACGCATACAAATGTGACTGCGTTCTTGGCTTTACTGGTAAGCTACACTGACTTCTCGATTCTTCAATAATATATTCTACTATATTATTTCTTGATATAGTCCTCATTTTAAAGACTCTTCTCGACAGATTTCTATGATTTTCACCAGATCCTTATTTCACTTTTTCTGAATTTTTGCTCCTTTTCGGTCATAATTTTTACCCCTCTAAATCAAGGTTTTGCATGACTGGACCAAGAATTCTGGAGATAATACTGGTGCCTGTCTTGTTATATTTGTGTTCTTTTAGTTGGGTTGGGATTGAAGATACCTACGACACGAGCACTTCCTGTGGGACTAACGCCCGAATTCTCGTACGCTAATCATCTTTGGGAGCGTCTCAAACATCATGGCATCTCTTTCATACGTTTGACATTTAAAGTGACAGGGCGATGTGTGAGACGCTCCCAAAGATAAGTAGCGTACGAGTATTCGGGCATAAGTGCGAAATGGCGAAAAAAAAAATCCGCTGTTTCATGAAAAAGTGCAATACCGAATTTATTGGACAGCTGATATTTTCCGCAATGTGGCACTTGGTCCCATAGTAAAAGTTGGTTGTATTGATGGGTACTTTCACCTCCTGAAGTATGTCCCATCTATAAACAAACTCCTTGTATAGATAAAATTTTCACTATTTCCTCAGGCGTGAACTGCGAGACGAACATCGACGACTGCGCGGGCAACCCGTGCCTGCACGGCGGCTCCTGCATCGACCTCGTGAACGGGTACCGGTGCGTGTGCGCGCCGCCGCACTCCGGGCGGAACTGCGAGAATACCCTGGACCCTTGCTCGCCTAACCAGTGAGTAAACTCAACTTTAGGAGACCAACATAGCCCGTTCTTTAATCAGCCAGTTTGAAGATATGTACCTAGATTTTTTTTGCTTTTAATAAATGTTAAGTACCTACTTACAGATTTTCTTTTGTGATATTGTACAATAATTTTGTAAAACTAGTTATTATTGTCATAACCAATATAGAAAATGAATTTCTCTTGTACACGATTTCGACGTTTTAAGCTTTTAGAAATATAAGTATTACTCGCGCGGTTATAGAAACAATATGGAAATGGCGGCGAAGCATTAAGTGTGAGCGCGATAGCATGTTCTGCCGGCCGCCATTTCCATATTTTTTCTTTATCCGTGCGGCTTATATTATGTGATGATGATGACACTTCTTCAAGATGTCTTGTCTGGTCTTCAATATTAGCAAATCCTAAAACCTAACTCCCCTTTCAGATGCCGTCACGGCGGTCGCTGCATCGCCGAGGCTTCCTACGCCGAGTTCACCTGCCAATGTCCCGTTGGCTGGACGGGAGCGCTATGCGAGAGAGATGTCGATGAGTGCGCAGTGACAGCCCCTTGCCATAACGAAGCCACTTGCATCAATACTGAGGGATCTTACGCCTGTCTCTGCGCGAGGGGGTACGAGGGGAAGGACTGCGCTATCAACACGGATGATTGCGCGTCGTGTAAGTATAAAATTGCATTCAATGTTGTAATTTTGATCCTTATCCTACGCCGAGTTCATCTGCCAATGCCCTGTGAGTGGGATAGGAGGACTGTGTGAGAGAGATGTCAACGAGTGCGCGTTGCAACCCTTGCCATAAGGAAGCCACTTGCATCAACACTGAGGGATCTTACGCCTGTCTCTGCGCGAGGGGTTATGAGGGGAAGGACTGCGCTATCAACACGGATGATTGCGCGTCGTGTACCTAAGTATAAGCCAACCTCTAGATTTTCATGCGCTACATTTTGATCAATACTTAATTATTGTAGTTAAAATCAAGATCCATAATTAGTTTATTGACTTGAATTAGTTTAATTTACTCGTTATAAAATCTGTCTCAATCGCTCCGCATTTGTATGACTATAAAGACCTCGAACCCTTCATATTTTGTTTCAGTTTTTTAAAGAAATCTTTCATGTTTCTATTTAATTTACTTACATCAACAGGGCTCTTGATGTATCAATTTTCAGGGTACACCAAGATAGCAACAGAAATTCAACTACTAAGTGACTAAAATTTTACACATTTCTTCTTTTACAGTCCCTTGCCAGAACGGTGCGACATGCTTGGACAGCATCGGCGATTACAACTGCGTGTGCGCAAGTGGGTTCGCAGGCAAACACTGCGAAGTGGACATTGACGAGTGCCAATCCAGACCTTGCATGAATGGCGCCACTTGTAACCAGGTAACATAATAGTTGAAGAAACTTTAACATTGCAATGCAGAAATTATTGTTAATTTGTTTCGATGAATGATGAATATAAAACCTATTCATAAAAGAGAAGACGTACCTAAAACATTCAGTAAAGAAATTATTAACATTTTTTTCTTGACTAGACGACTTTTGAGTTTTGACTTAGGATAAGTTTGACACGATAATCCAAGCTTTCTGAATAAAAAGGACAACCTTGATTAAATATACAACAGTCTCATTTTAAAGTACCCAAAACTTTCACAACTGAGTTGTTTAGTCCTGCCAAAAATTAATTGATTTGATAAATGTACCTTATTCTTCATCACATTTAAGTCTTTCATTTCCTTCCAGTACGTGGCCTCATACACGTGTACTTGCCCACTCGGCTTCTCCGGCATCAACTGCCAGACCAACGATCAGGACTGTACCGACTCCAGCTGTATGAACGGTGGCACCTGCATAGATGGAATTAACTCATACAACTGCTCCTGTCCGCCTGGGTAAGTTAGAACATCTCTAGGAGTTTGGTATACGGCATACACTGCAATAAAAGCATCCGCTTCTAGAGATCTCTAGAATAGTCTACTCAATAAATGCCCGAATACTCGAAAACAACTCAACTTTGGGAGCGTTTCAAACACCATGCCGTCTCTTTCATACTTTTGACATTTTATACGACTAGGCGATGTTTGACACGTTCCAAAAGCCGAGTTGCGTTCGAGTATTCGGACGTAAGTGTGTTAAATGTTCAAAATTTATAGCGCTTTTAAAAGTTTTCCCGGAGTTGAAATGCTAATTTCCAATATCGCAGGTACACCGGTTCCAATTGCCAGTTTCGCATCAACATGTGCGACAGCTCTCCTTGCGACAATGGCGCCACTTGCCACGACCACGTCACCTACTACACGTGCCACTGTCCCTACGGGTACACCGGGAAACACTGCGAGGGTTTCGTCGACTGGTGAGTCTTCATGGAACTTCAAATTTTTGGGGCATGAGTCTTGTTTAAATTGATGTAACTACTGTTATTACTAACTCTAACGATACCAATTAGACGAATGTAAATTAACAGTCGTTAAAACTAATCTTTTGCAAGTATTTCTAGATACTTCACGTACGATTTATTTTGTGTCTGTTCTTAGGAACCTTCAGGACAATAAAGAACCTATTAAACTTGCAGTAACTTAACGTTTAACTTTGTGTAGGTGCGAAAACAATCCGTGCGAGAACGGCGCGACTTGTTCTCAGAAAGGACCACAATACACTTGCACTTGTGCGCCGGGTTGGTCAGGAAAACTCTGCGATGTCGAGATGGTGTCTTGCAAGGACGCAGCGATACGGAAAGGTATGGATTTCTTACATATATTTATAAAAAACGAATTTAAAAAACTAAAAAAACCCGTCTGCGGTGCAATAAACTAAAAAGAAAAAAACAAGCAAAAAAAGATCGATTGTGGATTGAATATGTTCTTAGTTCTTACTAGTAAATTGTATGCAGCGTTATATATATTAGGTACTTAATACAAATTTTAAGTAAGAGAATTCTCGGAAGCAAGCGGGATCCATTTGCGTATAAAATCTATAAAAATATCATGGATCCCGCCTGCTTCCAAGAATTCTCTTACTTAAAATTTGTATTAAGTACCTAATATATATAACGCTGCATACAATTTACTAGTAAGAACTAAGAACATATTCAATCCACAATCGATCTTTTTTTGCTTGTTTTTTTCTTTTTAGTTTATTGCACCGCAGACGGGTTTTTTTAGTTTTTTAAATTCGTTTTTTTTTATTTTAAGCTTTTTAGTTAAATGTTCTATGTACATGAGCAAGACCTCGCAGACGTGTCAATTCTTGTAGAGAGTTTTGGTCGTTAACTTCACGAAAAACCAAAATTCTAAACAACTCCTATTATTATCGCCTCCTAACAAATAAACCAAAGAAAATAAAACTTCTAAACCAAAAATCTAACTAAACAACTCCTATCCTATTATAATAAGATAACTATTAATATTATATTATAATAAACCAAAGAAAGAAAATAAAACTTCTTGACTAACTTAACTATCAAATCAATGAAAGAAAACGATTTCGTTAAAATTCGACGAACAATTTTTCGTCATATTATTCTACCTAAAACAGATATTTTATTTTAACATCGCAATTCGCTATCATTATTGTACCTCAACAATTCAAGTTATTTCAATTTATTTAAAGTTTTAAATACACCCACTTTAAAAAATGGGACTACAGTCCCAAGGATCACTTTGAAACCAACATTTTTGGGTACTGTAGTACCCAGAGGTCAATCGACTGGTAAAAAAAATCTGTATATTTATTAGACAATGGGAAATGTATCTAACTTTCAGTATTTTATTTTTGCCAAACGTTAGCGCGTTCGACTATCAGCGCCATCTAGCTGTGACCAAAGAAAACAATATCTATAATAAAATTCAAAAATGAATGTTGATAAGCGCAAAACTCGAGAACGGTTAGGCCAATTCGGCTAATTTTTTTTCATATGTTCTATAAAGCACGCGGGAAGGTTTTTATGAAGAAACTGCGTGAAAAATAGTAAAACAACACTTTTTATTTTTCCCATAAAAACAATTAGCACTTATTAGTCGAAATTAGTTCAAAACATATCACTTATTTATATTTTCGTCATCGTCTTTGTAACCTCCTCATTTTGATACCCCACTCGATGGGATCAAAAAAAATATTTTTTTTTACAATGCACAGAATATATCGCCTAAAAGCCGCCATTTTGTTTTTTTGTTAATTTTGATGTCCCATTGTCACTCGGCCCGTTAAGACGAATCTGACGACGTATCATTTATTAAAATCGGTTCATCCGTTTAGAAGTTACGAGGGAACATAGAAACGGACACACATACATACAGGTCAAATACATAACCCTTTTTTGGCTTCGCCGCAGACGGGTAAAAATATATCATTGGTAAGCATTAGGAATTGAAAACTCAATGAGCAAATTCATTTCAGGTGTCAAGTTAAAGCAACTCTGCAACAATGGTTCATGTGACGATATCGGCAACTCACATCGCTGCCGATGCCTAGATGGTTACACCGGCTCCTACTGCCAGAAAGAGATCAACGAATGCGACTCAGCTCCTTGCCAACACGGCGCCATCTGCAAAGATCTAGTCGGCACTTACCAATGCCAATGTGCCAAAGGCTTCCAAGGACAGAACTGCGAACTCAACGTGAACGATTGCTTACCGAACCCGTGCCAAAATGGCGGAACGTGCCATGATCTCATCAACAATTTCTCCTGTTCTTGTCCATTCGGCACTCTGGGTAAAATCTGCGAAATCAACGTCAACGACTGCAAACAAGACGCGTGTCATAACAACGGCACTTGTATCGACAAAGTAGGCGGATTCGAATGCAAATGTCCGCCTGGTTTTGTCGGACCGCGATGCGAAGGTGATATAAATGAATGCCTCTCGAATCCTTGCGCCACACCTGGAACACAAGACTGCGTACAGTTAGTCAACGATTATCACTGCAACTGCAAACCAGGTTATATGGGAAGACATTGCGACGCTAAAGTGAACTTCTGCGCGAATGCTCCATGTCAAAACGGAGGCATTTGTACAGCTATTCAAGGAGGTCACGAATGTCTATGCAATGACGGCTTTTACGGCAAGAACTGCGAATATTCGGGGTATGCTTGTGATTCAAACCCGTGCCAGAACGGTGGTTATTGTCGCACAGCTGATAACGGTGACTACGTCTGTGAATGTCCTTCGGGACTATCAGGTATCAACTGTGAGATTGATTCCATGAACGATTGTCTCAGTGGCCCTTGTAAACATCCGGAGGCAAGGTGCATTGACAAGCCTGGCGACTACTTATGCTATTGCCCACGACAATGGACTGGCAAGAATTGTGACATCCACGACCCGCATTCCAGAGGTGGATATGGAAGTCCAATCTCTGGGGTATATAATAACAAGAACCCAACCATCAATTTGCAAGAACTAGACCTCAATTTCCAAAGACAACAGTGCGTTAAACTGGGCTGCAAAGAGAAGCAAGGAGATCACCGATGCGATGAGGAATGTAATACATACGCATGTGAATTCGATGGCAACGACTGTTCGTTAGGTATCAATCCATGGGCAAATTGTACTGCACCTATCAAATGTTGGGAGGTGTTCATGAATGGAGAGTGCAACGAAGTGTGTAATACACAGGCTTGTTTGTTCGATGGAAGGGACTGCGAAAAGTCTCTACAGCGTTGTAATCCTATCTACGACGCGTATTGCCAGAAACATTACGCCAACGGACACTGTGACTATGGCTGCAACAACGCTGAATGTAACTGGGATGGTCTAGACTGCGAAAACGAGCCACCTGAGCTAGCTGAAGGCGTGATGTCAGTGATTCTCTTGATGGATATGCGAACCTTCAAAGAAAACTCCGTAGCGTTCTTACGAGACTTGGGCCATCAACTTCGAACAACCATTCTTATCAAGAAAGATCATCTAGGCAATGATATGGTATATCCTTGGAAGGGATCCACTGATATCGGTCTGCAAGATACAGAGTTCGGTAAGAAGCACCACATCGTGATGACCGAACGAGCTCAAAGTGGCGTGCAAGTTTACTTGGAAATTGACAACAGAAAATGCACGACCATGTCTGGCTCTGAATGTTTCTTCTCCGCTCGCGAGGCGGCCGACTTTTTAGCTGCTACTGCTTCCAAACATTCTTTATCACCAGACTTTCCCATTTTCCAAGTGAAAGGAGTGAATACCCCAGCTGGGGGAGAGGACATTCCGACTAACTCTAAATACGTGTTCATTGGCGTGATATTGGTTCTGCTAGCTGGTTTATTGATTGGTGTATTAGTGACAGCGCAAAGGAAACGCGCTGCTGGAATAACATGGTTCCCTGAAGGTTTTGCGAGGAGCAACTCTTCGACGAGACGAAGGTCAAGGCGGAGAGGGCCTGATGGACAGGAGATGAGAAATTTGAACAAGGGGTCTATTGGATGTATCGATGTGGACATCAATGGTGGTCACATGGGTCCGCCGCATTGGTCTGATGATGATGATGATGGTTCAGCTCCTCCGAGGGCGAAGAGAGCTCGCGGTCCGGGTGACGCAAACGGCGCCCCTGGAGGCTACGCTTCAGACCACACAGCTATAACGGATTATGAAGAAGCGGGCCATGACTCGAGGGTGTGGACACAGCAGCATCTGGAGGCAGCTGATATCAGAGATATTAGAGTGCCGCCCAGTATGATGACACCACCAGCTATCGTAAGTTTCTTATCTAGTTTTTGGTATATATATTTTTTAGGTTTTTTGTATACCCGTTTTTCATATTATTTCTGTTTCTTCTATAGCACGATGGTCACGTAGACGTAGACGCCCGCGGGCCGCTAGGAATGACACCGCTTATGGTAGCAGCCGTAAGAGGAGGAGGACTAGATACCGGATCAGATGCGGAAGATGAACAAACGGCCCACGTTATTTCTGAGCTGGTAGCTCAGGGAGCACAGCTGAATGCTGCTATGGACAAGACTGGGGAGACTAGTTTGCATCTGGCTGCTAGGTAAGTCATCACTGATTATTAAAGATGGTGATAAATACGCTGTTGTAAAATAGTAACTTCAATTCACTTTTGGTAGCAGACGGTATTTTATTTTAACGATCGTCAATTACAAGCTGTTTTACATTTTATATATGATTCCTTTATTTTTGTTGTTTGTTTTTAACATCGTCGGATAGTGACTGTAATGGAAATGTTACCTTCATCTTCGCCTTTTTTCTGGACAGATGCTTTTTAATTAAATTATCTAATTACAGTAATTATAGTAAGTATGTGAAAAAATAACTACGAATTATTAACTAACTTCAATAAGTATTTCGGGGATTATAAGTCGCAATTTCTAACAGTACCCAAGAATTGGAGATTTTCCCTACTAAACGCAATAATTTCGTACAGATACGCCCGAGCGGACGCGGCCAAGCGTCTCCTAGACGCTGGAGCGGACGCCAACTCGCAAGACAACACTGGGCGGACGCCGCTACACGCAGCTGTTGCCGCCGATGCCATGGGAGTGTTCCAGATCCTTCTCAGGAATAGGGCTACCAACCTCAATGCAAGGATGCATGACGGGACTACACCACTCATATTGGCTGCTAGGTAAGTTATACAGACGTAGCGAAGAAAATACTTAACTTTTTTGTTTACTCTGACATATAGATATATACCTACGTGTCGCTCTTGTTTTAGTGAAACAATCTCAACTTAATATGCTTGGTGTTGCTTGTTATGAAGATACCTAATTTGACAAAACACTTTTCCTACATCATAATGTCACTGAGCATCTGGACCTTTCCTTAAACGAGGAAAATAAGTTTACTCTGACATATAGATATATACCTACGTGTCGCTCTTGTTTCATTGGAACAATCTGAGCTTGATATGCTTGATGTTTCTCGTTATGGAGATAATTGACGAAACACCTTTCCTAAATCATCATGTCACTGAGCATCTCTCTAAATACCTTAAAAACAAAGTTCACGACAAATTGACGGCAAATTATCTTGATTTTAGTACTTACAAATGTTTTAACTCATGAGCCCGGATGAGCCACACTTGTGTGTGTAAATGTACAAGCATGTACCTAAATGTACAAGCATGTAAATGTACAAGCATTTGTCTGCGTAAGCTCGGGAGTGCTCAGTTTTGGCCGAGTCGCCGGCCGAAACACACAGGAGCGCGTGTCTACACGCATTACAACAGCTACAAATATATCTCACCCGCGCTCGTGAGATAAATCAACTTTACTGTACTTACAGTGTTTTTCAAGAAGCCTAGAAATATTCTCTTAATTCCATCACATCTTCTTTCGTTTCTTTGTTTCTTTTTTTACGTATGCAGTCTACACCTCTAAAACATTAAGATGCTACACCTTATACGTTTCGTCTCCATTGTTTATGTTAATGTTTATTATGTTGGTGTACAAATAAGTAGAATAAAAACATCTAAAACAGGCTAGCCATCGAAGGCATGGTAGAGGACCTAATCAACGCGGACGCGGACATCAACGCCGCGGACAACAGCGGCAAGACGGCGCTGCATTGGGCCGCTGCAGTCAACAATGTGGATGCAGTCAACGTGCTGCTGATGCACGGGGCCAATAGGGACGCGCAGGATGACAAGGTAAGGCTTTTGCCAGGTCTCGAAAGGTAGGTAGGTTTTGCTGGGAAATTAGAGAATGCACCCGATTTAGTTAATTTGGGGGAAAAAACAGGAATATAACATACTCTTCGGAAAGTACATAGTAACATTCTACCTATCGCATATGGTGAGTATTTCTGTGTGGGTTTCTCCGGACGTCTCTTTCGTTGAACTAGAACTTCGGGATAAAATCTTTAATTTCGATAAAGACAAACAAATAAGAAAAATCTTTTGTATTTAAATGAGTTGAGTTGAGTGTGGTATGTCACGTGCATTCTTTAGGTTCTCTCGCTTTAGACACAATTTTTTTTACCTGTCTGCAAATGCATTTAGATACAAATTGTTTTACCTGTCTGCCCGCACTCGAGAAGTTAAAATTTTCATATAATGTTACGACACAATTGAAAATTAAACTTAATTTTTTTGCTATATAGGACGAGACTCCTCTGTTCCTCGGCGCCCGCGAAGGTTCGTACGGCGCGTGCCGAGCGCTGCTCGACGCGATGGCCAACAGAGAGATCACGGACCACATGGACCGATTGCCCAGAGATGTGGCCCAGGAGCGGATGCATGACGACATCGTGCGGCTGCTCGATGAGCACTGCCCGCGCCCGCCGCCGCAGCATCACCATCTGATGAGTAAGGGCTATTTTTGGTGTATCTGTCGCAGGCGGATAGTTGAATCCGCCGGATAGTTAAGTATGGCAGCATGTACCCCTCGGAAGTCCTGTAGAACACGTGATAGGTAGAAATTTAATGAAATTTTCGTGTTTTTTTTATGACTCCGTCAACTTATGGGAAGATAAAATAGTTTACGGAAAAAATGATCGGCCTAGGCGTTTAATTAAATGACGGGTTCAACCATTTGGCTGCGACATATCTATGCAATAGGTATCCCAAAGAAATCACGGACCACATGGACCGATTGCCAAGAGACGTGGCTCAGGAGCGGATGCTCGACGAGCACTGCCCGCGCCCGCCGCCGCAGCATCATCATCTGATAAGTAAGGGGCTATCTTCATGTATCTAAGCAACCAAATAGTTATATCCGCCATTTAATAGAACGCCTAGGCCGATAATTTTTTCCGTAAACTACTTTATCTTCCCATAAGTTGAAGGAGCCCCCCGTTTCGCGGATCTCTTCATCGCTTGAGCACAACACAAACCTAACCTAACCGAAGTAAGACGAATATAAACCCAATTTTTCAAATTGTTCATCCGGTGGTTTTAACTGCGACATATTTATACAATATCTCTCTCTCTTTCTAGCCTTCTTTGGTGTAGGCCTTCCTGATTTTTTTCCATCTTTCTCTGTTTTGGGCAGTTAAGTTCCAGTTGCTGCCAGCCACCTTCTTGATGTCATCATTTTATCCATACAATAGGTAGCCCAAATTGCAAAATCTGGGATAAAGTTTATAGCTAGATGCACCTTGAAGACAAATGTAATTTTTGCACCAAGATTTGAGTTCAAAATTCATTAAAGTTGTTTACCTAAACAAACGAAAGAACCCATTAGAATTTAACCAGTGTGTAACATCCGAACCTGAAGTTATTTTTATGTCATAGGCAACTCAAACGACTTAACTGTTATAAAATCAAATCGTTATTTCCGAGTAGTGTCAAGCAAGATTGTCAATCACTCATCATTCTGATGCATAGTTCTTAGCTATAACTATGTGGATAAAACTCATATAATTATTCTCCCCACAGCGTCACCAAACCCGCACCCACAGCTGATCAGCCAACCCACGGTGATCAGCTCCACGGCGACGAAGGGGAAGCCCAAGAAGCCGCGCGCCAAGGCCGGCCCCGACAGCCCCCAAGACCAAGTATACGACAACAACAACTTGCAGCATACGCAGATCAGACGGTATGTAAATTATCTAGATTTATTTTTTATTTTTTTGAAACTCAACCGCTTCTTTACAATTTTATGTTAAACAGAGGATCTTAAGCTATTACAGAATTTCCCAACATGATCAATTGAAACCTAAAATGAAAGTAAACAGATTATTATGTTGTCTTTAAAGTTATGTGGCATCAATATAATGATAAAATAACAACAAACGAAAGGGGAAAGGAACATGGCAAATCTCAACGCAAATAGTCGACTGTGAATCATTAATTTGAATTTGATAAGATCTATGTTCCTAGTTCCTAGATCCCCTAGTAGAATGGATTTTGAGTTTTGGAAAAAATTACAATGTAGCTTTGCGCAACGTTTGTCTAGAGACCAACAAGAGCAGACCATGGCGGTCCACCACTGGTGGCATTATCATCATACCTTTTGCGAAATTACGAAGACTAAAGCTCTATCTGTTGACCAGTTTTCCGACTTTGTTTTCTCAGAAGATTCCGAGACTTTTATTCAAGTATTGACGCTTGAACATTGTGACTATACTAACAAAACAAGACAAGATTGGTTAAACCAAGATAGAGGTTTTCACTCAACCACGAAAAGAATTGAAGTCCGAATAATCCCATTACTGTCATTGAGGTAAACTCTTCTTTTTGAACAGGAAACCAAGTGTAAAAAAGACCAACAAGAAGGTAGCGCAGGAGGTGCCGCAAAGCGTGGAGAGCCTCGGCTGCAGCCTCAGCCCCGTTGAATCGCCGCTGCAAAATTTACAGGTAACCACCACTAGCGATCACTCCGTAGCAGTAAGTTGTACATTCAGCATCATATACAGTGGCGGTCACATAATTAAAGACAGAGAAAGAGATTTTACATATCACCTGCATTTAATGTATACTCATGTTTGACAAAAATAAATGATTATGATTATGATTAATAATAAAAACGTAAAAACGCAGTCGATTTTCATACAAACGAGGTAACTTTAAAAGCCTGCGCGCACTTGTGATTTTTAGTCAACCGATAGTTTAGTCGGTATCGTAAGACGATCGTGATTAAACTGCCGGCCGATAGTTGGGCGATAGTTTAGTTGAATGCAGTGCGCGCGCTCACATAGTTCTTCATGCACATTAGCGACCGGCCGATAGTTGTGCTGTGCGATAGTTTGATCGAACAACTATCGGCCGATGGTTTGATCGGTCGATTTTTAATCACAAGTGCGCGCACTGCCATTTTAACTCTACCTACTGAATCCTAGAACGACCAAACTATCGCCCGATAAAAAATCACAAGTGCGAGCTGGCTCTAAAGGCTTGGTTCTCCGCCTGGGATTGACCTAGCTGTGATCAGATGATAGTCATCTAGGGAGTGAATGGAGGAGATTCAGATCGCTATACACACCCAACTGATCTGATGAGCATTCTAAAACTCTGATTCTTATATCTCTTAGAACGCTGAACAGATCAATTTAGTTGGGTTTTCTTTTTAAAAATCTCTAAAACTCCACCCAATTTTTGGTCTGGCTTACCTTCGTCATATTTCTACACCACGCCACTGACGTAAAAATCAAAAATCGAAATCAAAATCATTTATTCATTTTAGTCTGATCCAGCACTTATGAACGTCAATGAAGCTACACTATCGGTTCGCAAATCCTATGGCGGGAGGCCTTGTAACGAGAAGAACCGGCAAGAAACTCGCCTAGGGCTATTTTTTTCTCCCTGTCATATTTGATACAGAGTAGTCAAATTGAAAAGTGACTTGTAAGGTCGTAAGACGTAGGTATACCCATGTATCCTAACTTGGCCCAAGCGATTGGCGCCACTGATTGGATTGACCTATGTATCCTAAGTTGGCCCAGTGTTTCCAGGACTTGCCGTCGCCGTACGACGCAACGTCGCTGTACTCGAACACGATGGCGCAGTTCGCCGGCTTGGAGCAGCTCGTGCAACACAAGCAGCCGCCCAGCTATGAGGACTGTGTCAAGGTATGGATATACACCTTTTAATTGTCTTAGAAAATTGGAAAATTGTCTTGGAAAATTGGAAAATTGTCTTGGAAAATTGGAAAATTGTCCTGGAAAGTTTCATGTATCCTTTGCTTAAGTTTCTTGTTGTTGTGAGAGCACAAAGGAAGGTTATCATTTACCTGAATTGCTATTTTAAAATAAGGGACGCGTTATACAGCGGCTTATGATTGACGTGGATCAGCCGTTGTATAACGCACTGTACAACCGCTGTATAACGCTATGACCATAAAATCTCACGCTGTACTTACTTTGTAATATCGCGAGGCACACTTTGTAGCCCCACGCAATTTGTAGGTAGAGTTTGCGTGAGGTAGGACTAATGGAGACATACTTACGTTGCGGAATAAAGCTACTTCGGTAGAGAGTGTGCAAGACAATCAAACAATTGACGTAGGTAATCAAGAACGTACTCTACAAGTAGGTACGCGCTCTCCCAACAAGTGTGTCAATTTTACTTCTTGAAAATTATTTTGCGTCGATGATTATTCCAGATTTTTTCTAAAATCCTACTGAGGCTGTAAAGTCCTAAAATAAATAATAATTATTATTATTACATTGCTTGATTGTACAAAATACAAACCTATAGTATAAGAGGTGGACGCTTACAGCATTATCTATCAGCCGACCTTCGGGAAAACAGAGTGTTCGTGCCCGGTCTACTATGCACGGGAGGAGACATGCGGGAGGGGCTGGATGAAATCGCTGTGAGCCCACACGCCACGGTATCCTGCGCTCTTCTTGAGCTACGAACACTGCCTCGCATAGACGTACCAGCCCTTTCTCCAACCGCGGATCGCCATTTTGTATTGTTAACTCCACGTCATGCAATATCGCGAATCATATTGTAAAACTAATTAAATTAGCATAATTTACAGAGCACTCCTCAATTAATACGTCCCCATTAGAACTCTTTACACAGAGATGGCTCAACACATTATGCGTTTGGCTCATTTGTGTATCTTCTCCGCAGACGGGTCAGACGCTGCAGCAGTCGTACGGCGGCGGCGCGCTGGGCGCGTCGCTGTCGCCGCCCTACTCGAACCACTCGCCCACGCATAGCAACCACACTAGCTCGCCACACGCCTACATTGGTAAGTATACTGTCACCACACTGTCCCTTATACTTGAAGTTAGGTTTTAATAGTAAATTTGGGTTTAATCAGTGGCTAGGCATTCTTGACTTAGTTTCTTGACTTAACTTGATTTCCAGCTTAGCGATTATTTTATCGAAAAAAGAAAGACGAAAACAAAATTCGTTTCCCTATCTTTTTGAATATTTGTTGAGTTTTTGCTTATTAGAACTGGGTTTCTAACCATCAAAGAGTTAAGCTTAATCACAAGGTTTCCCCGCAGGCTCGCCGTCGCCGGGCAAGTCGCGGCCGTCGCTGCCGACGTCGCCGGCGCACATGGCGGCGCTGCGGCACTCGCACCACCACTCGCACCACCTGGACGCGTCTGCCGCCGCCGCCACCGCCGCCGCCGCCTACTCCGCGCTGGCGCACCTTGGTAACTATTGCAATAGAGTATCCCACATTTAGCCACCAGGCTTGCTGTCGCTGTCGGCCTACATGGCGGGTTGCGACACTCACACCACCACTCGCACCACCTGGACGCGTCCGCCGCCGCCGCCACCACCGCCGCCGCCTACTCCGCGCTCGCGCACCTTGGTAACTATTGCGATAGAGTATCTCACATTTAGCCACCAGGCTCGCCGTCGCCGGCAAGTCGCGGCCGTCGCTGCCGACGTCGCCGCCGCTGCGTACTCCGCGCTCGCGCTTCTTGGTAACTATTGCGATAGAGTATCTCACATTTAGCCACCAGGCTCGCCGTCGCTGGGCAAGTCGCTGTCGGCCCATATAGCGGCGCTGCGGCACTCGCACCACCACTCGCACCACCTGGACGCGTCCGCCGCCGCCGCCACTGCCGCCGCTGCGTACTCCTTGGTAACTACAGCAATAGAGTATCTCACATTTAGCCACCAGGCTCGCCGTCGCTGGCAAATCGCGGCCGTCGCTGCCGACGTCGCCGACGCTGCCTACTCCGCGCTCGCGCACCTTGGCAACTATTGCGATAGAGTATCTCACATTTAGCCTCCAGGCTCGCCGTCGCTGGCAAATCGCGGCCGTCGCTGCCGACGTCGCTGGCAAATCGCGGCCGTCGCTGCCGACGTCGCCGCCGCTGCCTACTCCGCGCTCGCGCACCTTGGTAACTATTGCGATAGAGTATATCACATTTAGCCACCAGGCTCGCCGTCGCTGGGCAAGTCGCTGTCGGCCCATATAGCGGCGCTGCGGCACTCGCACCACCACTCGCACCACCTGGACGCGTCCGCCGCCGCCGCCACCGCCGCCGCTGCCTACTCCGCGCTCGCGCACCTTGGTAACTATTGCAATAGAGTATCCCACATTTAGCCACCAGGCTTGCTGTCGCTGTCGGCCCACATGGCGGGTTGCGGCACTCGCACCACCACTCGCACCACCTGGACGCGTCCGCCGCCGCCGCCACCGCCGCCGCTGCGTACTCCGCGCTCGCACACCTTGGTAACTATTGCGATAGAGTATCTCACATTTAGCCACCAGACTCGCCGTCGCTCGGCAAGTCGCTGGCTCACATGGCGGCGCTATGGCACTCGCACCACCACTCGCACCACCTGGACGCGTCCGCCGCCGCCGCCACCGCCGCCGCTGCTTACTCCGCGCTCGCGCACCTTGGTAACTATTGCAATTGAATTGGTTATTCGAGAAAGAACATGAATCCATGTCACTTAATTGTTCAGGAGACAAAAAAAAACGGTCTTCTGAAAATAAAGTAGGTACACCCAACAGTCAAAATATTAATTTATTTAAATAGTCTATTATATATAACATACTTTTCAAAACGGCATCATATATTTTGACTGTTTGGTATAGGTACCTACTTTATTTTCAGTAGACAGTTTTTTTGTCTCCTGAACAGTGTGACATGGACTCATGTTCTTTCTCAAATAACCAATTCAATTAGTGGATCGGACTGTTATGTCACTCGCACCACCTGGACGCGTCCGCCGCCGCCGCCACCGCCGCCGCTGCGTACTCCGCGCTCGCGCACCTTGGTAACTATTGCAATAGAGTATCAAACATTTAGCCACCAGGCTCGCCGTCGCTGTCGGCCCACATGGCGGGTTGCGGCACTCGCACCAACACTCGCACCACTTGGACGCGTCCGCCGCCGCCGCCACCGCCGCCGTTGCCTACTCCGCGCTCGCGCACCTTGGTAACTATTGCAATAGAGTATCAAACATTTAGCCACCAGGCTCGCCGTCACTGGCAAGTCGCTGCCGACCCACATGGCGGCGCTGCGGCACTCGCACCAACTGGACGCGTCCGCCACCGCCGCCGCCGCCTTCTCCGCGCTCGCGCACCTTCGTAACTATTGCAATAGAGTATGTCACATTTAGCCACCAGGCTCGCCGTCGTTGGGCAAGTCACTGCCGGCGCACATGGCAGCGCTGCGGCACTCGCACCACCACTCGCACCACCTGGACGCGTCCGCTGCCGCCGCCACCGCCGCCGCCGCCTACTCCGCGCTTGGTAACTATTGCAATAGAGTATCTCACACTCGCCGTCGCCGACAATCGTCGCCACCGCCCGTACTCCGAGCTCGTGCATCTTGGCTAGGTAACTATAACAATAGGGTATGCCACTGTTGTTGAAGTGTAGGTATCTAATGATGAAGTTAAAAAATATAACATTTAAGAATACCAAATGTGAAAAAGAATTTGAATCTGTTTTTTATCAAGTGAATAAAATTATAAGCTGCTTATTGACAATAGCTGTCTCTTTCTAGAACGAACGTTCTAAAGTGACGTCACAAGATAGTCTTCTCTCCTTGTTCAATTTAGAAAGTTTGATGTCCTCTAACTTTAAAAATATTCAAGATGAATTAATTATCTTCTATAATTTTAAATAAAAACTTGTTTGGTGTAAGTAGCAAATATTTCTAAAAATATTTTAAATAAATAAAAAATAACAGTAAAATACCCTATTGTTATATTTACTTTTGGCATAAGTACTTACGATAGTTACGTGGGTGTCTTTGGACTTACCTCTGCCAGCCAAAAGAGTAGATGTTTTCGTACCGAATAAGACAATCTGAGGGTCTTCTACGAATTACGTGTTCCATTTGATGTTCATATGACTTTAGAGTGGGAGTACTTAGTGTGATTTTTTTTTATTCAGGTGCTAGCGGGCAACACAATCCTCAGCTGCAAGCTATGATGACGCACGCGGCTGCGCTCGGACAAGTCCAGGGAGGGCAACATCCTGCACTCAGTAGTTTAAGTGAGTTTCATCAAAAACGTGGTCCAAATAGAGGTGTACCTACCTAAACGTAGACTTCAAAAGTCAACAACCGATTTCGATTAAAAGGAAAATATAATTGAATTCTCTAAGTCTTAAACTTTAGCATTCTCACGATTCGAACTCTTATTCGTATAACGAGATTTTATATTTTATATAAGTAGTTATGTATTCTCTTTCCAAAGTCAAAGTCAAGTTTGCTTTTACAATTTAGATTGTGATTTACAATACTTGTGAACGTCATAGAACCTAAGCCATCGATTCGCATACAGCCAGCGGGAGACCTTGGAGAAGAACCGGCAAGAAACTCTTCAAGGGTTGTTTTTTTCTCCCTGTTTTATTTCAGAGTCGTCAAATTAAAAAATGACCTTAACATAGTATGATACCTTTATCATCCTTCTCTTCACATCATTTTCCATCACAATTTTACAATGAGTTATTGTACGGTCTATACAACCGCACAATAGCGTCATGTCGCCGATTCAGCATTTACTTCATTTTATTATAATATTCATTTTGTAATTTTTAAAAAATTCATATTCATCATGACTTTCTTATCATTTCTATCAAATTAAATATCGTACGAGAGCAGCCCGTACAGTTACAATAAATAAGTACAGTTAACTAGGCGAACAAATGATCATTCCGAATCATAGAAGATTTTCAGAACTTAAAAATTTAGCGAAAATTCACCCAAAACTCATAATTAAACTTTCATTACAGGTCTGTACGGGAGTTGGGGCTTAGGCGAGACGTTCCCGACCCCCTCCCCGGAGTCCCCGGACCACTGGTCCACCCCCTCCCCCCAGACGCCGCTCACGCAATCCCCGCACTCCGATTGGTCGGATCGCGCCGCCCTTTCCCCAAACGAACTACAACAAACAAACAAAGGGGCCACCGAAGCCATCTATATATAAATAAATAAATAAATAAATTCTTGTTACTCGTTAAAACCCGTGATTTGTTATTATAATCAATCTATTTTTTTTGTGACATTTCGATGTAAATGATGGCTCAAGCCAATAAAATTGTACAGACTAAGAAAAAAGGCACCTTGTATATTTGTTAGAGTGTAAAATGCCATTATTTTTATCCGGCTTAAAATAGTTGTATGTGTAATCTAAGGATTGTAGACACACGATATCTGATAGAGGTCTCGGGAAAGCCATATTGGCTTGAAAAATATTTGAGTGAATTTCCAAAACAGATTTTTGAAATTTAGTCTTTGGAAAAGGCTGTTGAGTTCAAAAAGGTCGCAAGTAGAAAACTGCTGAAACTTGGCATTTTGCGTTAAGGTGTTCGACTCGATTTGAAGAAATCTCGAGGTGCTAGTGTGCCGTAGACTATAGACTGATTTGTACAGCCATGACTCGTAGTGTATTTTATATAGTTTAGCGCACTAACGATGCACTAACTCACAATCTCGCCACTTGATAAGACTCATCGGTGTATTAGTTCATACAAAAGGGAGAAATATGTGTTTATGCGTACAAATGTAGTTTCAAATGGAATAGCATCGACGATGTCGGCTAATTCACTACATATTTGATACAAATACTCAAATACGTATGCCTATTTTTAGAAATGTACCATGTTTTAAAACGTAAATAGGGTATTTGACTGTTGTTGAAATGTAGATTTTAATTATGATATTATGAAATATAACATTATTGAATAACACATGTGAAAAAAGAAATTTAATTTGTGTCATAAAAAGTAAATTATGAGCTATTTAAATTTATTGTGACTAGCTATCTTTTTCTAAAACGAAACCTTCTATGGCGAGAGTATGGCGCTTACAGCATGTGACGTCACTGGCTTATAGCGCTCTCCTTGTCTAATAAAAAAGTTTGATGCTTTATATCGTTGAAAATATGCAAGATATTTGAAAATCAATACCTATGTTGTGTTGCTAATATTTCAATTATTATTTTAAGCCAGTAAAAAAATTTTGTCAAATACCCTATTGGGTCGTTTTATTATTTTTCAGCTCCTTTTGCTGTAGGTTTGTGTAAACTAAGTTGGGCTATACACCGAATACATTTATGACATCTTGTAATACGTGAATTGTTGTTGTTAAATGTTTTTTTTATTATCTTGTTTATATATAACTCAGTGTTTTAAATAATTAATTTTAACAGGATTATAGTGTTTCGCATTTTGAGATTGTTTTTGTAGTAATTTGGAGGGAATTTAAGTAATTTATGTGTGATTCCTTAGCGCTTAGAATCTGTAGCTGTGTAATTTTCCAATTTATCGTTTAGGTACCGAGATAAAATGCCAAATTATAAAAAACAGTTTCATTAAAACCCTTAAAAGTACGTTTCTATAGTTAAAGTGATAAAACCTCTAAACTTTCTTTTTATGAATGTTCATAAGATTTTTGGTTCTAAGCAAGTTTATGTCGATTTTATTTTAGACTTGAACTATAAAATAATTTCTAAGATTGACGTCTTTTCAATTTCATCTACATAGTCAAAAAATTATCGGTGGTAAAGGTATTTATGAGTTTAACGATAGTGTGTAATCTAAGTTTATGAGTTTAATTTATTTGAGACAGTTAGGCGTCAACCTTAGAAGTGTCATTCCATTAGTACCTATATTTTAATAAAGTTTTAAGTATCTTCCGCTTAACTAAGTCATTCCAGAATAAAATCTTCCAATAAATAATTTCATACTTAAACACGTTTTAAAAAGACGATGAATCTATAAAGATTCTTCACTTTTTGTTTGGTAGTTGTACCTACCATTTTTTGTTATTAAAACAGTGTTATTTTAACATAATGTACATTACACATTCCTCATGAATTGAATAAAGTCACCTCGTAAATCATTTCCCAAGAAGTGCGGAAAGTCGCACTTTAAGATCTCATCATTCCATTTATCGCTTTATAGCTTCCAAATTCTATAAACGTTTACTTTGGGACCATACTCTGTGCTCAATTGTTTATTATAACTACACATTTGTATGATATTATCATTATTGCTAGGCTAAGTTGAATACTTCTGCTGATGTCGTGTGAAATGCTTACATTATTGTAAATATTACTTTTACTATTTTTTTAATATAATATTTAAAGGTTCGAAAGAATGATCTTCGTAGCGTTATTTTAGTTTTTAAGTTATTTTGTTCTGTGTCATCAGTAAGTGCCAAGGCGCCAATCATAATATCTGACTCAACTTGATAAATGGATAAACGCCTTTCTTAGGAAAATGTCAATAAAGTTCTCTGTCTTTTAAATAAGAAATTTAATATATATCACAGGATTTTTATGTCTACGATGCGAGTTCAGTGATACTATTAACTAGATATAGTAAGAGTTCAGTAAGGCGAAACGCGTGCTTCCTTAAATGCATTCTCGTATTTTACGTATGTTAAGTAAATGTACTCTATGAAATCCATAAAATTGGATCAAAGTACAAATGTATATAGGTTTGCCTCGAAATATGTTCTTTTATGACTTATAACATTTTGGTTTCTTAGTCGCATCGAAATGATGACACATTTTTTTAATAAAAAAGATATACTTACCTTTAAAGAATTAATGGAGTTTTTACGAAATCGAGGCAGATGTAGTGAAATTAAAAGTAGTTCTGTATTACTCATGAAAATGGCATTCGCATATAAAATAGCGAAATAGGCACAAATATATTATAATGTATGATCTTCAAAGTCTGCGTGCCTTTAAACTAGATGTAAGACTAGGGACAAACATTGTAATTTAAACTATTTGGCATAGTTTAGTAGATCTAGTTTTAAACGCCTGTAAATACATTTTATGATAACTTTTATGAAATGCATTTCTTTGTAAGATTCTAAAATTTGAGGAGAATGAACTTTTAAATATTTTCCCCTTAACTGACAATAAAGGAATAAAATTATTTTGGATGTTTTCTTTTATACTTATCCTTTTATAAGTATTTGTTATTTCAATTCAATTCAGATTATAGTGAAGTGAATATATCTTCTACCTATATCCCCTTGCTCATTGAGCGAGGCCTACTTATTCGTAATTTCCCTAAAGGGAAAAAATTAACAACAATTAAGTAAACAAACAATTAACACTAGAATGGAACGCAGCAGTGTTCGTTGTGGTTCTTCAATCCATTCGATCGGAGTCGGAGCACTGCATACTGCATGTACTTAGTTCATTTTACCGGGAATCCCCGACCATATAGAAACACGTTGCTAGTGGGGAGATAAGTTATTCTAAGCTTATGCTGATAAAAACTTATCTGCGATCGACAATATCTCAATCTAGATTAAAAACTTAGCTACTTTGTCAATCGAAAATGAATTTGCTGAAAACAACGACATTGATAACCTAATAGAAGAGTTCGTCGATAGAAAGTTTACAAAAGTGAAAGTTTATTAGTTTTTTTTGGTAACGGTTATTATTGGTTATTTTTTCAAATAAATGGTTATTTCATTATACCCATTGTCTTTTTTCGTATGAAATTGAATTGTAGTTAGGGGGCGCCGCCATAGAAATCTCGCCCAGGGTGCTGGCATTGCTAAAACCGGCACTGGATGTTTTGACTGGCGACTGCTGGCGACTGTTCTGGCGTGTCGCTGCTACGGCGTCTAACATAATTGAAAGGTTCCTTTCTGAAACTAAAAAAGATATAATAATACCTATAAAATATTTATTCGAAGAAAATCTCAGACTTTCGAAGCTTCTGTCGCCCATGAGCGAAAAACTTGTTTTAGTGATTTAGCAAAAAACAACATAATTCCTGTTAGGGCGTTTGTGCACTACACTGAATTTTACCGATCCGGAAAAAAACGGATGCTTGTATTTTAATTATTAGTCATTTATATTAGTAATTAATTAAATACAAGCATCCGTTTTTTTCCGGATCGGTAAAATTCAGTGGTAGCACAGATAATATAATACTATGCACAAACGCCCTTATGCTGCTGTTACATTTTAAGCAAGCACTTAAAAAAAATAAAAATACTTAATTTCATGTCTTTTTTATGTTGTACACCTTGCATTATTCTATCAATATCAAAAACCACGACTTACGTCATAATGTCATAAAACAAATAAAATCTTAAAACTACCCCCAATGTTTTAATATAACTGAAACGTATTAGGAGCATTAACTTAGTCTTTTGTTGAAATCTCTTTATAGTATGTGTGAAAAAGTGAGAAAATAATAGTAGTCTTCGTGAATTTGTTCAAAACTCTGTATAGTGTGTGTGAAACAGTGAGAAATTAATAGTTATATACAAGATGCCTTATGATAGTAAAAATAGGAAGTGAATTTCAAGTTTGATTGAGACAGTGAGTACTTGGCAGGTACCTATTGGTTTTGAATTGATAACTTTATTACTAATGCTTAGGTACATAGGTACTGTGTTATAATTCTCATTTAAGCTATAATTCACGGAAACTGTATAAAACATTTCCTTTATTTCCATCTGTGTAACATTGGTGATACGAAGTACCTACTATATTTAAATGGCAAAACAACGTATACCAGGTCAGATAGTGATTGTAAAAAATATTTATAAGTAGAAAATTACATAAATGGATAACTGTGCGTTACATTTTTAAATGCATACCAGCCTTTTATGTATTTTTTTACATTTAACAATTTGGGTAGGGACTACGCTTGCTTCCACAGAGACTATAGACAAAGAATACTATAATATCTATAGAGAACAGCAACCACGTCTGCACTTTTTGAAAACTTTTCAGTTTCACTATCCATATCCGCCTGAGTAAAATGTTGTATTCACAACGGGGTAGCACTTAGCTTCATCCCAATTCTCACCTGATGTTAAGGCGATACTCGGAAAATCATGCTGAAGCGAGATAGCAATGAGAAAACGACGCGCGCGGAAGCGAGACCGATTTCGCAGATTAGGCAAAAAAAACACAAAATAACTTCGTATTAAAAAACTACAGCGATTTTAAAAAAATGCTTCTATACGATCCTAAATATTATTAGTGTCCACTAATTAAACCAATTTCCAATAGTGTAAGTAACCCCATTTAAGAATAATCTTGAATTTTCGTATTTTTTTCGTAGGTCTTTTCGAAAAGAAAAAGTGTCGAGGCAAAATCATAAAATCGTGTTTTTGAAACTACGATTCTAGATAAAGGTATGAAGAAATATATGTCTTTTTACCAGATTTGAGACAACTGTAACCGTCCTATAGTTTCAAATCAGTTTTAAATGAAAAAAGGAAAAAAACAACCCTTGGAGTTTCTTGCCGGTTCTTCTCCAAGGCCTCCCGATGTAGGGTTTGCGAACCGATGGCGTAGCTTCTATGACGTTCAGAAGTATTGTAAATAACAATCTAATTTGAATAAACAAATTTGAATCTTGAATCTTGAATCAAAAAGTCCATACTTTTTCCGAGTAGCGCCTTAAGTGAAGGTGGAAGCGCACTAATCCCGGAATCCTCGACCACTGACGAACTGGCTTCTTATCTCTAACTGCCGGAGCACAACAATGCTGTACCTATCATTGTTATGGCGTCAGACTTACTACAGATAGTGGATAATTATTAGCTAGGCGGACTTTGAACAAGTCCTACCACGAAACAAACTGACCACAATATTATATGTACCCACTGGGAATCGAACCCGGGAAATCGGTTCTGATACCGGTGGTGTGTACCACTAGACCACAGGGGCGGTCAAAACTTTAGCGTCTAGCAGGTATAGCTAGCTAGTTTATTTTACAAAAACATAGATTTTCACTAGTGATATCCATTATCTTTTCATTGAAGTTAAATGTTACAGTTTAAATGAATACACCCATGACATTATTAATTAAAACAACATAATTTAATTTTAATCTCCCAACCAAATTTACTTTTACTACAATTATTATATATATTTTTTTTAATTTATATTATTTATTCTTATTTGTATGTTAACTTTACTTTCAATGAAACGCCTCCTCTCTTCTAACACCCTATTGCGTGCCCGCCAGGGTCCATAATGATCTTTTTTTTATGTTTACCATCTTAATTTACATTGCGGTATGCAATAAAATGATTGAGTATTGAGTATTGAGTATTGAAGACTTATAGGACAAGTGATTTCAATGACCAAGAGTATTTTATGTTCTTCATGCAATAATTATTCATTTGTAGTGTTCACAATCCAACCGCGCGGCGACATGACCATAACCTGGTACACCGCGGCGGTAGCACTGGCGACAGTGACGGTGACAACCCTGGCTGGCAACGGCGCCGTACTAGTAGCCCTGATGAGGATTAGGCGGGTGCCAACCCACTACCCGCTAGCTAGCTTGGCGACGGCAGACTTGCTGGTGGGCGCTTTCGTGCTGCCCATTGCTGCTGCCAGAGAACTGTTCTTGTTCCATTTGAGTCAGTATCGTAAGTTTTATATTTTTGGATGCCACATTAGTGCACTGAGATGGGGTCAGCCGTATGTAGACGACACTGCGCAAGCGCATGTAACTGGTCGTCTGAAAACGCGTAAATTTTCTTTTTCTTTTTCGGAATTGATGAAAGCCACGTTTTTCTTGTCAGCCTTTACCTACCGTGAAATTTAAAATGCTGGCCCTCTGTTCGAAAATCTCATGAATGCTTCTCAAGAAGTGGGTCTTAAGATGAACATGGATAAGACGAAAATCATGTCCAATGCCCATGTTGCACCCGCTCCAGTTAATATTGGGAACATTACCTACACTCGAAGTTGTTCTGTCTATTATTAGAGAACTGTTTCTGTTGAGTTGGTCATGCTCATGCTCATGTAACTCTTAACGTGATCTGCTGCACGGCATCTATCCTAACCCTTTGAGCCCTGGGCTGGGATGGAAATAATTGTGGCTACCGCATCACCCTCTACGCATAAATTTAACTTGTTACCTACTATTTTTTTATCCACAACGGGGTAGCACTTAGCTTTTATCACACCTGATGTTAAGTCGTGATAAGGCTGAAGATAGAAGCGAGCGCACTACTCCCGTAATCCTCAATTACTGAGTAACTGGCTATCTTATCTCTAACTCCGGAACACAATTATGCTGAAAACATCATTGTTATGGCGTCAGACTTAGATAAGATGGTGGTAAGTAGCTAGCCACAACTAAAAACAAATCCTACCACCAACTAAACCGAATACAATATACCTCCACTGGGAATCGAACCCTTGACCTCTTGGTCTGAAATCGATGGTGTGAAACACTAGACCACAGAGGCGGTTAAATTCAGACCATCATTCCAGATTCAATAATATGCTCATGCTGGAGTACCCTCAACGTGCTTGGCTGCACCGCCTCCGTCTTCTCCCTTTGTGCCCTGGGCTGGGAACAATTGTGGCCACCGCATCACACTCCTACGCACAAATCTAACTTGTTACCCTCATTCCAGATTCAATAATATGCTCGTGCTGGAGTACCCTCGACGTACTTTGCTGTACTGCCTCCATCCTCTCCCTTTGTGCCCTGGGCTGGGAACAATTGTGGCCACCGCATCACCCTCCTACGCACAAATCTAACATGTTACCCTCATTCCAGATTCAATAATATGCTCGTGCTGGAGTACCCTCGACGTGCTTTGCTGTACTGCCTCCATCCTCTCCCTTTGTGCCCTGGGCTGGGAACAATTGTGGCCACCGCATCACCCTCCTACGCACAAATCTAACATGTTACTCTCATTCCAGATTCAATAATATGCTCAAGCTGGAGTACCCTCGGAGTGCTTTGCTGCACTGCCTCCATCCTCTCCCTGTGTGCCCTGGGCTGGTAACAATTGTGGGAACTGCATCACCCTCCTACTCACAAATCTAACTTGTTACCCTCATTCCAGATTCAATAATATGCTCATGCTGGAGTACTCTCGACGTGCTTTGCTGTACTGCCTCCATCCTCTGCCTTTGTGCCCTGGGCTGGGAACAATTGTGGCCACTGCATCACACTCCTACGCACAAATCTAACTTGTTACCCTCATTCCAGATTCAATAATATGCTCGTGCTGGAGTACCCTCGACGTACTTTGCTGCACTGCCTCCATCCTCTCCCTGTGTGCCCTGGGCTGGTAACAATTGTGGGAACTGCATCACCCTCCTACGCACAAATCTAACTTGTTACCCTCATTCCAGATTCAATAATATGCTCGTGCTGGAGTACCCTCGACGGGCTTTGCTGTACTGCCTCCATCCTCTGCCTTTGTGCCCTGGGCTGGGAACAATTCTGGCCACCGCATCACCCTCCTACGCACAAATCTAACATTATACCCTCATTCCAGATTCAATAATATGCTCAAGCTGGAGTACCCTCGGAGTGCTTTGCTGCACTGCCTTCATCCTCTCCCTTTGTGCCCTGGGCTGGAAACAATTTTATTGTGGCCACCGATTGTGGCCTCCTACGCTCAAATCTAACTTGTTGCCATCATTCCAGATTCAGTAATATGCTCATGCTGGAGTACCCTCGACGTGCTTTGCTGCACTGCCTCCATCATCTCCCTGTGTGCGCAGGGCTGTGAACAATTGTGGCCACTGCATTACCCTCCTACGCACAAATCTAACTTGTTACCCTCATTCCAGATTCAATAATATGCTCATGTTGGAGTACGCTCGACGTGCCTTGCTGTACAACTTCCTTCCTCTCCCTGTGTGCCCTGGGCTGGTAACAATTGTGGGAACTGCATCATCCTCCTACGCACAAATCTAACTTGTTACCCTCATTCCAGATTCAATAATATGCTCATGCTGGAGTACCCTGGACGTGCTTTGCTGCACTGCCTCCATCCTCTCCCTGTGTGCTCTGGGCTGGGAGCGGTGGTGCGGGATCACGGCACCTTTGTCCCGCGCTCGACGCGCCCGCCAGGCGCGGTTGTACGCGGTGCTCGTGTGGCCAGTATCCACGGTGGTGGCGATGCCGACCGCCTTCATACCTTCGCCGAAGAACTTCTTGCCGGGAGAGCCGGCTAAGGCGTGCACTGTTAATACTAATGTTGGGTAAGAGTTTGAATTTATCAGTTCATCGTTTAGTAACAAATTTAAAAGTAATAATATACTCCGCAAATAAAATATTTTGATTGATTATTTTATAAAGATACCAATAATATATAATAATATGTAAATGTATAATAGTTTAAATTGTTTTTGCAAGTGCTGAGTGGACAATTTTGCGTCGCCATTTTTAATGGCTGGCAGATATCGCAATTCGCGAAAAAAGCTTGTCAACCGAAAGGCTAATCTTGATCGAGCGCTATAGAGGAAGAAACTGAAGTAGAATCAAATCATATCATTTGTTTTCCATTAATAACTTTTTTTCTAACAGCCAATCCTATTCTTCCTAGATTTATCTTCACGTGAAGTTATGCGGAATATGGGGATCATGTTTTTTCATTTTTAAATGTTGTGTAGCTGCATGCTGGAACATAGCATCTCTCATACTTATGCTAGTGATCAACCCTAATAATAGATTTCAATCCATCTTTCAAGGTGTTGAATGATTCTTCTGCCTGCTTCTGGTTTTGGTTTTAAATTTTAATATGCTATTTTAAAACGGAAAAGGGTCTAAAACTACAAACTAAGTTTATTTGAGTACTTACATAAAGCTGACTTTGAATTAGACTGGCAGAACTGTATGAGAGCAGCCACTGATCGTGCCCGATGGCATACTCTTGGAGATGCCTATGTCCAGCAGTGGACATTAATAGGCTGATGATGATGATGATGATGACTCAGTAATCAATTCCAGGTACGTATTCTTCAGTACGACGTTCTCCTTCTACCTGCCAGCCAGCGTGATGGTGACTCTGTACGCGAGGATACTGTGCGCGCTGGCCTCGCCACCACCCATCAGAGCCCATCGTGGCAGATCGCCGATCAAGGTCAGTGAGGTATTATCTCGCCCGAATTCAACTTTCCCGCATTTTTGTTATTATTTTTATAGGTCACAGTTCTGACATCTAAATATGTTCAACACAAGGAATTTATAAGTACTACGTAGTTCAACATGAGCATATTTTTAGATGTCAGGCAAAATATCGCATTCATTAATTACGGAAATCGAAACTAACTAAGGTGGTAGGTAGGTACTTATTATAATAATTAATAGCAGTCAAAGACATAATAAACCAAAAATATACATCACATAAAAGTTTGTCCCGGGTTGGAACCTCACTCACGAGCACGACCCTTAGCGTAATACGAATGTCTACTTCAGTAGGTATTATTGCTTCAACAGTTCTCTCAAACTAAATGACACTAAACCAATTTTTTGTGATTTCAGACAGTATCTAACGAGCTATCGAAGGCACAAAACACGATAATGTAAGTAAGTAATTATAAATGTTCACATTTGCTCCAAATAAAGTGTGTTGTTGGTTGTAGGACTTGTTCTTAGTCCGCCTGGCTAGCTACCACCATCTTACTTAAGTCTGTGTAACTTTTTCTCTATGTATTTTTACAGAGTTTCGCCTAAAGGAGGACATTTAAGTGTACCAGATCCAAAATCAAAGCCGGTACAAACTTCCCCTAACAAACAAAATAATATGACGTGAGTATTGAATTTATGTTAAGGTATAAGTATAGTGCGCCAAGCTTTTCTGTTCCGGTGATTATCTTTGGAACTAAAACAGTTTTCATACGACAGTCCATTTTGACAGCTAATTTCGTATTGCAAGTGGCTCTTCTGTCACGGCTGTCACCGGAACAGAAAAGCTCGTGGCACTGTACACCACTTTAATGTTGTTCAATGTTCATATTCATGGACACTGTCATCCCCTGAAATCATTGTAACTACTAATTAAAATTTCGGATCGGAAGATGTGAGCTGTTTAGGTTCATTGACCGCAAACTCTATGTTAATAATGGACATTCTTTATCAGTGCCGTAAATAGCCTTTTCTGCGCCCTGTGCTAGCTTGCATTCTATAACTGCGCCCTTGTTTTTTTAGATTTTATAGGTAAGTACCCTAGAGCAATGCTATGTATAGGCCTACTTTATTGGTTGATAAAATAAAGCACAAGGAACTTGGTGTTGGTCGACCAATTATCTAATATTTTGGAAGAAAAATCTATTTGTTTTAAAGAACTGATGTGGGCAAACAAACAGACGAGCCATCAGATGTTAAGAAGAGCGCGATTTTATGTCTAATTAATAGACGTTTTTGATGATACTGGCATGTGTTGGAATCGAGCACTAGGGGCGCAGCGGGAACGTATCAGGAGCAAACCGAAAAAAATAATAGTCCTGCCTGCGGTCTGGTCATTTAAATCTTGCGCCCCCCAGAGTTTACGCCAGGTGGCACCGCCCTCTTTACGGCACTGTTCTTTGATTCTGGCTAACTCCCGGTTTTACTTTAAATAATCTTCAATTATTTAAGTAGGTATTGGGCTACACCCCTCGTCCACCTACTATTCTGTGACTATTGTCATTAAGAGTTTTCGTTCAATTCATACAAAACTTATTCACTATAGTGTCTCATAGATTTGAAATTATTTACACCACCGAGATGATTTTTACGTCAATTGAGAGGCCACGAAACAGCCCCCTGATTCACAAACCGTCGGAAACGAAATCGGATTCGAACTCTGTGCTATGTCTTTGTCTATTCTATAGTGAGTGAGAGAGACAATGCATACATTCCGCTGTCGAGAGTGCTTCCGACGATTTGTGAATCAGGGAGCTGGGTGCCTACCATCAACTCTTATTGCGGTTTTGTTTAGGGCCTAAACTGATCTGCTTCGCTTATTCGTACCACGACAGCCCAATATCAATGACAGCGATTCAGTGATCATTCAATGACATTTCACAGCCGCTGAGCTGTCATCAACTCTTATTTGACTTATAACTCGGCCAAGCTAACATGACACCTGCAGGTTATACCCGTCCCTTTCACTCTCCGGGCATGACACAATCGAGTGAAAGAGACGGGTAGAAGAAATAAGGACACAAATCGTTCGGTCATTCACATTTAGCAATTCATTTGCGATCCAGTTTTTAGAAGGTCATAGTACGAAAGAAAGCAATTCATTTTAGGAACCTATTCTGCATCGCGCTATTTTTGAATCGCTGTCTTAAAGTTGATGATAGGCACCCTGATAGTAGACAATAAATTAAAAGGTCTTTCAATTTGTTTTCTTAGAGATGAAATGTTGATTCGTCAGCGGCGCGCCACGCGCACAATAGTGATGCTGATGTCTCTGTTCCTGCTGTGCTGGACGCCGTTCTTTGTGATGCTGCCCATTGGTAAATTTTCTGTTATATGTTGTTTATCATGTTAGTAACCTTAGAGCCTTCGCCCACGCGACTTTTTTTAGCGATGCTGTAGCGCGTTAGTAGCGATGCTGTCGCGCGTTAGTAGCGATGCTGTCGCGCGTTAGAGCGCGTTGCAAATGCAACTAACGCGCGTTCGAAGCGATTCTGTCGCACGTTTACGAGACGCGCGACAGCATTGCTACATAAAGTCGCCGTGGGTGAAGGCCCTTCTAATATCATAAACAGCAACCCTTTTTCAAATACTTCCGACAAAGAAAATTACTTGACATTCCATACAAACGTCCGAACCGCTGATCGAGCTGTGTATGAAACGTAAATTTTTCTTTTCGTCTTTTTCGGAAACTCGTTGTACAAACGATGGTGTTTTATAATGTTACTTACTTACTCCTGCGGGGTTGTTGGTGGTTTATGAATAACCCCTTTATATTTCCCGTGGTACACCCAGGTGGACAACACAGGTGGACCACAGGCAATAAAATAAATAAAAATTTTATTTCATAAAAAGTTGCATTACATGTACAAAGTCAAAAAATTACAATTTAAGCTAAAATTTAAAAGTAAACTGCCTGAACTAGATATAACCTGTACTTCAGGCATTCAATCACGGGCAATAAACGCCTACTGAGGTGGTTTTCACACTGGCGACGCGCCCCGTCACGGAGCGCAGATCACCTGCGCTGCCGCGTTGCGTGTTCAGTGTGTTACACTAGGCATGTTTTCTATACTGATATAGGGCGTTTGTGCACTACACTGAATTTTACCGATCCGGAAAAAAACGGATGCTTGTATTTTAATAATTAATCATTTATAATAGTAATTAATTAAATACAAGCATCCGTTTTTTTCCGGATCGGTAAAATTCAGTGGTAGTGCACAAACGCCCATACGCGCATACCTACTCTGCAATCCTGCGCTCCGCCACGGGGAGCGGCGCTATGTGAGAACCGTCTAAGTCTCCGATTTCCTAGGAATATTGTGTCGTCGTATAGCTACTACTCCAGACATGTACTGTACAGCGGCGTAACGTGAATGTCTTTACTAGAACATTTTTTTATTAGGTACGCTGTTGTGTAATCAATTCAAGATGTTCCCTGTTTTACCCGCGCGTGGTACCGATTCCCATAGGAATACTGAGATTAAAAAATATAATTTAGCTTAGGTATGTCATTCAGGAATAATGTAGGTACTTAGTTCCACCTTTACCTCTTTGTAATAGGTATTTGTATAGATTTACGAGTAAGTATTTTAATTAAATTCAGATTCGCTGTGCGAATGCGTGCGCGACGGCTGTTGGCTGTGGTGTACATGGTTGGGCTACGCGAACTCCGCTCTCAATCCGCTCGTATACGCGGCGGCATCGCCCAGTGTGCGCAGCGCCTTACACGCCTCGCTCAAGTCCGGTTCGACAAGGAATACTGATGTGCAGCTGTCGCTTAGTATGAGAAGGCCGTAAAGAGTGAGTTTTACGCCCGAATTCTCGAACGCAAATCATCTTTGGGAGCGTCTCAAACATCATGGCATCCCTTTCATACGTTTGACATTTAAAGTGACAGGGCGATGTTTGAGACACTCCCAAAGATAAGTAGCGTACGAGTATTCGGGCATTAATCTTTTATTATATAATAATAGATAATATTGTGTTTATTTGTGTGGTTAGAAATTTACCACATGTTCCCCGTGGTACAACCGTTGGTCTAACTGGTAGTACCATGGGGATTTTCTTTTCATGATAGACTAATTACTTTTCCGTGGTACAAATAAAATCATTTCCTGCGGTACTAAACAAAGCCAATCATTAAATAGACGAATGGTTATCCTTGTTAAGGAATGGACGAGAGATTTTTATTTCCCATATTACTACTGCAGGATATGCATAAACCGTGTTTTCCCCGTAGACTCACTGCACAAGAAATGTCTTTCTCGACAGTGTATTACCCGGGGAACAGGTGGAAATTTACATGGAAATTTTTGGCATATAGGTAGGCATAGATTAATAACTCTTCGCTAGTAGGTAGGTAAGTAGGTACGTTTCCCTAAATCGTCAATAGTGTGATTATTTCGTGGTATTGCGTTATCCAAGAATGCATAATGCCAGTATTGCATTTTTGGAAGTTTAACCTACGTAAAATAAAACGTTGCCAATATTTAAATGTGCTCTAGTGCTTAATCCATTCAAATCTGGATGATACTGGCGTTATAGATGAATGTTGATGCAAATTGAAATGGGATGCTAGGCTAGACGAAGGTCTGTTAAGGAAAAGTTAAAAGAAATGGCACAAATCCACCAAAATAAATATTCTTTATTTACACAATATTTCGTAATTTGTGTACACATCTTTGGTATAATACTACCCATTCTAACTTGTATCCTTACAAACAGTTAAAATTGCACTCGAAAAATACTGGTTTTACAACGCGGAAGTTTAGATCTATATATCTAACTATCTACTAATTATTCAATATATTATTTATAAAATTTACATAACAACAATAACATTATTTACAACTTACAATAAACTTTGAAAACTAACAACGAAGTAACAACTTATTTACTAAGTGCATGTATAACTATTTTATGTTAATTATTGATTCTCTTTCAGTTTGTAAGTAGAATAATCTGCTTCTGCTTAATTAAGTTTTTGAAAATAAAAATAATTTATTTAAAAATACCTAAGTACATTAAATAACGACATGATTTTAATTTCATCCATATCTCTAGATTCCTGATTAAAAATCTGAGTTTAGTGTTAGATTCGTTCGTTGTGTCATCAACATTCGATAATGTTTCAACCCGTCTTCTATTGAAGAAAAACACAACCGTCATTTGTTAACTCTTCCTCAATATGGCAGGTGCGTCAGTGTCTCAAGATGGCGGCTGCGATTGACAAGATGGCGGTCACGAGTATTGGCGCGCGCGGGAGAGTAGTGGCGCCGCCAAAGTCTTTAGCGTCCGGAGAACAAGTCTTGCAAGTACACCGACCGGATAAACAGTACCCAGGCTCGTCTTCTTCGGATACGCATTCCTGGAATAGAAAGGATGCTTGAGACATATCATATGTTTTGGGATGACAGTTCAGTATATAACTTTGTATCTCTAGGGTTAAGTAAATGACAATGTTGTGTAGATTGTAAATATCTTTTTAACAATAACGAATAAATTGAAATTTATTAATATTCAGGTCAAATTACGTTTTATTTATGGCATGTATTTCTTGTTTTCCACACTCACTTGGGAATTGTAGAATGTAGGTAGAGGAAATTCGTGCTCTATAACCGCAATTACACGTGACCTGGCCTTTATGTCATGTCCACACGTCCCCACGCGGACAGTTCCATACAAATCGGACTGATTCTATCTGACCTGCCCATTGTGTCACCAAGCGCTCATATAATCAGCCCTCTACTAAACGTAACGGGCTTCGGGCACACCCGCTAGGGAGTCGCATTGGACGTCGTACTCGCAAGGGTCATTCAGGAGTTTAACAGTAAGGAACAAATGTGCCTAGGGACGCGTGGCGACACAACATGACACGCGGGATAAGAATAATTGCCACAGTTTTATAGTATGTGGCAGTATGGCTAAGTGTTGCCAGATGAACGTCTCGCGTTTGCCCCAAAAGGATACAATTTGTATGAAAAGACGATTCCCCCAACACAATCCCCCCCCCCCCCAAATGATACTGTGTCTATGATATGAAGTTTTATAATTCCCCCCATCAAATATAAAAACCCCCAAATTTAAGGGGATTCCCCACAATCTGGCAACAGTGGTATGGCTCACCTCGTCGCGGCGACACTCCTGTCCGGGGCGGCGGCGGTGCCAGCAGCGCGGCGGGTCGCCGACGGCGTGCGCGCTGTGTGTGTGCACTGTGTATGTGGCAGTATGGCCACAGAAGTACTACCGTACACAAAGGAAACTCCGCCCCGCCCCGCAATCAATTACCTCACCGCGCCCGGGCTCGAGCGTCGGATCTTGTGCTCATTTTGTATATTTAGACGTCACGCACACAGTTGCGCGTGTGTCTGTGTAGCGTCTGTGTAATAGGTAGTTAAAACGCCGCCCTTGTATGGAGTGGAGTGCCAGGGGTGTGGTATGGATCACCTCGTCGCGGCGACATTCCTGTCCGGGGCGGCGGCGGTGCCAGCATCGCGGCGGTTCACCGACGGCGTGCGCGCTGTATGCACAGGAGCAGGCACCGCCTAGGCAAAGCGCCGCGCCGGGCGATCGGGCTTCAGGCAGGCCCGCTAATGAGTCGCATTGGACGTCGTACTCGCAGGGGTCATTTAAGAGTTTAACAGCTGTAATCAAAAACATAACTTAAATACAACTTGAATAATATTCAGTAGCTTTCTTATTGTGCGTCCAAATCTAGCGAATGTGCCACGAATGCGGCGGTTTGAGAGCGGCGCATTCGTTCATGGCGTATTCGCCAGAGCTGGACGCACCAATAGACAACTGAACAAATTGAATATCTATCACGAACTTCAGTTCAGCTCTTTATGCACGGTATATGGTTTAAATGACAGAAGTGGTGGAATCAGAAGATGTCATCTCGACTATACACGGTAATTTTTTTATCACCCCGGATAATTTTAGGGATTATTCTACTCATGGCGAAGGGGTGCGTCCCCCAGGTGGCGGATGGGGGAACGGTCGGTAGTACAGCTTCTCTTGGCTACCGGCTAGGCCCGATGGGCCCGCTGACCGACGGAGGGTGTGGCCCTTCAGCGTATTGGAGGTTGTGCGGCGGGTTATAACAACCCGCCTACCGCCCACGCAAAAATCCAATGTTACCAAAGAATATATACACTTACGCGAAATGTTACGATACCGAAGAAAAAGTATAAACGATCCGATCCCATAAACGACGACCCATGGCATAGAAAATTCCGAGCCGAACGTTAGAGGAGAAATAAAATCGTCCCGACTTCGCTGGCTAGGACATATTGAAAGAATGGAAGAGGATCGAGCTGCCAAAAGAGCGTATCTGAGGCAACCAACTGGGCGTCGCCCGGTAAGCCGTCCGAGATATCGCTGGAAGGATGAAGCTGCCAAAGACCTAAGCCAAATCAACGTAGCTGAGTGGTCGGAACTGGCACAAGACCGAACAAAATGGCCAAAAACAAAATCGGAGGCCAAGATCCACTTCGGGTCGCTGAGCCAGCGAAGTAAGTAAGTATTCTACTCATGAAAACAAGCAACTTATATTATGGGACCAAAACTGAAATCGCAAAAAAACAGCTATTCCATACATTTTGATTACATATTTTTGCACTATTGTATGGAACCTTCGATCAACAAGGTGTTATTGTATGGAACAGCTGTTTTTTTCGCGATTTCAGTTTTGGTCCCATAATAAAAGTTGTTTGTTTTCATGAGTAGAATAATCCCTAAAATTATCCAGGGTTATAATAATATTACGGTGTATACAGGATAACTTTTTAATCAGTGCACGTTTTAAGATCGACTCAAAATCGATGAAGGTGCGAAATAAGACAAAAATTATTGGATTTCCCATACTAAATCGATCACGTGATCAGTCCGATTTGTATGAAAAGTAAAAAAAAAATTGACATATTTTCGACCTATGTTTTTAGGAGTAAGTTGTTCACTTACCGATTCTGAGATGATCTTAAAAATTTATGCACTGATAAAAATTATCGAGGAGCCCGTGGCGCAGTGGAGAGCGCGCTTGGCCTGCGATCGTTGAGGTTAAGCAACGTTTGCAATGGTCGGTCACGGGATGGGTGACCAAAAACTTTTCATCTCGAGCTCCTCCGTGCTTCGGAAGGCACGTTAAGCCGTTGGTCCCGGCTGCACTTGCAGTCGTTAATACCCACCAATCCGCACTGAGCCCGCGTGGTGGGTCATGGCTCATTCTCCTTATTCATCCATAAGGAAGGCCAGTGCCCCAGCAGTGGGGACATTAAATGGCTGATGATGATGATGAAAAAATTATCCTGTAGATACGTACACTGCACGCAGGAGTTGGTGTGGTTGTGTGCCACCCAGTTGTCGCGGCAGCGGCACGTGCCGCGGCACTCCAGGCCGGGGCCCGCGCACTGCAGCTGGTCCTCGCACTCCTCGCCCAGCGCCGCGTCGCGCACGCATCTGAAAACCGAGTTATAAAAATTTGTATGAAAATTAAAATTTTTTTTACCAAACCCAACAGAATATCAACCCTAACCACAGAATAAATAATAGTGGACAGAAGACTCACTCTGCAAGCTCATTCAAATAAAAATAAATCTTTCTGCGTGGAAATAAAATCTAATTCCGGTTGCTTTGTCATCGCTTGCCTACTGTTATAATAACCTAGAGTTCGCGCATGCAAGCAAAACAGTAGGGCTAGCACAACTTGAGCGCGACTCGAGTGACAAAGAGTCGCGGGCACTTTCAACCAATCAGATCGCTCGTAGATAGCGCGCGCGACTTAAGGCGAAGTGCTGATTGGTTGAAAGGAGCGCGACAAAGAGTCGCGCTAAGTTGTGCTAGACCTACTGTACCCAATAGCTACGCGCGAGCGTTTCTATTTCTATGAATGTCTCAAACAGCTCGCTCGTTGGTTAGGGTTGCGAGCAACTTGCGAGTTCGGTTTTGTTGTTTCTGTGCCCTAACCCACTGTTTCGGTTTGTATGAAGAAGTGGCTGGCGTGGAGTTTATCTTTGCCCACCTCAATAAAATTTCAAAATACAGTTATTCGTTTTGCTACTTGATCATTGTGATTTTCAGTCTGAATTGACAGTCTGCTGATGGGGTTATCTGATTTGATGTCATTTAGCTGAATTGTCTTCCGACTTTTTAGGTATTCTGCTTCTAAGTCGTCCTGACCAAATCGTCTTTCTTCTAACTGGTCATTCTGATAGAAGGGAATGGGGGGATTGCCTACGATAACATTGCACCATTATCTATAATATATCTTTTTACTATTGCAGTAGGATTGATAGCAGATAGTTGCAGAGAAATGAAAGATGAGCAATATTGGACGCTTGTGAAGGTTATTTTGCCCGGCTCTTCAACAGCGATTTTTTCCGATTCTATCAAATTCTGGGTAACTTTGTAATTTAAAGAATTAGGCAGTATAATATAACACCTAATCATCAACTTTTTTTTAAGACCCGCCAGTTATTTTTTCTAAAATTTGAAATATTAAGAAAAAAGCGAGCAAAGTTGGCCGGTTTCACGGTATACTTAGTTTAATCTATAGGTTTTACCTGGTCCCATTATCTCTGGGGCTGAACTGCAGCTGGCAGCTGCAGTAGCCGCGCACGCAGAACGCCTGCCGCTCCAGGCCCTGCTCGCCCAGGTAGCAGTTCTGGTCTGTCACGCAGCGTTCTCCGATCACTACAAAATAATGCTACGTTAGAATCAAGGATTTTTGATGTCTTTTAGTTTGTTGTTAACAAAAAAATAAAAGACAACAAAAATCCATCAAAAAAATAAGGTGCCTTTATCACCTTCGTCATCAGCCAATCCTTATTTATTTATATCCCTACTGGGGTAAAAGTTGTTTTTGCATTGTAAAGGTGAAGTATAAGGACGCATTGTCAGATCTTTGCGAGATAAAATCAGGGGTAGGTACCGCAAGGTAGTTTCTGGACCCTGTACTATACCTAATATTTACTGCTGACATTCCCACAAAAAAACACACTACAATTGCTACATATGCCGACGATACCGCCCTACTATCTAACCACAGCAACCCTACAACTGCTTTGCTTCTACTTCAAAACCATCTAAATGATATTGAGAAATCGTTAAAACGATGGACGATTAAAGCGAACGAGAGTAGGTCTGTCCACAGTGTCCACATCACCTTCACACTCAGAAGAAGTAACTTTGTCCCATAAGAAGACAGTGCAAAATATCTGGGCATTCATCTTCATGGGAGACTAACCTGGCAAAAACACATCTCGAGCAATCGAAATCAACTTGATGAAAAACTTAGAAGCTTCAGCTGGTTAATTGGTCGCCAGTCACCTTGGAATTGCATCATCATCATGCACTGGTAACAGCTCCCGTGCTTAGCGTACCGTGAACTTAAAATTGATTTATTTCGGGACGTGTTCGTAAGATCTAGAGCTCCCCCTTTTTTTTTCTTTTTTTTTATAGTGAGGGGAATGCTTTTACGCATACCCCGTCCACGTTGGTGTGCGGACGGTGGTTATGTTGGACTCGCCTAGCCGCTTCCTGACCCTCCATGCAGTCGCAAGGAGTCGATGGGGGGTCAGGAAGGGGGAATACCCACTAAACCCCTTACTACTTGATCTAGCGCTCCCCCTAACAATCGCAGGCCGAGCCTGCTATCCAGTGCTCCATAGCTCTCTTTTGTTATCCACAACGGGGTAGCACTTAGCCTTCATCACACCTGATGATAAGTGATGATAAGGCTGAAGGTGGAAGCGCACTACTCCCGGAATCCTCAATCACTGGGGAACTGGCTTTCTTATCTCTAACTGCCGGAACACAATAATGCTGAAAACATCATTGTTATGGCGTCAGACTTATAAAAGATGTTGGTAGCTAGCCAGGTGGACTAAGAACAAGTCCTACCACTAACTAAATCGAATACAATATGTACCCCCACTGGGAGTCGAACCCGTGACCTCTGGGTCTGAAATCGGTGGTATGAACCATTAGAGAACAGACTAGGCGGTTAAAACTCTCTCGGCCTCTGGAACTCACCAGCCGTCTCGTAACACCTGTCGCCGTCCAAGTGCGCGGTGGCGACGCACGCGCACGCTCCCGCCGCGCACTCCGAGTGCGCGCCCATCGTGGACTGGCACTGGATGTGCTGGATACACGCTTCGCCGATACGGGCCTCTGGAAAATAAAAAAGTTACAAATTGAAGGACCATTTTATATGGCCGTTTGTGCACTACCACTGAATTTTACCGATCCGGAAAAAAACGGATGCTTGTATTTAATTAATTACTAATATAAATGATTAATTATTAAAATACAAGCATCCGTTTTTTTCCGGATCGGTAAAATTCAGTTGTAGTGCACAAACGCCCTATGTCAACATACTCGTACATTTTTTTTCATCTCTCAGATTCGGAAAGTGATGTATATTTAAACTGAGCAGCGGGTCCAAAACTATCCGTTTCACCCTAGGGTGGAAATGAATTTTAAGAATAGAACTGAATTTGGTTACAGTCAACCATAGAGTTACCTCATCGGCAATGAAAAAGTTTTCAACTAATTTTGTACAGGGACGGGACTTGCAAAATTAAAAAAATAAATAATTTTATAAAGACGAGAATATCTCAAAAACCGTGCGTCTCGTAGCGTAGCTAAAATCTAACAAAATTTTCAACCCCCTATGGTACTCCGGAGATAGTTAGGAGGCATCCGATAGACATATAAAAAAAATGATTTTTGTTCAAATTTTTTTTTATGCATAAATTTAAAAAAAAAAAATTTTTTTTGTGTTATTTCAAAACTATTTTTTTTTTATATACCTATTATAGAAAAAACAGAGAAAGCGAAGCCCTCCACCACCTTTCTTTTATTTTTCTAGATAGTTTTAGTTGTCTTTATTGCTTTTCTTATAGAAGGAGATGAAAAGCAGAGTGTATTTACTTTCCTTATATTCGAAATAAAAAGAAGAGTGTATTACTCGGCCGCAAAATTATTTTCATCTCGGGCGACGTATATTGAATCCCTCGCTGCGTTCAGGATTCTACTTTAGAATCCCTCGCTGTGCTCGGGATTCTACTCTAGAATCCTTCACTGCGCTCTGGATTCAAAATAGCGCCCTCGCCGTAAATATGTTATTTTGCTCCCTTGTAATACAATCTACTATTTTTACCCGATGATTTGCTTTCTTTTAGGAAAATTATAGGTCAGTTCCTTATAAAAGCAACCTGTATCACAGATTTACTAGTATCATGGCGAAACATTATGTAAATAAATTTTAAATAATATAAATAGCGTGTTAAACCCTTATCGTATTTATACCCATTACCTTATTATATTATTATTACCCATACAGGATAATTCTTTTATCAGTGCACAAATTTTTAGGATCGACTCAGAATCGGTAAGTGAACAACTTTCTCCTAGAAACATAGGTCGAAATATGACAAATTATTTTTGACCTTTCATACAAATCGGACTGATCACGTGATCGAATTAGTATGGGAAGTCCAAAAATTTTTGTCGTATTTCGACCCTTGTTTCTAGGAGAAAGTTGTTCACTTATCGATTCTGAGTCGATCCTAAAAATTTGTGCACCGATAAAAAAAATATCCTGTATTTGCACAGCAAAGATTTTACTCAAAAATTTAAATTATTTTTGAATTTAAGTGCTGGCAGCACTAAAAGCGGAAACCGGATAATATACTTTACGTAAAACAATCGAAACTGACTGATCATAATATGAACTTCGATCGATCAATCAACAACACAAGAAAAAATTATAATTCCACTGCTTCAAAAAATTTCTTATTTTTCTTTTGTAATATAATATGTCTAATAAAAGTAACTTGATTTTTGTCTAATAAATTACCCGAAGACGCAGCTGAACAAGATAAGATTTCATCTTTAGTTCTTGTCGGAAACGCTCCCGACAACGAAATGTATGCACTGTCTCTGTCACTCACTATTGAATAGACAAAGACAAAGAACAGAATTCGAATCCGATTCCGTTTCCGGCGGGTTGGGAATCAGGGGAAAGATCTGTGTTTCAATAATAAATTAAAATCTTCTGACAATTAAATTACGTAATTCATAGGACTATTACCAACATTCTAATCTTAGGTACCTTTGTAATTGTTGAAGCGAGGTTATTTTTTGTGATTTTTCTGATGACGATTAAATTACAGTCTTTTAATAGCTCTGGTTATCGCTATAATCCAAGACTATACTACATTTTCATGTCTTTGATTACACAATCGCACGTGCTATATCAGTTTTTTACATTACATTTTTACGACAGATTGTGGAATGAAGAAAAACATTGTAAATTTATACAAGCTCATGGAAAGATAACGTGAACATACAATGTCGACATAGTACAAGCGTACAAAAAAAAATGTATACTTACTATATAAAGGTACTGACTTTTTAAATGAAAAGTCTGGGCAAAATATTTTTTTTTAAGTAAGAGAAACATTTGGATATTATTATATAAAGTTTCTGGCAAATAAATCGATACGTCGGAAAATATAAAAACACAACTAAGTAAATACCTAGGTATTATAAAAAGAAAGAATGTTATACATTAGGTATTAAGGCGCTACTCGGAAAAAGTATGGACTTTTTGATATAAAACTATAGGACGGTTAGAGTTGTTACAAATCTGGTAATAAGATATGTATTTCTTTATACCTTTATCTAGAATCGTATAGTTTCAGAAACACGATTTTATGATTTTGGCTCGACACTTTTTATTTTAGAAAAGACCTCTAAAATAAACAAGATTTCAAGATTATTCTTAAGTGGGGTTACATATACTATTGGAAATTGGTTTAATTAGTGGACACCAATAATATTTAGGATCGTATAGAAGCATTTTCTTAAAATCGCTATAGTTTTTTAATACGAAGTGATTTTGTGTTCTTTTTGCCTAATCTGCAAAATCGGTCTCGCTCCCGCGCGCGTCATTTTCTCATTGCTATCTCGCTTCAGCACAATTTTTCCGAGTATCGCCTTAAAATTTTAATTGTTACGTTTCATAGTATGGATAAAATTAGTGGCATCAGAGTTATTAAACTAAGCAAAACAAAAGTCGTGCTGTCTTTTATGATTGTGTTCGAGATAACATACTATTGTTACTAAACGGCTTGGTTTTCACTGGACTAACCGCAATAAATCACAGACTTTCATAACATTGTGAAAGTAAAGAAATATAGGTACCTACGGCGGTTAAAAAAGAGTTTGGGATAATGTAATTTGACTTCTAGTTTACCGTATGACCGTTTAAATGAACACAACTTTTATAGTTGAAAAGGTAATGATATTACAGATTAGGTAGGTTCCTACTAAATATTACACTAAACTTTTTATATTGTTTCGTTATAAGTTTATGTAGTTAAGTTACTAACTTCATTGAAATAAATAGATTTTACGATCACACGGTGTTTTTTATACCTAACACAAATTAGTTTTGTACTTCCCTGACGTTTCGCAATTTTTGGAGAGGGTTGTTCTCGGAATGTATAGTTAGGATCAGCAAAGCTGATGAGCAGCAAGTATAGAATGTCGTCATTGCAGACGCACTGCTAACCTGACGCCAGAACTTATTGTCTGGCCAGTCCATATCAATTCCACCTTGACTATTCCCACTTGTAAATTGTTAAGCAGGTCTTATCTTTAAGGCATCCCTTGTGTGTGGCATTGACTGTGGCGTAGACGAAGCCGTCCTTGCAGACACAGTAGCTGCCCTGCCGACAGAATGCGTTGTCTGGGCAATGCATGTCCAGTTACACTTGTTATATGGTTAGCGTTATCTAGAAGTCCATTTAGACTAGTTAGTTGATCTGGTCTTACCTTTAAGGCATCCCTTGTGTGTGGCGTTGACTGTGGCATAGACGAAGCCGTCCTTGCAGACACAGTAGCTGCCCTGCCGACAGAACGCGTTGTCTGGGCAATCCATGTCCACGTTACACACATTGCCGGTGCGGCCTGAAATAGGAGCAGAAGCAAATTGTTATTCTACCCGGTTAACGGCAGGAAGTAACTTTGGATGCCGCCAGCTGTCAAATGTATAGAAATGGCGGCTTAGCGACGAAACCAAGCCACTGCAAAGTGAGGCTAGGAATGTTGTAATAAAATTTGACTTATTCTGACCGTCCGAATGCAAGAGAGACCTAGGAGGTATTACTCTATTTTCTTGCAACCGATTATTGTTTAGTCGAAAAGCAAGGCAAACACGACGCAGTTGGTCTAAAAAAAAACAATCACACATGTACATTGTTCCAATGCCAAACTATAGTAGCTTGAGCACTAGTATTATGGAAATTGCAAGCAACGACGGGTATTACCACATACACTACACCCAGACCCGAGAAAATATTGAAAAGTTCGTTTTCAATTTTGCCCGACCGGGAATCGAACCCGGGAACTCTAGAGTTAGCGGCACCTTGAAAACCGGTGCGTACACCACTCGGCCACGCAGGTCGTCAATATGAAAGATATGACTTCAATGTTTATTTCTGCCAAATCCGATAACTTTCCTGCAAATTTATTACAACTAGGTACGTAACTGAAACACTGAATGTAACCATATCTGTTATTATCAATAATAACTTCGATTTCATAGTATTTTTTTAACAAAAAAAATGTACTAGAATAAAAATTAAAATTACACACTATTGACCTTAAATTAAAAACAATTATAATGCGCTGAGTTGATTTGCCCTATATTGGCACTCGGATCGTACTCGTATTGACCGTATCCTGTTCAGATTACCATACTTAATTCTTTTAATGCAACATGATGAAACAAAACACGATAAGTATTCTTACGATCTTATTCCTCATATATCATCATCATCATCATCATCATCATCAGCCATTTAAGGCGATACTCGGAAAAAATGTGCTGAAGCGAGATAGCAATGAGAAAAGGACGCGCGCAGGAGCGAGACCGATTTTGCAGATTAGGCAAAAAAACACAAAATCACTTCGTATTAAAACTACAGCGATTTTTAAAAAAATGCTTCTATACGATCCTTAATATTATTGGTGTCCACTAATTCAACCAATTTCCAATAGTGTAAGTAACCCCATTTAAGAATAATATTCACTTTTCGTATTTTTTAGAGGTCTTTTCGAAAAGAAAAAGTGTCGAGGCAAAATCATAAAATCGTGTTTTTGAAACTATACGATTCTAGATAAAGGTATGAAGAAATATATATCTTATTACCAGATTTGTAACAACTATAACCGTCCTAAAGTTTTAAATCAAAAAGTCCATATTTTTCCGAGTAGCGCCTTAATGTCCCCACTGCTGGGGCACTGGCCTTCCTTATGGATGAATAAGGAGAATATAGCTATATGAATTATTTCATAAACACAAAAGAATTTTTAAATTAAGAGCTATTCAAGTATACCTCCCATTGTCGGTTTGTAGCGCACATAACATTAAATTTGCCAACAAAAGAGAATTATGCAATTTGAGAAATTCTAGACTAAGGGTAATGTGAATCTCACGTTAAAGAAAATATGAATGGTGCCTTATTGTGTTCGCGTATTCAAATGTCAAGTTAGAGCTGTAAATAACTTCGAGATGGCCATTTTAACATGTTAAGTTAGCAAATGAGCCATTATACTTAATGGGGGAAAGCGTTATTACTCATATTGTACCTCATGTGATATTTACCCCAAAAAGCAAACTATAATTAATATTGAGCTTTAGTGTCGTTCGACCACATATCAAAATTAAATTACATACTTACTTACTTTATTACTATCCATATAATTTCAAATTAATTTAAAACATTAACTTTTAGAACTTCAAGTTCAAAATTGACCGGTAAAGTTTGTTATGTTGTCATTACTCCGATTAAGCCAAAACGTATTTTTTGCCCTGGGCCCTGATCGCGTTATTTCTATGACGCATTGGTCAAGTGTACATACGTGCAGTTGAAGTGCAGTTGACGTGCAAAACTGTTTTGATAACGCGCGGCTTTGACAGTGCGACGTTTTCTGTTCCGGTGATAATCTTTGGAACTAAAACAGTTTTCATACGACAGTCTATTTAGACCAAGGAAGTTATAATACAACAGGAAGGTGCACTGCTGCTAAAAAACGGTCCTAATGAGATAGCAAGAACGAGGTCAGTTTATCTCACTCCATCCCATTACGGCGGCCACGAACATGCGCGACGGCCGGCGGGCGGCGACGAGCGAATTGCGAACTTGACACAACGAAGACGGAAAACGTCATTCGGCTTGTAATGTTGCCACTTTAACATTCTGAAATCTATCATTCAAATTCTTTTCTGGGATAAGCCATAAAAAACTTAAACGACCTGATACATTTTTATGCCTAATACGGTAATACCTAAATTAATATGCGATGTTTTCTATTGACTAAAAGTAATACGAAGGGGAAATTTTACGAAATTTAATTTTTATAACGTAAGTTGTGAACCATAAATCTACTAAACCTGTTATTTAAGAGTGCTGGCAAGTTTAGAGAAAGGGACACCCTCACCTCGTTCTTGCGGTCTCAGCTGGACCGTTGACATTTTGTATTGAAATATAAACCTTATCTCTTAAAATTAAAGTGTATTTTTAAATACACAAAAATACGGAGTGCACCTTCCTGTTGTACGTAGTACTTATAAATTCCTTGATTTAGACAGTTAATTTCGTATTGCAAGTGGTTCCTCTGTCACGGATGTCACCGGATCAGACAGGATTGTAGGACTATAGGTTTGCGTGACGTGTGCGTCGTTATGTCATTACGGCAATACGAAGTCAAACGTCAAGACCCAAACGCGATGAAGACGCGCTGCATAGAATTACGGCGATTGGCCCGCTGTTTTCTTGCTTGTACTGCTCTACATCCGTTTGGTTATGCATGTATGTCAAATACTACGTTCAGATTTCAATCAATATATATAAAATTCTTCCGTTACTGAGTGACAGACAACGTACAGCCGAAACTACTGGGTGGAAGAACTTGAAATATATATGTATGCTCCTTGGGGAGTGTAGTGGAGCACTAAGCTGGAGCATTATGAGGACTTGGAGATCTGCCTATTTAGCTGTCGATAACGAAGGGCATCCGCTGAGTTCTGTAAGTAGTTTCATTTCGTTTCTCTGATCCATGAGTCGGGTAGTGTGGCTGGAGAGTTTCTTTAATTTAGGACGGTGGGATAAGAGAGGATTTTACAAATTTCCCCCCTAAGAGAGTAAAAATGGAATATATCTAATTTTCACGGAAAAACATCGTCTATATACCTAACTCGGAAAGTACTTTTTTAGGTGGACTGTACCTAGGTGTAGAGAAAAATGTGTCTATGTTCTGTGATGTAGACACTTCTATGAAAAAATCCTGTAAAACCCTTAATTTACTTTGCTTTTGTAGTTGATCGTTTTATTAACAAACGCGACGAGAAGAAAATTGACAAAGGAAAATCTTAATTATCTCCAAACAAGAAAGCGTGCGGTACTCAAAAGATCATCGAGCAACATAAAAACGCGCTTCAAATTTAAACCATAGTCCCTTGTAATAAAAAGCAGTTTTGCTAGCACCGTGTTCTCGTAAATCATTTATAAGATAAGTGTTGTTTGTCAATAAATGTTTGTGTTCAAGCTGAGCAGCTTGGCAACTATTGTTCCATAAATTTATGACGAAGGTATTTTAGTACTACGAAGGTTGCTTGAAAGTCCAAGGTTGGCAGTCTGATAAGAAGTGTTTAATATTCTAATTTTGTAAGCGATTACAGGTAATTGAGAACTACTCGCGTGCTACCTTTGACGTTAACGCAGCTAAAAGGTTATTTTGTTTGATTAATTATTTTTTGGCCTTTTTTTAAGGCTGGCTCATTGTCGCTATTACCTACAAAATTTTACTAGTAGCATTGATTGTAACATTATTTCAATTACATAGATTCTTAATTATTGTTTAAATCACATCATCTTTCACAATTTCACAAATCTTGAAAACCTACATCTTCTATAATATAAAACTGACTGACTAAAGCCGGGTCTCCAGCGCGTGTTTTGCCCTACACAATCAACAAAAACATCTCAACATTCAACAAAACTGTCCACACAAAACATTGTTTCACTACACATTTTTGTTTGCATCAACAATGTTTTTGCTTTCCATGCCCGGTGAAAAACACGTACACAAAAGTTCCCCCGCGCGGGTCGAGGGGCAGGGTACTGTACATAATCTATCATTTCGACAACTTTTAACTTTTTAATTTTGATGACTCGCTCGCGTCATGACGGCTCGCGAGATAGACAATGGCCGAATTTCTGTGTAAAATGGAAGTAGCCATTACAAAAAAAAAGTTTGGTTTTCGCGCCAAGTTTGATTCTACGGTGGTTTAGAGCAATGCAAGTAAAGATGGATTGGAATAAAGATTCGATCTGAAACTACGTCTTCTTCGTCCGAACTCATTTTGTTTGCTAGAGAAACTATTGTTTTGTGTACACAAGCCAAGAGAGGTATAGACGGAGCATGTCAAGAAACATTTTTCAATAACAAAGTTTTGTGTAAGTATGTGTTTTTTTTTAATGTTTTCAAAAAACTTTCGCTGGAGACCGGGCTTCACAGACAACCAACGCACAGCCGAAACTACTGGGCGCAAGTGTGTAGAGTAGTGTGTAGTGTGTGTGTGGAGTGTAGGGAAGCACTAAGAGAGGATTTTTGGAAACTGCCCATCTAAGGGGGAATAAGTTTTTACTAAAAATTTCATTTTTATGACAAGCTTTTTTGCTGACTTTACTTTAAATTGTACCTATTGTCATCTGAACCAAACCTGTATACAAAATTTCAGCTCCATCGGACACTGGGAAGTGGGTCAAATTAAGCTTGCAAGATTTGTCCCCCACTAACTAACATACTAACTAACTAACTAACATGGCTAGTTAATAAAAATCTTGTAATAAAAAAGGGGTCCACGCGGACGAAGTCGCGAGGGGAGCGCTAGTTTACATACTGTAACGATGCCGTTTCGTTCCGGTCTCATGGATGGTTAGATAGAACCTTCATGATGGCTGGAAACTTCATAGTTTAATTTACTGGCAATCTATAGTATAGTATTCTAGACCTGTCCATTCAAATTCAAAATCTTCGTTTCACGATCCTTGTTCAGCATTTTTGACTCAGTCCTACAAAAACCATCGTGATGAACAGTGCTTCCATTAGCTACCAGTTATTATATTAGTTGAAATTGTGTTGATTATAGTAATAATAAATTGGAACCCTTGACCCTTGGAAAGGGGTAAGTTATCATGGTCATACCTACTACCTAATACGTTTAGAATTTTAAGTACCTACTTTCTAGGACTTTTTGATATTCATGTATTTTTTTATCTTGTTGTTACAGTTCCTTATTCCTTTAACCTTTTACATAAAAGAAAATAAAACAAGTCAAGTCCCTATTAAACATCTTTTATTCATATTTACTACCACTACATTTTGTGCGGCGATTACCGACGCTCCAGCACCTATACTGTGGCCCTGTGTCACACTGGCCACTACGCTACAATACTAAAGCTATAAGCGGATTGCAGACATTCTTGTCACAGTCCAAGCTTACGTCATAAGACCAGTGATGAAGACAAAATTATGAAAAAAAAACAACCGTCACCCAAAACAATAGTAACATCTTCAACAACAACAAACAGTAGAGGACAATAAACTGTGTCACCGTTTGTTTGGTCCACGCTCGTTTTAATTGTAATCGATTGTGGCGAGTCTAATCGATGGCTTTATCGATGGATCGCTTCGTCTCGATCCACTCGCATTGTAAATCGATTGTCCCTGGGTAACGGTGCAGTGATTGCGGTGCATTACTGCGGTGGAATGCAAAATTGTGTGATATCTAACGTTTTTGTTGTACGTTTTGCGAAGACTAGAGGTAGTGGTGACACTGAGCGATATTCGTTAAACTAAAACTGGCTCGTTAAGGTGGTTTGATCAGCTCAGTAGCGTCAATGGAAATTAATCAATTACGTTTTATTAAAGGCTTAGATTAAAAGTTTCGGTTATTTTGCGCAAATAAAAGAGTAAAATGCATTTTATAAATATACTTTTAAGAACTCAAACTTAAGCAATAAGTCGTGAATATCAATAGTGCCAAAAGTGGCCACATTTAGCAATATCGAGATCCATAACTTAATGCTCATATTTGAGGCCATGAAAAAATACAAAAAAAAATGCACTTTACTCTTCTATTTGCGCAAAATAACCGAAACTTTTATTCTAAACCCTTGATAAATCGTAAATGATTTATTTCTATTGGTGGCGCTACTGAGCTGATCAAACCACCTTAAGGCCTCTTCACACCAAGTCCACCAGCCCACCGGCGTTAACCCGTGGGTTAGGCCGTAGGGCTTGTTTATACACCTCTAAATTTTAATTAGTACCAAGATTTTAGGGGATGATAGGTATAGTGTCCATCAATAGGTACGAACGATTTTTACTATGGGGCTAACCACGAAAAAAAATCAGCTGTTCCATAAAAAAGTACAACATCGACTCGACTGAAATGTATGGAACAGCTGATTTTTTTTCGTGATTCCGTGGATGGCTCCATAGTAAAAGTTGTTCGTATTGATGGACACTATCATCCCCTTAAATTGTACTAATTAAAATTTAATGGTGTATAAACAAGGCCGGCGGCCTAACCCTCCGGCTGCGCGCGGTTTTGGTGTGTAGAGGCCTTTAGCTTCTTTTCATCATTAGCAGCGATATTATTGTCCCCACTGGATAGATATCATTCATAAACATATAGATGACTAGCTTTCCGCCCGCGGCTTCGCCCGCGTGGACTACACGACGTTATCCCGCGGGAATGTGATATCCGGGATAAAAAGTAGCCATGTTCCTCTCCAGGCTACAAATTATCGTTGTTCCAAAATTCAACGAAATCCGTTCAGCTGTTTTGGCGTGATTGACTAACAAACATCCAAACATCCAAACATCCAAACATCCAAACATCCAAACATCCAAACATCTAAACATCTAAACTTCCACATTTATAATATTAGTAGGATAGTAGGATTAGGGAGAAGCCACAAAGTCGTTAACGACTGTAAATACAGCCAAAAGCATTGGCTCAAATTGCCTTCCAAAGCAAGGATGAGCTCGAAATAATAAAATTTTGGTCACTCATCTCGTTTCCGACCACTGCGAAAGGTGCTTAACCGCTACAATCTCAAATTGAACATGACAATCGAATTGATTGACCTAAATACTGAGTGACTGACAGACAATGTAGGTATCTACATCCGAAATTAATGGGCGCAAGAAGCTGGAATTTGGCATGTATGTTCCTTGGGAAGTGTAGGAGAGCACTAAGAGGGGATTTTTGGAAATTCCTTCCCTAAGGGGTTAAAAAGGGCGGTCCACGCAGACGAAATCGCGAGCGGAACGCTAGGTGTTGAAGTTTACATGATCGTTATTTAAAAACACTATAGGTGTAAGTAGATAGAGATAGATAGATAGATAAATCGTTTATTGCTGAATTATTTCACATATATACAATTGCCGAGATAAACATAAAAACAGAAAACACAAAATATACCTAATAAACAAAATTGGAAAGTACATATTTTAGAAAAAAGAAAGAAAAGAAAGAATTGTACGTATGTGCAGCAGCAAATTGGGCCAAGGCTCAGTGTAGTTTTTGCCCGGAGGCAAAACACTGATTTTCAGCCATCACCCTTGAGACGCATGGTAAACAATAGTAGATTGTTTAGTAAGGGCTGTATGGCACCCATAACAGTCGAGTGTTTTGGCGCACGAACGAAGTGAGGGCGCCGATAGTTCGAGACTGTTATGGGTCCATACACCCGAAGTAAACACTCTACTTTTCATTTTGAATATGAGGAAAGTAAAAATAAACAGAAATAATCTAAAAAATATTTTTCCTATGGCCGCGGAATTTTCGAAAGACTAACTTTTTTGTTCATTTTCTCTGTTTTAAGGAAGGCAATCGAAACTAAGTCCATACAGTCTTGTTTGGTGTTTGACCCGTACTCTATGCAATTCCATAAAATTAATAGCCTGATTTTTTATGTTACAAATAACTTATTTGGTTTAATCTGTTTCTAAAAACGCACTCTTTAAAAAAAATACAATGTTTTAGATATTAATAATAACTCTACGATATTAATTATTTTATATAATAGCAAAACATGGCTGTATAGGCTTCTGTACCTTTGCCTATATATTTTTGGTAAATAAATGTCCAAAGAGATAAGACTCTACACACGTTCCTATCCGACCTCCGATCCGATTCGGTCTGCTCCCAGACCAAATCGGAACGTGTGTAGCGTAGATTTGGTCTGGGAGCAGACCAAATCGGCTGTCGGATCGGAACGTGTGTAGATGCTATTACAGATTTTGACATGACCCCTCCTATTCCTTTTTTAAATTTCATAACGGCCCTAGGGCCGCCACATACCACTTTCAACCCGCATTTTAGGCAAGTTAGGAGTTACTTTCAGAATATGAGACATGAAAAATTATAAACAAAATAATAACAGTGGGAGAAAGTGTTTGAGTGTATGTGTGTGTGTGGACAACATGCAGAATTAAAATGATGGTAAAAATAAATGTCAAAGATCAGTAGTAATAATCAGAAAATTAGAGAATTAGAATTATAAATGTCAAAAATAGTAATAATAATCCGAACATTATAAATAAAAATCAAAAATAATAATCATTGGGAAATTAGTAATATATGTAAAAAATAAAAAATAAGAAAATGTTAATGTTATGTCAAATATGAGTAATAAAAATCAATAGGCATGCAGCTGTGAATGAAAAAGAAAGGTTAACTATTTTTCACAAAAATACCAATCACACAACAGGTCAGCTTCTACAGCGGTCGCAGTAAACTTATTCCTACCAAATTGTCAGATTGCCTTGCTTCTGTAATTTTAATAAATGAAGACGTAGTTTTTGTTTGAATGTGTATTTCGAAGCAAGGTTTCTAATGGGTGGTGGCAAATCATTCCAATATTTGGTAGCTTGAAATCGAAAGCTACCTCTAAATGCGACCGTGTGATGAGAACTGTTAGTAAGTGGTGCTCTTGCAAATCTAGCTCCATATCTATCACATGCTGTCGAGAACCTTAATTTATGAAATAAATACTCTGGCCTTTTAAATTTTAATAAATCGAACATGAGACAAAGCAGATGCATTCTCCTGCGTGACTCCATCCTCTTATAAGTACTTTTTTTTTATGACATGTTTTACCACCACAGGGTATCACTTATCTTTCATCACACCTGATGTTAAGTGATGATACGGCTGAAGGTGGAAGCGCACTACTCCCGAAATCCTCCATTATTAAGGAACTGGCTATCTTACCGCCTGGCCACGGGAAAGCGCGGCGGCGGCGGCGGCGCGGCGGCGACCAGCGAATTGCGCAATCATTGCGCGCTCGCGGTAGACGTCTAATCAAATAAGCCACTGAAACGCACCAACTGATGCGTAAGTAATTCGCTCGTCGGCGCCGCCGTCGCGCTGTCCCGTGGCCAGGCGGTTATCTCTAACTGCTGCATCACAACAATGCTGATTCTAATAAGTACACATTTAGAGACTTTGATCAATAAAATACACCACTATTTTACGGTTGGAGTGTAAAAAATGGCCGCAAAAATAAAAGCGCAATTCTAAGGTGCCCTGTTATTTCCTGTCTCTTCCTTTTTCTCCGTTTAAAAAAGTCATTCGGTGGCATATTTGCGTAGTGTTTTAGTTCGTGAGGCGTCATTCATGGCTAAAAGATGTCATTGTCAGCTAGGTATATTAAAAAAAATGTTGGACGATTAAAAGTATTTCATTTTGTAAATCTATTTGAATAAATAATTTTTGACTTTGACAAATTTTTGATCACTTTCACGGATTTTTTCACGCAATTTATTCAACAACTTAGTTAAATTTTAGTTGTTTTTTTGAGATTTTTTGGTTTATCCGACGTTTCGGCACCTTTCCAGGGGCCGTGGTCACGGAAAACTACCCACTATTTTTTTGATTTTAATAAAAGAATATACCCACTCTAATTGTCTTTGTTTTTCGTTCGGAAACAGGATACGGTTAGGTATTAATTATTTTAACATTATATTTAATTATAACAAAATGATTTATTAATTTAATATTTTGATTTGTTTAAGTAATTTGGATAATAATTATTTATAGCAAAGCAAAAAGTTACTGACTCGACCACCAGTTCACAAAAGTTGGAGCCCTTCGGAGAAAGAACTGGCAAGAAAACTACACGAAGGGGGACAATCTCCATTTATTAAAATTATTTGCAAAAAGAACTAACCGTATCTTTAGTTCTTGCAGTGTGTGGTTTAGGTTGTGACTTTACTTGATGGATTATAGGGTCCCAAGCTGGTGGTATCTTCCAACCATCTTCTCTATTGAAATTTGGGTATTTGCTAATTTCAATAGCCTCGCGCATCAATCTGGGAAAGTATCTTGGTTCTCTAGCGAGGATCTGCGGTTTGTCAAACCTTATATAATGGTTGGTTCCCTCAAATGAATGTTCACACACTGCAGACTTATTATCGCGCCTATGTTTGATGTCAGCTACATGTTCTTTAACGCGCGTCCCTATGCTTCTCTTTGTTTGCCCAATGTAGGAGAGCCCACAGTCACAATCTAGTTTGTAAACGCCTGCAACTTGAAAGGGGATATTACACTTGACTGGTGGTAAGAATTGGTTAATCTTCTTCGGCGGCTTGAAGTAAGTATGAATCGAAGCACGCTTCAGAATCCTCCCAATCTTGTCAGTGACACCTTTCACATATGGCAGAATGGCAGGTTGACGTTCTACTGTGGCTGCTTTGGTGCGTTTTCTGTGATGTTTGCGAGGTACTGGCAATTTGTTACTTCGCAGTACTTGCTCGACGTGCCGAAGCTCGCCACTCAGGTGTTCATCATCACAGATGCCGCGAGCTCTCTGAAACAAAGATTTCCCTACGGTAGCTAACTGTAAAGGGTGATGGTGAGAGTCACCATTTAGATATTTATCTGTATGTGTTGCTTTTCGATACACAGTGTGGCTCAAAGTTTGGTCAGGATTCCTGATAACAAGTACATCTAGGAAGGCTAGTTTCTTATTTGCCTCTAACTCCATAGTGAATTTAATGTTTGGGTGAATAGAGTTAAGGTGGTCAAGGAAAGCAGTGGCACTATCTTTAGGTAGTACTGTGAAAGTGTCATCTACGTACCGTTTGTAGAACCGGGGATACACTGGTGTTGAAGCCAGCGCCTTCTCCTCAAAATCCTCCATAAATAAGTCTGCGACTATTGGGGATACCGGAGAACCCATTGCTACTCCATCAACTTGTATGTAGAATTCATCATTCCACAGAAGATAGCCTTGACATGATTTCATCATCTGCGAGATGTAGATGTTGAACATCTACATCTCGCAGATGATGAAATCATGGTCAGTTTTGATGTACAATCCTTATTCACATGCTTACCAGTAAAGGACTGCATCAATATCGCTAGGAAGAAACTAGAAGATAACGATTTGCCTTTGGAATATGCAGAACTTTTGGAACATTGTTTAACAACTGGCTATCTTCTGTGGAATGATGAATTCTACATACAAGTTGATGGAGTAGCAATGGGTTCTCCGGTATCCCCAATAGTCGCAGACTTATTTATGGAGGATTTTGAGGAGAAGGCGCTGGCTTCAACACCAGTGTATCCCCGGTTCTACAAACGGTACGTAGATGACACTTTCACAGTACTACCTAAAGATAGTGCCACTGCTTTCCTTGACCACCTTAACTCTATTCACCCAAACATTAAATTCACTATGGAGTTAGAGGCAAATAAGAAACTAGCCTTCCTAGATGTACTTGTTATCAGGAATCCTGACCAAACTTTGAGCCACACTGTGTATCGAAAAGCAACACATACAGATAAATATCTAAATGGTGACTCTCACCATCACCCTTTACAGTTAGCTACCGTAGGGAAATCTTTGTTTCAGAGAGCTCGCGGCATCTGTGATGATGAACACCTGAGTGGCGAGCTTCGGCACGTCGAGCAAGTACTGCGAAGTAACAAATTGCCAGTACCTCGCAAACATCACAGAAAACGCACCAAAGCAGCCACAGTAGAACGTCAACCTGCCATTCTGCCATATGTGAAAGGTGTCACTGACAAGATTGGGAGGATTCTGAAGCGTGCTTCGATTCATACTTACTTCAAGCCGCCGAAGAAGATTAACCAATTCTTACCACCAGTCAAGTGTAATATCCCCTTTCAAGTTGCAGGCGTTTACAAACTAGATTGTGACTGTGGGCTCTCCTACATTGGGCAAACAAAGAGAAGCATAGGGACGCGCGTTAAAGAACATGTAGCTGACATCAAACATAGGCGCGATAATAAGTCTGCAGTGTGTGAACATTCATTTGAGGGAACCAACCATTATATAAGGTTTGACAAACCGCAGATCCTCGCTAGAGAACCAAGATACTTTCCCAGATTGATGCGCGAGGCTATTGAAATTAGCAAATACCCAAATTTCAATAGAGAAGATGGTTGGAAGATACCACCAGCTTGGGACCCTATAATCCATCAAGTAAAGTCACAACCTAAACCACACACTGCAAGAACTAAAGATACGGTTAGTTCTTTTTGCAAATAATTTTAATAAATGGAGATTGTCCCCCTTCGTGTAGTTTTCTTGCCAGTTCTTTCTCCGAAGGGCTCCAACTTTTGTGAACTGGTGGTCGAGTCAGTAACTTTTTGCTTTGCTATAAATAATTATTATCCAAATTACTTAAACAAATCAAAATATTAAATTAATAAATCATTTTGTTATAATTAAATATAATGTTAAAATAATTAATACCTAACCGTATCCTGTTTCCGAACGAAAAACAAAGACAATTAGAGTGGGTATATTCTTTTATTAAAATCAAAAAAATAGTGGGTAGTTTTCCGTGACCACGGCCCCTGGAAAGGTGCCGAAACGTCGGATAAACCAAAAAATCTCAAAAAAACAACTAAAATTTAACTAAGTTGTTGAATAAATTGCGTGAAAAAATCCGTGAAAGTGTTTTATTTATATGGACAGTTCGCGCAGAAATCTAAGATGTGTTTAAATTTTTGATCGAAGTTTAGAGAACAAGCTTTATTTATTAATACAACATTACGATTTATTGGCTTGCATCAAATACACAATTTCATTCGCTATTAACCCATATATGCCCAGTGGGTCGTTTTTGTCCTGTAAAACAGGTTTTGGAAAACGAGCGATTTTGTAAATCAAAACGCTTATTTACTACGCCTAGCGCCATTAATCGATCTATTAAAGTATTATCTACCAAACAAAACAAATATTTTTGAATGGCGGCTAGTTTTGTTACTACTGGTGACAGTTCCTCTCATGACTTGATTTTTGGTGGCAAAAAATTCCGATTCTGCTGAGAATAATGTAAGTTATATTTTTTTCTACTGTAAAAAACCTATTATGTTGTTTTTATTATAAAATAAGATAGATTATCTATCTCATAACAGTGAAAGTGTTAGGATATACATGTTTTTTACACAGATATAGCTTTCAAAACATTTGTGGGTCGATAACGACCCCTTGGGAAGAAGTGTATTTAATTGCAATTTTTGATTTCTAGGTCTAGAAGACCGCTAAAACCAAACAATATCATAGACGAGTTGGAAAATTTTAACTCCGACGATGATATACCTGGTGCTGATATCTTTATTGAACCTCCTGGCGATGGCAGGGTATCTGACGGTGATTCCGGAGATAAAGTGAATATATTTTTCCATCATTTATCCCGTCGACAGTTACTCGCTCCTGCAAGTATAACTTTGAGGCATCCATTTGCCGAGGAAACCGCGTCTAGCGAGGATGAGGAACCCAATGATAGACCTCCATTGCCATTGGAACAAACAAGTCGCGGAAGAACACGTGGGAGAGCACGCGGAAGAGCACATGAAAGAGCACGCAGAAGAGGGAGAGGTACTTACAGTTACTCAACGCCAAGCGGGTAGAGATCACAATTGGGTGAAGAGAGATCTTCCCAGGAATAATCGTGAGTGGACCACACCCCTTCCTAGGCCTGTTACAACGTTGTCTGAAAATAGTGACCCTATCACATTCTTTGAGCTCTTTTACGATCGCGAAGTAATCGTTCACATAGTCAGACAAACAGTTATATATGCTGTTCGAGCGGGAAATATGAATTTATCTTTGTCAGACAAATAAATATGCTGCTTTATTGCAATCCTTATCTTGTCTGGTTATACTCCGTTGTCGCGACGCCGAATGTACTGGGAAACTAATGAAGATACCCATAACATCCTTATCCTTAGAAGAGATATTGCGCTATTTTCATGTGGCTGATATAATAGCGAACTGCGAAAATTGATATGCTAAATGCAAAATTTCTATGTAGTATGCTCCTATTGAAAAGCAAATAAGCATTGATGAATCCATGGTTCCGTATTACGGTAGACATGGTTGCAAACAGCACATCAAAGGGAAGCCAATAAGATTTGGCTTCTAAATGTGGATTGCTGCGACGAGACTGGGCTACTGCCTTTATGCTGATCCCTATCAAGGGCGCTCTGATCGTGTTGAAACAGGATTAGGACGTCATGTTATCAATAAACTTATGGCTAAAGTACAGGAGGAGTTTCCTAATACGGATTTCTCTGTCTATTGCGACAATTTTTTTTTACTGGACTGCCATTGGCCAGCAATCTCAATGAGAAAAACGTGTTTTTCTCAGTTCTCAGTTTTCTTCTTGAATTTTGCCTTGAATTATATGAATAATTCTATAATTAATAAAGTATTGGTATTTTTATTCATCGTAAATTTAAAGTAACACATTTGACCCAGGGGTCGTTTTCGACCCATTAAAAAAAACACCATTCCCTCAGTGCCACCTCAAATCTTCACTCACTGTCTTCATAAGAACCCTTCAAGTATCCACATATCCAAAAACGAAAGAAATCGGAGAAAAAAATAGTTCTGGGCATATATGGGTTAACTGTACCAATTTTATCAGCTACGAAATCTAAAGAATGATCAATTTGTAAGACAAATTGAAACGATACCGACCGAGAGATTCAAAGACGGCACTTTTAATCTATACCCTTCTTCTCATCTTTATATCTTGAAGTATAAGGTTTAATATTGCCTGAAAAGTATAGTGAAATGAGTTGGCAATCTTTTTCGGACAATAGCCTCAAATTGGAGTATGTAATCTTCGTACTATACCGATGGGAAAGTATCCGACTTTGAAATTGCTTAATAATGAACCTTGTTATTATAGTAATTACGGTCATACTAATATTAGGTTTACTGTAGCGTAAATGTCTATTCATAGAAATATGTCGAGTCTCATTAATAGTAGTTGTGTATAGTTTTAAAGTTTTGTGTGTTTTTGTGCAAGAAGTTCCCTATCGAAATGGCATAAGATACGAATAGGGATCGATCTGTACCCATCTGTTCAATTGATTAAAAGTATTTTATATCAAATTAAATATACTTAATAATTTATCGCGAGTGGGTTAGCTAAAATTTTCCTGTTTGTAATAGTCTTTGCCTATTAGCAAAGATTGATTGGGATCAAGAGCAAACCCATTAAAAGTAAAAAAAAGGCTATTGCAAAGTAGAGGCTAATTTAGAGGAGCGCAATGCATGGTTGTAATAGTAAAACTAACAAATTTACTTGACGTCGTTGGTATCAAAGGAATATATTCCAATACTTACTTACATAAGTATGGGAAAATTTACCTTCAGCATTAGCTTTTTCTATAATTTTTATTATTGTACCATTTTGTCTAGCAACGACATACCTACATAATAATTATTTTGTAAATGCGTTGCTTCTGTTAGACCACAGAATATATTATGTTGCGAGCAGCTAAGTATTTTTTACCCGTTTTTCTTGACATTTAAAAAATGTTTTAACGGGTGGTAGGTAACAAAATGTTGGACGATTCAAACGTATTAATTTTAATTAATCTATGTGAATAAAAAGTTTTAGACTTGACATGACTGACTTAAATAACAATTAATTTAAGTAAATAGCTATATAGATTTATTCTACTAATCTAGCCATAAAGTCATGCTCAGTAGCATATCTAGGCATTAAGATTATTTGTTATGATTATGACCTCAGATCATATAACGCACTATATACTATTTATGACGCATCCAATTTCTGATTCATTGTATTTTCTCATACTATTTCCATATAAGCAACTAAGCCAGTGTTGACTGCAACAAAATTGAAGCCTGACCAGAAAAATCTTCATCTCTTCATTATTACATACTTATCTCAAATTCTTTAGATAGATTTTTTATTTTTCTGGTGAGGCTTTAACTAATCGAAGTTTTCTCACATAATTCATTTCCATAGTATCAAAATTGCCATGGCATAGAAGCAACTTGCGCCACCCTCCACTCCCCCGCTTGGGCTGGCGAAGCCCTTATAGTACCTACCAAATATTTAATTTGAGGTATTTTGTTCGTGTACACTTATCTGAATATTGTATGTAAGTATTCTAGTCTTGGATAGTTGCCAATGATCCAAGCACATCGCAAAAGTTAAAATAAATAAGATTTATTTACAAACGCCGAGTGTACCTACATTCTTTTTATGTTACGAAGGCATTCAACTTTATTGTTTGTAATTAAAAGCGTTGACGAGAGAGATTGTGAAAGAAGAGAAGAAATAATTGCAACTAGCACTGTCATTATGTCTCGTACGTTACATACACTAACAGCGACCTGCCCCAGCTTTGCTTGGGTTGCAATGTAGATGTTACGGCTAAAGATGGGTGTGAACTTATACTTAAGAAAAATGTGATAGTAAAAAACAATATTTTGATAGCAAAATTCGACGAGTCGTTTTTCGGTAGCTCAGTTGGTCAGAGCATCGGGCCGGATTCCCGGAGGCGCGGGTTCGAATCCCGCCTGAATGCTGCTTATAGGGCTCGTGGTTTTTTACTATCACATTTTTCGTATACTTACAAAAATTGCATTGTGAATGCATAAAAATAATTTAAAATCTTATTTAATGGCTGTTTCATCTTAATCGACTGTTAAACATTTGTAAAAATGTTTCTTTCGGATGCGAGGGTTTCCTCACATTGATGAAACAACGCTGGCCTACAGCGTAACAAGTGATAGCAAAATTCGACGAGTCGTGTAGGCCTTTCGGTAGCTTAGTTGGTCAGAGCATCGGGCCGGATTCCCGGAGGCGCGGGTTCGAATCCCGCCTGAATGCTACTTATAGGGCTCGTGGTTTTTTACTATCACATTTTTCGTATACTTACAAAAATTGCATTGTGCATGCATAAAAATAATTTAAAATCCTATACTTAAGAGTTATATACCGGCTAAACTCAAAAAAAACAACAACCACTCTTTTACCCCAGCGGTTCTGCGGCTAAATGGCCAGCCTATTACCAGTAAGCTATATCGATTACTTAGGCTGTCTGTCGGATCACCTCGTCCCGGATTCGATCCTTAAGAGAATCTCCGAGCATTGCTCTTTCCAACTCTGCCGTCAGTGAAGAAATTTTCTTGAGTGCTAATTTTTAGTCCCAATACTTATCGACACTAGAGCCCATCAGAGCTAGTTGTGAGACGGGTCGATTTTTTCTAATACTTACTTAATTTTCAATAAAAAAAATTGCATTGAAAATGCAAAAAAAAACTTACCAAATACTGTTATATCTTAAATAAATCTACCGGACAATCGCAAATTTTCGCTAATCTTGTTATAACGTATTAGGTAGTTGACACTTAAGGGCTTAGACATTTTAACAAGCTTTATCATTATTACCTCTTAGTTTTTGTTTGGATTTCCTTAGTGTGATAGTAAAACATAGCTGAAAAAATATTTGGATCACGAAAATTACAACGGATTTGGCTAAAAGGCTTTATGGTTCTTAATAAACCATCTTTAAATTACGTAAGTTCTTTCGTTGTCACACATCTAAACCAGAAGATTTTATTAGTAATGCTTAGATTTTTATGTGTTCATTAAATAATACTCACATTTTGATGTCAGAGAAAAATCTTGCAGATATCTATATATATAAAAATGGTCACGACATCACGCGTGAACGGCTGGACCGATTTGGCAAATTTTGGTCTTGAAATGTTCGTAGAAGTCCAAGGAAGGTTTTAACGGTGAGAAAATAGGGGAAGGAGGGGTAAGTAGAGAGGGTAGTGTACAAGTAGGGTAGGGGTAGGGTAGGGTAGGGTAGGGGTAGGGTAGGGGCAGGGTAGGGGTAGGGTAGGGGTAGGGTAGGGTAGGGGTAGGGTAGGGTAGGGGTAGGGTAGGGGTAGGGTAGGGTAGGGGTAGGGTAGGGGTAGAGTACGGGTAGGGTAGGGTGGTGTAGGGGGTAGGGCCACGGGAACGAAGTCGCGTTGGGTCAGCTAGTTTAACTCATAATTTAATCTATAAGTACTAATATTATAAAGCTGGAGAGTTTGTTGTTTGTTTGAACGCGCTAATCTTAGAAACTACTGGACCGAATTGAAAAATTATTTTTGTGTTGGATAGTCCATTTATCGAGGAAGGCTATAGGCTATATATTATCCCGACATTCCCACGGGAACGGGTACTAGGCGGGTAAAACCGCGAGGATCTGCTAGTTTTATATATTAAATTATTTTGAATTTAAATTTTTAATTTACAGCCATAGAAAATAATAAGGCCATAATCGCGGTCGATTCAATAAAATATAACAAGTTTTTAGTAAAAATATCATTTTTATGACAAGCTTTTTTGCTGACTGTACTTAAATATTGTATTGTTGTATTGTAAATATTGTGTTAAAAAGCAGTTGATTTTACCTATTATTAAGGAAAAAAACAGTTAATTATGACTAACTGGATAGCATTTACGCTTATAAACTTGCGGTTTTAGGCCCTTACCATGTGTTCTTGGCACAAATAAAACAATAATCACAATGTGAGAAAAGTTATTTTAACTTTACTAATATTTCTAACCAATAGGAATCTCATCATGACGAACAACTTTTTCTATGACAAAAACCATTAAATCGAAAAAACGCTACTCAAATGTACGAGAATGTTGCTAAAGTGTTTCACGATTTAACGGTTCCATATAAAAAAAGTTCGTAATTACGTTTTTTTATCCACAACGGGGTAGCACTTAGCCTTCATTACACCTGATGTTTTACTGTGATAAGGGTCGAAGCGCACTACTCAAATAGGAACTGGCTATTTTATCTCTAACTGCCGGAATACAATAATGCTAAAAATATCGATGTTTTGGCGACACACTAAGATAAAACTGTGGTAAGAGGACCAAAAAGCGGAGCGGAGAGAGCCAGGCGGACTAAGTAATTAAATATTTAACCTTCGATCAACAATAGTACTAGATGAAGGCTCACGAACTAAATGAAAACTTTATATGGACACATTGGACACACTGACTTTTTTTGAAACAGAGAAAAAAGGTTACGAATGTTACGATCTCACATTAAAAATGACGACTGACGAATGAAGTTTAAAATACATTAGTATTATTGACACTACCAAAATAATCTACTTATAATTATACTCTCAAGTGGGCTTATGAGGCTTGGACATATCTGTCACTCCAAGTATGTATCTAGAACTAGGTGTTATTGTTGATCGAAGTATTTAACTGAAAAAAATTGGCAATATTCCATACCAAAAAAATAAGGTGAAGCGATATACGAGCTATGTGTATCAAATATGACTAACCCTTCCTATTTCGTGTTTGTCAGCAAAAAGAGGCCCCTCGTACTTTTAGTTAAACCGTACAATTCAATACACGCACCAAACCTACATACTCGTATGGTCTTGCCTTACCACGAGAACTTGCCTTAGCATAGCAGCGATAAGGAAGGTAGTCTTGTTCTTGACACAGTTAAACGTCTCATTGGTATACCTAAGTGACATGCTATAGAGTAAGTAACTAAATATTTATCTAGCAAAATATTGGCCACATTTGAAAATAGCACATAAGTTTATTTTTCTTGCTAAAATAGATTTATTTTATTTTATTAAAATTTTTATAGATGTCACCACAATATTACGGAAATACATTATATTTAACCGCTGTTTCAATTGGTTATGATTTGAGTTATTTTTGACAATACTTCGTAACATAAAATATATTATCCATACCGTGCCAATTTAGGAACATTTTAGTTTTCTAGGGCATTTAAGAAAACATTATAACCTATCAAAGGTTTTCTTTAATGCCCTAGAAAACTAGGTGTTTCCAAATTGGCACGGCGGCAAAGAATATATACACTTACGACGGCGGGCAAGAATGGGTTAATCCCATCCAGCCCCCCTAGCATGACCAACCAAAACGCGATATGATATGATAAGTTATCCGGTTTAACTGTCAAAAGACTATGGGTTTTGACGTTTGAATGTCAATAAATCGCTTTATCATGCGATACATATCGAGTTTTGGGTGGTCATGCTAGGCTTACAGGCCCATATAAACATAAAAAGTTGAAGCGAGACCTGCTATGTTTATCAAATACGAAACTTGTGATCAAATATGAAACGGATTATGAGCCCCTAGCTCATAATCCTCAACGGAATTAACACGTACTCCTGTGCCCTCAATACACGTATATACGTACTTGCCAAAGCAGCGATTAGATAGTCTTGACACAGTTCATCGTCTCATGGGTAATAGTATAAGTTATTCTATAGTAAATTGGCAAGTGACACAAAAGTTGAAGTGCCGAACCGCCTGCTATGTGTATCAATTGAAGAGTGTCTGTTCAAAAGGGGACATTTACACTTTTGTCGATTTTTGAGTTAGCGGCGGAAATCAGTTTTTTGCCCTAATATCTTAGTGTAGGAGATATTTTCTATACTATTTCTGTACTGAATATACCAGTTTCAATCAAAACAGGCCATTTTTACTCATAGTCTGGACGATTAGTAAACCAGAACAAAAGGGGACATTTTTCATACTAAACCAAAACATTTTCAAAATTATTATAAAAAGGGGACTTTTGTATTATCGAACTATGACTGAAAAAGCGTCAAAAATGTTTTCGTCAGTGTATCCGAACCTAATCCGAACACTTCAAACTAAACGTCTTGTGACCAGAAACTTAATAAAAGACAGAAAAGGACGATACGTCAAAACGTCCTCCCCTCAAAAACTTCCGACCAACAGATTTGAAATGTGAGATACATTTAAAAATTTTCAAATTTGTTGGTTAGGTGAAAGATATTAATATAGTGATATATTTCACCAAACAAGCTTTTTACTATTGCGACATCCCTCAAATATGTGGGATACATGGAAAATATTAATTTTAATATTGTTATTGATGACAAAAGTAACACCTACGTTAATCAAAAATTCTTTGAATTTGACATTGAATCTCTAAAGATACGTATGAAATTGTCGACACACAAAAAGTAAGTTTGAGGGGGAGGACGGGTCCCATACAAATTTGCACATTATCCTTTGTGTTATAAGCTTATAAGTACCTATAAGTAAATATCCCATTTTAAACAGACACTCCTCCATTATGACCACTTATTAACAATACATAGTTAGGCCCCTCATACGTAATCCTCGACGGAATTAACACGTAGCCCTGTCTGTGCATGTGCCCTCAATACACGCACCATACTCCTATAGGCTTGCCTTACTACGAGTTGCCTCAGTTGCCTCAGCGATAAGGTAATCTTGACACAGTTTAACGTCTCATGGGTATATTTGTATGAGACGCTGTTGTAATTGGAACTAAAGACTTTTGTTTAAGGAAAACACTAAACTTGAACGTTGCAAAGGTTTGGCAATCTTTGTGTAACATCTTAAATGTTCATGCTAAATAGTGCAAGGAAAGTCTAGTGAGATAGTTGCAATTAACATAGTATATTCAAACTTGTGAGTACGCGCGACTTGGTCCGAGTGGAGTTATGCTGGCCATACACCATCCTGCCTATTGTCCAATCGGCATGACGGCATGCTTGATCCAATGTTATTCGTCTATATACACGATAAACTTGAGAACTGTCATGCCATTCCACCACGCCCACCCACGGTCAGTTCTACTTGATCCAATCGGCAGCGTCATGCCGAATGCCGATTGGACGATAGGCAGGATGGTGTATGGCCAGCATTAGGTTATAATCTCTTTTTGACTACATTTTAGGATAAAAAGCCTATTCTCAGCATGATTGCTGAGATTGATTGCTTTACTATTTGTGGGTTATTTATTAAACTAGAGTAGTACAATGCTTAAGCAATTAGGGATGGACTACACTAGAGAATGGTGAGTCGCCAGGTCGCCAGTTACACGAAAATAAGTAAGAAGTGGTTCACTGAATTTGTTACTGACTATACACAATTATATATGTCACCGGAAAATAACAAGAACCGCAAATTTATTAATTTCCTAGGATATTTATAAATTTACGGAAGTTCTGTAGAACACGTGATATTTGATGATGACACGTGATTTCGTGGTTGTCTTTTTTTTGGAAATTTATAAATATACGGTTTTTATTATTTTCCGGTGACATATAAATATGCTATATTATCTAGCATATTTATGAAGATAAGCCTTTTTAGGGTTCCGTAGTCAACAAGGAACCCTTATAGTTTCGCCATGTCCGTCTGTCCGTCTGTCCGTCTGTCCGTTGTATAGCAATTTTAAAAATATTGTGGGTTTGTAAAGACAGTTTTTTGATTGAGGTATCCGTTTGTGAATTATTAAGCTTTATATTGCAAAATTTTGTTAGAGTCATGTGTCCCCCCCCCCCCCCCCCCTCTGCCAGCCAAATGGTTGTTTTTAGATACGTGAAAAAAATCACGATAGTAGTACATATGACGAAGTAACAAGGAAAACTATCACAGCTAAGTAGGCTTTACAAGTTTTTGAGATATGACACATTTTCGAAAACCGCAAATTTAACTTTGTCATTCATACGAATACTATGAAAAACAAAGTTTTTTTTTTCTGGCAAAAAATGACAGTGGTATTTTTGCTAGGTGTACGTTAAGTGGGTACGGAACCCTTCATGAGCGAGTCCGACTCGTACTTGGCCGATTTTTTAAAAATCATTTTATGAAAAGATTTTTGCTGACGTTTTTACAAGCTTTTATTTGTCAAGTCAAATTCTTACAAGCTGAATTTGACCGGCTTCCCAGTGTTCGATTGAAATGAAATTTTGCATAAAGGTTTGGTTTGGATGGTAATACAATAGTATATCTTTAATTCAAAACAAGTTATAGTAGGTAACAATCATAGACTAAACGATCCATATTATATTTGAGAAGAAGATATTGTAACCAATATGAAGAAATAAAAAATTTGACTATGGTGTTTATGAAAGTGCAAAAAGTATTACTGGGTAATCGATTACATGATTTCCTTATGCACCGGCGCAGGCGACGTTGCGTGCGGATAATAGTCAAGATATTTCCCACAGTCAATCAGACGGCGGAAACGGAAAGTTAACTGTGTGTGAAGTTATAAGGAAATTAAGTTAATGCCATTTTGAAAGGTGAAAGGGTAATATCGATTTAGGTTTATTGTACGCCTCTGTAGTCTAGTGGTTCACGCCACCGACCCAGAGGTCCCAGGCTCGATTCCCAGTGGGGTTACATATTGTATTCGGTATGGTTGATGGTAGGAATTGTTCTTAGTCCGCCAGGCTAGCTACCACTATCTTATCTAAGTCTGACGACATAACAATGATGTTTTCAGCTTTATTGTGTTTCGGCAATTCCAGTTCTAGTCAAGATTCCAGTTCCTCATTGATTGAGGATTCCGGAACTACCTAGTGCACTTCCACCTTCAGCCTTATCACCACTTAACATCAGGTGTGATGAGGGCTAAGTGCTACCCTGTTGCAAATAATAAAAATAATTATCACCACGTATCCGAACAGCTGCACACTCGATGACCTGTGGCCCGCTACCGAGCCTGCAGTACTTGGGACACTCAGATTTTTGAGAAACTAAAAACTAATTTCTATGTATAAAATATATTAATTAAATCTTTTCAAAGAACTCTCAATTAAATAGAGCTGCTCGTGATTATCTTCTTCTTCTTAGTCGGTATCTCCATTGCTGAAGTTCGTGTCCAAAGTGAAATATTTAGGCCCGATGTACTAAGGTCTTTCACGTGGTTCTATCCTCGGCGGTCTTAATGGCTTTTGGTATTGGCAAGCCAGTCATCGTTCTGATCTGGTCTGACCAGCGGGTCGGCGAGCGACCGCGGGGTCTTTTTCCGTCAACTACTACCAGAAGTTTTTCCAGGCTATCGGTGTTTCTTCGAGCGACGTGTCCGAAATACTTAAGTATCCGCTGGAAGCAGATAGTGGATAGCCTTGTGGTTATTGCGAGCTCCTTGAGGATGGACACATTGGTTCGGCGTGCAGTCCATGGAATTCGCAGCATACGCCTCCAACACCACATTTCGAAAGCGTCGATTTTAGCTCTTTCTTTCTGTCTTATCGTCCAGGATTCAGCACCGTAGAAGAAGATTGAGAAGACCAATGCCCGCACCAGCCTCACCTTAGTTTTGCGAGATATATTGCGGTCTTTCCATATCCTGGTGAGATTAGTCATCGCTGCTTTGGACATTTGGATTCGCCTAATGATCTCCCTTCCACTGCCACCCTCATTGCTGATAAGAGAACCAAGGTAGACAAAATGGTCGACAAATTCTAAGTCAATTCGTTGGAGCGGATTAGCGTACCTGCCCTGTCCACAACCAACACCTTGGTCTTCGCCTTATTAATGCTGAGGCCGACTAATTCACTCTCCCTTTCTACCCGTGAGAGGAGTTCAGCTAGTTCCTGTTCGGACGATGCAAATAGCGTGGTATCATCCGCGTATCGTAAGTTGCTGATCTTCCTGCCACCAACAGATATTCCGCCCTCCCATCCTTCCAGGGCTCGTCTCATAATATATTCGCCATAAATGTTGAAGAGGATGGGAGAGAGAATGCATCCCTGTCTGACCCCCTTTTGCGGCTGGAAAGGTTTCGACAACACATTGTTCACCCACACCACTGTGCTGCCATCTTGATAGAGGTTTGCGATAAGGATAACGAGGTGCTTGGGTACTCCCATTTCTGTTAAGATGCTCGTGATTATCTACGTGACTATAAAAAAGTAGTGACGTGACTTATCTAAGTTTAAACAAATATTTTTCTAGCTTAAACATAGAAAATGTGCCTATTTAATACTATTTATGTTCAACAATTCAAAATCAAACTATTTAATATGAAAAATGTTTAACAAGTACTAATTATAATAACGCGCCTGTGTGAGACAGCCTTATATCCCATCCTCCTTAAATAAAGGCCTATTCCCATGACATTAAATTGGATATCAAAAATGGCTAAAACATCCGGTAGGCTACTAGTTTCGTGAGTACATAGCTTTATATTTCAAAGATCGCGACTGTTATCTCTCACGCCTGCCAACAAACTGATTGATGCTATAATCTCTTAGGAAATATTTTCATTACAGTCCGTCAAGAACTGACATTTTCCTAACAAGTACTGTTATAACAACCTCCGTAATATTACATACCTATCATTATTAATAAATATTTCATTTCATTGTATTATTACGCTTTGGTTAGTAAGTACCTAGGTAGTAGTAGAAGTGCATGCCAAAAAATCTTAAAATTTGATCTACCGACTCCAACAAAACAATTAAAACAAATGTAATGTCAATAAATGTCTTTCTTTCTTTCTTTAACCTCCGTGCTTGGTTATTCATCTTAAAGAAAAGATTTGTATGTATGTTTGTATTCATTAGGTAAATAAACACAAAAATTACTGGACCGATTTCAAAAATTCTTTCACTTTTAGAATGCTACATTATCCCTGATTAACATAGGCTATATTGTATCCTTATATTCCCACGGTAACGGGTACCACGCGGATAAAACCGCGAGGATCCAATAGTTTATAATAATTTATGTACATGTCATGACTGTCATATATAATAAATAAGTACATATTTCGTAATCTCTAAAACAATAGCATCTTGACAAGCACGATTGTTAATTTATTTATTTTCTGAACTCATCATCATCAGACATCGAATTCTAAAATCAAATTGTAAAAAGGGTACTTACGTTTTTCCGCGCCCTGCCCAGCAGCCAGGTCATAAGCGAAGAAGGCCAAAAGGCCTACAGCGATCCATCTTTCCATCGCGCTGACTACGACCAGACCTTTCAGACGCGCCCGCCCAGACGCACCGACTCAGACGCACTCAGACCTCACGCCTGCGAAAGATGAACGACAAATAAAATGTGTGAAGAATGATAAGATAATATTATACTTTTATCTCGCTAGTGATTAATTAAAAGGAAAAACACTTGCAGTCACGAGATGGGCGGTAGTGTCGTAATGTTGTCACGTATGGTTGGTTGGTACTTAACGTTTTCCGTGAAAATTTAGAACAGAATGTGTGCTTTTTTCCTATTAAATATGCTTTACTCAAACCCACTTTCATCTTTAAAATGTTACAGTTTTGCTAATGAAGACAGTACATACTGAATTTCAAATACATAAATTAGAAATACAGGTTAGAAAATCTGGGAAAATGTTGTTTTCTTACTGTGAGTGTTGCCAATTTTTTAAATTTAAACGCAGTGGACGTTACTATTCGTTTTCAATGACGCAAACTTCGTTAAACTTTTTGATTTAATCGTTTAAGCATTATATAGCCACGAGACACGCGCTTTACAGCAACAACTTTTAAAAACTATTAAAATAACGTAATCTATAGATTACAACACATTAGATTACAACACATTGTTCGGAGATGTTCCAAAAATATAACAGAATTACATAATGAGAGTGATGATGGAACAAAAGACCGACGATTCGATGATCTATCATCACTGAAACGGCTAGAAAAAACAAAAGAAAGCAAATGGAAGGCTAGAGACAGAATCTATGATGTTTCGCTCCACTGATCCGCGCGATTCACACGCTGCCCATTGTACTTCGACGGGTGGGTATAGCTATAAGATGGTGTTTAGTCAAATTGAAAAAAAAATGTGTTAAGGCCACCGAATTTGAGGGCAACTAGCCGTGATTAAGGGGGCTTGTTTACATGGTTTTAATAGCTTTTGAGGATACAACGTCTATTTAGGAAGTTAAAGGAAGAAGGACATTCTTTCTGTTTTAAAGTTATGAATTTTGTAGAGAAATATTACAAGTTTATTTTTAATAACTAACTACTTACTTATTACAAAATCAAAACTGAGAGTTTCTGAAGCTATTTTAACACAAAGTCAGATTATTATGCCAGTGTGTGTAAATGATAATAAAGAATATTTGAATTAGAGGATAAAAGGATGTTAGTACATTTAGAACACTTCGTATTGCAAATTAGCCTTTGAATTTTATGGATTTTTATTTAATAGAACTAGAACGTTTTCAGGTTTCAGTATCGTTAAAGTTCATTTATTCAGTGTTTTCTCGAATTTCGACACAAGGTTGATTGCATCGATATAAATGTCCGATTGCACAACTATCGGATAGGTCGGTTTTTGCATCATATCGTGATTAATTCGAATAACGCTTATTACGATATTGTTATTATATTACATTGAAATTACACGATTGTCTTAGTTTTTTGTTGATTATGAAATTTTTCATTTATAGCCTTTTAGCAATTATTTTCATCTTAAACTTCTTTAACAACTAAATTGGGAAACAAAAGGAGATCAAGAAAACAGTCATTATTACTTCTTCATTAATACTGATAAGATATAGACACCAAAACAAAATTTTTTGAAATTGTTGTCTGTCGCAAAAATATACTAATTTAAATGGTAGTTTAGCTAGCTAGTTGGAGTTATACCTATATTAGCTACCCGGACAATATTAAGGACGTGTTCCAGGGTGCGTACCATCAACTCTTATTGCGGTTTTGTTTAGGACCTAAACTGATCTGCTTCGCTTATTCGTACCACGACAGCTTAATATCAATGACAGCGATTCAGTGATCATTCAATGACAATTCACAGCCGCTAAGCTGTCAGAAACTCTTATTTGACTAATAACCCGGTCGATTTAACATGACACCTGCAGGTTATACCCGTCCCTCTCACTCTCCGGGCATGACAGAATCGAGTGAAAGAGACGGGTAGAAGAAATAAGGACACAAATCGTTCGGTCATTCACATTTAGCAATTCATTTGCGATCCAGTTTTTAGAAGGTCATAGCACGAAAGAAATCAATTCATTTTAGGAACCTATTCTGCATCGCGCTATTTTTGAATCGCTGTCATAAAGTTGATGGTAGGCACCCTGTTAGGCGGTGCAGAGTATGCGCCTAAATAAATTAGGTAGTATAGTAGGTATAGAAAACATGCCTAGTCTAACACACTGAACAGTGAACACGCGAACACGCGAAGTAGCGCGGCAGCGCAGTATGGAAATTTGAGACGCCGCCATCGCCAGTGTGGGAACCGCCTTATGACCGTCTTATGACCGGAACTGGCTATATCACACATGTTGGACTGGCGGTGACGACATGCGGGTACAGGCCGACACAGGTCGTGGGAATGGCTCGGCACTAGACGAACAGGCCTGCACAGGCATCCACAGGCATGGCGCGATCCGGCCTGGCCTGTGATAACACGGGCCGTGGGAACCCATCTTTAGAGCTCCTTCACATTAGGTCACAACAAGCGGCTTCAAATGGCAAATGAAGCCAGTTTAGAAATAAAAGAATATTGCCATAAAAATATTTACGCGGTGCTTGTGCCACAAGGACCTACTTTACAAGAAAAACTCGAATTCTTGTTTCGTATATAAAAGTCAGTTAGCCGATTCTTGCTAAATGTCTTTCACACCCGTTAACCCATTAAACAAGCATAGTTAATAACTGCACAGTTAATCACTACATCCTATGTGAGCTCGATTTCTAAACTCATGAACTGGATATGGGGCGATGTAGCGGAAAAGTAATCGAGCAGGTAATTGATAGACTACTGGCTAAATATAGCTTTATTAGACTGGTTTGGGGTCTGGGTTTCCGGATGAGGACGAAAGAATCAGTTAAAATGCTTTTTTACAACTGTAATGTATGTCATTGGTTGGTTTGATGACCCATGGTTTGTGGTATTTACTGCTATTGAGCGCCGGCTCTTGTCTGAGGGCTCTATGCAAACGATACGAATGCAATTTTTTTTCCACGACGGAGTAGCACTTAGCCTTCATCTCACCTGCCTCCTGGTTCTGATTGACTGAATTGAATAGACTCAGACAAAGCACAGAATTCGAATCCGATTCCGTTTTCGACGGTTCGTGAAAGAGACAGCTGCTCACGTCCTGGTTGAATGTGACGGAGTGGCACCATACCGGGCAAGGTACCCCGACTCGCCGGGAAGCGTCCACGAAGCCATCTCCGACGTGAGGGCGCTGGATGCTTTCCTGGCAGAGCTGGGCTGGCATAAAGTTACCATATCTCAGGATTTGCCCCAAAATCTCAGGATTTTCGGACTCTTTTCAGGATTGCGAAAAATACAGTACATTTTATGATATGCGTGAAAATGAATGCGATGTGCAACGCGTGAGTGATACCATCGAGATCCGCAGTGAATAAAAACCATAATAATTTGTTTACAACTAAATCTCAGATGTTCAATGTCTCTAGGCGGGGTAACGACTCCATAGAGCGGCTGGTCGTACAGGGCAAAGTGGAGGGAACCAGATCACGTGGCAGGTCACCGATGCGCTGGACCGACCAAGTGAAATCCGTAGTTGGAAACCGTGTGTCTGACTGCGCCAGACAGTCTGCCAACCGGAAGAGATGGCGGGAGATCGTGCGGAAAGCTGTGTCCGCCTCTATCACCGACGTGGACGCCTCAACGTGACCACGACCGTTCTGCCAAGAGCGAAACGACGAAGAAGAAGAAATCTCAGGATTATTTAATCGATTCAATCAGGACTTTTGATTGTTTCATCTGGTAATCCTGGGCTGGCTGGAGTAGTCCAGCTGCACACCCTCCTCACGCAAAATAGGCGCAATAAGACGTCGAGTTGCGGAAAACACCCGTATCGTATAAAGAAGAAAAAAGAAGAGACGGTTCGTGAATCAGAGAACGAATGTTAAGTGGTGATAAAGCTGATGGTGGAAGCGTACTACTCCTGGAATCCTCAATCGCCAGAACACAATAATTCAGAAAACATTATTTAGACATAAATAAGATGGAGGTATAGCTAGCCAGGCGGACTAAGAACAAGTCCTACCACAATACCGAATACAATATGTCCTACCCCCACTGGGAATCGAACCCGAGACCTCTGGGTCTGAAACCGGTGGTGTGAACCACTAGACCACTGAGTCTGAGTCTGAGTAGAGGCAGAGTGCAATGATCATCACTACATAGTATAAAACAAAGTCGCTTTCTCTGTCCCTATGTCCCTTTGTATGCTTAAATCTTTGCAACTACGCAACGGATTTTGATGCGTTTTTTTTAATAGATAGAGTGATTCAAGAGGAAGGTTTATATGTACTTTTTATCCCGATATTCCCACGGGAACGGGAACCACGCGGGTGAAACCGCGGGCGGCCGCTAGTCAATTATATTTGTTTTCTTTGTGAATGTTGTAATCTATGTGTATTGTATGGGTGCGCAAACTATGAAAATACAACTCATAATTTAAAAATATAGTAGATTGTACAACAAGTGCATAAAACGTACTATTTTACCCGAGATGTCAATTCGAGGGTAAAATGGGTTTTATGTACAAGTTATACACTCTGCTTTTCACTTAGAGTGTGAGGAAAATAAATACCAATATTGCAAAAAAGAAAAAATAAAGACTTCGCCATATTGGCGGGAAGATTTTCTTTTTCTTTTTTTTATACGTGGCATTGGTAGCACTGTGACTTTAGCATTAGATCGTAGTCCATAATGCTCTTGAAATACATATTTCTTAGAAAACTAATTAATTTTGCCTAGCTTTATTAATTTAGTAATTTAACATGGATTATGTACAAAATTGAAGAAACAGAATGAAATAATAAGTTTATTTTACGAAGTTTATTTGCGTGTGTGGCTGTTTACCTGACGATCTTTGTCTTAAAGTCTGAGACTTAGACGAAGATTTTACTTTATGCACTAGAGCATAAAAAGCGATTTTATGCAGCCTATACCCAACATAAACACGAACTTTACGAGCATGAGAAGTGAAAAAATAATTATGGCTATATTTTCAAGCAAGGTTAAAGGTAGATATAACATAAAGGAAATTATTAAAAATCACTAGGATTATTACTCAATGCGAATGGCGTCTAGTATAATGCTTCTACAGTATAAAAATTAGGTACTTGTGGAACCGGTGAACTTCATATCACCTTGTACACTATTAAAGTTTTTCATTCGCCAAAGAAGTTTTAAACACTGCCTGCCACAAATGTCAATTAAAAGTAATCCAAGGCAGCTAAAACGTCAGTCATTATATACTCTTTGGAAGCGGCCATGTACTGGTATTAGCGTCAGTTTTGTTAGCACGTCAGTTTTACGATTTTCCTTACAATTCCGCGAGATTGTGATATTTTTCCGGGATGAAAAGTAGCCTTTATCACTCTCCAACCCCCAAACTATCCCCATACCAAAAATCACGCGGATCCGTTGCTCCGTTTAGAAGTGAAAGACGGATAAACAAACAAACACACTTTCACGTTTATAATATTAGTATCACCAGCACGCGTAGCATGCCAAACCCGAGAAGAGTTTTGTCTACCTCGAAAGTCTATAATTGACAGCCGAACAATAGCCTTGTCTACGATGAAATGTCATTTTTGACGTATGAATATAGATAAAACCTTTCTCGAGTTCGTCATGCTACCCGTGCTGGATACAAGTGAAATAACATTATAACCGAGATTATTTTCTAGTTTTTTACTTCATTACGTTTTAGCCAAGAATAGAATGTTAATAGATAACGCGATTACTGTAAATCCAAGCAAGGCCCAATCAACAAAAAAAACGGAAAAGTGCGAGTCGGACTCGCGCAAGAAGGGTTCCGCACCATTATCTATACTACAACATTAGACATTATTTATAACGTACAATATGAATCTATACAACATTATACACTATATTTAAGATCGAGAAAAAACGGCAAACAGTCACGTTTGTTAATTATTTATTTTTAAAGTTCAACTAAATATTCTGTGAATGTTTCAAGCGTAGGTAGGTATATCTTCGCAGTTATTGATATCGAGTAAAAAACGGCAAAAAATTACGTTTGTTTTATGGGAGCCCCCTTAAATATTTATTTTATTCTGTTTTTAGTGTTTGTTGTTGTAGCGGCAACAGAAATACATCATCTGTAAAAATTTCAACTCTCTAGCTATCACGGTTCATGAGATACAGCCTGGTGACAGACAGACAGACTGCGAAGTCTTAGTAATAGGGTCCCGTTTTTACCCTTTGGGTACGGACCCTAAAAAGCTATCCGGCTTAAGAACAAGATTTCGCTACCGAGACGACACGAATTCGTTGCTAAGACCGTAATTAATTTCGCGTTTATTTCTATTTGTAGTACGTGAGACTGTTGCTGACCGTATCAATCGAATGCTCGGTTAAAATCGCATTTCTACTGGAGACGAAATTAGTCACACACCGTAAAATATTAACCTTGTAATGTGCGTTAAAATTATGTAGGACATGTAAAACTGCTTTTGATTGCGTCCTTTTTCACCTAAGTCTTCTATACTACTATTATAAAGAGGAAAGATTTGTATTTTTGTATGTAACGAATAAACTCAAAAAGTAATACTGGACCGATTTATAAAATTCTTTCACCGTTAGAAAGCTACAGTCTTCCCGAGTGACATAGGCTATATTTTATCCCGATATTCCCACGGGAACGGGTAAAACCGCGGGCGGCCGCTAGTGTAATATAAAAGTTAAACCGTTAGCTATTAAAATAGTAGATTGTTTAGCAAGGGCTGTATGGCACCCATAACAGTCGAGTGTTTTGGCGCACGAACGAAGTGAGGGCGCCGATAGTTCGAGACTGTTATGGGTCCATACGCCCGAAGTAAACACTCTACTTTTCATTTCGAATATGAGGAAAGTAAAAATAAACAGAAATAATCTAAAAAATATTTTTCCTATGGCCGCGGAATTTTCGAAAGACTATAACTTTTTTGTTCATTTTCTCTGTTTTAGGGAAGGCAAGGGAAACTAAGTCCATACAGTCTTGTTTGGTGTTTGACCCGTACTCTATGCAATTCCATGAAATTAATAGCCTGATTTTTTATGTTACAAATAACTTATTTGGTTTAATCTGTTTCTAAAAACGCATTTTTTTAAAAAACAACGTTTTATATTTAAAATAATAATTCTACGATATTAATTATTTTATATAATAGCAAAACATGGCTGTATAGGCTTCTGTGCCTTTGCCTGCATACCTATGGAAAATAAATGTCCAAAGAGAAACTTAAAGACTCTACACACGTTCCTATCCGACCTCCGATTCGGTCTGCTCCTCGACCAAATCGGAACGTGTGTAGCGTAGATTTGGTCTGGGAGCAGACCAAATCGGCTGTCGGATCGGAACGTGTGTAGACGCTATTACAGATTTTGACATGACTCCTCCTATTCCTTTTTTAAATTTCATAACGGCCCTAGGGCCGCCACATACCACTTTCAACCCGCATTTTAGGCAAGATATGAGTTACTTTCAGAATATGAGAGATGAAAAAAAAATTGGATACTACGTCCCAAAGTAGGTAGCTTAAAAGCACTTTGTGTTATGGTTATCGAAAAAACGACAGGTATTACCAGTTACCACATACACCCAGACGAGAGAAAATATAGAAAAGTTAGTTTTATACATTTACTCGACCAGGAATCGAACCCGGCACCCCTGAAGATAGTGGTGACTTTAAACCGCCACTCGACAAGAGCTCGACAAGAGCTCGACAAGAGCTCGACGAGAGCTCGATGAGAGCAAGAGCAATTAGGTTACATTAAAATAACTCAATGGCTGAGAAAGTAATTAATTTCGCGTTTATTTCTATTTGTAGTACCTACGTGAGGTTTTTGTTGACCGTATCAATAGCATGCTCTGTAAAGGCTGCTTTACGAAAGAGCAACACTGTGCGACATTGCGGCATGCCAGAAAGAAGGCCGCATGCTAAAAAATAAAAAATGTCGCACATTGTGGCAAGAGTCGTGCGGCATGGCAACAACATTGCGTCATGTGGTAGACTGTCGCAGCTTATATCCAAACACGATAGATTCCATGCGATATTTTTGACATAGGCTGTGGCATGCCGCATGTCGCAAATGTTGGATATGTAGCATACCACAAGATGACGTACTTACGCCACAACATGTAGCATACATACGGCAATATCGCACAGTGTTGCTTCGGCGTAAATGAGCCTATGGAATCGCACTAGTTACGACTGGAAATTATGAGACGAAGTTAGTCACACACCGTAAACTGTTAACCTTAAAATGGGCGTTAAAATTATTTAGAACATTTCTTTAACTGCGGTTTTCTTTACGGTTTCCACTGCTTGTAAGTTTCACACAAATTAGTTCTTAGGATAAAGTCTAATTACAAAATTTGAATCATTCGATTCTTACACAACACTAATGCAATTGAAAATGAGTTTAATCACAGCCATCGCTATCGTCTTCTACAAGCCATGCGCATAAAGTTGGCAACGTAGTTTTAAGTGAACCGGTTTGACATCGTTTGCACCGTTTGACAGGTAAACAGCGAGTAAACCTCGAGTACTGAATCCTATGGAGATGGCATATCTTCTATACATCTACAAATAAATAAAATTGGAGTGTCTGTTTGTAACATTAAATAACCGCTTTTTACTACGTGCATATGATTAAATATACGGTACATATACCAAAATGACATGTTTTACAATTTTTGTCTGTCTGTCTGTTTGTTCCGGCTAATCTCTGAAACAGCTGGACCGATTAATACGACAATTAGAAGAAGTTTAAAATTGAATTCCAAGATTTTCTTACATTATGACTTAGTTACACCTCACTTTTTCGTAGGTATGCCACCTCCATAGGATTTAGTACTCAGAGGAGCAAACCGGTTCACAGCAATGTTGCCGTTCCGTATCATAGCATGGCTTGAAGAAGACGATAGAGACGGCTGTGGTTTAATAGAATTTTTGAAATGCGACACATAACATTTGTTCGTAAGTAGAAAAGTTGAGTAAGGAAAATATTATAAGTGGGATGTGTCGTCATGGGGATGAATACGGAACAACTCAGAATTTCGTTACTTAACTTATTTTTGTACAGACGGCAGCACATCAAACTATACAAATATTGACCTTGAGACCGCCTTTATGCCCTACGTAATAAAAGCTGTTATCGCAGTTCAACTGTTTAACATTATATGCTGTCGAGTGTACATAAGAAAAACTTAAAGATTTTTTTTAATGCTCAATGAAAAGTTGTATGCCCCATAACCAGAAACACATTTATTTTGGTTTCAATATAAATAATCGCGTAACATTGAGTTTGATTGTAGTCAAGAGCAAACCCAGTTTTACACGATGACAAACGCACCCTTATCCCGAAAATAGGTAGTATATAATATTTTTAAAGTGGAACCTTTCGCCAGTACAACATACAATAATAGTCAGAATCGTTTACCGTGGCGAGTTAATTTACCAAATGTATTTGTAATCTGACGGATAACTCTCACAGGTTACGCAACGGAGGAGATCGACAAAAAGGTTCGTATCACGACACGATCCGTCGTGATTGTCTGCGCGTGCGCTGCCGAGAAGAAACCGAGGAATATTTGGTAGGGCTGGGTAAAACACTAAAGTCTGGCAGCTCAGAGAATCCTGACGTTTACATATTATTTCGTTGGAGTAAAGTTCAATTTTGGAATGATACCGTTTTTTTTTCTCAACCTGTCAGGATCGCATTCTCTGAGCGGCCAGACTGTAAAGACGGGAATATTTAGCTGATGATCTCTTATACAATGTGAAAATACTGGTGGCACCATAGAAGAACTTTGAAAGTAACAAAAAATCTAAGACAGAAATATAAAAACAAAGTTATTTTTAAACAAACTAAATATGTCCCAAAACAAATACAAAATACAACACCATGTATAACTAATAACATACAACTTCAGATCAATGTAAACGAGACGCGAAAAGATGGCACGCATCGGGTAGAAAAAGTTACAAATATAAAAATATTTATACCTACTACTACTTACCTATTTGAAAAATGGAAAATCAAGTATTTAGAAAAAATCGACCCGTCTCACATCCAGCTCCGATGGGACTCGAACCCACGACCTTTCGCTTTCCGGGCGACTGCTCTAACCACTGAGCTAGGTACGGAGTCGTTGGTTCGACTCCGTGTGAATGCAAAAAACTAAAAATTCAAATAATTTACTTACCTATTTGTTTGTAACTTAAGTATTGGAAAGTTTTGCTTACATTTTTAAAAGATATTAATAAATAGATAAAATGGTACGGTCTAGAGCAAGTTCATGAAGTTGTTTAGGTACCTACAGCACTAGTTAAACAGAATAGATTTTATCTCAGTAGACAACCCTACCACCAAAGGGCCCGCTTGAGATATCTTGACATTGATTAAAAGCTCATTTAAGTTTTTAGATTTTCAATTATCATCGACATATTTGTGAGTTTCATTATACTCTGGAGAGATTAAAAAGTGAACACCCATTATAATACTCGCATGTTTAGATACTTTTGTATAGACACGCGATAAGTATTAGAAATATATTAGTTAGTGAGGCTTTTAAAATATATTTAACTGTGGGTTTAGATTGGAATTTTGAGTAACGATAGTAGACAGTGGTGTATTTTCTTCTTATATTTTTTTGTATACAGTCATATTAATGTGAAAAAAATATTTATTTATTTCAGTCGCTTTAGCACGTGGTTAATGTAGAAGAAAATTGAAGTAATCTGGTAAGACGATACTGAAACCCGCAACTTTTTGCTAATACGATTATATAATTTGGCATTTTATTAAGTACGTAGATTACCAAGAGATTCTATTCTTTTTTTTGACGACCGATTTGGCGCAGGGGTAGGTTACCCACCTTCTGCGCCAGAGGTCTCGGGTTCGATTCCCGAACAAGACAAATATTTGTGTGCATGAACATGTCTATTTGTCTTGGTCTGGGTGTTTACTATGTATATTAAGTATGTATTTACAAACAAAAAGTATATAAGTAAATATTAATCCGTTATCAAGTTTTCCATGATACAGTTTCATAATGAAATTAACATGGGCTTAGATAATTGGTGTGATTGTAAGAAGTTATTTATTTATTTATTTTAACCCAATTAATTAGACTGAACTTCTGCACCATTTTTATAGCTATTTATGGCAGCTATGAAGAAAACACTCTTAAAAGTCGAATAACAGTAGGACTCGTAAATATTTAACCCTCAATGAGCGATTTTATGAGAGGCCATTTAAAAAAAAAACTTCCAATTGCTTCACTAGATGGCGTTGAATAAGTATGTACATGTCTATGGTATATTTTGGTATGAAACATATTTAAATTAATTACTTTTTAAAAACCCAAAGGAAACTAATAATATATTAAATAAGTACTACTGTGAGGAACAGAAAAAAATAGGTAAATTTAAAGATTTAGGTAAATAAATAACATCTGTCTGACGTTCCGTTTTATGTAAAAAAGTCGCGTCAAAGTAAAATTTATAACGTTCCGTTCCTTCTAACTGCATAGGTGGGACAGCGCCATCTAGTGACTGAGCTTTCAGAAAATCGCCCATTGTGCGCGCCTAAAAAGTTACATAGACAGTCGTGTGGGGCGCGTAGCATCCCAAATCAGAAAATAAGTTTTATACAACGTAAAAATAATATACATCGCAAAAAAATATAACTTAAAATACACGCAAATCATATTTTTATTTAAAGGAACATTCCTTTTTACTAATGAGTCAACTTTTAAAGTAACGAATACATTTTAAACATAAGACAATAAAGTTTTGGCAGACTACAATACCTAATAGATATTTTATGGCCACAAAAACACTCTCCAAGCACAATCGAGTTCCGCTCGCGACTGAATTATGAACTTCATACGTATTCACGTAGCTACCTAGAAGAACAGCGCATTTAATGCAAGTTTTAAAAAGTTATGAGTCTGGACTGGAAACCTTACTTGGGGTGTGAGAGACCCCATGCGACCAATTAAGGTTTAAGTAAGTAATGATTCTATTCATGATTTTAGGTTGATAACACAAAATCTCGAGAATAAACACACAAAAGGAAGCACGAATCAAATCACGTGACAGTGTTGTCAACAAAAGTGACACTGAAGCAAATTGCTTAATTTCTGACACGTAACATGTTACATGTAGGTATATACTGTAAAAAATGGGTAGTCTGATGTCATTAGAACAAAAGAATGCCTTGTAGCACCGCCACCAATACTCACGAAAAGAAGTCTTAATATGAGTATAATAACGGTTTTTAGAACAAATTATCCAACCGTAAAGAATGGGTGGTCAGTTTTTGTTTTAGTTTTGTTTTTTAACGTCTAGTGTGACGGTTGATCACCGTTTTTGCCGTCTATTCTTGTATAATTTGTCTCATCTGTGGTAAGAATAGTAGGCACAGATTTATAAAATGACCTAATGATTTGTTGGACAAGAAATATAAAAAAGCGTATTTTATGGTATTAGAAAGTGGCTTACTTATTTAATTATTGTTTTATTTTAAAGAAAATGAGATTTTGTAAGATAATAAGGACTTAACCCATTCTTGCAATTTTGGAACACTTATAACTATTGAGAAAAATTTGATTTTTACCATGTTTAAATAAAATTTAAACATGGTAAAAAACCAAATTTTGTAAAATCCCGTTTTTTATAATAGTTATACCTAGGTGTTCCCAAATGGACACAGCAGGTAAGAATAGGTTCAGAATAGAGAAACATGTATACTTACTTAAATAAATTTTCTTAAAAAATATTGTTTAGTAAGTACCTACATCTTAAATTGTTTTAAAATTTGAGTTGCAAATAATCTTCATACTCCATGAGTACATCGTATTTCAAGGCAAACAACACAAATTGATAATATAACTTTACTCGAAAGACATGGTGATCAAGACAAATCGTCAAACATGGATTCCTATTCGTGAAATCAAAACTTTGACACTCATTTGTTTTTCAGTCGCGGGTTCTATCCAGCCAGGATGTGCAAGTGCGAACCTTGTTAACCTATCTAAACCATGTTTTAACAATGTTGTTAGCGTTGTAAATAGTTTAATATATTTTGCTATTGTCTATTACCTTTTATTTGAATTTGCTTTTTTATGCGTTTGTCAGTTTGTCAGTGTGTTGTCTAGTTGTGCTGATCTTGTCAAGTTGTTTTGCTGTAAATTACCTATTAATACCGTGTTTCTACTAGTATTTAGCCTTTTAATTCATTTCAGTCCACTCAGTAGCTATCAAATGTCATTAACATTATTTAGCCCTACTTCCACCGTGGGAGCTTAAACAATGTGACAGACTATTTTGGACCGCAATGATCACTGAGACAAGATAGGGCTAAGTTTTTATTTGAATAATATACTAACTACCAAAAATTAAGACGATCACAAAAAAGCTTATAACATTCGTTTTTCAAACGCGGTTTCTATCCAGCCAGGATGTGCAAGTGCGAACCTTGTTAACCTGCTTGGAACAATGTCATTATACAGTATTTAGTCCAACATCCATTGTGGTCGCGCAGACCGCGTGACGTGCAGTATGGGACGCGTGGCCACAGGCAAATCATCGCTTATTTAATTAGATGTTTTGTGCCCATTGTTATAAGTGCCTGATTACTCTGTAACGGTTGTTTCACGGTTCAGCTAAGAGCACGTTATTCGAGTGCAGTCTTTTGTCTGTGTTGGGGATTGTTTGTTTAAATTAAAAATAAAATCGTTGGAACTGTTTTTTATTTCAACTTTAGGTGTTTAGAAAGAAGAAGAAAACGGAAGAAATTCTTAGGCGCATTTATAACCACTATAAATAAAATTAATTAATTGGAAAGTATCTCTGTTTTTCTGTCCTTAGAAAGAAAATTGCTTTGGGCGGCACTCAGACTTTACATGTTGACCTGGGACCGCCTTTATGCCCTACGTAATAAAAGCTGTTATCGCAGTTCAACTGTTTAACTTGATGAGCTGTCGAGTGTACTTACTTGTAAATTAATAGTTAAAAATAACCAATTGTGTAAACAAGAAAAACATCATGAGCTCTAATTACAGCATATTTATTTGATATTAAATATGATATTGAGTCATTTGTATTGTTTTCAATACCTACGTATTGTTATCACTCATTTAAATCCGATTCAAATGTTTCTTCGCACATAGTTCATAGTATGACTCATACATACTTAAACTACTTGTGTTATGACTCAAATAGCATAAAAAGAACCATAATGACGTTGTTTGGTTAGCAATTCTACCAAAATTACTGTCGCACTTGAAACAAGTGTCAAATTATGCGAGCAGTTTTTTCTGTAAGTACCTATTCACCTAATGTGGAAAATAATGTAAAGAACGCCATATTTTGTTTCGCATCATCATCATCATCATGTCAGCCGAACGACGCCCATTGCTGGGCACAGGCCTCCCCCAAGGATCTTCACAACGATCGGTCCTGCGCTGCCCGCATATAAGTACATAATTATGATTTAAGTTCTGCATTTACAATACTTCTTTGCACATGTTTTTGTTTTCCACAAAATAAAATATTTTTTTGGAGTAAGTAGTTCAATTAATTTTATTATTTTACCTATTTCCACTTATATCAGTCCATAAGTCTCATTTTACCAAATTTAACTAGACGGAATTTTCACAGTTTACTTAATTAAAAATACTTGATTTTTAAAAGAAAATCAATTACCTACCATTGAAACATAATTTAATTAATTTCTAATAAACAGTGTTCGAGAAAAGCGATGATAAACATAGAATTTCGGTTTATTGTTTTTCATTTTCAGGTTCTTGAAAATTGTAATTGTTTGGCCTCTCCATTGATCATTACACAGAACAAATATTTTCCTATCTATGAGAATGCTTAAGTGAGTACGTTTGTATGACAAAAGCCCGATTTTATTGCGGACAAGTGTAGTAAGTATAATATAACTCCAGGGTGCCTACCATCAACTCTTATTGCGGTTTTGTTTAGGAACCTAAACTGATCTGCTTCGCTTATTCGTACCACGACAGCTTAATAGCAATGACAGCGATTCAGTGATCATTCTATGACATTTCACAGCCGCTGAGCTGTCATCAACTCTTATTTGACTTATAACTCGGCCAAGTTAACATGTCACCTGCAGGTTATACCCGTCCCTTTCACTCTCCGGGCATGACAGAATCGAGTGAAAGAGACGGGTAGAAGAAATAAGGACAAATCGTTCGGTCATTCACATTTAGCAATTCATTTGCGATCCAGTTTTTAAAAGGTCAGAGTACGAAAGAAAGCAATTCATTTTAGGAACCTATTCTGCATCGCGCTATTTTTGAATCGCTGTCTTAAAGTTGATGGTAGGCACCCTGGTATACTATTATGCGATTCCAACCAAAAAATATCAAAACAAGTCTGACCGATTACCTTCTTTTCTAAGTCAGTAACAACAGTTACATTACAAGTTATGCAGATGTTCACTTCAAATAAAAACTGCTGTTGCAAATCTCACTTTCTAACCAATTTCCCACCTGGTTCCACTCGAAGACATGACCTGATGGATAATGGATAATCGACGTGGAACGATGGACAACTTAATTTGAATGCAAACGCTAATTTTATACCAATTTGTTTAAGGTTTTTGCTGATAAACAATTGGGGCTTAAAACGGATAAATAGCTGAAAACTTTATTTGGTAAAAAAGAAGTTTGTTGTTTTGAGAAACAAATGGTTACATAAAAGTTTTTCATTTTGTCGTAAATTCAACAACCATCTAATTGCAATTGAGATTCATTTAAGTCATCAAATAGGTAAAATCCTACTAATATTATAAATGTGAAAGTTTAGATGTTTGGATGTTTGGATGTTTGTTACTCAATCACGCGAAAACGGCTGAACGGATTTGGCTGAAATTTGGAACATAGATACTTTGTAGCCTGGAGAGGAACATAGGCTACTTTTTATCCCGGAAAAATATCACATTCCCGCGGGATAACGTCGTGTAGTTCACGCGGGCGAAGCCGCGGGCGGAAAGCTAGTAAAACCATAAAAAAGAAAGTGATAAAAAATAAGAACTAGAACAATAGCGCGTTTTAAAATTATCAAAGATTTCAATAGTTTTGTTATATATATACTTGTATAACTTATTGATCAATTTAGATTTGCTGCTACTTCAGCGAATCTAGATTGATTTGAATTGACTTCATTTAAGTTGACTGTATTATAAAAGTGTAATATTGTTCATATACCATTATATATTAAAATTTTTCATACCATATATTACCAATTTGAAAGAAAGCGCTTTTTAAAAAAAACACACCTGAACTACCTGTCAAGTTATCCTACTAATATTATAAATATGAAAGTTTAGATGTTTGGATGTTTGTATGTTTGTTACTCAATCACGCCAAAACGGCTGATCAGATTTAGCTGTAATTTGGGACACAGATACTTTGTAGCCTGGAGAGGAACATAGGCTACTTTTTATCCCGAAAAAATGACATATTCCCGCGGGATAACGTCGTGAAGTCCACGCGGGCGAAGCCGCGGGCGTAAAGCTAGTATTTTATAAATAAATTGGTTTACACATATTGTTAGGACATAAGAAGTTGAGGATACAAAATTCCTCTTTCGCAAACATAAAAGTACGTTGATCTAGAATAAATAACACGAACAAAGTAACAAACAGGTACTAGTTATTACATAACAAAGCCTCCGTAGCGAGTGGGTGTTAAACCCATTCGGTGAGTAACGAGCAATGCTGCGATCGTTATGACGTGAGAGGCCAAGGTCAAGGTCGACAGAAGTGTTTGTATATAGTTTTACTATTAATAAACAATAAATATAGATAATAATATAAATGTGTTTAACACATACCTACCTATTATATTTTTTATGCATAGGTATTAATATGACTAACTGAGCCACGCCATGCCGCGCGTAGTTTTCCCACCCGTGAGAATATCGGGTAAAGTATAGTAGCCTACTAGCTGCTCCGCGCGGTTTTTCCCGCGTAGTACCCATTATTATATTCCCACTATCATGAGATAAAAAAAAGTTTATGTGTTATTCTGATGTATATGCTATATTATTGTAAAGTTTCATTAAAATCAATTCAGTAGTTTTTGCGTGAAAGAGTAACAAACATCTACCTATATATCCACACATCCATACTAACAAACTTTCGCATTTATAATATTATAAGTACGATCTCTTTTGCAAATTTCATCCAGACCCGTTGATTAGTTTCTGCGTGAAAGAGTAACAAACATCCATACATCCAGACGTCCATACATCCATACTCACAAACTTTAATAATTTCTTATAATAATAAATAAAGTTTTATTGCACACAAAGAAAGAAACAATAACACAAAGAGACAAATAGTTATGAGAAAGCAGACGACAGGCGGCCTTATTGCTATATATCAATCTCTTCCAGGCAACCTTGGGCGAAAGAAAAACTAAATAAATCAAAGAACAGAGGGGAGAGGGTGCATAACAAGGATATAATAAGTCTAGAATGACAAAAAGAGAAAAAAGATAATAGAGAAAAAGAAGGTAATACATAAACTTTAATGAGTAAGGGAGAGGAAATGACTTCTAACTTGATCTCCAAAGGATTTTAGAGTCTGAGCCTTTCTGATAGGTACCTTCTGGAAGCGCGTTCCACAAACGGACAGCATGGACAGAGAAAGAGTAAGAAAAAAGTCGGAAGAATGACGTAGAATTTCAAGGGTGAGGTTAGAGGATAATTTAAACTTTCGCATTTATAATTTTAGTGGGATCTCTGTTGCAAATTTCATCCACATCTGGGTGCGTACCATCAACTTTAAGACAGCGATTCAAAACTAGCGCGATGCAGAATAGGTTCCCAAAATGAATTGCTTTCTTTCGTACTATGACCTTCTAAAAACTGGATCGCAAATGAATTGCTAAATGTAAATGACCGAACGATTTGTGTCCTTATTTCTTCTACTCGTCTCTTTCACTCGATTCTGTCAGGCCCGGAGAGTGAGAGGGACGGGTATAACCTGCAGGTGTCATGTTAGCTTGGCCGAGTTATAAATAAGTCAAATAAGAGTTCTTGACAGCTTAGCGGCTGTGAAATGTCATTGAATGATCACTGAATCGCTGTCATTGATATTAAGCTGTCGTGGTACGAATAAGCGAAGCAGATCAGTTTAGGTCCTAAACAAAACCGCAATAAGAGTTGATGGTAGGCACCCTGTTGATTAGTTTTTGCGTAAAGGAGAAACAAAAAATCATACATTCAGCCATACATCCATACTCACAAACTTTCGCAATTTATATAATATCAGTAGGATAGATAGCCTCCTTTAGAAGTTGTTATTGCTACGATCGGTATGACGTGGGCAAGGCCAAGGCCGACACAAGTGGTTTATTTAGTTTTCCTACCTATACAAGAGTTCGTGTAAACATTCGCTTTTTTCTACCTTTATTTACAAAACCTTGCAGTTTTGAGTTTTATTTAGATGTATAAGAGTAGATTAATATCTATCGATAGTAATACTACTTGCAGAGGAATGCTAGATATAGTTTTTAATGTTCATATAAAACGAGAAATTACTGGAATGTATGTTTTGTTATGGTCAGAACTAATATAATAATAAAGTACCTAGGTGTATAAGTAATAAAATAATAGTCGTGAAGTGTGAGAAAATTATTACCTGGGGAAAATAATTTTGCCCACAAAATAGAAGCAATATTTAATAATAAAAATAATGGTTTGTTTTATGCACGCTATGCGTAGATAAGCATACTTAATTCAAAATCAGTAGGTATGTTTTGCTTACGTTATTATCAAGAAGTAAAAACCAAGCCGGCACTCATTTAATTGTACGAAGCTCGAATTTTATAAGTAAAAATAAGTATGTTTGAACTACACTATCTGATTTATAACTTCATAATATCCATCACTTTAGAGATCGGAAAATGTACTTGAAAATAAATCTATCAAAAAGAATTCGGTAGTCATTTGCTTAGTTCAAATAAAATTTTGCGTCCTAAAATAATACACTTTGTTTATCATTATAACACTGACCTTTGACAAAACAAAATCCAAACAGAAACAAATGAAAATCTTCTACAAGAACACATCACTTTTCACGAAACATCGTCACTCGTCAGTCACGGGGTCAATCTGACACAGTACGTGCGTTATCGGACGCGGTCATAGCAGCACTGACTTGGACTGACAGGGCAGGACTGACCACCACCACCAAGGTAACTTACAACCTTGTTGCTTTAAAGGTGATTTTTCTCTACTTTCCATAGTAAACAGTGGAAAACAAAACAGTTGAATAGTAGGAATGGGTTGCTTTGCTCAAAAACATTATGTTAGTCAAAAGTACAACAGATATGTCATATATGTCTCATTTTCATACTAATATTATAATAAAAGTGTGGTTGTGTGTTTGTCCGTCTTTCACGTAAAAACTTAGCAACGGATCGTCGTGATTTTTGGTACCTACCTATGGGGATAGTGTGGGAGCTGGAGAGGCTTTTATCCCGAAAAAAGGTCACATTCTCGCAGGGTGAATACCAACTATTATAAATCAATTAGTTAAATCAAAATTCAGATATCGAAACTACTAAACAGCATTGTTATGATACTGAAAAAAATTTTTTTTTACACATAACATATCGAATATTTTTAAATGTATACTTACTTATTAGATCTCTACCAATCAAAGCAAAACTGTTGTTACTTTACATAATCAATAAATCATTAAAAAAACTTTAAGTTTAATCTTGATAAACCATTTTCCTACTTTCTGGCAAACAAAGAAAGAAAAGTGATATAAAATGTCTTTGAAAGTTTCCGAAAAAAGAAAAAGTATTTTTGTTATACTTACTATCTTTTACAAATAGTTGAAAAACGCTTTCCCATTAAAACAAACAAAATTTGCTTTCAGCTTAAATCAATGTTTTACAATTAAACAAAAGCAAAAGAGATAAACCTTAATCCATTTTAAAAAAACTGTTACCTTTTCCAATTAATAAGAAAAACTGTATACCACAAACGGGAACCACTTTTATTACAATAATAAAAAGTCTGCAATTAAATACACTTTCACCAAATTCTTTTTTTTAAAGATCAGAAAATTGTTTAGCGACGATTAAAAACTTCGATGTCCGTCTACTTGTTGTATTGATAGGTAGATACTGATAGCAAATTATATTTTATCAATGGAACGCGTACCTACTGATAACAACGTTGAATCACACGATTCTAGTAACCAGTTGAAAATGATATAAGTACTTCGGTGAAAACTCACTGAGAAATAATTAATTGAGCCACAAAAAAATATTAAGTAAGCATCTAAAATAGTGACATGGACGCAAAGTGGTGGACTTTGCGTCCATTTCAGTATTTTTAACCGACTTCTAAATCAAAAAGGAGGAGGTTCTCTATTCGTCTGTATGTATGTTTTTTCATTTTTTTTTGTGTATGTCCACCGATTACTCGAAGACGGATGGACCGATTGAAATGATTGAAACGTTATTACATCAGGTTGGCTTCCAAGTTGGTCCCATTTTTTGAAATTTTGAAATCGGTTCAGTAGTTTTCAGGAAATCTTGAAAATACTGTCTTTTTCGTTACCACTTTATGTGAATTTAATACGTATCTTTAGGCATAACTCCTTTGTTTCTAAACCGATTTAGATGATTCTTGTTTTGTTAAAAAGGGGATACCTCAAGGTATTTTAACCAACTTCAAAAAAGGAGGTTTTCAGTTTGATCACATACCTATTTACCAGAATACACGTAAATTGCCTGCACGATGCATTAAAAAGAGTGAAATAAAAAATATTTTTATAAAAAAATAAAACCGCCTTCAAAAAAATCACATCAAAAAAGTAAGAAATAATTCCTTACCGAATAAATAACGTAAGTACTTTGAAGTCGGGCGGGTTTTAACAAAAACAACAAATAATGGGTTAGGTTAGGTTAGTTTGGTGATCAATTAATTACGAAACTCACTGAATACTACACTCGTAAAATAATGAAGCTCGGAGCGTCTCAGCGAGGCTTTATTTTTCGAGCTTTTAATATTCAACTGTCTGAGTTCTGGAACTGAGATACGATAGTATTAGTTTCTAGGCACTATTTTTTACACAAGGATTTAGCTTTAACAGTAGCGTCTGATGATCAACACAATCATAAGCCTTGGATAAGTCGCAAAATATTCCAAGCGCATTTTGCGTGCTTCGGTTTAGGTTAGTTAAAAATTATTGAATTTTATGTTGTCGGATGCAGCGAAATTCGTTTCCTTCGCTTCGCTCTTGGTGAGGTTTTTTTTTATAGTGAGGGCAAATACTGTCTTTACGTATACCACACGGCATGTTGGACTCGGTCAGACTCAGGGCCTGTCCCTCGCCGCGCCCAGCCCTCCCACCAAGCCTAATAGGCTTCGCGTCAAGGCTGGGCGGTTCTAACCCCTGCTCCGGCCCCCTACCGAGCTCGAAAGCTTGAGAGGGGGCAGGACAGAGGGAGGGAGTCTCCTCACAATCTCCCCATAAGGTTACCCACTCAAGGTGGGCTGACCAGATGGGGCGATCGAGAGCAGGCACCACTACCAACTAAACCCCTCACTACTTGCTCTCCGCCGTCAGTTTTTGGTACACCGACTGTGGGGGGGTCGTATGTAAAATTACTAAGTACAGCAAAATATTGACTAATAGAGAATAACTGATAAAAACTGAATTATTGTTAAAAATTCCATCTTTTTTTGCCATTAACGATTTGAAAACGAGCTGTGGTCAAACCAATCTTTCAATTGAATCTTAACATGAATATTTTTCCGTTCTCGATCTCCATTGGCATTGCGGAAGATCGTGCAATGCAGAACGCTCGCATCATGGGCAGTCAGCCGGAACTGACGCGGTGACCTTGCACGTGAGAAGGTAAACCAAATACCTGGTTCATTTCTCTGGTGTACTAACTTACTTACTCGTATTTTCGTTAAATGTTAATTTAACCAGCTTTTCCTCGAGGTGCCCGTTGGGATATCGAGATAAAATATATCTTCAGGAATAATAATATATGTAGCATTCTACTAGTGAAACATTTTTTAAATCGGTTCAGTATTTGCAGAGATTTACGTAAGTATAAACTTTACCGCCAACTTTAGATTAGATTAAAACACAAGTTAAACAAGTTTTAAAGAATAATATAGGTAAGTAGGTACCTAATAGAAATTGTGATTTAAAATCATCATTATCAGCCACTGCTGGGGCACAGGCCTTCCTTATGGATGGATAAGGAGAATGGACCATGACCCACCACGCGGCCCCAATGCGGTTTGGTGGGTATTACCGACTGCAAGCGCAGCCGGGACCAACGGCTTAACATGCCGAAGCACGGAGGAGCTTGAGATAATACAATTTTGATCACCCATCCCATGACGGACCATAGCGAAAGTTGCTTAACTTCAACAATCGCAGGCCGAGAGCGCTAACCCCCTCGCCACGGGCTCCTCGAAGTAGTTAGACGCATATTTCTAAAATTACCTCCTAAAATTATCCACGAGAATGTACTACGAGCAACAGCGTCGCTTCCAGCAAGCAACAAAATTCGTGTGCGCGCGTAAAGTGCCCTGTAAACGATCAAATTTGCTTGACAAATTTGTTTGTCAAACTTCACGTTTTTATCTAACATTAACGCAAACGGTCAAACAAATCATTAAACAAGTTTGACAAAGTTTGATCTGTTTGCCGTCGTCAAAGCAAAACTGGGATCTTGCTTGACAAACACCGCAACACACCTTCAAACTTATTTGTTAAACACGGGATCAATCAAGATATTTAAATTTTTACTTTTTTGCATTCACAACGCAATTTTTATTAATGAAAAATGGAAGATGAATTATTTAGAAAAATCTACCCGTCTCACAACCAGCTCCGATGGGACTCGAACCCACGATCTTTCGCTTTTCGGGCGACTGCAGTGGTTAGAGCAGTCGCCCGGAAAGCGAAAGGTCGTGAGTTAGAGTCCCATCGGAGCTGAGGGCCTACTCTGAAACGTAAAACCCGAAACTTCGTTATACCCGTCCCTCGCACGCTCGAGTCATGACAGAATCGAGTGAAAGGGACGGGCCTAACCGAAGTTTCGGATGTGCGTTTCAGAGTACGGTCCCAGGTTGTGAGATGGGTCGATTTTTTAAAATACTTTATTTCCCATTTTTCATCAAACACGTCAAACACGAGAATGTTTGACAAACGCTTCAAACAGAGAACACTATCAAATAATTTGACAAACACGTAGAGTTTGTCAAACAATTTGATCGGTTATTGGGCGCTTATCGCCCCTGCACGAACTAAACGTATGTTGTGACGGGGCGCGGCGGCGCGTGCAAGCCATTTTAACCTTAGCATTAGCAGTGGTTAAGCGACGCTGTCACAATGTCATGTCACCTGAACACAATGCTCGAAGATCTCGGTAATGCTTCGCAAAGAGTGGGTCTTAAGATGAACATGGACAAGACGAAAATCATGTTCAATGCCCATGTTGCACCCGCTCCAGTTAATGTTGGGAACATTACACTCGAAGTTGTTGACCACTATGTTTACCTAGGACAGACGGTCCAGTTAGGTAAGTCCAACTTTGAGAAAGAGATCTCTCGTCGAATCCAGCTCGGATGGGCAGCGTTTGGGAAGCTCCGGCATATATTCGCGTCCGAAATACCTCAATGTCTCAAGACGAAAGTCTTTGACCAGTGTGTGTTGCCAGTAATGACCTATGGAAGTGAGACGTGGTCTTTTACTATGGGTCTCATAAGAAGGCTCAAAGTCACCCAGCGAGCAATGGAGAGAGCGATGCTTGGTATTTCCCTGCTCGATCGAATCAGAAATGATGAGATCCGCAGGAGAACTAAAACAACCGACATAGCTCGAAGGATTGCATCATTGAAGTGGCAGTGGGCGGGACACATAGCGCGGAGAACCGATGGCCGTTGGGGCGGAAAGGTTCTCGAATGGCGACCGCGTACCGGACGACGTTCCGTGGGCAGGCCCCCTACAAGGTGGACCGACGATCTGGTCAAGGTCGCGGGAAGCCGCTGGATGCGGGCAGCGCAGGACCGATCGTTGTGGAGATCCTTGGGGGAGGCCTATGCCCAGCAGTGGGCGTCGTTCGGCTGGCATGATGAAGCGACGCTGTTGCCCATGGTACTCTCTGCGCTGCCCGCATGGCGGTTTCCTGTGACTTTCATTAGGATGCCACACCTTAGTGAGATGGTAGTTAAGAAGATAGAGATCGTCGTCAAGTGCGTTGCTGATGTAAAACTTTTCTAAGTGGCAATTTCAAACTCTTCACACAGGACTAAGCAGATATTTTTTTTATCTGTTATTTTCATTTTTTCACAGTAATTATCTTGAGGAAACACTAGGAAGAAGAAGAGGAAGAAATTAAAATGTTAGGTCTTTACAAAACGCACACTAGGCTCTAGAGTTCTAGACAAATGTAATATAATAGAAATAAAAAAAACTTTCGACCTCGACAGTAAACCAACACCTTTTTAGACCATATAAACCTCACACAAACTAACTCTTTAATCTACAATCTTCACATTGCATAAGCGCGCACTGGTCGAGCGAGTGTAGACGATTTGGCGGCCGGGTGGAGGTCAAATCAATAGACCTTAAGAAAACAATTATGTTGTGAAATACTACGTGCTGAGTGCATAGGAGGAATATTGAGTGAGATGGGCAAGGTGTTGCAAGTCGTTTTAGTAATGGTATTTTCGTTTTATAAAAAGTGAAGAATTTAATCGCTTTTGCCATACGTGCGTCTACAGAGGGTCTACACTGTTTCGAAGTAATCATAATTTTGGAAGTCTATGTCATAAAAGAAAGAAAGAAAACAAGTATATTCAACAAAATATAAATTATTACAAACACAAAAAAGTAAGTACTTACCTACTTACTTAATTAAAAGAATGTTGTATTTTGTTGAAACGGCTGCATCTCAGCATTATGACAACACCAAGGCGGTGACGATGGTTTTCGGATGTAACCGTGACTACAGATAGAGATGTCCTTTTAACATGCTTGGCTATATTAAAAAAATAAACAGTTTTAAAAATAACAAAAAGACGATATAACGACTATTGATATATGGAACTGGCGTAAAGTGACGTGGTCTATAGGCGAATGAAATTTAAAATGGCACGAGTGCAATGTAGATAAAGAAAAGAAGAAAGAAAGAAAGAAAATTATTTATTTTAGCAACACACAACAAAATATAAATATAAAACGATAGAAAAAATAACCAAAAAATAGTCACATAGGTACATGGTGTTGTTGTGTGATGCCTATTTTGAAAGATCCTAACGCACAGGGGGCCGATTCAAATATAACACAGTTTTTGTATTGTCAGAATTTCACAATCGAAAAAGTTCGATCGAAAACCAGTCGAACGCTACGAGTGGTAAAAACCAATAGATGTTCGTATACGAACTTAGCTGTCAAAATGAATTTGTTGACATGTGAGACAGCTTAGTTTGTTTGAAACGTTCTAACTTTTCAATAGAAACCACAAACAAAATGTTCGACATACGAATTACCACACTGAAAAAGTTCGAATGCCTGAGAATCGGGCCCCAGACCGGGAGGCGACTTTGTTTTATACTATGTTGAGATTTCGGTGCTCGACTGTTATAAATAAAACATATAACATACATTTTTTCCAATCCATACTGATAATTAATAATGTGAAAGTGTGTTTGTCCGTCTTTCGCGTCAAAACGGAGCAACAAATCGACGTGATTTTTGATATGGGAATAGTTTGGGAGCTAAGGAGAGACATATGCCAGTTATTAACCCGAAAAAAACCACATTATCGCGGGATAACATCGTGCCATGTCCACGCGGGCGAAGCCGCGGGTGTAAGGGTACGTCTAGGCCGGTGTAAATAAAAAAACAAAACAGGTATTTATCTTGAGGCCTCGATTAGTTGTTACAAGCCTTACCAATAGTTCCGTTTTATATTTATCTCTTCTCACCTTGAGTTATAAGACGATGTAACGAGTTATAAAAGCGTTTCATTTTGTAATAGGTACCTACTATTGTATTTGGTATTTGGTATTGACACTTTTCCGCATTTAGACTCATATTTGGTCCGTTATGCGTGAACATGGCTAGTCGAGCCATCCTAGCTCCTTCCAGAAGCGCAGAAGCCTCCTGGGGCGTTCACAGGCCTCTAGGAGCGACCTCACCTCTGTGAGGATTTCTGTTCGTTGTGCGGCCAAACCTACGCACTCCAGGATCACGTGGGCGGCTGTTTCCTCAGCGTTCAGGCAACCTCTACATAGAGGACTGTCTGTCGCATTCATAATAAATAGTTGTCGATTTAAGGTAAGGTGACCTGTAAGTGTACCAACAACTATCCGGAGGTCTGGACGATTGAGGCTGAGCAGCCTGCAGGTCAGGTACCTACTATTGAATGGATAGTATAATATTGTACAACGTTAAGGCTAGGATTCCCTAAAATAGGGTATTTTAAATTATGGATTACTCGCAAATCACAAGTACTTAAAACTTAAAATTTTGAAAAGTTTTATTTTACAATTATTTATCTAGTGCTTCCGGCCATTTTTTTCGATTAGAATTTTACTGTATCTAATAAAATCCCAAACATCCGTCTAATCGTAATCCAAATATTCTATTACTTGCAGTATAAGTAGGTAAGTACTTGGTTATAGTTAATGAAAAATATACGAAAATAATTGTCTTCGAATAGCCGGCTTTGAATAGGGATTTCGGCCGACAAAAGTTTAATATTTTTATTATTTCATTTTTATTTTGAATTTTAAGTGATTTTCAATTCGCGGGGCGCTCGCGAGTTCACAGTTCACGGCGGATGCGCCGCTGCGTCCGATCCGCGCAAAGTGTAGGTATTCGGTCGGGATTCGGGAACCCTAGCCGTAAAATGTAAACACCACATTTTTTTAATAGTACAATCATTTTAGGGTATAGAAGTGTCCATCAATATAAACATTTTATACTACGGAGCCAGTGACGAAATCGCGATAAAAAATCGGTTGTGCCATAAATTTTGGTAGAGTCGAAGCGAAGTTGTTTACTTTTCTATAGAACAGCTATTTTCCTGATTCCGTGGCTGGCCACTTAGTAAAAGTTAAATTATTGATGGAACTATCATTAAACAACATAAATGATGATATTATGATCAATCCTCAACCAGCAGGAGCAAACCAGAACTCGAGTACTTCTTTGTTTTCTTTATTAGTTGTGGCCTTCTAAGGATTTTTTTCTAAGTAGATAAGTAAGTACCTACCTACTTAGAAAACTTGAAACAAATTATAGTACTAGATACTCTTTCCGATATGTATGTTTCCGGAAAGAGTAATTTTGACGTAAATATTTGACGCAAATCGTCACCGCCAATCTAAAAAAACAAAAGCATACCTCTGTAAAATTGTTAGTAATGCTAATCAATAGTATAAGAATTCTAAATTCTTTTGTATTGGTTTTGTATTACCTACCTAAAGTTTTCTAAACTGAAGAAAGACGAAAATAGCACATCAAAATTATTCATATTTCTTTGTACGAAATTAATTATTTAAAAACACACATTATTATTCTCTTTAAAACTTCGAAAAGTATACATAAATCTCAATATAAATAAAAAAAATGTAAAAAGAAGGAAGCATCCCTGGTGGGGATCGAACCCACGACCTTTGGATTAGAAGTCCAACGCGCTATCCTCTGCGCCACAGGGACTATATTTTAGCGAGTGAAATAGTCGATGGCGTTCTATAGAGCGTTCCGTACGTTCTGACGTGACATGACGTAACGATACCGTAACGACCGAGACGTAGTAATGTTGGCTTATCGAATACATTAATTACTACTTACATGATTACTTTCCGTGAGTAATAGTGTTATTAAGTAACTGTCATAGAGAATTAAATAAAGATATAAATTCTTGGATAATTACAAGTGTAGGAATAGCGATATACTTAATTACACCAAATAATTATAGCAATTAGTAGGGCAGAGGGACCCTTTGTGGCCACTTTAAGGAATTTTTGACTTTTAAGCACTAAGTATATGATCGAAGCACTAAGTACTAAATGGTCTTAGGTATTTAAGACACAAATTATATCTGAAATTATAGATAATTTATCTACCTTTAAAGGTACATTTTTCAAATTTATAAAGGTAAAATAGATTTTTTTATATTACACGCAACGGTTGTTATTATTACCTTAAATACCTTATTTTAATTGCCTTTATCAAAAATGGCTAAAAGTTGTTTAGAAAACTTTTAGAGCAAAAAGTGGCCAAAATCCGGTACGCCTGCCCTACCCTTTGTGGCCACTTTAAGGATTTTTTTACTTTTAAGCACTAAGTACTAAATGGTCTTAGGTATTTAAGACACAATTTAAATCTTAAATTATAGATAATTTATCTACCTTTAAAGGTACATTATTGAAACGTATAAAAGTTTTTTTTTTATATTACACACAATGTGTGAGAGGTACCAAATGTACCGGTTTTGGCCACTTACTGATAGTTAAACTATAGTAAGTATTGCGAAAAATCAAAACCAAATCCAGGTAAAATCAATATATTCTAATGCGCTAGAAACCAGTCAATTGCAAAACAACAATTTAATTGTAAAAAACAAAGGTTTATAAAGTACTAGCTGTGCCCGCGACTTCGTTCGCGTGGTATAGTGACTTTCGGCAGCATTTTTAATTTTTTTAGCTAATAAGGTTTTTCGTTTTTTGTGTATTTATCCTACTTAATCACTACATAGTATAAAACAAAGTCGCTTTCTCTGTCCCTATGTCCCTTTGTATGCTTAAATCTTTGAAACTACGCAACGGATTTTGATGCGTTTTTTTTAATATATAGAGTGATTCAAGAGGAAGGTTTATATGTACTTTTTATCCCGATATTCCCACGGGAACGGGAACCACGCGGGTGAAACCGCGGGCGGCCGCTAGTAATATTATAAATGCGAAAGTTTAGATGTTTAGATGTTTGGATGTTTGGATGTTTGTTACTCAATCACGCCATAACGGCTGAACGGATTTGGCTGAAATTTGGAACACAGATACTTTGTAGCCTGGAGAGGAACATAGGCTACTTTTTATCCCGGAAAAATAACATTCCCGCGGGATAACGTCATGTACTTCACGCGGGCGAAGCCGCGGGCGGAAAGCTAGTTTTATATATATTAGTTTAGCGCTATGATACATATTAACACATTAAAAAATTATTTCACATAGCCTTCCGCCCGCGGTTTCGCCCGCCTGTACTACACGACGTTATCTCGAGGGAAAGTTATATTTTCCCGGGATATCAATTAGTCTTTGTCACTCTCTAGCTCCTAAAATATCCACATCCTAAAAAAACACGCCGATCCGTTGCTCCGTTTTGACGTGAAAGACGGATATACAAACAATACAAACAGTATGTCAAAAGAAAGAACTTATCACGCTGAACAACTTCTCTTAAGGCGCTACTCGGAAAAATATGGACTTTTTGATTTAAAACTATAGGACGGTTACAGTTGTTACAAATCTGGTAATAAGATATATATTTCTTCATACCTTTATCTAGAATCGTATAGTTTCAAAAACACGATTTTATGATTTTGCCTCGACACTTTTTCTTTTCGAAAAGACCTCTAAAAAATACGAAAAGTGAAGATTATTCTTAAATGGGGTTACTTACACTATTGGAAATTGGTTTAATTAGTGGACACTAATAATATTGAGGATCGTATAGAAGCATTTTTTTTTAAATCGCTGTAGTTTTTTAATACGAAGTGATTTTGTGTTTTTTTTGCCTAATCTGCAAAATCGGTCTCGCTCCCGCGCGCGTCGTTTTCTAATTGCTATCTCGCTTCAGCACTATTTTTCCGAGTATCGCCTTAAGATGCTATCTCATATAGTTTAACCTGGCTGCTAGGGTTCCACATCAGCTGGCTTAGCATGAACGGCTTTTATCATGCGATATGATATAGCACGTCATGCTGTCTTTTGCTTACCTACCCCACTAAGGTGGAAGCAAGACAGCAAGACGTGCTATATCATATCGCGTGATATAATGATGGTAATGCTCGCCAGGCAGGTGTACCAAGACCTTCAAACTTTGTACCGTCAAATGTGGCAACTTGACCTTTATTGGGCAACTTGCCCATGAGAGGTCCTTACAAACAAAACATTGATTCGTATAGGATTGAAGATAGAGTTACATGTAATTTTAACAGTAGTAGATTTGTGTGATTATCATCGACAACATATTCTTTTTCCACTGTGTTAACACTGTTGGTTAACAAAATATGGCGTTTCGGAGTCGAATGGTGACAAGTGGCTTTTTTGCTAGTAAGTGAAAATTGTGTTTATAGAGCTAAAACTATTGATCTCAGGTAAGTACAATTTTGATATGTTATGTAGTAAATCCCGTAGATTAATTTTGGGTTGTTAAATATCAGTTTTTAGTCCAGTTTGTCGAAATATTTGCTTAGGTCACGTTAGTTGAGGTCAGGTCAAGTTGCCATTATCAGCATAGTGGCATCTTGACCTATGCCTAGGGTTGACACAAATGGTTGGCACGAAATTAAACATTAAAAGTAATTGACTAATCCTATTTCCTAACTTCATATTATAAATTTCAGTTGCTTATTTCTGGCTACTTTTTAACCTTGGAAAACATTTTATTCCCTCAGAACGCGAACGGAGTCACGGATAAATAGTTTTTTTATGTATAAGTATACTTAAACAAGTTATAAATATTAAGTTTAGTTTTATGAAAGTACTAGCTTTAATTATAATTATAATTTCAATTGTACCAAATAATAAATTTATGTAAAAGTATTATTTTTTATGTAAGGCATTTATTTTCCAATAAATAATAAATATTATTTTGAAACTTGTATTGTGACAACCCTTTACAATATGCATGATTTGTATGAAAATCGTTTTGAATCCCATGGCAACTTGACCTAGTATCCAGTATTACCAGTTCTTAGGTTGTATCTAATTCGGAAAGGGTTACCATGTTTAAAAATACGTAAATTATGGCAAAATGACCTAAAATAGCAAATAATATGCAATTACCTATGAAAACTGATGTACAGGTCAAGATGCCAAAGTGGTGTCTATTTGACCTCTGTTATATTTCTTTGTCTAGAACGCCAATTTCAAGGTATTTTAAAGAAATCGATAGTGACTATGAATTATAAATTTATTATTGACACTAACAAATCATAAGATATTTTAAAAATCTACCGGTGTCATAGTTATTTGATAAATTCGAGAAAAATGTGGTCAAGTTAAACAACTTGCCAACATATCGCGTGATATAATGATGGTAATGCTAGCCAGGCAGGTGTACCAAGACCTTCAAACTTTGTACGTCAATAGAAAATGCTCATCACATTTAACAATTTTCCATAAGACGGTATTTATATATCTCTTATAGTTTGACTGGACTGCTATGGTTCCACATCGGCCATTTGGATGTTCTAAATAAATTATAGCCTACCTATAAGTTGGCGACAACTAATAGCTATATAACAAAAAAAGTTTCATTAAAATCCGTTCAGTAGTTTTTGCCTGAAACGTGGACAACAGACAGACAGACAAAAAATTCAAAAACTATATTTTTGGTATCTGTTCCGTTTAAGAAGACCCTCGGTGGTATTTTTTTTATTTCTTTTCAATGTATACAGCCCCTGTACCGGCAAACCCCTGGACATGGGCTTCATTTGACATTTGATGCCCATATTTTGTGCTTTTAAGGGCTTCAAATGTCAAATGAAGCCCATGTCCATACCCATAATTTTTAGCCGGTAGCCCCCTGAATAGAATCGCATACAGTTTAATAATAAGTATGAATTATTTTATTTATTTACTTAATATACCTACACGGTAATTTTTTTATCGCCCCGGATAAAATTAAAAGGATTATTCTGCTCATGAAAACAAACAATTTTTATTATGGGACCAACACTAAAATCGCAAAAAAAACAGCTATTCCATGCAAAAGTGCAAAAATATTTAATAAAAATGTATGGAACAGCTGATACTTTTTCGCGATTTCAGTGTTGGTCCTATAATAAAAGTTGTTTGTTTTCATGAGTAAAATAATCCCTAAAAATATCCGGGGTGATAAAAAAATACCTTGTATATTACATAAACAGTACCTACGTATTAACACATTAAAAATTTATATCACATAGCCTTCCGCCCGGGGTTTTGCCGCGTGTACTACACGACGTTTTTCCAAGGGAATGTGATATTTTTCCGCGATAAAATTAGCCTATGGGACTCTCTAGCTCCTAAACTATCCACATACTAAAAAAATAGGTCGATCCGTTGCTCCGTTTTGACGTGAAAGACGGACATACAAACAAACACACTTTCACATTTATAATATTAGTATATATTGTATGTCAAAAGAAAATACTTATCACGCTGAGCAACTTCTCTTAAGGTGCTGTATTTGTATCTCTTATAGTTAAGCTGGGCTGCTAGGGTTCCACATCAGGTGTACCAGACCTTCGATATTTTTCCGTCAATAGAAAATGTCCATGACGTTAAACAACTTTTCTTAAGACGCTGTGTTTGTATCTCATATAGTTTAATGTGGCTGCTAGGGTTCCACATCAGGTGTACCAGACCTTCAAACTTTGTACGTTAATAGAAAGTGCTCATCACGTTTAACAATTTTCCTTAAATAAGTTTTAAGCTTCTAGATTTTTTTTTTTTTTCTTTATTGGTTTTCGGGATTTTTGTCATAAGTTGACGATGCCAATCCCATCGTACTTATAATATTATAGGCTAATCCTTAAAAACAGAGTATAAAAACTTAGCTGCTATTGAAGTTGGTTCTGACAAAATTACATGGTACATTCCTATATCAAGTCTATTAAGGTTTAAATTGCTTATTAAATGCTGCCTCTTACTCGCAAAACGGGCACAATCCATCAAAATGTGTTGCAAATCATCAATTTTTCCACATTGCTCACAGTAAGGAGAATCAACTTTCCTCATCATATGTGCAAATGATTTTGTTGGATAATGTCCAGATCGCAGTCTATGTGCGGTAACAATTTGTTGTCTATTAAGCTCATTGGCTGCAAACCAAGGGATATGAGGGGGTTCACTTTGTATGCTCTTGTACCAAATGCCTTTGCTTAAAGATCTTTCATCAAAGTACAATTTCCACTGTGTATAGCATTTATGTTTGTATTTATGAAGGACTTCACTAAAACTTGGTACAGTACATATTGGTTGTCCTTCTTCAATGGCTTGCTTTGCATACTTATCAGCCTCTTCATTCCCGGTCAAGCCTATGTGTGCTGGAACCCATTGCATTATCAATTCAATATTGTTCTGCTTAAGATCTTCATAAAGCTTTAAAATAGTATAAGCCGTAGTAAGCCCTCTTTTTCCATGCAAACATTTCATCAAATGTTGTAACGCACTTTTGCTGTCTGTGAAGATTACGACTTTACGGACTTCTAAATTTTTTACATAAGCCATTGCTTTAGATAATGCAACAAGTTCAGCAGTCATAATCGATACAGATGAACCAATTTTAAACAAACTATGTACTTTAGCTTGTGGATCGTAATAAGCTACTCCAATGCCGTTCAGAGATTTGGAGCCATCGGTGTACAAAGTATACCAGCCGTTATATTTTTCTTCTAGCTCTTAACTAACATCTAGTTTTAAATTATTTATTTCATATAACATTTGGGCCTTTTTATCGAATTAATATTAATTTTTATATTGTCTTTCATATTAAAAGCTGACACCCATTTGTTTAACGTGAACATTTCTAATGGATTGTCTGATGATACACTTTCCTCCTTAGTTTCTTCTAAAGCTGTTACTAGTATGGGTTTCTTTTTATTTTTCCAGTAATTATTATTACATAAGACCTCCAATCTATCTAAGAGTTTTATTTGTGTATTGTCAGTCCAAGAATAAGCTTTCAAAACATGTTTGTAAGCTAATAATTGTTTTCTAAATTTAAGTGGGGTGACACATAGTTCGCTTTCCATCACATGTATAGGAGAAGTCTTGATAAAGCCTCCAATTCGACGACCGATTTGGCGCAGGGGTAGGCTACCCACCTTCTGCGCCAGTGGTCTCGGGTTCGATTCCCGAACAAGACAAATATTTGTGTGCATGAACATGTCTATTTGTCTTGGTCTGGGTGTTTACTATGTATATTAAGTATGTATTTACAAACAAAAAGTATTTAAGTATATAATAGGTCTTTACCTATGAAATTGCCGTTTTCTATGGGGAAATTGTAGAAAGTTGGAATCGGCATACAAAGATATTTGGGGATTTCTTGGACATGTGAACTCCGAATTCAACGAAACTTTCGAGATATGATCAAACAAAATTATTCTTACTAGTTATTGCCTATAATCTCTTTTGATAAACTGTATTAGAATAAAAAAAAATCTGTTCAAATCTGTCAAATTGACGACAACCAAAAAGGGGTACTTTGGAGCATTTATAAAAAATTTAGACGCATGTTTAATTATTCTTTTCTTAGATGTTTAACATGACGATATAGTCTATTTTTGAAACTGACTATTAATTTTTATATATTAATATTAATAAAAAAAATAGAGACCAATAAACATGTGAGAAAAAGACGGCAATTTCATATGTAAAGACCTATTATTTATCCGTTATCAAGTTTTCCATGATACAGTTTCTTAATGAAATTAAAATGGGCTTAGATAATTGGTGTGAATGTAAGAAGTTATTTATTTATTTATTTATTTTATTTATTTAATTATTCGTAATGCCTGGTTCTGTAACTTATTTATTTTGTATGCGTGAGTTTCTGCTGTGCTGTCATATAGGAAGCTACCGTAATCTAATCTACTCCTGATAAGCGCAATATATAGTCTACGGAGATGTGAAGGATGTAAACCCCATGTGGCACCAGCAAGGATCTTTAGAATTGGTAAAAATTTGACTACTTTTTCATAGAGTTCGTTTAAGTGTTTGGTCCATCGTAAATTTTTATCTAGCCAAATTCCCAGATATTTAACAGTATTAATTAATTCCAGTTGCATATTATTAATATTGATGTTAATGTGATGTTCTTTACGGCCTCTACTGAAAATGCATAGTTTTGTTTTATGCACCGATAACTCCAATCCCAATTGACTTAAAATTAACACAACAGTATTTAAAGAGTTTTGAATTTTATCTACACTATTCGCCAGATCTTTAGAGCTTGTGAATAAAACAAAGTCATCAGCATACTGACATATATACACTTCGTTTATTCTACGGCATATTTCAATGGTAACGATATTAAAAAGCAAGGGGGATATTGGGTCACCCTGCGGAATACCTTTGCCCGACCATCTAGCGTAAAAAGTGTCTCCTTCTTCTAACTTAATTTTTAGGTGCCTTTCTTTTAAATATTCCCAAAGGTAGCGACACATTTTCGACCCTACATTTAATTCAACTAGAGTGGCTATTACTTTTTCTACTAGAACATTATTATAAGCTCCTTCAATATCCAGAAAGCAGGCCAATGTGGATGAGTTTTCACTAAAACCAATTTGTATCCTACTTACAAGTTGGACTAATGAATCTAGTGATGACTGTGCTCTCCTAAAACCAGTCGTATATGGAGATAGAAACTTATTATTTTCAACATATCATTCGAGACGTCTTGTGATCATCAAATGAAATATTTTGCATATACAAGATAAAAGTGCAATAGGGCGAAGTTTGCCAGTAGGGTCATTATATTTTGGAATAGGAATTATAACAACGTTTCTCCATTGTAAGGGAATATGTCCAGTAGAATATATCAGGTTATAAATATTTAAAAGGCGATCTTTTGCAATTTGCGGCATTTTAGAAATCATCGAATAAGTTATACCATCGTGGCCGGGTGCAGTATCAACTGTTTTAAGACACGTCTCAAATTCTTGTTTTGAAAATGGTTGGTCTAATTGTGGATTTGTTGAATCAAATGAGGGTGGCATAGGTGCTACAAAGTCAGGTGTAAGTGAATCTATAAGTTCGATCTTCTTATAATCTTCGCAATGAGAGCGTTTCCGATTTATTCCCTTGATCCATTGCATTTTTTGCCACATTTCAGAAAGTGAAGTGTTTTCATTAATACTGCTACAGAGTGACTGCCAGTTTTTTGATTTAGCATTGCGTATTAGTCTTTGGGCGATAGAGATTTTGTCTTTAAGTCGTTTTTCATTGCAGTCAGTCGGATTTCGTCGGAACAATTTTAGTGCTAACCGTCTTTCTGCTATTGCTTTCGATAACTCTTGACTCCAGTAGGGTTTTGGGCTAAATTTGTTTGAGGGATCGTCACAACTTCTTTTAATAGGGATGTATTTATTAGCCGATGCAATAATCTGGTCAGTAAAATGGTTATACATTTGTTGAACATTAGTTTGTATTTCCGCGACATAATCCTTAAAAATCTTACAGAGGTGTTCATTATAGCCAATCCAGTCAGCGTTTTTAAAATTTCTACCATTCATAACAAAATGCTTATTGTCGTGATATTGTAAAACCATTAAAATTATGAGATGGTCACTGCCTAAGTTTTCGTTTGTAACATCCCATTTCACATTCATACTAATGTCCGTGGTACAAAACGATATATCTGGAGATGTTTTCTGTAAAGTACCATTCACTAATTTTACGCGGGTATTTCTACCATCATTTAGTGAAATGCAGTCATTATCGAGAATACTGTCTAATAGTTGGTGACCCCTTGTGTCTGTTTTGGTCGACCAATTAATATGGTGACCATTGAAATCGCCTAATATCATTGAATTTTCATGAAACTTTGAAAATATAGAGTCCCAGTCTGACTGTTGAGTACGTGTTGTACTGGTACAATAAACAGAAATTATATTCTTCAACAGTTTACAATTAAGAATTTTTACGTGAAGGACTTCTATACCAGTGTTACTAACATTAATAGGACTCAGACATGCTTTAATAGATTTGTGACACAAGATTGCTACTCCCCCATAAGAATCGTCTCTGTCTTTTCTAAATATAATATAATCGCTTAAACGCAAATCTGTATCTGGCTCTAGCCAAGTTTCACTAAGAACTGCAATGTGAACATTATATCGGTTTAAAATTAATTCGAATGATGGCATTTTTGGTCTTATGCTTTGTGCATTCCATTGTAGAATATTTATCTCAAAAACATTATAATTTGTACTAGTCATTTTCAAATAAAGCACTAATAACATCTGTAAAGTAACCGTCACTAAAGGAATTCACACACCAAAATGTGAGTTCTTTTAACACTAATCCCAGACACAGACGTAATTTTTCTTCAAATGATGACTCAGATGTGATTATTTGTTTAATTTTGTTGAACAGGTTCCTAAAGGAGATAGAGTAATTTTTCTTCTCTTTTCTTGTGTAAGTTTCTTTGCTACAATCATCGTAATTCTTGTTTGTTGCGTCAGTTTCCACTTGTAAATCCATTTCCGTATTGTTTCGGTTACACCTTTTTTGTTTTTTGTTTTTAGTTTGGGTATGGATATTAAGGATTTGTGATGTCTCGTCTTCATTATCACTACTATTTCCTGATATATTTTGTGTTTGTAGGGTTTTATTTTTCCGTATTACATCGCTATATAGTAGAGTTGAACCTTTCTGTTCATGCGATTGTATATTTGTTATTGGTGACAATAACAAGGACATTGGGTTTTGAGTCTGTTCTGTGTGTTTGTCATGGATATGATTTGTTTGATATTCACCATATGTTGGAGTTTGTCCTATATAGTTATATAACGCTTTTTTATAGGTCCAGTTGTATTCGCTCATTAATTTCCTTATATTTTTTCCTTTTGGAAAACGGGACAGATTTTATCTAATGCCATGTGCGGTCCTTTGCAATTGACACAAAAGAAGCGTGTTGTATCGCAGTTTTCATGAGCCTCTCCGCATTTAGGACACTTCGTCTTGTTGATTGGACAAAATTGTTTCTTATGTCCGTATTTCCAACATAAAGAACATTGGGTCACAGGGAATATATAAGGTTCTACATTAAATCTACATCCAAATCCCGTAACAAACTGAGGCAACGAAGTACTTTTAAAACATAAACGAATTGCTGTACTGTTTATCCAGCGGCCCTCTGTGTTCAAGCGTTTAAGTCGTAATATTGAGCTTATTTCATAATCACAGCTGAATGTCTCTTTTATTTCTTTTTCATCTATATCGATATCAATGTTTTTTACAACACCATATACCGAGTTACTTTGAGTAGTACTTTGGCATCTAATATCTAGTTCAGAAAGTTTCTGACAATTGAGTAATTTTTCAGCCTCGCATTTTTGTTTAAATAATACAAAGGCTCTATAGGGTCCTTTATATTTAATTTTCAATATCCCCGTCACATTAACAGATTTCAGTAATTTCGCAATGCCAAATTGCTTAGGTAAAATATTTTTAGAAAACAGACATATTTCGTACATATTTTCACTAACCTGTGTCTCCTTCTGTTGCAACTCAAATTCAGGATTACTTTTGGAAAAGCTGCGATGTAAGCGTTTTTTCCTGTTAGTAACAGTAGTATATCCGATTGTATCCTCCTCACTCTCTTTACTAGGGTCGCTGTCCTGCCTTGGTCTCTTTTCCACATTCCTTTGTGATTCTTGATCAGCGGAAGTCGTACTACACGCGGCTGTGTCCATATTTTCTTAAATATTTTCACCTTCCGACAGTATACTATTCGAACGGCCAAAACTATCCGTATTCATTGTAATGCTTACACATGTGGGTAGTTTGTATTTCACAGGGACGAAAAATAAACACCGGTAGTTATCCACGTGCGTACGGCTCGGCAGTCCGCCCGCGAATGTGCTTCTAGCTTTAAAAATGACATAATTTCCATACAAACTTTCATCCCCTATTTCAACCCCTTACAGCCCTTTTTTCACATAAAAAAAGTAGCCTATGTCCTTTCTCAGGCTCTAGACTATCTCTGTACCAATTTTCATTCAAATCGGTTCAGTAGTTAAGGCGTGATTGTGTAACACACAGACAGACATTTTCGCATTTATAATATATAAGTAAGGAGTAAGGAAGTAAGGATTTCATCCTAAACAAATTTCTTAAAAATTTCATACAAAACTTTTTTTAAAACAGAAAATGGAATTTATTGAAAAAACATCTTATGACATAAGGAATTCTAACGGTCGTTATTATTACCTTAAAATACCTTATTTTAATTGCCTTTATCAAAAATGGCTAAAAGTTGTTTAGAAAACTTTTGGAGCAAAAAGTGGCCAAAACCGGTACAGTGGCCAAAACCGGTACGCCTGCCCTACATAATTATTAAAATAAAATAGTACCTATTCACTTGAAAGACATTTAATGGGAACATTGAAATGTTTTCTAGAATTCTGGGAGTTCCTCGCTAATGATAATGCACACCTTACCCTTAGTAATAATACGATCCAAATTAAAGAAATATTTTTTCCATAAGCAAATAAGGAACCTTCTAACAATGCCATACTGAATCTGATTTATTTGATTTCTAAACGACAAATTGAAAAGAAGAGAAATAAATTTCCTACATCTGATGAAAGTTTTCTTTCTTACTAAATAGAAAACCTGTATATCCACAACTAAGTATCTAGGCGTAGTTCTTTGAAAGAAAAACGTATATACAATACTAAATACTTAAATAATATGACCTACTCACTCACTTCATTACCACTAATTACATTATTATTACATTACATTTTTATATTTTTTACCGCCCCCGCCGACAGCTAGTGCTTAGATTAAAGTAAAGGAGCCCATAGACCACAGTCCGCCGGCAGGCCGCCTGCAGTGCATTGCTGCAAACAATATTCGGAATATTGTATGAATCAGACTCACTCACGTTGTTTTAAAATCACGTATCTTACGAAATGCCCTATTTCATCACTGCTCTGTGGCACGTAACTGCTGCTAAAGAGTTGTTATTGATGTGGTCTGCGCTTCAATGAGTCTTTATTGCGAAACATCATTGATGATACCGCTGCGCTGTTATATTGTTACGTATTACAAAATTTTAAAAGGAAAGTGAACTTTTAATATCATGATAAGTAAGATCCTTTCGATCTTGGACTGCGCTGACGTTTGCAACATCGACTTATAGGAGGAAATGTTTGATAAGGTAATTAAAGCGTCTGCAGAATAATGCATTAGATTTTGGGACTTATCAAAAATATCAAGAATGTGTATTGTAGTAACACTTAAAATTATACATATACTTAAGTCTGGAATCCTCGGTTGGTGTGTCTTATGTGATCTGTTTTAATAATATCTATTTTATATGTAAAGGTCTCACAAAATGTGAAATTTAAAAAAAAGTAAAACTTATTTGAGATTTCGTAATCAATAAATAAATAACAGCTATCTCCACTTTGGAAAATATGTCAACATGGAGCAAATAGTGGATATATTTTATAATATTGAGTTAAATCCATAAAAACTTATATACTTACATAAGTAGGTATTTAGGTAAAATTTGCCCTTGATTTATATTTTTTTTTTTTATGAAAAACTTACAAGTCTGTTTTGGAAACCTTCAGTGTGTGAATCACCTAAAATGGTATTTGTGGTCTGCGCTCTTTCTGCGCTTCAATGGAATCAATGAACATCCATTGTGAAATTCTCATTGATGATGCCAACAGCGTTACTGATCTATTAGTATTACCGTTTCATAACTAGAAAGTGATTTCTGGTTTGTGTGAAATTATTTTATATTCTATTACAAACATCGGCGATAATAAAATATATCATAAAACAAATGGTAGAGTTTTAACTTGTCTTTTAATCGCTTGTTAAACTAAAATACTTAGGTACTTAGATATAAAGTTATAACAAACTACTTTACTTCACAAAATATACTAATTAAAGAAATGTTTATGTTTATAAATACACGTATAACAAGACAAAATAAATCAGAAGCGGTTTTACTACTCTCCAATGAAAATTAATAATAGATAGTATTGTTCTAATATTATGATGATGAATTAAAAATGCAAGGCCTTTTTCGTCCTGATCAAACTAAGCGTTTCTATAAATTATCTACGTAAAGAACTAAAGTACCTATTAGCAATATTTATGAGGAAAAATAGTGCAGAAGCATAAATATTCTTACGTAATTTTGGACCACATAGCAAAGAAAAATATGAGAAAACGATAAACATAGAGCAAAGAAATAATAAGAATATCGATCTCGACAGATAGAGCCTATGTTTTTCTTTTCATATGTTTTTTTTTGTTCATTTATTACTATCTATAGTGTAACTGGTGTAAGTATACTTAAATGTACAAATATGTTGAAAAAAGAAAAATATGAGAAAACGATAAACATAGAGCAAAAATAATAAGTAGTAGTAAGTGTATTCGTCCTTTTCGGGACCGGCGAAGGTCTAAGCCAAAAGCAAAAATAATAAGAAGGAACAGATAGAGCCTGTAGATGTAAGTATTTACTTAGTGTTTTTTTTCATATGATTTTGTTTGTTCATTAGTGTATATGAGTACTTTTATGTAAAAGTTTGTTGAAAAAGTTAGATCCCTGAAGTTTTACTTCTTTTCGACCCAAAAGTAAAGAACTTATGATTAGTGATTGGAAATTACGTGCTTTTAAAAACAATTATGCGGTTTATCTACTTTTGATAATAACGCTATTGTCATCAACGTTTTGTTAAGCGGCTGGTTATATTACACGTAATAAATTAATTAGCAACATAGTTAAGTAACAAGTAAGTACCTACCTATTCAAATAATTTGAGTTAGATTCTAGCGAATGATACTAAATAGTCACTTAAATACGTATAAGTTACATGCTTTGCTTACATGTCAACATGTCAACTTGGTACTAATAACTCACTTCACACGTAAACATATCAATATGCGCGAAATACTTACGCGCAACAAACTACGTTTGAAATAAACAAACCGATTTTTTCATTCTAACCATAAAACAACACAAAAACTCACCATAACAAGAAACAAAAACCAGTTAAAGTTAAAATTTCACCAAATTAGTATTAAATTTTCACTCGCAAACAATTTTTTTTTAGATTTTCTCTTAAAAAGTGGTTTATTTGATTAATCACGTCACCATAGCAACGGCAATATGGCGTCCGTCCGCGCATGCGTACCGCGGGCCGAGCGCGTTCATACTGCCGGTTTTGGCGCCAACGCCATCCGTCAGCATGGGCGCTTTCACACTACACGATTGTAAAGAAACAGTGATACAATTTCTAGATGGTGGTCTTACATTTACATTAATAAAAGTCATTTTAATTCCTTTGTGGGTTATAGATAGTCCCTTAAACGGATCATCATCACTAGCATTTTATTGTTATCTTGGTTAATTGAGAGTTACGACTATTGTTCTACTATTAATCGAAATCAAAAATAAAATTCTATTCCTTTTCTGAATACCTCTATAACTTCTTTTTTTCAAAGAACAAAACAAAAATAGTGCATTTTTTTACACTTATCCATAAGTATTATCTTAAATTCGAATGTTTCAAGAACAAGAGACATTCATTGGCTTGCTGTGTGATTTTTTTCAAGGTTGTGGAGCATCGTTTTATACATACCTAATTCTCTTACATTCCCGACCGTCGATTGCCGAAGACTGTGAGTAAGTAGTGTCCTTAAAGTAGTGCTTGACTTCTCTAGTTGTTTATTTAGAAATACGCCAATCAACTGGTTGAAAGAATACCCCCAAAAATAATGTTCATAATAACATGATGTTGCTATCTAACGCTTCGAAATTACAATTACTGAAAGAGCAATGTTTGTGATCGTATCGGTCCGTATAAACGCTGTCCATTCCGCGCATCGGAAAGCGTTCCTTCCGAGGTTGAAAGGCTTCGAGAAGGCTACAGACACACTGCAGACTGCACGCTGACCCACCTACTTTTACTCGCTCTAAAAATGCTGAGAATGTTGACATATCGAATGACCGATCGATAGCAAGTTTCGATTTAAACTTTCTTAATTGGTATGGTATCCTCATTAATGCGTGTTTGCACTAGAAATAATAATATTAACTCGATTTACGTGAGACATCAAATACCTATACTTAGTGTCTTATTCCAGTTCTACAGATACGCTGGTTTGCTCTTACTTTCTTACATTTAAAAGTATGCTTACTAAACCTTTTACTCATTTTTCTACCACTTTTTATTGTCAAAACCTACGATACTTTATATTTCTCCAATATTGTAATCAATAGGTATATATACCTTATTTTAATTTTTAGTTTTTTGCATTCACAATGCAATTTTTATTACAGAAAAATGGAAAATGAAGTATTTAGAAAAACTCGACCCGTCTCACAACTAGCTCCGATGGGACCCAGGTATTATTTCTAGTGCTTTATTTGGGGAGGTATATACCTACCCAAATAAAGCACTAGAAATAAGCGGGTTGCCTTCCAACCCAACTAGCATCGCTAGAATGTCTTTTATTAGAAATAAACGGTTTGCCTCACAACTCATCGCTAGAACGGCTTTTTCTATTGTATCTTATTAATAAATAAGTTTGGATACTTTATTTAGATATCTGTTGATCTTTACCGTTGAAGCAACTGTATAAGCATTCTAAAAAACTCTAACATGAACAAAATCACTAGTTTTCCATTTTTTGTTTACACCCAAATTATATTTTCTTACTTTATTGATTAAACCAAAGAGTATGATACCTACGTAGTTAATATCACAGCTTGTTCTGATTTCTGGATTTTCAAGTATTCATTTATGTTGCTCAAAATTTTTTTATCCCCCAAAGTGATTTAATTGCCAACTACTCCATACAAAAACATTTATATTAACTGGACCCTTAGTACTATTACCTATATGTTCTGTGACTGGACTAAGACTCGGTGGAATAATATCGAAGGCAGAGTCGCGCGCCCGAGCACCCTGACGATTTTATTCGAGGTGGCGTCCGCTCCTAAAGAACCGGATCGGATTTCGGCCGCCCCGGTCTGTGGGTGTCCGGCGGTAGGGTGACTATACTTTATACACTACGAGCCTTCTGGACGTGGCTTCGCCCGCGTGGACTACATTGGTGTTATCCGGCAGGAATTTGACACGCTCCCAGACTATCCCCATACCAAAAACTACATCTGTCCTTTTTGACTTCGTTTTGACGTGAAACGGACAAACAAACAAACACAATTTCACATTTATAAAATTAGTATGGAAGTATGGACTAGCTAGTGGCTTACAGAGCTCTACTACCCCACGTGGTACTCGTTCTCGTGGGAAATTCGGAAAGCCTATGTCACTCGGGAAGAACGTAGCTTTCTAATAGTAAAAGAATTTTTAAAATAGGTCCAGATATTTTTGAGTTTATCCATTACAAACATCATCATTATCACCAGCCATACGACGCCCACAACTGGGCATAGGCCTCCCCCAAGAGTCTCCAAAACGATTGGCCCTGCGCTGCCCAGCTGCATCCAGCGGCTTCCCGCGACCTTGACCAGATCGTCGGTCCACCTTGTAGGGGGCCTGACCACAGAATGTCGTCCGGTCAAAAAAATCAAGCCTTATTGTCTCTTTATAATATTAGTAAAGATAATTCCTAATTAATCATATCTTTCTCACCATCGGATAGTTAAAAGTCATTTGTTTTGCTTAGGAACGAATATCCTTATTTTATCTAAAACAAAAACTTGTCCTTTGAAAAGGAGGAATAACTCTGCCCCTTTCATTTTCTTCTCATTCTGTGCTTTTAGGTTTTGATTAACTAGGTATTTAGTTGCGATCTGACGCGCCAGTCTATAGGTGTGTAGAGGTATGGTAACTTAGGTACCTACCTACTTTAGAAACTCTACATTCATGGATGAAAACATTTATAATCATGTCTTTCTCCCGCAGGGGTAGAAATAGGTCACTTCTTTTCATATTCTATTCCATAAGCATGTCTGTGCCTGTAAGGTTTAGTCACGAAAATTGCCGTTTCATAAAAAAGTTCAATACCGACAATGTTTACCGGTGGATAAAATAAAAAATAAAATAAAATTAATAATAGGGGATAAAATATAGTTTATGTCACTCAGGTAAAATGTAGCTTTCTAAGTGGTCAATGAATTTTTAAAAATTGTTTCAGAGATTGCTTCCTAAATACGAACCTTTCCTCTTAATATCTTAGTGTAGGTGTAGAAGTGTTTACACATAAAACTCTTCTTTAAATAGATAAAACTGAAAAGGAAGCGAAGATTCCCCTTACTTATGTGGTTTTCCTTTCCTTTTATGTGGGAAGTAGTTTCTTGATTACTGCTATACCAGGGGTGGAGTCTGGCACGCAGGATGACAGTTCTTTGAAAATCTAAAAACACATACTTTTTAAACCAGAATGCTTTTTTACAAAAATATTCTTTAATAGCTCAAAACTTCACAAACGGAACTTAATTCAAATAAAAACTAGTACTAAAAAGAAACTACTTTTTAGCACTACCTAGTCAAGTTTTAGAAATTAGCAAGAAAAGTAGTAAAGGTATGGTGATCCTACTTCTAGGAAACAAAGTCGTAAACAACGCGAGACGAAACGCATTGATCGTGAGCTTATTGAGAGGAGTACCGGGTTACTAAGGCTGTATGTGCAGTAGTCACAAAGCCAAGCTTATTAACTGTTAACGAAACTTTTTAAGCTAAAATTTGTCTTTGTACTGATTGTCTTATTTTTTTCTTTCCTTTAGTTGTTTCTGTTCTCAGAGGGCCTAGACAAGTGGCTTTCTATTATCGATATCGCCAGTAGAATGGAAAGAAATGTAGGGGATTGACATTAGCGGTCACGTGACATTTCGATCGCTAATGTCAATCCCTTACATTTGTCTTTCTATTCTACTGGCGATATCATAGAAAGCCATTTGTCTACAGGCAGGGGCAGGGCATAAGGAAATAGAAAATAATAAAACAGAGAGAATTTTATTATTTTCGGTTCCAAAACCAAGCTTTAAAAGCTCCTAATGACAATGCTCCTTAATTATTTTTAATGAGTTAAAAGATAAAGATAAGATAAAAATATTCTTTATTCACTTAGACATAATAAATATGTACTTATGAATCGTCAATATTTTCCTACCACCCATTCAAGACTTTTTTAACTGACAAGAAGAATGGGCGCAAGAAACTTGCCAGCGTTTCTTAGTTAGGTAACGACATTTACAAAAAAAAAAAACATATCGTTACTAATACAACAATTGCTTAGTATAAAAATACATCATATTAAACAGTGATTATGTTATGTGTTACATCATGACCATGCATTGCGGTCATTCAAATAATCGTCTACTTTATAGTATCCTTTGCTCATCAGCGACTCTTTAATGTAACATTTAAATTTATGCAATGGTAGTTCAATTATATGCTGTGGAACTTTATTAAAAAAGGCTATGCTTTTCCCCAGAAATGAGGCTCTGGATTTTTCTAGCCTAAACTTGGGAACGACAAGTTTATCTTTATTTCTTGTGTTAAAGCGATGAATATCGCTCTGCTTTACAAATGTATTATAATACTTTTTCACATAAATTATATTTTCATAGATGTAATGTCCTGCAACAGTTAAAATGTTTATTTCTTTAAATAGATCTCTTAAAGAATCTCTCGATCGGAGGTTGTAAATGGCGCGAATAGCCCTTTTTTGGAGCACGAATATACTTTGGATGTTAGCGGCTGAGCCCCACAACAAAAGGCCGTAGGACATAACACTATGAAAATAACTAAAATAGACTATTCTAGCCGTTTCAATATCGGTTAAGAGCCTTATTTTCTTAACTGCGAATGCAGCCGAACTGAGTCTACTCGCCAAGGCTTCGATATGAGGATCCCATTGTAGTCGCGAGTCTAATATAATACCTAGAAATTTTGTATTGTTAATGAATTCGACAGTATCGCCGTCTAGTCTAATATGAAAATCAACTTGTCTTACATTAGGTAACGAAAATTTTAAACACTTAGTTTTCTTTGAGTTTAATGATAAATTATTACTATTAAACCAATGTGACACTTTTGAAAGAGCACTATTTACTTCGTCAGAACAGTCATCACCTCTATCTACTTTAAAGACTAGAGATGTATCATCGGCAAATAGCACCGTCTCACATAAATTCTTCGCGTAGTAAGGAAGGTCATTTATGTATATTAAAAACAACAGCGGGCCCAATATTGATCCTTGGGGTACGCCCATAGTAATGGGAGCTCCGGTAGACTCAGTTTTATTAATAACTACCTTCTGAGTTCTTTCATACAGATATGAATGCATAAGGCTTACTGACATTTCAGAAACACCATAATGTTTTAACTTCCTTAATAGTGTTTGGTGATCAACACAATCGAATGCCTTGGAAAGGTCACAAAAAATAGCGATTACATCCTGCTTGTCCTCCCAGGCATCAAGTACATGTTTTAGAAATGCAACCCCAGCATCAGTGGTACTTTTACCTTTTGAAAAACCAAACTGTTTCTCATGCAGTATACTATTTAATTTAAAATATTCTAAAAGTTGAGCATAAATTAATTTCTCAAATATTTTACTTATTGCTGGTAGTATGGATATAGGTCTAAAATTTGCTGGGTCACTTTTGTCACCAGCTTTAAACAGAGGAATAATTTTACTATTCTTCATTAAATTAGGAAAGACCCCTTCACTTATACATTGGTTAAAAATTATTGCTAATGATGGAGCTATCACATCAATTATTGATTTGATGATACTTGTAGATATGCCCCAGAGATCTTCTGTTTTCTTAATATTTATTGCTTTGAATGCTTTAATAATATCTTCGGTAGTGACATAGCTAAAACTAAATGTTTCCTGGCACTTGTTCACACTAGATTCCATAAGAGAGACAGCGGTGTTGGGGCAAGAATTAAGTCTGCTAGTAGTTTCTAACGGTATTCGAGCAAAGAAACCTTCAAAAGCACTAGCCACCTCAATATCCGATTCAAAAGTCTGATCACTAATTTTTAAGTTAAATGAATTAATTTTGCTTTTTGTTTTGCCAGTTTCTTGGTTTATAATACTCCAGGTAGCTTTTATTTTATTTTCAGATGATTTAATTTTATTTGAAATATACCTAGATTTTGCCAAAGCACATACTTTCCTAAATGTTTTTGAATATTTCTTGACATATTCAATGAAGCTAGGATCACAGGAGGTCGTTTTTTGTGCATAGAGTTCAAATAACTTTCTTCTACTATTATAAATACCAGGTGTGGCCCAGTCACTGAACTTCTTACGATCATTACACTTTATAACTTTTTGTTTAAAATTGTTACTAAATTCTTTTTCAACAATATCAAATAATGATTGATAAGAGTTATTAGCGTCAGCAGAAGCTGGCAAACATTGAACTTTATCTTGTACATTATTTCTAAATTTATTAATACCACGTTTCGGTATTGGCCTGCAAATTACTTCGCGTCTAGGAGTAACATTATAGTGCTCAAAAGAAGCTAGTTGTCCACTGTGGTCGGATTTAATAATATTAATTACCGATTTCTCAATTAAGTTACAGTTGGAAAAGATGTTATCTAAGCAAGTGGCCGATGTTGGCGTAATTCGCGTCGGTTCATTAAAAGTGTGAAGCAAATTAAATGATTTAAAAAGATTAAGGAATTTACCGGAGAGTTGTGCTAATTTAATATCTAAGATGTCTATATTAAAATCTCCACAAACTACAATTTTTTTATTCTTACGACAGCATATTTTCAAAACATCCTCCATAGTGGACTCAAAGACTGTGTAATTTGCTCCAGGGGGGCTATATACACAGATTATAATCATTTGTTCAAGTTCCACGCATGATATCTCACAAATTCGTTCAACAGAGAGGGATACTATATCCTTTCGCTCTTTATATTGTGTGTTATTAGGTAAAATTATTAAAGAACCCCCCCTTATTGTAGTTTTTCTATTAAATGAACTTACAACACTATAATTATCCAAATTTAACAATAATTCATATTCTTTTAACCAATGTTCAGTAACACATAACACATCAATATTTTCACAATTTAAAAATAAACTTATTTCTAGGTCTTTGCCAGCAGAAAAGCCTTGGATATTCTGGTGTACTATTTTTAAACATTTAGGCCTTCCTCTTGTCAATACTGGGCTAGAGTATGCCTCCGTTGTCTCTAATGGTAATTTAAATTAACCATGTCAGTATTTGGATTCAAAAGAATCGAATTATTTGGAACAGATTCCAAAGTTACATTAGAAGTATCAAAGTTAAACTGCTCAATAGAAGCAGAGGTTATACTAGCCAAATTGTTGGCTAATTGTTTAAAATAAAATGATAGCGATACCGCTATTTGTCGCTTAAGATAATTAGGCAGATAATATTTATCTTTAGTCAAGTTAAATTTGTATAACAATGTGTTGATGTCAATTAAATGCATCTGCTGACTATTATGATAAGCTATTGTGCTTAAGGTTAAGTTTAAGTTATGTCTAATTTTATTTTCTAGCTGTGAAAAACCTTGACTATAAGGAAATGTAAACATAACAACTTTTTTTACATTTAAAGAGCATAATGAGTTACAGTATGATATTAATTGGCTTTTATTAATATTACCTCTATTTCCAATTAAAACTATCAAATTAGTGTTTTCATCATAAGATTTTCTGACAATTAATTTCATTATCTCATTTAAGGTTGAGCCAGGCATACAATAATTAATAATGCTTTCTTCAGAGTGTTTCTGGATGAATTGGCCTAAATTTTTCCCAATCTCATCGCAGAACATAATTGTTTTAGTGTCATTAGTTTTAGTAGGTGGGCTATTTTCATTATTCAGCAATAAACTATTAATATAATCTATAGTATCAGTGTTAGGGACTTCAGGGTTGGTTGGTAAAATAACCTCCTGCGGAGTCAGGACTAATGTCTCATTTTGACATGAATGACTATTTATTTTGGTACAACTACAGCTGCATTTTTTTCCTAATGATTCAAACCGATCTGAATTAAAATTGCAAAAGTCAATCATATTATATGCAGCCATTTTTTGATTACTTAATTGTTTGCGAGAAAACTCACACAAGTTGGTGTACATTTCCTTAAGTGAAAGTTCCAAAATGTCAATCTTATTACCTAATTGACTTCCTATTATTTCACTTTCTTTGTTCTTATTACATGTTTCCATGTTTATCACATTTAATTGTTCTAACAGTTAATTAATGTTGACGTTTGCAATTTTATAATATGAAGCTTTGTAATTTTAAATTTCAAAATCTCGGTGTTACATCAGTCAGTACCTACGGAATAATTTAATTCAGTTTGATAATTTTACTAATAAAGTTTAAAATAACAAATGTTACTAACAATAATAGACTGTTGTCTGAAAGTAATGGTTTATTTTTATTATTATCCTAACACATAATAATAATAGTAATGTTTGCAGTTTTTTTTGTTTAGTAACTAATTAGTCACAAATTAAAAAGTATCTTCTCTGGTACCTATTGATAGGAGCGAAGCTTTTAAATCAAAGAAGAACGAGTAATGTTTATTAACTAAACAAGCGATTGTCAAGTCTTACAAATTCAATTCAATACATACAATTTTTACTTTATTTGCCTGTATGAACTTTATAACGCAACTACACCAAATCTTAGACAAACTGCGTGAGTGCAATGAGTTTAAAAAGTTGTAAGTTTTTTCTTCTCGTATCAATATAAAGTTACGATTAAATCTCTTGGCAGATCAAATTACAATAAAAACTATAAATAATACCAATAGAGTTGAAAACATAACATAAAGATTCCTCCCAAAGTTGTTTATTGGGTCGTAAGTTAGCGTTTCCCAAACTTTATAGAGTACGAACAATCATAAATTTAAGACGGCAAATTTATTAGTGCAGACGGCAAAATATAGAACTATAAGATTCCTAGTTAAGTTTTAAAGTTTGAAAGACACTAGCGCCAGTAAAATTTAAAGAAATAAATTTGTTAGCCGTAACTAATGTCTTTCGACCTCGGCTTTTTTGTTGACAAAACAAGAGTAGATAGATATATGTGCGCATAGTGGCCATCTTTGTCTGTTTTTTCATAGAGTTGGACCAACACAATTCTATTCTTATCCAAGGTCCGTGTCACTGTGTCACTGTGTGCAATCAGTTTTGAGTTCCTGCTCTATATTTAGTTATAATCAAATAACTGTTTTCCGTTACTGAGTTTTCTTTTATTTTGTTGGAGCGCGTTGAAGTCTAAAACACTAACGCCCGAATTCTCAAACGCTAATCATCTTTGGGAGCGTCTCAAACCTCATGGCATCTCTTTCATACGTTTGACATTTAAAGTGACAGGGCGATGTTTGAGACGCTCCCAAAGATAAGTAGCGTACGAGTATTTGGGCATGAAAGTCTTATAACTTACTAGGTAATGTTATAAATGTAAAAGTTTAGATGTTTGGATGTTTGTTCCTCAATCACGTCAAAACGGTTGAACGGATTTGGCTGAAATTTGGGACACAGATACTTTGTACATAGCCTGGAAAGAAACATGGCTACCCAAAAAATTATCACATTCCCGCGGGAAAACGTCGTTTAGTCCACGCGGGCGGAAAGCTAGTGTTCCATAAAGTCGTGGTATATGGATTTTCATATTAGTGATAGTAGGTATATTGTGTTGTAGTATTCTTGAGGCTTTGTTAAATATATGTTTTGTATAACTATAGGTATCACTGCAACAAACAGTATATTTATTCACAAGTTCCAATGCTGTAAGAAATACTGAATTACTTTTACTTGTTTTGCATTCATAATGCAATTTTTATATTTGAAAATGAAATATTAGAAAGAAATACGACCCATCTTCCAAGTAGCTCCGCCGGGAATCGAACCTGAGACCTTTCACTGTCCAGGCTAATGCTCTGACAGCTGAGTCAAAAACAAAATGACTACGTTGCTCAGCGATCAGAGCATTCGCCCGGACAGTAAAAAGTCCCGGATTCGATTCCCAAACTTCCCGGTGGAGCTACTTGGAGGATGGGTCGTGTTTTTCTAATATTTCATTTTCAACTTACCTACCTACTTCATATCATATTCTTGAAAACACTAGCACGATATAGTCATAAAGGTGTATACTGTATATCCAGGTTGTATATTATCAATTTACCGCTAAAATAATTCTCTTATAAACATAAACAAATGAACATCAATATCTTCATTAAAATCTTTGAAGCAACCAAATACGAGCGGCAATTTTCAAGCAAAATTATACGGTCACGAATTTGGGATGAGTGAAAGGAATGCACGATAAAAATGCGATAGTTAAACAGAGACAGCAGATGCGTATTGCTCGGTGCTTGTTCCCACGACGTACTTATATCATTATAACATTATATAAGTTTGTATGGACGTGTGCAGTGTTAGTTTTTGTAGTGAACGCCTGAGAAATATTTGTGTTGGTGGATGCTAAGACCACCGAGGGTCTTAAGTCTCAACATTTGTATCTTCTTAGTAATTAATTTAACACTCTCTATCAATGGGCAGTTGACATTACCCATCAATTGGTAATAAGCTGTTATAAAGGCGCGATTCCCTTCATCATTATATCATCAGAATTCATCTGGAGATTTTTAATAAAAATAATAGTTACAGACATAGGAAAACAGAGCGAACGATATCTTTTTGTTAAAGTTAACTTTGGTTCACTGTAGTACCTACATCTTAGATTTCTGCGCGAACTGTTCATTTAAATAAACACTTTTTACGGAAATATATCACGCTAACACATTTAAGTTATTTTATTTGTGTTTTTAAAAGGTTTTTAGTTTATTCCGGGGCCTTTCCAGGGGCCCTGGTCACGGAAGCTACCCACTATTCTTTTAATTTTAATAACAGAATATAAGTAAGTAGGTACCTACCCATTTTAATTGTTTTTATTTTTAGTTTGGTTCACTGTTTTCCTTTGGTATTGTTGGAGCGCGTTGAAGTCTAAAACAAACACCGATATTGACATTCAAAAAAGATTTCTTAGACAATATTTTTATTGAAGTTTTTTGAGACGAAATACCTTGTCAAATGTTTTCTATCTTTAACTGTGTAATAAAAGATACCGTATTATCCCTTACCTATGTTTTTGATAGAGTCGTCAGCATCACATAGTATCATTCGATCTTCAAAGATCTATTCCTTATGTTGGTTGATGTGGCTATTAAAAAAGCAACTTCTAAGTTCCGGTTGCTCGTACATTACAGTAAAGTTAAAGTTAAAATTTAACCGTTGTCAATTTTGACCTCGGTCAAAGAAAAATACGTTTTTTTTATTTATTTATTTTTTATTTATAATGGGCTTGCTCTTGGCCTCACACTGAACCTTAGGGTTGAGAAGAAGCTTAAGATGGAGCGAGCTTACCCAGAAGCAGCCTATTCACTCTAGCTTTAAAAATTTTAGGGTTGTAGTCATTCGGGAATATAGACGCAGGCAGGGTATTCCATTCCTTGGCGGTGCGCATCACAAAGGATGAAGAAAAGCGCTTGGTACGCATTCGCGGGATGTTAAAAGTGTTAAAAGTGTTGTCTGTACTATTTCATTAACCTTTCCTTAATTACTAATGTCAAAATTTAAACCACCCCCACCCTGTCGGTTATTTTGACCGCCGTTAAATGTGTAATTTGACTGCTCGTTAAAGTAACCGCGTCTTCAACAACGCTTTTTAAATTTGACCGCCGGTTAATTTTACTATAACCATAATTTAACCGTATAAAGTTAACATAACCAAGCTTCGAGCAACCGGACCTAAGAATAGCAAACAGAAAAATTAGTTGTTCCTAAAACTGTTATTGTCAAACTTTATAAGTAACATTTTCTTAGAATTTCCCACGATCTCAGTAAGATAACACATGCGCCATCATCATTTTGTTTGTTTTATTATTACACGGTTAAAATCCATACTAATATTATAAATGTGAAAGTGTGTTTGTTTATTTGTTTGTTTGTTTGTCCGTCTTTCACGTCAAATTGAAGTAACGGATAGACTTGATTTATGAGCTGGAGAGTGATATAAGTAGGCTACTTTTTATCCCGAAAAAATATCACATTCCTGCGGGATAACGTTATGTAGTTCACGCGGGCGATGCCGTGTGCGGTACACTAGTTCTTATTAATATACCAAGTCGAATGGCTATAATTTTCAACCTACCATTGTTCTAGAAAGTGTGTTATATTACTAAAACTGAAAAAATACCCAAAACAATTGAATCTGACACACATTAGAGTTAGTTTGATAAAACAATTTGTCAGAAGAGAATATATTTTTGTAGGACGGTAAGTTATTTGGATGCATTGTTTAGATTAGAGTAAAATTGAATAGCCAGGACTACAGGAGGCAATGATGAAACAAGTCCAGAAGCGTCACTTCTCAAACTCTACCAAAAATAAAATTAAAACTGTGAGTGTGTGGCCGATTTCGGCTAACTGACAACCCGTTGCCTGCAGACGGACTGATAGTCTGTTGTCTCCCTTAGTTGCCCATAGTAATTGAATGGGTGCCTCGTAAAAGGGTCTATGTGAAAAATCTCCTTTTAGCTGGATTTAAATATCATAAATCTGTATTTTTATTTTAATAAACACCCTACATAAATTTTTCGTTTTATTGTTTAATTCCAGATATATGAAAGCTTACTAAAACTTAACTCAACTTAAATTCAGCTAAAAGTTTGATTATCTCTACTAAAAAAATTTTCACATAGACTCTTTTACGAGGCACCCATTCAATTTTAAAATAGATTGGTCATCACAATAGTCTGGTATAATTATTTAACACTAGCTTTCCGCCCGCGGCTTCGCCCGCGTGGACTGCACGACGTTATCCCGCGGGAATGTGATATTTTTCCGGGATAAAAAGTAGCCTATGTTCCTCTCCAGGCTACAAAGTATCTATGAGCCAAATTTCAGCTAAATCCGTTCAGCCGTTTTGGCGTGATTGAGTAACAAACATACAAACATCCAAACATCTAAACATCCAAACATCTAAACTTTCACATTTATAATATTACTAGCTTTCCGCCCGCGGCTTCGCCCGCGTGAACTACATGACGTTATCCCGCGGGAATGTGATTTTTTCCGGGATAAAAAGTAGCCTATGTTCCTCTCCAGGCTACAAAGTATCTGTGTTCCAAATTTCAGCCAAATCCGTTCAGCCGTTATGGCGTGATTGAGTAACAAACATCCAAACATCCAAACATCCAAACATCCAAACATCTAAACTTTCGCATTTATAATATTAGTAGGATAAGTAGGATAGTAGGATGCGTTTCAGAAAACGAGTGGAGTTAAGTTGAGGTAAATTACTATACTACCCCTTCTTCCCAGTTACATACACTTTGGATCATAGTGTGTGTTCCGTAATTTTAATGCGTGCACTCCCGATCTAGCCCATTAAAGGAATTACGTCAAATTGTTGTGTTTTGTTCTTTCCCGCTGGAATGCCAGGAATCGAGTGATTTATGAGAGGAGTTGAAGTTGAATTGGCTTTCTCGGCTCCTGGTGAAGTAATCAAATTATTAAATGAACGTTCAAACTATTTTAGGACGGTTAGACATCGAAGCATATATTTTACTAAAAACTTGAAAGATTGAGAATGCAAAAAGTAAAAATAATTTGAAATAGCTCTTTTTCGATTGAAAAATATGTGCAAAGGTTTTTCGAGTTTAAGGGTAGTAATATCTGCAAATTGATGAAATAAATGCTGGCTAAATAGCCCGTAAGGAAGTATTGATTAAAGTCGACGCGTCTCCTAACGACTTCGTAGCTCAGTGGTTAGAGCAAGTAGCTAAATATTTCATTAAGTAGGGCAGAAGCCCCGGTTTTGTCCACTTTTTGCTCTAAAAGTTTTCTAAGCAACTTTTCGCCATTTTTGCAAGAGGTAATTAAAATAAGGTGTTTTAATGTAAAAAATAACAACCGTTAGAATTCCATAAGTCATACGATTTCTTTTCAATAAATTCCATTTTCTGTTTTAAAAATGTTTTGTATGAAAATTTTAAGAAAATTGTTTTGGATGAAATACTTTATAAACCTTTGTGTTTTACAATTAAATTGTTGTTTTGCAATTGATTGGTTTCTAGCGCATTAGAATATATTGATTAAACCTGGGTTTGGTTTTGATTTTTCGATATACTTACAAAAGTTTAACTATCAGCGAGTGGCCAAAACCGGTCCATTTGGCACCTCTCACACATTGTGTGTACTATTAAAAAAAACTATTTTACTTTTATAAATTTGAAAATGTACCTTTAAAGGTAGATAAATTATCTATAATTTAAGATATAAAACCATTTAGTATTTAGTGCTTGAAAGTCAAAAAATCCTTAAAGTGGCCACAAAGGGTACCTCTGCCCTACTTAAGTCCTGAGAGTACAATATTTACATTTAAAGTTAGCATAATTAAATAATTACTAACAGACAAGTTATTTGTGACGAGCCACTTATGAGATTTTCTTCGATACAGAACACTATGTTTGTTTATACTATGTATCCATAAGGATCCCCACACGCGCATACTACTAGCAGGTTCCCACGGAGTCGTCTGTCGGCATCGTGTGTGCGATGATTATCATCTCTTATCTAAACGGTCCTAACTCGCGCTACGTGAAATATGATTATGTTCGTAATACATTACGCTTGAAGTATGCTATGCTTCAGAACAGTTTGTAAAGTGGCCGTCGTTGTATGGGGAATAAAGCATTGTTTTATTGGAGCTTTGGTTCTCAGTCATGTTAAATGTTGTGGGTAGCGTACGTTACGTGAAGTTACGAATTTTTTAAATAAGCTTTTAAGCTTTTGAAGTTTTGGTATTACAGTTAACTAAAAATATTTTACAGGACTGAAAAAGAAAAAAAATATTGATCAACGGATTACTTACATCTTTGGATTAAAAATATTACTTAGGTCAATAAAGAATCAGCCATTTTGAATCCAAAATTAACTTGAATTTATTCGAAAACAACGAAGTGCATAGGTAGCCTATTTAATTTATTTCCTAGACTAACGAACTGTCGCACTCAGAGACGTCAGTTAACTTTAATGACAATTAAATCTATATCTGTCTCTATTTTATGTCTAGTATATTGAATAAAGTAGGAATGATAATTTAATGCCAATTAAAGTTAATTGACGTCTCTGAGTGCAGCAGGAAGTGTTTTACTAGGATTGAAATGTCAACGTATTTTTTTCTTTAAGTAAGTACCTACCTACCTAAATGGACAAAAGGCAATTTTAAAACTTGTTATTTAGGAAAAAAACTTTGAACTCATATTGTAGTTTTTTTATTCCTACTCAATAGACAAAAAAACATATTTGAAATGACAAAGTGTTACAATAAACAAAATTTAGATCGCCGCATCCATTTCATCATTTTCATTCTCGCTATCCACATTATAAAAACAAACGTTCAACAGCAATTAATATTTCCTAATTACTGTCAAGCAGTCATGTTATGTCCGCCGAGACAGCTATAATTCTGGTTATAATATTATTAAAAAAATAACTGCTTCAATTAGGGGTTAACATTATTTTAGTTAAGCAATGTTATCTTAACCGGTTTAATCAAAATAGGTACAAAAATAATATAAAAATTAAAAAGATTTTGCTAAATTACTGAACAGAAAGTAAATTGCCGTTAAACCGAAAGAAAATAAAATTTTACTATTTTATAAGTAACTTTTACTACCTACCTACTTTATTGTAAGTTTCATATTCATGTGCATAATAATAATTGAATATTTAGGTAACATCGATGAAGCAGGATTAGCAATTTATAAGAATACTAGCAGCGCCCCAGAGCTTCGCTCCCATAAAATTTCAGGAACGACGAATTAGGTATCTATTAAAAAAATATGAAAGTTTCATAAAAATCGGTCTAGCCGTTTCGGAGGAGTTCGATAGCAAACACTGTGACACGAGATTTTAATAAATAATTAATTTCAATAATTTTAATAATATAGATTTCCTCTTCAGTGACATCTAAGTAAAAAGCTAGTGCATCAGCTTTTAATGCCATCAGGGGCCTATTGCATAACAAAGTACAAGCTAATACTATTAGTGGTTTTGGTTGTAACTTGTACTTTTATGTTGCATAATAAAGTACAAGATACAATTATACAAGTATCTAAGTACAAGCTAATAATATAAGTAAATTCAACCTATAACTTGTATATTTCTGTTGCATAATAAAGTAGCAGTAATAAACTACAAGTGGCAAAATATCAGTACTAATAACTAATATAATTAGTGAATTTTACTAGTTTCTGTTGCAATATGAAGCTTAAAATACAAATTATTCGAAGAAACTTGTAATTATTTCTACGCACCTACGGGGCACCATATTATTAAAGTACTAGCTTCCGCCCGCGACTTCGTCCGCGTGGACATTCGAGACAATACTTAGGGGACAAATAACCAGGATAAAAAGTATTCTATGCTTTAATTTCATAAAAATCCGATCAGCCGTTTTTACGTGATTAGGCAGGTCCTCCCCTCACCAAGCGAGCAGCCTCGCGCGAGGCAGAACGTTTGCCACGTGCGGCGGGCCTCGCACGAGGCTGCTCACTTGGTGAGGGAGGACCCGCCTAATCACGTAAAAACGGCTGATCGGATTTTTATGAAATTAAAACAGAGAATACTTTTTATCCTGGTTATTGGTCCCCTAAGTATTTTCTCGAATGTCCACGCGGACGAAGTCGCGGGCGGAAGCTAGTAAATAATAAGTGTCTGTTTCACAACCAAAAAGTTTGTCTGAGTAGCTAAGGTACCACGAACTTTTAGGGTACTTAAGATGATTTAGGTTTCTATACCCTATTTACCCCCTGGGTTTGATTTTCGGAAAACTACGAAATGGGTTGCCTATTTGTTTTAAGAAGTAAGCCTACAAAGTTTCAAGTTGGAATGTCTATTTTACCCCCTGATTTTTCATTCAAAACTTCACCCCTATTTCAACCTTTTAGGGGTTGAATCATGTTCAGCGAGTTAAACATCAAAATAAATGCCATTTTTGCAATCGTCATCCCATAAAACCCCAATAACGACATCCATATCGATTTTTAGGTATATTTATCCCATTTAACCTCTAAGGGGTTGATTTTCGAAAATATACGAAATATGTGTTTGCTTATTTGTTTTACTTTCCGACCATAAGCCTAAATAATAAATTTAATGAAGGACTTTCCAGATACAACGTTTCATCCCCCTCTTTACCCCTTCGGGGGTGGAATTTTCAAAAACGCTGACACAGGAAAATATTAATTTTCAATTGCCAGTCTAAATACAAAATTTAAAGATTCTTACTTCAAAGCTGACTGACTTTTATACACATATTCATCCCCTATTTTACCCCCTGGGTTTGATTTTGGGAAAATTACGAAATGTGTTGCCTATTTGTTTTAAAAAGTAAGCCAACAAAGTTTCAAGTTGAAATGTCTATTTTACCCCTGATTATTCATTCAAAATTTCACCCCTATTGCAACCTTTTAGGGGTTGAATTATGTTCAGCGTGTTAAACATCAAAATAAATGCCATTTTTGCAATCGTCATCTCATAAAACCTCAATAACGACATCCATATCGATTTTTAGGTTTATTTATCCCATTTAACCTCTAAGGGGTTGATTTTTGAAAAAATACGAAACATGTTTTTGCTTATTTATTTTACTTTCCGACCATAAGCCTAAATAATAAATTGAATGAAGGACTTTCCAGATACAACATTTCATCCCGCTTTTCACCCCTTCTGGGGTGGAATTGTCAAAAACGCTGACACAGGTAAATATTAATTTTCAAGTGCCAGCCTAAATACAAAATTTGAAGATCCTAACTTCAAAACTGACGGACTTTCATACAAACATTTATCCCCTATTTCACCCCCTTAGGGGTGGAATTTCCAAAAATCCTTTCTTAGTGGATGCCTACACTATATAACGTATCTATGTGCAAAATTTGAAGTCTCTAGGTTCAGCGGTTTGGGCTGTGCGTTGATATCTCAGTCAGTCAGTCAGTCAGTCAGTCAGTCAGTCAGTCAGTCAGTCAGGACTTTGAATTTTATATATATAGATTTGTTGTAGTTTTCGTTGTAGGTAGTAAACGTTGATCGAAAATGTATCTTCAGTTGATTGAATTATCAGCAGACGAAGAAGATGAGTTGCTCCTACAAACAAGGCAACAGTGTAAATTTTACAGAAGCCCTATTTCCTCAGAAGGAGAATCATCATTTAATGATGATCATTAGAATTTATTTTCTTTGATTTTAGTTTTTATTTTATATATGTACCTAGCTATATAATATTTTTTTTTATTATTATTTTAAATTAAAATAACCCTGGTTGTGCACCCAACCACATAAAAGTCTCCAGATCACCCTAAGGTTGACTGGTAGAGAATGCCTAAGGCATTAAGTCCGCCATTGTACAATTGTGCATTAAGAATTAAATAAATAATAAAATGCACATTTTTAATTTTCTTTGCTCTTCTCTCTTACCAACCATTTTCCGCGTGTTATAAATAAACAAATAAATTATACTTTCGGAAAAAGTTTAACGTTTCTGTTCCCGCCAAGATTTTTTTTTATTGCAAAGGCTACAGATGGGCAAAGGTTTGACTCACTCAGCCAATTTGTATACTTGTAATTTTGTATGTTTTGCTTATAATATTAGTACTCTTATTACAAGATAGTATAAATTAATTATGCAACAAAAAATATGAGTACTTGTAAATAATGATGAATTCGCTTGTAACTTTCACGATAATATTAGTAATTCATGCAACACAATTTTCTAATATTATTAGCGAAAACACAAAATAATTATGCAACACGAAATAACGCAACTAGTAACTTGTTAACTAGTAACTTGTATTATTCACTAATATTATTAGTCTAATTATGCAATAGGCCCCAGCTCTCTATAACAAAAGTATGCTTTGTTTATAGTACGTAGAGCTTACGGTTGGTTCCGCGAGAGGGCGTAGTTAGAGCCTGAAATATTTTGCGTGAAAAATAGCGTTCTTTGGTTTTTCACAAAACATTCAAGACATATCTGCCTTTTATTATTAACATAATATTTATTAGGTACTTTTTTTGTTACATTTTAAAATTAAATTTCAAGTGTGATGCACAGGGATAAATTCTAATTTTGATAGTTCTTACATATGTCGCCGTCTAAAACGTTCTCGCAAATTTGCATACTGTAAAAAATTTTACACCTCTAACTGTCGTGTCCCAATACCCGCAATAAATATAAACATGACTTATGCATACCAAGAATAAATAACCATTTATACCTTAAAAGTGCCTTCAGCACTGGCATTAAAATATTTAATCATTTACCTGGAGATATTAAGGCTTTAGATTTACCAAAAATTAAATACACACTTAAAAACTGGCTTGTCAATAATGTATTTTGTACTGTATAGTTTTAAGTTTTAGTTTATAAGATAAATAATGCATGCCCGTTACGGGTATACTGTTGTTACCTACAAATCTAGAGTGAATAGGCTGCTTCTGGGTAAGCTCGCCCCATCTTAGGCTTCTTCTCAACCCTAAGGTTCAGTATGAAGCCAAGAGCAAGCCCATAATATATAAAATAAAAAAAAAATGTAACCTGCCTAAACAAATGTACACAGTTTACAGCAATAAATATATTGAATTGAATTGAATTGAATTGAGTGTCTTCCCGGTCTACTTGTCTTGATATCTGGCGCGATCGCTTTCAGTTTTGTACAACCATTGCTGCATTAATAATAATATTGTTTAAAACTGCCTTCAACAACAAGTGATGGATATCAAAGTGAAAGCGATCACGCGATAGAATTATGTTGAGTTAGCTAGACCATAGCCCCCTGATTTCGAAGATTCTTTCACAAGTAGAATACTTCATACTAGTACCTTTTAAAAATGTGAAAGTGTGATAGTTTGTACGTAAAAACGGAGCAACGGATCGACATGTTTTTTGGTATATATAAATTAATATTGGACACCATAACAAATATCACACTACCAAACTATAGTACTATAGTTTGGTAGTTACTTAGCTAGAGCACTAGTATTGTGGAAATGGGAAACAACGATGGGTAGATATTATGGGTTCAAACGAACTTTTGAATATTATTCCTCGAGTCTGGATGCACATACAGTGGCGGTCAGATAATTAAAGACAACAGTTGATTTTCATACAAACGAGGTGTCTTTGAAGCCTCGTTTCTCCGCCAAGCATTGACCTAGCTGTGATCTGATGATAGCCATCCAGGGAGTGAATGGAGGAGATTCAGATTGCTTTACATTAAACAACTGATCTGATCAGCGTTCTAAGAGATATAAGAATCAGAGATTTCAGTTTCTGGATTTCCATACAATTTTATGCAAATTTTGCGGATTTTTTAAACATATCCTTATATCTTTTAGAATGCTGATCAGAACAGTTGGGTGTGTATAGCGTACTGAATCTCCTCCAATCACTCCCTAGATAGAGTGCAATCATCTGATCACAGCTAGGTCAATCTCTGGCGGATGTCTTCCCGCCAATATGGCGAAGTCTTTATTTTTTCTTTTTTGCAATATTGATATTTGTTTTCCTCACATTCGAAGTGAAAAGCAGAGTGTATAACTCGTACATAAAACCCATTTTACCCTCAACTTGAATATCCGCCCTCGCCTGCGGCTCGGGTGGATATATAACGTCTCGGGTAAAATGGTATGTTTAATGCACTTGTTGTACAATCTACTATACTTTCCCACGTTATAGCGTCATGTAGTACACGCGGGCGAAGCCGCGGGCGGAAAGAGCTGTTTGCTATATTTTATCCCGTATTAGTAGTAGTCCCTTAATTCAACAACCTTAAGTAGGTACTTGGTGGGAAAATCTTGGGAGAAAATCAAACTTAATACTCAAAACAGGAGTATAACTTACAAACCAGTTGCCAACAAACATGATACCTATTGACCATTCTAAGCCGTGAAGTGAGCAACCTCACTTAATCAAACAACTTTTAAAGAAAAAATTAAATAGAAAACCACCCCAAATTTAAAAGTACATTGTTACGAGCTAAACAAGGGCACATGCAGTGTGACCACATTCGAGGACATTTAGAATGCACTTCTATGTCTATTATGCTATTTAGAACGGCCACGTCATGTTCGGAACATTAAATCAACAAATGAGTTAAATATTAAAAAGTTGCATTGCACCGTTTAAAAAGTAATGGGGGAGTCACATACAGTGGGATGGCACTTGGCAAATGGCAACGTTCCAATTTCAAAAGTTTTAAATTTACTTTTTTTGCTTTTTTCACAGCCTAGATAAAAGTCAATTAACTGTGATATTTTTTCTGAAATAGAAAACAAACTTACTGCGACCGCGTCATCACGTTCTACACTTTTTACAAACTTAAAAATCGAACGTGCCAAAACACAGTTCTTTCTTTAGTAAACGTACCTAACTAATCTCACCTTCTTTACGTATTTTAAAATTGGAACATTGAACATGGAACATTTTTACCTCGTAAATTATCGGTTTTCTAATGTTACAGAAACAATTAAAAAATTTTTAAAGCTCTGGCTTAAAGCAGGTATAAAAAGTTTTGTAAGCTATAAAAATCATAATTTAAAATCTATCGCAACCCTTCATTGCCCTTATAATCTGTAATATTTGCGAAACGTTTAAGTTTTATACATTTCGAGATTAACATTAAATCCCTTACATATCAATATCTCCCTACGGGCTAAAAAGTGCACGGTAATCTTTGTTTATTGGCATTTTTAACAATGGCTGCATAGAAACTTTTTGCATTATAAAGAGATAATGACCGACTTTATTAGACCATAGCTACTGTTTTTTTTAATACGTGACTTAGCATAGAGGGATTCAAAATGGCGATTATTTATAACAATGCGTAGTGTGATGGTTAGCGTAAAGATGAGCTTGTATTATTCGTACCAAGTCATGTGATCGATATCATGGCGGACTGGTCGAATAGATAACATTATATTTTAAAAGTAACAAAAGAAAAATAGAGCTTTTTTCTGTCTAATGTTTTGTTCCTGTATTTTAGAGAAACTGGACGGGCGTTTATTAAAATGAAAAAAGAAATGTTGCCTTTTATGGATTAAAAGTTTATTTTTATTTTATCTACTTACCTCTTTTCCTGACCTAATTTTCATATTAGCAGCAGTGAGAGAAGCAGGGACGGCTTCCTAGTAATTTAAATATTTTTTATTGGATCTCCAAAATGTGCTGTTAAAACCATTATCAGGATCTGATAATTGTTTTAACAGCATTTCTTGGTACTAAATGGAGAAATTTGAATATTAACTACAATTATGTAGAGAACTATACCTACACAACAACTTTTCATTTGGTAAATGATATTAAAAAATTATCTTGTTTTTGGCATCGTTAAGATATAAGTAACTAGCGGATCCTCGCGGTTTTAACCGCGTGGTACCCGTTCCCGTGGCAATATCGGGATAAAATATAGCCTATGTCACTCGGGAAGAATGTAGCTTTCTAATGGTCAAAGAATTTTCAAAATCGGTCCAGTAGTTTCGGAGCCTATTCGATGCAAACAAACAAACAAACAAACATACAAACAAGCAAACAATCAAATCTTTCCTCTTTATAATATTAGTATACATAAAGATAGATATTTAACGTCATTTTCTTAACTAAGCAAAGTTTTGACTAAATTATATGACTTATGCCACCTTCCCTAACCACCTCTACTTAATTTAAAGTTTTTCCAAAATTTTTCCAACTGATTTTTTATAGAATTGACCGCATTTTAAATGCCACTTATAAATAAGTACAGCATCCTTACATCCTTAGCACGAACGCTTAAAATCCACAATCCACTCCCATCTATTCTTAACTATATTTAATACGTTTCTACTTTCTAAATTCTATTCTCCAAAACAAATGACTGTTTCACCGAAGGCAAAGAATATATTATACACTTATGCCGAAGGGCAGATTATGGCGTAGAGCTAAATCATCTATTGTCAACAGAAAATCCCCATTAATGGGTATTAGGCCAAACATTTTTTCCCTAAGTACGTCATCGTTGTTTTTTTACTGGAAGGGAGGGGTTGTTTACGTATTAATCTATCAATGGAGGAATCGATATGGCTATTATTAGAAATGACGTAGGTTCGTCATGCGGATGAATATATTTTGGGTAAACAGTGGTGTTAGGAAATCCTAGATAGAATATTGAGAATAATGCGGAAAACAAATAATAAAATTTGTTTTCCGCATTATTCTCAATACTCAAGAAATAGATCTAAATTAAATAAATAAATATTGGACACCATCACATACATTGTTCCAATATTATGGTAGGTAATTGGCAACAACGACGGGTATTCACTCAGAACCGACCGGGAATCGAACCCGGGACCTGTAGATAGATAGATAGCGGCACCTGAACTGGTGAGTAACCACGCGGCTACAAAGGTCGTCAATGATGTGTATATTTCATTGGCATTCATTTTCTTGGTTTTGGTTCGAGACTTCAAAATCTGTGAAATATCTGACCAAACTCCAAAGATGCACGCGCACTAAAAAGGTTTTTGGAGTTTGAACTCATACAAATAGTAAGTACTGTCTAGCATGAAAATCCATTACAATGGTAATCGAATAGTAAACAAAATAAAAATACTGTTTTTCAAAAGTTGTCAAAGTGATGAAGTCATAAACAATGCCGCCCTTCAAAAGCTATCAAAGTGCTGCTGTCAAATACAGGGTGTTAGGGGCACCGTTGCAAAAACTTTAACCATGGCTTCTGACCATCATGCTGAACAACGTACAGCAAGAATTTCTTGTCGGAAATAAAAAAAATAATACATATAAAATAATATATAAAGAAATAAATACATGTACCTACAGCAATATTCTGTTATCGCAGATTTCCCTTCAGCTCTACGATTATTTCATATATAAGTCTGGTATACCTACTATCAATACTACCAATGAACTTTTCAAAGCGCCGTACACTCGGACCAATATAAAAAGCCATACTGGACTAATATTTAGAGCAATTTTTCAATGTAGCAACCAAAAGTATGTCATTATTTTCTACTTATTTTTAGCTATTTTTGAGATACTTAACATTGATGTTCGAAGTAGGTATTTTTTGCAACTTCTTCTTTAGCAACTAATCGGGACATTTTGTATGGAGAGTCGAAATATTTTTTTAATTTCCGACAAAAAATCTTGCTTTGCATTGTTCAGCATGATGGCCTGAAGCCATGGTTAAGGCTATTGCGGCGATCAAACTCAGAATTTTCAATGTTTTTAAATTCAATTTCCTGGCAAAGTATCATTGCTAGGCCTTTCAAAATATTATATGTGATAGATCTTTTCTTTATGAAGGGAAGTTACTAAAATTTATTTGAATCAAATAAATACAATGTACTAAAAAAAATATTTTCAAGACTCCTTTTTTCCGTCTTAAACTCAATTATCTCAATAACTAGTTGAGTAATCAAGCTAATTTTTTTTGTGTGAGTAGTTCTTAGTCATATCTAGGGAAGTTACTAAAATTTTTTTTTGTTATATTTATAGTCAATAACTAGTATCCCAAAATGCATCGTGCACCGTTTCGCAGCATAATTGTTCAGTCTCCGCCTGGTATTGGCGGCGTTTGGACGTGGAGACTGTATCGCTCCGATTGCGCCAAAATTGAAAAAAAAAAACTCACTCTAGGACCCTAATTTTTTTCAATGATGCTTATTTTGCTAGGAAATATTGAAATAGCGCTTCAGGATTGGGTATAGATGAGTGCTTTGCCATTTATTGCATAACCATAGACCTATGTAACCTAGGACAAGTTATTTTACTAATTACCTAAAGCAAACATCAATAGTTTGAAATAAAAGTGACGGATAATATTGCCTAAGATACTTAAGAGCCCATAAAAGTTATACCTATTTGAGTACCAATATTTTGTTGTGTTGTAGGTACATAATTAGTCTAAATTTCTAACTTCTACTACTGTATATTAAATTTATGTTCGTTTTAGGTTCCTCAAAATTGAAAATGTGAGAAAGTTAAGATAGGTAGGTGTAAAAAATTGCATCAAGAAATAAGAAATTCGCTTGTTGAAAAAGTTTTTTACAGAGACATAATGTAAAAGCAATTCTTGAAATAAAACCGATGTAAGAATTTTATATACCTAGTTGATCGAATATCACCATTACACTTTTTTGAGACTGTGAGAAGTCCAGCTTCTTTCCTTTGAGTGAGGAACATAAACCGCACCATTTTGTGAAAATTTCAGGTTCAAAACATTTTTATTACTGATTCTCTTATCCATTATTAGTACAAAATAGAGCATGCATACAATTTCTTGCAAGAAATGCTCTCGCGGTTTTGAAATTCGAAATTCGAAATCCCAACAACAATATCTAAAACCGATGGTTGAGGCGCCAGTAGCAATAAAAAAGAATGAAAAGTCTGTCAGCTGTATTGACAGTTTTAACTCTCAAATTTAACCACCGCGTCAGATAAGTTTGCGAAGTTCTGTAAGGAGACTTGCATAGTCGGAGTAAAATTTTTGATACTCTAATGAAATATTGCATAGGTACAAGTACCTCCGAAGGAGGAATATTTATTTCATTATTTAAATTTCATTGCACAAAGTATAAACAGATGGCGGGCTAACTTTAAACTGACTAACATATTATTTCAAAGATAATAAACTCATAAAAATAAATAATCTCGAAGAAGTTTTATAAACACTCTCTGCCACAAATGTCATTTATTAAAAGTAGGTGGCTAAAACGTCAGTGATTAGATTACATACCCTTTGGAAGCGGCCATGGAAGAAATGACAGTTTTGTATAAGTGGTACAAAACCAAACCGTTTCAGCTGCTCGACCCTGATGTTGTCAAAGCCAGCGGCTTTACCTTCTTTGAGCTTATCAAGGGCAAACTTGAGCTCTGTTTCTGTAAAAGCCTCGTCCAAGTGGTTAACCTCTTTACCAGGGTCTCGTGTAAATTTCTTCTGGAGACTTTTCGTGGAAGCTTTCCCATTTTGGAGTAAGTGGTGAGCGATCTGGTTTGTGGTCACATTGGAATGACGATCAGCGATTTTAGGATCATTATTTAGTTTCCTTATAAAACACCATGCCTTCTTGCTTTTATGAGTCATATCTACGCCTTCGATTAGCTTGTTCCACTTTTCTCTCGTTGTTTCGGATATGGCTTCTAGCAATTCATTCCCAAAATCGATGGTGTCCTGTGAGATGGGATCTAATTCATACTGGTCTTGGTATGTCATCCTATCATATTATATTTTAAAAACATATATTTGATGCTTGGGAGAGCAAGCGAGATGTAGTTGGTATTTATTGTGACCTCTCCAAAGCTTTCGATTGTGTTAATCACCAAACGCTTTTAAGGAAATTAAAACATTATGGTGTCTATGATAAATCGGTTAGCCTTATGCAATCATATCTATGTGAAAGAACACAGAAAGTAGTTATCAACAAAACTGAGTCTACTGGAGCCCCTATCAACATGGGCGTACCCCAGGGGTCAATACTGGTCCCTTTTGCTGTTTTTAATTTATATAAATGACCTTCCTTTTTAAGCAAAAAATCGGGTCGTTACGTTCCCTAAAATATGGTTGAGCGAAGCGATGGCTGGCTCATGCGTCATGCTCGTGAACGGGTGCTGCCAGTGGGGTGGGTCTGCTCATGTCTACTTGTGTTAAAGGTGTTCGGGATATGGTTAATAATAGTATTATATTGATTTATGTGCGAGCTGGTGTGTCTCATAGTAATTTTGGTATCCGTGTCTTACAGTAACAGCAATTTTTCTAATAATTGTTTTATTTATTCAAAAATTCCTTTTATTTGTTAATACTTATAAATTTGAATATACAGCGCAGCTTGCAGTTTCCTTTTCATTAATCCTATAATACAATGTGAATAAGATTAAGATTAGTGTGTCCATTAAACTATTTGATTCCTTGTTTAGTTGAAAATTGTTTACTGTTTTAGGTAATAAGCAAAATTGTACTTAATTTAAGCGGCATTCTGTATTGTGATGGAAAGTAACCTTACTATTATGTGAAGGTCACTTTTCAAATTTGACGACTTTGTATAAGTTAAAACAGGGAGAAAAAAAATAGCCCTTGGCGAGTTTCTTGCCGGTTCTTCTCGCTACAAGGTCTCCTGCCGTAGGATTTGCGAACCGATGGCGTAGCTTCATTGACGTTCATAAGTGTTGTTAAACAAACCTAAATTGAATAAACGATATTGAATTTTGAATTTTTGAATTATGCGAGACAGTGCTATTTGCTGATGACACTTTTATTTATTTTTATTTATTTATTTTTCTTTGGAAGACCAACAGCACACATAATAAACTTAGGTAAAAACCATAGGCAACATATGGCCAATAACAGGTCTCCACGTTTGAACTCAACTTATTATACAATAAACAATAAATGTGGACAAATTAAGTAAGAATACATAATATTGACTTACAAGTTAAAAACGAACAAGACAATTTACGAATGGATAATAACAATGATTGTTGTAAGGTTGGTTGATACAATTAATTATCAAAGAAATCTTGGCTTAATAGCCGCCTTGCTGTTGCTATGCTAGAACAAAATATATCAAATTCATTTGTTTTACAAAACTCGTTTAAATATCTGCTAGCTCGCCATAGAAATGAATTTTGTCGATAATTTGTTGCAACCAATGGTAGATGAATAGGAGTGTAGCGCCTTATTGACCTTGATGAAATATTAAAGTAAACTTTGGAAAGAAGCTCAGGAGAGTTAATTTTATTTGTTATTATTTTAAGCAAAAAAACAATATCAGATATTTCCCTTCGCTTTTGCAATGGTAAAAGGTGAAACTTCGAACAAAGATTTAAATAGTTACTAGAATTGTAAGGCAGTTTCAAACGGTAACACAAAAATTTTACAAATTTTCTCTGTAATTGTTCAATGCGGTCGATATACTTATTGTAACATGGATTCCAGATCTCCGACCCATATTCCAAAACACTTCTAACAAAAGTGCAATATAATATTTTAATTGTTTTAATATCCTTAAAATCAGCCGACGATCTCATCACAAATCCCAGAGCTTGTGAAGCCTTTTTAACAGTCCTTTCAATGTGTTTATCGAATAGAAGTTTAGAGTCATGGTATACTCCAAGGTCTCTTATTTCGGATAATCTTTTCAAATTAGTGTCTTTTAGTTTATAATCAGACAAAATGTTGGCCGTTTTTCGACTAAAGGTTACAACGGAACATTTAGACGGATTAAGATCCAGTTTATTTGCCTCGCAGTATCTGTCTAGACGCGTCAGGTCCGACTGAAGATCTGCTATATCGGATGGACATGAGATTGATTTAAAAATTTTCATATCGTCTGCGAAGCAAAGCAACCTGGAGTGATGAAAACAAGAGCCGATGTCATTTACAAAGATCAAAAACAAAAGTGGGCCAAGAAGAGAACCTTGGGGTACTCCACTAGGCACAACAACCCAGCTAGAAATATAATTGTTTATAACAACAGCTTGGGATCTGTTGGAAATATATGACTTGAACCATCTCAATAGATCACCGTTAATTCCAATGTGTTCCAACTTACTGATGAGTAAAGTGTGGTGGATTCTATCGAAACATTTGCTATAATCCGTGTAAATGACATCGACCTGCTTGCCATTATGCATACTATCAGTGATAAAATCATTTAATAATACGAGATTCGACACAGTGGATCGTCCCTGGAGAAAACCGTGTTGAGATTCAGAGAAAGAGTTCTTCAGAGAATAATATAGTTGATTATAAACTATTCTTTCGAGTACCTTAGCTACGATGCACAGCTTTGAAACGGGCCTATAATTAATTGCATCAGTTTTAACACCTTTTTTATGAACTGGCGTTATAAAAGCCGACTTCCAAATAGATGGTACATTATTTTCCCTAATTGATTTTAAAAACAGTAGATATATGGGTGTAGCAATAGATTTAGCGCAATTGGTGAGAAAGATCGGAGGTAAACCATCAGGTCCAGCTGACTTGGTGACGTCTAATGACGAGAGTAACTTAGCCACCTCCTCAATATTTATTTCAATATTAGAAATATAAGTTATCGGTACCGTATTAACATTGGCCGTAAAGTGGGATGGTCCAGATGAAGGAGACGGTTGTAAGAAAGTCGAGTAAAAGTAGTTAGAAAAAACGTTGGCAATAGAACAACCATCATTAGCTATTTGGCCTTCATATTTCATAGTATTCGGTATGTTCGATGTTTTATACCGTGATTTAATAAACGACCAAAAATATTTTGGATTTTCTTTAATCGATGTTTCAACCGACGATATATATTTTTTATAACATTCTGATTCTAAAATCTTTACTCGTTCTCTTAATAATTTATATGTACACAAGTCTGAATGGTTACCGTAGTTTTTGAATTTAGTATAATATTTATGTTTCTCTTTAATCAACTTCCGTAATGGTGACGAGTACCAAGACGGGTATTTATTTTCGCGACAAATTTTTGAGGGTACATGATTTACAATTAAATTATTAATTATGGAGTAAAATAAACTAACGGCTTGCTCAATATCTTTGTTTAGAAACTCAGTTTGCCAATCAATCATTTCAATTTTTGAGTTAATTTCAGTATAGTTACCCTTACTAAAAACGCATTTGGATCTCGTTGCATGATCTAAGTATTCATAACTAAGGGAACTAAAGTTAATTAAAATAGCCCTATGGTGAGGGTCGAGTGGAACTAACGGGTCGCAACACTCAGTAACGGTGACAGCAGAGTTAGATAATACAAGGTCTAATAATCTACCATAATTATTTAACACCCCGTTGTACTGAGTTAAATTATTTGTATGTAATTCATCTATTAGTAATTGTTCATCAATGCCAGACATATTAATTGCCGAATACGAACCATCACTGTTATATATCCAAGATATTCCACTCATATTATAGTCGCCGACAATGAGATATATATCATCGGGACTGCGTAATATAAATTCGCTAAGACTTGATAAATGGTTATTTAATTGGTCAGAGAAAGACAGGCCCATGTTTTGTTTGCATAAATAAATAACGCATAAATTCAAATTAACAGTTTTAGTACCGTTATTTTGTATAATTGGTAGTGATAACCAAAGATCTTCCGCGGTAGAATTAAATTGGAACTGAGGGGTAGACGGTAATGCTTTCCGAATTGCAATAAGTACTCCACCACCGAGACTTTGTCTAGTTAAATCATAATTTCTGTCACGACGCCAAACAATATACCTACTATCGAATAGTTCAGAATCACTTACACTGTCCAGCAACCATGTCTCCGTTAAGATTATTACGTCATACGAATTACGGCATAAGCTACGATAGAACGCTAAGGTTTTAGAACGCAATCCCCTAACGTTCTGGTTATAAATATTTAGATTAGAGTTTCTCACTTTGTTTACCTTATCCATCGGTAAAACACCTTTGACACATAAAAACTGATAAGTGTACCATAATATGTATTATAAACATGTATTAAATTAATTAAAAAACAATAATTAAACGTTTTAAAAGTGCCGGATAGGTAATTACTAACGAATAAACAAAGCAACAAACCACGCCATGGACGGCGAACGTATGATGTGCATAGCAGGACGTTCAAAGAATAATGACGATAAGCTAAATAGGAGCGACAAGGTGCGAGAATGCAATTAGAAGATGCGCATAGTGATAATTGAGGCAGAGCAAGCGAGACAGTCTTATATTTTCTAAATGCTACTCGTAGTTGAATGGACGTACAATTTAAACAATAGCAAGGCGGTATCGGTAGTGGTGGCAAGCCAGATGTTACAAACATAATGTAAGTTATAATCTTGTGTCTGATTTTACAATAACAGTAAATGTATATAGTTTCAATTAGAGAAGAACGATAAAATAAAAAGCTTATAATTTCATTACATTTAAGTAGAAAAACAAGTAAACTTAATGAGGTTGCTAGCGATGAGTAAATAAATAAATTCGTTGAAATATAACAGTTTATACAAACTTGTTTAAATCACTTAACTTGTTGATAATAAATACTCCTGACGTATCATTCTTCCTTGCATGTATTTTTCCAAACTTCACCCAGACATAGCTATAATTCCTTTCCTTGGCAAGTTGTTTGGTCTTATTTAATAAGAGCTTGGATTCAGAGTTTAGGTGATCATTAATAAACACACGTTGTTGCGAACCATGGTACCCTATGTCCTCAGCTTTTAATATTTTGCGTGTACGCGCCATGGATACAAAGTCTTCTTTTATATAGCGATTGAGGAAACTTACCACTATAGATTTTTCCTTCGAATTATATGTAGGCACTCTTGAAATGTAATTGATCTGAGTTTTCGGGAAGTTATATCCAATTTCCTTGCAAATGGCCTCGACGATATTGAATAGGTTTTCATCTTTTTTTAGTGGTACACCCTTAATCTCAACGTTGTTAAGACGTGTTCTTTGTTCAACATTGTACAGTTGAGATTTGAGGCTACTAATGGTGTCTTCAGCCGCTAAAACTTTATTCTCCAAATCGGCAACCTTCTTGTCGGAGTTCGTTGACTTCACCTTAAGGTCATCAATCCAAGAAGCCGAGAACTCACATGACTTTTTTAATTCTATAATGTCTTCTTTCATGGATCTAAGCTCTTCGACTAAGCCCGGGAGACAAGCTAGCTTAGTTTGGATTTCCTTAAGTTCCACTAGCTGCATTTTCATGTCACGGATCTCCTGAAGTATAATAGCCGAAGAAGCCGACTCGTTCGGACTAGGTGGAGCTGCACTTGCTGTCCTACAAGTAGGGCACCTCCAGGTCGATCTACGGTCCACACCCAGTCTCCTCCAGCCACCTTCAGTTAATCCGGCACAACTAAAATCCAGTTGTTTCCCACAAGCCGAGCACTGTACGCCATCGGAAAATTGGTTATTGCAAATAGCACATTCAACCATCTTGAAGACAGCAACTCAAGTTATAAAACCGAAAAAGGTTTACGATATATGAAATTCGCAGAAAACACGTACGCTTAGTTAAGTTGTCCACACCTGACTGACTTCCTCTAGTCTTTAAAGTTGACAGAGGTAATAATTGTTCTGACGAAGTAAATAGTACTTTATCGAAAGTTGCGCATTGTTTTCATAGCAATAATCCATTCCTTTACCATGGTACCATTGATGGTACTGTGTCAATTTCTTTTTGCCGTGGTACCATCAATTAATCTATCATTAAACTCGAAAAAAACAAAATGTGAAAAAAAAATCCCTGCCAAATGTAAGACAGGTTGATATTCACATAAAATTGGATGACAATGTAGTAGAATTAATTAACAGTACTAAATTTTTAGATATAACATTAGATTATCGACTTCAATGGGACCCTCATATCGAAGCCTTGGCCGGTAGACTCAGTTCTGCGGCATTTGCTGTTAAAGAAATAAGGCTCTTAACCGATATTGAAACGGCAAGGTTAATCTATTTTAGCTATTTTCAGAGTGTATTGTCCTACGGCCTATTACTTTGGGGTTCAGCAGCTAACATCGAAAGTATTTTTGTGCTTCAGAAAAGAGCTATTCGCGCCATATACAAACTTCGGCCAAGAGATTCTTTAAAACAAATCAACATATTAACTGTTGCAGGACAATACACATATGAGAATATGGTATATAATGAAGAAGTATCTCAATACATTTGTAAAACGTAGCAATAAACATCAATTCAAAACAAGAAATAAAAATAAGATTGCCGTTCTAAGGATTCGACTTGAAAAAACAAGAAGTTCGTTTTTGAGGAAAAGCGTAGCTAGTTTTAATAAAGTTCCACAGAATTTAGTAGAGCTGCCTTTGCACAAATTCAAAAGTCATGGCAAAAAATCGCTCATGGGCAAAGGATATTATAAAGTAGACGACTATTTGAAAGACCGTAATGCATGGATTGGATAATGCATGAACATGGATAAGACGAAAATCATGTCCAATGCCCATGTTGCATCCGCTCCAGTTAATGTTGGGAACATTACACTTGAAGTTGTTGACCACTATGTCTACCTAGGACAGACAATCCAATTAGGTAAGTCCAACTTCGAGAAAGAGATCTCTCGTCGAATCCAGCTCGGATGGGCAGCGTTTGGGAAGCTCCGGCATATATTTGCGTCCAAAATTCCTCAATGTCTCAAGACTAAGGTCTTTGCCCAGTGTGTGTTGCCAGTTATGACTTATGGAAGCGAGACGTGGTCTTTTACTATGGGTCTCATAAGAAGGCTCAAGGTTACCCAGCGAGCAATGGAGAGAGCGATGCTTGGTATTTCCCTGCTCGATCGAATCAGAAATGATGAGATCCGCAGGAGAACTAAAACGACCGACATCGCTCAAAGGATTGCTCAGTTGAAGTGGCAGTGGGCGGGACACATAGCGCGGAGAACCGATGGCCGTTGGGGCGGAAAGGTTCTCGAATGGCGACCGCGAACCGGACGACGTTCCGTGGGCAGGCCCCCTACAAGGTGGACCGACGATCTGGTCAAGGTCGCGGGAAGCCGCTGGATGCGGGCAGCGCAGGACCGATCGTTGTGGAGATTCTTGGGGGAGGCCTATGCCCAGCAGTGGGCGTCGTACGGCTGAAATGATGATGAATGCATGGATTTGATGTAACACATAACCTTAGCTGAACTAATGTAATATTATAATGAAAAAGTTGTAAAAGTTAACGATATAAATCTTTGGAAATATCGTTACTCCAATTATTAAAGCTGATAAGTTTATTGCGCCTATTCTTCTTATCAGTTAAAAAAGTCTTGAACGAAAATATTGACAATTCAAAAGAGCTTATTTCTAAAGTTGCATTAAGATACTTTTTATTTTATTTTATTATTTTATCCTTCAGGTCGTAAGGCCTGGCACATAATTAGGTCCTTCGTATTGCACCACTTACTGTCTTCACGCACTGGTGATCTATGTGATCACTGGCAAAGATTAGATCAGGGTTTTAACCCCTTTTCCAGCGACCGCTGTTGAATGATGACGGAAGTTTTGGATCATGGATCAAAGATAGTAGATATGTGTCCATCAACCCATTTTTCAACCTTCACTCCGTTGTCATCACTGGTTCTGTATCCCCAGTTCTCGCTATGGCTATTAAAATTACCAAGAACGAATCTAAGCGGATGGGCGTTAAAGTTCGGCGGACAGCTGAAGTAATACAGTGCATTGGGAGGTTTGTAGACTGAAGTGACCGTACAGTTACTAAGTTCGGTAGTAAGGATCTCTATGTTACTGGTGTTAGTCTGATACACAGTGCGTACCTCTTTATCTGGCATGGCGAATAAGCACTCCCATACTGTCGATGGGGGACTTCAGCTATGAGTTTCATCCCCTGAGTCAATTGTCAGGTATGCTTTAACGAGTGTGCATCTGAGTTGCATAACCTCATTCCGCCCTCTCCTTTAAACTCACGCTCAGAGAATTAAGTACTCCTTCATCATGCCTGGAATAACATGCCGGCTTCTGTTTGCCCGAGTACCTACAACCCAAACCTCTTAAAGTCGCAAGTGAATAGGCATCTTCTGGGTGAATCTATTCACACAAAATTTTATTCAAGTACTATAACCAACCACATTATAAAACTGGCAAGTTTACATTAGTAAACAAAGTATCAATTATTTCAGTTGCGCTACATTTTGTTTAAACAAATTCGACGATCTCCGTGGCCGATTGGTGTACGCACCGGTCTTCTAGGTACCACTATCTCTGAGGTCCCGGGTTCGATTGTCGGACGGGTAAATGTCGAAAACTAACTTTTAGATATTTTCTTGTATCTGGGTGTATGTGATCGTTGCTTCCAATTTTCAATGACACAAGTTATTGTATTATTTGATATTATCATTTTTGGTATTGGAATAATATGTATTTTATTTTATTTTTTTGTACTTAAACAATATTTTTATTTAAGTGTTTTTTTTATATATTGATTTATATTAGAGATTGATAGCGTGATTTTATATAAACGGTATACTTATTCAAATATTGATTAACTAAGTAGATTTATTTTGTAAAAAAGTATTGGATGATGGGCTAGTATGAGTTATTTATATTTTTTCATATTAAATTATAAGTTTTATTAATTTGATTGGAATAAATCTGAAAATGTACCTACTGGTTAGAGCAGTATACATTATTTATTTTTTTCAGTGTAATTTGTAGCAAATGTTGTAGTTTTGCCTGCGAAGATCATTTCGATAATGGATATAATAATATTATCGAAATGATCTAGAGATAGAAAATAAATATAAATAGCTGCTGCTGTGTTCTGCATTTTGAAGAATCGTTTGAAGTGACTATCTTTGTTAAAAAAAGCTTTTTTTACTACATAGGTACGAATAATATCTAAGATCTACTCTTCCTACAAACCGACGTTTACAATAAATATTCATAATAATTCTTCTTGTATTCTACATAATATAATTTCCTTAGTAAAAGCGCACATAGGTGATATTTTAGATGTAAATAGAATGCGTGCTGCATGCCGCGTCTACACATATTTCTCAGTCTACGAGAGTGCCGCGGCCGGAGTCTTACCGATCCCAGCACCCCCTCGCTTGTGTAAGCAACGGCCATCGACGATATTTTTTTTACCTATGCTATATCCTTAAAGTTTTTGCAACGGTGCCCCTAACACCCTGTATGTACTGAATTTCAGTTCCATAAGCGACTGAAAGAGGCTCTGCTCTAGTTTTCGTACAAAATAATACGATTACGATAACGGTTACCATAACGACAGTTTTGAACCCAAATACAAATAGTCAGGGAGAGATTTTTGAAAAAACGTTTCTAGTTACAAAAAATGAACGTGAAATAGTGAAGAAAAGCTAAATCAGTGAAACTCGCGTGGCTCGCCACTTTTTGATGAAGAAGGCAGGCAGCGAAAAAGCATCAATATTATAAAAAGCCCACCCATCATTCCATTGCACCCAAATAGCTCCCTCAGGAATTCCCATTAGGGAACACGGGAATCAATACGGCGAATCTTTCATTGTACAGTCAGCAGCACACCAAACGTAACACTTGCACTTCTACGTGAATTAAGTTAACGAATGTCACTTCCTTCGTCATTCACTCAGTTCATGATGTAGATCTCTTAAGTAGCTCCCACAGGAATTCCAATTAATGATCACGAGACCAATACCACTCTGCGACCTTCCGTTTACCTTCACTGTACAGGTTGTCATCATAACAAGCGTAACACTTAGGGCCAGTTTCGCCATTGTCTGGTAAGTTACTGATGATAATTTATCTATCAGTTATCATGACCCTGAGATCGGAATGAATAGGTAGAGCTATTTCGTGTACTTGTGATAATTTATATTAATTAATATATTAACCCAGATATTATATATTCCCAGATTTTTTTATTTCATTTAAAGGAATCCGTTTTGAGATTTGTTATTAAAGCTAAAAGGGTCCATTGACATAAATATCTCCGCGGAGATGTAAAAACTTTCCCATCTATGAGACACTAAAGTGAGCAGCTTTGTATGAAAATTATGCGTCGCCAAAGTTTTGATGCCAGTGGGTGTATAATAAATCCATTTATCGAGAGGGTGACGCCCAACACTTAGATAGATAGATAGATAGGCGTTTATTTGCATCAGCATGCACACATACATTACAATAAAAATTAAAATTTAAAATTAAAGCCAACCGAAAACTATTACATACAAAAAAATAAAAATAAAGGAAGTGGACTGATTGTGTGCAGAAGCGATGCAAACAGGTGAAAACTCAGCGATACCTTTACTCTAGGAGTAAAGCGCTGATTTTCAGTTTCCACCCCACCCACTTAAACAATTGAAGTTTATTATAAATAGATTTTTCACTCTTTTATTTCAAAAGTTAGGGCTGGGGGGGGACACACATTTTACCACTTTGGAAGGCTGTATCTTTCAAAATATCGACTTTAAGAAAAAATGGTTTAAAAAACCTTTATGTCATTTTTAAAGACCTTTCTATAGATACCCCACACGAATATATTTGACTAAAAAAATATTTTTTGTTTCTTTTTCATGTATGGGGAGACCCCCTTAATTTTTATATTTTTTTAATTTTTGTAATAAAATCGTAAAGCGGTTTATAGAATACATCTGCTTACCAAGTTCCAACTGTTTAGTCTTAATAGTTTTGGAATAAAGTGGCTGTGACATACGGACGGACGGACGGACGGACAGACCGACAGACAGACAGACATGACGAATCTATAAGGGTTCCGTTTTTTGCCATTCGGCTACGGAACCCTAAAAACAACGGGTTGCACTCCGGAAGTGCCGACAAAAGTGAAAAGAGCTCCCTAGACTTTTACACAAAATAAGGATTTTGACAAAAAAATAAAAATATACTGGACTGGATTTGAACCGAGGTCTTCTGGCTTCAATGCCAAGCGTTTTCTAGCCTGAGCTTTTACAACTTTGGTAACGGTGGCGAAATTTGCTTCCTATTCTAATAATGACATTGTAACAGTTTTTCGATGGTCACGTCTTACGAATTTTCGATCTGACGGTCACGTGTCCTGACGCGAGTTTAACATTTTTTACCCATCACAAAAAGTTCACAACGCCGCTAAAGAAGTTTTCACTTCAAATAGATAACCTCCTCCTTTTCAATTTTTGAAGTCGGTTAATAAGTAGTTTGCTATGCGTTCGCTACCGTAGCTGCACGCTTGGTTGCCCAAACTATCTTTTACCCCTTAAGAAATTAAAATTTGACACTTCTAAAGGGTGGGTGTCTTACCTAAATTAGAATATTACATAGTGGACGCTCAAGGTAATTGAAACTAATGCGTGCTGTGCTCGAGGACTGGAAAATGATGGGTGGGTCAGTTTATTTGTGGAAATAAAACGTATAGATTTTTATAAACGTACTTACCTAAGCAAAGCTTTTGATAAGTGCAATAGGTCATGGGCCTTTATCATACAATCACGGTAAAAAGCATGTAAAATGCCACAGAGATAGGTTAAGCATGAATAACGTGTGGGCTACTTTTTGTCCCGGAAAAATATCTCATTTCCACGCGGGCAAATCCGCGGGTGGAAAGCTAGTGATAAGTTTGAAGAAAGCCAAGTCTCGTAAGTTTCTGCAATTTTTTTATTGAGTCCATTCCAATATGTCGAGTTAAGGAGCACCGAACTAAATGGCACCTGGACCCTTGGAACTAGTCGGATTATAAAGAACTTCGGAAGGTAAAAAGAAAGGTTTGACTTGGGTAGAAATAAAAGGCGATAAATCGTAGTCAAAGAATACTATAATATTACTAACGTATCGTAGTGTTGTGTTGTTGTTGATGTTAACAAGTAAGAAATTTGGGATTTAATGTGTATTGTTTTCCATCAAGACTAATTCCTTAAAATCCTTTAATTTTGTATTTATATTTTAACTAGCTTTCCACGACGTTATCCTGCGGGATTGTGATATTTTTCCGGGATAAAAAGTAGCTTATGCTTCTCTCCAGGCTACAAAGTATTTGTGTCCCAAATTTCAGCCAAATTCATTCAGGCATTTTGGCGTGATCGAGTAACAAACATCCGAACATCTAAACTTTCACATTTATAATAATAAAATATTAGTAGGAAGTAGGATGGGTTCATGGATGGTTTGAAAACACAATTGGACCCGGTAGGTGGCGCTGCTGTCGGTATTTAATGCTAGCAGTACGACGTTCGCCGGTTCAGCTAGTAGTCATCATCATCAGCCATTTAATGTCCCCACTGCTGGGGCACTGGCCTTACTAATGGATGGATAAGGAGAATGGGCCATGACCCACCACTTGGACCCAATGTGGGTTGGTGGGTATTAACGGCTGCAAAAGCAGCTGGGACCAACAGCTTAACGTGCCTTCTGAAGCACGGATGAGCTCGACATGAAAAGTTGGTCACCCATCCCGTGACCGACCATTGCGAAAGTTGCTTCACTTTAAAGTAAAGTAACGTTGCGTAAAGTAATATAAATAAATAACAGTATAAGTTTCGTACCTCATGGAGCGAGGTCAGTTAACCCCTTGACCCCACGTGTGCCCATATGGTTGCGTAGAAAATTATTAATTACCTAGATGTCCGATAAGACGTTAATTACTTTCTTACTGTTTGTACGATAGGGTTGAGGGAGGTTGGGGGTCAGGTGGGCCGGCACCAGAAAATAGATTATTAAAATTGTTATAACTGACATCAAACCATAATTTAAAGTTCGAAATTATGCAAGTGGCAAAGTAGAAACTACCAAATAGCATAGATAAGGTGATGTGCCGACTTTCTCATTATTTCTGGAAGGCTTGTACTGTAGTAATTAGAATGCATGGCAAGGATGTTAGAATCGTACCCCAGTAATTAGAATTCATGGTAAATAAGATACATTTTAAGAGACAGTTTGCTCTTTAGAAATGCTCTAGCCACCTGCAAAGACTTGAATTCTGTAAATTAACTTTGATATAAACTCGCAATGTGAAAAAAAATACGAAAAAATCTTTTATGTCACGAAATGAATTTGGTACTGTAAACAAACTATGCAAATGCAGGTCACTAATATTTCTGTAAAGACTGTGTTTCATGCAAATGGGGCACGATTTTTTTTAAACGGAGAATCCGTAATTCGTTATTTAGCTGATGGCAGCCCTAAGATCACACCACTGTCTCAGCAAGTATGATCTGCGGGCACCCATGTATTTAATTTCAATACTACTTATAGGACAATGGTCTGGCCATCGTAACACTCATAATGTGGGCACATTCAGTAGCGAACACATTGCGACACAGATGCGTAATGTGTAATGCGTAGGTGCACCTAACAAATGAGCCGTGAAGGGTTGTGTTTGCGCATTCGTCAATAGTTTACATCGTATTGCGACGCTACGGACGATTGGCTGTGACGAACGTTGGAATTTATTTATGAGGGTGTTGAAATATGGCTCCCATCAGTTTCTTATATTGATCAAATAATTCATATGGATCATTGCATAATGATTGGTTAGTGCTTATACTGGTTGGTGCATAAAATATTTATTTCATAAAATATGAATCACTTAGTCACCCACGACTGACTTATTAAATATAAGCATAATTTTTATGCATTTGCCACCGGCGGGAATCGAACTAGTACACAACAAGGGTCTGCAAACGTGACACATGGCTAACCCCTTGCTGTATTCAAAATAATTCAAATCAACCAACTACTGACATCTGTTCTGTGGGCATACGGGGAGAAAAAGGTTAAGTCGTTTCTAATAAATGAATATAATTTTTTAATGTTTACAAGGTAGGTTTACTTTCTTGTTTAGGAATATGATCAATCGACGACTTGGCGGGGGCACTGCCGTGCCCTCAGATAAAATACAAACTACAATTTATAAAAGACTAGCTTTCCGCCCGCGGCTTCGCCCGCGTGAACACGACGTTATCCCGCGGGAATGTAATATTTTTTCGGGATAAAAAGTAGCCTATGTTCCTCTCCAGGCTACAAAGTATCTATGTTCCAAATTTCAGCCAAATCCGTTCAGCCGTTTTCGCGTGATTGAGTAACAAACATCCAAACATCCAAACATCCAAACATCTAAACTTTCACATTTATAATATTAGTAGGATATGCTAAATGCTAATACCAGAATTAGTAGGTAGTAAAGTTATTAGTTTAGCGGGCAGCGCAGGACCAATCGTTGTGGCGATCCTTGGGGGAGGCCTATGCCCAGCAGTGGGCGTCGTACGGCTGAAATGATGATGATGATGAAACTTATTAGTAATTATTTTCAATTCATCTAACATAGCACGTAGCTGAAATTTTGTATCAATATCATCAGCAGTATGACGCCCACTGCTGGGCATAGGCCTCACCCAGGAAATTCTGAATAAGGTCTGCAATTTATTAGCAACTAGCACTTCGCTCGCGACTTCGTCTGCGTGGACCCTCTTTTTACCCCTTTGGAGGGTGAAATTTTAAAAAAAATGTTAGTTTACATTTAACAACAGTGAAATACCCTATTGTGAGTATAAACCAAACCAAAACCTGTGAACGGAATTCACTTTTATTTTAGCTATGAACTATACATTTGTCGTATCATAAAGCAACACTTTTACTACCGCCAGTACTTAACCGGTAGCACGCGCGCGGGACATTTTGATCCCACTTAAGATATTCCCAATTTACATACAAAATTATTGTTCCTTGGGGTGCGTGGCGTACCGCGTAACGCACCATTTCGCGGTCGCCCACGACACAAGACGCTGCACGCTTCATTAAGTGTGTTTTACGACCATTTATAAACTATTAGTCATATTCAGGCGATTTGCCGTCTTTTACATTATACATTTTTGTAACATAAAGAAATATCTTTGGTTTTCAGTAGGTACATAATTGGGGATAACTTTTTCAGCTTGCTATATACTTACCTTACATATTAGTTTTCTTTCTTTTAATAGCACCACACTGTTGATACGTACATCTTGTGATCACTATCACCCCAGTTGCATAAAAAAAACGAGATTATTATTATATAGCTTTCGGTGTGGTTTCAAATATAAATCCTTAATATCTAAAAAAAAGCTCTAGGTACGCTCTTGCGGCTCTATTTTAAAATTAAACATAACCTTGGTTTTCTTCCTAGCTTACAATAAAGTACCCGATCAGTTGTCCACATTGATTTTGTCAAAAGTGGCTTTTAGTCATTACCGCTTTTGACTTGTTGCTACCACATCAGATGAGATTTTAGGCTAAAAAATATAACCACTAAACAAAAGGAAAATTATATTAGTGTGCAAATCCATCACCAAAAATTAATAAATTAACATAAAAGTTAATGTACAATATTAATATGAACGTTATATAAAATTGAGCTTAAACACAACAATGTTATTGAGACACAACTGTTTTGTTTTGTCCACTCCAAGTGCCTAAAGCTATATTTACTAATCTCCCTAATGGTCTAAATACTGTCATTTTAATCCTTTTTCATGTCCACGATATTTCCACTGGACCCAAATAAACTATGGAATTATTGAAGCCGAAACGAGATCTCACCCCTTTTAAAAACACAATGGTACTGACCATAATTGTACCCATATCTGGCCCATTGTTATCTAACGAGCACATATCATTATTTTAACGAAATAATTAGGTTGTACATGCAAAACTGGTCAATACGAGCCCGCGAACAAATGGTTATTGTAAAATAAATAATTTAAACGTCCAACAATAGGAGCGCGTGCTTAAAAAATGTGATTGCGCCAAAATGGCCGGTGGGCGCCATGGGGTTGGGTACATCTGCCTTGATTTCTACGAGTTTATCGAAATAAATTTGTTTTTATGGACGTTTCGACTAATTTGCTTATTCAGAAGTAAATGAGGTTAACTTTATTTAGATAAGTATAACGGACAAGCGATTCGTTAGTGAAATTTAAGTAAGTAGGTCATTGGAATTAAATATAGATATCTACTTTTCTATTTAATACTTTGCTTCATTGGTTAAATCTGGGTCACCACTCAAGAGTTATACTGTGACAGACGGATTTCTATTATCTTTCAAAAATACAAATATGAGCAACACATTTTAACTTTATTTATACACAGCGGGAAAGCACTTCGCCTTTATCACACCATGTAAATGGTGACATCATAAGGCTGAAGGTAGAACCGCAATACTCCCGGAATCCTCAATCATTGAGGTACTGACTATCTTATCTGTAACTGCCGGAACACAATAATGCTGAAAACATCATTGTTATGGCGTTAGACTTAGATATGATGGTGGGTAGCTTTATATCCAGGAATTAATAGGAAATATTGTAATGGAAATAAATACCAACACGAGTACATTCCGGGCGGGAAACGAACTCATCATCATCATCATCATGTCAGCCGATCGACGCCCACTGCTGGGCATAGGCCTCCCCCAAGGATCTCCACAACGATCGGTCCTGCGCTGCCCGCATCCAGCGGCTTCCCGCGACCTTGACCAGATCGTCGGTCCACCTTGTAGGGGGCCTGCCCACGGAACGTCGTCCGGTACGCGGTCGCCATTCGAGAACCTTTCCGCCACACTTTTCGACAACCTGTCCCGCCCACTGCCACTTCAATGATGCAATCCTTCGAGCTATGTCGGTTGTTTTAGTTCTCCTGCGGATCTCATCATTTCTGATTCGATCGAGCAGGGAAATACCAAGCATCGCTCTCTCCATTGCTCGCTGGGTGACTTTGAGCCTTCTTATGAGACCCATAGTAAAAGACCACGTCTCACTTCCATAGGTCATTAATCTCTTGCAAACGAACTCACACCCTTGGAATCCGGATTCCGGTCCAAAGCTCTACTTGGGGTTTAGGTGGAGCGGGTGTTTTTTTTTTGTATATTTTTCTTATAAGTACTTACATAAATTATTATTGTGACTAAGTACATAAAATTTATTTAAAAAATCATACCCAAGTTTTTATTTTACATTGTAATAAATTATATATTCTAATAATTACAATAAAGTACTAATTCTCAAATCAAGTCAAGTCCGAAATACCTCAATGTCTCAAGACAAAAGTCTTTGACCAGTGTGTGTTGCCAGTAATGACCTATGGAAGTGAGACGTGGTCTTTTACTATGGGTCTCATAAGAAGGCTCAAAGTCACCCAGTGAGCAATGGAGAGAGCGATGCTTGGTATTTCCCTGCTCGATCGAATCAGAAATGATGAGATCCGCAGGAGAACTAAAACAACCGACATAGCTCGAAGGATTGCATCATTGAAGTGGCAGTGGGCGGGACACATAGCGCGGAGAACCGATGGCCGTTGGGGCGGAAAGGTTCTCGAATGGCGACCGCGTACCGAACGACGTTCCGTGGGCAGGCCCCCTACAAGGTGGACCGACGATCTGGTCAAGATCGCGGGAAGCCGCTGGATGCGGGCAGCGCAGGACCGATCGTTGTGGAGATCCTTGGGGGAGGCCTATGCCCAGCAGTGGGCGTCGTTCGGCTGACATGATGATGATGATGATGATGACTAATTATAACAAGGCAAATTATAAATAAGATGGAATAAAAAAGTTCGCTGCGTGCATTTACGTTGAATTTCGATTTATTGAACGCTTCCAAAAAATTGCCAGAAGTTAAATATAGGTAAGTTTACGTTGAAAAGGACGTCCGAACTGTGGTTAGTAAAATGATATGTTAGATAATATGATGAAATAATAGTTTTAGAGGCCGTATCTAGGTCACGGGCTGCCGGTCAGATTAGGGGTGCCTCTACTAAGTTAACTGTCTGCGCCCCGATCGCCGTAATCTTATGGCATGGTGATAATCTTTGGAACTAAAACAAATTTCATACGACACTCTATTTTGACAGCTAATTTCCTTATTGCAAGTGACTCCTCTGTCACGGATGTCACCGGGACAGACAGGAGTCTGGGACTATTATAGGATTACCAGCATTTTTATAACATAAAAATGTTACTTAGATCACAAAATAAAATGCCATTGATTTAAAGCGGCACTTGTATATTGTAGAATTGGTAAGTTTAAAATTACAAAATATATGTTTAATAACAAGTTCAGCAGTAAAAACTGAGCAGTAAACTAAATAAAAATTATTAATAAGAAATATTGAAATGGGCAAATAAATAAATATTGAGCTGTAATATGACTGAATAGGCAGTTATTAACGGTCAGTTAACAAATCGGAATAGCCGTTAAGAAATCTCATTCTAAACAGTTCTTAAAAAATAAGGCGGTAATATGTACACCATCTTTATTAGTCTGTCCGTCCGTCCGTCCGTATGTCACAGCCACTTTATTCCGAATCTTTTAAGACTACACTGTTGAAACTTGGTGGCTAGATGGATTCTGTAGAGTGCATCACGTTTTTTTTTATAATTCTTTGTTTTTTTTTCACAAAAAAATAACCACGTTTAAGGATTAAATTTCTAACCTATCACGTGTTCTACACAGGACTTCCGAGGAAAACTCGCTCACTACTGGCGGAGCCACTTCACTTTAAAAATTTCATTAAGGTTTCTTAAATATTTTTTTCTCAAAATAGTTCTTTTGAAAGATATACATTTTCTAAGTAGTAAAATGGGAACCCCTCCACCTTCTGACTATTAAAATAAAAAGTGAAAAATCTATAAATAATAATATGCCCACCGTGAACTGCCGAACTATGTATCTAACTGCCCATTCCATCATTTTACTGGCCATTCATTTATTACACTGCTTGAATAATTTTAAAGGCGAGGAATTCCGACCGAAATAGGCACGCTAACGCTTGCTCGGCCGCGCTCTATACACTTCGCGCGGACCAAAAAAAACAACCAAAAAAAATTCAATTAAAAATGAAATAATAAAATAAAAAAATTATGACGCCGGAATCCCTCGGCTATTCAAAGACAATTATTTTCATATGTTTTTCATTAACTAAAACCAAGTATACTGCAAGTAATATGATATTTTAATTATTATTAGACGGATGTTTGGGATTTTATTTGACACAGTAAAATATCACCAATCGAAAAAAAACCGCCGGAAGCACTAGATGAATAACTGTAAAATAACATATATTTTTTCCAAATTTTAAGTAGTTGTGATTTACAAGTAGGTAATCCATAATTTAAAATACCCTATTTTGGGGAATCGACGCCTTAAGCCTTCATTGTAGGACGAATTAACCGCTAAATTTTCTTTTTATTACTATTCATGTTTTACTGCTGTAATAAATTTTTCATCTCTCATATTCTGAAAGTAACTCATACCTTGCCTAAAATGCGGGTTGAAAAAGGTATGTGGCGGCCCTAGGGCCGTTATGAAATTTAAAAAAGGAATAGGAGGAGTCATGTCAAAATCTGTAATAGCATCTACACACGTTCCGATCCGACAGCCGATTTGGTCTGCTCCCAGACCAAATCTACGCTACACACGTTCCGATTTGGTCAAGGAGCAGACCGAATCGGAGGTCGGATAGGAACGTGTGTAGAGTCTTTAAGTTTCTCTTTGGACGTTTATTTTCCATAGGTATGCAGGCAAAGGCACAGAAGCCTATACAGCCATGTTTTGCTATTATATAAAATAATTAATATCGTAGAATTATTACTTTAAATCTAAAACATTGTTTTTTTAAAAAAATGCGTTTTTAGAAACAGATTACACCAAATAAGTTATTTGTAACATAAAAAATCAGGCTTTTAATTTCATGGAATTGCATAGAGTACGGGTCAAACACCAAACAAGACTGTATGGACTTAGTTTCCCTTGCCTTCCCTAAAACAGAGAAAATGAACAAAAAAGTTAGTCTTTCGAAAATTCCGCGGCCATAGGAAAAATATTGTTTAGATTATTTGTTTTTTTTTTACTTTCCTCATATTCAAAATGAAAAGTTTAGTGTTTACTTCGGGCGTATGGACCCATAACAGTCCCTTGCTAAACAATCTACTATACAACCACCCGAAAATTAAATAACTGCTGAAATATTTTTCAACTGATCTTAATAACATAACAAATGTTTAAATAACAGTTGGAAAAATTATTTCTCAAATAAAATCCTTTTTCAGATAACTATATATTTGACGACCGATTTGGCGCAGGGGTAGGATACCTGCCTTCTGCGCCGGAGGTCTCGGGTTCAATTCCCGAACAAGACAAATATTTGTGTGCATGAACATGTCTATTTGTCTTGGTCTGGATGTTATGTATGTATATTAAGTATGTATTTACAAAAAAAGTATAAAAGTATATATTTATCCGTTATCTAGTTTCCGTAACACAGTTTCTTAATGATAACTACCATGAGCTAGATAATTGGTGTGATTGTAAGAAACTTATTTATTTATTATATTATTTTTTACATTCGACGGACCTGTTCGGGAGCTAGGTGGGTGGCAGGTGTCAACTATATTAAAATACTAGAAATAACGTTTATTTCTAGTATTTTAATATAGAGTCCTATTTTGTCAGCCCTAAGAAAATCGTCCCTAACTCTTGGTCTTGGCGTCCTTGGTACCAATTTGTAGACATTGTTAGGCAGGGGTGGCGAACCTTCCCACGACATAAAGGACAAAAAACTAAATCGGAACTGGTCGCAATTAATATGGTCGCTGGAATGATTGCGGTAATTACAGAGTGTCAGTTTAACGAAATTCTTTGTCAACTAACGGTGTCTTTTAAATTACCTTACAACATGACAGGAGAAATTCATTTGTAACGTTGATTTTCAAATAACTTATTACTTTTTTTGCATTTACAGTTAATTTTTTATGAAAATGAAATATTCGAGAAAAAAATTACTCATCCTCCAAGGAGCTAGATTCTCGGCGGAGGTACTTAGAATGTAGGTAGTTTTTTTCTAATGTTTCATTTTCAATACGTTGATTTTCTTTTGTTTTTAACGTATTTAAAAAGACATTAACTAAATAAATTGTTTCGCCAATTTACATCAAAGACCGACGCAGTTGAATATACGTATGCATTACACCCATTAATTTGTAAACCATTTATTGTACTTCAAAAACGTAAAAATATCAACCCCAAATATCAATTCTTGCTAAATAAATAAATATAACTGACCACCATGCCTAATGCCATGGAACATCAAACATTGTGAGGGTACATCACCCTCGTTTTACTTACACCATGATATAATCATGGGTACAATTTCTAATATACGACTACACTATCTTTATTTAAATTTGAAAATAAATCTCTTTCTTTTAGAATATTAAAGACTGCAATGTGTATTCAAGTGTCATTAAGAGTATACTAAATTATCATTTGCTTTTATTCTAAGCAATAATCTTTATTTCCCGTTTCCTATCTATGTTCTACCTACCTGACAAATATTGGAAATAGATAACATTGAGGCAATAAATGCTTTTTTGTACCAGAAAGGAATCATCATCATCATCAGCCGAACGACTCCCACTGCTGGGCATAGGCCTAGCATAAGGCCCAAGGATCTCGGCAACGATCAGTTCTGCGCTGCCCGCATCCAGCGGCTTAAAAAGGAGATGAAACAATTGGGTATTTGACTGTTGTGGAAATTTAGATATCGAATTATGACATCCAGAAATATAAAATTATTGAATAACAAATGTGAAAAAAGAAATTCAATCTGTATTATAACAAGCGAATTATGAGCTACTTAATTGCGACTCTAGCTATCTCTTTCTGAAACGAAATTTTCTATAACGAGAGTATGGCGTTATAGAAATGTGACGTCACGTTTCTATAGCGCTCTCCTTATCTAATTAGAAAGTTTGATGCTCTATATCTCTGAAAATATGCAAGATATTTGAAAATAAATACTTATGTTGTGTTGCTACTAGGTCAATAAACATTTTAAGTCAATAAAAAAATTTCAGTCAAATACCCAATTATTTTAACTTACAGTGCATAATTGAACGACAATTTAATGAGATTTAACAAACCTTTGTTTTAATTTTATTTTCACCAAAACATGCTCAACAATCATTGTCACATCATTATGTACAACGTATTTATTGAGTGTCTAGTGTCATGTCATCATTATTTGGAAGTAACAAAGTGCATTTCAAATTATTTGCTAGGGGGTAAAGTAGGGAGTGACGCTATGCGGGCGACAGATGCATTTTTTTATGTTTTCGGTGAACAACGGCTTTGGGTAAGCGAGTAACTTCATTCTATTGGAGTAAAAAAAATCGCAGAGTATTTAATATTTTTATGTAAGTGTTTCAAATAGCGAATTCAATACCTAGAATTCTTGGTTCGCCATCCCACGTGTGGTTTAATTTGTGTGGTGCATTATTTTAATGCAGGAAGACTTGTATATCATCATAGTACAGTCAGCGTCAAATTGATCTAAGCGTCTAGAGTAGTCAAAAAGATCTGAAAAACATAAAACCAATTTGATCTAGGCAGTTCGAATCATCATATTGTTGTAAGCGCGCTAGGTGTTCACAATATCTAGGCACTCATTGTTTCATATTTATATGAGCAATCAGAGTGTTCAAAATCATCTAAGCAAACAAAGCTCTCAAAATATCTGTGCAATATGGTGTTGTACATTATGCACAGATGTTTTGATAGCTTTGTTTGCTTAGATAAATTTGAACACTCTGACTGCTCATATAAATATGAAACAATGAGTGCCTACATATTTTGAACACTGCGAGATTACAACAATATGATGATTCGAACTGCTTAGATCAAATTGCGTTTATGTTTTTCAGATCTTTTTGACTACTCTCGACGCTTATATCAATTTGACGCTGACTGCACCTACTTTCCTTGATAAAGCATGATAAAGACTATCAAATTGATATCCGCGCCTCCGAGAATCCGACCCGATGATCTAACCAACTAAGCTACCGAAAGGCTTACGATTTCATACTTGTCGAATTTTGCCGCAAAGTTACTTGCAGGGCTGGTATTTTTTTACAAGCTTTTACACAACTACAACTAACTGATTTTTTACAACTAAGGGTGTTTGTGCACTACCACTGAATTTTACCGATCCGGAAAAAAACGGATGCTTGTATTTAATTAATTACTATTATAAATAATTAATTATTAAAATACAAGCATCTGTTTTTTTCCGGATCGGTAAAATTCAGTGTAGTGCACAAACGCCCTAACTAACTTGCCATGTTAGTTAGTTAGTTAGTTCGTTCGTTAGTGGGGGACAAATCTTTTGACGCACTTCCCAGCACCTTCCTAGTGTCCGATGGAGCTGAAATTTTGTATTTAGGTTTGGTTTAGATGACAATACAATATTTAAGTACAGTCAGCAAAAAGCTCGTCATGAAAATGATTTTCTTACTAAAAACTTATTTACAACTAACTTGCCATGTTAGTTAGTTAGTTAGTGGGGGACAAATCTTGCAAGCTTAGTTTGACCCACTTCACAGTGTCCGATGGAGCTGAAATTTTGTATACAGGTTTGGTTTAGATGACAATACAATATTTAAGTACAGTCACCAAAAAAGCTCGTCATGAAAATGAAATTTTTACTAAAAACTTATTACTATCACAATTTTTCCTTTACTCACAGAACAGCATTGTGATTGCATAGAAACAATTTAAAATCTTAAATTAATATTAATCAATATGTTAGTTTATTAACAACGATTTCATCCGCGTGCTTCCCGTTCCCGTGGGAATATTGGGATAGGAAGTTGCCTATGTGCCTATCTATCGTATTGTCTATCCCCGTCTTCATTCCAATTTTCATCCAGATCAGTTCACCCGTTCCACCCTGATTGAGGAACAACCGTCCCAACATCAATACCTACTTTCGTATTCATAAATATTATGTGAGATTTTTTCACTTTACGTTTAAATTCTACTTCTACTTAATTTTATTTTCTACCTACTTAATATTGCTTCCTTTGAATGCGTTTAGAATCTTCATAATATAATCCTCTTATAAACCATTTTTACTATTTCATCATACCATACCGACTGAACTTTTATTTTTCAAATAGGTACTTAAATTGGAATTTTCGATTCGGAAATTGAAATCGGCGGAATTTTAATATCCGGCAAAAAAATGTAATATTGATTCCATATGTACTGTCGAGTACACAGTAACCAAAACAGTTGCATTATTAAAACAGCTCTTATTTTTAAACAAAATAAGGACGCTTTCTAATTTAACATGTTTTACCTAATGTGCTAATAGTGTGCTTTCGTTAAATGGGTCAAACAAAAGGAGTCCGTTTTCAAATGTAACTGGTTCCTGCAAAAAGTAATTGAATAGTTTGCAGAACAATTGACGAATCAGAAATTATTGCCACAATAGTTAGATATAACGTTACTATAACTGCTCTATTGTAGTACAATTGTCTCTTATGAAACTTTTATGTTAAAACTTATTTTGACAGTCTTTAGACAAAACTATTTGCTTTTCGACTTAGCAGCATTAAAGAATTATTCTATTCTATTCTTTTCAGCAGCAGTCCAATAAGACTAATTTTAACAGCGTAATCAAAATTTTAAACCATTCGCTCGCTTTAAAGATATTTTTGTTTTTCTTTTTTAATTCACAACGGTGTAAGTACGGCTGAAGGTAGAGCGCACTAGGTACTCCCGGAATTCTCAATTCAACCCACCTTAAGTTATGTTTCTCAAATATTACGGTTGTTTCAACGATGGCGGATATTGATATATTATTAACAGCATCGACCAGTTTAGTGAGCTTTTATTACTAAGCACGGTCAAACGTTTGTTATTATGAAGGCTGATTTACATTGATCCAGTAGCTCGATCCAGTGTCGGCACTGGATTGGCACTGGATCAATGTAAACATGTTTCAATCCAGTACAGCGTCCAGTAAAACATGTTTACATTGAGGCTGATTTACATTGATCCAGTAGCTCGATCCAGTGTCGGCACTGGATTGGCACTGGATCAATGTAAACATGTTTCAATCCAGTACAGCGTCCAGTAAAACATGTTTACATTGAGGCTGATTTACATTGATCCAGTAGCTCGATCCAGTGTCGGCACTGGATTGGCACTGGATCAATGTCAACATGTTTTACTGGACGCTGTACTGGATTGAAACATGTTTACATTGATCCAGTGCCGACACTGGATCGAGCTACTGGATCAATGTAAATCAGCCTCAATGTAAACATGTTTTACTGGACGCTGTACTGGATTGAAACATGTTTACATTGATCCAGTGCCGACACTGGATCGAGCTACTGGATCAATGTAAATCAGCCTCAATGTAAACATGTTTTACTGGACGCTGTACTGGATTGAAACATGTTTACATTGATCCAGTGCCGACACTGGATCGAGCTACTGGATCAATGGAAATCAGCCTCAATGTAAACATGTTTTACTGGACGCTGTACTGGATTGAAACATGTTTACATTGATCCAGTGCCAATCCAGTGCCGACACTGGCTCGAGCTACTGGATCAATGTAAATCAGCCTCAATGTAAACATGTTTTACTGGACGCTGTACTGGATTGAAACATGTTTACATTGATCCAGTGCCAATCCAGTGCCAACACTGGATCGAGCTATTGGATCAATGTAAATCAGCCTCAATGTAAACATGTTTTACTGGACGCTGTACTGGATTGAAACATGTTTACATTGATCCAGTGCCAATCCAGTGCCGACACTGGATCGAGCTATTGGATCAATGTAAATCAGCCTCAATGTAAACATGTTTTACTGGACGCTGTACTGGATTGAAACATGTTTACATTGATCCAGTGCCAATCCAGTGCCGACACTGGATCGAGCTACTGGATCAATGTAAATCAGCCTCAATGTAAACATGTTTTACTGGACGCTGTACTGGATTGAAACATGTTTACATTGATCCAGTGCCAATCCAGTGCCGACACTGGATCGAGCTACTGGATCAATGTAAATCAGCCTCAATGTAAACATGTTTTACTGGACGCTGTACTGGATTGAAACATGTTTACATTGATCCAGTGCCAATCCAGTGCCGACACTGGCTCGAGCTACTGGATCAATGTAAATCAGCCTCAATGTAAACATGTTTTACTGGACGCTGTACTGGATTGAAACATGTTTACATTGATCCAGTGCCAATCCAGTGCCGACACTGGATCGAGCTACTGGATCAATGTAAATCAGCCTCAATGTAAACATGTTTTACTGGACGCTGTACTGGATTGAAACATGTTTACATTGATCCAGTGCCAATCCAGTGCCGACACTGGATCGAGCTACTGGATAAATGTAAAGCAGCCTTGAAACGCCAACGCGAGTGTGAACACCGCGCTCGCATCCCCCGCGAGCCCCTTTGGCTCGTGCCCAAAATACCGCTAGCGCTCCCGAACGCGAGCCCGGAGGGTCACGCACAACACGACACGAGACGAGCCGCGAGAGCGTAACTGCAGTATAACAGGGTGCCTACCATCAACTCTTATTGCGGTTTTGTTTAGGACCTAAACTGAACTGCTTCGCTTATTCGTACCACGACAGCTTAATATCAATGACAGCGATTCAGTGATCATTCAATGACATTTCACAGCCGCTGAGCTGTCATCAACTCTTATTAGACTTATAACTCGGCCAAGCTAACATGACATCTGCAGGTTATACCCGTCCCTTTCACTCTCCGGGCATGTCAGAATCGAGTGAAAGAGACGGGTAGAAGAAAAAGGGCACAAATCGTTCGGTCATTCACATTTAGCAATTCATTTGCGATCCAGTTTCATTTTAGGAACCTATTCTGCATCGCGCTATTTTTGAATCGCTGTCTTAAAGTTGATGGTAGGCACCCTGATATTAAAATTCAATAAGGTTTAAATTCAAACTTGTTAACATTGACACTGACATTTATAGTTTTGACGCTTTCAAACAAATTATTAGCAAAATGGGCCATGATTCAACTGGTTCGACTGCACCCGACCCGGGACCTCCGGGTCTGATATCGGTGGTGTGAACCACTAGACCACAGAGGCGGTTGAAATATAATTTAAATATAAATAAATGTAAATATTAGCATGGATGTACCGGAGGAGATGTCAAATTAAGGCGCTACTCGGAAAAAGTATGGACATTTTGATTTAAAACTATAGGACGGTTACAGTTGTTACAAATCTGGTAATAAGATATATATTTCTTCATACCTTCACCAGTATGGAACCCACAGTATAATGTTTATAAGTCACGTATAGAACGCTTACAGGAGAAATTTTTAAAACACTTATGTTTTCGAGCTAAAATTCCTTATGATTCGTATCAGTATGAGGATCTGTGTAAGAAGTTCCACTTTCTTCCCTTGCACTTGCGTCGTGACGTGACATAGCTGATGTAATCTTCCTTATGAAGATTTCATCCGGCTTAGTCGACTGCCCTGAACTTCTTTCCAAACTCACTTTTAAAGTACCGCGTAGCCAACGAAGAAATAAAACATTCCATTTGTCGTTATGTAGAACTAATTATAGACAGAATAGTTTTATCCGCAGAGCAATGAAACAAGCTAACAAATTTGCAAATAGTTGCGATCTGGATGTGTTTAGTAATGGTATCCCAAAGGCGAGAACGCTTATTAGTAGGCTTTTCTTTAATGACAGGTAGATATTTAGTTTTTTTTAACCCTAACAATTGTGCTTAAGTTTTGTTATGTTTTTAGTTTGTGTTATCCTTGAATTTATTAGTTTATTTTCGCTCACTTTTGTTTTTTGTTTCTTTATTATGCTGTAGCTACATGTGTAAATCTGTTAATAGCTTTTATGTTGCTTAAGCTGTAAACTATTGAAATTTAGTACGCTGATGATTTACCGAATAAATATAAATAATAAAAAAAAAATACCTTTATCTAGATTCGTATAGTTTCAAAAACACGATTTTATGATTTTGCCTCGACACTTTTTCTTTTCGAAAAGACCTCTAAAAAATACGAAAATTATTCATTTTATGGGGATTATTCTTAAATGGGGTTACTTACACTATTGGAAATTGGTTTAATTAGTGGACACCAATAATATTTAGGATCGTATAGAATCATTTTTTTTTTAAATTGCTGTATTTTTTTAATACGAAGTGATTTTGTGTTTTTTTTGCCTAATCTGCAAAATCGGTCTCGCTCCCGCGCGCGTCGTTTTCTCATTGCTATCTCGCTTCAGCATAATTTTTCCGAGTATCGCCTAAACACAAAACTGGTCACAGCAATTTGCCTGCCATTCTGGCGCGTTCATCACGTTCATCACGGCGCGTGCCTGACGGCACGCGCCGTCATATGGGCACACGCCGTGCGTTACCGTTTAAAGGTTATATGGGTTTAATTTTCGACTCACTACTTTATAATTAGCGGTGCAAACAATTGTACATTTAGAAAGAAAGAAGAAGAAAGAAAATACATTTACTTGGAACATTCACAAAGAAAGGAGAAAAACAATACACACAAAAATATTAAAATGTCCCAAAACGGTCCCAGCTCAGCATAATGCTAGGTAAGTAGGTAGGTACTTACCAAGCGCTGGTCTTCCGTCGGGACCGTAGTGGTAGTGCTGCGAGTCTGATTAACCCGCGGTGCGGCAAGAAATATTTAAAAACTAGCTGACCCGGCAAACGTTGTTTTGCCATATAAATTTTATTGGACACGAACTTCGTATCACCTGCCTGACACAATGTCACTTATTAAAAAAAAAGAAATCCTAAGCGGCAAAAATGTCAGTGATTATATACTCTTTGACATACCTTCTCTTGAAGCGGCTAAGAAATGACAGTTGTGTGAAGTATGACAGTTTAACGGTTTTCTATACAAAATTACCATTTTTATTTTTTAATTTTCCTGGATAAAAAGTAGCCTATGTTACTCTCCAGCTCTCAAATTATCTCCATACCGAAAATCTCGTCGATCCGTTGCTCCGTTTTGACGTGAAAGACGGACAAACAAATAAACAAACAAACAAACAAATAAACAAACAAACAAACACACTTTCACAATTATAATATTAGTATGGATGTATAAGTATTTATTATGCCGGGGCTTCACCTGTGTGACGCCTAACGGCGTTAATAACACATTTACGGTTACATTTACACGATTGTTTTTGCGGACCCAAAAATAAAACTTATAATTCATAACATAAACTTAGATACCAGTGTGTCCAACTCGCAATGATGTACGGTCCTGATGGCCTACTCTGAAACGCAAAACCTCTTTATACTATATCTATGGCAAAACCCCAAAGTCCCTCTCACTCTCCAGTCATGACATGACAGAATCTAGTGAAAGGGGCGGGGCTAGCCGAAGTTTTGGATTTGCGTTTCAGAGTACGGTCCCTGAAACGTGGACACTTAGAGTGAGTCTACCTACAAAATTAAAGTCGCCTAGCGAACTATGGAACAGGCCAAGCTTAGTATTTCTAGCAAATCTCAAAGAATAAATATCTATGCTGAAGCGGCAAAGGGATGGTCATTATTATAATATTAGGCGAAGAACCTCAGTCACAAAATGAGATCAAGAGTGGAGACAGCATTTAGGCAAATGCGCCGTAGAGCGCTCTGCAAACAGTTAGACTGACATCCGAAAGCTGACAGGCGTGTTGGTTACAAGCGAGGAGCCCGAGAACAAGAAATATGAAATATGACAGGGAGAAAAAAATAGCCCTTGACGAGTTTCTTGCCGGTTCCTCTCGTTAAGGCCTCCCGCCCCGTAGGGCAGAGGTATCCTTTGTGGCCACTTTAAGGATTTTTTGACTTTTAAGCACTAAGTACTAAATGGTCTTAGGTATTTAAGACACAAATTATATCTTAAATTGTAGATAATTAATCTACCTTTAAAGGTACATTTTTCAAATTTATAATAGTAAAATAGTTTTTTTAATATTACACACAATGTGTGAGAGGTGCCAAATGTACCGGTTTTGGCCACTTACTGATAGTTAAACTTTTGTAAGTATTGCGAAAAATCAAAACCAAACCCAGGTAAAATCAATATATTCTAATGCGCTAGAAACCGGTCAATTTCAAAACAACAATTTAATTGTAAAAAACGATGGTTTTTGAATTGAAAAAAAATCTTATGACATAAGGAATTCTAACGGTTGTTATTATTACCTTAAAATACCTTATTTTAATTGCTTTTATCAAAAATAGCTAAAAGTTGTTTAGAAAACTTTTAGAGCAAAAAGTGGCCAAAACCGGTACAGTGGCCGAACCCGGTACGCCTGCCCAGGATTCGCGAACCGATAGCGTAGCTTCATTGACGTTCACAAGTGCTGTATCAGCCTAAAATGAATAAATGACTTTGATTTTGATTCAACGCTCTGTGGCGGGCATTAAGATAGAGAACCCTGTATCCAGCTCTGCACGAAAATGTAATGATGGTGTACAAATACGATTTAAAAAAAAACTATTTGCCGCGACGAGATCGGGCAAATAGTTTTGAGATCGAAGCTGGGCGGTAGTAAAACCAGTTAGAATATGGACCTGCAAAAGATAGCTGGTGGGGGCTGGATGAGAGGAGCTGAGGATTGGACTCATGGTAGGAGAGGTCTAACTCCAACAATCCAAAATGATGACGATGTCCATATACGTTAGCGAATTTGGAGTATCAAGACGCACTTCCTTTTTAGGAAACAGTAGATTAACTCATGTCTATATTGGACTCGTGCTAGTTTGGTGCTGGCTATTTTACACTGCCTCTGACAATTTGTCAACCAGGCCTGTCGTTGATTTAGGGGGCGACATGACGCCGAATCAATGCGGCAATTACACGATTGCCAATTTATTTGACGCGTGCGAGATCAGCTGATAACGGTGTATGCAGCTGGGTGTTGGCGAGACGTGTTTGGCATAGGGTTGCCAGTTTGGGAAATAAGGTTGGAATGTAGAAACAGTTAGAAAATATTAAAATGAATCGTAGTGTGTGACTCACTAAAAACGGCCGTTCCCTACTAGTGAACGAACGTTTTACTAAAATTTTTAGTCTGAAACACTAAACCAGGTTTTAGACAATTTTTTTGGAAAATTATCATCCAGACAAAGTTGCGCCACTACCACGCTAGTGCCTATTAGAAAATAATTTAAAGAACTCACTAAGATTCATTAAGAAATCACTAAGATTTTTACACCAAGTTGCAGAAAGCTCCATAAAAGTTAATGCTTCATCAAGTCTATTGCTGTCACTGATTTTCTTGACAACAAAAAGTGACAGCAATAGATTTAATGCAGCAGCAACTGGGTGTTAGTGTTTTACAATCATCGTGTAAAAGTTTAGTAGGTAATTTGTTTTTATCCTTATACCTGTAAATAGATATTATCCCAAAATTGAACTTAGTGGGCACTATCTGTAGCTATCTACTTATCTATACATGTTTTATAATTAAATTAACAGACTTACGCCCGAGTTCTCGAACGCAAATCATCTTTGGGAGCGTCTCAAACATCATGGCATCTCTTTCATACGTTTGACATTTAAAGTGACAGGGCGATGTTTGAGACGCTCCCAAAGATAAGTAGCGTACGAGTATTCGTGCATATTTGTATGTTGTGGTTAACAGCTGGGGTGTAAATGTGACCTTAATGAATGATAGTCAATTTAATAAAAATATATTTCTGTTTGATTTTAGATAACGGGTAAAACGAGAAATCTGTGTTCCTGGTACCTACTTTTCCTCGCAGTTTCAAAACGTGCCAACCCTGTGCAATGTTGTTGTTTTAAATGTTTATGACAAACGTGCCGCCTATCACACATGCAGATCTAGGTGGGTTATTGCGAAATTGCAGACTGAATTGTTCATTAAACGACATTGTATGATGTGGGTAACTGGGGTGTAAATGTGACCCTAATGAGTGAAAGTCAATTTTAAAAAAATATTGCTGTTTGATTTTAGATAACGTGTCAAACGAGAAATCTGTGTCCCTGGTACCTACGAGTTTATTTAAACTGTTATTGGTTCATCGAAAAACTAAAATATTGTCTGCATGTTTTACCTCCTACTTTTTATTTACTCCTGTGGTTTTACTGTACCAAAGTTTATACGAGTTCAATCAACGTTCAAATTGTGATGAATTTTTTATATCATATATTTTGTTTGTCTAGGTATAGTTATACAGCGTCCCAAAGCTATGAAACATTACACTATTTCCTCGGGTCTTGGTATATGTGGTTAATAATACCCGTCGTCGTTTCCAATTTCCATAAAACTAGTGCTTAAGCTACTACACCTTGGTATTGGAACAAACAATGACTGTAAGTATGTCATGGTGGCCAATATTTATTATTTATTTATTTAATTAATATCTAACTTACCTTGACCACAGATTATAATACTATAGTTGACCCAAATAGTAGTGTACTAATGAAATTTCCCTATTGAAGTCTTATTGGGAAATCCTCTTTGCCTATAAGCACGTAATGGCATTACCAACGGCCGATGAGGCGTGGAAGGCGGCAGGTGACTGCTTATTCAAATACAAATGGTGTTAGGGTGGTTACAAGCTTACGACTGTGGTAAATAGTTAAACCCAAAAAGGATTGAATTTTACTTAAGACTTATTATAACCTCTAGAGTCTACAATACATGTCCTCAGATGAGTAAGTACATAGACTCCAAATAATTTGACTTATTATTTGGATCTCCTTTAATACAATTTATAATACATACAATTATATTTCTAAATATTTAATTTTTACAATGTATAACACAAAAAATATAACATTTAAAAATACAAAAATGATTATTATTATGATTATTGTTATTATTATAAAACTGTTAAAAATTTGAATTATTTATTTCTCTAAACAAATTAGAGCAGTAACAACTAATCAGCGATCAGACTGGCAAAAAAATTTCAAGTTATTTAAATTTTTACTTTTTTGCATTCACAATTCAATTTTCCGTTTTTTCAATTATTTTTAATTTTTTTTAAGTCTAGACTCTAGCTAGAGGATAAATAGACTGGCCTTCCCCAAGCGGTAGATTACACGACGATATCCCGCCACAATGTGATATTTCTTCAGTATACAAAAGTAGCCTATGTCACTTTCCAGCTTCCAAACTATCCCCTTACCAAAAAATCACGCCGATCCGTTGCTCCGTTTTGACGTGAATGACGGAAGCACAAACACACATACATACACTCTTTCACATTTGTAATATTATACCTAGTATGGAGTTATGTAAAAGCATACTGGCAACGAAATAGTTATAATATCTGCGCCGATATCAGTTATAAGATAGCCAGTTTCTCAGTGATTCAGGATTCCGGGAATAGTGCGCTTCCACCATCAGCCGTATCACAACTTAACATCAGGTGTGATGAAGGCTAAGTGCTATCCCGTTGTGGATAAAAAAAATGATAAAAAATATAAATAGGAACCATGTGTGTAGGTATGTGATTAGAAAGACATAAGTAGGTACGTAATTCCAATACCAAATACCTAAAAATTCTAAACATGAATTTACGTTAAGTAAAATGTGTCTGTATAAAGCCTTAGCCTTCAACTTGTGGAATAATCTTAGTTTAATATTGAATTTGTAATGCTTGTAGAAATCTGTAAAAAAATATGTTAATTTGAGCGATTGTTGTGAGCGATAACAGCATCACAAATTATTTTTATTTTATTTATTTTTTATTTTATTTTATTTGGGGAGCTTACAGCATCATTTACAATGCATCTTATCACGTAGATACTTATAAGCTAATTATATCATAAAGATATTGGAACATTATATTTTATTTTTGGTATTTGAGCAGGAATAGTTGGAACATCTTTAAGATATTATGAGTCCTATTAGTATTTAAGACGGTCCTATTAGTATTTGAAAGTCTCAAAGTATGCTTAGTAGTCGGTCTGTGGGCGGCCTTACCATAAAAAATCAATGTTACCACAGCAATGCAAGGATGCCACACGAGGGTGGTAGTCCAACCCTTTCATTAAACATCTTCTCATTAATATTAATATGAACAGGTGGAGAACTTAATGCCTATGACTTTCATACAAAGCTAGACAATTTTAAACGAGAATGTTTGCTAGACAATTTTAAACTAGAATGAACAGACAAGATCTTTGAAGGAAAGAAAGTACTCCGTGCCACCTTAGTAGATGTGTTATGATGGGGAAAGATAGAAGATACGAAGAGGCTGTAAAGGAAAATTTTGCAAGCTAGTTTTAGCTTGCCCGAGTTATAGCAATCTATCGCAAAATCTTACCTATGTTTAGTTACAAAATAAAACCGCCTTCAAAAAATCACATCAAAAAAGTACGAAATAATTCCTCACCAAATAAATAACGTACCTAAGTACTTTGAAGTCGGGCGTAAAACATGTACGATTTTTTGTTGTTTTTGTTAAAACCCGCCCGACTTCAAAGTACTTACGTTATTTATTTGGTGAGGAATTATTTCTTACTTTTTTGATGTGATTTTTTTGAAGGCGGTTTAATTTTTTTATAAAAATAATTTTTATTTCACTCTTTTTAGTGCATCGTGCAGGCAATTTACTTGTATTCTGGTAAATAGGTATATGATCAAACTGAAAACCTCCTTTTTTAAAGTCGGTTAAAATACCTTGAGGTATCCCCTTTTTAACAAAACAAGAATCATCTAAATCGGTTAATAAACAAAGGAGTTATGCCTAAAGATACGTATTAAATTCACATAAAGTGGTAACGAAAACGACATTATTTTCAAGAATTCCTGAAAACTACTGAACTGATTTCAAAATTTCAAAAAATGGGACCAACTTGGAAACCAACCTGATGTAATAACGTTTCAATCATTTCAATAGGTCCATCCGTCTTCGAGTAATCGGTGGACATACACAAAGAAGAAAAAAAAACATACATACAGACGAATAGAGAACCTCCTCCTTTTTGATTTAGAAGTCGGTTAAAAATGGTTGATAGCCTTTTGGATGAGATGGCACAATAAAAGTTAAACTAACGTAAACGCTCCTATTACCGCCAGTTTAAGCTACCTTCGGATTAACTTAAGAAAATTAGATATAAGTCGTTATGCTAAAAAAGACGGTATAATTTATTTACAATTATGATGAAGTATTCTATGAATTGAAGTGCTTACATCTAGTATTCAATCACACAATAATTAATAAATAATAATTTAATCTGATAAAGCAGATGTTTCTATTACCGACCGGTAGAATGAGGATAGCTTCTATTAACGTTTTCACTGTTTCTATTACCGACCGCTAAGAATATACTCTTACTCTTCATACAAAAAAAACTAAAGTCATAATTTTAGGACGATTAATATATTTATTTAGCAGATATAACAGTAAATGGGATCAAAAATATTATTATAATAACCACAGTTATAATCATCACTTTACTTGTAGTTACTGTAGGCATGTAGGTAACTTCGTTATACTAATTCATCATCATTATCATTTAGCCATACGACGCCCACTGCTGGGCATAGGCCTCTCCCAAAGATCTCCACAACGATCAGTTCTACGCAGCCCGCATCCAGCAGCTTCCTGCGACCTTGACCAGATCGTCGGTCCACCTTGTGGGGGACCTGCCCATGGAAAGTCGTCCGGTTGGCGGTCGCTATTCGAGAACCTTTCCGCCCCAGCAGCCATCGGTTTTCCGCGCTCTGTGTCTCGCCTACTGCTACTTTAGCTGATCAATCCTTCTAGCGATATCGGTTGTTTTAGTTCCCCTGCGGATCTCATCATTTCTGAATTTAAAGGATCTTAAAAAGTTACATAATAATTATGGTAAGGCATGATTGGTTTGGTATCATTCCATAAATGGACCGCATACAAAATTTTATTGTTTACCATGTTACAAAATTTAGACATATAACTCTTCGCAGTTGCCGTTATAGCTATGAGGCGGTAATAGAATTAAGTATGACGATTACTTTGTTCTATTAGCGACCAAAAAAAGAAACAGTAACCAGCTAAACTATCGACTTTAATGGAAACGTGATCAGTTAAGTGTCATTGCTATTAGGTTTTATTTTATATCAAATAGGTACTAATTCGTATTTACAAGGTTTTTACAAAATCTATCGCCATACATTATCAGAGATATTCGTTATCAGTCTTAACGGTTTTATGCAAAACTTATAAGAATAAACGTATGGCGTTAATTGATCTAATTATGTGAAATATTCTTATGAATCAATCAAGAAAACAAAATCGAGGTTAAATGCGTAAGTAAAGAAATAAATATTAAAATACAAAACGTTATCAAACATTTAACAACGCCATGGATCGTTATTAGAAGCGACATAAGGAAAATTGTTTCTAATACCGCCCTAATTTAAAATTGTATTTAAATCACAAAAAACAGCGAAAAGGCAATATTGAGGGTTCATTAGGGAAACTAATGTATAAATTATTATTGTTAAGTAAAAACATGTTGGTATAACCATTTTAAGTGTGTTAAAATCGCTAAGTAAAAACAAGGTGTGCTTACGTAGCCGGGAGCGCGACACTATGAAAAGTGCGTCCGTTGCGGGTTCGTCCCACTTATTGTCAAATAACTCCGTTAACTAGTTATTTATGAACACAAACTTTACTATTTTTGATGATCAATAAACATACCTAGATAATCTTTAGGTAACGCGTTTTCTGGAACCTATATTTTGTCTCATAAGAGAGAATGAAAAAACGGGCGGTATTAGAATACAAATTTTAGGGGGTCGTTAATGGGAGCACTTACCCTAATTATAATTCTATATCTATGCGAAACTTTGTGAGTATGGTTTGATTGATGGTTGTTTGTTACTCTTGCACGCAAAAACTACTCAACGGATCTAGATGAAATTTGCAACAGAGATAGATTGTAGGCTGGATTAACACAAAGGATACTTTTTACCTTGATATTCAAACGGTAACGAGAACCACGCGGGCGGCCACTAGTATTGTATAATTTATTATACCTGCCAATCTCATTCTGGTTTTTTTTTTCCCCACAGATATACATAAATTAACTTATTCTAAAAACCTTGCCAACCTGTAAGCATCAGGTTGTAGGCAAGACAAGCGCTTGTTAACATATTTTTAGTAAGTATATCCTTGTTATTGTTATTTTTAATGGTAAACTGTAGCATACGTCAAAACTCTACCAAAGCTATCAAAGTGTAGCTGGGCTACCTATTGATTTTTAGTTCCGGAAACGACCGTAACGGAGCTGCTATGGTTTTTATATACTTACTTAAAAATAATACGATTTCGAGACTTGTTCATGCTAAGGGGGGTCCTGTCATTAAAAAAACTATCAATATTTTTTGTTGTTAAAAAGCGATCATTGCCCAATGGTAAATACTTACGTTACTAACGTCACTCCACCATAGGGGCGGCAGATGCACCCTTATGAGTGGTCATCTTTCATTCAATTATTGAACTGTGACTGAACCGAGTGTTAATTAGACAGTTATGACGTTGTAAACTATGCCCACATCTACTGTTCAATGTCCAAATGGATGTATTGTAAGTAGAGAACAATATCTTAATAATCACGGTCTACAGGAGCAAGTTTCACAGTTGCAGTATCAAAATCGGCCTTATTAATACGCGATTCTCCTTATTCATCCATAAGGAGGGCCTGTGCCTGACTGACCGATATTGTTCAACGTCTAGCTCGCGGGTGGAACTACGAGCGGAAAACTGAATCTTTTGAACGCTGGAGCGGCCGAAGTGGACTAGGCGAATTATAATTATGGTAATTGCTGCCTTATTTCTATAAGAATAAGGAAGTTAGCGTTTCAGTTTGACCCCATTCGGCCGCCCGGGCGTTGAAGCGCCCGACGGACGCTCCACAGCTATATTATTAGCTACAAAAGAAACACTGAAAGTAAATATACTTTAACTTGTTTTACCTACTTTAAATAAATGTATTTTGATAAATGACTAAGTAGCTTACCTAGTTTTATATTTGGGATCTCGCCTCGAAGGCATCTATCACAGAATGTGTCAACTCACTTCGACTTAAGCCTTTTTTTCTCCTACTAATCACCCACAGGGTAATAAATAACCCACCTTACAGTACTTTATATCTTCACTTTGAGGACGTCTTTGTCGCGTACCTATTCATCATCATCATCATCATCAGCCATTATAAGTGAGGGCTCATTCAAACGTAGTAACTATTTAGTAATCTGTGATTCAAGGAGAGGTGGCGTGTCAGGCAAAATGTTCATCAGTTGGTGCGTCACATAGACTTATTTGAATAGACGTCGGTCACGAGCGTGTTACTTTAGGGAATAAGTCAAGTTATAATATTGACATTTTTGAGTGAATTGCCATATGATAATATTTTATTAGTTATCAAATACAAATTTTAGTATTTTTGACAGATTTTTACAGCATTTGGCTGTGATAAAATCAATAAGTTGGTAAATGTATATCCGCTTAACTAAACGTTCCTTCTTAAGAACAGGAAGTGGAATTAAAACTGATACTGTTACTAATTATTGTTATTTTTGAAGAATTTATCTTATCATTATTGTTTGTTATTAATAAAATAATATGTTAGCTATTTTCGAGTGGTTTTCAAATCATTTGGCTATGATAAATATTTAAAGGTTGATAAATGTTAAGAGTATTTATGTCGGACTGTAACATTACTTGTTTCCAAACAAGATGAGAATTTAAAACTGATATTTCTTACAATTTACGATGTGTTTCTTGATAATAGATAGTGGTGAATCATTCTCATAAGTTTCAAAAGTATAGGAAAAATGTGTGATAGTAAAAAATTGCATTGTGAGTGCATAAAAATAATATAAAATCTCAATATGGCTGTTTCATCTTAATCGATTGTTAAACATTTGTAAAAATGTTTCTTTCGGATGCGAGGGTTTCCTCACATTGATGAAGCAACGCCCCAACAAGCAAAAACGTCATATAAGTCTTGACTTGTACGACATCAAGTTGGATAGCAGTCTTATAATAATAATGAGATGACTACTAGGTCCTATAGACGTCTTTAATTTAACTATTTAGTCGTGCGACGAATAAGTCATAATAAACTGGTCATAGCAACATCGGTAAGACTAAACTACATGACGTTATATTACTGTTTTATCTAAAACGTTTGTAAGACGACTTAATAGTCATACTAACGTTACAATCCATTAAACGTTTTCAACTGACCAAATTATGTGTTAGGAAAACCTTTATATGATATTTATATAACCTAGCAGTTGTACACACGTATTAAAGTGACGTTTATAAAACGATCCCCATTTTGTTTTACAACAGTCAATTTAAGACACTTAAATGACTTGGTTGTTTATTAACGACTCAAATATAACCTTTATATTAAATGATGTCCTTTTAATGTCATGCCATGACTTTGATCAAACTTGTAGTCACAATTTTGTCAAGTTTCGACTTTTAAACGTCTTGGCCACCATATTCACGGAAAGTCTGATTATATTTAATACGAAAATGGAAGCAAGAAAATCGTTGCGAAAACTTTAACGTAGGTACCTAGTGGAATTTTCAAAAGGAAAGTAAATCGTAATTTCCTTTTATTAAGTACAACGCCAACAACCGTGCATTAGTCTCAAATGTTGAAGAAGAAAAGTGTACAAACATGAACAACAAACAGTTCAGTATCAATATTTATTTTATTAACTATGATTAAGTAATATTGTATATGATTTTTTGTTGATATTCCTTTCCTTCCTTTTTTTCCTTTCAATGCAATAAATCTCAATAAATAAAACTATGTTTTATTTGATACAATAAAATGAAATCGCCGCAGTATTTATGATAGTCAATGATACTGTGGCAACCATAGCACTTGTCCGATAATATAAAATGAGTGCTTTTCTATGGCCAAACCAATCTATTAAGAAGTCATATTTCAGAATAAAGCTACTTGAATATGTTAAAATGTTATGTAGTCTCCATCCACTGCACTTTAACTACGACCAGTCTGAAATAAATTTAAAGATAATTAAATAATTTTGGTGAATATTGAAAAATTAAAAGGGTTTTTAAAATTTTTGAGGAACCCTAATAGCTAGCTGCAATGGCGTATTGCATGGTCTTGAAATAACCTTACAACGACACTTTGTCTTTACAACGTTATAAAGAGATAAGTGTGCGACAAAAGCAACATGTCTTACATTTTAAGAAATAAACATATTTTTATTAATAAAAATATAATGTTTTAAACACAAAACTACGAAGGGGCATGGAAATATTAATAGTATTTACATAGGTATATTATCATAAAAATTTAATTCCCAGTCGAACCAAACGGTATGAGAGACAGAAGGGACAGTTTAGCAAGATATGGAAGTTAAATAACACTCATCTTTATTTTCTTGTAATTATTCATTTTGTACTTACTCAAATCTTTAAAAAAAGACCCGATCGAGTCACTAACAAGAAATATAAATAAGTCTCACAAGTGTTGTTACTTGACTGAAATAAAATGTTTTAGTCATTTAAAAACACCTGTATGCCCACAATATAACTGAACGAGTTGTTGTAAGGTTATAATGCAACTACTGCGCGATGAAAGTGGTAACTCTTTAACTTTTACACGACTTTTGAATGACGCTTACGAAGTCATCTTGTGACTTTTGTACGACCATTATACAACAATGTAGGTCGTATAAATGCGCCCAAATCGCGTTTAGTAAACGTTATTATAACGTTAGTATGACCTAGTTTTTACGAACATGGTAATTAAGATAACGTTTACTAAACCATTGAACGACGTTAAATTGTTAGTTGGGGCTGGCCTACAGCGTAACAAGTGATAGCAAAATTCGACGAGTCGTGTAGGCCTTTCGGTAGCTTAGTTGGTCAGAGCATCGGGCCGGATTCCCGGAGGCGCGGGTTCGAATCCCGCCTGAAAGCTACTTATATGGCTCGTGGTTTTTTACTATCACACATTTTTCCTATACTTACAAAATTGCATTGTGAGTGCATAAAAATTATATAAAATCTCAATATGGCTGTTTCATCTTAATCGATTGTTAAACATTTGTAAAAATGTTTCTTTCGGATGCGAGGGTTTCCTCACATTGATGAAGCAACGCTGGCCTACAGCGTAACAAGTGATAGCAAAATTCGACGAGTCGTGTAGGCCTTTCGGTAGCTTAGTTGGTCAGAGCATCGGGCCGGAATCCCGGAGGCGCGGGTTCGAATCCCGCCTGAAAGCTACTTATATGGCTCGTGGTTTTTTACTATCACACATTTTTCCTATACTTACAAAATTGCATTGTGAGTGCATAAAAATAATATAAAATCTCAAGTTTCAAAAGGTTTTAAAAATGGTTTAATAAAAGTATCATCCTTGTTAATGTTTTTTAAGGAATTGTCAATAAAGATATAAAAGCTAGCTTGGCGGTAAAACGAACAGTCTTGTGGTTCGAGTCGTCAGCACTGTTGAGTTAAGTATACCCTCCTGAAATTTTATATTTCTCTGTTACTGTTTTTCTTTGCTATCCAATGCTAATGTATTGTCTGGTAGATGTTGCTGAAGTTATTCTTTTGTTAAAGGGATATACTTGTCTATTACTTGATAATATTAAATTAATGTTGTCCTTAGTGGTTTTGTATAAATGATGTGAGTACGGAAATAATATGAAGTAACAGTTTATAGCAAATGCTTGATGTTATTCCTCAATGTTGTTAAATCTTTTATCATGAAAAGTAATGTGGTTGTAAATGTTAATTACGATAAAATGTGTTGTTTGTCCAAAAACGACATAATTATTTTGTAAATGTCGTTGTTTCTGATAACGCTGGTGAGTTTTTTCGCCCGTTTTTCTTATCAGCTAAAAGATGTCCTTAACGGGTGGTAGGTAAAAAATTGAGGACGAATCAAAATAATAAAATGCTTTTAAATTTTTATTTGTGTTTTACTTGATTCTGGCCTTATTGAAATATAAGATTTATAGTTTTATTCCTAGTTAATTGAACAGTTTAAAGCTTTTATCAGAATAGTCATATTTCCATACTTTCTCCTTAAAATCTAACAAGCGCGCAATGATAGCACCATTTGCCCGCGCCGCGCGACGCGCCACCTCTCTCACGCGATGATGATGATGATGATGATGAATGCGCGACAAGGACATCCTTAAGGTGAAGATATAAGTACCTACTAGTCAGTTTTCCGCTCGTTGTTTTTCCCCCGTAAGCTAGACGAACGGTTTAATTCTCGCGGGAATGAGATATTTCCCCGGGGTAAAAAGTAGCCTATATGTTATTTTAGACCATAATCTATATACCTACCTACGCGCCAAATGTCATCTAGATTCGTAGAACAAACATCCAAACTTTCGCATTTGTAATGTTTGTAAGATTTAAGGTTCTGCAATACTTTACTTTGACTTCAATGTAGGGCAAAACTGACGATTCAAAAATACTTATGGGTAGGTACTTTTTATCGGAGGCCAAAACTCACTTTGGGTCGCTGCGCCATCCTAGTAAGTAAGTATTAGTATTTGAATAAAGAATATTTCTGTTTTTGTTTCAATGAGTTTTATACTTTAACTTAGATAACACGCATTTCGAGGGAAAACATTATGGTTGCCGTTAAGGCGCTACTCGGAAAAAGTATGGACTCTTTGATATAAAACTATAGGACGGTTAGAGTTGTTATAAATCTGGTAATAAGATATATATTTCTTCATACCTTTATCTAGAATCGTATAGTTTCAGAAACACGATTTTATGATTTTGGCTCGACACTTTTTATTTTCGAAAATACCTCTAAAAAATAAGAAATTTCAAGATTATTCTTAAATGGGGATACATATACTATTGAAATTTAGTTTAATTAGTGGATACCAATAATATTTAGTATCGTATAGAAGCATTTTTTTAAATCGCTATAGTTTTTGAATACGAAGTGATTTTGTGTTTTTTTTTGCGTAATCGGCAAAATCGGTCTCGCTCCCGCGTGCGTCGTTTTCTCATTGCTATCTCGCTTTAGCATAATTTTTCCGAGTATCGCCTTAACTAAGTAGGTAAATAGTGCCACCAACATTTCCGATTTTACTCATTCCCTTTTTCTAAGTTAAAGCAAGTAAGTATCTACTCTTGTACATTTTGTAAGTAAAAGGAATAATTATGTACAAAACCTACATAACAAGGTACTGTGGTATTATATTGTGTGATTATGATACCTCCTTGCGTTGTCTATGGTTGATTTGTGTTTAAAAAGTATTCAAAATATCGAATGCATTGTCATTACGCTAGTAGTTTAGTCCAGACGATTCCGCGGTCGCGTGTTGTAGTATATAGAATAGATCGGCCACGGTGCCGAAATAAAGATTGTCTCACTATAAAATATATTTAATTAACTGATTCCCAACGTAGGGTCTCACAGTACCTATGTCATCCAAACTCATTTAACTATGGACTAACATGCGCAAATTAATTAAATAAATAAATAACTTCTTACATTCACACCAATTATCTAAGCCCATTTTAATTTCATTAAGAAACTGTATCAAGGAAAACTTGATAACGGATAAATATATACTTAAATACTTTTTGTTTGTAAATACATACTTAATATTATTATACATAGTAAACACCCAGACCAAGACAAATAGACATGTTCATCCACACAAATATTTGTCTTGTTCGGTAATCGAACCCGAGACCACTGGCGCAGAAGGTGGGTAGCCTACCCCTGCGCCAAATCGGTCGTCAAAATTGTTACTTAGGTATACTAGGGTGCGAGCTAAGATAAGTCTGCGCGTGGTCGAAATAAAAAAATTACTAATCCATAACCTTAGAACAAAAAAAAAACAGCCGCTGATTGATTGATTGATTGAAGATTTTATCACATCTTCCTTATCCAAAAGGAAGTTGTGATCTAAGATACGAATAGGGATCGACCTTCACCCATCTGTTTAATGGATGAAAGTGTTTTTTTTAACAAAAGTAGGTTAGCTAAAATTTTCCTGGCCAGACATGTTTTTTTTTTGTTTTTTTTTAAACATTTTTTTTTAAGAAAATTGCACCCACCTGGTATTTCAATCATTTTTATTCTAATCGATAGTATGAAGCCTACAGAATCAATTACTTATTTAATATTCTTTACATACCTTTCAATCGTTGGCAACCCTAGGCTCTGCCAGGAAAAATATTGCCAACCCAATGAGCCAACCTAACGTTTTTACATTCTGTAGACTCCATTCTACCATGAAGAGTGGGTAAGAAAATTTTTGCCAACCCACTCTAGATGCATAACATACTTAATTTGATATAAAATACTTTTTATTAGGTAATTAAACAGATAGATGAAGGTCGGTCAATACTCGTATCTCAGGCTATAAAAAGGATTTAATAACAACACTGCACAGTTTATTCTGAGTTTTAACCCGTTATGTAACTAAAAAGAACCCAAACAATCTCAAATCTTCTTATCTGCTCCGCCATCAGTTTTTTTGTTAAAAAAAAAACTTAATACTATTTCCGCTCACCGTGATCCAGCATTTGATCAGCTGTACAAATGTCATCTTAACCTTGGCAATGAACTGCTGAAGGTAGAACTGATTTAGAAATGGAAAATGAAGTATTTAGAAAAAATCGACCCGTCTCACAACCAGCTCCGATAGAAGGGTCGATTTTTTTGTAAATACTTCATTTTCCATTTTTCAATCATAAAAATTGCATTGTGAATGCAAAAAAGTAAAAATTTAAATAACTAGAACTGATTTATTTAGGACTCCTTTGTAAATAAAAAATCCTTTGTAAAAATAAATATGTTTCATATCGTTGGTATTCAATCGCTTAGGTAAAACAGTAAAGCTAGAAACACATTTCGCTGGCGCAGCGCAGCGCACCGCAGCGCAGCGTCGGGTGTGCACACTTTACTAGCGTGGCGCAGCGTTTCCTGACGAAATTTTTGATCAGTGTCAATCGAGTCGTTGCCGAGCGAACATCTGCATTATGTTTTCTTCTAATTTTGAAAACAATTTCTGTTCTTACTTGAACATATTAAATCCAAAAAAAAAAATATGTTGATGATATACTATAAATACACTTTGTTTGTTTGTAATAGATAAACTCAAAAAATACTGAACCGTTTTTAGAAATATTTAGTGTAATTTATTTTCAAATCAGAATTATACATTATTTTTGTTATAAAATTAAAAAGTATAGTGTACTAAAAACACTTTAATACTGTTTTAACAGTATAATTAACAACCCTACATGATGATGAATTGGTGACTCTTCTAAACAAAAAAAAATAATTTTTAAATTGGCCCATTATTGACGGAGAAATCGGAGAACATAAGTAGTAAAAAGCAAAATGCAGAGCTCCGCTGCGCAGTCCGCTACCGAGCCATCTGACGATACAATGCTAGAAAGTGGTGGGGGGCCTGGCGCAATCGGAGCCGGGCGGAAACGCTGCGCTGCGCTGCGCTGCGCCAGCGAAATGTGTTTCTACCTTAAGTATTTGTTTCTTATTTTCAATTGCATATTGCGAAAACCTTTGATTTAAGAAATGAACCACTGAGCTACGGTGGAGCTTTCCATGAGAAATCGATCGCTTTATTATTTTGTTAAAATACTTAAGAGCATTTAAACTTAAATAAAATGGATTTAAATGTTACTACCTTTTGCCTTGATAAACTGATGTTTTTTATCATTTATTTTGTTTCGGGCATGCTACAAAAAGCGAACAAAAATTGAAATTACTGTTAGCTGAATTCCATAGCAAGAAAGAAAAGCAAATGATTGAATGCTTATCACAAAAAAGACAAGTTATGGACTCGCAAGGTTACTATTTGCTATTCATCGAGATAAATGAAAGCGATACACAGAGAAATTGAGTAATATATCTTATAAGAAATGATACCGATTTGGCAAAGAGCTCTATATTTCAGATCCATGTTTGTTGACTATGAAAATTCATCTAGATATTTTTTGTATGTAATATTGTGAGTGTATGGCTGATTGCAGCCAACTGACAGACCGTTGCTTGCAGGCGGACTGAAGGGTCTGTAGGGCCTTTTACTGGCGTTGAATTTAGGCGCTTAAATTCGGGGCATTCGGCGCCAGAAAGAAGTCAGCTGTTTTACTCCGTAGTTTCCGTTCCGCTGGACTGTCAGCTTTTTTGGCGCCAGCAACTAGCCATTATTTCAAATTCGTTCGAAATATTTTGCCTGAGTCAGACATTATTATGATTTAACCAAAATTCACTATACCTATCCTTTAGTTGACACCACCCTGATCTCTTTAACTTCTATTATACTTAGCCGACGCCGGAACCGTCTAACAAATTGATGACAGCGAACCGTTCCACCATTCACCCATATACAGTAAAATTAAACTGTTTATAGTGAACGATGCTATCACAAACGTGTTAACATTTTACCGTCTCACAACACTATTTACTAAGTTTATTTTACAGCCAGGTTATTGGAAAGCATACCTTCAGGCTAAGAAATAAGGATTATTAAATAAGGTTGTCAAAACACCTGTCGAAGTTTTTTCGCGCCATTGTTTATAGCACCATCTGCTCAAGTGGAAACGACCTGTCAATTTGGATTAATGTTCCAATTTTGAATTTCGCTCGGTTTTAGAATACTCTATTGCTATGAGATAGGGATCAATTTTGATCAGCATTTATTTTTAAACATCAAATAGTATATTCGGTCAGAAACTTTTTGGAAGTGTCTTGTTCTTGTTCGCACTATTATTGCTTTTATTGCGGCTCATATAATTAATTACCAATCGATTTAGATAAGGTCAGGTCGGTCATTTACTTATTTCGGTATTAAGATATTAGAAAAGCAAATACATTTTATGGAGTAGGTACTAATATAGTATTTCAGTAAACTAAAGGATAGGTATAGTGAATTTTGGTTAAATCATAATAATATCTGACTCAGGCAAAATATTTCGAACGAATTTGAAATAATGGCTAGTTGCTGGCGCCAAAAAAGCTGACAGTCCAGCGGAACGGAAACTACGGAGTAAAACAGCTGACTTCTTTCTGGCGCCGAATGCCCCGAATTTAAGCGCCTAAATTCAACGCCAGTAAAAGGCCCTACAGACCCTTCAGTCCGCCTGCAAGCAACGGTCTGTCAGTTGGCTGCAATCAGCCATACACTCACAATATTACATACAAAAAATATCTAGATGAATTTTCATAGTCAACAAACATGGATCTGAAATATAGAGCTCTTTGCCAAATCGGTATCATTTCTTATAAGATATATTACTCAATTTCTCTGTGTATCGCTTTCATTTATCTCGATGAATAGCAAATAGTAACCTTGCGAGTCCATAACTTGTCTTTTTTGTGATAAGCATTCAATCATTTGCTTTTCTTTCTTGCTATGGAATTCAGCTAACAGTAATTTCAATTTTTGTTCGCTTTTTGTAGCATGCCCGAAACAAAATAAATGATAAAAAACATCAGTTTATCAAGGCAAAAGGTAGTAACATTTAAATCCATTTTATTTAAGTTTAAATGCTCTTAAGTATTTTAACAACTACTGTTCAGTACACCCCTGCCTAGACCGCGGAGTCAGCATTGGCGCAGTGGAAGGCTATCATGAGTATAGACTCCGGACAAATCTTGGTTTCAGCCGGGATGTAACTGAACAATAGGACTGCGATACACAGTGGAGAGAATGTTAAGTAAGGTGATTTCACATACGGTTCTGTGGTGTCGAAAATCTCCTCGGCTGCGGCGAGACGGGGCGCGCGCCCCAGGTATCTTCTTCTTCTGCAGACCTTACCAATTAGTGACCTCACTCACAACACAAATAACAGCGTTCACAAGACACTGGGCGTTTCAACAATAGATACACAAAGACACACACGTGGGAGCTTTTTTTATTACGATATAGTGTCTCGACAACAAGCGCGTGTGGTAGAAAAGGTTATCTTTCAAAGCATCCGCGACCGGCCACTCCAGAGATGGCATCAAAACCTTGGTCGTACAAAACGGGATCACATAGATAATTTAAGATGTATTCAAACTCGATATGCCAGGCACATTCAACGCGAGCGATTTTTAACAAATTCAGCAAAATTATTCCGACATTTTTCCAAGAAGAATTTCAATCAAGTGTCACTGTCAACTTCAAGTGACAGCTAAAAGTCAATTTGACTTGACATTATAGATGCGTTCAGAAACGTCGATCTTTTCCGAACATCCCCCCGCCCCGGACCGTTAAGAACGGTACGTCAATCTACGGGTAATCGGGAGAGCCCACTAACGGCTCTCTTCAAAACCGAATCTCGAACCAAAACCTCAGCAAAACGAGGAACTCCGTCAGTTCCGGGGTAGAGTTTAACAATGCGCCCCCTTCGCCAACATAGGGGCGGCAGGTTAGCATCCTTAATCAACACGAGGTCGCCAGTCTGGGGTGGGGTGGTTTTATCTGTCCACTTCACGCGCTGTTGTAGGATATGCAAATACTCCATCGACCAACGTGCCCAGAAGTTTTGGGACATCTGTTTCAAAAGTTGGTATCGCGACAAACGATGGGATCCTACATCCTGAATCGGATATTCAGGCAACGCCAAAAGGGGCTGTCCGATCAAGAAATGACCTGGGGTCAACGCTTCCAGGTCATTCGGGTCCGAAGACAACGGGCACAAGGGTCGCGAGTTGAGGACGGCCTCAATTTTACAAAATACCGTATCAAGTTCCTCAAACGTGAGAATAGTTTCTCCAATCACGCGACGCAAGTGTGTCTTGGCAGCCTTTACACAAGCTTCAAAAATTCCTCCCCAGGTCGGACAAGCCGGAGGGCTAAACTTCCAGATTATCCCACGCCGGGAGAGGGTGGTTCCAATGTCTATTTTATTATCAACAAAAAACTTAACTACTTCCTTAAGATAATTACACGTTCCCTTATAATTAGTACCACAATCGGAACGTATCAATGACGGCAGTCCTCTACGGGAAACAAATCTGCTCAAGGCGGCGACAAAGGCTTCGGTAGACAATTCCGAGACAATTTCCAAATGGACAGCCTTGGTGGACAAACACACAAACACGCACAAGTACGCCTTATAGGTTTTAGCATTACGCAGTCTCGAAGCCTTTACAGTAAAGGGACCGGCGAAGTCGGTGGCGACTCCGGCAAAAGCTCTACATTCCGTGACGCGATCAGCAGGCAAATCACCCATCTGGGGCTGCATGGTCGCGGCCTTCAATCGATAACAAGGCAGGCAACGGAAAACCACAGTGCGAATGGCTCGACGAGCAGACAAAATCCAAAATTCACGCTGCAAAATGGCCAACAAAGCATTACAGCCAGCATGTTGTGCATTCACATGGCGATCTGTTATTATCAGTTGAGTCAAATGTCCGGCTTTAGGTAACAAAAGGGGGTGACGAGCTCCATACGGCAGGTTCGCATTTCGAAGTCTTCCGCCGACTCGCAAAAGCCCACTCTCGTCCAGGAAGGGATTCAATCGCGATACCGCGCCCTTCAACTTGCGACGGCCTAAACGCAAAATTTCAATCTCGGACTCAAAACTATCAGCTTGTACTCTCCGGACCCAAAACAAGAGCGCGTCCCTACGCTCGTCCGGAGTGAGAACCGACGAATCACGCCTCGCGCGTGGGTTTCTGCAATTGTACACAAAACGTCTGATCCAAGCGGTAACACCAAGCAGCTTCTGTAAGGAGCTGTACCGATCCAACAACAAATCCTTTTCCCCGGCGGGGTTAGTCTCCAGGACGCATGCCCGCATATCAGGAACGGCTACGTTCGACAACGCTGGAGAGGGCGGCCACTCCGACTCAGGCCGCATCAACCACTGTGGGCCCCACCAGAGGGGGTGGTTAATTAGGGTTGGGGCTACACAACCCCGAGACGCACAATCCGCGGGATTCATGGTTCCCGGCACGTGTCTCCAAATCAACTCGATGTCGGAATTACAAATCTGCGACACTCGATTGGCCACAAACACGTCCAAGGTGTGCGCCGGAGCCTTCAACCAACAAAGGACGACCTGACTGTCCGTCCAAGCATAAACCTCTTGTATCTTAATAGATCGACCTAATGTGAGCCATACGTGGTTCAACAAACGCATTAGGAGGGCAGCTCCACACAATTCCAACCTCGGGATCGTATGACGAGTCCGAAGGGGAGCGACTTTGCTTTTCGCTATCACCAGATGCACAGCAACAACTCCGTCAACAGTAACGGTGCGGAGGTACACGGCCGCAGCAAATCCACGTTCGGAGGCATCGGAAAAGCCGTGAAGAGTAACTTTACAATTTTCAGAAGGGAGGAATAGCCTCGGCAAATGCACTTCATTAATCTCGGGGAGGGATGAAACGAAGCTCGACCAATCTCGGAGTAACTCGTCCGAGAGGGGTTCATCCCACGACACACCCGAAGCCCATAACCGTTGCAAGAAACACTTGGCCATAAACAGCACGGGGCAAATCCACCCATTGGGGTCAAAGGTACGTGCGACAGTAGACAATACTAAACGCTTGGTCCAGACTTTCGGTGGTCGTAAATCCACACAATACGTGAAAGTGTCAGAGACCGGTTTGTACTGTACGCCAAGGACGGTCACCACATGGGGATTATCAACATTTTCGAATAGGTGGGGGTCCTGCTGGTGCTCTTCGGGCAAACCTACCAGTACATCAGGCGAGTTGGATATCCATTTCCTCAACTCGTAACCTCCCGACTTCAAAAGGGCGGTGAGTTCGTCTCTCAGGACAATCGCCTCTGAGACAGATGAGGCGCCCGTGCAAATGTCATCCACATAGACGTCACTGGCCAAAATGGCGGAGGCGCGAGGGTATCTCAAGCGCTCCTTCTCGGCCAACTCCAACAAAGAACGAATCGCAACAAACGGGCTCGAAGCCAAACCGTACGTATTCGTATTCAATTCATAAATCAACAAGGGGTCCCTAGGACTCTCTCTCCACAAAATCAATTGGTACCTCCTATCCTCTGGATGGATGACCGTTTGTCTGAACATCATCCGGATGTCAGTCATAAATACAATTTGGTGCCGCCGGAAGTTGGTCAAAATGTCTGAGATCTCCGTGTGCAGCTTGGGACCTACATGCAGACACTGGTTCAAGGACGCTCCAGTAGAGGTGGGAGCCGAACCGTCAAAGACCACCCGAATCTTTCCGGATTTCAAAACGGCGTGGTGCGGCAGAAAGAAGTGCTCAACGGAGCGCCAATCCAAATCGCTCACGGACATGTGCCCTAACTCCTCATACTCCCGCATGAATTCAACATACTTCTGGCGGAAGACCGGATCCTTGCTCATGCGACGCTCCATCGCCACTAGCCTACGTTCCGCTAGCGGTCGGGATTCGCCCAGAGGAGGTCGGCCGGCACGAAAGGGGAGACGGGTGATCAAACGACCAGAGCGGAGGCGACCAGTGTTATTCTGGTAATACAACTCGCATTCATCCGCTACTGGGTCTACCCGCGGGGCTGGTGGAGGTTCCTCAACCTCCCAAAACTTCTGCACTACTTCGGAGAGAGACACATTAAAAACAAGACCGCGATCCTCATCAAGGGAATCCAAAACGCGGCGAGCAGGGCCCATCACAACTGTACCGAGTGTCGTCTGCAGAGCTACCAAGCCATCTGGCTGCAAAACTCGCTTCCCCGTCAACAAAACTCGCCCCAGGACATCGGCTCCAAGGAGAGCATCAATCGGGCCTGGGCGGAAGAAATTTGGATCGGCGAGTGGGGAATCAGACACCAAAGACAACATACTCGGTCCCAAGTCAACTGAAGGTTGACGGCCAACAACTGTGTCCAACACAATCGCCGAGGTCTTAATGCCTGGCGTGGACTTATTACGTGATGTAAATGTGAAGTCAACATGCCCTAACAACCCGGGGACTTTCACATCGCCAACACCTCTCACGCCTTCCGTGTGGGGGTGCACCTTGAGGCCCAACCGCCTAACTAACCAAGATGACACAACACACCCCTGAGCACCGGAATCCAACAAGGCGCGAACTTCCACAAGGTCGCCATTCAATCCCCTGACAAGCACAGAGGCCGTGGGCAACAAAACGGTCTCTGGAGGGGTGGCTACAATCGACCGTAAACACGTTGATTGCTAGTATGTGGGGTCCCCAGACGTCCCCCCATGGTAAGGGGGTCGCTCATAGCGATCCAGTGGGTCCCAATCTCCCGCATACTGCCTACGTCCAATTCGCCCGGTATCAGGCGGGTTATATCTCCCGGCCCCTTGAAGACGGGGCGGGCGCCGCTCCAAACGCGGGTATTCGGCGAGCGGCGGCGAGAATCGGTGCCTATCATCCACCGTGTACGTCGCCCCATAGTCGCGGGGGCACGGTGACCGATTTTCAGAGGGGGGGTCCCGGGGACCCCCGGCTGTGCGAGGCTCAACACGTTGCGGGGGGCTTCTACGACCTCCCGCAACGCTCGCAAAATCGAACCCCCTAGTTGGGGACCGATTTCCCATGGGGGGGTCCGTGGGACCCCCGCCCGTGCGAGGCTCAAAACGTCGCGGGGGGCCTCTACGACCTCCGGCAACGCCCGCATAACTCATCCCCATCCTTGGGGATCGGTTTCCCATTGGGGGGTCCCTGGGACCCCCGCCCGTGCGAGGCTCAAAACGTCGCGGGGGGCCTCTACGACCTCCGGCAACGCTCGCATAACTCATCCCCATCCTTGGGGATCGGTTTCCCATTGGGGGGTCCCTGGGACCCCCGCCCGTTTGAGGCTCCAAACGTGGCGGAGAGCGTCTGGGGCCACTCTGGTGGCCACTAGAACTGCTGCGGGATTCAAACACCGCGGGGGGTCCGAGACCCCCACCCATACGCGGTGATCCTGCAGCGACGCGCTGCGGCGCTCCGCCGCCCTCTGGGCTGTTCATGCAGAGGAGGGGATGGTGGTTGCCCTTACAAAAGCGGCATGGGTGCGCTTGGGTACATTCGCGCTGCATGTGCAGGCCCAAGCACGAGTAGCACCATGTCCGTTGTCGCGCGATCGCTCGACGGCCTTGGACGCGCTGGTCGAGGAACTTATCACAACGGGTCGTGCTGTGACCCGGTTCCCGACAATACAAGCAGCGGGCGGTCTCCTGGACGGCGGCATAGCGGCCGGGCGCGCGAGGGGCCATACGCCCCCTACGGGGGGGTCCGGTGGGGGATCTACTCTGTGGCACAGGTCGTTCGGGTCCCATAGGACCGGCCAGAGAGGAATTATCTGCCAGTCTACTTTCTCCTTCCAGGAACGTCAAGAGGTCCGAGAAGGGTGGCAGATAAGTCGCACTATCCCCACCATACTGCTGCTCAAAACGGACCTTAACAGAGTCCGGCAACTTTCCCAGGACAATGTGCAGTAACAAAAACGACCACTGCTCCACTGGGAGTTTTAAGTTTTTCAATGCGTTGTAGGCAACCAACAGCGGATTCAACAAAGCCACTCTCAAGTGCATCACGCTGGCAACGCGGGGTAAATTCAAAATGGCGGCAACATGGTTGTCCGCCAGACGTCGTACGTTCTGGTACCGACGGGCAATCAAATCCCTGGCAATAGGGTAGTTTTCATCCGAGGGGGCCAAATGTTGAACCGATTCAAGGGCCTCCCCTTCCAACACGGATAATAAATAAGCTAACTTCTGGCCCTGGGTCAAATCATCCCGGGCATGTACCAGACTATCAAAAATATTAATAAAGCCCTCCCAGTCCTCTAGACGACCAGCAAAACGCCTTAAGTCTAAGGGGGCCAATCTAGCAAAGAGAGGGGGCATACTTTTAGATGTGACCGGGGACGGGCTCGGTTCATTCTCTCTTGCCACTTGCAAAGGTCGAGCCACCTTAGTAATTCTGTCCGCAAAATCATAACACTGGTCCACATCCAAATCGACTTCTTGTCGCATTTCCACCTCGGCCTCAACAGTCCTTTCCAAAAATAAGGCATACTGCTCATCAACAACAGCCAAACGTATGGGCAGATCTACGTATCTGTTCAACAAGGCCTCCGTTCTATCCGGTCGATCCAACAACGCGACCGCAGAAGCTAACCACCGTAACTCAGAACGTATTTTGGCTTTAGCAGAGGAGGCCGTCATTGTAACGTCACAAATTTATCAACAAAAACAACAAATTCAAAATATTCACTATAACACAAAAATCTCCAATATTTGGAGGTTACTAATAACCACAAAATTCCAATATTACAACAACAAAGTATTTATAATGACACAAACTCTTAAATATCTGGAGGTTATCAGAAAACAACAAAACTCACTGACTATTGAAATTCACTCAAAATCACTGACTATTGAAATTCACTTGGATATCAACACAACATACTGTTACACAACAACAAGTTAATTTTAATTATTTCAAAGCACAAGTTTCAATGAGTTTCAATGTGTAAACAATGTCCCAAATCATTTAAGTTTCACTAAGTATTGAGTGCAAACTTATTAGCTAACCTTTTATTAGCTATTATTTTAGCAACAAACTTGTCAATATTCACAACTCAAATTTGCTGACAAAACTAAATAATAATTATTATGAACAAAGAAAGGTATCTGTTTACATTTTGGAACTTCAATACATGACAATTAATTACAAGACATGGAACCAATAACAGAAGGAATGCCCTTTACTTTTCAAATGCAAGTTAATTACCATTTACAAGTACAAATTAATCTAGTCCGGACCAGACTGGGTCATCAACACGGCACTGATTAATACAAAGTTTTGGCGTGGGCCTCTCAGGCCTTCAAGCTACGCTCTTGGCTACCAAGAAATGTTCAGTACACCCCTGCCTAGACCGCGGAGTCAGCATTGGCGCAGTGGAAGGCTATCATGAGTATAGACTCCGGACAAATCTTGGTTTCAGCCGGGATGTAACTGAACAATAGGACTGCGATACACAGTGGAGAGAATGTTAAGTAAGGTGATTTCACATACGGTTCTGTGGTGTCGAAAATCTCCTCGGCTGCGGCGAGACGGGGCGCGCGCCCCAGGTATCTTCTTCTTCTGCAGACCTTACCAATTAGTGACCTCACTCACAACACAAATAACAGCGTTCACAAGACACTGGGCGTTTCAACAATAGATACACAAAGACACACACGTGGGAGCTTTTTTTATTACGATATAGTGTCTCGACAACAAGCGCGTGTGGTAGAAAAGGTTATCTTTCAAAGCATCCGCGACCGGCCACTCCAGAGATGGCATCAAAACCTTGGTCGTACAAAACGGGATCACATAGATAATTTAAGATGTATTCAAACTCGATATGCCAGGCACATTCAACGCGAGCGATTTTTAACAAATTCAGCAAAATTATTCCGACATTTTTCCAAGAAGAATTTCAATCAAGTGTCACTGTCAACTTCAAGTGACAGCTAAAAGTCAATTTGACTTGACATTATAGATGCGTTCAGAAACGTCGATCTTTTCCGAACAACTACCATCAACTCTTATTGCGGTTTTGTTTAGGACCTAAACTGATCTGCTTTGCTTATTCGTACCACGACAGCTTAATATTAATGACAGCGATTCAGTGATCATTCAATGACATTTCACAGCCGCTAAGCTGTCATATCTCTTATTTGACTTATAACTCGGCCAAGCTGACATGACACCTGCAGGTTATACCCGTCTCTCTCACTCTCCGGGCATGACAGAATCGAGTGAAAGAAACGGGTAGAAGAAATAAGGACACAAATCGTTCGGTCTTTCACATTTAGCAATTCATTTGCGATCCGGTTTTTAGAAGGTCATAGTACGAAAGAAAGCAATTCATTTTAGGAACCTATTCTGCATCGCGCTATTTTTGAATGGCTGTCTTAAAGTTGATGGTAGGCACCCAGGCCGAGGCTCCATACATTCGTGAAACATGTCCTTTCATCTAGGTATATATTTTCAGACGTATCGATGTTATTGAGTATCAGACGTACAAACTTTCGTATTTATATTTTTGCATATTACCCTGACTTTTAGAAGTTAACTCTAGACTTATGTTTCCTATAAAAATTTAAAACTACCTTGAAATACTTTTTAAAAATATTAGTCTCTAGAAGAATACTTGAGACTAATAACTACATAAATTAATAAGAAGGTGACAATACCCGTGCACGATTACTGAGTGAGGATTAATTTAAGCAACATGAACATTTGAAACGTTTTAGATCCAGAAGATTCTAAAAATTATCTTCGCATATGTATACTGCACTTTTGTAATTTTCCCGTTACTAGTACTTGAAATGTTTACTTCTTAAAACCACTAGCACTACACTTGTGAAAATGGCTGCTGCTGAAAGATAGACCGTGTTATAATAGGCCTTACTTATTATAATTTATTACTTATTATAATAATCCCTACTTGTGATTACACTGCACTACATCTAGTGCACTTGTAAAACATTGGGGCCCTTCCTATCTTCCTAAGTAACGCCCGAATTCTCGAACGCAAATCATCTTTGGGAGCGTCTCAAACATCATGGCATCTCTTTCATACGTTTGACATTTAAAGTGACAGGGCGATGTTTGAGACGCTCCCAAAGATAAGTAGCGTACGAGTATTCGGACATTAGTGTCCTACATCTCTACATGCATTTACGGTATCCTTCAGCTAGTGCTCTACAATGTAGAGTCTACATGATCAGAACATTAGAATTTTTTGGTGTATCGCCGCTTAACTTTCAACTCTCAGCACTACCTATATCAACAAATAATAGGGTATTTTACTGTTGTTGAAATGTAGATATTTAATGATGACGTTAAAAAATATTGCAATAAAGAATACCAAATGTGAAAAAATAATTTGAATCTGTTTTATAATAAAAGAATTATAGTCTGTTTGATTTTGACTCTAGCTGTCTCTTTCTAAAACGAAATCTTCTATGGCGTGACTATGACGCTACTAACCCACTGACGTCACTAAGATAGCGTCCTGTCCTTGTCTAATTATAAAGTTTGAAGTCCTATATCTTTGAAAATATTCAAGATAAATTAAAATGAAAACTTGTTTTATGTAGCTAATATTTTGAAAAACATTTTAAAGAAATAAAAAAAAATCAGTTAAATACCGTATTGCGTCACAGCCTCAGTAACAGCAGGCACTTTTTATAACAATAGTTCTTAAATCCCTTTCTTAAAGTTTCGGCAAAGGCAAAAAAGTACAGCTGCACAGCTCGTGCCCCGAAAATGCTCTAATTTTGACAATACTTTTTAATTCCGCAAGAATGGCGATATACAACCTCCTACGTTTATTTTTTTCTCAACTTTTTTTGTCAACCAAATCTCTGGCCGGTTGCTGTTATTATTTTTATAGCAACGGCATGTTATTGTTGATCGAAGAACGGCATTCACTTTTGTTATAGGTACTTTTGAATTTAGAATTTGTTCAGATTTTATTATTGGTTTATTGAAAGCACTCTAAAGACATGCCTAACACTCTTACTTTTTTTAATTATTACTAGCGGCCGCCCACGGTTTCACCCGCGTTGTTCTCGTTCCCGTGGGAATATCGGGATAAAAAGTAGCATATGTTACTCCTTATTACATCAGCTACCTGCCAGTAAAAGTCCCGTCAAAATCGGTCCAGTCGTTTCAGAGATTAGCCGGAACAAACAGACAGACAGACAGACAAAAATTTAAAAAATTGTTATTTTGGAATATGTACCGTATATATAATCATAATATATGCATGTAGTAAAAAGCGGTTATTTTAATATTACAACACTTCAATTTTATTTATTTGTATAGAGTATAGATTGATAGGCAAGCGCTTGTCCGCTATCACGCCTGATGGTAAGCTGTTGATCAACGCTTACCATCAGGCGTGATAATCAATGCGATTTATGATGAAGCTTACCTAGAAGGTACCGGTTCACTCGTGACTTGAATGTACCTATCGGGAAACACAGACTCAGGCAAAGAGTTTAATTCTTTAGCGGTACGGATAATAAAATTAGAAGCAAAACGCTTAGTCCATGTCCTAGGAATATCCACTATAAAACGGTGGCGCTGATTCGTACGTCTGGTTGTCCGATGGAAGAAGGGAGATGGCGGAATTAGGTTGTCCAATTCCACTGCACACTCGCCGAAATGTATCGATAAAATGTATAAAGTGCGAGTCAGACTCGCACACGAAGGGTTCCGTACCATTATCTATACAATATTAGACACTATTTATAACGGAAAATATTATTCTATATAACATTAGACACTATATTTAAGATCGAGAAAAAAGCGGCAGAAAAATCACGTTTGTTGTATGGGAGCCCCCCTTACATATTTATTTTATTTTAATTTACTTATTTATTTTTTAAGTAAATACTTACCTATAAACTAAATATTCTGTGAATATTTCAAGCCTCTACCTGTTGTCATTATTAATATCGCGCAAAAAACGGCAAAAAAATCACGTTTATTGTATGGGAGCCCCCCTTTCATATTTCTTTTATTCTGTTTTTAGCGGTTTTTAGCGGCAATAGAAATACATCGTCTGTAAAAATTTCAACTGTCTAGCTGTCACGGTTCATGAGATACAGCCTGTTGACATACTGACAAACAGACAGACGGACAGCGGTCTTAGTAATAGGGTCCCGTTTTTACCCTTTGGGTACGGAACCCTAAAAACCGATAAGCTTGCAACTTTGCGTCTATGCTCAAGGCTTTTGAGCTTTTTGTCGAAACGAAAGTCGTTGCCAATGAGCTTTCTGGCCCTCCGCTCAATAGCTCCAAGTGTCTGGAGCTGGTATTTGTCAGAGCCATCCCAGAGATGAGAACAGTAATCCATACACGATCGAATTTGCGCTTGGTAGGTATACATAGATTTAGCAACTATTCCGTCATGAAGTACTTTATCATTTATGTCAGAACGCCAAGCTTTTTAGACGCTAATTGAGCTTTACTCTCAATGAAGGAGCCAAAATTGAGAGATGGAGTCAAAGACATGTCGAGGTGTTCAGTAATCGGCACGGATACACCTCGGAAAGTAGGGGTCAAGTAAATTACTTAAATTTTCTTGAAATTTACTTCGATATTTTGTCGCGAGCGAGACGCAACTAAACAAACACGGCAGCACGCGCCGCACCTGGCACTAGTGGCGTCTTTATAGATATCGATGGTAAATATCGATATAATGTTTACTTCTACGTTATCGCTTATTAGACTACATCAATCTTAAACGTAAATAACACGCGACTGTGTATGTAGATTACTGATAAATATGGACTTATAAAATTGTGTACTTTAGTATAAGTATTCAAGTTTATAAGCAAGGAGTGCTGCGTTAGCTGCTGGCTGCTGAGTATAAGATAAGTTAGTTAATACGCATACTATCGCGTTTGAGTTTAATTTTGACGGATACATGTACCTTATTGTAAAGAAATAAGATAGATAATAGACCAGCAGACTGCAAATTGACCAGGGTGCCTACCATCAACTTTAAGACAGCGATTCAAAAATAGCGCGATGCAGAATAGGTTCCTAAAATGAATTGCTTTCTTTCGTACTACGACCTTCTAAAAACTGGATCGCAAATGAATTGTTAAATGTGAATGACCGAACGATTGTGTCCTTATTTCTTCTACCCGTCTCTTTCACTCGATTCTGTCATGCCCGGAGAGTGAGAGGGACGGGTATAACCTGCAGGTGTCATGTTAGTTTGGCTGAGCTATAAGTCAAATAAGAGTTCTTGACAGCTTAGCGGCTGTGAAATGTCATTGAATGATCACTGAATCGCTGTCATTGATATTAAGCTGTCGTGGTACGAATAAGCGAAGCAGATCAGTTTAGGTCCTAAACAAAACCGCAATAAGAGTTGATGGTAGGCACCCAGTTCACAGACCAGTGTCTGTTTTCAACAAATGAAGTTAGGAAAGTAAAATTTAAATGTTTTTAAGTCGTTTTCTTTGGAGATGGTGATTTTGACTTCTTTCTATTTAAATAAAACACTATTACGGATTTTGCACGCATTTATTGAACAACTTGAGTGGGTAGTTTTCCGTGACCACGGCCCCTGGAAAGGTGCCGAAACGTCAGATAAAAACATAAAATCCTTTTAAAAACGACAAAATAAATTACCAAGTTGTTCAATAAATGCGTGCAAAATCCGTGAAAGTGTTTTTTTTTTTTTTTTTTTTTTTTTTTTTATAAAAACTGGTTAAGCATTTGACCGCCATCTTGCTAAACAGACAGGATGCAGTCTAGGGTGTAGCATGCTTACCCAGTAGGTGCCCATTCACTCTTGCCTTGAAGAGGCCAAGGTTGTAATGATCGGGGAATACATGCGCAGGCAGCGTATTCCAATCTTTAGCAGCTCGCATTAAGAAAGAATTAGCAAAGCGCTTCGTACGGACGGGTGGAATGTCTACTATGTAGGGATGGTAAGCTAACCTGCGTCTTGTACTCCGATGGTGGAAAGGGGCAGGAGGAACAAGATCATGGAGTTCCTGTGCGCACTCTCCAAAGTGTATCCTATAGAACACAGATAAGCTAGCAACTCTACGGCGGTGATTGAGACTTTGTAGTTTATCTTTATCTAAAGTTGTGTCTCCAATGAGCTTCTTTGCACGGTTTTCAATCGAGTCTAAAACCGCTAGCTGATACTTCGCGGACCCATCCCAAAGGTGACAGCAGTACTCCATGCACGGACGAATTTGTGCTTTGTATAGCAGAAGCAATTGCTCTGAGGAGAAGTAACGTCTAGCCTTTGAGAGGACGCCCAGCTTTTTTGCAGCAGTTTTTGCAATCGAGTCGATGTATTCGCCGAAATTAAGCTCAGATGATAGATTGAGGCCGAGAACCTGTAGGTGTTCGGCTAGTGGTAAAGATACACTCTGGAAAGTCGGAGTCAGTTGGAAGGGACTCCGTTTGGCCGAGAAAAGACACGCTGTTTTATTTAAATGAACAGTTTGCGAAGGAATCTAAGATGAGTTCTTTCTATCTGTGAAAACTGGTTATAGCATAAGTACTTGTCTCAAACTTAACATAAAAATATTTTAATAAAAGCTGTTAGTTTACAATGAAATATGAAAAAAAATGCAGTGAAAATTCTATCCCGATAAAGATATAAGAATAATAAGAATTTGTAATAGTGATAAGAATAAAGAAGGTAAAGCTTGTACATACTATAATTGAAATAACCAATTATTAATTTACTTTGAAATAACGAATAAGATATTAAAATTGATACAATCGGGAATCCCGAAAACTAAACACTTTAGGGAGTGTATCACCTTATTACCAGCTCCGAACTGCCAGGGCTAATATGCGCTGGTCCGCGCACGTACTCAGAGCAGCCAGCTTTCTACGTGTACACCTACGCCCTTATGTGAGTCTAAAAATTTTACTTAATATCCAAAGCTATCTATACTTGATACCTACTAACGTCACTACACTTTACTTCTAACAAGCAGTCGACCGCATTTCTTCTCCCAATCGCATTCAAAGGACCTCCTCCAAGATATATATTTTATTCCGATTCAAACAAAAGCTAAGACGGCAGCTGATTCTAGTTTTTGCAACAGCAAATTTATCAAACAAACTTCAACTTTATCCCAACAGAATAAGACATATTAAAATCATATGCAATTCCATTGATAAAATTCCACGCGCGTTTTAATTCATTCCAAATTAGTACTCGAATTACTTGACTCTTTTTAAAGAGGTCACATTTCAAGGGTTGATTTTTGATCCGCAGCCGTGAGGCCGAATTAAAAATAGTGTAAATGTCTTTGATATTAAAAAAAAGTTGTCAAAAGACGGTGGGTGGGTATTTATAGGAACGCGACAGCTAATTCCGTTATTTAATTAGTGGTGTCAGTATAATCATAAGGGTTGTAAGTTGAACGAGTTATTCAATGTCCTAAATTAGTCTCTACAAAAAAGTATATGATTGGCACTTTTTATAAAAAAAAACTCTGACGTGGAATGGACGTGGACTACATAGTTCGTAGTCGTAGCATGATTTTTTTGCGTTTTCTTACAGTAATGAGAAATTATAAATAATAATAATAAATAAATTCTTTATTTTTTCCTCCATTTTACATATTTGTGGCACATCATGATTATCCTACTTATTCTAGATTCTATAAAATTTATAACTAGTACTTAAACTGGGAAAGCCCGTGCTATAAGTACCAGAAAAAAATTAAAGTGTAGATAAAACTACAAGAGATAATAAATGGGCATTGAGAAGTAAAGTTATTATTGTATACTTACTCAAACTTAAAAGACAAAAGTTTTTCCGAAGCAAGAAAGTTCTCATCTAATTCGACAAATATTATTCTAGTTGTTTTTTATTTTGTTAAAATACGACTCTTAACTTAATACCACTGCAAATATTGTACGAAATATTAATAAAATATACTTAGTTACTTACAAAGCGTAATCCCCGATCATGCTAGACTGACCTTAGCAGATGACTTTTTTATGCTCTAATCGGATTGCAAGGTTCAGCTATGCGTATGCACATCGTATGTGACAAAATGACAGGCTGCGCTACCGTTGACAGCTTGTGTCAAACTTTGACAGGAAGATTCCGCCCTAAAAGCGTAATAATAGTTATTTGTTATACAAGAGAGCAAAATTATTTTTCGCTGCGAGTGCCTAATTTAAATCACAAACTAGCGAAGTAGTCTAAAATTGAATCACGAGCGTAGCGAGTGATTCAAATATAGACTACTGAGCACAGTGAGTGATTTAAAGGCATGAGACATCAGAAAATTTTGCTCTCGTGTTAAACATAAGTACAACTTTTCACCTCTACCAGCGAGAAAAATGTTACAGGTCAGAAAAACAACATTGAAGGCAACATTTAACAATAAAGAAAACATCAAAATTAATAATTAAGAGTGAAATTGGTGCAATTATGCAAGTTGAAGGAAACTGTTTGCATTGCGTTTAAAAACTGCACTGCATGTAATTTTTATGAAAACCAAACATGATATTAGTAAGCGATATAATGTTCACTTCATATTATTTATTTTCTAGACACCTAACGTTCGAACGTACCCCTTTATACCTAACCATTCATCGAATCGACGACTATTTTTGGTGGTTCAAAATTATATATATATATACATTATTCTGTTACGTTTAATACATACATAGTTTAATAAGGCATTATTTTAGTAAATAAAACAATAAGTAATGTTTCAGATCAATATATTTATTTAAGGTAAATTTTTGGTAAGGCACTTATGAAACTAGGCCACATGAGATCACTTACTTAAAAAAAATAATTAAAAATAAATCAACAAAAATAGCCTATTCTTCTTTGGCGAAACATAATTATAATAGTCTTCATATTTATAAGAAAAAATAAAAACTAATTTTTGGAAGCACATTCTTTAATTTATGCAATGAGCACATACTTTAATTTATGAGTAATTAAGCAATTATTCGAAAAACAACGCACTTACCTGGGCGACACGGTCTCCTGCGGAAAGAGCTCGGTGAGCACTGATTTAAATAGCGACGGCACGACGATCGGCGCTCTCGATAAAAAGATATAGCTATATTTCCGACGGGTATTCGTCGATTCGACGAAGGTTAGGTGTCTAGGGTTAAAAAGCAATAGTAGTACAATCGTATTTATATAATTTGTTATTAGAATTCATTAATTTTTCTTATTTTATATTTATATCATGCATGCGACCTCATTTCGTCCATACTCTTTATTTGGAACCTTTGGTTTCCGTGTATTTCTTTTTTAAGCTTTATATTTCATGTCCATCGACATAAAGCTATCTATCTATCCTTTTTGCTCATATTAATTTTAAAAGTCTCATCCTTGTCACTCTATTTCTTTTTTCTTAATTATTTCAAAAGTTAGTGTAAGAAATTAAAAAAGCACTTTGCCTCACGCTCGCAGCAAAAATCGATTTTGCTGCGAGTTTTTAGGCGCCAAAAGCGCCCTTTTCGAGCTGGAGTGGTGAAAAGATATTTTTATCACAGCTAGAATAAAAAAAAATTACTGAATTGTTAGAATCAAATGGAAATAAAGTTTAAATGCTGCTATACTTTTAAATAGGCACAAAAAAAATACTTTTAATAATAGCCAACACTAAATACTTTAAAAAGAAACAGATTTTAATAAACTCCGCGTTTAACATCACCCCACCCAATACCCCTAATCATTAGATACGAATAAAATCTTATTCAATATTAATACGTGTACCATTACAATAAGGTACCAATAAAACAAGATAGTAACAATCAAACGGAGAAACTACGAGAGGAAATGAGATACTCATCTCTGATAGCAGTGTCGTCCTTTGATCGGACGACAATAGGACCGATAGTTGTGAACTTACGGCAAACCTTTGAATTAGCGGCGCTTTCACGGCAAGAAGTTGTGAAAAGGTTCTAGGTAATAGTTAGAGAAAGTAACTTTAGTGTGGACTTTTGTATGTAAACTCTTAGAAAACACCTTACTTAGCCTACACAATTTTGTCTCAACCAGGTAAATGATAGGTATGAAATTAATAGATACATATGTAAGTAATTGCATTTTTTTTCTCACAAGTTCATTGATCATTAATTTTTTAATTATTATCAATACCTTAATCAAAATTAATAGTCAGTTTCAAAAATATAGTATGTCGTAATGTTAAACGTCTAAAAAAAGATTAAACACAAGTCTAAAATTTTTATAAATGCTTCAAAGTACTTAACCCTCTTTCGTGGTCGTCAAGTTGACTGCTTTGCAGAGAATTTTTTATTAGGTTATGGCAGTTTTTTAATGAGATTACAGGCATTAGTTAGATTTATGTTTTCTGATCATAATTCTTTAAAGTTTCCAGAAAATCCCAAAATATCTTTGTATGATATAATTCCAACTTCCTTCAATTTCCCGAAATACCTCAATGTCTCAAGAGGAAAGTCTTTAACCATTGTGTGTTGCCAGTAATGACCTATGGAAGTGAGACGTGGTATTTTACTATGGGTCTCATAAGAAGGCTCAAAGTCACCCAGCGAGCAATGGAGAGAGCGATGCTTGGTATTTCTCTGCTCGATCAAATCAGAAATGATGAGATCAGGAGAACTAAAACAACGGACATCGCTCGAAAGATTGCATCATTGAAGTGGCTGTAAATTTGGCGGGACACATAGCGCGGAGAACCGATGGCCGTTGGGGCGGAAAGGTTCTCGAATGGCGACCGCGTACCGGACGACGTTCCGTCGGCAGGCCCCCTACAAGGTGGACAGACGATCTGTTCAAGGTCGCGTGAAGCCGTTGGATGCGGGCAGCGCAGGACCGAACGTTTTGGAGATCCTTGGTGCATGGAGGTCTATGCCCAGCAGTGGGCGTCGTTTGGCTGATATGATGATGTTGACAAATTTCCAATAGAAAACGGCAATGTCATAGGTAAAGACGTCGTAATATTTGCGCAAAAGACGACTGCCTTCACGGAAAAGGGTTTATACGCCGGTTTACAAGGTGTAGAGTCCTAAACGTTCAAATCCTGGTAGGGGCAAATAATTGTATGATGAATACGAGCATTTGATTGGACTTAGTCATAGTCATGTTTATAACTATTCTATTCCTTATCCTAGTATCCCCATTACACAAGTCTATAAAGTGTTTTCTTTGGGGCTAGGCTTTGAATGGTGTGAGCGAGAAATGTTTATTTAAAAGGTCGTCTCAATACTCTCAATCATACCTATTGACGATCTCAATCATACCGTTGCCGAGTGGTGTACGCACCGGTTTTCAAGGTGCCGCTATCGTTAGAGGTCCCGGGTTCGATTCCGGGTCGGATAAATGTTGAAAACGAACTTTTCAATAATTCCTCGGCTCTGTGTGTATATGATAATACCTGTAGTTGTTTCTAATTTCCATAATCCTAGTGCTCAAGCTACTATAATTTGGTATTGGAACACTGTATTTAAGTATTGATGATTGAGTAATATTTTGCTTATTTCATTTTAAAGTTAATATTGCGCTAAAACAGAGGCATCGAAGTAAAGAGGCATAACGTTCAAGTATGTTTTAATTAACGACTTCTATTTATTTAGCTTGATTAAACACACAAGTTCCACGATAAACAAAAATAATTATAGTCCGCAAGAACGAAGGCCAATATACTACTTTAGTACGTTCTTAATGTTTGTGACCGTTGCTCGAAAAGTCACAGTTTATTACCAAAAATGCTTTGTAAACAAACGTTGTAAACGCTGACCTGCGATTATAACGAGTATGTATGAATTAACTGTTAATCAAGTGTGACCATCAAGTTTTTCTATTTTTATTTATATTTATTTATTTTTATTTTATTTTATTAATTTGGCTTTTCAACAATGTGTACACTGATACAATACAATTTACATTAAAAAAAAAAGTTCTTAGTGACACATTACTTAGAGAAAAGCACCGCATGCTCATTGAAATTGCGGAAAACACACATAAACAATGCAAGAAAAATTAAAAAAACCTTACAATACAATACACACGCATTAATCAAAACAAAAATATGCTAATAAGAATAAGAAATATAAAATGTGACAATTTAATAATTTATAAACTAAAAATAAAACTTATAAATAGTTACTAAGTAATATCATCAATTTAACAATTCAATAATGTAATAATTAAATAATTTTTAGAGTGTATTAATTCAATAACACAGTAAATTAATAATTTATATTCTAATCTAATATAATAATCAGACTAAATAATCAGAATCATTTTCGAATTTTGTGCTTTGTCTTTGTTTGTTATGAAGAAATCGTTCGTTGTCAACTTGTTAAATTTCTTTTTCTGTTTATTGGGGATCCTGTACCAAAGAATATATACTCTGTCTGTACACTGCTACAGAAATATAAGTTTTTTGATAGGTAAATTTTTACTTATGATTTTCTAAAAAGACAAAACTGCTGTCATGTTTGGTGTTTTTAGTTTCTCTCATTTCATCTCGGCATAATTCACACGTCAGTCCATGACATTTTGAATTTATGAACAAGAATTAAAAAAATGTAAGTACCTACCGTTAATAATCACGAAGAACTCCCGTAAAAATGGAACCAAATCTGTGAAAGTGCTGCTTATTTAATTTTAGTTCTTTAAACGACCATAGCGGCGCTGCTTTTGTTTTAATAGACAATAGGTAGGTAACACGAGTAAGATAACAAGAGATTGTCGTATAAGATTTTAAACTTTCGCGTTCCATTATAATTATAAACAATGAGTAACGGGACTCAACGCGACATTTATTATGAAGTACATATTATTATGTACTTACAGCTTGACGTTTCGGCTGTGTTGCCAGTCTGCTTGTGACCACGGTTGTTGCAACACAGCCGAAACGTCAAGCTGTAAGTACATAATAATATGTACTTCATAATAAATGTCGCGTTGAGTCCCGTTACTCATTGTTTATAAGAGATTGTCGTGCTTTGGAACAGTAAAATTATCGTAAACGTTGATCCGGGAGACATTAAGATGTCACTATAATAAAAAAATAATATTAATTCTTTTTTGAGTGCGAGTGCGTAATATTTGACGGCAAAGTTCAAAAGTGCACAGATATTATTGAACTCGACCTAGGTACCTACTTAAATTTGTAAACACTTAAGTATTCAAACTTCATAGCGAACATGGCATTTCTTTTAACTAATCAGATTGAATAATTTATATTAAGGCGATACTCGGAAAAATTATGCTGAAGCGAGATAGCAATGAGAAAACGTCGCGCGCGGGAGCGAGACCGATCTTGCAGATTCGGCTTAAAAAACACAAAATCACTGCGTATTAAAAAACTACAGCGATTTAAAAAAATGCTTCTATACGATCCTAAATATTATTAGTGTCCACTAATTAAACCAATTACCAAAAGTGTAAGTAACCCCATTTACGAATAATCTTAAAGTTTCGTATTTTTTAGAGGTCTTTTCGAAAAGAAAAAGTGTCGAGGCAAAATCATAAAATCGTGTTTTTGAAACTATACGATTCTAGATAAAGATAAGAAGAAATATATATCTTAATACCAAATTTGTAACAACTGTAACCGTCCTATAGTTTTAAATCAAAAAGTCCATACTTTTTCCGAGTAGCGCCTTAACATCTATTCAATCAACAAACAACTACTAATTTGCTTTTAAATAATGACTACATACTAAAATTTAAATTTTATTTTAATTTAAACGGCAACGTTGCATTTATTGCCCTCCATAATTACCTCAAATACTTGTACTAGCATGCTGTTAAAAGATTTCATTATTTTTTAATTAATCCTGCTAAATAGCGTGTTAAGATGCTTGTTATAAATTTAAAATGCTAATTAGTCTCAATAATAGCCTTGTCGAGTGCAATTTATTACCGTCACATGCCATACCTAGTTGAGATTACTAACTAGATCAACACTCGTATAAAAAAGTTAAAGAAATATTAATTTTGTTCAAGTGCGCTTATCTTTAGAACTTAAAGTTCGGTTTGATTATATGTTTTTGCCTGTGGAGCATTCTTGAGGAAATTACCAAGAAAGAAAGAACAAACTCACAAAAATAACAAACCAGTTAAGAAATAATTACACAAAAACAAAACAAAAAGTAATTACAAATTAAACAATTTCAAAAAGTGCAATGTCGTGTGGTATCAATAACCTAGTTACCTGGTTAAGCCGGTTAGATTGCATTACGCTACGTACGATCCTATAACTTCTACTAACTTAATTTTCACATTAAATTTTTTGCCACTTGCCATTGCCTTTATTTGATGGCGTCCAATGTTTTTACCAGTATCTTATTAGAAAATAAAGAAGTAAGATTCCAGTTTCTGATTTACATAGGTACTTAAACCCCTTTTAACCGCCTCTGTGGTCTAGAGTTTCACACCGGTTTCAGACCCACAGGTCCCGGGTTCGATTCCCGTACATCTTGTATTTGGTTTGGTCGGTGGTATGGTCTAGTTCTTAGACCGCCTGGCTAGCACTAGCTACCACTATCATATGTAAGTCTGACTGAAGCCATAAAAATGATGTTTCCAGCATTATTAGAGATAAGAAAGCCAGTTCCTTAGTAATTGAGGATTCCGGGAGTAACGAGCTTCCACCTTCAGCCTTATCACCACTTAACATGGTGTGATGAAGGCTAAAGTTACAATTACACTTACGCTAGTTGGGGCCCTAACTCAGAATACATTGCTTGTTTTGATTGCATAACTTGTTAAAAAGAACTTAAAAAAATCAATGTTCTCTGAATTAGGGCCCTAACTAGGGTAAGTGTAATTGCAACTTAAGTGCTACCCTTTGTGGATAAACAAAAAGTTACCGGTCTATCTATCTGCAATAAGAATTTAATTTTGGTTGGGGGAAAGGTCGTTACTAAAGGAAAAGACACGGGCTATTTTAAATGAATGATTTTTATTTTATTTTATTTTATTTTATTTTTATTTTTTATTCTTTTTCTCGGAAAACAGTTTCGTGAAAAGGTAAACAATGACAGTGGCGGATTAAACGACCGATTTGGCGCAGGGGTAGGCTACCCACCTTCTGCGCCAGTGGTCTCGGGTTCGATTCCCGAACAAGGCAAATATGTGTGTGCATGAACATGTCTATTTGTCTTGGTCTGGGTGTTAACTATGTATATTAAGTATGTATTTACAAACAAAAAGTATTTAAGTATATATTTATCCGTTATCAAGTTTTCCATGATACAGTTTCTTAATGAAATTAACATGGGCTTAGATAATTGGTGTAAAAAAAAAAAGAAAAAGAAAAAGGAAAAGAAAGAAAGAAGTGTAATTGCTACTTAAGTGCTACCCGTTGTGGATAAACAAAAAGTTATCTGTCTGTCATGCAATTTTGGTTGGGAAAGGTCGTACTATAGGAAAAGAGACGGGCTTTTCTCTTTCTCGGAAAACAGTTTCGTGAAAAGATAAACAGTGACACTGGCGGATCAAGCGTTTTATAAATAACCCAAGTAAAGGGTTCCAGTCAAATCACCGCAAAAAACTCACTGAAAACCAAATTCACCAAAAAACCTCTCTGCTCTGCGGTGTGAAAAAGAAATAACCACAAAATTTAACTTCAATTTCTAACCTATCACGAGTTCTACAGGACTTTCAAGGCAAAATCGTTTCTTGTTTTCTTTTTACGATTGTCGACAATATCCCTACGACGAAAAGTTTTCGGTGAGCTTTTTCGGTGAGAAAATTTTTCGGTGAGTTTTTCCGGTGAATTCGGCCGACACCTAAGTAAAATATCATGAAATGCAACATAGAAAAGTAACCAATCTATACTAATATTATAAAGAGGAAAGATTTGATTGTTTGTTTGCATCGAATAGGCTCCGAAACTACTGGACCGATTTAGAAAGTTCTTTCACCATTAGAAAGCTACATTCTTCCCGAGTGACATAGGCTATGTTTTATCCCGATATTCCCACGGGAACGGGTACCACGCCGGTGAAACCGCGAGGATCCGCTAGTACCTAATAAATCTTTAACTTTTCAAACTCGTTTTGGTTCTAAATATAACTGAAACAAATGAAAGTAGTAAAAAGATTCGCTGCAGTATTAAACAAACATTTTGTCACTCACAAATTGATTTAGAACAATCGATGGTTTCCGGATGTGGTGACGGTGGTACCACCAGGTGGATGCTCATGTTTAATTCAAACATCACACTGTGACAACTCAAACCACAAACAATGACTTTTCAGAAATGTTACCATAATAAAACCAGTTATGTAACAGTTTTTTTATTACGTAGGTACTACTTTACTAAAATAAATAATTTTGTTAAGACTCCATTAATTGATTGTGTCAAGTTTTAACATCTTATTTCTCAGCAGATATTGATAAAGAAACTCGGCACGATTTTCTTAAGTTAATGATTACAGGATTTTGTAGATGCTTCGAGGCTAAGAAATTATTTCTTATTTCGAGGTGAGTCACAATACAAAGTAATTTTAAACAAAAACGTACCAAACGTACCAAAACGTACGTCGAAATAAATGTGATTTTGTCTGCAGAGTTAAATGTCAATCGAATGAATGAAGGCTTATATTATATACTAGCGGCCGCCCGCGGTTTCACCCGCGTGGTTCCCGTTCCCGTGGGAATATCGGGATAAAAAGTACATATAAACCTTCCTCTTGAATCACTCTATCTATTAAAAAAAACGCATCAAAATCCGTTGCGTAGTTTGAAAGATTTAAGCATACAAAGGGACATAGGGACAGAGATAGCGACTTTGTTTTATACTATGTAGTGAAGCCTTATAAACCTTACGTATGACATAACTAATCTAAAACAATTCAAAGTTAAAAATGTTATTCCACAAAATGGAAAAAATAATGAATTCTATTAAAAGGAAAAAATAAGAACTTACTCATGCATTTTAATTTGTGAGTCACAAATCATTATGACAGCGCCAAGCCAACTACCGAATCCGAAATAAAAACGTATCTAATATAAGCTGTGAATTAAGAACTGGTAATTGGCATGTTAAATAATAGCATTTATTTTAATGAAATAACAGCCGCCGAAATGCCAGGTGCCTTGGCATGCTAATAGCATTGATTGACACATATTAACATTCAACCCTCAACCCTCATTGACAAACGTGGAGGAGGAAATATGTATGCGTGTACGCATTTAACGGACTTTGTGTTTTAAATCGTAACTTAAGGTGTATCGATGAGCTCAGTGGCGCCGCCAATGGAAATAAATCAATTGCATTTTATTAAAGGCTTGGATTAAAAGTTTCGGTTATTTCGCGCAAATAGAAGAGCAAAATGCAATTTTTAATTGTTTTTTCATGGCCTCAAATATGAGCACCAAGTTATGGATCTCGATATTGCCAAATGTGGCCACTTTTGGCACTATTGAGATTCACGACTTATTGCGTAAGATTGAGTTCTCAAAAGTATATTTATAAAATGCATTCCACTCTTTCACCAGCGCGAAATAACCGAAACTTTTAATCCAAGCCTTTAATAAAATGCAATTGATTTATTTCCATTGGCGGCGCCACTGAGCTCATCGATACACCTTAAAATCAAAGTCAAGTTCCAATAACTTCGTAGGTATATTTTTAATCCACACTACTAATAATATAAACCCGGCTCGCAACTACCTAACAAGCATGACCAGAACTGAAATAATTCATAGCTTATTTATTACGGTTCCAAGCTCTTTCGTACAACCATGGTTCCCGTACAGGACCCCATAGGGTCCTCCCCATATAAATCACGCCATTTTGACCTACGACCTGTATGGGACAGTCTGGTCGTTAACGATTTTGCCGCGACGATTCAATTTCGAAAGTTATGACTGACTTTTATAGGTTGTCGGTCTATCAAATGATCTTAAAGGACTCGAGAAGAGGTTGTTAGTTGATATTTTGTTTGTATTGAGAGGACGCCTATTTTGTTTGCTTTTGATAGGACTGGATACAGACTAAAAACATTTGTTCTTACGTACCTATAGTTATTGAATTGGTGGATTTGGTTAAGACGATTATACACTGGCCTGCAAAACTAAGTATCTCGCTTTTAAAATTGCAATAATTTTTTAAGTACACAAGATAACTTTCTGTTATGTTGATTGAAAATGTTACTAATGTATAGTTTACTATTAGTTCCTATATAAGAAAACTGATAAAATTTGCTATAAAACGATTTTTATTTAAATCTCTAACTTCTATAGTTTAGACAAAAATGAAATTTTAAAAGTGTAGTACTTACTTAGTTTTGCAGGCTAGTGTAGTTTGTTCTTCTTTATTTTGCGTTCTTGTCTTAAATAATTATTTTTTGCATTTTTATCTATCGAAAGTTATAAATTTTGATAAACCTATAGTCTTCTTTCATTTCATTTCATTCTTTGTTGCCCTATCAAATATTTAGTTAAAAACAAAACAGTTATGCCAATTTTACAGATAAACACAAAATTCTGATCTACCTGAAAGGGTACATACAAATACATCATTTATTTTAGTTATCGTTAAGTTGTTAAAATACTGTTAAGTAGGTAAAATCAATCAAAAAATTCCTCACTTCTTTGTTTAAAAACCTCCAATTCTTAAAAAGTACTTTACGCTGTAATAGTAGCTTACAAAGAATCAAACTACGTTTCTAGCATTACATTAGTGCGATGCGACAGCTTCAGATTACCTAGCAATAATAAAAAATAAAGATCTTTGAATTATTTGACCTAAAGTATTCTATGAAACAATTTCTGTGTCCCATGTCGTGCTTAATATTTTTTTCTTGGATCGTAGTTTGTTAAATAATTTTAACTTGATCTATATTGTATTTCACAACATAACTTGTGTCTGAGCAGGTTTTCAAAATGGCTTGTACACTTGACTACAAAAGTGGATTTTCCCATTAGTCTGCGAATTTCATTCACCTGCCACTTTTCAAAACAACCGCTAGACAAAGAGAGACAGTTTTGTTCACTCCTTGTGACCCTTAAGCGAAATTTTAGCAGAACAATGTTTGCTACGATGACCCTTGAACTGCAAAGCAAAATATTTTTGAGAAACACAAATGTCTTTGACTGACAGGAATAGAACGTACGGTGTCCTTAGCTAATTTCCCACTTCATTTCGCCTCATTGTCGTCGCGATAAACTAAAATAAATGTTGCTAACGAATAGAAATCGGGTTGTAACCCTTGGCACAAAACTAGCTCGAGTACTAACATAAATTCCCATACCGACGATGCATTGTTGACGAAAATAAATCAACATTTACATGAGACAAGAAGGTTAAAAAAAACTAGTTTCGCGGACAGTAAGAAAAAATACGAAGGGCGATGTCTATTGTTGTTACCGTTTCGCACACGGAAGTTCCTGTCTGAACTTTAAGAATAAGTTGCGTTTCATGGTAACAATGGTTCGACAAAGGCAGCATGACAATGGTCCGTGGAACGAGAGCAGCCATTGTGAAAGAAGCAGCTGATCTCTAAGATTGCGTATCCTTACGCGGCGGGGGGGATGTTACAATTTTTCCGTGACATTTTTCTTAAATTTGTAGCAGTTGTGTGCACGTGTGTACACAGTGGTCAAACTCAGCTGCGTCTGTGAATTTCACACGTATTCTTAAAGTGACCCAAGCTGAAATAATTCAGTGAGACTACTTTCTATTAGATCGAAGTTTCTATTATTATACTCTTTATTGCACTTAAAAAAAAAATATACATAGAATCAAATTTAAAGAAATATGTTCGCAACGGTGGACTTATCTCTAAAGAGATCTCTTCCAGCCAACCCAAGACATGTGTGAGATTGAGAAAATAGAAATAGAAGTTGCAAAGTGCAAGAGACATACTACTCTGAATCTAAATATATTTATATAGCTATATAATACATAACATTTATACGTATATAATATAAATAATATATAAACAAATTGCAATAAATACACATTAAATATATAATAAATATAATAGTAAGATTATTCAAGTGTGAGACAACTGCATAAGTAAGTGCTTTTTAAGTTTCCACTTAAATGAGTAAATACTTGGACTGTCCTGAATGCTTGACGGGAGTTTGTTCCAGAGCTGTGCAGCTCTGAAGGAAAAGGAGTTAAGGAGGAAGTTGGTGTTGCATCTAGGTAGCTCTAGCATCTTGGTGATGCAAGGCCGCCTAGAGCGAGAGGGAGGAGGAAGCATCTGGAAGCGGGAGAGGAGGTACTTGGGCGAGTTAGGGTTGTTAAGGATTCGGAATAAGGTGGAAAGGATGTGCATATCACGACGGAGTCTTACGGGGAGCCATTCAAGTCGATTACGGAAAGACGACACGTGGTCATATTTACGTAGTCCGAAAATAAAACGTATCGCTAGGTTTTGAAGTCGTTCCAATTTATTCAACTGTTCCTCTGTGGCATCCAAGTAGCAAACGTCGGCGTAGTCGAGAAGAGGGAGAAGGATAGATTGCGCCAGCATTATTTTAGTTTGAAAAGGAAGGAAGTATTGAAGTCGCTTGAGAGAGTGAGAACTATAGTGCATCCGTTTACTGACTTCACAAATATGCGGGTACCAAGACAAAGTACTGTCGATGATGAGACCAAGGTTTTTAACTTTGTCAGTGTATGGGATGGTAACATTATTATAAGTAAGTGGTGGAACTGACTTTATATCTAGTTTGGTCCTAAGTCGACTGCTACCTATAATAATGGCTTGGCTTTTACTTGGGTTCACCATAAGGCCAAATGAAGAGGCCCAGTTTTGAATTGCGATTAAATCCTTGTTTAAGGAATTAATTGCTTCCGCAGCCTCAGCAAGAGAAAAGTGCCTGTAAATCTGAAGGTCATCAGCATAAAGGTGGAAAGAAGAAGAGATAACATTGGAAATACTGTTAATAAAGATAGAGAAGAGTAGAGGAGAGAGAACACCGCCTTGGGGTACACCAGCTGATATAAGAGACCAATCTGAAGAAGAATTATTATAAAGTACGCACTGGAAACGGTTGTGAAGATAGGATTGAAACCATTCGATGACAGGGGTAGAGATGTCAAAAGAACGAAGTGTACCAAGGAGAAGTTCGAAATTAACACAGTTGAATGCATTGCTGAAATCCAGCAAGACCATTGCAGTGAGTCTGGTATTCTCCATAGCACCCCGAATGTCCTCAGTAATGTTCAACAATGCACCAACTGTGCTGTGAGAGGGGCGGAAACCGGATTGGTAAGGACATATGAGAGCATTGGACGATAGGAAAGAGTATAATTGGTTGTGGACAATGGATTCGAGGACTTTGGAGAGGATAGGGAGGATGGAAATAGGACGATACTGAGTTAGAGATGTTGGATTAGGAATTTTGGGTAGAGGTATAACATAAGCTTTCTTCCAGGATGAAGGAAAAACATTGTGTAGCAGTGAAAAATTAACAATGTGTGTGATGACTGGCACAATGTCCTCCAACACTGGAAGAATCATGTCTAGACTAAGACCATCGCTGCCAATGGCCTTCGTGGAAATGGATTTGATACACTTCGCGACGTCATCTTCAGAAGCTTCACGAAAGGAAAAAGAGGTATGGACAGAATGGTTAGAACTAGCTAATAGAGATGAAAGAGTGGCTGACTTCGAGGCAGTATCCATTGTGAGAGGAGGTGTGGAGAAGTGTTTGTTTAGTGAATTAAGGTCTAAATTGCTTGGGTTAGAGTCCGCAGCCTTCCCTACCCCGAGAGACCTCAAGAAACCCCAAATTTGATTTTGGTCTAAGCTAGCTATTTGCGAGTGAATGTAATTACGCTTAGCATCCCGGCACATTCTGTTGCAAAGGTTTCGAAGCTTTTTATATGTAACCATGTTATCCGGAGAAGGTACTGATTTTTGCCGAATTTTCGCCTTATCACGTTTTGCCATGGCTTTGCGGATTTCTGGGGTCAACCAAGGAGCAGGCAAGTGTTTGACCCTAACCGGACGAACCGGGGCGTGCGTGTCATATACTTTGATTAACATAGATGTGAAGTATACAACCATGAAATCCACATTGTCCGACGTCAGTACAGGAGACCAGTCTATATCTCTCACGTCTGACCTCAAACGATCGAGAACAATATGCCGAAAGTTGCGCAGAAGGCGAATTGGGGGTTTGATCTTGGGAGGGCGCATTCTGTGTGTGAGGTAAATAAGGTCATGGTGAGAAAAAGGCGCATTCATTTGGCCATGAGATTCAACAAGGTCAGGATTAGAGACTATCATAAGGTCCAGAAGAGATGGTTTCTATAGAATCTTATAATAAAATAATAATATTAATAATAATTTTGTTGTTGAAATACATTTCTAGGCGGTAAAACGTATTGATGGAATGGTATTTAACCAGGTTCGAGTATATTAAACAAGAAGAAATTATAACATTATGTAAATCGGCTAGTATGAAATTATTACATATCTACCTATCGAGGTAAATGTTAAGAGAAAGAGAATCTATGGAATTGCTACAAACAGTTTAAAAATAACTAAGGTAGTATAATGTTATTTTGTAGCTCAAAATACCTCTGAGCCATTGCCATGATGCTCATTATGTAAACTATGTATAAGTTGTCTATGAATGTGTGAACCGGAACAACCGGATGTAGTTACTTCTTTACTTGGATAAAATAAATCTCTTGCGCTCATGTCCGCCAAACCGAATACTGTGTTTCTTTGCTTCTCCTTATAAATAATAATAGGTTACGGGCCCAGATCGTCCTGGCTCTTTTACAATTAGTTCTCGCGACAGTGTATCGAAGAAGTGATAAAAAGTTGCAGGAAGAGGACAGAATTGTGTTTTTTGCAATCGGTTACTTTTTTCACGGCACGCGTGGAAAAAGCGTAATGGCGTCGAACTATGTGGTGAACGTTCCTAAACTTAAAGGGCGTGAGAACTTTAATGAGTGGTGCTTTGCGGCCGAAAACTTATTAGTTTTGGAAGGGACGCTAGGATGCATCAAGCCGGAAGGTCAAGCGGCTGTTTTACCCGCGGATGATATAAAGACAAAAGCCAAATTGATCCTTACGATAGATCCCTCCATTTACGTTCACATCAAAGAAGTGCGAACTACGAAGGAACTATGGGATAAATTGAAGTCACTGTATGATGATTCTGGATTTACGAGGAGGATAAGTCTATTGAGAAATCTAATATCCATACGACTTGAAGAATGTGGTTCTATGGATTCGTATGTGACTCAATTAGTCGAGACGGGACAAAAATTGGCGGGAACCGGCTTCAATATCAATGATGAGTGGATTGGCTCATTGCTGTTGGCGGGATTGCCTGATAATTTTTCACCCATGATAATGGCAATTGAACATTCCGGGATTAGCATATCGACAGATTCCATTAAATCTAAATTATTAGACATGGGACCGGGTATACAGAAAAATAGTGCGGCATTTGGTACATTTCGCAACAAAAGTCAGTGGAGCCAACCTAAGAAAAATGTCAATGTCAAACAAGGCCGTGGCAGTGGCAAAGATGGCGATTTGTCAAAGCCGAAAGTGATAAAATGTTATCGCTGTAAACAGACTGGACATTTTCGTAGTCAGTGTACTGTTAATTCCAAGGAAATGGAAAGAAAACAGACAAACGCATTCAGTGCTGTTTTTCTGAGTGGGTTTTATAACAAATCTGATTGGTATGTAGACTCGGGTGCGAGTGTACATTTGACTACGAATGAACACTGGTTAATGAATCCGTGTTATGATCAAAATATAAAGGAAATTGTTGTTGCGAATAACAAGAAAGTTCCAGTTAAGTGTTCCGGAAATATTAATATAACTACGTGTACAGATGCAAGTAACTTTGAGGTGACAGTGGAAGAGGTTATGTGTGTTCCAAGTCTCACAACAAACCTACTGTCAGTGAGCCAACTTATAAAGAATGGCAACAAAGTGAACTTTAGAAGTAATGGCTGCGACATTTACAACAGAAAAAGAGTTTTGGTGGCGAAGGCTACTTTAGTCAACGGAGTATACAGACTCAATATGCCCGTACATCTGTCAGCTGCAGCAGCGGTATCCAGTGAAACATGGCATCGTAGACTAGGACATGTTAATAGTTCCTATCTAAACAAAATGCAGGATGCTGTAGAAGGTTTTAACATGGATCAGAAGGCAGTGGCAAGTAAAAACTCCTGTGTCACATGTTGTGAAGGGAAGCAGAGTCGACTACCCTTTCCAAGCAGTGGAAATAGAAGTACACAGCTACTGGAGGTTGTTCATAGTGATGTTTGTGGACCTATGGAGAACATCTCCTTGGGAGGATCCAGGTATTTTATAATCTTTATTGATGATTATAGTCGCATGACTCACATCTATTTTATGAAGAACAAGAGTGAATCTTTTCAATGTTTTAGAAATTATGTAGCTAATGTTGAGAATGTACTGAATAAGAAAATAAAGATTTTCCGGAGTGACAATGGTCGTGAATTTTGCAGTAATGAATTTGAAAACTATTTGAAGCAAAAGGGTATAACTCACCAAAAGACAAACACTTATACACCTGAGCAGAATGGCTTATGTGAACGCATGAACCGGACCATTGTTGAAAAGGCTCGATGTTTATTATTTGATGCCGGTTTAGAGAAAGAGTTTTGGGCAGAAGCAACTAATACTGCTGTTTATTTACAGAACCGGACGGTATCAGCTGGTTTAAACAACAAAACCCCGTATGAGTTGTGGACTAATAAGAAGCCCGATATTAGTCATCTTAGACTATTTGGAAGTACTGTTATGGTACATGTGCCCAAAGAGAAAAGGTTGAAGTGGGACAAAAAGTCAATTAAATGTATACTGGTGGGTTATCCAGACAATGTCAAGGGATATAGAGTTTATAACCCGGAGTCCAAGTTAGTAACATGCAGTCGAGATGTCATTATTATTGAAAATGAATTGCACACAAGCAATGTGACAGCTACTGCTGAGGTTTCGAACTTGGAAACTCCTATCAGCGAAGAAGAGAAGAAAACTTCAGATTCAGTGGGGGACAGTTGTCAGTCAGATGATTCATTTGTTTCCTCTGCAGAAGATCCAGGAGATACTACTTATGTGCCGAGTGAGACTGAAGAGTCAGACAGTTCTACAGGAAGCACCGGCAGTGTGATAAAAGCTTTACCCCCTCGAGAAAGGCGTGAACCAGAGAGGTATGGTTTTTCTAATATGTGCACTGAAAGTCCCAGAGTAGATGACGGCGAGTTAAGTTTAGTAGAAGCTCTACAGGGTCCAGAGAGGGAACATTGGTTGTATGCTGTTCAAGAAGAATTACAATGCTTCGAAGATAATAATGCGTGGGAGCTTGTTGAGGCTCCAAACAGTGGAACTATAGTGAAGTGTAAATGGGTGCTCAAGAAAAAATGTGACAAAGACAATAACATTTGTTACCGTGCTAGACTTGTTGCAAAAGGTTATAATCAAAAGTTAGGTATTGATTACAATGAGACATTCTCTCCTGTGGTTCGTCATACCACCTTAAGATTATTGTTTGCCTTGGCAGTACAGCTTGATCTAGAAACTACCCATTTAGATGTTAAAACTGCATTTCTTAATGGAGAATTGAATGAGACCATATACATGCAAAAACCAGATAGTTTTGTTTGTTCTGATGTTGATAAAAATAAAGTTCTCAAACTGAACAAGGCTATATACGGTCTCAAGCAGTCCTCACGGGCTTGGCATAAAAAAGTTGATTATGTAATGTTAGGTATAGGGTATAAGAAATCCAAACTAGAACCTTGTTTGTATACTAAGATTGTAAATGGTCTCAGAACAATAGTGACACTATATGTCGATGATTTTTTTATATTTACAAATGATAAAAAAGAAATGTTATTGTTAAAAGAAACTTTAAGTAGTAAATTTAAAATTAAAGACTTGGGTGAGATCAGACATTGCCTTGGTATGAATGTAAACATTGACAAAGTAAATAATGTCATTACTTTGAGTCAAGCTAACTATATAAATCAGTTGTTACATAAATTTGATATGATTGAATGTAAACCTATTGATACTCCTATGGAGGCCAAGTTAAATATTGTTAATTATACAAAAAATCAGAAAAGTGATGACTGTTATCAGCAGCTTATAGGTAGCCTTATGTATCTTGCTGTCCTTACAAGACCAGATATTGCTTATGCTGTAGGGTATTTAAGTCAATTTAACAATTGTCATAGTAGTGAACATTGGTCTTACGCTAAGAGAGTATTAAGATACTTAAAAGGTACTAATAATATAGGTTTAAAGTATTGTAAAGAGGGAAATTATAATGTTGAGGGTTATGTTGATAGTGATTGGGGAAATAGCTCTGTGGATAGAAAATCATATTCGGGTTTCTGTTTCATGTTGTCGGGTTCCGTTATTTCATGGGGTTGTAAAAAACAAAGAACAGTAGCACTCTCTAGTACTGAGGCCGAATACATGGCACTCACAGAAGGATGTAGAGAAGCTGTATACCTTAGAAATGTACAAAATGAAATAACTGATCAATTGTATTCTATTAAATTGTATAGTGACAATCAAAGTGCTAAAAAATTGACAGAAAATCCTGTCTTTCACAACAGAACCAAACACATTGATATTCGTTATCATTATTGTAGAGAAGTTATTTCTAATATGATTGTTAAAGTTGATTACTTGCCTACAGGCGATATGCCAGCAGACATGCTTACTAAAAGTCTGAATTCAGTTAAGCATCAGAAGTTTATGAACTTGCTGGGTATTGTAAATGTATTTTGATATGTATTAATTGTATTTAAACTTGTGTAAAACTTCTAAATGTTTTAAAGTTGTGTATTTTAAACGTGTAACTTTGTATTTTGATTCAAAACTTGTGTTGATATGTATTTTGAGAGTGGGGGTGTTATTTTGTAGCTCAAAATACCTCTGAGCCATTGCCATGATGCTCATTATGTAAACTATGTATAAGTTGTCTATGAATGTGTGAACCGGAACAACCGGATGTAGTTACTTCTTTACTTGGATAAAATAAATCTCTTGCGCTCATGTCCGCCAAACCGAATACTGTGTTTCTTTGCTTCTCCTTATAAATAATAATATATAATTTATTGAGTTTTAAATTATAGAACAAAGGTATTAAAATACCGCATCGCATATCGTCCGATACAAATAATGATAACCTTCATAGTGAGTGGTTAAATGAAACACTTTAAACGGCAAATAATTAAGTGGAACATCTCGTTATCCGGCGACGAGCGACATATCAATTCGCTATTTACATGTAACTGGAAACTCAATGTAAGGCTTGAGACAGAATATGGGTGGGTTCAAAATAGAAATGCTTACTTTTAAACTGAAGTTTAACACTATTCATTTATTTTACATTTACTTTTATTTAAGTATTTATTTAATAAAAAATAAAAAATAGTTATTTTTTTTATGAAACTATTCTCAAAACGAAACCAAATTTCATCCAGAACTTTTTGACTGTTTCGCCGTGATTGAGTAATAAACGTCAAAACTTTCGCAATTATAATATTACTAGCTTTCCGTCCGATATTATAAATGAGACAGTGTGTTTGTTTGTTTGTTTGTCATTCATGTCGAAACGGAGCAACAGATCGGCGTGATTTTTGGTATGGAGATAGTTTGGAAGCTGAAGAGTGGCATAGGCTTTTTATCCCGGAAAAATAACTAGTTCCCACGTTGACGTTGTATAGTTCACGTGGGCGAAACCGCGGGCGAAGGCTAGTATCTTATATGTTCTGTACCTGTACCTATCTTACTACATTTTTTAAGGTTTCAACAATTTGTTTTTAATCTTCTTGATTCTGTCTAAGGGCCGGCAGCTTTTCATGTCTTAGGGTAAACTTTAACAGAATTTTTGCAAGCATTTATTGAATGTTCAACCCATTTCTTCGATTGCAATGCTATAAATTTCAATGTCACCAGTGTGCACCGTCCTTACATCAACAAGTTGCCGTTTGCTACCACATCTAGCTAGCCGCAAAAAGTCTAGCCATTTAGCAATTACCCATACCATAGCCGTTGGCAGATGCTAGCCAGGCACGTGCCAAGACCTTTGAATGTCAACCGTTTACCTACCATCATATTTTAATTTAACGTTATACGGAGGTGTAAATAAAATTCCTAATTTAGAAACTGGCTGCTTAAAATGTCATGACGGCCGTTTTGTCTATTTTTACTTCTTTTGTTTTTAGTAAGTATTTCTTTTTTTTGTCTAACATAGCTCTTACCCTAGAATAGACGATTGAGATGAGAGTAAATCTTAATTGAATTAAGGTTTGAATAGAGTAAGTTCATATTCTAGAACAACACTTAAGTTACTAATGTGACTCAGACGTTAATATTGTTAAATCTAGATCTAAACTGATATCACGAAAAACATCTTAATATCACACTTGATCAATGATCGCAGTTTCGCAATCGTTTTCAGATCATCAAAATAGAATGACTTGTGAACTACAAGAAATCGTGGTTCCTTGTTTTTTTTTTCTTTTCTTTTTAAACCGGGCAAGCATTTGACCGTCTTGTTTGGCTAACAGGATGCAGTCTAAAGTGTTACATGCCTGCCCAGGAGAAGTTTATATTTATACTTAATAACATAAATTTATGTCCTATGACATAGAAAGTTTAACCAGATTTTATGGCAGGATACTAGCGGATCTTCGCGGTGGTTTTACCCGCATGGTACTCGTTCTCGTGGGAAAATCGAGATAAAATATAGCCTTGTCACTCGGGAAGAGTGTAGCTTTTCTAATGGTCAAAGAATTTTCTAAATCGGTCCAGTAGTTTCGGAGCCTATTCGATACAAACAAACAAACAAACAATCAATTATTTCCTCTTTATAATATTAGTATACATACTTAGATGAAGGGAAAGTACTCGAAATAATGGAGATACTTATCAAATTTCACTGAAAGGAATCATTCCTTTATTTATTTATTTTTTTATAAATTCTATGAATGCAGTTTTGTGTCGTGTCAAAAATTAAGGAATGTTACCTATATGTGATGTGTGCTATCTCCATTAATTAGAGACTTTCCCTTTATGCCCCATAACTCTAGGACGCCCTGTCGGCCTAGCTGCTAGCCTAGCTAAGCCGCTCATGCTAGGCCCTAGCATGAGCGGCTTTTATCACACGATATGATATGGTACGGCATGCCGTCTTGCTTACACCTTAGTGGGGTAAGCAAGACAACTTGCCGTACCATATCATATCGCGCGATAAAAGCCGCTCTTTAGCCCGAGAGCCAAACTAATTCGCTCTATGGAGACTCAACAATAATTCTATTTCAGTAATTTCTTAACATAGAAAATTAGATTATCTACTTTAATAAATAATTCATTAGTAGTCCACCACTATTTATGACAGCGTCATTAAAAAAAACCAAATACAAAGCTATAAAAAATCTATAAAAAATGGGCGAAAATGGTATAAGTATTATTCACTTTACATTTGAATACATTTATTAATTATCTTACGTAAAAGTATATAATCCTCCTATATATGTAAATGAAAAACAAATAAACTTAAAAAAAACTCTCTACTTAAACTTAAATTGGCATTACACCTATGTTAAAAATGCTATCAGATCACTTTTAATTAATTTTCTTTCATTTGCTTCCATTAACACGTATTGTACTAAATCCACTTTAAATATATAATGATAATGGAAAATGACTTTAGTGGTGAAAAAATACTAGTGAAAAAAATATAGCAGAAGAAAAACTAAGTAGACTTTTCTTATAGGTCATATTAAAGCATTCAAAATTAAAATCCACCGAAAAAACATTGGGAAACAATGTACAAATCGAATTGTCAAAACAAAGGGTTGCGCGGGGTAGAGAGCGCGTTCGCGGGGAAGGGCAAGGCAAAACGGACGGGGCGCGGGGCGTGTGTTCATACTTGTTTTGTTTGATTACGGAGTCGCGAGCGCACTGTTTACTTTAATTTACGTAATTCGACATTAGTGCAAATAGGTAATAAACTCGAGAAAAAAATCATTTGAAACTTATACTTTAATATTAGTTAACCATAATGAAGGTATTTGTATTTTGTAGTTTTATTAATATTGTCACTATTTTGTTTGGTTTTTAGGAAGAACTGATTTAGTGCTTGGTTTTATGCTAAATCGACTAGGTACTTTTCGAAACTTCTACTGTAAAAATGTTGTACCTACTACCTACCTACCTACTCAACTACCAGGGGTGGACTTCAAAATGGTTTATAATATAAATCATTTTGAAGTCGGTTTTTATTTTCGTTTGTTGCCCTTGTTACTGCCAATCTTTCATTTAAGGGTAAGAATAGGACCATTTAAAGAAAACATTAAATTTTTTCATTGTGAGTTTTGGTTTTGGAATTCGGTTTTTATTTGTTTGTAAAAAAGGATTTTATTTATTGCTTTAATTAGTGTCTATAGATAAAAAAATATCATTTAAAATCTGCACTGACCGTTCAGTGATACCTTGGGACTTTTTTTTTAATTTCACCACTTGCATCGAGCGCTCGATTTCTCATACTCTTTTTCATGTCAAATATGAGTAAAATGTGGTAAAATATGTCAAAGAGTAAGCGAGCGCTCGACACGAGTAGTGGCAAAATTTAAAAATAGACCCCACAAAGTACCTTCCCCTTGTTTATTTTAAAAGTAATTTATAAATGCCTTCTTCGTGGAGAGCCGACAACAGTCACGGATGATGTGATTGCAAATACCTATAATGTTATTCTAGTGTCTACAAGAAATGATTTTCTTTGAAAACGAAAGAAATCATTGATGCATGTAAGAAATATTTGCTTATATTGATGTTTCTTTCTCATTTATTGATTTTACAATCAAAGTACTAAGCCCATTATAAAGAATGAGGACCAAACTGAAACCATTTTCTTTCCACTACAAAAAAAACTCCTCCTTTCTTGGAAGTCGGTTAAAAAAAATTCAGTCTACAAGGTATACCTCGTTTCAAGAATACCGTATAAAATTGTATAAAGGGCAGGATCTTCTAAAAACTCTGTCTTTGTCTTATTCTTTACGTGTGAAGAGTAATGAAAATAACCTCACTTTATAATTTTTTCAATGTTTTTGTTGTTATTTTAAGCATCAATTCATTTTTTGGAAAAGTAGCCTGAGAATAATACACTATAAGTCATTACCTATTTTCTATATATTATTCGTAAATAAGTAATAATAATCTAGGAATAAAACCAAAAAAATATAAAAGTAAAATGGAAAATGAAGTACGGGTCGACTTTTTCTAAATACTTCATTTTTAATTTTTTCAACTATAAAAATTGCATTGTGAATGCAAAAAAGTAAAAATTTAAATAACATATAAAAGTAATAAAATTTTTTTTTTTTTTGAAAATTTTTATAGTCGAGTGAAGATACGAGTATCGTGTTTCTAGCCACAAAATAATCAAGATCGTTAATGAAACTTCAACATATATTTTTATCTGCTCAAAATAAAGAATATTGAGTCAATTTCAACAACTGATTTTTTTCACTAATTTCCATGGAAATTTTCATTTTCAGGTTTTTACACAAACTTTGATATTGTAGTGCAATACATATCATAATCTATATCCATATTACATAATTATACATTTTCAAAAGGGGTAATACATAATTTATATTACTAAAAGTTAACATGCTACAGAAATTGTGCTATGTCCACTGAAATTGTCATGTCATTAAAAATAATGTTTTTATACAATTATATCTAACGTTTTTAATCATCATCATCATCAGCCACACGACGCCAACTGCTGGGCATAGGCCTCCCCCAAGGATCTCCACAACGACCGGTCCTGCTGGTCCAGCGGCTTCGCGCGACCATAAGCAGTGCCCCGATTCTGCTAAAGTTAAGTCATAATCGTGTCTCAATCGTGTTTCAATTGTTGTGCTTTTTTACACACTAGTTACAAGAAATGTGAACTTTTTTCACAATACTACTGATGGTCACACCACACACTACATTCACATCACATCATACTGTCATAATTCTTGTAACTAGTGTGTAAAAAAGCACAACAATTGAAACACGATTGAGACACGATTATGACTTAACGTTACTGGTCCACCTTGTAGGGGGCCTGCCCACGGCGGAATGTCGTCTGGTACGCGGTCGCCATTAGAGAACCTTTCCTCCCCAACGGCCATCGGTTCTTCGCGCTATCTGTCTCACCCACTGGCACTTCAGCTGAGCAATCTTTCATTTAATTTTTTTATTTTATTTTAAAAACTAACAGCGTTTAAATAAGTTCACTGCATTTCTGATTCAATCGAGCAGGGAAATGCCTAGCATTGTTCTTTCCTTTACTTGCTGAGTCACCTTGAGTCTTCTTATGAGACCCATAGTAAAAGACCACGTCTCACTCCCATAGGTCATTACTGGCAACACATACTGGTCAAAGACTTTCGTCTTGAGACATTGAGGTATTTCGGATATATGCCGGAGCTTCCCGAACGCTGCCCATTCGAGCTGGATTCGACGAGAGCTCTCTCTCTCAAATTGGATTTACCTAATTGGACTATATATCCCAGGTAAACATAATGGTCAACAACTTTGATTGTAATGTTCCCAACATTAACTGGACTGAATGCAACATGGGGCGGCATTGGACAGGACATGACTTTTGTCTTATCCATGTTAATCTTAAGACCCACTCTTTGGCAAGCACTGGTGACATTTTCGAGCATTATTTTCAGGTCCTCCAAGGTTTCAGCCATAAGAACTAAATCATCGGCAAATCGCAGGTGTGTTAGGTACTCGCTATTGATGTTGATACCGTATCCTTTCGAGCCCAGAAGCTTAAAAATATCCTCCAACGCAGCTGTGAACAGTTTCGGAGAGACGACGTCTCCCTGTCTCACACCTCGCTGTAGTTGGATCGGGTTAGAGCTCTGGTTCTGTAACCGGACTGATATGGTGAAATTTTTGTATAAGTACCTTAGCATCTCGATGTACCTGTAGTCTATTTGGCACCTCTGGAGAGACTGCAGCAGTGCCCAGGTCTCAATCGAATCAAAGTGGCTAGTTGTACTCTTCGGTCTTCTGTATAACTTGCAGCAGCGTATGATTGTTGTCTATGGTACTATAGCCTCACCGGAACCCAGATTGTTCGGGAGGTTGAAAGTCGTCGAAACTACGAGTGAGAAGATTCGTAATGACCCTTGAAAACAACTTACAGGAGCGAGATGGGTCTCATCACCCTTCTTGATATCTGTCTATTGAACTGCCAATAACGATGGGCATGCGCTGAGCTCTGTAGCTTCATTTCGTGTTTCTGATCTATGAGTGGGAGAGCCTGGCTGGAGAGTTTATTTAATTTTAGACGGCGGGTTTTAAAGTACTTGGACCCAACCGTGCTGACAGTATCCACCACTGTGTTTGAGTAGATTCTCCACATGGTATTCTCAAGGGCTTTGAAGCGGTTTTGGAACTCAAGCTGAAAGCACTTGGGGTTTTGAATTTGGGCTGGTATTGGTTGGAGCGTGGGTTTTATCAGTCGCGAACTTTCAAGCATGACGTCGATATTCAATGTGCTTCTGACCATGCGGTGATCACTTTGAATATGTGGTTCTTCGTCGACATGATAAAATCGATCTCGTTTTTTACTTTACCTGACGGACTGATCCAGGTCTATTTGAAGAAGTTCATCATATAGATGTTCTCCCTCTCCAGGAAGTCTGCCAGCATCGGGCCTTTTTCGTTCCGTCTTCGTAATGTTCTTTTTATATAACTAATTAATCGGTACAATTTCTGTGGAACTGTGCAATTTCCGTGGACACCTAGAAGCCACGGAAACCACAGAAATTTGTACACGGAAATTAGAAACGAGGTGTATTTTTTTTTAAACTAGCGGATCTTTGCGGTTTCACCCGCGTGGTACCCGTTCCCGTGGGAATATTGGGATAAAATATAGCCTCTGTCACTCGGGAAGAATGTAGCTTTCTAATGGTGAAAGAATTTTCTAAATCGGTCCAGTAGTTTCGGAGCCTATTCGATGCAAACAAACAAACAAACAATCAAATCTTTCCTCTTTATAATATTAGTATAGATATTAGTATAGATAATATTAGTATAGATAGTATAGATATGAAGTTCATGACTTTTTTTCTGTTATCTTAAACATGTGACAAAGGCTTATTATCATAAATAAAAACTATATTTTTATTTAAAAAAGAACTGTCTAAATCTAATCGCACAGAAATTGCAATTTTTTATTCCGAGTAAACTAAAATCATGTACTTATTCAAATTCAAACCGCGCAAGGACTTATTGTAGATATATACATATACCTACCTATAAATGGAACGTAAGAACGACGAAACAAAATGAGCATAGAAATTGCTACTTTCGCTCGGACAAAGCTTGCTTGACATGTCTTAATAAAAATATGGGTTAAAAAGTAAAATTTTCTTATTTTCTTGTATGTTACCTAATACTGAACATAAATAAAAATATTTTTTATGTATTTGTTGAGGATTTTTTTTTCTGTGAGGTGAATAATTATTATATTGTGTCAAAGTGATTGTGGACAAGCCACAGAACTAAAAATTTCGCCACTTATTGATTTTTCCCATAAAAATTAATTGCTTTATAAATTTAATTCAAGAGTCCTCATTGAGATACGTGAACTTACCTATCTTTAATGTCTAGAAAAAATCATGGTATTACATCTGTAAAGCAGTAATGCGTTTTCAGCCTAGACGCGTAAAATGTTCGCCTGAGAAATTCACTCATTTGATTGTTTACTTTTGAATAAAAAATAGGTTGATTTCGATCATTTCGAAGATCGTGCCCTTAAATACAGAATACGGCCCTGTATGTTTACTCCTCGTACGTAGGTGCCAATGCGCCCGCGGCAGGCGCGCGACGCGGTGGTGGGGCGCGGTGTGGCGAGCGTTCTAAAATGATACTTACTGTAAAACGCTAAAGTCCAAATCAGTTTATGTACTTTTAGAAATTTACAAATATCATTAATTTTCGGTGGATTTTAATTATCATGGTGTTATCTAAGCTCAATATTTAAAGTCTACCTAAATTCATAACTGTTCGTTTTTTGCTGCCTGTGTAAAAAGATAAATAAAAATTACCTACTACCCAAATAAAAATAATGTTGGATATTGAAAAAAAGTTGATTGAAACATTATTTGATGTAGAATATAACCTAAAAAAATCTGCTATTATTATTTTCTTAGACTACATTGTGCAGTTAGTGAAACAACCGACTTCTTCCTAAAGTATTAGTTTCCCGTTTTATATCTTTATGGATTTCGACTTTGGTGCTTAGATATGGTGAACATAAACACATGTAAACGATAAAATTGGTGATAGCATATTTGCTGTAAAATTGCACCGTTTTCGGGGTATAACTTTTTTTTGATACCTTCCAATGCGAGATTTTGTTGGATTCCAAAATATAGTCTCTTAAAATTATATTTAATGACCGTTTACAAAAATTTGGCCTGTTATTGAATTTTTTACAAAAATATCGGATAGTTCTTGGGGTACTTGCTAGGCCGGCTGTATAAGTTACACTTGTCTTTACAGCCTATCATCATGTCAGCCGAACGACGCCCATTGCTGCGCTTAGGCTTCCCCCAAGGATCGGTCCTCCAGCGGCTTCCCGCCACCTTGACTAGATCGTCGCCGTCTCGGTCCACCTTGCAGGGGGACTGCCCACGGAACGTCGTCCGGTACGCGGTCGCCATTCGAGAACATTTCCGCCCCAACGGCCATCGGTTCTCCGCGCTATGTGTCCAGCCCACTGCTGCCACTTCAACGATGCAATTCTTCGAGCGATGTCGGTTGATATAGTTTTCTTGCGGATCTCATCATTTCTGATTCGATCGAGCAAGGAAATACCGAGCATCGCTCTCTACATTACTCGCTGTGTGACTTTGAGCCTTTAGTTAGATAGTTACAGCCTATAACACCAAACAAAATATAATATGATAATTGAAAGCGATATAAGTCACACCAGTGACATACATTAGCAATGTTTAAAGAGATCAATATCTTAGATTTATGATATCGTTACACGCCATTAACGGTTTTGTACCTCGTGTTACCATACCAATTAGTAATCACAGTTACGAAATACGAATTATCGTATCAATAAAATAGATCGCGAATTAGCATAATCTTAAAATTAATCTAAACCATTTCCAATCTTATTGTTGAGTATATAAGATCGTACCATGTTCGCTAGAGGTTTTGTTGTTTTGAATATAAATAATGCAGTAAATTTGACGTCTTTTATTCCGGAATATTGCTAGGGCGTTTTCTCCGATAGAAACACAATGGCGCAAGTTACTCTGCTCCATATAGATAACTGTCACATTAATTCTGATTATAAAGAAGGGTATAGTTCCATCACCCCTCTTTTTATCTGCTATAATGTAATTTTTTAAAAGCTTTCTTCCGTATACAAAAAACGTGGGTAAGACTGCGAGACTGCACTTATAAAAAGATGTGCAAGAAACTGCATGCATTTTTTATGCTCGGTATATGCATGATTTAGTAACGAAATCATAGCATGGGAATTATGTGAGCTGTTAGCAATGTGCATTGCTTTTTTATGCGTTTATGTTTTGTTTTGGCATATGAAAAAAGATAAAAGAAGGTGCGTAAATAATGACTTTCTTTTTTAATAACTAATGGTATTGTGCTAACGGAGATTTTAAATTAAATAATAAAATACTGTTTCTTGCGGAATTAAATGTACATCACAAATGTGTAGCTAAAATGGCTAGCGTAGCGTTTGTGCTAACAAGAACCTGCAGGTCTACTCTAATTCAACGAAAAACGAAATTTCTTTCGAAACTTCGCACATTTCCTACCACCGACTTCTTCGTTTCGAAACTTCGTTGAAACGAAAATGCTTTGACGTTTAAATTTTCTAAGCCTACTCTAATTCAATTTAATAACGAACGAAAATTGAAGTTTGGCAGTTTTTAGTTCGCAGTTTTGACGAACTCAAAAGCGTTACCTTTCTATTTTCGTTTGGGTCGATTTTTATTAAAATATTAACTGATATGGCTACGAGGCAGCTTTTAATCGCTGCTGCTTTGCGCGAAGAACGCTTGGAGAGAAGAAAGAACCGGCAGCACCTGCGAAATCAGTTATTTATAGCGAATATTCCCGATCTAGAGTTTATAGGAAATTACAGACTCAGTCGGGAATTATTCGAGGAGCTGTGGACTGAGATAGTGCCTTTATTACCTCCAGGGGCAAGGCGACAAGAGTTCAAGCCAACCCTTAAAGTAAGTTTGTTTGTACTATGTAAACACGCATTTCAATGAACTTTTCGATTTTACTTTTCATAAGCCTGGTTATCGCTTTTCAGATATAGATATTGACTTAAACAACAGCACTTAATGCACCGCATACAGGTACTAGCAAAGCACATAAGATTTCTTCAAAATCTCAAAAAAAGGAATCATATTAAGCGGAAATAAGTAGTAAATATAGGTACCTAGTGATAACCGATTAACGATTTTTTCATTTACTTCATTTTCAATACTAAAGTTCTATTTTATTTATTTTCAGGTGATTCTGGATATCTTCTAAGGGAGTGATGACACCCGTCGATAATGCTGTTGAGGACTCTCTAGAGGGAAGATACTGCCATCCAAAAACGTCCACGCTGCACCGTTGAACGCACATTTGGTGTATTGAAAGCTCGATGGTAGAGATGTCTTTTGTCTAGCTTGTCCATTACTGCCCAGAAACAGCAGCTAAAATTATAGTAGCCTGCTATGTGTATAGTACATATGTATAAGGGCTGGTATGGAGGTCCGGAGTTTTTTTTTCCCGAGGAGGGAGGTCCCTATTTGACAGAAGAGGATCACCAAACGGACAGAGCCAGGCAGATTCGCAGGGAAATTGAGACAGCCGCATCTTCGACTCGAGCTTTACAGGCAGGTCGAGGGAAAAGCGCTGTATTAATACAAACTTTAGAAAGGAACCAGGAAGATACATTCATACCAAACCAATTAATAAAATTGTAATATTGAAATAAAACCCACTTGTGTAACTTTTTTTTTGTCATAGGAGATAATCATCAGTGTCTCAGTTAAATGTACCTACGACAAGACGAGGAAATCGTTATGCATGCCTAACTGCGTGTTTGCTACATATTTGCTTGCTGCATTCTTATAATATCCAAATAAAATGTAGCCTATGTCACCCGGGAAGAATGTAGCTTTCTAATGGTCAAAGAATTGTCTAAATCGGTCTAGTAGTTTCGGAGCCTATTCGATGCAAACAAACAAACAATCAAATCTTTCCTCTTTATAATATTAGTTTAGAAGACTAGCGGATCATCGCAATTTTACCCGCTTGCTACCCGTTCCCGTAGGAATATCGGCATAAAATATAGCCTATGTCACTCGGGAAGAATGTAGCTGTCTAATGGTCAAAGAACTTTCCAAATCGGTCTAGTAGTTTTGGAGCCTATTCGATGAACAAACAAACAAACAAACAAACAATCAAATCTTTCCTCTTTATAATATTAATATAGATTAAAAAGACAACATCAATGTATTTAATGGTTTTTATTTCTTACTTCAATACATGATATTAGCTTACATTTAACATTTACAAAACAAGAAACATATCGTTACATATTACAACAAATTGGTTATAGGATAAGCACTGATTATACAACATTATAGTAAGTACATTATATTATAATATAACCTTTATGAGAAAAAAAATCTTATATAAATATTAGAATATTTTCCTTTTAAACAAATATAAAGTTGTAGGTTCCTACCTAAAACCTATAACTTTATATTTGTTTAGTCCTTTTATCCTTCGCGAGCAGTCGCCCGGATAGCGAAAGGTCGTGGGTTCGAATCCCATCGCAGCTGGTTGTGAGACGGGTCGACTTTTTCTAAATACCTACTTCATTTTTAATTTTTCACTAATAAAAATTGCATAGTGTATGCAAGAAAGTAAAAAATTAAATAACTAAGCAATAAGTTTGAGGTGCGAGGTTGGAGTTGGTTGGTAACAGGAGAAAATCTTTATTATTTAAAGTTGTTCTCGCAATAGCTCACACAGCTGCAAATGGCATGGCAGCCCTGATGCCTGCGAGCTCAGCGTTCCTTACTGTCTCTCTCTCTACGCGCCCATCTTCATACTGGTATTACTGATACAACCTGCTTCTGACGTCTGTAGCAGGCAGGTAAGGCTGCAAAACAACATTCAAATAAGTTCCAAAATTGTATACCTACATACATTGCAGGGAATACTTATTATATTTTTTAGTGATACACAGTAACTTTCTTGTAATTTTAATTGTCTCCGTAGTTTAAAAGTATGTGGATCACAGAGGGCGGCACAGGTAGTTTTTGTATGGATTGTTAGGATGTAAGTATAATTAGGTACCTTTTGCCACTACTGAATCGTCTTTGTGCAACCACCCATGAAATTGAGAGTGTCGCACAACTCCTCCCACAGCCTCTTTGTCTGGACCTTTCCTTCTATACTCCTCAATCTGCCGCGAGCATGATCTTTATGTTCATCGAGTAGTACAGTGATTTGCTGAGGAGTTGTCGAACAGGAATTTGGAGCCATACTGAAAAGATGTGGTGAAACTAAATAATAGGAACCTATTACGAAAATATTATTTAAATAAGAATTAGGCGTGCAAAACATAAATATTAATACTTACTTTCTTTGGTAATTCCGTATAAATAACACCAAATTATGCACCAAATATTTTGAAATTTTGAAGTAACGGCTGACGGCTCAGCTAATGTCATACTGCGGACAAGTTACGTTGTCATACGACGACAAGCATAAATCTGGGTCGGTGATAATCATTGGAACGAATTTTTCATAAGAATGTTCATTTTGACACCTAATTTTGTACTGCAAGTGGCTCCTCTGTCACCGGAACATACAGGAATGTGGGACTATAGAGGTCAGTGGGGACTATAGACATCTTAACTTGGGCGGTTATCAGTCATTGAAAGGGTTCTTTTAGTGTCACTGTGTTTTTCGACATAAACTTGAATTTTAATTGCTCATTTATCAGTTTCTGGGTTATTAAACATAGTAAACCATTACTAATTAAATACATTCTTAAAATTATTAAACCAACGTTTTAATTTTAAAGTTATTTTAAAAACCGGTTATTTACCGTAAATGACATTAAAAGAACCTACGTAATGTTGTTCATTCCATTCGTTCACGAAAATTGTCTATGGATTCGAACTTTTCGTGCGCGTCCGAAAATGTTCAAGAGTAGCGGCAGAAACGAAACTTCGTTTAAATTTCTTTCGTTTCCGAAATTTCGTTTCGGAGAACAAGAGTAGAGCTCCAGGGTTTTCACAGGAAGGCGCCGATTCCCCAAAATAGGGTATTTTAGATTATAGATTACTCGCAAATCACAAGTGCTTAATACTTGGAAAAAAAAAATGTTATTTAACAGTTATTTATCTAGTGCTTCCGGCCGTTTTTTTTTCGATTGGTGACATTTTACTGTGTCAAATAAAATCCCAAACATCCGTCTAATAATAATTCTAATATCATATTACTTGCAGTATACTTGGTTTTAGTTAATGAAGAACATATGAAAATAATGATCTTTGAATAGCCGAGGGATTCCGGCCGTCATAATATTTTTTTTTATTATTTAATTTTTTATTGAATTTTAAGTGATTTTCGATTCACGGGGCGCTCGCGAGTTCACAGTTCATTGCTGGCTGCCGCTGGGTCCGCGCGAAGTGTATAGAGCCGAGCAAGCGTTAGCGTGCCTATTTCGGTCGGGATTCCTCGTCTTAAACTACTTTATTAACTATGTTTTTTCTACAAAGTTTCCTAGTGTTAAGTATATATTATTATGTTAAATAATTATCTGGTGTTAATTTCTCTGAAATATAGGAAAATCCTTAAATAAATATTTATTTTGTCACAAATTATTTTTACAAGCTTTTTATTAAGTTGACATGTTAGTTAGTTAGTATGTTAGTTAGTTAGTGGGGGACAAATCTTGCAAACTTAATTCGACCCACATCCCAATGTCCGATGGAGCTGAAATTTTGTATACAGGTTTGGTTCAGATGACAATACAATATTAAAGTACAGTCAACAAAAAAGCTTGTCATAAAAATGATTTTTTTACTAAAAACTTATTATTAGGTACAATTTCCATAACATACTACCTATCAGACACGAAAAAAATCCTATATGAACAGCTTGTATTACCAGCTTATTCCCTACGAAAGCAGCTACCTTCCCGCGACCGTTCGCTGCGCGTGCGACGCAGACGTTACATTCCTTCGGTGACCTTTGTTTTTGCGTCACTTTTTTTTATCTATGATAATACTTGTACAAACGGGCACACATCAAGATTTACATGCCAATATTGAACAATTATTACATTCGACATATAACAATATTATATTATTTTATATGATGAATTGAAATATCTGTGATGTTCTAGTTGCCAACATTATGTAAGTATTAATAACAAGTAAACATATTATTATTTACTAGGTACTATCACAAGTACCTACAGCAGGCTTACTCAAGCTTATAGCTTTACGAACCCCTATCTTAAACCCACTCACCCCTCCCCCCCCCCCCCCCTTAGGCTAGCTTGTTCAAATACAAAACGTACAGCTTTGTATTTAGTATGTACTTAACACGTTCACCGCGGGAGGGGGCACAAAATGCCCTTAAGGAATAAATTCATATGCAGTACGGTAAACCTCCACGAAAATAGAACCAGTTTTTATTTTCTTCCGTGGTGGGGCACAATGGACCTATTGCCGCACTGAAGTTCATGTAGGGTAGGGCTCTTTGGACCTATTAACGCACCAGAATAACAAACATGTAAATCAGCCTCGCAGCCAACGTGTTCAAAGAAACAAAAAATAGCGAAAATAAGGATTTAAATAAAAAATCTGAATCAGTTTCGCGTTGTGGTTCTGTAGTTTCGCACGTGCGTGCGTCACGATGGTTTGCCGCCATGACGTTGTCTCGAACCCGCTACGGTGAATTGAGCAGAAAAAAAATTTTACTAGCTCTACTTCAGTTTGGATTTAGTTAGATCTTGTTTTTGATATAATTTATATCGCGAGTAATAAGAGAAGTTTTCCTAGTAGAACTGCCAAGCTTGTTGTACTGACAACTGTACCTCTCCCTCGTAATGAGTATAGCTTACCGATAAATAGTCCAGTTTTAATACAATTTTGACCTTTAATACGCTGACGTGTGTAATTGCAAGGTGTTCGTGGTTTGTGGTATGAGAAATGGAGACCATTTCTATTCGCTTAATAGATTTTTATAGGAAAATGAGGATTGTCGTGAAAGGCCATTTGAGTACCTATTTAGTGTTCTTTTATATCCTAAAAATGGAGTTTTCATATTCATAAAATATTACTAGAAACGATGTTTCTAAAACTAATAGTACTTAGCTATTAGTAGGTAGCAATACGTATGGATAAATCTCAAGAATTTGTGACTTATATGATCAAGCGCGTGAATATCAGATCCCTTTAGCTTTATGATAAAACTAAATATACCTATAAGTAGAAATCGACTCTATCTCACAACTAGCTCCGGTGGGATTATATACCTTTCATTGTCCGGGCGAATGCTCTGACCACTGAGCGACGGAATATTCGCCCGGACAGTGAAACGTCGTGGATTCGAATCCCGTTGGAGCTTGTTGTGAGGCGTGTCGAGATTTTCTAGTATATGTATCATTTCAGTAATAAAAATTACATTGTGAATGCAAAAAAGTAAAAATAATATTATGGAAAACTCACATGATCACGGAGTAACTCTTGTCTAAATAGTCCTTCTAGTGGTAAAATCTTAGTTTATCCAAAAATCCGTGAAATTTTACCACCTTTCTAGACAGCTCCAATACTTTAGAAAGCTACCTATAATTTAAAATTTAAATTATTCCTCTACACAATTTTAGCAGAATATCATTAAGGCCCATAATCACTGGCTGCGTATTACCTCATTACCAGTCATTCTTAATGAACATGCCCATTCACATTCATCGCCCAACGGGGGTGGGACCCCACAGCGCCCAGCGAGTGGGCGCTTTCAGCCGGACAATAGTGGGACAATAGAACAAATGAATCACCTTCTACTAAACTTCAAAACCAAAAACGAGACAAAGGAAAAACGATCAACACATTGCAGCGGGTGTACCCAACCCTTTTTTGTTTTTCAGTAGTAGCAAAGCATTGGTTGTTGCGCGTAATGTTCTTTTCGAATGGTGAATGTCCGTCAAATTTGTGACGTGTGCGCTCGTGTTTTTGCGCCAGAGGCGTCAATAGTAACAGCGGGTGTGCTGTAACCCTTTATCGGGGTTCGATGGCTGTGAAGAGGTCTGATTGATATGTTAAGGAAACAGTGGCCGATGTGTTACACAGGACGATTTATTACAGAATGAAATAGAGAGAATGTATTGCTGATTATTTTGATGAAATAAAGAATTTGTTGCTGTGTAATACGGGGAATACAATAGTCTCGCATCAAAATATAGTTCCCCAGTTTAATAACTAGTAATTTGCGAATATTATTCAATAACTTCAAAAGCAAAAGCTTAGTCTTTGTTGCTTTGAGAAATACATTTTACTGAAGTATCAGTTACCTCCTGTGGGGGTACACATTGTATTCGGTTTGGTTGGTGGTAAGACTAGTTCTTAGTCCGCCTGGCTAGCTACCACCAACTTATCTAAGTCTGACGCCATAACAATGATGTTTTCAGCATTATAGTGTTCCGGCAGTTAGAGATAAGATAGCCAGTTCCTCAGTGATTGAGGATTCCGGGAGTAGTGCGCTTTCACCTTCAGCCTTATCACCACTTAACATCAGGTGTGATGGAGGGTAAGTGCTAGCCCGTTGTGGATAAAAAAAAATATAAAGCTGTCTGTGTGTGGCCGATTGCAGCTAACTGACAAGCGGTTGCCTGCAGTCGAACTGATAGTCTGTGAAGCTCTTAAGTGATTTAAAAGAGCTGTTTCTCCAAATACCAACTTGGTTTTTAAATGATAACTTAAATGAACATAAGGTATGTTTTTGAGTATTTTATTATGGGTCTAGACTCTAGATAATGTTAATCTTTTTTTTATCCGACTGCGACATAAGAAGGGTTATTTTATTTTGTGATAACAAGAATAGTTTCTAAAAATAAGTCTACTACTGTTTCAACCTTTTTGTAGTAACTACGAACTCTATATAACAAACACATCTTAGATTTCTGCGCGAACTGTCCATATAAATAAAACACTTTCACGGATTTTTTCACGCAATTTATTCAACAACTTAGTTAAATTTTAGTTGTATTTTTGAGATTTTTTTGTTTATCCGACGTTTCGGCACCTTTCCAGGGGCCGTGGTCACGGAAAACTACCCACTATTTTTTGATTTTAATAAAAGAATATACCCACTCTAATTGTCTTTGTTTTTCGTTCGGAAACAGGATACGGTTAGGTATTGATTATTTTAAAATTATATTTAATTATAACAAAATGCTTTATTAATTTAATATTGTTTGATTTGTTTAAGTAATTTGGATAATAATTATTTATAGCAAAGCAAAAAGTTACTGACTCGACCACCAGTTCACAAAAGTTGGAGCCCTTCGGAGAAAGAACTGGCAAGAAAACTACACGAAGGGGGACGATCTCCGTTTATTAAAATTATTTGCAAAAAGAACTAACCGTATCTTTAGTTCTTGCAGTGTGTGGTTTAGGTTGTGACTTTACTTGATGGATTATAGGGTCCCAAGCTGGTGGTATCTTCCAACCATCTTCACTATTGAAATTTGGGTATTTGCTAATTTCAATAGCCTCGCGCATCAATCTGGGAAAAATCTCAAAAATACAACTAAAATTTAACTAAGTTGTTGAATAAATTGCGTGAAAAAATCCGTGAAAGTGTTTTATTTCTTTACTTATAACAAGATTAGTTTCATCATTTAACTGAGCTTTGCATTCATACAAAACCACAAATAAGAGACAATAGCTCATGAGACTTTCACGGTCATCCAAAACTTTACAAAAGGAATAAAGACACGTAATTCGGACCCAAATCACAACTATTTGGAACTAAATTTAACCCAAAACCATCTGCTGGAGAACGACATCTGTTCCGATAATCTAATTTGTTCAGTCGCTCCTAAGCCTATAAAATAAATATTATGTCTGCGTATAACAACGAACGTTTAGATCATAAAAAAAACAACAACAGTTGGGTCTATAATTGACGAACAAGAATTTAAGTACACTCATGAGCAATATTGTGTAAATAACATAAAACTTTGTCAGCGTTCTGAAAAAATAAAACTAGTTACATGGGCCACAAAATTCATTCAACATAGTAATATGACATAGTGCTATGTTGACTATACCTAACGCATAACTAAACGATCGGTAGATCAAACAATATTTACGGCCAGAACTAATAATCTATCCACAGATAGGGACAAGCTTGATCCAGATTAGTTGCTAGGCAAGACCTAGCAACACCCAGGCAACTGTCGTTAATTCTATGTGATCTTCCAAATGATCGAAATCAATCTATTTTTGATTCAAAAGTAAACAATCAAATATTCTTTATTTTGAGTAGATAAAAATATATGTTGAAGTTTCATAAACGATCTTGATTATTTTGTGGCTAGAAACACGATATTCGTATCTTATCTCAACTATAAAATATTTCAAAAACAAAGAAAATTTTAATTATTTTTACTATTTTTTGGTTCTATACGTAGATTATTAATCTCTAATTCACGAATAATATATAGAAAAATAGGTAATGACATTTAGGGTGACTTTCACCACTGATATTTAAACGTGATTAACGCTAAACGTGTTTAAAACATAGTTTCGTCCCTGTCAGCTGTTTGAATGTGACAGAGACAGAAATACGTTTTAAACACGTTAAGCGTTTATCGCGTTTAAATATCATTGGTGATATCGGGCCTAAGTAGATTATTCTCAGGCTACTTTTTCAAAAAGTGAACTTATGCTCAAAATAACAACAAAAACATTGAAAACATGAAAAAGTGAGGTTATTTTCATTACTCTTCACACATAAAGAAAAAGACAAAGACAGAGTTTTTGGAAGATCCTGCCCTTAATATCAAACGTTGCATAGCAACTAATCTGGATCATGCCTATCCCTATCTGTGGATTGATTATTAATTCTGGCCGTTAGTGGTTCTTGGGGGTCAATCGAGATTCCGATCATATCCCTAAGCAGGCAATCCTCAAGGAAACAGAAGACGATCGGCCAACCTCGAAAAACCCGGCGTAGCACCGTACTAGCAGAAGCGAAAAGCATCGGGAAGACGTAGGGCGAATTGAAACGAGATGCTCCAGACCGACCGCTTTACCCCATCCAGGAGGGCTACCGGCTTAAAAATATGAATATGGACATGGGCTTCATTTGAAATTTGAACCCCATATTATGCCCATATAAGGACAAAATATGCGCTTCAAATGTCAAATGAAGCCTATATCCATATTTTATAGCCGGTAGCCCCCCTGGGGACATAGGATATGAAGTCAAATAAGTCAATGGACTTATCGCTCCAATTTTAAACGATGTCACCCAGAGATGTTTACCTGTTTGTCCTCGTGAAATACAAATCAATCACATACACAACAAAAATAGTAGTTGTGGTTTGTGTTCCGTCGGGTGTGTAATATATGATATAACAACATTTCGTATACCTAATACTCACAAAATATAACAACACATTACATAAAATCGTTTCATGTAACGTTCATTTTGTATAAATCAACGAATGATATAAATTCAAAATATATAATTTTAAACCGTATAATGAACATTTGACATAAAAACGTTTCATATAATAAACATTTACCTACTATAACACTTACTTTGTATAATATTTAAAACACATAATGGTTATATAACATAACATCATTTCATATAACGTTCATTTAGTGTAATCAACGAATAACTATTTCTGGCGCTTCGCCGGCCGCTGCCGCAGCACGCTCGCGCTTTGTTTTGTTCACAGTTCTAACCAAACCTAACCTATTATAAATTGTTTTGTCACGGTTTTGGAATTTTATGGCGGTGGGCTTCGCCCCCCGAGCCCCCCGTTATACGGTATACACCGTGCCCCCTGCTCCTTTGCCTACACTATACATTTAATTGACTAAATTGATGATTATATAAAACAAAATTATATCAAATGAAATTATAACATATAATGATGATTATATGAAATAAAATTATATCAAATGACCGTTATAGCAAATGAGTTTTATTTAAAATATTTTTATATAAAATGAGCGTTATGTTAAACTAGCTTTCCGCCCGCGGCTTCGCCCGCGTGAACTACATGACGTTATCCCGCGGGAATATGATTTTTTCCGGGATAAAAAGTAGCCTATGTTCCTCTCCAGGCTACAAAGTATCTGTGTTCCAAATTTCAGCCAAATCCGTTCAGCCGTTATGGCGTGATTGAGTAACAAACATCCAAACATCCAAACATCCAAACATCCAAACATCTAAACTTTCGCATTTATAATATTAGTAGGATGATATTAATGATATTATATAAAATGATGATTATATGAAATAAACATGTTAAATGAAATTAGTTGAAGTGTTGTTATGACATACGTTTATTATGTCATATGAACGTTATTGAAATGAAATTATACCAAATGAAATTATATCATTCATTACGCACCCTCTTCCGTCACTCAGTTATTTCTAGTTGAAAGTCTAAAATCAAAGTCATAATGACTTTATCCAAACAAACAATATTTTATGACTATAGTAATTTTTACCTGTGGTAGGTAAGTAAAAATAATTTAAAAACATGTAATAATTTCCTCCATAGTAGCTAGGTAAGTATATAATTTCCATTCAATTCAATTCTAAATAACATAATAATTAGGGATGTGAATTATTTTTTTTCTTGCGATAAATCGAAAGATCATATATAAATTTTGTAACAAAGTGTTTTTATTTTTATTTTTTTTGCAATAATTCAAAAGTTATATCAAAATAAAAATTTGTTTTTGAATCCAGAACCGAAGACACTCTAAAACAGCTCCCGAACAAACACGAGCGCGTGTGACGTCATAATGTTAACTTTCACTCATTGCAGTTTAAACTGACATAAGTCAATGATGTTTGACATAAGTACAGTGTTGGTTGTTCTATATACTCAAATACATACCTATTGAAATGTCGAACCTAAAATGTTATCGTTCTTGTTTCGTACCCATGTGTACAAATACTACAAAAAGAACTAGACAAAAAATTATTTTAAATGTTCCCCAAGACCAAGAACGTCGGAACAAATGGTTCCAAGCAGTAAACCGTCATAACCCCAAAACAAAATCGATTTTTTTTTGTTGTGAAGATCATTTCGATGTAAGTATTTCATAACACCATTTTTATTACGTAAGTAATTATTATTTATCCTAGTGTATAATCAAATAAGTAGAGTTCAGTCAATATTTCTTTATCTGGACTCCAAAATAAATACACTCTGCTTTTCACTTCGATTGCAAGGAAATAAAACAAGGATTAAGCATATACAAGAAACTTTAATTAATTTTAATTCCAACAATTCGTCAAAATAGCTTAACAAAACACACTCCGCAAACGTGTTTACGTTTTTTTTGGTTCTTCCAAATCATAAAACTTTCGTAGTTATGTGCTGAGATAGATTTTCTTCAACTTAGACGGCAATATCTGTTCAAATACATTTTTCGCACTTCTTTCCATTAAAGTCTCAGGCGAAATCATTATTTGTTCGTCACTATTACTACTCGAAGACATTGTTTAATAACTTTCATATAACTTATTGAATTTTCTACCGCAACACAACAAATTTAGCTACTTATGTAGTTTCTAGTTTTGTTTGACTAACTAATTAGCTTCCCGCCACCCTTTTTTTTTAATTTTCCACTATGTGACGTTCGACTAATTGTCTGAGCCGTAATGCCAAGTTATTTAAAATTTTTGCGTTTTATTTTTTTAAGTAAATGTACGCCCTGCATTAATCCTTATTATGTATTAAAAAAGTAATTCATATGTCGTAATTAAATTAAGATATAACCTAAATTTCATAAAAATAGTAGTCTTAAAAGAAGTTACTTTATGCACAAAAGCATAATATCCATTTTATGCAGCCTTACTAGAATAAAAAATTTCAAGTTTAGGTAGTGGTTTTTAACCGACTTCAAAAAAGTAGGTTCTCAATTTAATCTGTATTGTATGTATGTATGTAGGTATGTATGTATGTTTGTCCGCGATTATCTCGCGTTTGGCCGAACCGATTTTGATGCGGTTTTCAGGAAAGTATTTGTTACATTTAGGAGAAGGTTTTAGTATATAAACCGACTTCAAAAAAGGAGGTTCTCAGTTTGATCCGTATACAGGGTTAATTTTTGAACACCATCCAAATTTTTAAGATCTTCTCAGAATCTGTAAGTGAACATATGGAACTGTGGCCAACATACAAAAATTTGGCCGCCATCTTGGATTTTTTATCATTTTTGACATTCTTGCTATTTTCCTGTCAAAATAGTACCAATAACCGAGTTTCATCAAAATCAGCCCCCAAACAAAAAAGTTGGCCGCCATCTTGGACTTTTTATATTTTTAACAGTGCGTTGTTGTTTTCTTGTCAAAATAGTACTAGAAATCGAGTTTCATCAAAATCGGCCTAGAAACAAAAATTTGACCGCCATCTTGGATTTTTAATTATTTTAACATTGCGTTACTAATTTCCTGTCAAAATAGTACCAAAAACCGAGTTCTATCAAAATCAGCCCACAAACAAAAAAGTTGGCCGCCATCTTGGATTTTTTTATATTTTTAACAGTGCGTTGTTGTTTTCTTGTCAAAATAGTACTAGAAATCGAGTTTCATCAAAATCGGCCCAGAAACAAAAAAGTTGGCCGCCATCTTGGATTTTTAATTATTTTAACATTGCGTTACTCTTTTCCTGTCAAAATAGTACCAAAAACCGAGTTTCATCAAAAACAGCCCACAAACAAAAAAGTTGGCCGCCATCTTGGATTTTTTAATATTTTTAACAGTGCGTTGTTGTTTTCTTGTCAAAATAGTACTAGAAATCGAGTTTCATCAAAATCGGCCCACAAACAAAAAAGTTGGCCGCCATCTTGGATTTTAATTTTTTTTAACTTTGTGTTACTCTTTTCTTGACGAAATAGTACCAAAAACCGAGTTTCATCGAAATCAGCCCACAAACAAAAAGTTGGCCGCCATCTTGGATTTTTATTTTAACATTGACGACATTTGACGACCTCCGTGGCCGAGTGGTGTACGCACCGGTTTTCAAGGTGCCGCTATCTCTAGAGGTCCCGGGTTCGATCCTCGTTCGGGTATATATTGAAAACGAACTTTTCAATATTTCCTTTTCCATAACACTATTAAGTGTTACTATGATTTGGTATTTTAACAATGTATGTGATGGTGACTAATATTTAATAAAAGAAGCTAAAGCCTAAATATAAACCTATTAAAAAAAAAGTGCTATTTTAAAAAAGACCATGGTTTACCACGTAAACTCTGTGGTACTGTTAGAAAATAGTTTAAACATTGTGACGTCACAGCTAATCGTGGAGCGTTTATAGCCGGGTGATCTTTTTTCAAATTTCATCAATTTTTAATTGCTTATAATTAATTGAAAAAAAGTTTTTTTTAAGTTTTTCCATTAAATATAAATATTATTGTTAATAAAGTTTTTAAAAAAAATTGAAAAAAAAATATTTATTTTTTTTCACATCACCAATTGACTTACCATTGCCTTGGATGTGTTTATTGAATACAATGAATACTTAAATTACAAGCCGATTTCATCCATTGAGAAGGATGAAATCCTCAATAGGAGATCATTTATCAACAAACTTAGTCCCCAGAGCATTACCAATAGTAATTTTTGCAATACACACGTGATTAATAACCCATAAGTTCTTTGCAGTAAGGTCTAAAATTATGCATACGGCAATTTAGCGATAGTGCAAAGTCACTGCATTTGATAGAGACCCATACGATTTAGTTATTCTGTTTCATCACTTGACTCACATAATTGATGACTATTGGCCACCCGCGGCTTCTCTTACATATTTGGGCTACAGTTTTCAGAATATTTATAAATGATGAACTAACACGCTGAACTAATAAATCATTGTAGTGTAAAGGAGTTTTTCTAACAAAAAGGAAACTTTTTAGTAGACACCCGGCATAATAATATTGGCCATCCATAATTTTTGCAGATAAGCCTATCTATCTATTTATATAAAAATTAATGCTGCTAAGCGCAAAACTTGAGAACGTTTTAATAATGTTCCTTAAGGCACACGGAAGGTTTTGTGGAGAGAGAAAAAATCTAAATTGCGTGGAAAATAGTAAAAATAACACTTTTCTTTTCCCATACAAATCAGCTGACAATCGTTTGACGCAAATCGTCAATCGTCAACGTTGCCAAAACAAAACAAAGGCCATATTTTTTTCTGATAAGCCTATCTATCTATTTATATAAAAATTAATGCTGCTAAGCGCAAAACTCGAGAACGTTTTAATAATGTTCCTTAAGGCACACGGAAGGTTTTGTGGAGAGAGAAAAAAATCAAAATTGCGTGGAAAATAGTAAAAACAACACTTTTCTTTTCCCATACAAATCAGCTGACAATCGTTTGACGCAAAACGTCAATCGTCAACGTTGCCAAAACAAAACAAAGGCGCACCTTTGTTTTTTTTTTTTTTTTGTAATATCACATTCCCGCGTGATAACTTCGTGAAGTACACGCGGGCGAAACCGCGGGCGGAAGGCTAGTAAAAAATAAATAATAAACACCATCATACATTGTTTTAATACCAGTAGCTTGATCACTATTGTCACGGAAATTGGAAACAAAGACGGGTTTCACGACATACGCCCAGACACGAAAAAATATCGAAAATAAATAAAAATTGAAAAATAGAAAATGAAGTGTTTTAGAAAATATCGACCGTCTCACAACTAGCTCCGAAGCTCCGTAGCTCAGTGGTTAGAGCAGTCGCCCGAAAAGCGAAAGGTCGTGGGTTCGAGTCCCATCGGAGCTAGTTTTGAGACGGGACGATTTTTTCGAAAATACTTCATTTTCCATTTTTATATTATAAAAATTGCAATGTGAATGCAAAAAAGTAAAAATTTAAATAACCTAAATAAAAATGGGTTGAATTTATAACGTTAACCGTAAGCAAATTTAATTAAAACACTGTAACGGTTGAATTTAACACCATATTGTTAATGGAACAGGTGCCTAATGCGATAGAGAACCAAAGATTTTTATCTCGTAATGAAATTTGGACGGTGTTTTACCGTAGGGATAAACCACAAGAGTGATTATGAGTCGTTCATTCATGGGAAAACGCTAAAATTCATGAGTTTTGATCGATCTATTAAAATAAAACATGATTTACGTGTTTTTTCAAGATTAATGTCATGTTACGTTTAGATTATCTATATCTATACTAATATTATAAAGAGGAAAGATTTGATTGTTTGTTTGTTTGTTTGTTTGCATCGAATAGGCTCCGAAACTGCTGGACCGATTTCGAAAATTCTTTGACCATTAGAAAGCTATATTCTTCCCGAGTGACATAGGCTATATTTTATCCCGATATTACCACGGGAACGGGTGCCACGCGGGTGAAACCGCGAGGATCCGCTAGTGTATTTATAAATAGCTTAAGTGCTGAAACATCTGAAAACAAAAAATATAAATCCTTTGATGTAGAAAAAGTCTTTACTATCAATCGGTGGACTTTCTTTATTTTAGCGTACTTACGTTAATTTTTCTGTACAATTTGACACAAAATTTTCCCGACTATAATTAAAAAAAAATTAAAATCGTACCATCTACATTACAAAGACTTGCTTGATGCCAACTTTTCTCTCTCCCAGTAAAATTTGGCAATAAATTTTTCCTGACCTTTTATCTCCTGATCACCTGCTTGATAATGTCATCACATTACATCAATAGGTAATCACAAACGGTCCGGATATAAAACTGGGTCATAAAACTTACGACGACACGTTGTAATTTGGCAAAGCGCGTAAATTAGGATTTTACGTAGGAATCAGACAAATTTCTATGTAATTCTAGTCTGAGTTTTTTTACTGAGGTAAAAGTCACCCAATATTGTTCGAATTTATTTTAATTTGACCAAAACCTTGTACTTACTTATTTAAAATCCTATCTTCTCCAAATGATGCCATTACACCAATTATCACAAACTGTCGGCACATAATACGGGATCGTTACTCACGACGACTTGTTATAATTCGGCAAAGCGCGCGAATTGGGTGTTTTTACTCAGAAATGGGATCCATTTATGTCATGTCAGCCTACTTCCGTCTTGACAGTAAAATTTAGACGGACTTATTTAATTAAATTTGTCCTAAGCCCAAGGGGGCAATCGCGCTAACACAAACTCGACTTAATCGCGATTGGACCATAACCAAACCGTAAGGCATCGTCCTAATAGAACGCGATTACGCGATCATTGCGCGAGTAAGCGATGCGACCATCGCGTGTTCGCGCGATGGCAAAAGCTGGGTGTCCTAATAGAACGCGATTACGCGATCATCGCGCGAATAAGCGAGTCCTATCATCACGCGAGTAAGCGAGTCCTATCATCGCGCAAATTGACGACGCGAGCGACCGTGGACTAGGACAGTGCCACGGTCGATACCAACAACCATGGAGGTCAGAGACGTTAAATTTTTGCTGTCGGGAAATGTTTGGATGACTTATTGTGCGGGTTTAGATAGAAATGAACAAAAACAACGTGGGGAGCAAAATGCTTTGTTAAAAAGGAGACCAATTCGTGGTGAATTTGATTGCGTTGAATTTGAAGCGTTGCATCGTTGTCAAGTCTACTCGGGCCGGCAAGGCGAAAGGGCGCGGGCGTGGTGCCCCGTCGATGCAATTATCGCGCGAATTTCTATTCGAATTTTCGAAGTTTGATTTTGATCGCGCATTCGTACGAACTAAGTTCGCGCGAATAGATCGATCGCGTCGTGTAATTGCCTGTTAGGACACCTATTCGTGTTCAATATGTTTGATCGCGCGTTAGTACGAACTAAGGTCGCGCGAATAGATTTACAAACATTTGAGTCGCGCGATTGCGTCGTGCGTTTGTCAGTTAGGACACCTATTCGAGTTCAATATGTTTGATCGCGCGTTCGTACGAGTAAAATTCGCGCGAACCTGCGATGATCGCGCATTCGCGTTCTATTAGGACGATGCCTAACTTTTGACATGTTTCGTATCGCGGTAATGTTTTGACAGCTAGTTCAGACGAAACTTTACCATTATTGGACCGCTACCGTTCGATATCAAAAAGTTTAGGCGAGGCTACTTTTTTAGGATCGTTTCATGATCGTTCGTCAAACAAGTGGTGTTTAATAACGCAATTTAGTATTTTAATGTGTTTTATAAGCCAAAATGTTTGAAAGAGCTCATGATTATGATGTTGGGGTGCCAAGGTCGCGTGCTAAGATTGTTAAAATACGACTGTCGAAGAATTTAGTTCGGAAAATTACAAAGTGAATTATCTTCACATCAGCCACCAACTCTTCATTCTGATGCATTGAAGAGACAAAGGTAGGTAAATCTTTAATAACCACACCGAATAAAACATATGTTTATTCTTAAAATACAAAGATATCAGTGTCTCAACATTGGTGTTTGTTTATTTACAGATTTTAGTTGCAAACTCATTCCTATGCTACTGGGTCCTAAGAAACTATTATTGGGGACGCCGCCGTGACCATTGTGTCTCCTAAGCCATTATCTCAAAAGCAATAACTACACCAAGTGACAAAAGCTTTGCATAAGCGATGCATTTCAAACAAATATGTTGTCCCACCATTTCAACAACGACACTCCGACCAGATTATGTGAAAAGGCAGTAAGTTCTAGAGATATATTATTATAAATGTGTTGTATAAACAAATGATGAGTACTAAAATTTGCCTATTTTATTTTACAGATACCTACTTTACAATGCCTGGAGCGCTGGGCTGTAGGTATTGATAGGTGGGACCCTTTGGCAATTGTACACCCACAGCAGAACATGAGGAGAGTTTTTTTTTATAGGAAAGACTTATCATTGTTAATTTATTTTTCCAATTACTTAGTTTTAAAATCAATTTAAGTAGAAAGTGTTATGCAATAAGTGTTTCATAGAGAAAGTAACCTATGTCAACGGGTAAAAACTAATATTCTTCCAATTAGGTACCTACATTATTTGTCCCAATGTGGTCCCAATGTTATAAAATTAATTTAAGTAAAAGAAAGTGTTATGCAATAAAAGTGTTTTATTTCCTAATTTAAGAGAAAGTCAATAAGTAAAAGGGTAAAAAAATAAAAAGTTTTTATCATAGTGTATTTCTATTTCTATATCATAATAAACTAACAAAATATTCTATATAAACTACCATACATTTTAAAACAATTATTGCTATCAAACTAATAATTTTATTCTCCTTAAGATTTAAAATAATTTTCATACATTTACAATGCTATTCTGTAAGTACAGGAAAGGCCGGATTCCCCGAGTTCAGGCGGGTTCAAATCCTGCCTGAAAGTTACTAGCAGGACTGCTGGACTTTAACTATCACAGTTTTTCCTTTAATAATTCTCCTGACAAATCTCATTGCTGGTGATACTGAAACAAAACATAAGTTACCTAGTTAATTACCGTAAGTAGTAAAAAATTAGACAGCTTTTATAGTAATATTATAACATGAATTGAATATACTTTCTGGTATTCATTTAAATGCTTCTGTAAATATCTAAGGCCTTGAGCATTCTGTAAGATTGTTTAGGTTTTTTTTATTTGTAAAACCATCACCCTCGGCACCCTCGCCTTGTCTAAGGCTGAAGCTGAGGTCATCCGAGATGCTGAAAAAAGACGGTTTTTTTTTAAATATAGTTGATAATTTTGGTGTAAGTATTTAAAGCATGAATCACTTTCATATTTCAAAGTAGGTATTGGAAAAGTAATTTAATAATAAACTAACCTTAATTTATTGTTCTTGTTCAACATTTTGTAATGGACCAACATCATTTCCTCAAATGTTGTTTGAAATCTGTTGTTCCAACGGAGTTCCAGTGACGGACACTGCATTACGAGGGCCACTGACCCCTTTGGTTAGCATTTGTTATATTGGGCTTTGTCCTAACTTTGAAATTGAATTAACTCCGTATCTAAATTGTATCTCTTGTTATACGGTGGCATTCTTCAATTTCTTTAATAGGTATTATATGTTTTATTTAAACGCAAAACACAACAAATGTTTGGTAGATGATTATTATGAATTTATGACTACTTCTAGTAATAAAAAATATTTTTATAAAAAAATAAAACCGCCTTCTAAAAAACCACATCAAAAAAGTAAGAAATAATTCCTCACCAAATAAATAACGTAATTACTTTGAAGTCGGGCGTGAAACATGTACAATTATTTGTTGTTTTTGTTAAAACCCGCCCGACTTCAAAGTAAAAAAATAATTTTTATTTCACTCTTTTAGTGCATCGTGCAGGCAATTTACGTGTTTTCTGGTAAATAGGTATGTGATCAAACTCAAAACCTCCTTTTTCGAAGTCGGTTAAAATACCTTGAGGTATCCCCTTTTTAACAAAACAAGAATCATCTAAATCGGTTTATAAACAAAGGAGTTATGCCTAAAGATACCTATTAAATTCACATAAAGTGGTAACGAAAACGACAGTATTTTGAAGATTTCCTGAAAACTACTGAACCAATTTCAAAATTTCAAAAAATGGGACCAACTTGGAAACCAACCTGATGTAATAACGTTTGAACCATTTCAATCGGTTCAGCCGTCTTCGAGTAATCGGTGGACATACACAAAAAAAAAAAAAAAAAAAAAACATACATACAGACGAATAGAGAACCTCCTCCTTTTTGATTTAGAAGTCGGTTAAAAATGTGGTACCCAGTGGTACCTACTCATCTAATATAATTCTTGTTTCTTCTTTTAGAGTATTCATCCACTTAAAAACATTCTCACGAACAAACTTTATTTAAAATACTTTGTCATTTTTCAGTACTGTAAACAAAATATCAACTAAGAGTAGTATTCCACTTATGAAATACTTGGTCAAAGAAATTCGACGAGGACGAATTCATGAATAGTTTCATTGATAAATTCTTTGATCAAATGCATATTGGACAAAGATCTTTGATAAGTGGAATACGCCGTTGGAACTGTCACTTTTGGGAGGTCAAATAACAAGTAGTGTTGTAGTAAAATTGATAAGTCGACCGTCGATTGTACACAAAAGCATATACGAATGAAAATATACGAATGGCATCTCTAACATTTTTGATCCGTTATTGGTGTGGAAATGGTTAAAGTTTGGTTGACGTTTAAACTTTATGGCAATACCGATTTGAACCATAATTGGATCTTTATCAGAACTGAAACACTATCGAAACGAAACCAAACTTTTATCTTTTGAAATAACGCGATCGCCCCCCTGTATCAAAAATTCCACCTGTTTAATATGATGCCATTACACCAAACATCACCAACTGACTAGACATAATGCGTGGTCGTAATACTCACGAGAACACCTTATAATTCAGCAAACCGTCAAACTGGGTGTTTTACTCAGAAATGGGATCCATTTCTATATCATGCATGTCAGCCTACTTTCGTCTTGATAGTAAAGTTTGGACGGACTCATTTAGTTAAATTTGCCCTAAGCCCTGTGCTAAGAATTCCACTTTTTCAAAATGATGCCATTACATCAATAATCACAAACTGTCTGGACATAATGTGGGCTCGTAATACTCACGACGACACGTTATAATTCGGTAAAGCGCGCAAATTGGGTGTTTTACTCAGAAATGGGATCCATTTCTATGTCATGTCAGCCTACTTTCGTCTCGACAGTAAAATTTGGACGGACTCATTTAATTAAATTTGCCCTAAGCCCTGTGCTAAGAATTCCACTTTTTCAAAATGATGCCATTACATCAATAATCACAAACTGTCTGGACATAATGTGGGGTCGTAATACTCACGACGACACGTTATAATTCGGTAAAGCGCGCAAATTGGGTGTTTTCTCACGTCGCTTGTTAATTAGTGGGCACACCTGCGCCTGCGCGCGTAAACCGTGACATTGTGACGTAGATACTGTGAAAGTGTTGACCACCAACCCTTACTGGTCAGTATGTGATAAGTTCCAGCAAAGTTGGTGATATTTAGATAGCTATAATAGAAAGTATCGACACATTGAATTTAAACTATTATAATAACTGAATTTTGACAAACAATATAGTTATATTGGGTACTTCGAAAATCTCATATTATATTACACACTTGTTAAATGTCTTCATGACATTTCATTTTCATTTCATAACATAAGTATTATACCTATTTATTAAACTTACGTATTATTGTTATACCTTTACCACAGTCTTTATATTTCCCTTCCCTACCTTTACTAACCAAAAAGCGAATATTAACGATTAACCAAATGAATTTCTTTGATTAACCCCCGACGCAAAAAGAGGGGTGTTTTAAGTTTGACGTGTGTGTGTATCTGTCTGTCTGTCTGAGGCACGTAGCTCCTAAACGACTAGACCAATTTTGATGCCGTTTTTTTTATTGAAAACTAAATTAATCAAGATGGTTCTTAGCCACGTTTGATGAAAATCCATCCGGCCACTTATGGAGATGGTCATCTGCCTGCCGAAACTGTAATGCCGCGTACACACCGCGCCAACGAACGCCAACGAAGGATATTCAGCGTTGGCTGCCGCACGTTCGTTGGCTATCGAAGGTTAAAGCACAAACAACAAACGTTGAGCAAACGATCGTTGGCACTCGATTCCGGCTCCAATGCCCAGTGTTGCCAGAAGGTTACTTTTTTGTACATTTCAGGGTTTAGGTGTATCTTTTGACAAGACCTCGCTGGCAACACTGTCCAGCTTGGCAACTGACCTCTATTATTAAATTATTATTTACACACTGGTGGCCTACCACAAGCTCTTAAAGCAGTTATTTTTAAGTTGAGAGAGTGAGACGCCGGTCTACACGCCGTATAGCGGCGTCTCACTCTCTCAACTTAAAAATAACTGCTATAAGAGCTTGTGGTAGGCCACCTGGAGTCATGCTGGAGTCTGGACTGGACTGGCTGTCATAAAAGTGCCTATTTGAGTATCGCTATTTTGGCGCTGTAGGCATATAGGTACGAGTGTCTATGTAACTAAAACTAGTGATGTTCAGTCAGTTTTGGTAATGATTATGTCAAAATTAGTTCTCGGGACACTCGTAGTGGCGCTTCAAATTGCCACACAAAATTAGCTTTCATTTGTATGGAGACAGCCTGTCCAGTGTGTAATAATAATAATAGAGGTCAGTGAGCTTTTGGTGAGCTTGGCTTTATTTTAATTTTAATACTAGCCTTCCGCCCGCGGCTTCGCCCGCATGGATTACAGAGTACAAGCTTTTCCGGAATAAAAATTAGCCTATGTCCTTTCGCAAGGTCAACTCTATCTTTGTAGGTACCAAATTTCATCAAAATCAGTTTAGTAGTTTAGGCATGAAAGCGAAGCAGACTGACAGACAGAGGTACTTTCGCATTTATAATTAGTAGTAATACTTAAATATATTACTTGGGTATAAACAATATTTAAGTATACTATTAAATATTGAATTTAAATAAATTATGCACTCATTATAAATACCAATTTATATTTTACTCAGCCTGCTATAATATTATAAATTGAATGATATGTTTGATGACGCTTGTAAAAATCAATATTGGGTGCACACACAAAATCGCAGCAATCAAAAGAATCATCAATATTTGGATTGATTGTTTATTTGCATAAAACTCGCTACTGTACTTATTGAAATGTTAATCGGTCTAGTCTACCATATCAACATCTCCTTTCAAATTGCTTTCAAAGAAGAACATACGAAACTATCAAGACCAAAGTGTTTCTAACATAAACACAAAACTTTTATTCGTGTTTTTATGTCTTATTTAAATTTTAGGGCTTACATTGAATTGAATAAAAAAAATATTATTTTATTACATTTTGTTTTATTTTGTACTTTCATACTATGGTAAATTTTGTTTCCAATTATTCACTTTTGGAAAAAAAAACTAAAGTTTCATTACCTACACAATAACATTTGCACTTTTCACTTTTCTCATAATCTTAGCTGTATTTTAAGTAATTCACAGTTTTATACATTTTAGTTTGCCGCAGCTTGTAGAAATTGTGTCAGCATGTTTTGGAAGCAGTCTGCTAAGAACATGGTCTTATACCGGCTGATATTTCCTTCATCATCACCATCATTTCAGCCATGATATATTTCAAATTATTTCCAACATGAGCTAATTTGGATTTCTTCCAGTAGCACTGTGTGTCAGTACTGGATAGTTTTTCGCTGCGCCTGTGTATTCACATCTGGAGAGCAACAGCATGTTTGGATGCTGATGACTTTTCCTTCTTTTTCATCCACTATCGCTGCATACGATTTCGGGCGGACTTTATGTTCTGTACACACCTTCAAATCCATTCATTCAAATCGCGCCGAAGTATATCCAACGGCAGCATCACCGTAAGATTATCTTGCCGACCTGAAAAGACCGGGAACGTTAATATTTTATGTTGAACATAACAAAAATAATAAGTTGTTAAAAATATGATGAGTTACACTTTTGAGGTTACCTATGTTATTTTCGCAATGATTTTAAACTTGTAGGTATTTGATTATAAATAATGTAGTGGTTGACAAACTTACACGGATTTTTTCTTCACATTCCTAAATTCAGCAGCACAGTAATCTGAATTAGAGGCAAATAAATTGCCGACCATTATTATGTCTACTCCTGCCTGGGGCCGGACATTGCGATTATCGGCTTTCGTGAAGCGGTTCACAATAGAGAAGGCTGTGCCTGGTTCCATGGTAGGTATTATTCAATGGGCACTTTCGATGACTCTTGAAACTGTTTGTTTGGCTATTATCACAAACTTTTACAGTGTTTTGCAAACAAAAGCTAGAAAAACAATTAGAAATCTAGAAGAACAGAAAAATTATTCACAAATAATCACCTCACATTTGACGTCACGCTCACGCGCTGTGATTGGTGTTTCGCTAGAGATTACGCACAGATTAAACTCAACGCTCTCGCTTTTGGTAGAAAGTATGCTTCAACTGAGCGTTCGTTCGTTGGCCTTCGGCCGCCGTCCACACCGAGTTCGATCTAATGGCTCAATTCCTTTGATGTTACCGCCACGCTCCGGATCGCCGGCACACGCCAACGAACGATCGTTGGCCTTCGCCAAACCGTCCAAACAGGACCAACGAAGGGCATCGAAACCCATTCGTTGGCATTCGTTGGCGCGGTGTGTACGCGGCATAAGAGATACAGAGGTGGTGCTTTAACTAAAATAATCTACACCCTGGACAAATTTAGGTGCAATAAAAAAAAACAAAATGACGGCAAAAAAATGTCTGTCTCTGTCTGTACTTATATTCGTAGTGCCTAAACCGATCAAGCGATTTCAAGTAGTTTTTTTTTATTTTGTGTGTAATTTAAAAAAGGTTTTTTGTTTCAGGGGGTTCTTTTTTTATAATAACTTGTCATGAATGTAACATGTATCTAAGTATGATACTGGAGTTGGTAAATATGCAACTAAAATAAAAAAATGCACGAAGAACAAAGACGAATGATTTTAGTCAACTTTATAAACTGTACGTTTAAACTACAAGAGAAACAGTCAAACACATATTTATCTCAGAATAAATAAATAAGTCCGATAACCAGAAACAAGAATAGCGAAGAAAAGCTTAAACACAGCGGAAAGAAGTATTCAAGTTAACGTTAAGGAACTATAGAAACGCATTAAGACGCCACCTGTCTCGGTATAGTAATTAGGAATTTCGTAAAAACATTTTGAAACACAACATAAACATTAGCGAACGAGGAAGCGACAGCGGCTCTCAAACCATTGCTCTTTTAATAGGTAATAATTTCTTAAAGTTTCACGCGAACTACAAGTAGGTATTATCGCAACGAAAAATACAAAAGCCTAATTAAGGACACAGCACATTACATCAACTCGGAAAGGGATCGACACCGTATCGCCTTCGCCTCGCCGTCAACCAGGCGTCAACCTAACGCAAGCACGTAACCAAACCGGATCAGCGTCGGTACGTCGGCTCGGCTACGGCTAGGCGACGCCGCGCTTACGGCTAGGCGACGCCGCGCTTACGGCTCGCCGCACAGTGGTTCCATATAAAAAAAAATGAGAGAAAAAAATGATAAAAAAATAAAAAGTAAATAAAAATTAAATAAAAAAAAAGTCTAAAAATGTTCATTTTCATTTTCAGACCACTGTGCGTAGAGCCGTAAGCTCGGGTACAGTCACACAAGCTTTTCTGTTCCGGTGACAGCCGTGACAGAGGAGCCACTTGCAATACGAAATTAGCTGTCAAAATGGACTGTCGTATGAAAACTGTTTTAGTTTCAAAGATAATCACCGGAACAGAAAAGCTTGTTGCACTATACGGAGAGACGTGAGCGCGTGGACGACTAGCGGTAAGCGATAGCAAGTTGAGCGACCCGCAAAGCGGTTCGTGAGGCGAGGCGATTACGTTACGATTCCGATTAGTGTGCTTTGCAGTACGGGGTTTCATACAAAGAATACTGACTAAACCGCTCGAGTTGATACGAGTCTTTCCGAGTTGATGTATGTGCTGTGACCTTTAATCATAAAAGTCAAAACCATTTCTTTAAGATGAAATTTTACCTTTAACAATTTTGGTTAAGTATGAAGTTTTCGAGCGACCCCACAAGAAAGGATTATTTTGCTCTACAAATATTTTTGTCTGTAAACTGTTAGAAACTATAAATGCATTTAAATGTTTAATTGTGCTCATTATTATTTCCATGATTCTATCAATATAAAATACAAGGTTTAATAAATAACTTGCAATAGCAATAATTTCAGCTTTCATCATCATCATCATCATTTCAGCCGTACGACGCCAACTGCTGGGCATAGGCCTCCCCCAAGGATCTCCACAACGATCGGTCCTGCGCTGCCCGCATCCAGCGGCTTCCCGCGACCTTTAGCGATTGTCAAATATCTGCAAAGGTATTTCTTTCGTGTGTGAGGGTAGCAATATCTTCACATTGATGAAATTAACGCTGGCTATACAGCGCGTAATAAAGGTATTGGATAAGTAAATTAGACGTTTCTCGTAACGACTCCGTAGCTCAGTGGTTAGAGCAGTCGCACGGAAAGCGAAAGGTCGTGGTTTCGAGTCCCATCGGAGCTGGTTGTGAGACGGGTCGATGTTTTCTAAATACTTCATTTTAATGTTTTTAAATACAAGGTTGTTTTAGAATCTCCTTGCTTAAATTTTTTATTTATTTATTACAAATATTGCGTTCCTCCAGTCCAGTGGATTGAGAACCTCTGGTTGTTATTATGAAGCAGGTGCGTAACATGCGCACGAGTCGATATCCAAATAAAAAAACTACAATCGAAATCTTCACATGTTCGATAATTTGTATTATTTTTACTACGTGTTAATTTATGTACTTTTTGACACCGAAACATCAAGAAACGTTTTAAATAACCTTTAATTTGAGGATTTTTAAAGTTTACATTAATTTGAATTCTTATAGTGTTGTGTTAGGAGTCATTTTTGTTTATTAACGTATCAATATTATTTACTATTATGTTTTGTAAATATTTATTGACACTCATTGTTGTTGCTTAAAAGCATCATTTATTTAAAAAATAAATAGTATGTTTACGTGATTTCATTAGGAACTTAACACCTTACCATTAAATTAGGTCTATAAAAACTGTTGCGATAGTTGCTTCAGATAATATTGTTATTTGCATATAATATAGTACAGGACCTACAGTTTAAATACATTTTAAATTCATAGTAGACTTAAACTATCGGTACCTATTTTAATAACTTGAAATACGGAAATTCAATATGATTTTTATCAAGTTGTAAAAGACAAAACTGTAAGTTTAAACTCCCAGAGCTTGAGGCAAGCTACTTTGTCTAACACACACATCTGACAATACAATTTACAACAAGTGGTTAAAAGGAAACCTCAAGAGCAAGAGAATTGAAAACTAGGTAACTATTTGTATTGTTAAGTCTATTGCTGTCTCTCTATCTATTGCTCTCAGTAACTAATTGCTCCTCACGCAGATCGCAACAGATACAACTGCAGCTCGAACAAAAGTACACCATATTCAACGTTTTGTAGCCCCCTGATTTCTTTATCAAAACTTGACCGATGTTTTTCATTAAAAGTTAAGGACAGGCTTTTGCCTTGTTCATGTTTTTTTTAAAAAAAATCTTTATAGTCAAATTTGTTTTCATTTGTTTTCTGTAAGTTAAAACAGAGCCAAAATTCTGGTCATTCTTTAAGCTTTTTGAGGAATCATCTCTCTCTCTCTAATCTCTTTTAATAATTAATTTATGAAAAAATACGATACAAAAGGTCATGTCATAATTTGTTTTAAACAAAAATTGCTCTACTGTCTTTATCCAGGGAGGGTACAAGGTGAAAAATAGCCTTAAGTTCCTTTGATCTATTATCTTAATCTGACTTCAAATAAACGACTTTTTTAATCAGTAACGTTTTCAATTGAGTGAAGATTTATCGGCGGATTTCTAGAAAAAAAGTGAATTCCGAACTCCTGGTAATTGCGTCACGGTTCTTGTAACGCTCTCGCATTCGTTCCGAATAGTAGTTTCCACATTTTTACTCAATTATTGAGCGTTTGTTCATAATAGAGTTAATATAAAAACTTCTTTTTGTGGCAACCATTGAAATTCACTGTGTTATTTATCGAGACATTTTTGATTGTGTTTTATAAGGTTTAAAAATATTTCTTTGTTGACTTTCAATCTCAAAATTCATTGAATGTTAAAACCTTACTTTTTTAAATTTACGCTATAGCTCTTCATAACTGCAGATTTTTTTAAGTAGAATAGAACATGTCCATTTGTAACTGATCGATTTAACTCACGTTATATTTGGAAAGGAAACTGATACGCATTAATTTATATATCATTTGCGAGTTGCCGGATTCACAATACATACCATTCTTTTTTATGTCTGTTACACACGTGACGGTCGTCAAATCAAAACAATATTACTTACACTCATAACCATTCAGGGTTATTTTGCAACCATTGGCCATAAGAAGGTAATGAGGAAGCTGATCAATTAGCCAGGGGAGGAGCTGATGAACCCTTCATTGGCCCTGAACCGAGACTACCAATCGCATATAGAATTATTAAGAACATTATCGAGATTAGAACAATCAAAAACCAACCAAAGATGGATGAGAAGAAAGGACTGCAGACAGTCTAAGATCTTCATCAAATCGGTTGACAAAAAAAAACTAGAGAACTTCTGAAACAGAGTAGGAGAAATATAAGAACGATTGTAGGTGTACTTACTGGGCACTGCCCACTAAACAGACACCTATCAGTGATTAAACGGACAGAAGATCCTATCTGTCCGCAGTGCAAAGAAAGAGAAGAAACAAGCTACCACTTCATGGCAGAGTGCCCGATGTACGCATCACTGCGCTGGGAGCTCTTTGGAACGGACAAGCTTAAGGAAGAGGATCTAAAGAAGTTAACGATAAGTCAACTCAGCAGGCACTGTAAGCGCACAGGTAGGTTCGAGGGTCCGACGCCGGTGGGGTAAATGATAACCCGCCTCCCCCCCCGATTTTTCAATTTTTAGGGGACTTGGGGAACTGGGTGAAATGGTCCCGACCTAGGTGACTGATCACCCGTCCAGCTTCGCTGGCGTCCCCCCTATAAATAATAATAATAATAATAACCATTGGCCATATTTTTAAGTTTGACTCAGAATCGGTAAGCTAATCACTTTCGCCTAGAAACATGGGTCGAAATATGTTTTTTTTTTACTTTTCATAAAAATCATACTGATCACGTGATCGAATGGGAAGTTCAAAAGTTTTTTGTCGTATTTCGACCCATGTTTCTAGGAGAAAGTTGTTCAATTAACGATTCTGAGTCGAATTTAAAAATTTGGCCAGTGGTTTCAAAATAACCCTATACAGGGTGTTTTTCTATAAGTGCAATACCTGTTAATCTATATTTTCTATAAGTCAATTGTTAATACCTACCTGACCAGAATGTATGGAACAGCTGATTTTTTTGTGAAGTTGCAGAGTTGGCCTCATAGTAAAAGTTGGTCATATTCATGAGTACAATCACCACCTAAGAGGTATTGCACTTATAGAAAAACACCCTGTATTGCAGTGGAAGGCAGGCCTACTACACTACATTAAATTTGAGTCACATTTTACTCAACTACACTCCATTATAATAATTGAACCACACTTTATTTTTCAAAACTACATTATAATCCTTATATTATTCGTAATAACAACATCTCTCCCATCGTTAAACTTTCTATTATACTAACCATTTTTACGACTATTTGTAGACATCAAAAGTAATAAAAAGCTTGGGACGCTACCATTATTATTTTAGTACATTTTAACTGGGAGCATGTGCCAAACGTATTATTGTAATAGTCATATAATTAATTTAATTATTGGTTAAATGCCTAATAAATTTTATTTTTAATAAATAGTTGTACTTACGGAATTTGATGAAATTTGAAATTTGTTGAAATTGCAGAACGGAAGTTCTACGTTCAAATCAAATGATCAAAAGCCATTCAAAAGTACATTTTTAACAACCATGGTAAGTATAACACATAGCCTAAGTGAATGAATCGCAGAAATCGCCAATCTTTGTATATGCTATGTATGACTAAATCCACAAGTTTATCTAACTCTACACAAATTTTGCGTTTATTTCTGGAAAATAGTAACATAACAATTGTAAAACATATAAATTATCCGCTACAACTGTTCTATTCTACTTGAACTATTGAAAAGAGTTCGGAAAGCTACAGTCAATTTATAACCGACATGCTCCCGATCAAAAGTAAGAAGCCCTTGCAATAACTTAACTATTATTGTTAAGATTTACTTTTAAACTCTACAACTTAGGAGCAAATTTCAACTTTAAGCACTTGAGTTAAAATTCAAAGTCAATCCGTTGTTTATAAAGGTATCACTTACAATGTGCACGAGTTTTTTAAGGCAATGACTGTTAAATTTTATTTAATACTTGTCTGGAGTGGAGCTCGTATGTTATAGTGTCTTTAAAGAATCTTTGTGATATTAAACCTCATTGTTCAATGAAATAAAAGATTATGTAGTAGGATTTATTTATCTGCCCATCGTTTTATCACTATACTTAGTGCGACAAGAATTGCTGTTTCGGCCAACTAAACATTTTTCATGCGAGACTCTATTTTGACATTAAGTTTTTTTAATACAAATCTAACCGACTGTACCATGGCCTCTAAAGGCTGCTGTGCACGGGTAGAGGGAACGGAAGAGTTACTAAAGTAATAATCCTACATTAGGTAGTATAGTTAGTTTAGTACTTGACCGCTCTACTCTACCGCTTACTCTATACCCGTGTAAAGCAGCCTTCAGCGGAGTCTTTACAATTATGCTTACTATCCCTCACCATCATCATCATGTCAGCCGAACGACGCCCACTGCTGGGCATAGGCCTCCCCCAAGGATCTCCACAACGATCGGTCCTGCGCTGCCCGCATCCAGCGGCTTCCCGCGACCTTGACCAGATCGTCGGTCCACCTTGTAGGGGGCCTGCCCACGGAACGTCGTCCGGCACGCGGTCGCCATTCAAGAACCTTTCCGCCCCAACGGCCATCGGTTCTCCGCGCTATGCTATGCTATGCTTACTATCCCTACTCCCCTACTAATATTATAAATACGAAAGTAACTCTGTGTGTCTGTATGCTACGCTTTCACGCCTTAACTATTGCACCAATTTTAATGAAATTTGAAACAGATTAAGGGCGTTTGTGCACTACCACTGAATTTTACCGATCCGGAAAAAATCGGATGCTTGTATTTTAATAATTAATCATTTATATTAGTCATTAATTAAATACAAGCATCCGTTTTTTTCCGGATCGGTAAAATTCAGTGGTAGTGCACAAACGCCCATAGAGTTGACTTTAGGAGAGGATATACTAAGGGTATTTTTTATCGCGTAAAACCATCATATGCGCGGGCGAAGCCGCAAGCGGAAGGCTAGATAAATATATTCTTAAGTTTTCATTAGCATGCAGGTGAAATTAAATTCCAAAATACTTCTTTCTGCTCACACAGATTCACATTGCTGCAATAACGCATGTTTTAACCATTCCACTGATTGACCTCTTGCATCTATAGACACTTGGTTGAGACATAAAATCAAACTTGAGTCCTTAAATCCACTATGAATCAATTTGTAAAAATTTTAAAATAGCCATCGAACTGACTTTACAAAATGGCGGCGCCAAAAACTGCAATGCTCTCACTGTAATCTAACCAAGATTAGACAGAGTTGGATACTAACCAATAAAATCATTAAAACCTTGTTTCACGCCTATAATACGGTGATTATCCACATGATGTCCGCATTAGCCCAGCTTCCATTTGTGGGACGTGCAAATTGTTTAATTGCACGGAGTCGAACCCACTGACCGCCATATGCCGAGCTGACCGCTAGCCAAGTAACGGGCCGATTACCACCCATATCGGCTTTGGATTATATCCGGTAAACATTTCTTAAAACTCTGTATTCCGGCTGTGAAATTATCAATGGTTTTTTTAATGAATGTATGGGATAAACCCAGATAATACCTACGTTTCTTGGTCACCAATCTGCTGACCAACCATTGCCAAAGTTACTTTAACGCTACAATTTCAAGAATATGTTCACCAATGTGCTAACGAAACTTGTAACTAAATATTATGTAGGTACACCTGCCTAAATAAAATACTTAATATAAGCTAATATCAGCTCTAAGAGGATGAATTACAAACAAAAAGGAATAAAAATAACTCTCAAAAACTTTTTTTTAAATAAATAGAGCAGGTAATGATGAATTGAAATATTACTTTTCATAAAGTTAGGTATTATTATGATTTAAATTTTGAATTGATGTTATAATGTAAATAAACTACTTACTATGTATGTACTACTTATACTCTTCTACTTAATTCAATTAATATTTGGATAAAAAAAGAAAAACAAAAGCACTTAATTTTCCAACGAACCCACATTTCCTTATTGGTTTTTTTAATGCGACTATTATCTTAATACTCCAATGTTGCATTATCAAACGTTATCATAACACGACCGTCAGTGACCGCAAGATAACGCGCCACAACAAAACATTTTCTAAAGAAAAAACCACCCCAAAAGTAACAAAACTCAAGACCGTTCCGCCTTCACAATGCCAGTCACTCTCTCACTCACACAAACCCCTAAAACCTAAGAGAGAAAGGGACGAAAAGATCATGTGGTAGACATCGGTCCCCAGGTGAGTTCGAATTTTGAACTTATTCGAACGCGAGCTTTGCGCGGGAAAGCACGTTGTTCGATGCGCGCGCCATAGAGTAACTTCTCCGGTAGTTTTTATTTTTTTAAACTTTATTTTTATTTTAAAATAGTGACTTTGGAAACTAGTGTCGTTCGGATTATTGCACATGGATTTTGGATTTATGGTGAAAAATGTTCTGTGCTGTGCTTTTGAGGACTTTTTGGAACTGTCACCGGGAGCGCATTGTGCAATAAATAGGGATTTCTTTTCTTAAGGCGAGGAGGAACGGTAAGTCGGGATTCCTTTAGATACGATGTATAGAATGTACAAATGTGTGCTTTTTCTATAGATGCCCCTCGCAACTGGAGAGTTTCGTTACAAATTGTCCGACTTTTAGTGGCATGATTTTAAAAGATGTTGAATCTTGGAATTTCAAAGTTTAAATTCTCACTTTAAAACTCTAGTAATCAAAAAATCTTTGTATCTTTTTAACGTTAAAGTAAAATAATTGCTTTAAGTCAATTTTGATAAAAAAAAACATGCCTGTTGTAATAACGGTAGCACGTTTATGTCTTTTCTTCAAGCAACTGACAGTACGTAAGGTTAGTAAATTACACACGTAAGTATTACCAGTAGTTGCAGCCAGTTCTATCTATAAACAATAACTACTTATATAATTAAAACACATGTTTTATGAACTAAAACTATGGAAAATATATGGAAACTTTTTAGATCATTTTACATAAAATAAAACTAAAAAAATATGAAACTTAAAAAAAAACTCAAATATATAAGATCTTTCTTTGCTTTAATTTATAAAAATTACATTGCTGTTGTATGGATAAAACGTCAAGTCTGGTACCCATGCGCTTTCTGAACTTACAGATTCGGTTCCGGGTTAAACATGTGTAGGTATTTTTGTTGCTAGTTGGTTTAACTTTTTTCTTTAATTTAAACACATCCATATTTGTTGCTATAACTACAAATATGCTAAACGAATGCTTTTTAACGTTTATCAGATCACGTCAGTGCAAAACCACAAAATTCTTTAGAAAAGGGACGGTCTAACTATTAAGGCGATGAATCCCGACCGAAATAGGCACGCTAACGCTTGCTCGGCCGCGCGCGATACACTTCACGCGGACGCAGCGGCAGCCGGCAGTGAACTGTGAACTCGCGAGCGCCCCACGAATCGAAAATCACTTAAATTTCAATTAAAAATTAAATAATAAAAAATTTACACTTATGACGGCCGGAATCCCTCGGCTAATCAAAGACAATTATTTTCGTATATTTTTCATTAACAAAACCAAGTATACTGCAAGTAATACGATATTTGGATTACGATTAGACGGATGTTTGGGATTTTATTTGACACAGTAAAATATCACCAATCGAAAAAATACGGCCGGAAGCACTAGATAAATAACTGTAAAACAACATATATTTTTTCCAAGTTTTAAGTACTTGTGATTTGCGACTAATCCATAATTTAAAATACCCTAATTTGGGGAATGCCCGCCTTAACATTCATAAATAAAAATAAAAAACTTACAATCACATCAATTAGGTATCTAGCCCTTAAGTAGTTATCATTAAGAAACTGTGTTACGGAAACTTGACAACAGATAAATATATATTTATATACTTTTTTGTAAATACATACTTAACATACATACATAACACCCAGACCAAGACAAATAGTCAGGTTTGATATCATGCACACAAATATTGGACTTGTTCGGGGATCAAACTCGAGACCTCTGGCGCAGAAGGCAGGTATCCTACTCCTGCGCCAAATCGGTCGTCGTGTAATATGTAAATGTGTGTAGATAAAGTAGAAAATGAGATTGCACATAACTTAGTATTAAAACACTCGTGGGATACTATAAAAAAAACTCGCCAAGGGTCGTGTTTTAATACCCCTCATATGTGACAGTCAAATTAACATTCCAGCCCATTTTCTTTATCCATCTATAAGGAAGGCCAGTACCCCAGCTGGGGGGACTTATAATGGCTGATGATGATGATGATGATGATGATAAAACAAAAAAAAGTGAATTGTCAATAAAGTTTTATTAACTTGGTCTCATAATTTTATGTAAACACGATGCGCATTATTTGACTATAAATTAAAAGATCAATGCATTCGAACGGTGGCTACACGTTTTTATACAGTATATTTATTGACTTTTAATAATTCTGGCGTCCCCCAGTTGGAATTTGTAATGGTTGGTATGGTCAGCAGAACAGTCGAGAAAATAAATGGAGTAAATGTATTTTTAAAATGTTAATAGGATAAGAGTTTTGAGGTTTAAGGGTTACCTTAAACAAATATAATGTAGTAATATTCTATAGTATATCAATAACTTTGGCTTACTTGCATACATGTTGTTATCATTTACTAAAATTCCAAATTAAGTACCTACTTATATAAATGTCAAAGTTTATTTAACAATGTTTAATTATTACTCTTGCGATATTGAACAAATACAAAAGTCATTTTGTCGCTTACACACGCGTATTTTAATGAAACCTATTGCATTTTAACAAAATCGTGCACATAATAATGTACTTTCAGAAATAAATTAAAATCATATCCTAGTCTTTAACTTGATAAAGTCCTTAAAATATAACTAGATTATATTGTTAAATATTATCACTAAGTGACTGCGCTGACTATACTGACCTATAGCAAATTCGCATTAATGCACTTCAAAAGTCAATGAGATCTACAAAAAAACTTATAAGGGCTCTTATACACTCTCGACCGAGCCACAATAAAACAAAGGATCACAACAACCACTTCTCACGCACTTCCAACATCAGCCTTACAGGGTCAGTTAAGCCCTTAATTAAAGCTAGACAGAGACAAAAGTATAATAAACTAAGGAATTGGAAAGAGAGAATCGATTAAAGATTATAACACACCCTTTGAACTCATCGAACCGTGCGCGGATTTTTTGCGCAGATTCGTAACTCCTTTTTAAATTTTTTAGGCATGTGAGAAAGCTTTCACAGTCTAGTGCATTCGCCTTTAGTTTTTTTATTAACAGCCGAGTGAGTATCACGCTAGACATACTAATTGATTTATTATACACAATACAAGAACATTAAATAGGTATCGGTAAATCGATATTAAAAGAAAAGGTTAGCTTCGTAGACAACTAGAAATTAGTAGATAATTTTTAAAACTGAAAAGGCAGGTACATTTTTAGGGTTCCGTAGTCAACAAGGAACCCTTATAGTTTCGCTAAGTCCGCGTCCGTCTGTCCCCAGCCTAGCTCATAGACTTTTAGTACTAGAAAGCTGTCATTTGGTATGAATATACATATAAATCACGCCAACAAAGTGGTGAAATAAAATTTTGAAAATATTTTTTTTTCTTGTATACCCCATATTGTGGGGTGTCGTTGGATAGCAATTTCAAAAATATTACGGGTTTGTGAAAACAGTTTTTTGATTGAGGCATCCGTTTGTGAATTATTATGCTTTAAAGTGCAAAGTTTTGTTAGAGTCAAGTGTTCTTACCCCCTTCCAGCCAAATTGTTGTTTTTGGATACGTGCAAAACTCACGATAGTTGTATATATTATGACGAAGTTAAAAGGAAAACTATCACAGCTAAGTAGGCTTTACAAGTTTTTGAGATATAACACATTTTCGAAAACCGCAAATATAACTTTGCCATTCTTACGAACACTATAAAAAACAAAGTTATTTTTTCTGGCGAAATGATAGTGGTATTATTGCTAGGTGTATGTAATCGGTACGTTTAGTGGGTACGGAACCCTTCATGGGCGAGTCTGACTCGCACTTGGCCGTTTTTTTACGTTAAGAATTCATAATTAAAGTTTAAATACGTCTGTTATTTTAATAGTCCTGCAAAAATTTACTATTTAAATAAAAAACATAAAGATCAATACAAGTAGTTGCGGTTTAATCTTCCCTTCCATTTCCGCAACTTAAAGTCACATAACAAACAATATTCATTCCCTACTTAAAATTCACAATTTCCCCTTGCCCATTCAATCAGAATTAAAAAAGACAGCCTCTTGTCTATGGCTATTGACAAAAAACTTAAAAACAAATCACTGCCGTTCGATACAAAGGACAAGTGAACATACAGCCGTCTTAGTTCCTGCTTGCGTTAACCGAACTATAAAATCTGTTATTATCATTTTAATTTATTTGTTTGGTGTCTTATATGAGGAGCGCGCATTTAATTATAAAACTTGAGGGGTGCCTAACAATAAGATGTAACTGCTTAATTTTTATGGTTTGTTTGATGGCGGAGCGTACTAGCAAGTGGTGCTTGAGTTAAGTAGGCTCTAAACAAATATTTTGGTTGTGTAGATAACTAGGTAGTTCCTTTTAGTATTAGAGAGTAAAAATAATTAAAATAGTTTTTATTTAAGGAAACATTTCACGAAACTTCTCGATTGAAGTTCAAGAATTCGTTGAAACAGTCATTTTATTCCATTTCCTGAGGATATTTTTTTCAGATTATTAACTTTACTTACTTACCTAGGTTAAGTAAATTAATAAACATCTAGATAGTTAATTTATTAACTGTATTAGGGCAATTAATGTTTTTATAAGAAGTATTTATAAACAATTTGTGAAATAGCTTTTTCCGACGTTTCTGCACCTTTCCAGGGGACATATGGTCACGGAGACTACCCAATATTTTTTAATTAAATAAAAGAAATCACATAGTTTTGATCTAAATCAACAACAAATCTAACCTTTTAAAAACACGACAAAAAATTACCAATTTATGTACTTATGCAATATACGCGTGATTAAATCCGTAAAAAAGTAGAGATTTTAAATTATTTTTATCTACACTCATGTTATAATATTCGAATTATGAACACATGCCTGAACGTATACTGATACACTTTATGCCATAGTCAACTTTAAAAAATTAAGCTGCTGTATCCGGGTGTTTCATAATGACCATTATGAAACACCCGGATACAGCTGTCACTCATTATAAAACACTTATATTTCTTAAATTTACAGTATCCATGGCAACCGTAGGATTTACCGGCCCTGACTTCCAACTCTTTCAAGCCCTTCTTTAGCCGGCAACAATCAGAAAAGTTTTTAAATTTAGAATTTTGAATTTAGAAGGAATAGACCGTATGAGTGGGGTTTGGCACCAATTCACATTTTATAATTAATATTGATTTGCTTTATTTTTGAAATATATAATAAATGTAATGAGTGTAGATAAAGTAGTGTATGAGACTGCACATAACTCGGTATTAAAACCCTTCATTATGCGACAGTCACATAAACTACTATTATGCATTCACAATGCAATTCTGTAAATATGGGAATAATGTGATAGCAAAATACCACGAACTCTGCAAGTATATAGCTGCCGCTGCCGTATCCCGCCTGAAAGCTACTTGCAGGGCTCGTGGTTTTTTACTATCACATTTTTCATTAAGGAAAAAAAAAGTTGTAATAGTAAAAAAAAGGAAAAAGTAGTTTTATTCCATTAACAGTTTGCGCAGAAATCCAAGATGTGCTTAATAGGGGATCGGACTGATTTTCTTCTATTTGTTTAAATTGTTATTATTAATATCAGAAACACGACACAAGTATTTATTTTCAAATATTTTCCATATTTTCGGAGATATAGCTCATCAAACTTGCTAAATAGACAAGGACAGCACTAGACACATCTGACGTCAGATGTGCTTAGCGCCATACTCCCGCCATACAAAATTTCGTTTTAAAAAGAGATAGCTAGAGACACAGTTTTTCACAATTCAGCAGCTAATTACTTGCTTATTAATCAACATTTTGAATATTTTTTTTCCCCTTTTGTTATTCTTCGATGTTATATTTTTTAATGTTATTAGGTACCTACTAAATATTTACATTTCAATATCAGTCCTATCCTATTGTAAAATAAGTGACTATCTTAAATTAAATTTCAGTCAATAAATTTTTATGAACCCAATTTTTTTTCGCATCACATCAAAATAGAATGCCCCGCTAAGCCAGCTTATTTTACTTCAATTTTGTTTTTCTCCTTATGTTTTGGGGTTTTTTAGTCGAACAGTTCTCACGGCACCCTCAGCCCATGTCAGACAAGTGAAAAAAGGTTGACAATAACAAATATACGGAACCGTAACGAGGGGACCAACTAGGTTAGTTAGAAACTAATCAATTGGAATATTTTATTAGAAGCAATTTGATTTATTGCTTGATTGTGCAACTAAAGTATTTTTGGCGATAGTATTTTTTGTAAAACCTTAGTTAGATTAATAACTCTTTCTAAGTGTAAAACCTTCAGTAAAGGGTTACAAGTCAACGTGAGTCTTTTAGTCAAGTTTGTTAATTTTTTTGATGAGGTAGGTACCCAATTGAACGCGACCAAGTTTAGACTGTCACTGAAAAAGAAATAATACTTAATACAAAAAAAAACATATATGAAAAATATTCTTAATAAAATACAAGTTCAACGATTTTAATTACACTCCCACCTTCCACTTACTTAGAATGGTCTCAACAGCAGCGTTTTGTAAACCACCTCAACATTTAAATAAGATTGGTAGGTATAGTGAAACCAAAAAGACTACCTATGTCTACCACTCACCACTCACCTATAAGAAATTTCTTTCTCAAGTAATATAAAACTTTAAAAAAATTGCTTATTCAAAAAAACTTCGAACATAAATTCACTGCCTAAAACACCAAAAAACAAAAAAAACTAACTACTTATAATTATTTTAGCTGATTAATAAAATCCTTCTAAGCCCATGGGCTTGATTGGGATCAAGAGCAAACCCATTAAAAGTAAAAAAAAAAGAATTAGGTGACAGACAATTCTATTTTAAAAAAATCCGACTTATTCTTCAAATATTTTTACTAACAACTAGTTTTGCTTTCCGAAGCATTCAACTAACAAAAATGCAGCCTCCATATAAAGCTAATAACTTCAACGATACAGTGTAACTATCATCGGTTGCAAAATACGATAAGTCTAGGAATCCAGTTTTCGAAAGAACTAGTCCCTTACGGAGAAGTGGTGTTAGTAATTGACGAGCCTTAGCTAACTGTTAATTGATACTGTTAAATAAAAAAGAAGGCTTTAAAAATGCCTTCAAATTAGATCTAGTTTTCCGCGTTACTTGTGAACTAGTGCCCTCCCGCGAAATCAGGCGTCTTTTTAATTCAATGAGGACTACCTCATTGAATTAAAAAGACGCCTGATTTCGCGGTACAGTAGTACTACTGTGTCTCTATCAGTCGCAGTACTAACTGAGCCTTCATCACACCTGATGTTAAGTGAAGAAAAGGCTGATGGTGGAAGCGCACTACTCCCAAATCTTTAACCACTCAGGAACTGGCTATTTTATCTATTACTGCTGGAACACAACAATGCTGTAAATATTATTGCTATGGTGTCAGACTTAGATGAGATGGTGGTAGCTTGCCAGGCGGACTTAGACCAACCAAACAGAACACAATATGACCTACCCCCACTGGGAATCGAGTCATGAGTCATTTTAGTCCCTTGAGTCTTTTCAGTTCTTTACTTTTTTTAAGGTTTTATCCTTTTGAGTCTTTTCAGTTCTGCGAGTCTTTTTAGTGCTTTGAGTCCATTACTGAATTGTTTTATAAATATATCCTTTTATTATTTTTAATCATTATTAAATCTTTATTTCACAAAAACAATTTACAATTTTCAATTACATTTCCTCGCAAAACCTAATGATAGGTTTGTCTGCGAATTTCAACAAAGGCCTCAGAGAACTCAATCCCAAGTTCTTTTGAAAAAACTCAGTCACGGTTCTCGTAGGCATGAGCAAGACTCATTTTTCAGACCTGAGCTAGACGCGTACTCGAGTCTTTAAAAAGAACTGAGTCTTCAAATAGAACTGGAGTCTCTTACAACACTCACCATACAACTCTATCAATATCTTCTATAACTTGCAACTACAGTATTGTTAAAACAATAACGCAACTATTTAACAGCAACTTAGGTTGAATGCATCTTGCTTTCTTGTAACTCGGTTGGTAGCAACTTGTGAAACGGTTAATTGATTTCAATGGCTGCTCAATTCGCAATTTGTAAACTCGTAATGGTGACATAAAACCTGATAAGCTACCTTCTTCACACATATAAGGTGGGCTATCTTAAGACACGACGTTGCTTCATTAACTTTTAACCTATATTTCGAATTCATAAACAGCTTTCATTATTTTGTAGTAGAGATATTGCATTGTTTAAATCATCAAAATTTACAAATTTCAAATTTAGTAACTCTGGCTAACTATTAAAATTAGGATTTAAAAATATGAGTTACAACAAAAGCAATAAAATATTTTGTAAGTGTTTCAAATCTCAAACTGATTTTATTACTGAATAAGTATTTATTTTTTAATCAACTGACTTTCTTAAAAAAAAAATATAAGTAACTTTGACTTAGTTTTGTTACCGTTTTTATTTATTTTATTGTAAGGTCTCAAAAACCGAACTTCTTTGAAAATTCACCACAATGTCAGTTCCCACTTACAGTTTATTTAACAAATTAAGCCGACCCCAAACAGGCAATAAGACATGTCGTATGTTCTCCGCCCAAGTCCTGGGAACTAAATCCCTTAATCCTCGGAACCAGAGGTCAGGAGGCCAAGCAGGGTGATTTTACACCCCTGGGACACCTGGCTGAAGAGAGGGAAAGAGATGTCAATATGAATTTAATGAAGGTTTGAGTGGGATGATGTCGTGTGTGCAAGAAGTTAGTAATCAGTAATAATTTATGTCATTAAAAAGAACATAATTAGATAATATTGCGTTGATAGAGCTGATTGTGTCATACTCATTTGTTATTTATTTTTCTCACTCATGCTCTGAAATGTTAACTCCACGTTAACAAAAAAATTATATTTCCTCGCATTTCGTGAGAAAAGTTTTATATAAGCCTTGTACTGGAAGCTATTTGCACTGACTCGAATGAAGCCCTCACCTGCGACTCGGGCTTCAAAACCATCCTCGACAATGCAAATTAGTAGCTTCCCGTTCTCGGCTGTAATGTACTATTGAAAACGTCACACACATTGGTACACACGTACCTTTAATGCATCTGTTTATTGAAATTGAAGTAGGTAGGGTACTGAGATTAAACTTTATCAATTAAGTACCGAGTTATTTTCTTTACTACTTGAAGTCACGTCCAGCGCGCGGTAGGTAGTCAAATTTTTTAAATGAATTTAAGTACTTATAGGTACTTTTTACTTCTTCGAAAAATTTCTTAACGGATAGATATACCCAGGTATACAATTTTCAATAGTGAATCTATTTCTTTTACGCTTCAGTGCCCAAATTATAGATGTGCAAATTATAGGTTACTTATTCGGTAACAAAAACGTTTCATTCATAGGTGGACAAACTTGGTCCCAAACGAAACACTTTAAAATAAACATTGACACATCAATAACTGTCATTCGCAGGTCCTCAGGTAACTATACTATTTCAAAATAGAACTGGTTGGATGGAATTTCGAACCCTTTTTCACGAAGCCGCCATTTTTCTAAAAGTCACGCTTTAAGAACGTGTTCTCATTTCAAAAAAACTGTTTTTGAAGTTCACAATGGCCCATAGAGTTTGCCTATATTTTTTGCACGCATGCGGCAAAGGAGTAACGGGCGTACAGCCAGGTATTGTTGGAAATGAAATATCGTCTTTCAGAGGGGTGATTCGCAGTCTTACGTACGATCGTGTGCAGTTTGAGTATGAAAAAAAATAATCTTTAACTGTCGTTTTTCGGTAGGACTTGCTTAGTTTTATTGCTCTATTATAGAGTAGTGATTATCTCCTCAATTATTAGTTATATCATTGTCCCGGCCTCCGAAGAGGCGTTTATTGCCGTAGTCACGTAATAAAGTCGTTTCATTACTTAACTGCCGCATGGGATGAGTTTTTGATGAAGTTCTTTTAATACCGTAACAAAATTACTATAATTTAAAATCAAAGTAATTTGTAGCTTTGCGATGGGAATAAGATATAGATAAAACCTTTGAAAGCTAGATACTGGAACCTATATTCTTGAATAAGATTCAGTTAAAATTACACAAAGTATTAAGACTATAAGGACAAAATAAGTACTTTTATTACAGACTTTGACCTTAAAAAACACCACCAGCGAATTTTTTTTTTCTCGAAAATCTAACATCTTTTAATAACAATAATTCGCCTTGAAATATATACCTTGGCACCCCAAGAATATATCGACCGAATTATTCCTCAATACGCAATCAGTTATTGAGTACGCCCCTCGGGTTGCCTCGTAAATTTCCCACAACCGAGAACCAAGGTGCGATTGTTGTCAAAAATAAATCATACCATTTACATGAAGCGTCTTTGTGAAAAAAAAACTAGATCGGAACTCTTTGGCGCGTCATTTAAAAAGTTCCCAGCAATTTCTGCTCTATGGATAAGAAGGTTACCATTTGACAGCTGCACGAATTTGGTTTGACCTTTCGAACCCGTAGGTGCATCGCGCATTGTCAAATTTTGCACACTTCCTCGAACAACAATGGCCGCCCGAGATACGCGAACAAAGTCGGCAAGACAGCATCTCTCCGCTCCAGATTGTACGACAATGAAGTTATTATTCCGATTTCCGAACGCTGAATTGTTGATGCAACACAATAGATTTCATTTACAAACTAGGGTACCTTCGAGACATCTGCTTAGCTTAAAACTCCTTAGAGTTAACTTTCATTATTTTTTAAACGTTCCATTTACGTTTCGTACATTAGCTTCTTTCAGCTTAAGGTCACCAAAGCCAGGGTCAAAAAGTAAAAGAAAACAAAAAATTACGGAAAATACCAAAGAGCTTAGACTAAATACTGAGGTAACTGGAGAGTGCAGTACTAACACTTTATTGTGGCACTGTGGCTGTCTTCCGTCTCACCTACATTTTGAAGAAATACGTAGGGTCATATGAGACAACTGACAGCCACTACGTACTAAATTTCAAATTTGCGGGGGAACACTTTTTTATTCAGGCTGATAACTCCAGTTTCCTTGTACAAATACCTAGAACTCCTGGTTTAAAAATAAATAAACCCTCTCCAAAGTAGGTCGTATTTACAAAGAAGGTTTTATTCCACGTTAACAAGTCTATCCATAAACAAACTCTAATTAATTGGAGCTATACCCACCCATCATTTACGCTGTATGATTCCATACACAAAATCTTTCAAGTAGTATAAACTACCCCTAATTATAAGCGTTCGTTAAATAGAACCACTGGCCATGTCATTTCACGATACTTGGGTTTTGTTTTGGTCAATAAAGAAGACATATTTTGCATATTTTATAACTTCTTATACCACTATGTCTTATTACCTAGAGCTCGATCAATATATCTATCAATTTTGCTTTATTCCATTTGGCAGTGATAATAACTCTACTAAAGCCCACTTGCAGCAAATTTGCTATATTTTAATCTCGGTTTTACTAATAGATCCCATGCAGAAATGTCAAACTTTTTAAACTAGATTTTTATCATTTTGACATTTTTGTATGGGTTAATCTAGTTTTAAAGCAAATTTGCTGCAAGTGGACCTAAGTTAGCTGTGTTTTTGACAAATATATGTGACATAAATCAATCAACAAAATATGTATATGTTGTGTTGCCTACAAAGTTGTATGTATAAGATCTTTTTTCCAACTTTGTATTTTTTTTATTAAAATGTAATAATGCATGCACTGCTGGTGTCTCCAAAAAATAAATGAATTATAAATAAATGCGAATGTAACTTTGTTAGTCCGTAAACTTTTTCTGGACACATTTTGACAAAAAAGAACATACAGATGGTTTTTGTAGCCTTTGTCTAGGAAGAAAAGCTAGTTTTTACCACTCAAAGTGGGGTTTCATTATTCCACGACTCATCGTCTATTTTTTTGGAACTGATGACGAATTTCATTTTTTTTAATATATAAATGGTTTGAGCTTGCCTAAGCTTCGTACATAAACTACCATTAACTAGCAAAACTGATAGTTTTTTTTAATTTGAAAGTAATAGACGAATTCTACTTAAAAGAAATCGCGTGCAGAGCGCTATTATTACAAAATATACCAATACATATTATAATCAAATTAAATAATACTAAAATGCAACATTACCTACTTGATATCCTTAACATCCAACAATCAACTTACAAGTATCTATTACGTTAGTACAGACGGGCCATATGGCGAGATTGTAGATAAAATTATAAATTATAATAGATAAACGACGCACCATATTGCTGGGGCGGTATCAACCTGGTGCGTCGGCCTTCAAAATATAAAAAATAAGTTTCTATAGAGTTATAGTTATAATCCTTTAAATAAAAAATTCACTACTAAAATCTTTTGCCCAGACTTGCTTAAGCACACTGTTAGAACACTTTTAAAAAAGAAACATCTAAAGAACGTTCTCATTTATAATTTGTATGCAGAAAATAGCATATTTGAACATTTTTATTTCGTTCATAAGTTGCCTCGTTCGGAATGGCATATAGTTTCGCTTGTTCGATCATTTTAAATCATCTTTGTTGCTTATATTAACTCCAATCAATTTTTTATTTTTAGTTCGCGAAAATAAAAATGCCAACGCTAGCACAAAGAGCGGTATGTTATACTTAATACTTAAAATTTTTATGCAGAGCGTATGAACGCGATTTCACAGGTCAAAACAATAGTGAAGTAAATACCATTATTGTTTTACAATGTAGCGAGCCCTTTTCAAGACAGAGTTAATAAAAACAAAAGATCTGAAAGATCTGCAAGTCGCAATACTTAGTAAACTTCAAAAGAGTAAAAATTGCACATATACATTCGTCTTCTTTGATGTCGGTAGTATAATAGAAAAAGAAAATTGTTTATTCAGTAAAAACACCAAACAAAATACAGAGAAAATAACATATAGGTATTTTTTGCTGAAACGGCCTCATCTCAGCTTGTACCACAGCTGAGGCTGCGGCGCTGGTTTTTTAAATGCAGCTGCTTTGTTAGATGACGCTACAATAGCATTAAACGATACATTGCAATAAGTATACTTTCATGCAAAGTGTACGGACACGAGTTCACAGGTCACAACAATACAAAACAATAGTGAGGTCAATACAGTAATTGTATGGCAATTAGCGGCGCTTACCGAGGCGCCGCGACAGCTGCGAGGGCGCGTCACGGGCGCACGGCTGGACAGACTAAAGCCTGCTCTACACGGGCAGAGTATACGTTAGGCGCCCATTAGACGATAGGTTTTGCTGTCAGTTGGCTATAGTCACCATTCTTTTAGCCAATCAAAATGAACCATTCATAACGCTGCCCGAAGTTCCTCTATACTGATTGGTTGGATAGTCATGACTGATGGAATTGACTGATGGTCACATGACCATCTAATGTACGTCAGTGTACGGCCAGAGTGCAGAGCGTGGAGCGGGGCGGGTCGGGCAGCGTTCAGCCCGTGGTTGCCGACGCTCCGGCCGCTACTCAGGTCAGGGTGCCTACCATTAACTTTAAGACAGCGATTCAAAAATAGCGCGATGCAGAATAGGTTCCTAAAATGAATTGCTTTCTTTCGTACTACGACCTTCTGAAAACTGGATGCAAATGAATTGCTACATGTGAATGAATGACCGAACGATTTGTGTCCTTATTTCTTCTACCCGTCTCTTTCACTCGATTCTGTCATGCCCGGAGAGTGAGAGGGACGGGTATAACCTGCAGGTGTCATGTCAGCTTGGCCGAGTTAAAAGTCAAATAAGAGATCTGACAGCTTAGCGGCTGTGAAATGTCATTGAATGATCACTGAATCGCTGTCATTGATATTAAGCTGTCGTGGTACGAATAAGCGAAGCAGATCAGTTTAGGTCCTAAACAAAACCGCAATAAGAGTTGATGGTATACCCAGGACACCACTATGCGTTAGCATTTGTTTAACATGAACGCTGCTCACACCGCCCCGCTCCACGCTCTGCACTCTGCACACTACACTTAGAGCGGGCGTACACTGGGCCACTAGTCGCGCTCGCGGCCACCAAACGCGACCACAAGCTGCGGACAAGTTTTTTCATACATGTTGTATAGTATCGGCTCAAACCGAGGGTCCGAGTGGCCGCGTTCGACCCACAAGTTTCGGGAGCCACCCGCGCTCGCTACTAGTGGCCGCGTTTGTCGCTCGCATGTGGCCGCCACTAAGCCACTTGCGGCTGCGATTGGTGGCTGCATCTAGTGGCTTGACTGAGCCACTAGTGGTTGCGACTAGTGGCTCTATGTGCGGGTTCTCTTACAGTAGCACGGTAGCGTAGAGTGAGTAGAGTAAGTATAGGAAAAATTGTAATAGAAAAAATCCCCCACCATCAAGTAGCTCGAAATCCTTTCCGGAAGCTATGTGCTCGGCTGCGGCTTTTGAAAGTACACACACACCCCATAGTGTTATCGCACTGTATAGTTTTTCCTGACACGGTTTTCAATCGAATTCAAAAGCTCCAGCTGATACTTGGCCAAACCATCCCACAGGTGATTACAGTACTCCATGCACGGACGATTCTGGGCTTTGAATAACAAAAGGAAATGATTCAATCAATCAATCAAATATTTATTTATTCACATAGACATAATTATGAATCGTCAATATTTACTACCACCCATGCAAGACTTTTTTAACTGACAAGAATTCGGTGAGAAGTACCGTCTAGCCCGCCATGAGAGAACGCCAAGTTTTTTAGCCGCACACTTTGCAATGGAGTCGATTTACTCGCCAAAATTCTGGTTGGATGCCAGGTTCAGGCCAAGAGTTGCAGGTGGTCAGTTATCGGTAAGGAAACCCCCTGGAAAGTCGGAGTCAGCTGGAAGGCATATGAAGTTGAAAATTATTTTACACTAAAAGTTCTCCGCGCATCGCGGCCATTCGAGGCCTGCTTTCATCTCGGTATATATTGGGCCTTACTTTACCCGTTTGCACTTACCTGGCCAAAATGTACGTTTTTAAAAAAGGAAACTCCTTATATCTCTGTCCTTCTTATATAAAGTAAATACGCTACCTCCTTTTGTTTTAGATAATGATGTTTAATTTTTCTTATTTTTAAGTAAGCTCTGTAGTGTGATGTGGAGAAAATTATAATATAAAAAAATCCTTTTTTGCACACAAAAGAAAAAAAAGAAATGACACAGAGAGACAAATAGTATTACAGACTACAGACGGCCTTATTTCTGCATAATAATCTTGCCGAGGCACCTCTGGATGAAATTAATAAAATTAATCAATAGGCCGATAGCGGAAAGGGAAAAAAGTTATTTTTAATGCTATTGTTTTTGTATCTGATGGAAGAGGAAAATAATCTTGACGGCAGTTTAACTACAGACAGAATTTCTACAAAAGTTTTAAGGCAGCAAACTTGTCATAACTTACTCGAGTTATTTGCGGAATTCAAAGTTGTTGTTTTCGCTGTCTTACTACGTAGGCATGTACACATTTTCAAATTAAATGCCAAAATATTACCTTAAAATTATTTTTACGTAACTTTAATGTAACTAAACGTATCTATTCTGATAAAAAAATATGCAATATTTTCTAATTTAAAAATACTCTACCGTACCACCGTTCGAGAACGAAGCAGGAATTTGACAGGTGAATATACATTAGCACGTGCCGATATAATTTCACAACACACATTTAAAATAATGACATCTGCCCCCGGCTTCTATCATTAAGTAATTGACAGCAGATGGAGGCAAATTAATGTACCTAAGTGATCATAGCTTGCGGCATCGATGCAATGTGATTACAGAATTATATACATTTTATTGATGCAGATGTATCTAAAAATACAATCTAATTGTCGTCGCAAAGAGTAAAATAAATAGTAGTTGTTCCATGGGGCCGATTCTCAGGCAATCGAGAAAAGTTCACATTTAAAGCTCGAAATTCAATTTTTTTACGAAGATAACACATTTTGTGTATTGTCAGAATTTCACAATCGAAAAAGTTCGATCGAAAACCAGTCGAACGCAACGAGTGGTACAAACCAATAGATGTTCGTATACGAACTTAGCTGTCAAAATGAATTTGTTGACATGTGGGACAGCTTAGTTTGTTTCAAACGTTCTAACTTTTCAATAGAAACCACAAACAAAATGTTCGAAATACGAATTACCACACTGAAAAAGTTCGAATGCATGAGAATCGGGCCCCAAGTGTCATAAAAAGAGAGTTTTGGCGCCATTTTGTAGAGTTCATTCGACGGCCAAAATGAATTAAAGTGGATTTTGTGACCAATGATAGGTGTGCTTTTGTGAATGGTTAAAATATGCACTATTTTGGTAAAGAGAAGCAGAGTGTTTTATTGTAGTAGATACAACTAAGCATTGGAATGTAAAACCTGCTTTCTAATGAAAACTTAATAATGTGATTTTAGTAAAGACTTGAAAAAATAAAAACTTTCAATAATCTGTCTTCAAAATTAGTAAATTATTTTTTTCTAATGAAAAGTTGACAGCATTTCCCGAACCCAATATGGTACCACAGACAAAGGGGAACGCACTGTCCAAAGAGGTTTGAATAATTCATGAACTCCGCCACCTGCCGGCCAACCGCCAAACTAACATTTGGTGCTTTGCATAAATACAAATCGAAATAGGAAACGAAACGAAATATCTCATGGAACATTAAACCTACCATGAATTCACAATTTACGTCGAAAATAGTTTCCCGAATTAAAACTTTGCAGCGTTTTCAGCTTTGTTTTCAATATTTCAGAAAAGTTTTAACTGACTGTCTGCTCAAGTTAGTTATTTACGCTTCCCTTGCAGTTCATAATGGCACCCCGTCTGCATATGGAGACGTAGATCACTTTCAAACTCTAAATGGCGAAAATATCCGTTTGGCATTTGGCGCAAGCCGGTTGACATGCTTTCAATTCAATATAAAATCTTTTTATCTCGATCTGTTATCAATTTAAGTCCTCAACACTCTTATCCCATCCAAATAAAGTCGAAAACAATCTATTCACACAAACTAAAAGATTTTAAGATCAGTGATGCAACTTGGACGTTCCAAAATTTAAATTCAAAATCCGCTAAACGTGTTCCATTCCATTCAGCACATCGTCGTTAACATTGCGTGCTCAAACGCAGTTTCCTCACAGGATTCATTTGATATTAAACCTTATTTTATGGCCGGTTCGGAAGTAGGATGCGATCGAACGGCAAAAAACAGTTCACCTATGTCGGGCGATAAGAAACTTTTTTGTTGTGCGACCCCATGTTTCGCGAGCCGAGACGTGCATTTGATATTAAAAAATGCTCCAGAAGAAATCTTAAATTCAATAGTAATTTGCTGGTGAATAGCAAGGGCGAGGATAATGGACCAAGTCGTACGCCCTGTTTTTGCGGTGTTGTATTAGTTCGCGAAATTCGCCAGGGTCGTTTTGTGTACACACTGGTTTCTGAACGCAGCATGTGTCTGTCAGACCGAGGTATGTATGAATGCGCGCCAAAGTTGTAATTACACACTCAATTTGGTAGGCAAAGAGAAATATATGAATTATTGCCTACAGCGTAACCGAGATGAAATCGCCCGTTTTGAACGACCAACAAAGGTTTTTGGGACAGATATTTTCGGAGCTTAGCATAATAATGCGGTCTTGATTATGTTAGAAAGCGATTAGTTAACTTGATTGGCGGAATAATGGAATTTGTGTGACGTTTTCACTTTTAAATCGATTGGAATGTTAATATTGGTAGGCTTGGGGTCTTACGAGAATAATCGACTTAGAAAGTACTTAATCATTTTATGGAATTAATCGAGTAAATCTGTGACGAACTTTTTATGGGTCCGGTCTACAAAATAAAGAGTTAGTAAAAATTACACGATTATACTATATTATTACCTTAAAAATTCAAACACGGTATTGAAAGCCGTGACTTAAAAAAAGTGCTAACATCATGTTAAGATAAGTAAGTACTCTACTTAATCCACTTTTAAGAAAGTTATACAAACATGAGCATTTTGGAACAATTTTCTTAAAACTTGTGTGTAAGTAACAGTATGGTTACAAACCTACTGGCACACATTTAACCCATAAATGAAACAACGGGTAAACGACTAACGGAACATTATTGGTCGAAATTAACAGTGCCGCTTTCTTACTTATGCTAACGTATAGCAATAATATAATGACAGTTTTCATATTGGTGTCAAATCGCTATATTTTAACTTGGGATTTGTCAGCAAGAGTTCACTTCGGTTAAGTGGTACATGAAGTTACTTTATGGGTACATGGGTTTCCATAATACGCTAAGTTTCCAGAAGAATGTATTTTTTACGTTATACCTCAAAAGAATTCGGTTACATTCACGCTCTCTGATTTATCGGTCTCCTTATGACTACAAACTTCTTGCGATAAAACTTACCATATCTTGCTCAAATGTCTAATCTATATGTACTTATGTCATTTTTCCATTAGCTGATACATACAGACATTTACTTTATAATTAGAATTGATACTGCACTCTAGTATGACAATAACGTCTTAAACCTGGTTGTTCCTCCATAAGCTGCATTGATATTAACGGTGCATAACGTCCATGTTATGAGTTTACAACGACCGTGACTGCTATCGGATAAGCCTCACGATTTCGACCGTTATCATCTACTTATACCTATAATAAACAGTAAGGTAGCTATTGGTAGATACTTTGGCTGGATGTCGCGCCAATTATTGCGTTAAAGTAGTAAAAAATAATCCTTTTACAAAAGCACAACAAATTTTTTAACCAACTGATTTAAAATTCCTCGCGTAAACACTGTAATTATTATTCATTAAATGTTGTACCTTATGAAATACTGAATTAAAATAAATCAATCATATAAACCAACTTTTAATTACTTGCAGACAATTTAATGCAAACATCAACATAAAACTGTATCTTTGGTAATTAAAATATATAATAATTAAAAGTTGTTAGTTTAAGGGTCATTAAATTGTGTAACTATTCTACGCATAATTAATAAGTTAAAGAAATAAATATTAACTCAGTTCTTTCATTGTTTCAGGACGAAAATGTTGAAGTGGGCGGTGTACGGTAAAAAGAACCAAGACGTTCAACCAACGAACGAGTTTGAAAAAGATAATGAAGCCTACATCAATGGACCATATAACAACAATGTCCGAAGATCTCTAGATGCACAATCTGTAAAGAAAAGCAAAAAACCAAGCAGATACCAAAGGAGATCCTTAGGAGCCAATGCAATAAGAAAAAACAATTTAAAAACAGTTGACAAAGAAAATTTTAATTATATCGGGAATACTCCAAATTACTACAAGGAGGGCTTTGTCAAGAAACCAGAAGGATTAGCGCTTAAAGATGTTAGTAACATAACTCCATCCTCTGGAACTCCAGTCAAAACATATGACCGTAGAAAATTTTACCTAAATGGTTCAAAAGATGACATACCTCCAGATTTGCCTCCCACACCTCCGACATATAGCAGAAGAGTAAGGGAGGCTAAAAAAAGAAAATTAGAAATGTCCAGTTCAAGTAGCGAAATATTTAGAAGAGATAGTAGTGTATACAAATCAGAAAGGCGAATAAAACCTGTAAATATAAATGAATTTAGTTCGCCGAAATTGAGTCATAGCACTTCTGAACCTTCTCTCAATGAACTTTCAGATAGGTTAAGTGCTTCAACTGACAGTAGCAGACAATCTCTTATGTTGACTAAAAGATTAAGCAGTAACCCCATTAGTACGACTAAAACTGCAAGCGAGGGATTAGTGGAAATAGAATACGATAGGGACCTTGTAATTAATTGTATAGAAAAGCCACCTCCATTTAATAATAATAACACCGAAAAAATTACACTGCCTATATTTGGTCATCACATATTCATGGATGATCCTATTTATTTTAATAAACATAATATCGGTTTAACGAATATAAGACCATTGAAGAGGACTAGGAAGAAATCAAATGAATTTGAAAGCTCTTTTAAATCTCCGACTGTAGATAAAAGAGATGCTCATACGCTGGTTCGTGAAGGCTGTTCTCCTGTTTCTATAACCCCATTATCTGCCAAACTGGCTGCGTTAAGATTTAGTACTATGAGTACACATAGCAAATCTCAAAGAAAAGTATTTATAAATGACGTTACTGAATATTTTCCAAAAGTAGAAAATCCTTTTACAATTCCTTTAAGAGACGAAGAAACGTCTACTGAAATGGAAAATAAATTTATATTATGTAAAGAGTCTATTACCAATGAAACTGGCTCAACGGTGTCTACGACCCAGATGGGCGATATTACTTTAGAGAAAATGATTGAAGATATAATAAAGAGCACTAAGATAGTGAAAACAAAACGTAGGATTTTAAACAACAATGGGAACGATTTGCCACTTTTGGAAGACGAAATACCACCACTAGATGCTGTCAAAGATTTATTTGTGAAACCTCAAGCTGAAAATAAGGCTAACCTAATCAAAGAAGCCAAATATGTGAATTTATCAAGGGAAAGTTCGCTATCGCCTAAAAGCACACCGACTAAGAAAAAGCCTATCCATAGAGTAAATGATAAATTGTTAAAAAATCTTCCTATTGGCTGTTTTATATTAGATGATGGTGATGGATATAATGAGAGGGAGGTGAGAACTCCGGATATAGATGCTAAATCAAAACACAAATCAAGAGAAAAAGTTAAGAAACCATTGAGTAGATCTCATTCTATGAATGTGTCAACTAGCGAAAAAAGCAATTTAGGGTACCTTTCTTCAGAATCAACACCAGATTTGTTTAGTGCTACTCAAGATAGCAGTAATTTAGCTTTAAGAAGACAAAGATGTATTCGCAGAAAAAAGTCTACAGTGAGTAACGAAAGTCATAGAAGACATCGCAATGTAACGGAAAAGGAGTCTATTCCGAATTCATTTTTGACCTTGGAAATGGGTATTCCTAGTCCTGCCTTAGAACTGCCAAACACTTCGTTATGTGAGCCCCTTAGCCCTTCTCTAACTGCCCCTACATATCACGGTGATTACGAGCCCGTTGCTTACGACAACATATCAATAAAATCTAATGTTTCACACAGTAGCCTCATGCCCCATCAGCCACAGGTTCATAATAAAAGGTCAAGAGAATTATTTGGACTCACTTTAGAAAATGGCATACCAAGTCCCATCACACCAGTACCAAATCTGAAGAGATCAAGCAATGTTTTAAGTGAAGAGAGAGCTCATAAGGCTAGTAAACTAGACGAGGAATTACTTTCAACCGATATTGTTACACCTGTCATAGAACACAAATCTTCGAGAAGATGTCTGACATATTCTCCAGAAGAAAGTAGCATCAACAGCAGCGAAGAGAAGAGAAGAAGCGTGGCTAGCAATCGTTTGGAGCAAAGCTCTGATCGATTTCAACTCAAGGGCACAATAGATTTAGAAATTAGGACAAGGAACGAAATCATAGACGTGCACGGTGAGTGGTGACTATCGACCCCTTTTAGTATTACTACTTTATTAGTATATAATATAAAGGTAACCAACTAATTTTCTTTTGTTTTTTGCAGTAATACGTTGTCGAGATTTACAAAAATGTACAGGAAAAACGGATGACATCAATGCTTACACTAAGGTATATTGTTTTGGCATTATAAGCATACTTTCCTCATTTTTTAACTTTGTACTTAAAAACTTATTTGTTCGTAGGTAGTCATCAGTGGAGTTACTGAAAATCAATCTCTGCCTACTCAGAGATCTATATTCCAACGAACATCGGTCCTATATGGGAAGAGGGAGCCTGAATTCCAGAGACACCTGAAACTTCCAGTTCCATCAGTTGTCTACAACCATCAAGTTCTACACATATCTGTCTGGCATAGAGACAAAAAATACCGGTAATTGCTCATCTCATAAAATAATTATCTCGATCCATTCCACCTCCTTTTCCGAAGGATAAAGTCGGACCACGAAACACATTTACTTTTTAGATAACCAATTCTCGTATTCACCAATGTTAACACGAACTTGCATCGTATATTACGGCTTGAATAAGAAAACGAGACGTTAATAATTAAATCGGGTTGTCTGAAGGAAATTGGAGCAATCCAAGAAGTACGAGTAAAACATAACGGTTGCTACACGAACAAGCTATAAAACATTGAAGAATGCAAGAGCAAAAGACCCAATTTCGTATATGTGATACAATGAATATTATATTCACTCTTTTACATCTCTGAGACAAACAGAGAGGGTCCATTTTATGGGGTACGTAAATAACTGGTAACGATGAAAAATATTAGTGCGACGATTAATGGTTGTAATTGGGAAGTAAACTCTTATGGAAGCCTGAATCAACAATCGTTAATCGTATAACTGTTGTCGGAATCGCTATCAAAGATGGGGATAGTAAAGTGATGGATGTCGGAGGCGCGTTGGCTACGCGTCGTCATTACGGGAACACTGGCGCGGAGCGTTTTTCACTTTTCCTCCGGCGTATTCCGCTCTCATACATAAGATATTGGAGGTGACGCGAGGCGCAAGGAACATGCGCACAGCCATCGATCCCCGCCGGGCGCAGTCCCGGGCAGTCGCGACCCGTGCCGCGGGAAGGAAGTGCCGACTTACCCAACTTCACCCATGAAAAGTACGCATTGAAATTTTTACAGGCAAACAGTGTGTGGTGTGTGTTCGGTGACCGCTTTTTGTATTGTGATATTTGAGTGTTTTAAATTAGGAGCGTCCAATTGGTAAGGGTTAGTTTTTTTTTTCAATTTTCGTTCATTCATTTCTTCATATTTTATTCTTACTTATTCCTTAATTACATTTTTATCCCACACTATGATTTCCTTATTAACCAAGGCTTTTTCATTTATTCTGTCAGTTCGCAATAGTTTTATCGATGCACAACTGATAAGGCAATTACTTTGGAAGTGTCCATCCATCTTCATTATGAACTATGAATGTGTCACTACTAGCATTAGTATTAACCCTTTACTGCGTTCTACTTATTTCATTTACTGCTTTTAAAGTGGCGAATTCCATCGCCACGATACCTATAAAGGCCATATAGGCAGAAAGAAAAAACTATACCTAGTACTTCTTGACCTACTTAAAGGCTATAATATTAATGAAATATCCAGCCGTCATGCATGCTCCAATTTATTTTGCATTTGGACATGTCGTTCCACACATAAGTTACGACATTTGTAGTTTCAAATTTTTCTAATCACACATGTAGTTTCAAGTCACATGGATTTTCATATTAAACTTACAAGCTGATGTCTTTAGAAATAGATTAATGACGTAATAAAATATTTCACGCTTCTAAACACCTCAAAAATAGACGAAGGATATTACATGATACCCTAATCATGACAGTCGAGAATAACGGCCAATCAATTTATAGGTATAATTAAATTAAACTAAATCTGCGTACACACAAATTAGATAATGATTATGATTCCTGAAATAAGCTCTTCTTTTTAAGTAGATAGAGTAGATACTACCAAAATATGGTTAATAAAATTCTGGTTAAGACCCAATGACTCCGCCTGTTGATAGTCATGATGTTGTCATTTATAAATAATACCTACAATTGCAATAATTCAGCACAATAAAACCAAAACTATTTCTTCAACTTTGGGAACTCTGTTGAATTGAATCTCCGTTTTACTTAAGCTTAATAAACGAATTTGTCACAATAAAAACGTTACTTCTAACGATCTAAAGACTGGGCTTCAGATATACACATTACATCAAACAATCTTCAAGGGTTCAAAACTTTGCTCGACTGTAGACACATCCCTGTCCTTCTTTTAGAACTCTTTTGATTTCCCTAAGGGCAGCCTACTTTCTTTACCAGGTATTAATGAAAAAGTTCTCTAGAACCTTTTAGGGTTTCACTTTATTTTAAGATCTATTACTTTCTTTTAAAGTGGAACTTAAGTATTAAATGTTAACTTCTACTTACCCTATAAGGCAACTATTAGTAGAACATTCGCCCGGACAGTGAAAGGTCGGGGGTTCTAGTCCCATTGGAGCTACTTGACATTGGCTTTATATCTATTTCTTGACATTATGATTAAATCAATTTTCGTTTGAAATGTATAGATAATAATTCAATTCAATAGTAATTCAATTTAAATATTAATGATATTGGATATAAGTAATTCGTATTTTTGCATGCTATTTAATATGGCGAAATTAGGCTTAAAGCACATTATAATTAAGATGACCAACCTATTGAATGTAAACCTACCCTATTTACAGCAAATAAAGCATTATCTTATCTTATCTTATCTTGTGAGATGCTTAGATTTTTTCTAATACTTCATTTTCAATAACTATTACTAGGCTGTTTAATATGTATAAATATATTCGATTGTTCCAGAAACTGAACATCTGTAGAATAAGCCAATTTCTGTTTCAAACTTTTGAGAAATAATAAATCAAGCATTAATGAAAATATTAAAATGGAAGATGGATATATTATTAGTACAAATAGATATTTTTCCTTCTTCCTCTTCTTTTCCTTTATATGTAGATTACTTTCTTGTGGGTGCACCCTCGCTCAACATAATTAGTAAATAAATCTGTGGTTGACGGTGTTGGTCTCACAATAATTTAATATATTTTGTAAAATTAGTTTAATATTTCCTATTGTGAAACTGTTTGTTGACCCCAATAAATAAAAAAAAAAATTAAAAAAAAATGTAAATGTTAAACATTGTTGGACTATATTTGCAAAAGTATATAAAAAAAAATATTTATTCTTGCATGAGAATCTTTGAGAATATTTTTTCCGCTTACATAAAGAACTTCCCCTCATAGTCAGAACTTGACCCAATACTATTGGCTAGTAGCCAAATGGTTGTGAGAAAATATAAGGGTTTCTCCTATGTTCTATCAAAGCTTACTTACTTAGTAACTTATGATTTCGTTATTATTAATCTAGCTTAGCATTGATATTCTAGTGTCTTTGTCTTTTTTCACATATTCATACTATCATCATAAATATGAAAGTGTGTTTGTTTGCTTGTTTGTTTGACCGTCTTTCACGCAAAACGGAGCAACGGATCGACGTGATTTTTGGAGGCTGGAGAGTGCTACTTTTATTCCAGAATAAATATGTAGTTTAAAAAACTAAAACAACACACTTTTATAGGAACAGACTAAAAAGTACAAAATAACCGTCTATTCAGTAACTGAAATTTAAAGGCGTGGTGCGCTCTGTGCAAAGCTTGAATTTCAAGTTTTTAATATTGATAACGCGCACCACGCTTTTAATTTCTGTTACTGAATAGACGGTTATTTTGTACTTTTTAGTCTGTTCCTATAAAAGTGTGTTGTTTTAGTTTTTTAAACTACATATTTATTTTTTACTTTTTAGTTTAATAAATAGCAAGCCATGGATGGATGGTAATGGATTTCACAGTTCATTCATGTGTCTGTCTACCCCGTTAACATTATAACTCAAAGGCGTGATTGTATCTATTTAGCTTTACAAATTCAAGTGGAGTCTCTTAGTCACCGGATGCGCGAGCCAAACCCATACCTACCAACCCTGCTCCATTATCAGACCCTCACCACCAAGTGTAGCGAATAGGTCTCATCAGGACGAAACGAATGAGACCATACTCAAGGGGTTTCCTCGTGGTCATTAAAATGTGCCACTGACTTCCTTCCTGCTGCATCATCAGACCCTCACCACCAAGTGTAGCGAATAGGTCTCATCAGAACGAAACAAATGAACCCAAACTCGAGTGGTTTCCTTGTGGGCATTAAGGAGTGCAACTGACTTCCTCCCTGCTCCATTATCTGACCCTCACTACCAAGTATAGCGAATAGGTCGCATCAGAACGAAACAAATGAGCCAGAACTCGAGGTGTTTCCTAGTAGCCATTAAAGAGTTTGAATGCCCACCTCTTGACACCATCATCAGACCCTCACCACCAAGTGTAGCGAATAGGTCTCATCAAAACGAAACAAATGAGCCCAAACTCGAGGGGTTTTCTTGTGGTCATTAAGGAGTTTCACTGGATTCTTCCCAGCTCCATCATCATACTCTCACCACCAAGTGTAACGAGTAGGTTTCATCAGAACGAAACAAATGAGCCCAAACCCGAGAGGTTTCCTAGTGGTCATTAAGAAGTGCCACTATAATAAATAAATATAAATAAATAATAAATAAATAACTTCTTACATTCACACCAATTATCTAAGCCCATGTTAATTTCATTAAGAAACTGTGTCATGGGAAACTTGATAACGGATAAATATATACTTAAATACTTTTTTTTTTTGTAAATATATACTTAATATACATAGTAAACACCCAGACCAAGACAAATAGACATGTTCATGCACACAAATATTTGTCTTGTTCGGGAATCGAACCTGAGACCACTGGCGCAAAAGGTGGGTAGCCTACCTCTGCGCCAAATCGGTCGTCATCACCACTGACTTCCTTCCTGCTGCATCATCATACCCTCACCACGAAGTAGCGAATTGGTCTCACTCATCAGAATGAAACAAATGAGCCCAAACTCGAGGGATTTCCAAGTGGTCATTAAGGAGTGTCACTGGCTTCCTTCTTGCTTCATCATCAGAATCTCACCATCAAGTGAAGCGAATAGGTCTCATCAGAACGAAACAAATGAGCCAGAACTCGAGGTGTTTCCTATTGGTCATTAAGGAGTGCCACTGGCTTCCCCCCTGCTCCATCATCAGACCCTCACCACTACGTGCAGCTAATAAGTCTCATCAGAACGAAACAACAGAACCCAAACTCGAGGGGTTTCCTAGTGGTCATTAAGAAGTGCCACTGGCTTCCTCCCTGCTCCATCACCAGACCCTCACCACCAAGTGCAGCTAATAAGTCTCATCAGAACGAAACAACGGAGCCCAAACTCGAGGGGTTTCCTAGTGGTCATTAAGAAGTGCCACTGGCTTCCTCCCTGCTCCATCATCAGACCCTCACCATCAAGTGTAGCGAATAGGTCTCATCAGAACAAAACAAATGAGCCTAAACTCGAGGGGTTTCCTAGCAGCCATTGAAGAGTTCTATCCTCTTGACTCCATCCTCAGATCAGCTCGATGGTAGCAAATTATTGTATTGTCATCGGATTCATATAGACTTGCAAAGTTTCAAATCAAAACGATAATTAAAAGCAGGTTAAAATTGAAGTCCAAGATTTTCTTACATTGTGACTTAGTTACAAGTGAAACTAATAAAAGTGTGGTAAAAATATCACATTACCGTCGTATCGTATTAATTCAAGCGGGCGAAACCGCGGGCGGAAAGCTAGTCTATAATAATTTGGTAATATTGTACCACATAAATTGGGAATGGTACTACTTTTTTTACACATTGACATAATGACTAATACAAGTCCACGACAAAGCAGTTCACTTAATATTATTGGTATACTGCGTTTCATAAAATTTTACATAAAATACTGCGTTTCATGAATTATCTTCAGTTTCAGGAAGAGAAAATTTTTGTTAAAAATAAATAAATGTACTTATTCATATTTTTTGCATGCCAGATTATTAGGTCATAAATAAAATTAATTTTATTTCCTGGCACTTCATTACCTATTGAATATTAATTTCCAACACCACTGAAGCAATAATCATTTCGAAACCACTTCCTATACCCAATTATTTTGACCATTTGTTTCAATAGAATCATTACATTAAATTCACCTACAGCATTTTCTCTTTCAAGTACAATACAATTTCTGGCATCATAAATGACATGAAATTACTCTCATTTTCAGAAATATTTCATGCTGCAGAGTCCCCTATTTATATTAGTTGCAGCCAAGATAAAATATAACCTACATTTTGGCTACCAGCCAAGAAACCAATGTCCGAAGTAACTGTGGTGACTTGCAGTTTCACAGACTATAGAGAACATACACGATCGGTTAGGGTCAAATATTTGAGTAATGAATAGCGTTTTCGATACGAGAGCGAAGAAAGTGAACTAAAAAGCCGATAATTTGTAGAGTCACTACATCATTTTGAGTTAGTATGTGAATTACTAAAAACAACTTTTAATTGTGATAGTGTTTATTAAAAAAAGTGTAATGGATTTAAGTAAGATCAGAAAATATGAGTAATTTTTTTTTTATTTATTTGTTGCCATTTGCAGACTATTTACCCTGAGATACGTATAGGGAATGACTTTCACCCATCTGTTTAATGGATAAAAAGTATTTTATATGAAATTAAGTGTTGAATAAGATATCGCGAGTAGGTTGCTAAAATTTTCCTGGCCAGATTATGTTTAATTGACTTTTGCATTCGAATCATATCATTATCGAATTGCACCCATCTGTTTAATAAATAATTTTTAATCCAATCGAAATTACCTATGGAATCCTATGGTAGTACATGGGGTTGGCAGTGATTGAAAGTAAAGGAAAAAATGAGAAGGTAATTTGTGTCAATTTGTTTATTAAAAAAATTATTCTGCAGGCTTCATATTACTATGGATAGGGATAAACATGATTTTACAAAAACCAGACACGTACAATTTTTGTAGAAATAAAGTTACGAAAAAGTAAGAATAATGTCTGCTGGTCAGGTACCTAAATTATAGCCAACCTACTTGGGATATACCTATTATTAAGCATACCTATACTTATTTTGATTTAAAACACATTTCATCAATTTATTAAACAGATGGGTGAAAGTCGATCCCTATTCCTAGACCAATTGAAGTTTATGAAATTTTTCATCATATTTGTCATAGGTATTTAGGATGTTTGCTGGACGTCTTTTAATAATTTCAAAAGATTTAAAACATTAAAACCAAATTATTCTCATAAAAGGTCATTCCATTCTATGAAATGTCTATGGCAATCTAAAACAGCTTCATTCATAACGCATTTTATCGACCACTTCATAAATTATGGACGAGGCCGCTGTAACCGAGTGCGATGTAAATAGTACATGAGTAGTCTACTTTAACCTGTCATTAGTGAAATGTATGTTTAGTGACATCTATTTTTTGTCCCTCTACATACATTTTTGATGGTCTCTTGAAGTGATAGCTCATCATGGAGTTCGATCACGTTTTGTCTAAAAATATAATTACTTTAAAGAAATTTCGGCCTAACTTAACTTTGTTATAAAGTTTTTCGACCAAATGAGACGTCGGAGTAATGAAACCAATCGAATCGACACTATAGCAACTGGCACAGTGGTCAACGTTATATTGAAGAAGTAAAAAAAGTCGGAACAAAAATTGTCGAAAAGTTTTCGGTCGAATGAATTCGGTTAAGAAAATAGTACCAACTTCATTTCAAATTCATAAATTATGGACGACGTCAATGTAACCGGGTGCGATGTAAATAGTAAATGAGCAGTCTACTTTAACCTGTCATTAGTGTAATGTATGTTTAGTGACATCTATATATTGTCCCTTTAAATACATTTTTGATTGTCTCTTGTCGTGAAGTGATAGCTCAGTGTAGAGTTCAATCACCTTTTGTATAAGAATGAAACCACATACATACATCATTGATATATCTTTTACAAGACCTTTGCTTGCAACTTTTTGTTTAAATTTTTCAATAATAAAAACTGCATTGTGAATGCAAAACAGTAAAAATTTAAATAACAAAAAACAGATGTTGAAATTGACTCATTAATTACTTATCGTGATCAAACCTAAGGTCAACCAAATCGTACAGTTCATTAGGTATTCAGAATTAAAGGCTTTTTTAGCTGTTAAAGAGATTGTAAAATTGAAAAATATGGACAAACAAGAATAAATATAATGTTAACACAGTTTTCTTTCTTATGTTCTGTGACATACATTACATAATATGAAACTCGCTTTCCGCCCGCGGCTTCGCCCGCGTAGACTGTACGACGTTATACCGCGGGAATGTGATATTTTTCCAGGATAAAAAGTAGCCTAAGTTGCTCTCCAAGCTACAAAGTATATGTGTTCCAAATTTCAACCAAATCCATCCAGCGGTTTTGGCGTGATTGAGTAACAAATATCCAATTATCTATCAAACTTTGACATGAATAATAGGGTGGTATACCACTAACTAGTTGACGCTTCATGAACTAAAACATACCGCAAATATGGCACAATTTTTTTTTTACTGAGAAAAAGCTTACAAATGGTTACAACCCTACGTCAAAAATTACAGGAATTGACACGAAATAAGAGCGCACATTTGAAGTGAGCTCTTATTCACTTAGCCGTTTCTTACACTCCAACGGGTGTTACAAATTATTTCGCAAATCTATGTAAGTATTGTAAACCCCCAATTCTGCCAAATATGAAAACACGTTTCTTAATGTTCGTGAAACACTACTACATCATTCGAATAAATACTCGGCTCACCAAAACAAATGCTGATCTACCGCCAACAGTATAATTGATCAATCAAGCTTAAACCAACCTATCCGACTGACACTTAGGGATTTACTCACCACCAACCAATCTATTTGAGTAACTTTTAGTTATATTAGCAGTTGTTTAAGTGCTGAAATTGCTTAATTTTTTGTTACGTATGGGGGTAGATTCGTAGGTAGTAGGTATAGTAGATACGTAGGTAGGGGCAGACCGCGTGGCCGCAGACCAGCTCGTTGGTCCGACCTTATAACCTGGGCTCCGATCGCGGTAATCCTATGACGCATTAGTCAAGTGGACGTGGAGTTATTATTTATTTATTTATTATTTACAGCTAATTTCGTATTGCAAGTGGTTCCTCTGTCACGGATGTCACCGGATCAGACAGGATTGTAGGACTAATATGTTTGCGTGACGTGTGCGTCCTTATGTCATTACGGCAACCCAAAGTCAAACGTCAAGACGCAAACGTGATCAAGACGCGCTGCATAGAATTACTAAACGTAGTGATTACATGCTCTTTGAGAATTACGGCGATCGGCCCGCAGGACAATGAAAATTTCGGTACACAAGGCACTACTGCATCTGGCGGAAGACCGCCAGTCCTGGCGATCAGCGATCCGAAGTGCGACCAAGTGACAGGGGTCACGATCCTCAGCAATGAGAGACCAACTGAGGAGGAGATCCTTCTCCTCCTCAGTTGGTCTCTCATTGCTGAGGTCAAGAGGTCAATTAGCTTCTGTCGCGAGACAAAAAAGAAGAAGCCAATTTTAGGCAATGCCTTTTTTCATAGCAAAATAAATAGTGATCGGCAGTTTTTTGAAAAATAATCGTACCTATGACATGAGGATTCAAAACAATTCCTAACCTTTAAAGTTATTTAAATAACTTTTATAGCAAAAGGTGGCGGGGCAGTGGCCAAAACTGGGGCTTCTGCCCTACTAACTACATAAACCAGCTAAGTATCAGCTGACATATCATGTTATTGACTGGCCACCAAGTAGGTACCTTTCATAGCCCTGCCTCGTGTCACATTGTGACTCGTATAGCTCCAATTGGAAGCTCAAACATCGTAAAGGTCGTTACTCACTGAAGGGCCGTAAAGCACGCTTATTTTATTTGCTCTCGTGGCCGCGCGAGGGCGGCCCATGAAAACGACTCGTAAAACACGCACTCGTAGCGAGCAAGAATTAGCTACATGTTTTGACATGATCAGTCGTTTTGTAGAACATAAATTTATAGAAACTGTAATAGTAGAGAGTAGTGATGTGTATTATTTCTGACTTTTGTCTGCCTAATTTTATAGTTAAGGGAGTATATTTTACTTGCTATCGCGGCCACGTGAGGGCTGTCCAATCTGTCCATGAACGTTATTCGTGGCGATACCGTGGTGCGAACTCATGAGCTACGGGGTCATTGAACTGTTGATGAATTTTGAAAGGACAAAAAGTACGGAAACAATGGCCATTTTCTTTGAATATTTAGTTTTGTAGCCTGTATGTAATTCAATAATACCAATATTTTAATTGTATTTTATGACGATAATTATTGAATTTGTTAATATCGTCATTCTTCTTCCAATAATGAGTTTCTTGCTTCCGTTAGTCCGATCAACGGGGCTTATGTAACCTCATAAATTCCCCCGTAACTCTGGCACGATTGTAGAGTAAGTAATGCTGATTCAGGGACCGTACTCTGAAACGCACATCCGAAACTTCGGTTAGCCCCGTCCCTTTCACTCGATTCTGTCATGACTATAGCGTGAGAGGGACGGGTATAACGAAGTTTCGGGTTTTGCGTTTCAGAGTAGGCCGTCAGGATCGGACTACGAATCGGTGGTAGTGGTCGAAAATGATTATTTAAAAAAGATTACATATTTAAATAAAGATTTTTTATTCTATTTTATTCCATCAATAATTAGCTTTAGTTACACGTTTAGTCAAGAAATTCTTGAAATGGGTCGGTCACAATTATCTCGAGCTCCTCCGTGCTCCGGAAGGCACGTTAAGGCGGAAAAATTATCCTGCAGCGAGATAGCAATGAGAAAACGACGCGCGCGGGAGTGAGACCGATTTTGCAGATAAGGCAAAAAAACGAAAAATCACTTCGTATTAAAAAACTACAGCGATTTAAAAAAAATGCTTCTACACGATCCTAAATATTATTGGTGTCCACTAATTAAACCAATTTCCAATAGTATATGTAACCCCATTTAAGAATAATCTTGAATTTTCGTATTTTTAGAGGTATATTCGAAAATAAAAAGTGTCGAGGCAAAATCATAAAATCGTGTTTCTGAAACTATACGATTCTAGATAAAGGTATGAAGAAATATATATCTTAAAACCAGATTTGTAAGAACTCTAACCGTCCTATAGTTTTATATCAAAAAGTCGGTACTTTTTCCGAGTAGCGCCTTAAGGCGGTTGGTCCTGGCTGCATTTGCAGTCGTTTAAAGTAAACCAAATAAAGCAACCAATCCGTACTGGGTGCTTACCATCAACTCTTATTGCGGTTTTGTTTAGGACCTAAACTGATCTGCTTCGCTTATATTCGTACCACGACAGTATAATATCAATGACAGCGATTCAGTGATCGATCAATGACATTTCACAGCCGCTAAGCTGTCAGGAACTCTTATTTGACTTTTAACCCGGTCGATTTAACATGTCACCTGCAGGTTATACCCGTCCCTCTCACTCTCCGGGCATGACAGAATCGAGTGAAAGAGACGGGTAGAAGAAAAAGGACACAAATCGTTCGGTCATTAGCATTTAGCAATTCATTTGCGATCCAGTTTTTAGAAGGTCAGAGTACGAAAGAAAGCAATTCATTTTAGGAACCTATTCTGCATCGCGCTGTTTTTGAATCGCTGTCTTAGGGCGTTTGTGCACTACCACTGAATTTTACCGATCCGGAAAAAACCGGATGCTTGTATTTTAATAATTAATCATGTATATTAGTAATTTAATTAAATACAAGCATCCGTTTTTTTCCGGATCGGTAAAATTCAGTGGTAGTGCACAAACGCCCATAAAGTTGATGGTAGGCACCCTGAGCCCGCGTGGTGGCCCATTCTCCTTATCCATCCATAAGGAAGGACAGGGCCATAGCAATTCGGGGACATTAAATGGCTGATGATTTTGCTAAGTTATTGACCCCTGTTTTCATAAAAAAATACTTGAATAACTCACCAGTCAACACCAAGATTTTCCCCAGTAAAACAGTTCAAGAACAAACACCCACTAACCGTGACTGCGGTAGCTTCTCCGCCAATTCCCATTTCGTTTCAGTAAACAACGGTTGGGGGCCGTAACGACCCCTAACTCTTTTAGGGGACAGTTTTAACTAATACTTGTCCTAATGTTTGCTCGACGCGCGCCCTGGGGGAAATTGGGTAAGCGTAAACGACAGACCATAGACCAACAGAAATGCGAACTGTTGATATTTTGTATAGATATTTAAAGAATCGTAAACATACATAATAAGTTATTTTTAAACAGATGACACTCGCCTCTTAAACGCCTCTGTGGTCTAGTGGTTCACACCACCGATTTCAGACCCAAGGGGCCAGTTCTCACGCAATCGAGAAAAGAAGATAACACAGTTTGTGTATTGTCAGAATTTCACCACTCGAACGCAACGAGTGGTACGGACCAATCGAAGTTGAAACTCGTATACTCGTACTTAGCTGTCGGAATGAATTTGTTGAAATGTGGGACAGTTTAGTTATTTTTTTTTTCAGGGAATAACTGATATTAAGCAGACTTCCTTTGCGCAACTCATCCCATGTTTTTTTGGTCCCCATTATAGAATTAAGCTCTTCGGCTATCCTTCCCTACCTCCGTTTTGCTTCAGTTTTCGTAAATGTACAGCTAAACTTGCCGCTTTTTAGTTCGGTGTCCGCCTCCACCAAATGGATAAGGCGGGCCTTTTAAAATAAATTAAAATTGTTTTTTCATCGTTTTTAAAAACGTCGATATGAAACATAATAAATTATCTATGCTACGTTCCACTCGTGCCTCAGAATACGAAATTTATGAAATGTTCTAAATTTTCAGTAGAAACCACAAACGAAATGTTCGTATACGAATTACAACACTGAACAAATTCGACTGGGTAAGAATAAGGCCCCAGAGGTCCCGGGTTCGATTTCCAGTGGGGGTACATATTATATTGTATTCGGTTTGGTTGGTGGTAGGACTTGTTCTTAGTCTGCCTGTCTAGCTACCACCATCTTATCTAAGTCTAACGCCATAACAATGATGTTTTCAGCATTATTGTGTTCCGGCAGTTAGAGATAAGATAGCCAGTTCCTCAGTGATTAAGAATTTCGGGAATAGTGCGCTTCCACCTTCAGCCTTATCACCATTTAACATCTGGGGGGCAATTGCGTAATCGTATTGATTTGACAGTTCATATCGTAGGTATTCAATCGGCTGCAATTCGTATGAAATGACATTTATTATGATACAATATGAATTGTCAAATGAATACGATTGACTTTACGCAATTCCATAGCAGGTGTGATGAAGGCTAACTGCTACACCGTTGTGGTAAAAAAAAACCTTTTCGTAAACAATTCCGATATACATATCATATTAAATCTTCAAGTGCGTTTCGAATTTGCAGCTTGAGCCTTTGCTCGAATTCCGTTAGAAACTACTAGCAGACTTAACTCTTGCCCCAACACCGCTGTCTCTCTTATGGAATCTAGTGTGAACAAGTGCCAGGAAACATTTAGTTTTAGCTATGTCACTACCGAAGATATTATTAAAGCATTCAAAGCAATAAATATTAAGAAAACAGAAGATCTCTGGGGCATATCTACAAGTATCATCAAATCAATAATTGATGTGATAGCTCCATCATTAGCAATAATTTTTAACCAATGTATAAGTGAAGGGGTCTTTCCTAATTTAATGAAGAATAGTAAAATTATTCCTCTGTTTAAAGCTGGTGACAAAAGTGACCCAGCAAATTTTAGACCTATATCCATACTACCAGCAATAAGTAAAATATTTGAGAAATTAATTTATGCTCAACTTTTAGAATATTTTAAATTAAATAGTATACTGCATGAGAAACAGTTTGGTTTTTCAAAAGGTAAAAGTACAACTGATGCTGGGGTTGCATTTCTAAAACATGTACTTGATGCCTGGGAGGACAAGCAGGATATAATCGCTATTTTTTGTGACCTTTCCAAGGCATTCGATTGTGTTGATCACCAAACACTATTAAGGAAGTTAAAACATTATGGTGTTTCTGAAATGTCAGTAAGCCTTATGCATTCATATCTGTATGAAAGAACTCAGAAGGTAGTTATTAATAAAACTGAGTCTACCGGAGCTCCCATTACTATGGGCGTACCCCAAGGATCAATATTGGGCCCGCTGTTGTTTTTAATATACATAAATGACCTTCCTTACTACGCGAAGAATTTATGTGAGACGGTGCTATTTGCCGATGATACATCTCTAGTCTTTAAAGTAGATAGAGGTGATGACTGTTCTGACGAAGTAAATAGTGCTCTTTCAAAAGTGTCACATTGGTTTAATAGTAATAATTTATCATTAAACTCAAAGAAAACTAAGTGTTTAAAATTTTCGTTACCTAATGTAAGACAAGTTGATTTTCATATTAGACTAGACGGCGATACGGTCGAATTCATTAACAATACAAAATTTCTAGGTATTATATTAGACTCGCGACTACAATGGGATCCTCATATCGAAGCCTTGGCGAGTAGACTCAGTTCGGCTGCATTCGCAGTTAAGAAAATAAGGCTCTTAACCGATATTGAAACGGCTAGAATAGTCTATTTTAGTTATTTTCATAGTGTTATGTCCTACGGCCTTTTGTTGTGGGGCTCAGCCGCTAACATCCAAAGTATATTCGTGCTCCAAAAAAGGGCTATTCGTGCCATTTACAACCTCCGATCGAGAGATTCTTTAAGAGATCTATTTAAAGAAATAAACATTTTAACTGTTGCAGGACATTACATCTATGAAAATATAATTTATGTGAAAAAGTATTATAATACATTTGTAAAGCAGAGCGATATTCATCGCTTTAACACAAGAAATAAAGATAAACTTGTCGTTCCCAAGTTTAGGCTAGCAAAATCCAGAGCCTCATTTCTGGGGAAAAGCATAGCCTTTTTTAATAAAGTTCCACAGCATATAATTGAACTACCATTGCATAAATTTAAATGTTACATTAAAGAGTCGCTGATGAGCAAAGGATACTATAAAGTAGACGATTATTTGAATGACCGCAATGCATGGTCATGATGTAACACATAACATAATCACTGTTTAATATGATGTATTTTTATACTAAGCAATTGTTGTATTAGTAACGATATGTTTTTTTTTTGTAAATGTCGTTACCTAACTAAGAAACGCTGGCAAGTTTCTTGCGCCCATTCTTCTTGTCAGTTAAAAAAGTCTTCAATGGGTGGTAGGAAAATATTGACGATTCATAAGTACATATTTATTATGTCTAAGTGAATAAAGAATATTTTTATCTTTTTATCTTTATCTTTAGCCTCCCACTCTGATATTATGACGAGGTAAGGGCTCTTCTTACTGAGGCATAGGTACTCAACACCACTCCAGGAGCAATTAAATTCCTACGAAAAATAATTCCGTTTGTACCACAGAACATTGCCCAACAAACATTATAGCCGTAATAAGTGAAAGTTACGTGACTAAAAGTGCTAAAAACATCGTATTGAAGTATTTACGTGACTGAAAGTGCTAAAAACATCGTTTTGAAGTAATTTTAGAATATCTTTTTTATTCACAACGGGGTGGCACTTAGCCTTCATCACACCTGATGTTAAGTGATGATAAGGCTGAAGGTGGAAGCGCACTACTCCCGGAATCCTCAATCAATGAGGAACTGGCTATCTTATCTCTAACTGCCGGAACACAATGATGCTGAAAACATCATTATACAACCTCTAAACGACACTAAAATGGTCTACACGACCGCTACATGACTATTACGACACTGAATTGCATAAAGTTGGCCGTTTTGGTGGTAATCGTGACGTCGCGGCGACCTACAAATGTTTGTTGGGTGAAAGATTTTTTTTAGGTTCTGTTTTATACTTTATTCTGTTGGTAAGTACAGTCGACAGAAGATAGCTGCGTTTTAACAATATTTCTTATTTAAAAAAAATACGTTTGAGATGTCGGTCGTTTGCATCTTTTTGTGATTTCGTCAAGTAGATCTCCATGATGTGGACTAGATCTGATTTTTAAATCAGTTGCTTGATATTGCAGCTTATTGCATTTTTTTCGCATTTCCAAGTTACTTCTGGGTTGCTACATACATAAGTAGATATGCATGTAATTGTATGCACCTACTAAAAGCCCTTCTTTTCATTAGGGCCGGATAGGATATCCCCACATTTTTTTGCATTTCCTGCCCACGGTGGGCAGGAAATGCAAAAAAATGTGGGGGTCAAGGGGTGGGCAGCGCACCCCTTCCTTATCAATACTTACTTAACTGTCCGGATGTTACTCATTTGCACAACTGTGATAAAATATTTGAGAACTCCCAAATATCCTGAAATTTTCCACTAATTAGTGCGCTGCTTTATTCAGCCCGTGTCCCCAAGATTCAGCGGCGACCATATTACCACCATTTTCCTTTTCAAATTATTTTTATCGCAACTGTTTGTCGGTCGTAATGCTCGTTTCGTGACCGCACTTGGCATTTTGCTCTTTATTGCTTTAATTTAAGGTTTCGATTTCCATGATTATTTTCTCGTCGTGCATACTGTAATTGCAACTGAAAGCGACCATTAGTTACTTTAATGGGAGGAAATTCTCATTACCCACGTATATCGGTTTCCTGAAAAAGATTCTTTCTTTTTTCTTGATATTTAGAAAACGTTTTGCTCAACAACTATTTTTATCCAAATTGGGTATGGATATTTATTAATCTAATTGATTTAATGACTAAGCTAAGAGATTTTTTCACATAAAACGTGCTTACACATCTATGCCTTCAGAACATGCCCTTACATAAATTGCCAAAAAGTACTACGCAAGGATCATCGTAGTAGTGATCTGTAAACGTAGTGATTACATGCCAGCTCTTTGGTGATCTAGGGTCCACCACGCCTTTAGAACAACTTCAATGTTACCTATGTCGTATGACGCTATTCGCAGTGCAATATCTCTATCTATAATCAACATTACTTACTCTTCAATATTACCCAAAAAAAAACCACCAGTCATACAAAACTGTTACATACGCATTTCTCAAGAAATAATTACTCGTCTTATACCTCGTTAATCGAGCACCTAAACTTATCAATTCCATACTTACTCAAAATCTGCATACCAAGATTTCAGAAGACAATGTTCAGCGTTAGCTCTTTTATAAATGTAATTAGATAATGTAACTTAATTGCAGTTTATTCTTATTGTTAAGAATTGTTCCTTTCGTTTTTTTATTAACCTAAGTTTATTATTTTCTATGTGTGAAGAGGCTGTATTTTATTTTCTACTCACCTAGTAATAAAATTGTCGATTGAAAATACTGAAATTTAAGTATTTGAAATCGACCTTTCTCACAACTAGCTCCGATGGGACTCGAACCCACGACCTTTCACTGTCCGGGTGAATTCACTTCGCCCCTAGACTAGAGCAATCTCCTGGACTTTTCTCAGTATTTTAAAAAATAAAAATTTCATTGTGAATGCAAAAAAGTAAAACGAGCTCTATTTTGATTCATTCGTGTCAAGTCGAGCGCTCGATTTCTACGGATTTTCGTTCGACATCTGAAATTCCGTACTTATTTTTGAGTCGATCGCAACGAATTCGAACCCACACGTTGCGTCGGGCGAGCGATAGAATAAGACGTCAAAAATGTGGTGACGTGTTGTGTTGTTATGACAACATTATAGTGCGTTTATAGAGACCCGAATGAATCAAAAACAGAGCTGGGTGCCTACCATCAACTTTAAGACAGCGATTAAAAAATAGCGCGATGCAGAATAGGTTCCTAAAATGAATTGCTTTCTTTCGTACTCTGACCTTCTAAAAACTGGATCGCAAATGAATTGCTAAATGTAAATGACCGAACGATTTGTGTCCTTATTTCTTCTACCCGTGAGGGACGGGTATAACCTGCAGGTGACATGTTAACTTGGCCGAGTTATAAGTCAAATAAGAGTTTATGACAGCTCAGCGGCTGTGAAATGTCATTGAATGATCACTGAATCGCTGTCATTGATATTAAGCTGTCGTGGTACGAATAAGCGAAGCAGATCAGTTTAGGTTCCTAAACAAAACCGCAATAAGAGTTGATGGTAGGCACCCTGACCTTAACATCAACTGTTAATTCAATATTTTATTTCATTTATTTTACAATTTTTGGAAAGTTCCCGCTAAACAATTTGAAATTATTTTTACTTTTTTGCATTTAACATGCAATAAAAAAATACGGAAGTTCAGATGTCGAAAGAAAATCAGTAGATCGAGCGCTCGGATTGACACGAGTGAATCAAAAATAGAGCCCCAGATCTAGCATGCTACGCTGGCGTGCATAATTCACTGCGTCGAGTAAACAGCCCAGTTGCAACGTCAGCACTTTCGCTGAACACTTTCCCTGCACTTACTGAACTGAAAACATTGGCTTAGGGGTTAATGAATTAAAGTGGTGTGCAAATAGGTCAATAATCCTTTGGCCTCTGTAAACACTGCAGCTATTAGGAGATAGTACCGCGCCTTAACCTAACAGCTGTTCACGGCTGTAAGTAATAGATTTGTGAAAAAAATAGTTTAGTGAGAAACTGAGGAACTTTCTGTAATGAGAGTGAAATATCTTCATCTTTCTTATCTTTCAAGGCAGAAATGAACTTAAAATATTGGCTTAGGGAGGTTAATGAATTAAAGTGGGTTACAAATCAGTATGTAGGTATTATCATGTCAGTATCATATCAGTATGTATCATACATATATCTTAAATCCTTTAGAATGTATTTGTCGCAGTAAGATAGATAAAGCCGTGATATAGTTATATCCCTAGGGATATAATTGTGTACCGTAAGATAGTTATACGAAAGCAACAAGAGTTCTATGGTGTGAAAAAAAATAACCACAAAGTAATAGTAATATAACTTATCACTAAACTTGAACCGTATTATAATTATATTCCTAGTAAGATAGTTATACGAAAGCTATTCATTACTATCTTACGGTACATAATTATATCCCTAGGGATATATATATACCTAACTACATCACGGCTCTATCTATCTTACTGCGACATTGGAACTAGGTGATATACCTGTCTCGCTATAGCATCACGATGGATGAATAAACGAATATATTTTTATTATTTGCACCTTTATTAGGCTTTTTGAAGAACCCGAGGCGCAGTGGTTAGCGCGCTCGTCCTGCTATCGTTGAGGTTTAGCAACTTTCGCAATGGTTGGTCACGGGGTGGGTGTCCAAATCCTTTTCATCTCGAGCTCCTCCGTGCTTCGGAAGACACGTTAATACCTACCAATCCGCACTGTGTCCGCATGGTGAGTCATTGCCCATTCTTCTTATCCATCCATATGGAAGGCCAGTGCCCCAGCAGTGGGGACATAATTACCTTTTATTTTGCAGAGCTGTACCAGTTACCATTGTACCATGAGTTTTTGTGGGTGACATTTTGTATGAAAATCTGTACTACAGATTCTCATATGAAATGTCTCCCGTTTACGTAAACGGAAAGAAAAACTAATGGTAGTTACCTACCTAAAGAATTTTATTTCGAACTAGCTGACCCGGCAATTGTTGTTTTGCCATATAAATTTTATTGGACACGAACTTCGTATCATCTGCCTGACACAATGTCACTTATTAAAAAAAAATCCTAAGCGGCAAAAATGTCAGTGATTACATACTCTTTGACATACCTTCTCTTTGGAAGCGGCTAAGAAATGACAGTTGTGTGAAGTATGACAGTTTAACGGTTTTCTATAAAAAATTACCATTTTTATTTTATAATTTTCCTGGATAAAAAGTAGCCTATGTTACTCTCCAGCTCTCAAATTATCTCCATACCGAAAATCTCGTCGATCCGTTGCTCCGTTTTGACGTGAAAGACGGACAAACAAACAAACAAACAAACAAACAAATAAACAAACAAACAAACAAACACACTTTCACATTTATAATATGAGTATGGATGCATAAAATCAATAAAAAAGTAACATTAGAAGTAAACTTATTTCAATTAATGTATGTACCTATAGTACGCAATAGCTACTCGAATATTAAACCAAAACCTACTTTAAAATTAAATAATACACAATAAACTACATATTATAATTTAGGGAAACAGTTTTTTCTGATTTTAATAACACGTGCCGTAACGCGCAGGGCGGGCGGCGCCCTATACCGCCCTAGTGCCGAAGGTCAACCATTGACTCGGCTAACGCGACTCATTACGCCCTCGTTGGGATATTATCGTCTTATCGTTTTATCGTTGGGTAGCACGTAGTTAAAGGTTATTGTGATTTTCGTGTCTTTTTTATTTGAACAATACAAACCTTTTTAACCCCATCATTAATTATATACTATTATGATGATTTATAATCATCATTATAGTATATAATAAATCTGTACAAGACATTTAATTAGTATATGAAATACTCAATTATACATAATAAAAAATAATAAAATCAAATTAAGAACTCGGTAGTACCTAGAATCTGCGGCCAACGAAAGTTGTCCAGAGAAAAGGCGGCAATTTTAAAAATCCTGTAGATGGTAGCCCTGAATATACTCTGAAAAACTATTTTGATACTTGATGTTTATTTTATTAGGCTATTAGAAAATAACGAAATAAATAGATGTAATAAATTCATTGACTTAAAAAGTAAATAAATTACATAATTACATGGTAATAATAAATAAGGATTTTTAAATTTGGCCCCTTTTCCCGTGGACAGCTTTCTTTGGCCAGACTCTATAAGCATGTGTTCTCTAGTCCAGTAATGAAACGCGGAAAATTATGGAAGGATAAGTAACAAAGTAAAAAAAAATCTGTTGTCTGAAAATGCACAAAAAACGTTCTTTTTTACCATATTGACCCATTATTTTCAAAGCTAATGCATTCGTTCATCAATAGCATGAATATACGATTCAGTAACGGCATTATGTAACCCCCAGAAACCAGAGGATGTTTGTGTGGCGGTTGGCGGGGTGCCAGCGAAGTTTGCCTCTATTAATTTCTTCGTTCATTGACCTAGTTTGGGGATAACACTTCTCACTTTTACAAACTACTTCCAGCTTTTATAGCTAGGTAGGTATATAGATAAAAATTATCTGCTGTTCATTGTTATGGCAATTGATGTAGGAATTAGGCTTTAGTGAAAACCAGATGAGCAGAAGCTTTCCGAACTGTACAAAAATTGTACTTACGCCAATTTTTACCCAACTGATACAGAAGGCGGGTTTTGTTTTTTTATAACATAACACCCACCATTCGAAAGCTGAATATTTTATGTTTACCGACTGCTATAGTAGTTTGAAGACTTTCGTCTTTAGACTTTGTGGAATAGGCGACGTAAAGACCCGACGAAGCTTCCCTTATGCTGTTCAGCAGCCACTGGTCGTGCTCGATGGTGTACTCTTGGAGAGGCCTATGTCCAGTAGTGGACGATAATAGGCTTATGATGAGGATGATGATAGTAGTTTATGAGGTTAATCAGCTTAATACATTTAAAAAACTCGATGTTAATTTTAGTTGCTGTTTCTGACAACTGAATTTCATTTAAAGTTTTTGTTTTTAAAATCGGGCAGGTTCTCAGCACGTCACTGGGTCAGTCAGGTCAACTGCTAATCACACAAAACAAAGGGTCGTATTTTACAAAAAAAAATGCCAATTCAATTAGCTGAGAGCAGCGGACATGATCGCGTGACCGGCGTCAATTTGTAACGCGGTCTCTTCCACTTGCACGTTTAATGTAGCCCTTTTACAGGCATACTGAGTTGCCTGGGTGCCTACCATCAACTCTTATTGCGGTTTTGTTTAGGACCTAAACTGAACTGCTTCGCTAATTCGTACCACGACAGCTTAATATCAATGACAGCGATTCAGTAATCATTCAATGACATTTCACAGCCGCTGAGCTGTCATCAACTCTTATTTGACTTATAACTCGGCCAAGCTAACATGACATCTGCAGGTTATACCATAGATTTAGAATTTTTTCGCTGGTTATACCCGTCCCTTTCACTCTCCGGGCATGTCAGAATCAAGTGAAAGAGACGGGTAGAAGAAAAAGGGCACAAATCGTTCGGTCATTCACATTTAGCAATTCATTTGTGATCCAGTTTTAAGAAGGTCATTGTACGAAAGAAAGCAATTCATTTTAGGAACCTATTCTGCATCGCGCTATTTTTGAATCGCTGTCTTAAAGTTGATGGTAGGCACCCTGAACACTGACCCTTTGTTGGGAAACTCTATATTAATAATATTGAGTATTAAAACTAAACATAACCTCATCGTAACTTTTTAAACTTTCATGGTCATTAACACTGTAAATATTACGAAATACACCGTGATCATGGCGTGTGCAACTCCGCTGAAATATCGGGGACTTGGCTACAAATCAGTTTTTTTTTATCCACTACTCCCGGAATCCTTAATCACTGAGGAACTGGCTATCTTACCTCTAATTGCCGTAATACAACAATGCTGAAAACATCGTGGTTACGGCGTCAGACTTAGATACGATGGTGGTAGCTAGCCAGGCGGGCAAAGAACAAGTCGTACCACAAAATTAAATGGGTTTTCTTTCTTTCTTTCTTTCTTTTCACTAACCGAAACATTGTCAGAATCACAAGGAAGAGGTTAAGAGAAGCACGTTACGCATTTAGTGAGTATAAGTGCCTTTTTACATGCACACGGTTCCGGTCCGGTAGCCGCGCCATGCCGTGATAAGTAGAAATGTATGAGCTACATAGACTGCTTTCACATGTGCCGTGCTGTCATACATTTCGCTGCCATACATTCATACGGTCATACCACATGAGTACTATCAGAGAGACGACTGTCATACAGCGTATGTCATGTCATTCCACTGGCTGAGCTGTCATAAACCGGTTTTTTCCAGTCACGCCGTGTACGTGACACGCCAGTGACAAGCAGCCAGTGTAAACGCACACATGCGCAGCATGCTTGTAGTAGTGTAATCAATGCGCACCGTAATATGAAGTAAAGTCTCTGTTATACGTAGTATTTTTTTTTCCTCTGTGGTCATACCATACATACCATGAAGTTTGACTTAATACTCTGAGGTAACTGGAGCTCTCACCCTGAATAAAAAAGTGTCGCCAGCAAATTTGACATTTATGTATGTAGTGGCAGGTAGTGGCTGTCAGTTGTCTCATATGACCATACATATTTTTTTAAAGTGTAGGTGAGACGGAAGACAGCCACGTGTTATTTGTGGTATTCAAAAAATTGTTCGTACTGCACTCTCCAGTTACCTCAGTATTAAGTCGAGCTTCATGATACATACGGTCACCGAGCGAAATGTGCCATACATTTCGCTCGGTGACCGGGCCGGAACCGTGTGCATGTGAAAAGGCAGTAAGGAATAAAGGATGACTCACGCTACACCGTGCTGGGTCCGAGTCAAGCGTCGTCGTCCGTGATATTTTGCATGGACACACTCACGCTATAGCCCGAGAGCCAAACTAATTCGCTCTATGGAGACACAACAATAATTCTATATCAGTAATTTCTTAACATTGAAAATTAGATTATCTAGTTTAATAAATAATTCATTAGTAATCCACCAATATTTATGACAGCGACATTAAAAAAAAACAAATATAAAGCTTTAAAAAATCTATAAAAAATAGGCAAAAATGGTATAAGTGTTATTCACTTTACATTTGAATACATTTATTATTATCTTTCGTAAAAGTATATAATCCCCCTATATTTGTAAATGAAAAACAAATTAACTTTAAAAAAAACTCTCTACGTAAACTCGTAAACGTAAACGTACATTACACCTATGTTAAAAATGCTATCAGAAACAACCGACTTCTTCCTAAAGTATTAGTTTCCCGTTTTATATCTTTATGGATTTCGACTTTGGTGCTTATATGGTTAACATAAACACATGTTAACGATAAAATTGGTGATAGCATATTTGCTGAAAGAATTGCACCATTTTCGGGGTATAACTTTTTTTTTATACCTTCCAATGCGATATTATGTTGGATTCCAAAATATAGTCTCTTAAAATTATATTTAAGGGCCGTTTACAAAAATTTGGCCTGTTATTGAATTTTTTACAAAAATATCAGATAGCTCTTGGGGTACTAGACCGAGCGGCATCCGAGTGTCATCCGTGCAAATCGTTATAATAAATAGTCTAGGTATACTAATATTATAAAGAGGAAAGATTTGATTGTTTGTTTGCATCGAATAGGCTCCGAAACTAATGGATCGATTTAGAAAATTCTTTCACCATTAGAAAGCTACATTCTTCCCGAGTGACATAGGTTACATTGTATCCCGATATTCCCACGGGAACGGGTACCACGCGGGTGAAACCACGAGGATCCGCTAGTCTGAAATAAAACTGTACAATACATTTAATTAGGTACCCACTTAATGAAATACATAATTAATAATTAAAAAAAACAATGTACCCCCACTGGCAATCGAACCAGGAACCTCTGGGTCTGATACCGGTGGCGTGTACCACTAGACCAAAGAGGCAGTTACATTGTGCCGAAAAACTCGTAAAAAAATATCAACTCAAGATCAAAGAGCTTAGACTAAATACTGAGGTAACGGGAGAGTAGTACTAACACTTTTTTGTGGCACTGTGACTGTCTTCCGTCTCACCTACACTTTGTAACAAAACGTATGGTCATATGAGACAACATCAGAAAGCCACTACGTACTAAATATCAAATTTGCTGGGTACAATATTTTATTCAGACCGAAAACTCCAGCTTATGGTTGTACTTAACTGAAAATTATGCATTGTATTGCCATACCATGATATCTTGTCAGTTTAGTGTTAGGCTCATACGAGAATTTCCCAATAAAGCTGCGATAAGTACCCTAAGGGGTAAACCACCTTAAAGGTCAAATTTATTTTCAGCCCGTTTAAAGTGTGTACAAGTCATTTAATTATAATCTCTCACGGCACGGCGAATTAGCTGCCGACTCTCAGGGTTACATGAGCCTTTACGACGACGTCAATGATGATATAGCCCGGTCAAGTAAGACCTTAAATTACAATAATAAAATTCGCAATGACCGATGATTCTGATTCGTTTGACCTTAAATAAATTTTAGAGGATAATTGTGTCCCAAATATTTGCTCCAATTTTTAGCTCATTGCGAGTTATTGATGCAGTTGTTGATGCGTTGCATGTATGGGTATTTTGCGTTTTTAGGGAAACGGTTATATTAATCGTACAAATACATCAGACAATAGATCATGGAAGTATCTACAAAAAATGACCTTAAACTTTTATTCCTGAGATTCACCATTTCTGAGAAAAAGCGACTTTCCCTATCTCCCACATATAGTTTAGCTGAGCTTTTAGGTTTTTCTATCGTTACGTCCAGACATCTTAATTTTTTCTATATTAAAAGAAAGGCATCATGCCAATATCCTTTATAGGTAGTTTGGCTGGTCTCAGTTTTTCCGCAGAGTTATCAGGTTGGTACTCAGATAGGTCTCAACCTAGAGACTTGAAATTTGGTACAATAGTAAGGTTTAATGCCCACATTAGGGAAAACCATCAATAATAGGATCATGAAATTATCAGTGCGCAGTGTAAATAATATTTAAACAATAACAGGGTCATATGATATATAGTACTTTTATGTTAACTACCTACCTATATTTTATCGAAGACAAGGAAGTTCATATAAAAAACTGAAGATTTTTTTTATTGTCGCATACAAAAATTACCTACTTACATCCTTTAAAATTAGTTTCGAGTTTCAATTGAAATTTAAGCTCTATTATTAAGTTTATTATAGTAATCACTTTGATAACGTTTTCAAAATAATATTTATTTATAATTAGTTTATTATTTGACATATCTAAATAAAACTAGTTACATATGTGGGAATCTACTGGGTCATTATTCGTTTTTCAAGCGGCATCGCTTATAAATAATGGAAATCGATAAGCCATTTATTTTTTTGCGCAAACCTTAAAACCTCTATTAACTGGGAAACTGATCATTATTCAATTATTGTTATAAATTAATATCATTAAAAAATAAAATACCCCCATTCTTTGATTTTCGTGGAGTGTCCCAAGCCCCGATCTGGTCACTTCGTAAATTATATATTATAAACTAAACGCTACATGCTTACCAAAAAAATAACACTAAGTCCTAAGAAGTTTCCAATGCTATGAAAAATTAGACTATAGTTCTAAAAGAACTACATTTCTTAAAAAAAATTAAAATGTAACTGTCCGCTGGTAGTTGGTGATTTGCGTGGATCATTATAAATTCACTAATACATCTCTAAATACGCGGCCCTATGTTGCGTCATTGTAATTCAAGTTACAACTAGTCGCGCTCCGGCGGCCAGGCATAGAGTTTGTGTGACAGTGCGTCGAGTTTTCGAAAAAAAGAGGTAAGAACCTCGTTGCGTGGGTTTGGTTTCTCAAAACTTTGATTTGCGTGGTTCAATTTTCTCCAGTCTCTGTGGATTTATTTATTTAATATAATATTGTAGTGAACAAATATAAGGTAACGTAACTTATATTCAAAACACACTTTATTTGCTTAAAAGGTTTTTGTATATGACGTCGCCGGGTTCGGTTGCCTGGTCTGGTCTCGTTGTCAGGATGGTTGCGACGAGGGATCCTCAAAATAATAGTCTCTTGTTCAATAACAAACGTCTTATTCTTCAATCACAATCGATATGGCACAAATGAAACAACGATTTAAGTGATGTAAATGGATAAACTCGTTAAACGCGGCAAATTCGATACAGAAAAGTGGCCCTTGCGGGCCCCACTACCGCCTCAACGTCCAACCCCTTGTAGGTCCCTGTTTAGACTGTTTTTATCTTGCGCCTGCACCAAAATATGCAGACCATCGACCAATTCAACTCACTTGGTCCAAAGCGGCCATCTCTCTGTATCCAATTCAACCAAGTGCTTGCCGCAACGTTTAAACTGACTCAACTAATAGTTACAAAGCAACAAAATAGACGACGCTAATAATTTTAGTCGATAGTTACAAAATAACTCGATAGATGTCGTTATAATTTAAATTAAAGTAATCGATCGTGCTGTCCTAGAGGGCAGCACTGCGCTCACGCTCCGACACGGCCATTCTGACGTGTCACATGTCCTCATGTGTATCTGGAACAAAATTACTTCAATGGAGCTAATTCCGCTCGGCTTAACCTGACTAAAAGGTTAGTAGCCACATAAAAGATAAGGAAGAAAGTATGCCTCATAGTTAGTTATCGTAATCGCAATATTATTATCAAAGTCATATAAGCAACACACATCACTAACAGTAGCTACACATTAGGTGACAAGGATTCCCACATTGGAATCGGTATGCTCAACATACATAGTCATATCATAATGACATAGTCTCCCATGAGACGGATTCCCACATTGGAATCGGTACACTCAAAGTACATGGTCATCGTAATGACATAGTCTCCCATGAGACGGATTCCCACATTGGAATCGGTATGCTCAACATACATGGTCATCTCATAATGACATAGTCTCCCATGAGACGGATCCCCACATTGGAATCGGTACACTCAATGTACATGGTCATCGTAATGACATAGTCTCCCATGAGACGGATTCCCACATTGGAATCGGTATGCTCAACATACATGGTCATTTCATAATGACATAGTCTCCCATGAGACGCTAGATTGCCACAGCCTCAGCCGCACCGCGCCCTGTACAACCCTATTGAATCGCAGTTACGACTACGACTGAAGCGTGCGGATTACCAAATAAGTAGCCATGTCAGTAAGTGTTTGCACATAGTTAGACAGGCCTTCACCGGCACTGTCCACACCCGATTCAACATCACAAACAATTAATTCTGAGGATACATCACTTTGAGGCATCTTTCTGAGCAATTCGTCAAGTCTTTAAAAACTTAGTTTTAACAACTTCAAAACTATTTTAGGGCAAACGTTAAAAAATATCATTTTACACAAATTAACTCTCCTCATTAGTTTACTCATGAAAATCCATTTCCACTTTATCTTGGCGGAGTTTGGTTTGACTTAATGACAATGCTGCTGCTGCAGCTTACTGCTTGTAAATAATGTTATTACATAAAGCTTTATTTGAAAATAAAAGCTCTCAACTAGTTACGTCTAAATTACTGAACTGAGTCATAACGCGTTTTAGACTGACAGCTTTGAACAACAACAAAACATAATCTTTTGGTACATACTACAAGTGCTTCCGCTCTACCCTTTTTACCATCATGGTACCACAACAACGTGCTGACTCATTCAGCCACGCAATAAAACCAACACATCTTCAGCACTCCTTTACTAATAATGTGGTAAAACACCAACTAAACATTTAGTCCTCTGAACCAAATCACAATCATATTCCCATCTGTCAATCTAATACGAACTCTTATCGTTACTAATCCAATTTAAATCAAATCCCACATTAACAATAATTGTAATACTAGGTTTGTTTGTACTAGTAAATTGCCAAAAACTGTACAAAAGAATGTTCATTGAACGGAAAAGAGCATTTCGGTGCTGTTTGCACAAATAATGACAAAATGAAAACTGCTCACCAAATTGCGATCATATGATATGCGAAGCCAGTAGATATCTCTCTCTCTCTCTACACTTTCGCCACCAGCGCCGGCTACTTGTCTGTTGCGTTGTGCCACTACGCCACCGCGCCGCCGCACTGCCATCGCCACAGAATCGCACCATTGCACCACCATGCTGCGCTTGCATTTCAACTCTGTAGTAAAATTAGAAAAATGTTTGCCGCTGAATTTTGATGTAGGTAGTTGACAGTAAAATCATAAAACATTTTTGGTTCCGTTAGGAACTATTATTACAACGAATTACTCACAAAGAAATAAGATTTACTTTCATTCGGCTTCACAAAATAAGAAAAATATGAGAGTACCTCCGTTTGTCTAGATACAGACAAACCTATCGATGAACAAATCCTTATGCTCCAGCCAGGTTACGCCAGCACATGAAATCTGGTCGAGGTCCAGACTGGTCCAGTCTTGCCGATGAACTTCCTTTCAGCGCACCGCTCATCAACAGGAAAAGATGATTTTCACAATTCTCTTCTTGCAAATGAAATGCCGCTAGTGGAACGGCAGGTCGCCTTTTTTCATCACACGTTCAGTAACAGAATGTCGAATAACAGAAATACGGGTATTTCGTTTTCAGTCCACTTTTCATCTGTGGCACGGGCTGCATCCCACTTCTGATGACGTCGCCGGGTTCGGTTGCCTGGTCTGGTCTCGTTGTCAGGATGGTTGCGACGAGGGATCCTCAAAATAATAGTCTCTTCTTCAATAACAAACGTCTTATTCTTCAATCACAATCGATATGGCACAAATAAAACAACGATTTAAGTGATGTAAATGGATAAACTCGTTAAACGCGGCAAATTCGATACAGAAAAGTGGCCCTTGCGGGCCCCACTACCGCCTCAACGTCCAACCCCTTGTAGGTCCCTGTTTAGACTGTTTTTATCTTGCGCCTGCACCAAAATATGCAGACCATCGACCAATTCAACTCACTTGGTCCAAAGCGGCCATCTCTCTGTATCCAATTCACCCAAGTGCTTGCCGCAACGTTTAAACTGACTCAACTAATAGTTACAAAGCAACAAAATAGATGACGCTAATAATTTTAGTCGATAGTTACAAAATAACTCGATAGATGTCGTTATAATTTAAATTAAAGTAATCGATCGTGCTGTCCTAGAGGGCAGCACTGCGCTCACGCTCCGACATATATTTTTAGCATAAAGGATTTATTTTGATTTACGTGGTCATGATTTGCGTGGTTTACGTGGTAGTTTTGACCTACTCACATTAGTTTTGGACCATGCAAATGAAATAACTTAGAACTTTGTACTAGTTTATGTATATTATTTATTTAAACGAATTTGCATTTAACTTATAAATGCAAATTCGTTTAAATCAAACTTAAAATGTTATATTCAATAGGTTTAGGTATAATCACACAGGTCACATTGAATATGTAGATTTTTTGGACTGATTCTGATAAAAAACGATTTCTGCCTTGGTATAATCTACATATTTTTTTACCTTATGATAACACAATAACTTCTTTCAATATTAAGTAACATTAAGTAACTCATTTGAGAAAGTAAAATTACATTTTTCATTTTCGTGGGGGTATTTTGTGATTTGCGTGGCCTCCACTTTTTTAACCTCGGTTATCTCTGTAAGTATATCGCTCTCCGAGGTGCCTCTTCTATAAAAAATATTACTTTTACGTATATTTTAAGAGTCTGATGTCAAATAAGAAAAAATATTGGATTTGAAAATTGCCACGAAAGTCACCAAAGAATGCCTTACTCGAAGAAGCACCCTACTATAACTAAGCATCGAAACAATAGGCTTGCGTGACTGACAAATCGCTTATTTCTTGCCCATGTTTCTTTCACTTTCGTTCTGTCTGTTTTCGATTTTCTTTTGCTAGTTTAGTTATCGCTTTCAACCATTATTCAGTGCTAAGATACCATCAGACACATTTAGATCAGGGAAATTCTTTAACACGATTGACGATTTTTTGCTAGAACAACGCCTTTAAAAATCAAAAAAGCGGTGAAGCCTTCCAAATTGCACCTCCTTACCTATAGCAGAGGTGCTCTAGGTTTAAGTAAAAAAACTTTTCCAGTGATATATTTAAAAAAACCGAAGATGTCTTTCGTGTCACAAACTGTTGCTGGCCTGAGCCAAACGCGGCGCGAGGACCCGCCGCCTCGGCAGCACTGCTCGCACCAACACACCCATCGCAACCACCAACTGTGCAGGAAGAACAGCCTTCCAGAATGGGACCCGCCAGAGCCAAGAGTCAGGAAAAACAGCCTGCCGGCAGATATCATCGACAGAGTTAAGGACTCCCCGTCACACAGCCCACCTATCCTTGAGGAAGAGTGACAACCATCTCCGTAAGTCCCCCTTGGTATCCCCGACACTCTTGTACGCATGGACGCACTCCATAGCACGGGAAAGAAGAAAGGCTTTGCGGGACAGGCCCCTTGCATGCTTAGAAGCTTATGTGATTAGGGGAGGACCTTGCACGAATACCCTGTATAGATGTGTTTATTTTGTGATTGATGTTTGTTTGAAGGCGAATATGTTAAAATGTTACGTGTGAAGAAGATTATTTGGAGCAACCTGATGGAAGTTACAATGCGTTTGGAGCAGACGAATTCCCAGCCCTTTCCAGAGACACGGTGTTATCGACGAAAGCGACGAAATGGGGGTGCAATAACTAAGTTATTGCCCGGCAAAATTATTAATGTTCGAAGCTTTACGGCCCTGGAGTCAATTACTATTAACCCTATTAAAGTCCCGTGCCAATCTGTTCGAGGAAGTATTAATTCAATAATTGAATGAATGGCATGTAGTCCATTAAAACATAACGAAGCTATTATAGTTTAATGTTAAAACTAGTATTGATTATACAATCATAATAGACTTAGGAAATATTGCCTCATGAATAATACATCTTATAAGTAATTGTAATATCAAATATAAGTAATTGAAATGATTAGCAATAAATCACTAAGTTCTTGTCCTTTTGTGAATAATATAAACCCAACATTTCGTTCACCTTATAAAAGGCGTGATGAAGTTTCTGCCATTAAAATTCCAAACATTGTTATAAAAGTTTTAGAGCAAGGTCAAACGGACATTTGCCTTAAGTTTACGTGTGCTAAACGAACACGCGAACCCCACATGCAAACCTTACTCGCCGAGGAAATGAAGACATGAAAGTGAAATAAGCCACCGGCATTGGTCTGAATGAATTAAAATGCTTCTATGGCTGGAAACTAAAAGGGCTAACTATTCAGAATAAAATAAAAAATATGTCGAATAATGAAGCAAATCATTTAATAAAGCATAACGTCTTAAAAAGAAAAGGATTAGCAATTTTTCATTGAATAATGTTCAAAATGTTGAAAAAACAACTCCAGCTAAAGATTGCCTAAATACAGTATGGAATAAAAAGATTGATATCACCAGTGGATCCATTGAAAGAACCTATTACTTTATTATCCACAAAAGCATCCGTTCCTCCCCACGCGAAAGCAAATCAGCTTTTCATGCTGGCGTGACTCGGAACTGGCGACAGCTTTATTACTATCTCCGGAGTCTTTTAACCTTATATAAACCTCAAGAATTCTTGGTTAAAAGTCAAGAGATCTTCAGTCCTTCATTTGCCACAGACGTACCATTGCATTAAGACACTCAGGTATTATTGAATAAATTTTAAGCCGGCACCTCCTGCGATGCTAAAAGCCACTCTAAAGATGAAATTAGAGATGTAATAACGAAGGCAGATGTAATTAGAGATGTAATACGTTAATATCTCAACGTGATTATAATAATATTAGCCAAGGAGGATTTAAAGGTTAATTTGACTTTTATACGTGTATTTATCTATATGTTGCAATTATCTCCACCTTCCAACTGTATATATGATTACGCCTTTTTTGTAAAATACTCGCAAAAGCCTTGCAACCTCTCTGAATGTTAGTTGTTTGTTTTTAGGTGTTTTAAGATATGAATATTTCATATGCAAATATTGGAATAAAGTCTGCAATATATTACAGAATTTTGTATGTATACATTCCCTGTTAACGTATCGTTTTTACATGAGAAATTAGTATTAAAATGACTGATATGTACTGTAATACTGGCATCACAATATGTATTTCACCAAATCTACAGTTTAAAAACATTAGTATCATTATTGAAAATTAAGTATTAGAAAAAAACGACCCGTCTCACAACTAGCTCCGACGGGACTTGAACCCACTACCTTTCGCTGTCTGGGTGAATTCTCTAACCACTGAACTACGGAGTCGTTGTTGAGTCACTGATCTTTAGAGTTAGTTGTAAGACGGGTCGATTTAAGGACGAATTTTAGCACGGGTCAAGTTTCGGTCAGTCGATTCTAATACTTCATTTTCAGTTATAAAATAAATTGTAGTATGAATACAAAACAGTAAAATAATCTTAAATCAGTATCATTATCAATATTTTTCTGATAACCAAATAGAAATAAGCATTCAAACCCTTGTTACAGGCGGAGCGAGTTCCTAGGATGTGTCTCGTTCCCATTGAAAGATGCAATATCCAGTGACCTCTCTGGCACGTACTTCCTGCAAGGGTCTGGCAAACAGCCGCCTAATGAGAGAACAGACCGACTGACTGAAGACAGACACAAGATGGCAACCGACAACATCGAAACCACTACCAGTGACGGCACTAAGGAGAATCATAATGACAAAGGTTAGTTGAAGCAATCACACTCATCCAATATTTAGAGGATTGATCGTCATCAAAGTCATCAAGGAAAAATTCAATGAGATGATGGTGTAATTGAACTTTAAAATATTTCTACTCCATACTCTTCTATGTATTTATCGTAAACGATTTAATGTAGTAGCAGTAGTTTGCAGTAGTTTGATAAACATCGATAGAAGGTCTGCCCATTTTACGAAATATTGTCGAGTGTACACGAGTCCAATCAGCAATCTGCAAGACACTAAGGCAATTCCTCTTTTCCTTCATTCCAACATCGCCGTTGTTGCAAAACATTTGGCAAATCCGTTTACGACGTACTGAGTTAAATTTTCATCTCTTATGAGTGTGGACATATGTGCATAAGCAGATAAGCGCCTAGCCATTTTCTAACCTAAACTTTCTTCTACAGGTGTGGCAGCTAACGGGCCATCCTCCACGTCCGCGAGCCAGGCAGCGGTGGCGGCGGCGCTGCAGCGTGAGGCCGACGAGCATCTGTTCTTACGGTACCTGGAGCTGGACCCGCCTGAGGACCCTGCCGCGCCCAAGAAGACGCAGAGGAATGGGAGGACGCCCTTCACTACTACTAGAAAGTGAGTTTTCTATCACATCACCACCATGATAAACCATTTTAATGTTCCCACTCCTGAGGCAGGCCTTCCTTATTGATGAATAAAGAGAACTGGTTATGACCCACCACGCGTGCCTTATGCGGATCGCTAGGGATTAGAGACTGCAGCCGGGACCAGAGGCTTAACGTAACTTCTAAAAAATCTATGTGATAATAATAATGATGTTTTGTAACAACAAAAAAAACATGGCTCTTGCAAGCATGTGCCAAAATATCATTAAGGTTTCTGCCAAACGAGCGCAACTATTTGGAGTGTGAGTCGCGTAAATTGAGTGAATAATGTTTGGCCTCACTTTATTTGTTACAAGCTTTTTATTAACTTGCCATGTTAGTTAGTAACCGGGGGACAAATCTTGCAAGCTAATTTGACCCACTTCCCAGTGTCCGATGGAGTTGAAATTTTGTATAGGTTTGGTTTAGATGACAATACAATATTAAAGTACAGTCAGCAAAAAAGCTTGTCGTAAAAATTGATTTTTTTTCTAAAAACTTATTTTGGTTTTAGATTTCTCGTAATTAAATCTTAAATAACATAGACAAACCTTCCTAATGTTTCTTCCTAACCCAATCTTTCTCAATAGACTCGTCCGAGGTGCTGGAGGGGGCTTCGGCTTTACCGTGGTGTGGACCCGGCCGCCCAGAGTGGAGAGGGTAGCGGCGGGAGGGTCGGCAGAAAGGGCTGGCCTGAGGGCCGGAGACTACCTCGTGTTTGTGGGCAACAAGAACATAGTCACTGCTACGGAGGAGGAAGTCCGGACACTTGTCAAGTAAGTAATCATGTTGCTTCTTTTGAAATTGTAACTAAGGTCTTTCAACCAGAAATCAAAAGAACAAAAAATTCAAACAGTCTTCAAATCTTGAATTCAATAACTAATTTACGCCTCACGCTTTCAGATCAGCTGGTCAATGCCTGACTCTGGAAACATTCAGAAGAGGACCCCACAATGGTTCATCTGCGACCCCAACCCCTAGACCTCGACTGGCTCAAGTGACAATTCCTGTGGAATCCACCCCTCCCCCCGCACCACGATCACCCAGAAACACAGTGCTGGCGTCTCCAGCGACCCAGGCCAGGCCACCCACAGCTTGTTCCTCAACCAGCCAGTCTCTGGACAGACGCAAACTGCATTTGCCCCAAGTCACGTTCTCCAAAGAGGTCGGTAATGGCATCATTGTCTAATGTCGAACCATTATGCAGACCTTTGACGTAATTTGTTTCTAACTATTTGTCCAAATAAATTGCTTCATTTTGATTTTGATTCATGTTCAGTACATGTTACTTCAACCATTCCATATTATTATATTTTAATGTTTCCTTAACTTTGACCTCAATATTGTGTGCATCATTGAAAATATTTCATTTTATTTTATTTTACTAGTGAAACAAACTTTCTGTTGCACTATTTATTTAACAACTTCTTAATAATTATATCTAAACATCTAATAAATAACTTTGCGTTATTGTTTGCATAATGGGAAAACATCTTTCAAAATTTCGAATTAGTGGCATACTAGTCATCTTTAGAAAAATCGAATTTAAAATTGGAGTTTGAAAATTTTAGGAAAGTGGTGCTAGTATTAGACCTAATTAGACTTTTATCAAAACTTATGAATTTGTCTCGTGTGTCTCATTATTATCACTAGGTTTTTGTACAGTAGCTACTTAGTTTGTATCACCACTAGTTTTTATTTATTATGTACAGAAATTTAATTTAGTTTGTACACTTCGTAATACATTCCATTATTTAACTATGTTATTATCTAACTTAGATTTTTCATAAGTAGAACCTTAATTTATCTTAGAATTACTTTCTTTCATTTTAGTTTTTAAGTTATATTCAATCAAAGGGGAATCGTTACGTTTAACCTTGCTGTTTTTTGTTAATATTTATTTTGTTAATGTTTTCTATTTATTTTCTTTGTCCAAGACTTTGCGTGTTGTTTTTTTTATTATAGAACTTATCTTTTGCTACACCGCCAATCATCTTTTATTGTATGATTTTGTTCTAGTAGCATTTTAATTTATGATTTTGTGTATTTATTTTTCTGTGTAATTATTATGAATGAATTGGTTCCTGTTAATTTTATTTCGTTCAATAAATTTATTGCTTTTAATTTATATTGTCTTTTTTATTTTTTTCCTTATGCAAATACACCTTTCATTTTATTAATTGTTTTATTCTTTGGGCACGTTACTTTATGAAATCTTAATAACAATAAGTGACATTTTTCGCGCACTTTTTTGCACCATTCATAGCAGAAGAACCGGTAATTTCTTTGGAGACTATCCAACAAATGGAGAATAACGGGGATTTTTTTCAATGGTAATTTATCACTCTGACACACAGAGAAATGTGGTAACATAAATAATATAAATACTAATCTATGCTTATATGTATTATAAAGAGGAAAGATTTGATTGTTTGTTTGCAATTTGAAACTCAAACTAGGTACTGGATCGATTTTATAAACATTAGAAAGCTACATTCTTCCTGAGTGATATTACCTACTTGTTTCGGACAGGTCCGAAATCCATGCAGACTGTATAACTTTTACTTTCTTGAACCGTACCGGGGATTACCATGGGCAATAAATAAGAAGACTGTTTTTCGCTTTTCTACGATGCAAGGCGGAGCGGGAGCGAGGCGGGCGGCGTGGACGGGACGATGTTCTGGAGTGCAGTTTACAAGGCACCAAGTGCTGTTTTATGCGCGCTTGGTGGCTTGCAACTAGAGGGGTAGGGGCAGGAATAGATTTGGATAGAGGGAGATGGCGATACAAGGCGTTTCACCTTTGGTAATGGAGTGGGGTTAGAGGGAGACGGGGATATGCATCTTCCTTTATTTACTTAATAATTACACAGTACAAAGAAATGGCAAAAGGTATTGATTTACTTATATCTATGAGTTTAAACAGAATAAAATAGAACTTACATGCTAACACAAAATAGTTTTATTGAAATATAATGATCGACACAGTAACAATAATTCGCACAAAAGACTTACGTACTACCTAGCTATATACAACAATCTCCCCCTCGTGCGCGAGCACAATCAGCTATTTGCTGTCTAACACTATAAGGCGAGAGGCTGGACGACGCATTAGACCCGAGGCTGTTCTAATCTCTGTTACTCTGACCCGCCCATCTGGGCCGGGAAAAACAGACGTTACCTGGCCTCTTGGCCATGTGCCTCTGGGCATAGTCTGGTCTACTATCAACACGATGTCGCCGACTTGGATGTTATGCTCGTTCAGTCTTTGTCCTCTACGTACTTGAAGCTGTGGCTTGTACTCTCGGATCCATCTGTTCCAAAATTCGTCGGCCATCGCTTGTGCTGCCCTCCAGCTGTTCATGGTCATCTTTGTGTCTTTGAAACTCCCGAATGGTGACATGCCGCAGGACCGCCCAATGAGGAAGTGGTTGGGGGTCAGGGCTTCTTGGTCTAGATCAGGGTTGACTGGTGTCAATGGTCGGGAGTTCACCAAATGTTCAGCTTCTAGCAATAGGGTGTGAAGCACTTCTTCTGGCGGGTGCTTTTCTTTCAGGGCGACGCGCAGGGCTGTCTTTACTGACCGGACCATTCGTTCCCATGCTCCTCCCATGCTGGGCGCGCCGGGAGGGATCTTTTTCCATGTTATGGTTCTGCTGTTGGCGAATGCGGTCATCTCGTCGTTGTTTGCCTGCAGCGCCTCTTCAATTTCTCTTTCTGCGCCCCGGAAGTTGGTACCGTTGTCGCTGTAGATCACAGTAGGTGCTCCGCGCCTTGCCATCATTCTTCTTAGTGTGAGTATCATGGAGGAGGCCGAGAGGGAAGTGGCCACCTCCAGATGAACGGCGCGTGTGGTGAGGCACGTGTAGAGTGCGCCCCACCTCTTCTCGTTTCGTCGACCTACTGTGATTGTCATTGGGCCGAAATAGTCTACTGCTATGGCGGTAAACGCCGGTTGTCGTTCAAGTAGCCTTTCAGGTGGTAGATCGCCCAAAGGGATTTTGTGAGGTGACCCCTTGTAAGTGCGACACCACTGGCATCTGTTGTGTATGTATCGAAGACAACTGCGCAGTCCGACTATGTAGTAACGCTGCTGTAGCTCGTTGAGTACGGTTTCTGTGTTCGCGTGGCCGAGAGTACTGTGCGTGTGTTGCACGATGAGCCTCGTCAGCTGTTCCTTGGCGTGGAGTACCGGGAGGTTCCGCATTCGATCCTGGGTTAACCTGGTGTCTAAGTAGAGTATGCCCCGCCGTACGTCCACTGATATCTTTCTCAATGGTGAGCTTCTCGGAGGTGGCCGTCCAGCCTCTATGTTTTCGATATCTTCTCGAAATGATACTAGCTGGCTTCTTCTTATCAACAGTAACTTGGCGGTCTCTATATGGTCGGTTCTCATCGATATGTGCGTCGCGTTATGGAGCAGTTTGGCTTTGAACTTCTCGGCGGCGAGCAGCACGGCAGCGGTAGAGCGTAAAAGTTTATTATAGTTCGAAAATCTGTCTAACGGCGGTAAGTAATCGTTGCCTGTTCGCGTTCTCGCGTGCAAAACGGGTTTAACGGTACGTTCTTCCCCGGTAGGTACTGACGGCTCCGGTACTGGCTTCTCTTTGGGCCATGTCTCGGGGTCGTCTCGAATAAATTGCGGTCCGAAAAACCATCTATGCTTCGCGTCAAAGTTCGCGGGCATTCCTTTTGTCGCATCGTCAGCAACGTTTAAAGCGGACGGTACCCACCGCCAATCTACCGGTGCGGTTAGGCTCTCTATCTCGGCTAGTCTATGCGCTACGAACGCCTTAAACGAGCGGGGATCCGATTTTATCCAAGCTAATACCGTTTTGCTATCTGACCAAAAATGGCATTTTTTAATTTCGTAATCGGATTCGCGCTTGATCGTGTCGGCTAACCTACTGCCTAATACCGCAGCCTGGAGTTCCAAGCGGGGAATGGATACCGGTTTCAATGGTGCGACCTTAGCCTTACCGGCGACTAACCGCGACGTTCTGCTACCGTTCGAATCTGTGTTCACATAATATATCGCCGTTGCGTATATTTTTTCGCTCGCGTCGCAAAATACGTGCATTTCTGTGTCGCCCGACGGCGCAGGTACGTACCGGGCTATTTCCATACTTCTCATCATCTCTATGTTCCTAATGAACGCTAACCACGTCTGCCTGTGCTCTTGTGTTATGGGGTCGTCCCATTGCACGCCGCTCCGCCAGACATCCTGAATAAGGGCTTTACCTATCGCGGTTACCGGCGAAATTAACCCTAACGGATCGTAAGCGGACATGACCGCGCTCGTGACCTGCCTCTTTGTGGGGGTGACGGCGCCGTCGCCGGCCTTCAGTTCTACCGGTGTGTTTCTAAGGTTGACGTTAAAACCTAGGGTATCGCGCTCATGATTCCATATTAAACCCAACGTTCGTTCCGAATCGCTTTTCCCTAAAGTCGTTTGCTCTCTATTTTGCTTATCCGCGACGTCACTGATAACTTCCGGTACGTTTGATGCCCATCCGCGCAACTCGAAGGAGGCTGCTAAATGCACTTTGTGCATCGCGTTTACCACGCCTTTTGCCACCTTTTCGTCGTCGAATGTGCCCAGATAGTCATCCATATAAAAATTTCTGACTGTCGCCCGTGCGACTTCGGGATATTCGCGTGCGTGATCGCCTGCGTTTTTATTCTTTACGTAAATAGCCGTAGTCGGAGATGAACTCGCGCCAAACACTAGCGAGTTACTACGGTACTCGATTGGGGGCTTCGTACGGTCGTCCCGCCATAAAAATCGCAGGCTATCACGGTCGGCGTCGATTATCTTAATCTGGAGGAACATCTCCTTAATGTCGGCGACTACCGCGATTCTACCTTCTCGAAATCGAACTAACACGCCGAACAACGACTGTAGCAGGTCCGGTCCCGCCAATAGCGCGTCGTTTAAACATCTGTTTTCGAACTTGGCCGCCGCGTCAAACACTAATCGAATTTTTCCTTTCTGTGGATGCACGACCGCGAAATGAGGTAAATACCAGGTCGTCTCCGATGTGGGAGGAGAGTCGGCTCTCTCAACATAACCCGACTCTATCAAGTTATTTACCTGCCTTGTATATTCTTCGCGTTGCTCTATGTTTTTATCTAACTTTTTTTCTAAGTTAATCAATCGGCTGAGCGCCTGCGCTCTATTGTTAGGCAATGTTTCGTTTTCAGTTCGCCACAATAGGCCGGCTTCGAATCTGTTGCAACCGTCAATACGATGACACGTGTCATCGAGCAATTTTACCGCGCGCTTTTCCGGATCGGCTTTAGGCGTTTTCGGTTCAATACCTAAACTTTCGATACTAAAAAAATCTCTCATCATTTTAACCGTTTCGTCTTCAAATTGCCTCGACACAGGCCGTATATGATTTACGTATGCAATGTTACCGCGTTTTATCGAATCTCTGCCGTGTAAAACCCATGCACCTAGCCCAACATAACTAGCAACGGGTTCATTCTTTCCGCCTATCTTTAACTGACGCGACGTTATCAAGTGCCAGTTATCTTGCCCTATTAAGATAGACGGCTTAACCTTATCATAACACAGCTCATCTCGTATGTCTGTAAGGTGTTCGCACCGTTTAACTAACTCTATATCAACTTGCTGTGGGGCGAGGTCGAGATGTTTTATCGTATGCGCGGTCATTGTATGTGAGTCGCGGCTACATAATCCGCGTATTTTCAATCTAACTGTTCGCGAATCATGATCATCTAACCGGTTACCTCCCACTCCCTCAATAGTGAGGAGGCCTCCCGGCTGATCCCGGGGAATTATCTCGTCAGCAGCGGCCTCATCTATTAAAGTTATCGACGACCCTTCGTCGAGAAGAGCCGCTAACTCGATCGTTCCCAGGGGGCCGGTCACTTCTACGGGCACTATCTTTAGGTAAGTACTCGGTTGATGAACGTGGTTTACGGACACAGAACTAACTTTCCCGTATGTCGGCTTAGGGCCTTCGTTTTTTGGTTCGAACTCTCGCTTTTCATTATGTAACAATCGGTGGTGAGACGCCTCGCACTCGCCCACGCCGCACGGTACATATTTGCATCTAAAAAACCGCCTATGATCACCCGATAAGCACCTGAAACACAACCTGTATTCTTTTGCCCGAGCCCACCTTTCGTCAACGTTTAGCTTTTTAAAATCTGCGCACTCCGGCGCAGAGTGATTTCCCTCACAAATAGCGCATTTCCTGTCCTTAGGCCCTGGGGCCGTGGGTGAGGCAGCGCGTCGCTGGGGTGGTGGGTTCGGTCGCGAGGCTACTGGTTGGTTTCTTTGCTTTTTGTCGCTTTTTATCGTCGCGTTTTTTGACGTTTTTTTTAAACTTGCTACGGTATGAGTTTGTTCGTACTCCGAATCCGAATCTGATAGCGAGGACTCCGACATAGTCCTATGCCGCGTCGCGTGTAATACTCGTGATTTCTGTTGTTTAAAGCGGCGCTCTTCCTTTAGATTTTCGTAACTAACCATTGAGCCGCACTGATCTCCGATTGAATTTAAAAATCTCGACAGCAAAACAAGATCAGGCGCTCCGCTATGCGCTGCTTTATACTCAAACCACTTGTATTTCAAAATCATAGTGAGCTTATCGACTATCCTATTTACCAGCTCCGGCGCGTATAAATACTGATGCTGGTCTAACGACTTAATCGTGGCTACGGTGTTCGCGACTTTATTTGCGAAAGAAATAATATTCCGCCCGTCGTCGGTTAAACGCGGCATTTTCTTTATGTTTTCTACTTCCGACAAAATAATAAATTCGGGTTTGCCGTATCGACGTTCTAACGTATCTATAATTTCGAATGGGTCCGTCGACGTGTACAACAAAGTTCTAACTGACTCGCGCGCCGCTCCGCGTACGGCCTTGCGCAACCTAGCTACATTTTGTACGTCCGAAAATAATCTATGCGTGTCGCTAAACACCGCTCTGAAAGCCATCCACTCGGTTAACGAGCCATCGAAATACGGGAGGTCGTGGATGAATTTCGGAGGATTTTCTCTATTATTATTATTCGAATTGACCGCCTGCATTATTGCGTTCGCTAATAACTGAACGTCCGTGCCCTGACTCAAATTACCCTGTGGTGGACACGGATTCGATTCGCGATTTGGTGCACTGTAGTTTCGATTCGCGCCTGCGGCACCCGGCCTAGCTAGATGTTGCTGCGATAGCCACTTTTCTACGTGCAAGGACCCCTCAATTCGGGGCGGTCCCGCCGCGACGCTAGAATTTGCCTGGTCACTTATCCTGGCAATTTCTAATCGACTCTGCGCCGCAGCGGCGGCCGCTTGAGCCCTAGCAAGCTCCGCCTTTTGTGCTTCTAACTCTGCCATTAACAATGCTATTTTCGATTGTGCCGAGTTTACTACAGTACCCGCATTACTATTTCGTTCGTTATCGTTCGCGCCTAAATTAACATTTTCGACGCCCGTTTCTAACTGCTCTCCGCCGCCTAACATGCTGCCGCCGTGCTCAGACTGAACGGATTCTCCGCCCGTGCCTCTGTCCCATGTGTGCGTCTCGCCCGACGTCGTGGCGCCAGACTCTGGCGTATTCGATTTTGCCGCTGTTGCTGACCGAGTTACTGGACGATCTGCCATCTCTATTCGCGCACGAGGGTCCCTACGCTAATCAAATTAAAATTAACACTCCCTAGCCTAAAAAACACTTCCTAATCCTAACAAGACGTATATACCTGCTTACACACTCGTACTACGTAATTCGACCGTTTAACACCGCAAGGTGGTCAGTACGAATGCATTTAACGAGCCAGTGGTCGGGGCAAAGCTAGACCCGTGCAATGACCACGACTCGCGCGTACTTGTTTCTTTCTTGATTACCCAGGTATGAATCGGCAGTGAAAACTGCCGAAACAGTGTCCCGCGCGTACTTTTTTCTTTATTCTTTCTTCTTTGCTTGAAGGTATGAAACAGCAGTTAAAACCACTGTAACAGAGACCCGCGCGTACTTTTTTCTTTATTCTTTCTTCTTTGCTTGAAGGTATGAAACAGCAGTTAAAACCACTGTAACAGAGACCCGCGCGTACAAATTTCTTTCTTCTTTGCTTGAAGTTCTTCTTTATCCGGCTCTCGAAGGATCACTGTTTCGGACAGGTCCGAAATCCATGCAGACTGTATAACTTTTACTTTCTTGAACCGTACCGGGGATTACCATGGGCAATAAATAAGAAGACTGTTTTTCGCTTTTCTACGATGCAAGGCGGAGCGGGAGCGAGGCGGGCGGCGTGGACGGGACGATGTTCTGGAGTGCAGTTTACAAGGCACCAAGTGCTGTTTTATGCGCGCTTGGTGGCTTGCAACTAGAGGGGTAGGGGCAGGAATAGATTTGGATAGAGGGAGATGGCGATACAAGGCGTTTCACCTTTGGTAATGGAGTGGGGTTAGAGGGAGACGGGGATATGCATCTTCCTTTATTTACTTAATAATTACACAGTACAAAGAAATGGCAAAAGGTATTGATTTACTTATATCTATGAGTTTAAACAGAATAAAATAGAACTTACATGCTAACACAAAATAGTTTTATTGAAATATAATGATCGACACAGTAACAATAATTCGCACAAAAGACTTACGTACTACCTAGCTATATACAACACTACTCCTCATTCAAAACGTATATTCTGTAATATAAATTTTAAATAAATACTATGTCTTTTAACAAGAACGCTATTTGGATATTTTCACGCTCCTGGTACCTTTTTTTTCTTTTACTCGTAATTATTTCTTGAAAATAGTAGAAAGAAAGAAAAACTGTCATTTGGAAGTTATCATTAGAATTTGAATAGTATGCAGACCTGTGACAAGAAGATATTTGTACGAATAAGCTTTCTACTCATTGATGTCCACGAAGTCCATGCTTGCTGTAAGATATGCACCAAATCTCATAAGATGAACTCTTATCACTGTACTGATTATTACGAACTAAAACGTATGTTAAGCAGATCACCAATTTGGGTATTTTCCTGTAATTCTGAAACTTCTTTTAATAATTTGGTAAGACTAATTAAAAAATCTTTGAATCTTTTTGCAACCTTTTAAAATAAATCTATATATGAATCACCTAGAATAAGAGTAAATTAAGCTAAAATCGTTAGTCTTGGAAAAGTCATCAGTACAATATTTAATTACTAGCGGCCGCTCGCGGTTTCACCCGCGTGGTTCTCGTTTCTGTGGGAATATCGGGATGAAAAGTATCCTATGTGTTATTCCAGCCTATAAGCTATCTAGGTTTCATCCAGATGCATTCAGTAGTTTTTACGTGAAAGAGTAACATACATCTATACATCGATACTCATAAACTTTCGCATTTATAATATTAGTAGGATAAAATGCATTCATTCATCTATTATTATTATAGTCTGTCTATTCGTATGTTTTCATCTCCAGTTTATTGAGTGACGATAGTTTATATTTTAAGGATATTCCGCCGTCATTTCACCTCCACTTCGCAGTCAAATACGATTTTCAATGTCAAATACATAACAAACAAGTGAAATTCAAGCGAAAATTCACGTGCGAATTTGTGATCAAATTTTTGAGAATCGACGTACAGTCTTTGATTTATGATCGAAGCCTACAGTAGTTACTCGTATTTGTGTTATACTGCGATCTAGCTTAGTCAATACAGAAACAAATGCAAGCACTCTTTAATTCCACGTTTAAAAAACCATCGCTCTCAAACAGCGGCTAACAATCACTGGACCGTCCACAACAGCTACATCATAGAGAGTAACTTTTATATATTACCCCAAGAACTATCCGATATTTTTGTAAAAAATTCAATAACAGGCCAAATTTTTGTAAACGGCCCTTAAATATAATTTTATAAAATATAAAATATAGTCTTATTTTGGAATCCAACATAATATCGCATTGGAAGGTATAAAAAAAAAGTTATACACCGAAAATGGTGCAATTCTTTCAGCAAATATGCTATCACCAATTTTATCGTTAACATGTTTTTATGTTCACCATATCTAAGCACCAAAGTCGAAATCCATAAAGATATAAAACGGGAAACTAATACTTTAGGAAGAAGTCGGTTGTTTCTGATAGCATTTTTAACATAAGTGTAATGCCAATTTGAGTTTACGTAGAGAGTTTTTTTTTTGAAGTTTATTTGTTTTTCATTTACAAATATAGGGGGATTATATACTTTTACGAAAGATAATAATAAATGTATTCAAATGTAAAGTGAATAACACTTTTACCATTTTTGCCCATTTTTATAGATTTTTTAAAGCTTTGCATTTGTTTTTTTTTTAATGTCGCTGTCATAAATATTGGTGGATTACTAATGAATTATTTATTAAACTAGATAATCTAATTTTCAATGTTACGAAATTACTGATATAGAATTATTGTTGAGTCTCCATAGAGCGAATTAGTTTGGCTCTCGGGCTATATAGGAAAAGCTCCATTGTCTTCTTCTTCTTAGCATGTCAATGGCGGACATAAAATTGTTGCAGCCCAGAACTTGGCCACTTTGTCAGCGTTGAGGGTTACTGAAAAAGAAACCTATATTTCTCACAAGGTTTCTCATAAGTTTCACATTCTTTCAACTTTATTAGATGCCAGGTCTCCCCACAGAGGGTTGGAAGTGCGCACTGCTGGCAGTGGTGGCGCGTAAGCAGCACTACGCCACCTGCCACCAGTTCATTTATCATTTTCTTCATCTTCTATATCGTTGATTCATCTATCATCTCCCGTTAATCTACAATCAAGAACAATCTATCGAGCCAATACCCAAATTCATGTACTGCATTGCTACCTAGCTACAAAAGCTAGATCACTGTGGCTCCACATAGAATAAAACCTCGCCCCAATACAACAACTAAACATTGCAATAATCGCCTCAGAATGCAACTGCAACAGATTCATGTAGAAACCATTACAAACATCTTGTAGGAATCTTTTTAACCTGACGTAAGGTTGACGTTTCCTCGACTCCAGCAGATGCCAGGTCTTCCCACGGACGGCCGGAAGCGCGCGCTGCTGGCAGTGGTGGCGCGGGAGCAGCACTATGCCACGTGCCTCCAGTTCGGGCTCGTGCGGTTCGTCTCTCCGCTGGCGGACAGGGCAGACCTCATCGCTCCCAACGACCACCTGCTACTGTTCCAAAATATTGAAGAGGTGAACACACTACTCATACTTTACTTCGTTCAAGGAGAGGCGGCGCGTCGCGCGGCGCGGGCATGTTGTGCTATCATTGCGCGCTCGCGACAGACGTCTAATCACATAAGTCAATGTAACGCACTTAAGCGCTGCCTATCCTTGAATGAGCACTAGGTAGCAACTTAAAAAATCAAAATCGTTTATTCAATTTTAGTGGTTACAAGCCATGTCTAGACTAATACGACCTTTCGTACTCAATAAAATTAAAGTCAATACCTACGTCTGCTTAAATATACTTGAACGCTGCGGTAAATAATGGTTTCGAATAAAGTATTTTTTCCCTTTTGACTGTGCCAGTCTCGTGTCGGTGATACGGAAAATAATAAGACTTTTACTACCTCCTCTTTTATCATCACCAGATCTTCCGACTGTCAGAAGACATCTTAGACCAAGTGGTGCAAGACGACGGAGAGATACAGACGTCGACGGTGGTGGCAGTGTACCTGCACAAGACCCCTGTGTTCCTTAGTCTATATAAGAAGTATTGTCTAGGTTTGAAGAGAGCAGATTGCGTATTGGTAAGGATTATTTCAGTTATCCCAAATGCACTAGTCACCAAAAAAGTTTATTTCAATTTTAAATTACTCTAATTGTAATGCGGCCTCTAATGTTTAAAATGGTTCGTCTGTCATTCAATTTAAGTTAAGAACTAATTTTTTTTTATGCATATTTAGTAAAAATTTGAAGAAAAGACAGGTTACGAAATCATATAGAAATATTATATTTCCAAGTCGTTGTAGATGTTCTTGCTTTCTAAAAAAAAACATTGTCAACGCAAAAAAAACACCACAAATAATTCGAATCACTTTATCGAAATAGGTAAAAAAATCAAAAGATCCCAGCGGAGCGTTCTCCCGCTTCTGCACAAGCCCCCCGATTCCCCGAAGAAGGCCAGACATCACGTCGCTGGTGCACAAACCACTGGAACAGTTCCGGGAACTGCTAAGGCTGATGCGGGCGGCGGCGGCGGCCAGCGGCGCCGGGCCTTACGACCAGCTCGAGAAGAAACAGCTGCAGGTCATTGCGGAACAACTGCAGGTGACGAAACGAATTGCATTTTACGGTATAGATTCTACATTATGAAGAGCTCAGAGGTGTTCGAGGCGGTGTCAGTGTGATGTTAGCGCGTTTAGCGTTTAGGGTATTTCACAGGTGCTTAGTAGCTGCAAGTCTTGTGGAAATTTCAGGTAGCGAATGCATTTTATTATGATGTAGTTTCCTTATGATGAAGAGCACGGTGGTGCATTGGTTGGCAGCGTTTTTATAGCTAACCAATTTCTCAATGGTCGATAACGGTGACCAAGACTACTATTATTATATTGTGCTCTTCCTTGCTTCAATCAAATGGCACTATAGGCCATTGGTTCTAGCTGGATTTGCGGTTAAGTCGCTTTAGTGGATAGGCCAATTCTACTTCTCCGTTCATAACTCCAGCAGTAAGAACAACAAAAATGGCTGCAGATGATAAGTCCATACTAATATTATAAATGTGAAAGTGTGTTTGTTTGTTTGTTTATTTGTTTTTTTGTTTGTTTGTTTGTTTGTTTGTCCTTTTTCACGCCAAAACGGAGCAACGGATCGACGTGATATTTGGTATAGGGATAGTTTGGGAGCTGGAGAGTAACATAGGCTACTTATTATTCCGGAAAATTGAGTAAAGATTGTAATTTTCTATGAAAAATCGTTTAACTGTCGTATATACCTTCGATACAAAACTGTCATTTCTTCCATTGCCGTTTCCAAAGAGTATGTAATCACTGACGTCTGCGCGGTTAAAATCGAATACTAATCTTTTCTATAACCTTAGAATAAAAAAATGTACTGTAACTAGCGCCAAAAATGCCCCAGTCGCGCAGAGTTATCTGACACTCACTCTACTTCACAGAGTAATTTTTTTTATGTAGGAAATAGAGACCAAGCTTAGGCCCCTTTATTGGTAGTGTGTAACTAGCGCTATCTGTTGTCTGGTGTAGGCAACTTTTGGTGTATAAACGTATAGCATTATATTATCTGTGGTATAAACACACACACAAGATGTTGGTCATGTTGGTGACCAAGTCCACTATTATATGGCAAAACAACGTTTGCCGGGTCAGCTTGTAGTTTATAAAAGAAAAATACTTGATTGCAGTGTGCGTACCAAGATGTGACGGCCGGCTCGGGTTTAATGGGGCTGGCCGGCGACGGGAAGCCTCTGCTGTCTGTCGCAGATCTAGAAAGTAGACTCGTGTTCACTAGGTGTAAAGTGAGTATCTACACTATATAATTTTTACTTTTTACCAATGCGCTTCATGTTCCTATGCTCTTTGATATAGAATAATAATCAAGGCACGATTATGAACTCTTCTTTGTAGAGCTTTGAACAATATTTTTTTGCTTGGTGTGGCATCAACTTATAACAGCAATAATGTCGCGTTATAAACTCTTTAAATAGACCTGTTTATTAGACAACGCAAATTAATACAAAAATAATCTCTTGAACATTTTTGTCTTTATGTAATGCAACCAAAAAGAAAGCATTTTCATTACAACGATTTTTTTTCAGCCGTTTGTGCTAAGCACAGCTGGCAGGCAGTGGATCTTCGGCGGGGAACTGTCCAGGGTGGAAGGCCGGGCAATCCGACCATACTGGGCGCTGCTGTTCTCGGACCTGCTCCTCTTCGCCACTGTCTCCAGGGACAGGGTGCTGTTCGTCACCGAGGAGCCGGTGGCGCTAGCGACTGTGTCTGAAGCGCAATTCAATGTCAGGAAAAAAGGTGCTAAATTTATATATTTTTTGTTACTTTTTACGAATGCTATTGTTTTCAAAGCATTGAACTTGCATGAAGGGCCATTTGTTTGAGGATCACAATAATGAAAAAATATTATAAATGTGAAAGACGTACCTAGGGATGAAGATTATGTTCGACTATCGGTCAAAAGATGGCGCTGACATACGACTGCAATACTCTACATCGCAAATTCTCTGACGAATAATAGCCTCGCCGATGAAAAGATTTTCACATTTTATTTACCTACTATTAATATTTATGATGGTACGGAAGCGTGCGCGATCCCGACTGGCTCTTGAGTTCTTGACCGGTTTTTTTGTTTGATTTTTACGGTCAATGGGATGTGCTCTAATATTTGTGAACATTTTTTCTTTCTTTTCAGCGACTGAGTTCCGCCTTATTCTCGGTCGAACAGGAGGAGAAAGTCCTTTAGTATCGTGCGCACCACGAACACCAAGCCGGACGAGAACAGTTGTGTTAAGAGCACCGTCAATAGATCTGAAGGCTGTATGGCAGAGCTTACTGCAAAGGCAAATGTGAGTTATTTGACTATTTAATAACCCGTTAGGCAGTACAGCTAAGTTTAGAGTAATTAAATAACTGTACTTGAAAAAAAAAATTCAAATGAAGTATTTTAAAAAAATCCACCCGTCTCACAACCAGCTCCGATGGGACTCGAACCCACGACCTTTCGCTATCCGGGCCACTGCTCTTACCTCTGAGCTACGGTTGTGAGACGGGTCGATTTTTTCTAAAGTACTTTATTTTCAATTTTTCAATAGTAAAAATTGCACTGTGAATTGAAAAAAGTAAAAATTTAAATAACTGTAGGTACTTAAGTTTTGAAGTTGCTTTATAACTGCTGAAAAACAGAATTTGGTGATGCAAAACCATTGAAACCTTATCAAAGGGTGCGTAATGAATGATATAATTTCATTTGGTATAATTTCATTTCAATAACGTTCATATGACATAATAAACGTTTGTCATAACAACACTTCAACTAATTTAATTTTACATAATGTTTATTTTATATAATCATCATTTTACATAATATCATTTAACATACCTAATGCTCTTTTTAAATAAACATATTTTATATAAAACTCATTTGCTATAACGGTCATTTGATATAATTTTATTTCATATACCTAATCATCATATGTAATAATTTCATTTGATATAATTTTGTTTTATATAATCATCAATTTAGTCAATTAAATGGGGTGCGCAATGAATGATATAATTTCATTTGGTATAATTTCATTTCAATAACGTTCATATGACATAATAAACGTTTTTCATAACAACACTTCAACTAATTTCATTTTGCATAATGTTTATTTCATAATATAATCATCATTTTATATAATATCATTTGACATAACGCTCATTTTATATAAAAGTATTTTATATAAAACACATTTGGTATAACGGTCATTTGATATAATTTTGTTTCATATAATCATCATATGTAATAATTTCATTTGATATAATTTTGTTTAAATAATCATCAATTAGTCAATTAAATGTATAGGGTAGGTAAAGGAGCAGGGGGCACGGGGGGTACAGTGCGCTCGAAAGGGGGGCTCGGGGGGCGAAGCCCCCCGCCATAAAAAGACACAAAGAAGACAAAACAATTGATAATAGGTTAGGTTAGGTTAGAACTGTGAACAAAACAAAGCGCGAGCCGAGCGAACGAAACGAGCGTGCCGCGGCAGCGGCCGGCGAAGCGCCAGAAATAGTAATTAATTGATTATACTAAACGAACGTTATATGAAATGATGTTATGTTATATAACCATTATGTGTTTTAAATATTATACAATGTAAGTGTTATAGTAAATGTTTATTATATGAAACGTTTTATATCAAATGTTCATTATACGGTTTAAAATTATATATTTTGAATTTATATCATTCGTTGATTATACAAAATGAACGTTATACGAAATGATTTTATGTAATGTGTTGTCATATTTTGTGAGTATTATACGAAATGTTGTTATATCATATATTACACACCCCTTATCAAAAACCGACGACATTATAACGTCAAATATTAGCAGAATCAAGTCCTTGCACTGTAGAACTTGTGTATCATATCCCAGTTCCACTATTCACCAACACTTTGGATTGTTTCAGTTACCGTGCTCACACCATGAGTGGTACGCCGCTGGGCTCACCGCTGGACTCGCCGGACCCACAGCTGACGTTCTCCCTCGCCACGCTCGACTCGCAACAGCGCCAGGTATCTGCGTCCAGCATTCAAAGGCACTCGAGTCTGGCTCTCCTTCCCGCCAGCTCATATCGCTCACACCTCAATATGCTCGTAGAGGAACGTCACGAAAAAGAAGTACGAGTCAGTTTTGATGTTCGAACTAGTTCGGCCTCACCCATGAGGTCTCCGCAACCGGTTAGGGGTCCACTAAGCACGGTATGGCGAACTGCTCCGACACCCGAGACACCTTCAGCTAATCTGTCTCCAGCTGATTCCCAAACCTTCTCATCACATTTTGTGTCATCATCTAGTATTGAAAAAAATGAGGAGCGCGCCACTTCTCCGAGTGCTTTGCTAACTCCTGATGGCGGCGAAAATTACTCGGAAGCTTCTCCTTGTAGATGGGAGTCTTTTGAAGCTGATCTGGCACTAGCAGACCTTGACGTTGACCCCTCATATAAACACGCCGTAGAAGAGCGTATCTTCTTGCCTGATGATCCTCTTCTTCCCTGTGTAGCCCTCCCAGAACGGCCTACTCCTCCCGCTTATTTAGAACTTTGATCCGCGGAGTCAGATCCAGAGATAGCAGATTGCTATCCCCGGAGATCTAGAATCAGACGGAGATAAAAACTCAATGAGTCTGTGACCTTTGAACGGTGTTCTAGTAGACCTGCGGTTTTTATAGGTGATGTTTAGGAAGGATGACCTGCAGGTGCCGAATGCTTTTGTCGTGTAGGCACGCCGCGAAGAGCGTCGCGAGCAAAGTTTGTTGGATTGTTATAAATTTGCTTATAGATGAGAATAAGGTTGTGGTATAAAGTTTTTGAGAGACATATTTTCGAACATTAGCAGTATTGAAAAGAAATGTCGGTATTTTGATTATAATGAAGAACTTTTATTAAGTCTGATACCCACTTATGATATTAAAAATTTCAGTGATGTTGTATTATAATTAAATATATAACCCAACCGAGTTTTAAAGAGTCATAGAACTGAATAAACAAATGGGGTAAACAGGAGTACAACTCGCATAAGTAATAACCAAACGTGTATTGCCAATTCACCTTTTATCACATAGAGATCATTGTCAAAATGTAACTGTAGGGTACCAATATAACGATACATAAAGACTTCAAACTTAGCTCGTTTTTATAATACTTTTGCTTCTTAAGTCTTCCGTCCTTAACCTTTAGTAATTTTACTCTCAACGCTTTTTCTTTGGAAGAAATTAAATACATTTATTTTGAGGATGTCTTGGTAACCATCCGATTATGCGTTAGCGAAGAAGCTAGATGCAAGTCTATACCAAAGTACTGATGTTAAAGAGCATGAAACTATGATTTATCAATCTCTGTACATAAAATAAAGTCACTTGTACAGGTCATGTGGATATTTGGCGATCAGCTTCGCGAAATCATTATCATGTAGACACCATTGTAGATTTTATAAAGCAAATTTTGTTTTTTTTCTACGCTTTTTCATGTCTGAAGCACTTTTCGCCTAGATATAAATTATTTTTACTGTGAAAAATGGTAGTCGGTGTAGTTTTTCAATGTGGAATAATTTAGCTACTGCTTTTTGTTCTTAGTGTTATATTGAACATATTGTAAATCATGTACTAGTAAATGGTAAATATTAAATTAGTTCTTTTGCGCGTAATCGCTAGCATCGCAAAATGTTCACATAACCTATTTTCCGGGTTTTTGTATTATGTATATTATGACCTTGTTTTTCTACAAAAAGCAAACTCGTAGTTAGAATCAATAATTTTTTGATGTCTTTGGCTGTGTGTAAATTTTAATATAGTGTAATAGATTAATACGAAAACATAATTTTGAGAAACCATTTACTTATAGTTCTGGGTTCTTTGTAACATTTAAAATATAATATATGAATTTGGATGTTTATGTTTAGATCGGAACAGTATATTTCTATTATCCGTAAATAAAGTGATTTTGTCAATGGCGAAACTGTTTATTACTTTGATGCATACCCGGAAGGTTCTCTATTTTGCGACGCTAACGAGTTTTTTGACGACCTACCATTTTTCTATATAAAGTTTTATTGCTAAATTCTATTCTTACATATATTATGCTACTCACTGTAAAGGCAGCAATTTTGGCTCGTCGCATATTAAAGCACTTTTATGTCTCAATCGTTCTGTTTATCATTATTATTTGAAAACCATTACTAAGAGAATTTAAAAAAATAACTACAAGCAAATTTGTCAGTCGTCTTCTAATATATAAATGGTGAGTACGTTCAATTATTTTTACAAAATGATGTTGATCACTAAATATCCACATTGCCAATCAAGTTCAATTTGTACCTGTCATGTCGGCCATCTGAAATTATGAGCAAACATTATTATAGACGCGAAGAAGTTCAGCTGAAACACAAACTGGCGGAGGAGGCAGTAACACCGAAGGAGCACGGAGTACCAGAAGCCGAGGGTCTACTCTTCATCTGCAGAAATGGATGACACAACTTGCAGAAACTGAGGAAATGGACCCACCAGAGCCTGACATGGAGGTAATAGACACTAGAACTGGACATAAAAATCTTCCTGAAATAGAATCAAATCACTTACTTAATTTAACAGATTTTATTGGTTTTCTAAGTTTCTAAGAAACTTTTTTTGTAACTAGATGTGGAGTGTTGAAGAGCTCAGAAAAAGGTCTAGAGAGCTCAACCTCTTAGAAGTAGCCGATTTAGTGGTAAAGCATTCTGAGAATAAAGGGTCGTCACCCGGAGAGAAGAAAGAGAATGAACGTAGTCCTTCTAAAAGCAGTAACTCGGGAAGTCAGGTGTGTTCACAGCTAATGCACATGCCTTAGGTATAGTGATTAAAATTGTCTCTTCAAAATTTTCTTGTATCTTGGTGTTTCAGATTACCGTTAGAACAAGCCCTGTTGTCGTCGACACGATACCAGTTTGCAGGCAGTGCCATAAAAAGTGTTTATCTAAACCAAACAGCCCTCAAGTATCACAAAGAGAACCTTTAACTCCAAAAGAGCTGATCAAACCAAAAACCCAAGCTTCACCTCAAAACTCAAACTCCAATAAAAGTTCTAATAGTACATGTAGTGCAAATTGTGGTAATCGTAAGCCGAAAAATTTTATTTGTCACTTAGAGCGTAAAGGTGCTATGAAATTACGTCCAGAAGATGCTCCCTTTGCAGCTTTAAAAGTTATAGATTCTATAGAGCAAAGTCAAAAAATGCTCAAATCAACGTCATATGAGCTGAAAACAGAATCTCCTGTTCTAACTCGAAGTATTCACTCAAATCACAGAAGCCATACTAAAAGCCAACTGGAATTAAGGAAAGATGCTATTAGGACGCCGAGTCCTTCCTCTAGTAGTAGAAATAATAGCCCCCTTTCTACTAGTCATACCACTTGTAGTTCTATGGTTTTTAATTCTAGTTCTAATGATTTGAGAATGTCCAGTTCAAACATTGCCAATCAAGTACAATGTGTTATTGCACAAGAAAAATATTTAAATGAAGTAAAATGCGTAGAAAACATTACTCTTTCCAAGACGAAAATATCCACTTCTAGTTACCCCTCTCCTGCTTCAGCGAGGAGAGAACAAATTACAAGACAAAAGGCTGAGAACGTACTGAATAAAGTGTTAGGTATGAATATAGTAGCGAAAAGAGAAAACGTAGGTACGTGTTTAAAAACATCATCAGTTTTTTTAGAAGACGATACAATTCACGTGGATGATAATGATTTTAAATTAGATAGAGGTATGAGAAGGTCTCCTAGGATGGGTATATCTGCGGTTAGTAAAATGAATGGAGACATCAATAAGAAGACTGAAAGGACGGAAGATTTTAATGCTAATATAAATTCGAGTGAATTGGGGTCAGATGACGATTTAGAGTTGGGTCCTTTGATGTTGATGGGGCTATCAGCTATCAACCCAGCTGCTCACCTGATGCGTGTGGAACCTTTCAAGCGAGGGTCGGGAGCGAGTATATCCAGCGTAACACGTCCGGGAAGCCTTGGTCCAGCTAAATCAGAATCTCCTGTGCCTAATATTGCAGTAGTCCCACCTACACCAGACTATAACTCTGCCAATAAGACTGTAAGTTTTACGAGTAGAACCCGATACCCCATTCTTATTTTGATCATTTTCGTTTCTGAATTTATAATAAATGTTACAGGACACGCTTGTAGATGACTCCCCTGATTCCCCAGATGTCCCTGAAGACCTGCCTTACGTATCTCTCAAACGGTAAGTAAGCTTTGTCTTATATTTTTGAATAAAAATATATCAACTCGTTTTAGTACCGAATATTTTTTCAGATATGGTACGATGTCCAGCCTTGAGAGGCTACCGTCCGATGAGACTGACGATGGCAACGTAAGACTGACTGCAGAAGAGCCAGAAAGCACAAGTGCATACAATCCAGGTATACTAAACATTGTTCCATATATCATGGAGGTGAAATAAATGTTTGATATCCCCGATTGCTATCATTATTTAGACAATATTACAGTCAGTACAAAGGTTTAAAATAAATGAATATTTCTATATTTTTACAGTAGTTGGTGCAGCAGGTGGTATTATGGGCTGGACAGCAAGGGCTGGATCCTTTGTCGTAGAAAAAATGAACATATTTAGCTACACTGAAAGTGTTCCCAATTCATCTATAGCACACAAGCAACCTTCATTTTTAGAAAGGTTAGTTAAATACTATCTTTGTTTATACGAGCGTGATTTTATTATCAAATAATTGTATATAAGAGGTTATATTATCGTCTTCAATCTTCATACTGAACCTCTCAATAATACTTTCATTTCACCTACTAGGTGGAAAACAACAAACATTGGAAAAACGACATCACGATAAGTATGAGTGGGTACTATATGTTTCGTGTGTTTCATCTTTTTGTTACTCTTAGGCTATTAGAGCTAGTTTTATAAAGGTATTACAGTAAAATATTAGTGGATTAAGATTGTTCTTTAAGATATTTAATAATAATAAGTAACATAATTAGTTCGAACATTTTTATAGCTATTTCTTAGAATTTTGAAGATATTTCGTCCCGTAATTCTGCTAGAGAATATTTTTATGAAGCCATTTAAAAATAAAATAGAAAAGTGTTAGATAATCACAATTTAGTGCTAAGATATAAAATATTATTATTAGCAAATTATGGATTAAAAGTAAAAATAAAATTATCAGTCAAGTAGCTAGATTTTTAGTCAAGCAACATATATTCCGATTGTAGCCAATATTTTTGACTTTCGATTAGAATTCCAGTGTTTTTTCTACATCGTCAAGTAATTGATATTAGTAATAATAATCATTTATTCTCATATACTCATAATATTCCATTGCCATTAGATGTTTAGGAGTAAGTGATTGGAAATCAACAATGGGTGCGGAAGAAGGTACAGCAGAAACTGGTGAGGGAAGTGGCGCCAGTGGTGAAGAAGCTTGGGGTACTCCATCATCAGGGGACCTATCTGACAATCTGCAAGATTCAGAGCATGGAACGCTCTCGGTGAATATTTTTGTTATTTCAAGTGGTATAGTAACTGTAAACATGCATAGGCATGCTCTATTTGTAGGTAAATTACATCTTTAAAAAAATAGCATTAAGTTCGCAGTCAATACACAAAACAATACAAGAAGGATAATAATTGCTTCATAGTGTTCTTATATTTTTGAACAGAGAGCTTTCAATTGTTTCAGTCACCTACAAAGTCTTCATCATCCTATGCTGGTGATGATGACACGGAATTGATGATGGATGAGCTTCTGATGGCACCAACTATCACCGGACCTACCACTTTAAGGCCGCTATTACCTAGGTATTAGAGCTCAGATTACATATTAGATTGTCTCTTATTTTTAAGAATAAATAAATTAATAAAGTTATTGCAATCACACCAATTATGATCTAGCTAATAAGTAGTTTTCATTATAAAACTGTGTTATGGAAACTACATAACGGATAAAAATATACTTATATACTTCTTTTGTAGATATATACTTAATATACATAGATAAAACCCGGAGCAAAACAAATAGACATGTTCATGCACACAAATATTTGTCTTGTTCGGGAATCAAACCCGAGACCTCTGGCGCATAAGACAGGTATCCTACCCCTGCGCCAATGCTTAAGCAAAATGTTAACTGGCTATGGTTTCAAACAGGGATGTCTTCAGAAGACGACTAGAACCTCTTCTCGAAGAAGAATTTTCAGACAGTGGTAGTGAAGATAATAAAGCTACCCCCACCAACTCGGACGACCAGGTGAATATATACAACTTATAGAGCAACTAACTGAATTTAATTGTAACCCGGAGAACAGAAAAAAAAATTTTTAGAATAATATGTTCAGATAATAATGCAAAAATTTATCAAAATCTTCTCTTTGTCACAATATGGAAATTAAATAATGAAATTACTATACATTTTTACATTCCGTATTGATTAAGGAATAAGAAATTTTGATAGATTATGTAGGATAAGCTTATATTTGTCAATACTGTCCTAGCATGTCAATAATATATTACACGTAGCATGCTCGTTGCATGAAGTTATACTTGATATTACAAAACATTTAAGTTCGTTGTCATTATAAATAATTTGTATATTTTATTTTAGATGCCAAGTCCTATAAATTTCGTTCAGTCTGTTTTGCTAACAACTTTTAGAAAAACTTATACCATAAAGGATGTATAATTGTGCAGATTTGGTAGTTTTGACTATAGTCGTATCGCACTTAAGTAAAAGAGATCGCTATCAAAATTTAAATTTGATTTGAAGCAATGATATTGGCAGTTGCGCGTAGCCTGTAGCTAGGTTGAATCTCACATTGTGACTGGTCCGCTGGTGCGGCGCTTGGCGCAGGGCAGCGGGCATGGTGCTGACGACTGCTGCGCCGCGCCGCACCTACCGCCCTCTGCTTCAGAAACAGGTGAGTCGAAACTGGGTGAGTTACCTAGACGACATAAATATCTATAGCCACACCTGATTTAGATTTTCTTGAAATAAAACCACTTTTTACGCATAGGTTATCTTGCTCAAAAACAATATTACATTTAATGATCACACTTTATTAAAAAAAAAATTAAGAATAAAATTAGTCAATTCTTTGTTTTTTACATGCTCATTTAAAAAAATGCTTCCAATTTTCGTGTCATTATTCCTCGGTCAAATAATTTATATCATTGCTTATCCTAACTTATTATTTTAAAATTCATCAAGATCATTTAAATAAGTATTCATAAAATACAACACATAATTATACTAACAGAATACATGTTGACAGCATAATGGACGTCTTGAATTATATGAGGTGAGAAAGACAAAGATGTCTTCGACCGTTAATAATAGTAATAGGTTAACTTACTTCATACAAACTCACACATCATAAAAAAAAAAAAATATTTATTGTGCATGATTGCATGTCAATAAATTTGACTCTACGACACAGGTGTTAGTAAATTTAGTTAAATTGTTATTATACAAAACGCCTTTATTATATTGATGTACCCTAGCACGATTTTGTTATTAACTAAGTAGAATAAAGCACTTCACAAAGTTTTCATGAAGTTATCGTTACAACCAGTCCTAACACCTTAATTGCCTTTCATGACACCTTTTGTGATAAAAACAAAAAAGAGTGCAAATTATATTAATTTCAAGACAGACAACAGGTAACTAGAACACGGATACTATCATTGACACGGTAAATTGTACTTTGTATCGTTTACTGAAGGATGGTATTTCCACAGAAGCAGGGGGCGGGGGTGCGGGAGGCGTTCCAGTTGTTGGAGAGAAGCCAGATGGTGGCGGCGGGTCCGAGCTGAGCCCCGACCGGACACCCACCAACGAGGTGCCTTCGATGCCCTTACAATCTGGTGAGGGTTCACGTAACTTACCAACTTTACTTACCTCTGTATATTTCTCAAAAGCTTTAGTATGCCACAATAGCCTGCCTTCACACTACGTATAATAATTGCGTGTACTGACATTATTTAAGTAAATCATAAATAACATTCTTTAGTTTGTTCGTTACCGCTGTGCACCTTCCCGCCTACACGCGCGTACCTAATGAGGTGCACAGTGGTAACGGTCAAACTATAGTAAGAAATATCAATAGTTGTTGTTAAAGGCTTCGCTTATTAACTATTTTCATAACCAAGCTGCATTTTGCTGTACACTCTTTCTATTCTCTCTCTTACTAGAAATATACTTACCTTGTAGAGACAAATTTTGAGACTTGGTTAACTAACATCTTCAAGCGATCTATTGATACAACAAATGTCATCTGATTATTATTTTTTTCGTTCGTCAGTTTCAAAAGAGTGTGCGGAGGTGCGGGCCGCTGCTGGTGCGGCCGCTCGTCGGGGCTCAGCCAGCTCGGCAAGCACGCCCTCCACACTCGAGCGTACCACCATCCACAACCCTACACCGCACCAGACTCTCTCGCCGGGTAACCTTGACTAACTTAAATATTAAGTTGATAAAGATCCTACACCGCATCAGGCTCTTCCGCTAGGTTACCTTGATTATGCTTAATGCACGTAAAGCTGATCCCTCCTTAATTCTTAATTCGTCGTAAACCGTGCACAGACTGCTATACCTACTCATAGTCAGTCTAATATTTCAGCCTAGTTTTCAGCCTATTTTTTGTTAGCTTAATAGAGAGGACCTTTTTAAGAAGTAAAGATAATGTTGGCTAAAACTGTTTAAATGTTTCCTCTGTGTGTATGTACGTAACTGAAATCCTCCTAAACAGCTGGACCGATTTAAATGAAATGTTTTGTGTGTCTTCAGGTGGATTCGAGAATGGTTTAGAATTTATAATTAGACCCGATAGGTGGCATTCTGTCGATAAGGCGGTATGAAGTTCGCCGGATCAGCTAGTACTTAATTAATTAAATACTAAGTAAGAATTTGACCAAAAACTTGATAGATAGCGTTACAGAAAAAGTTCGTAAGTCACAAAACCATAAAAAATTTAAGTCTACTAAAACACGAAGTTATTATTTATTCTTGATCATAGCTTCAGAGCCAGCACCAGCTGTGGAAGACCCCTCACAACAGGGAGAGGAGAAGGTGCCGACGCCGGAGGAGCGGCTCAGTCCTCGAGCGGAGATGAGGCTGGCTCTGGATCAGGGGAAAGACATGCTAGCCGACCAGGAGGTGTCTTGGGTAACGTTACTGTTAAACCTAACCAAACTAGAAGAGTATTTTCAATTTATTCGGACTACTGAAATCTCTATGATTGAATTTAATTTGATGAAAGCAAGTTTGTAGTCGTGATCTTTTGAAATACAAAGTTGTTTCATTATTTATTTGAACATTAGGATCAAAAGCAACGAAATTTTTTCATAAAGCTTTTGAGTGCCACGGTTTTCTATAGAAGACAAACGTTTTTGTGTTCTAAACGCCACTACTTTATTATAAGACAATATCTATCTAATAATTTATTTTGATGTTTTTTAGAAAAGACAAAATAAAACAACAAAATAAATTATTAGATATAATAAAGTCTTCTAATAAAGTCATGGCGTTTAGAACACAGAAACGTTTATTTTCTATAGAAGACCGTGGCACTCAAAAGGTTAATAAGATTAAAAGCGAAAAATGAACATTTCTGATGATGATATCGTATATTGTAATTTGTAAATGCATGCTGTATTGTTTTCAAACCCAGAGCAGTACTTATAAATTCAAAATGCTGCCAATAATCTGGCAATCAGGGTGATCATAGAATATTGCAATTTGGCTACAGCAGGGTGGAGGGTCCGACCCCTGGTCGTTTCGCACGGCGTGCCAGCGGTCGCTGCTGCGGCGCGTCGCGAGCGCCGACGCGGTGACCCTGTGCCGCGCGCACCCGCGCCGCACCGCCCCGCATACTACTTCGCACAGTTCTGTATATGCTTGGAAGGGTAAGAGTATGGACACTTTAAAGGACATCATCCGGGCTTCATACATTTTTGGTCCAAATGTGAATTCCGGCCCAGGAAAAAAGTGCTTTATTCTTATAGAACTCGCCCCTTGTATCAGTTCATATTAGGGCACAAAGCTGTAGCACCACTGTACTTGGAGTTATTTGACTTTTTCATGAGTGAATTAATTAAAACAAATGAAATACCCTGTGATTACTTAGCTCGATTACTAACCTGTACCCCTAGTGTAAGTTTTTATGTCAAAAAACGCAAACTATCGTGAGTGCGTATTTATGTCAATTTGTATGAAAACTGTATCAGCGCCTCTAGCGGCGAGTAGCGCGCTTATATAGTTTTCATACAAATTGACATTAATACGCATTCGAAATAGTTTGCGTTTGCTTGACATAAAAACTTACACTAGGGGTAAAGTACCCCGAGTGTAAGTTTTTATGTCAAGCAAACGCAAACTATTTCGAGTAGGTATTTATGTCAATTTGTATGAAAACTGCATAAGCGCGCTACTCGCCGCTAGAGGCGCTGATACAGTTTTCATACAAATTGACATAAATACGCACTCACGATAGTTTGCGTTTTTTGACATAAAAACTTACACTAGGGGTACTGAACTACAGGCTATGACACTTGTTTTAGTACCTAATTCATTTATTTGAAATCATCGTATTTTCGGGTACAATGATTCATTTATTGAAGTTATTTCACTTAGGATAATGTAAAATTAAGTTACAGCTTTGGTGCCATAACAATAAATGTTAGATCTATCAGAATCACACCTTTTAGTTTTTTGGCCAGCACTTTCAAATTTGGACCAAAATAGATGATGTCCTTGAACGTTACGTTGTGGGTGAGAAATTGGATGGGAAATCGAATTCTTAACTACTGTATCAAAAGCTTATTTTCATTTAGTCGATCTTCCACACCCCGGGTACGAGACTCGGGGTGTTGAAGATTTCTGTAACTTATGCCATAGGGGCCCACATGCGAGGAGCCGTTTTTAGTAGTCCGCGCATACAGGGTGCAACAGATTTTGGAATGGCATGAATTTTTCTTATAATTTTGTCGACTACAAATCTAAATCTAAAATTAAATTATCGACTTGTAACTCTCATTAGTCGTTTCCTGGCCTGCGGGAAGTGCTGTATAACGAACGACCGAGTTATTGACCAGTGAAAATTATCCATTACAATGATAGCAAATGTCAACTCAGTAACTGCCCCCTGATTCACAAACCGTCGGAAACGAAATCGGATTCGAATTCTGTGCTTTGTCTTTGTCTTTGTCTATTATATAGTGAGTAACAGAGACAGTGTATACATTCCGCTGTCGGGAGCGTTTCCGATGGTTCGTGAATCAGGGAGCAGATCAACTAACTTCAGTAGAGTTCCTACAGTAACTTTAGAGTACTTATAATTAAAAGCTAATTTTTCAATTAATATAGATAATACACCAGTAAGCGATTACAGTATTCATATAAAATACTGCCAAATCCTATTGCATTACATGTTCAAATTGTTCATGAATGAAAATTATGATTCAATCTCTTAAGCTGCCACAGCATTGGTAACACTGTAAACTGTAGCAGTTTTTTGCAACTCTGATAAATAGACACTCAAATATATATGCATTTACTAATGTTCATTCATTCATGTGTATTGTACTATAAAGTCTTTATTTGTATACTATTTTCATAAAGTTCCAGAAAGCGAAACGAAAATTATGGAGATGGAACAAATGGCACGAGTGGAAGCTCAGATGATGCGTTCGCGGACGCGCTCTCTATGCCAGAACGGGAAGATGTGAGTCCAATTCCTTCTGTTTCAAAGAATAAAGCTAAGTAAATTCTAAACGATTTCGTTTACTGGGGATACCGCTTCTTTGAAATACGAGTTTCAATAACCTTTTTAAACTTTATTGGTCATTATCACTTTAATCATTACAAAAAGCGGGGTTTTACCATGTTTTGATCTGTTGTCGAGTCCCTGATATAACGACACAGTACAGCAACTGATTGACTCGCTCGAAGCATGGTAACAATCTAGCTTTTTGTGTTCAATCAATGAGGTTCAAACTATGATTTAATAACCAAAGTAAACTTTCATCGATTCTATTCTTTCTATCTTGTCTTTCAGAATGGGTTTCCTCCGGCGTCGCGCGTCATCCGATAGCCCCCGCCGCGAGCCGCTGCTGCTGGGCAGCTCGGCCCGTCCGTTCTCCCCGCGCCGCACTACTGTGAGCAACAACGGCTATTACAAGATTTGCTTTGTCAATGGCTATGTGTAACGCACGCACCACCAGCTTCTATGTGCCAATGCCAACCAGCTGGATTTAAACCTTCCACTCCTGATAACTCTTTTATAACGAAAGATTTTCAGCCCAAATTGATTTTCATAAACATTTTAATGTTAATAGCCATTTTAATATTGGAGTTTTACAAAAGCTCACTCGTGTTGTTCGTGTCAATTGAGTGTTGTTTAATGAAATTTAGTAAAATTATAACACCACTGCCCTACTTTATTGTGGAATAAAATAATTCGTTTTGTAAAAATGAAAAGAGTAAAGCGTGAAAATGAATAATATATCGAGAAAATTATCTTTAAAAAGTTATGATATAATACTATAAGTTTAAAACGAATATGTAGTGAGATTGTGTGTGAAATTTTAGAGAATGTAAATGGCCAATGAAATTGCCTTTTAAATAATGAATCTTTTAGAATTGTTATAGAGTAATGAAAATTTAGAAAAAAATCTCTCATGTTTTTGACAAGTATATATACGCATAAGACGTTCTCTAAATAATTATTGGTAAAATTGTTACTTGACTTCTAAAATCTTTGATACTAAAGATTCATGTCAATTGTTCTGTCCTTTTGCTTATATAAATTAGTCTTAAAAGTTTAAATCCAGCTTTCGGAATAACGCTGATTACCTTGGTTTTGTTTATTATTGGGTGAACTGATCTGTCCATTTTGATTGGAACGGGTGTTCTTGAAAATATATTTTTAACAAAGTTCATTGCGCTTTTCATTCTTCATCCCTCATCCCGCAGCTGCCACCCTTCCCTGAGTTTCATTTCTCCTTAGTCTTTACGCTATTGTTCTATGATTTATTTATATTAATATGCTCTTACTGTTTATTATTTGATAGCTCACACGTTTCGCAATACAGTTCAATCTAAAAGCGTGTTTAAATAACGCAAATTCACCACTTTTTTGTTCGAATAGCGTTAGACACTACCTGAACACATAAATACCTAGACAACATAATATCCTACTTTGTGTTCAATGTAATATTTTGCAGGAGAAAAATCTCGACAAAAGATTCTGGAAACAAGTGACCAGAAGAAGACAATCATTGGGCTCAATAAGCCAAATATAAACTGTAATTTAAAAGGAAATGCAAAATGGTGTTCATGTTTAAAAGTATAATGTAGAATTAACTGATGAGTCTTGACTCTGTAATAAGTAGCTAGCAATTTGTGTTTCTGAAGTGAAGAAGCGTTAGAATTGAGTGATTGGTAACCTTACCAATGGTGATTCGAAAATGGTTGCAAGTGAAAAAATTGTATTTGATGTGAGTGGAGAACTATTTCAAAATAGACTGCCAAACGATGCCAGAGGTGTAAATGTAATGCCAAATAAACTTGATCAAATTGACGAACGGGACCTGTCGACTGTACTTCATATCGTAGATAGAAGAAACAAATAAAATGTTCTATGTACATTAGTAATTATAGATTTAGATCAAGTGTTCGACTATAAGTTGTAAATACTCAAGGAGCGGTTCAAAGTTTCTCTAAGTAGTTGTACAGATAAAAATCTAGATTCTTGTTTTTACTGAGGCTTTTTAGAAGATAATGACTAGAAATCTGTGGGGTACTGTTTTTGCTAACTATCGCTGTTGATAGGTGACGAATGAAATGTTAACTGTTTTTCTGAATAGCACTGTTGTAATTTTAATATCCTTTCTGGTTGTAAATGTATTTACGTCCATTTTTATGTCGTAAAATGATCGGAGCTTAATTTTTATGTCGCACTTTTCAGATGAATCTGATTGTCTTAAAACAATTATGAATTTATTCGTCTATCGTAAGTAGGAGACGCTTTTTTATCAATGTATCAATTAAAGAAGTGGCTATTCGTGATTTTAATGTAATTTTGTAGGATCATGTTAAAATTGTACGATTGAATCGAATTTATTAATTTTTAAACCATATTTAACAGTTTTTTTTTGTATATTTAAAATTATTTCGAAACATTAAAATAATCTTCTAAAAATCGTCCATACTTTTATTTCTATCATATTTTATAAGTACGAATTATTTAGGAACTTTGGGTTATGATTATAAGCAATATTAGGCAACTACCTAATTTGTTTAACAATAAATAAAACCAGTTTCCAATTGTTATGTTACGTATATTTTGATTATTATTATCAAAAATACAATTTTTCTTGTTGTAAATCCAAAATAAAATATAAGTAAAAACATATCTGTCATTTAGCACCACGGTTGACAATCATCAAATATTAGATATTAAAATGTTATTAGAAATGAAAGAAATGTTTATGTTTATTGGAGACTACAAGGCGTATAAAGTAAACTATGTTTTTTTTATAGACAATGGCAATAATAAGATTGGTTTATTTAAGTGTTATAAAAAGTCTCCAAATAAAAAAAAGCTTATATTAAATTAATTAATTGAGCACTCTTGCACCGACCCGTCTCCCTTCAAACCCACACTATTTCTCACATAGCAATAGAGGCAAGAAATTTCAGAAAATAAATAAAAACAATATTCTCCAACTAAAAAAAATTAGCTACAACTTGCCTAAACTGCTAGGTATTCACAACACTCAAATATATTTGATTTATTTATTTTATTTATTTAATATGTACAACTAATGAAAGCAATCAACTAAAAAATACATAAGTACATCATTGAATTTAAAATTAATTCGTTAGATATTTTAAAGCTTAATATCTATCATCGACAAGCGTTAAAAAGTAAGAAAAACTAGAAAGCTCACATTACAATTATTATTAACTGAATTATTTATATTATATTTAATTATTTAGCAATGTACATAACAGGTACTTAGTATAACTAAGCCAGAAACCAGATGAATAAATCATTTTGGCACGGACATTTAGTACTTAACGCTCTAAAATGTTTCTGCTGAGTGTACCCTATATACTACACCACAGAATAATACCTACTACAAGTATTTCATCTTCATATAAAAGGGCGGAATGTGGGGCGAATTCCATCGCTGCAGCTACCTGCGGCATTAGCAGAGACGATGCTGAATAAACTTTTTTCTATTTTTAATTATATCATTCTCTTTCGATATGATCTGGAAGGATTTTAGTAAGTATGCGATTGATACCAAGAGAGAGCGAGAGATGGAATACTGATAGGTTGTATTTATTCTGTGACTACACTATTCGTAAATCACTATTATAATAATGGAAGGTTAACAAATGGTAAATTATTTATTTTTTAAGTAAGTATAAAGTAAATGTTCTAATGTAAAATTAGTGGGTTTTTACTTGAGATTTTATGTTTGTTTACGACTATATTAAAAATATTGATAAAATCGAGAAATGGAATGTAGGTTTAAACTTAATTCAAAGGGCAGTGAAAATATCACTTGTTGTCTGAACAATCGTAAAGCAGTTTTATACTTTTCATTATGCATAATTATCAATTTCTTATAATGTAAATAAAACATAATTGTTCAACAATTATTATACTGCATACATATGGCCTTTTTATATTGCATTGTATTGAACTATAATAAAATAAACTTTGTAATCAGCGCCATCTACCAACAAACTATGTTACAATTATGGCCTATTACTAGCTCGCACTAGTTACATCTATGGGATCATTCAATAAGTTCTGCATCTCGCATAGAGGTTTTGACTCGATTTTTGTTCTTTTAATATTTATCTTGGTCATGCCATTCTCTTGAAGACGCTTGGAAAGTGCGTACTTCAGATGATGTGAAGGTTGATAAACCTTGCGGACCTGAAATAAATATAAAATATTAAAACACTAAAATCTAAAATACCTATATTAAAAGTAACAGTTTCTCCAACTGTATTGATCTACCCCCTGATTCACGAACCGTCGGAAACGCTTCCGACAGCGGAATGTATGCACTCTCTTTGTCACTCACTATAGACAAAGACAAAAACACAGAATTCCATTCCGATTCCGTTTTCGACGGTTCGTGAATCAGGGGGCTGATTCCAATTTCGATTGATTTATTTTTCATCAAATGATTCCCAGAAAAGGGTGGCGATCAAATCAATGACCAAATGCGTCAACACTTGAGTCTATGGCGAAAAAGTTGAGACAACAAAAAACATTTTGTGAACTGCTAGCGAACACAGGCCTCTCTGTGATATAATGGATGGATCAAGTGCTCCATAAATGCTAAAACCCACTAACTTAAGGTGGGAATCTCTGGGTGTTAACGACAGCTACAGTGGTGACCAACAGTTATATGTGGTTTCCAAAACTATCTTAAAGCTTGACATAATTATAAAAGAATAATAAAAGTTTTTAAGGAAAGGACACATTACGGTTCATAAAAAATCCAGAATTCTTAATGTTATGAATGAATGTTTATCTAGGTGGACCGATGACCCAGCGAAGATTGTGGGACGCCATCGGCTGCAAGTTACTCTCAGCTGATTTAAGAAGGAGTGCAGCAGTGGACTTCTAAAGAGGTTATTACATCATCCTGAATAACGGATCCGATATATAGTCGTTCCTGAATTCTGACAAAGAGGTTATTACACCTAGTTAGGATCCTAATTTAGCATACATCGCTTGTTTTGATTGCATCACTTGCTAAAACTGAGCTCAAGGAAAGCAATGTATGCTTAATTAGGATCCTTAACTATCCAATACTTAGGATGGTGTAATAACCTATTTCAGGATGATGGTGATGATGATGAATAGTGTATAGCCTACCTCTGTTCCTGCGAGTGGGCGTGGGCGTGAGGTCGTCGTCGGGCGCAGCCCAGTGTTCCACCACCTCGGTAGCGGAGCGCGCTAGTGACGGCTGGCTCGCCGACCGCGCTAGGGACCGTCGTGACCACGATCTGCGTATGGGACAACGTATTGCTCTTATACAGGATAATTTTTTTATCAGTGCACAAATTTTTAGGATCGACTCAGAATCGGTAAGTGAACAACTTTCTCCTAGAAACATAGGTCGAAATATGCCAAAAAATTTTTGACTCTTCATACAAATCGGACTGATCACGTGATCGATTTAGTATGGGAAGTCCAAAAATTTTTGTCGTATTTCAACCCATGTTTCTAGGAGAAAGTTGTTCACTTACCGATTCTGAGTCGATCCTAAAAATTTGTGCACTGATCAAAAAAAATATCCTGTAGATAGTAAATAGGTCACTACCTAAAATTGTACCTTGAGGTATACCAGTGGGAACAGAAGATTGAGTCATGGAACGTTAGTTACTACCTATGGCAGCAACACTTAAAAGTTTGCTGTGTAATTTTAATTAATTAATTTTATTAGTAATTCTCTTTAAATTTCCAAATAATTTGTTATAATTAGCTTAATTACGTATTAAATAACAAGTGGAAGTGTTATCAGCAAGTTTAATGAACAAACTTTTGAATTAAAAGCGAGGAAAAATTGACCCAACTGTCAATCAAGAAGACGATACTAATTCAAATTGAAAAGATATAAATACTGTGGACTGCTTCTACTTAAACCTGGGGAGTATTGTTTTCATAATTTACATCACTCACATTGCATTCTCAGACCAATAAAACTTATATTACCGACAAATACATCTTGACAATCTTGATAAGAAACTAACTAACCAACTTATAACTCAATGTAATCAACTAGGTATTTGTACTTAGTTGTTAATTTTCAATAATTTGTTAGACCAACAACTTACCTATATGCTATTATCAACAACAAGTGTTTTCTGATTAAGAATATCATTTGTTTGCATTGTGTTACCTATAGTTAACATTCAATCTTTTAAAATATATAAGTAGGTAGTTAATGTTTGACATAAATTAGACTAAGTTATTACAGGTTTTGCCATCTCCCTTACAGCCTGAATTACTACTTGCAGTATTTAAATTTCTTGTAATAAAGTGAGAAAACTATAAAGAACACTTTTTGAAACCTTAATTGAGTTCAAAATACCTACCCTCATATTTTGTTATTATTTTAGTTAGGTATTGATCATCACTTTTAAACTCAACTAACACACAAGATTTGAATGCCAAATTGGTTTCACATTCACTGTACACTAATTTTCATTACTAGTACAGAGCTCACTTTCAGTGAGCAACGTCACAATCCATTACGATTTGGCATTGTTGACAACCTCTCTTTACTTGACAAACTGTGGAAGTAAAGCTGACGGTGACCACTACTGTCACAGACATTCACCTTACTGCTACACTTTCCAAACACTACATCTATACAGAGACATCCAAATCATTTCAATTAAAGATTGTGAAACTAGTTTGTAACTTGAATCTTAAGATATTTCTACATGGTCAAATAAATTAACAGAATACCACAGAAAGGCTTAAGTACCTCAACCTACTTTAATAAAAGTTAATTTTATGGTGACATCAGCTGTCACCAGTAGCTACTACTTATAACAAATTTGTCTTATAACAAATTTGTCATATTCATTAATAATTTAGTACAATAAACTTTAATTTAACAACGCACACTATTTTTAAATTGGTTTGCCTCACTTTATATTGCACAAATTAAAGTTGATGGTGACATTTATATCTACTTAACATTCTTTAATAACTTTATTGTTATTCACTACAACTGACACTCTTAATTATTATTTAATTTTTTAACCGCTCATTGTATACAAAATAATAAATAGAAAAGGTAGTTCAAAATTATCTTTTACTAATTATTAAGATAGATAAATCTGTAATTCAAAGCTTTACTGTAATCAGTTATTGATCACATTTGTATATATTTCAGAGGTAGTTACCTAGAACCTTAATAAACAATTATGATGACCCGGAGGACAACGGCAAAGGATGTGGAGCTACAACTTAAGAATACTCTGCAGGATCTGAAGGCAGCCAAAGATCTCAATGAATCTTTAATGAGGGAAAGAGAGGAAAGTGAGCAGGAGATTTACAAGAACATTACCCGCAATACTCAGCTTAAGAATGAGCTCGCTGAACTTCACATTAAATACTCAGAAGTCGTACACAAGTGTAACCAAATGCAAGACTTTATTGAGTCTTTTAGGGCTTGTTCTGATACTCATGAACAGGCATTGAGTCGCATAACAGACCTGGAAATTAGTCTCTCCCTTGCCCAGAAAACAGTACTAGATTTAGAAAAAGAAAATAAAAGTATATTAGAAGATAAGCATTCTCAAAGCCTGTTTAGTGAGTTAACGCTATGTAATTCGGCAGCACTTGATAATTCAACCTCGGAATGTGTCAACTATGTGGATAAACCATTCTTTAGTAATTATACTATTTGTGGCTTTAGTAGCGGAAAGAAACTAAAAAAATATATTAAAATTAATAGATACATTAGGAAAACACAAAAGTTAATTAAAAGACAAAATTATTATAATAAGTACAGTCACTTAAAGAGAGAACGTAAGGTACTTTTAGAACAATTAAATATGATAAACATGGAAACATGTAATAAAAATAAAGAAAGTGAAATGATAGGTAGTCAAATAGGTAACAAAATTGACAATTTGGAACTATCACTAAGGGAAATGTACACTAACTTGTGTGAGTTTTCTCACAAGCAACTAAATAATCAAAAAATGGCTGCCTATGATATGATTGATCTTTGTAATTTTAATTCAGACCGGTTTGAATCGCTAGGTAAAAAACGCAGCTGCAATTGTACCAAAGTGAGCAACAATTTATGTAAAACTGATACATTAGGTCGGGCTGCTCAGGAGGTTTATATACCAACAAACTCTGACACCTCTAACAATCCCGATAGTATATTACTGAATAATGAAAATAACCCACCTACAAGAATAAGTAACGCTAAAACAATTATGTTCTGCGATGAGATTGGGAAGGGCTTGGGCCAATTAATCCAGAAACATTCTAAGGAAAGTGTTACTAATTATTGTATGCCTGGATCAAGCATAAATGAGATTATGAAAGTAATTGTAAAAAAATCTTATAGTGAAAACACAAACTTGATTGTTTTAATCGGGAATAGAGATAGTATAAACAAAAACCATTTAATATCATACTGTAACTCATTATGCTCTCTAAATGTTAGAAAAGTTGTTATGTTTACATTTCCCTATAGTCAAGGGTTTTCACAATTAGAGAATAAATTGAGATATAATCTTAATTTAACATTAAGCACAATAGCATCTCATAATAGTCAGATACAAATAATTGACATAAATACCCTGTTATGTAATCTTAACTTGACGAAAGATAAATACTATCTGCATAATTATCATAAGCGACAAATAGCATTATCGCTATCTTTTTATTTTAATCAACTAGCCAACAATCTGGCTACTCTAACTTCTGCTTCTTTTGAGCAGCTAAAATGTGACATTTCTAATTCAACTTTGGAATCTGTTCCAAATAATTCGATTCTTTTGAATCCAAATACTGACATGGTTAATTTAAATTACCATTAGAGACAACGGAGGCATACTCTAGCCCAGTATTGACAAGAGGAAGGCCTAAATGTTTAAAAATAGTACACCAGAATATCCAAGGCTTTTCTGCTGGCAAAGACCTAGAAATAAGTTTATTTTTAAATTGTGAAAATATTGATGTGTTATGTGTTACTGAACATTGGTTAAAAGAATATGAATTATTGTTAAATTTGGATAATTATAGTGTTGTAAGTTCATTCAATAGAAAAACTGCAGTAAGGGGGGGTTCTTTAATAATTTTACCTAATAACACACAATATAAAGAGCGAAAGGATATAGTATCCCTCTCTGTTGAACGAATTTGTGAGATATCATGCGTGGAACTTGAACAAATGATTATAATCTGTGTATATAGCCCCCCTGGAGCAAATTACACAGTCTTTGAGTCCACTATGGAGGATGTTTTGAAAATATGCTGTCGTAAGAATAAAAAAATTGTAGTTTGTGGAGATTTTAATATAGACATCTTAGATATTAAATTAGCACAACTCTCCAGTAAATTCCTTAATCTTTTTAAATCATTTAATTTGCTTCACACTTTTAATGAACCAACGCGAATTACGCCAACATCGGCTACTTGCTTAGATAACATCTTTTCCAACTGTAACTTAATTGAGAATTCGGTAATTAATATTATTAAATCCGACCACAGTGGACAACTAGCTTCTTTTAAGCACTATAATGTTACTCCTAAACGCGAAGTAATTTGCAGGCCAATACCGAAACGTGGTATTACTAAATTTAGAAATAATGTACAAGATAAAATTCAATGTTTGCCAGCTTCTGCTGACGCTAATAACTCTTATCAATCATTATTTGATATTGTTGAAAAAGAATTTAGTAACAATTTTAAACAAAAAGTTATAAAGTGTAATGATCGTAAGAAGTTCAGTGACTGGGCCACACCTGGTATTTATAATAGCAGAAGAAAGTTATTTGAACTCTATGCCCAAAAAACGACTTCCTGTGATCCTAGCTTCATTGAATATGTCAAGAAATATTCAAAAACATTTAGGAAAGTATGTGCTCTGGCAAAATCTAGGTATATTTCAAATAAAATTAAATCATCTGAAAATAAAATAAAAGCTACCTGGAGTATTATAAACCAAGAAACTGGCAAAATAAAAAGCAAAATTAATTCATTAAACTTAAAAATTAGTGATCAGACTTTTGAATCAGATATTGAGGTGGCTAGTGCTTTTGAAGGTTACTTTGCTCGAATTCCGTTAGAAACTACTAGCAGACTTAACTCTTGCCCCAACACCGCTGTCTCTCTTATGGAATCTAGTGTGAACAAGTGCCAGGAAACATTTAGTTTTAGCTATGTCACTACCGAAGATATTATTAAAGCATTCAAAGCAATAAATATTAAGAAAACAGAAGATCTCTGGGGCATATCTACAAGTATCATCAAATCAATAATTGATGTGATAGCTCCATCATTAGCAATAATTTTTAACCAATGTATAAGTGAAGGGGTCTTTCCTAATTTAATGAAAAATAGTAAAATAATTCCTCTGTTTAAAGCTGGTGACAAAAGTGACCCAGCAAATTTTAGACCTATATCCATACTACCAGCAATAAGTAAAATATTTGAGAAATTAATTTATGCTCAACTTTTAGAATATTTTAAATTAAATAGTATACTGCATGAGAAACAGTTTGGTTTTTCAAAAGGTAAAAGTACAACTGATGCTGGGGTTGCATTTCTAAAACATGTACTTGATGCCTGGGAGGACAAGCAGGATGTAATCGCTATTTTTTGTGACCTTTCCAAGGCATTCGATTGTGTTGATCACCAAACACTATTAAGGAAGTTAAAACATTATGGTGTTTCTGAAATGTCAGTAAGCCTTATGCATTCATATCTGTATGAAAGAACTCAGAAGGTAGTTATTAATAAAACTGAGTCTACCGGAGCTCCCATTACTATGGGCGTACCCCAAGGATCAATATTGGGCCCGCTGTTGTTTTTAATATACATAAATGACCTTCCTTACTACGCGAAGAATTTATGTGAGACAGTGCTATTTGCCGATGATACATCTCTAGTCTTTAAAGTAGATAGAGGTGATGACTGTTCTGACGAAGTAAATAGTGCTCTTTCAAAAGTGTCACATTGGTTTAATAGTAATAATTTATCATTAAACTCAAAGAAAACTAAGTGTTTAAAATTTTCGTTACCTAATGTAAGACAAGTTGATTTTCATATAAGACTAGACGGCGATATGGTCGAATTCATTAACAATACAAAGTTTCTAGGTATTATATTAGACTCGCGACTACAATGGGATCCTCATATCGAAGCCTTGGCGAGTAGACTCAGTTCGGCCGCATTCGCAGTAAAGAAAATAAGGCTCTTAACCGATATTGAAACGGCTAGAATAGTCTATTTTAGTTATTTTCATAGTGTTATGTCCTACGGCCTTTTGTTGTGGGGCTCAGCCGCTAACATCCAAAGTATATTCGTGCTCCAAAAAAGGGCTATTCGCGCCATGTACAACCTCCGATCGAGAGATTCTTTAAGAGATCTATTTAAAGAAATAAACATTTTAACTGTTGCAGGACAATACATCTATGAAAATATTATTTATGTGAAAAAATATTATAATACATTTGTAAAGCAGAGCGATATTCATCGCTTTAACACAAGAAATAAAGATAAACTTGTCGTTCCCAAGTTTAGGCTAGAAAAATCCAGAGCCTCATTTCTGGGGAAAAGCATATCCTTTTTTAATAAAGTTCCACAGCATATTATTGAACTACCATTGCATAAATTTAAATGTTACATTAAAGAGTCGCTGATGAGCAAAGGATACTATAAAGTAGACGATTATTTGAATGACCGCAATGCATGGTCATGATGTAACACATAACATAATCACTGTTTAAATTGATGTATTTTTATACTAAGCAATTGTTGTATTAGTAACGATATGTTTTTTTTTGTAAATGTCGTTACCTAACTAAGAAACGCTGGCAAGTTTCTTGCGCCCATTCTTCTTGTCAGTTAAAAAAGTCTTGAATGGGTGGTAGGAAAATATTGACGATTCATAAGTACATATTTATTATGTCTAAGTGAATAAAGAATATTTTTATCTTATCTTATCTTTATGTTACTTATCTGTCTGACGATCATAAGAACGAAGAGGAGACTTCATAAAAACTGGAAAATTAAGTGATAGTGCTAAGAGCGTAGGTGACTGTCGAAATTGAGCTTGAAGGTATACACCTCTAAATTTTAATTAGTACAAAGATTTTAGGAGCTGATAGTTTCCATCAATAGGAACAATTTTTACCATAGGTCCAACCACGGAATCAGCTGTTCCATATAAAAGTACAACATCAACTCGACTAAAATGTATGGAGCTGATTTTTTTTTCGCGATTCCGTGAATGGCCCCATAGTAAAAATTGTTCGTATTGATGGACACTATCATCCCCTAAAATCTTTTTACTAATTAAAATTTAAGGTGTATACAACGTGTTATTGTATTATCCGAAAACCACAAACATCCCAACAAAGGAGATTTTTCAGTTTTGTATGGAGCCTAGGCTAGGACTTTGTACACTATACCATAGGCAAGCAAAAGATAAATATAATAACTGAAAACTAATTATATCGCAATAATCTAACGCGTTTGATGGTACAAAAGCATTATCTAGTCTTAATAATTATGCAACCCCAATTCAATATGGCGGTAAAATGTCACACTAACATTAAAAAAAGGTTCACATTGACAGATTATCATCAGTCGTCAATGTCATTGTTTTTTCGTACAGAAACATCAAAGTTTCCGAATATGTTTGCCAGTGTGACCATGGATGGCAAAGAATTTTTATTTTAAAGTTTATTTTTGTACCATTTATCCAGAAAGACAATGAGAATTTGAATATTTTATTTGACTTTACTATATTTTTTACTATTAGTACGAATAGTGTACAATGTCCTAGCCGAAAATGAAAAATGTCCTTTATTTTAATAAGTAGGTAACTAATTCCAATGAAAAAGCTTCCAAGATATTATTGGTGCTCATAGGTCTCCATAACTTGGTGACAGATTTTAAGCTCTACTATGAAGTAAGAGAACAAGTGACGGATCGCGCGCGTATTGATAAATATGCAGTAGACACAAACATTTTTAGAAGCGGCAAAAAATGAAAAAAAAGCAACCCCTATCAAAAATGTGTGGAACTACTCTCGATTCTGAACAAACTATTTTCTCAGTTTCGCTAAAAGTATTAAGGCGCTACTCGGAAAAATATGGACTTTTTGATTTAAAACTATAGGACGGTTACAGTTGTTACAAACCTGGTAATAAGATATATTTTTCTTCATTCCTTTATCTAGATTCGTATAGTTTCAAAAACACGATTTTATGATTTTGCCTCGACACTTTTTCTTTTCGAAAAGACCTCTAAAAATACGAAAAGTCAAGATTATTCTTAAATGGGGTTTCTTACAGTATTGGAAATTGGTTTAATTAGTGGACACCAATAATATTGAGGATCGTATAGAAGCATTTTTTTTTAAATCGCTGTAGTTTTTTTAATACGAAGTGATTTTGTGTTTTTTTTTGTCTAATCTGCAAAATCGGTCTCGCTCCCGCGCGCGTCGTTTTCTCATTGCTATCTCGCTTCAGCACATTTTTTCCGAGTATCGCCTTAACACGTTGTAGATAGTTAATAGTTCACTGCCTAAAATTGTACCTTGAGGTATACTAGTGGTAACAGAAGATTGAGTAATGAAACGTTAGTTAGGTACTATCTATGTTACCTATCTGTCTGACGATCTTATGAGAGATGAGGAGACTTCATTAAAACCGTAAAATGAAGTGATAGTGCTAAGAGCGTTTAGGTGACTGTCGAAACTGAGCTTGCAGGTATATTGAGGAGAGTCTGTTCAAAAGAGGTTTAAAAAAATGTTTTTTGCCCTAATTTCTTAGCGTGGACTTTATGATATCAAAAGGAAGTACTCTTTACACAAAATCGGCTTTCAATTGACCAGTTTCAATCAAAACAGGTCATTTTTACTAAAATTAATGTACCTAGTCTGGACGATTAGGAAAACTGAACAAAAGGGGATATTTGTAACTATATCGAACTATGGGCAGCGCAGGACCGATCGTTGTGGAGATCCTTGGGGGAGGCCTATGCCCAGCAGTGGGCGTCGTTCGGCTGACATGATGATGGGTGAAAAAGCGTGAAAAAAAGTTTATCTCAGCGTATCCGAACTTAATCTGAACACTTCAAACTAAAGGTCTCTTGACCAGAAAATTTAAAAAAAAGTATTTCTTAATTTCTGAAAATTTGTGTCTTAAGTAAATGTCCCATTTTGAACAGACACACCTCATCTAAGCTTTTCTCAATAAAAAATTTAAGTTGTCAATCCTCCTGCGTTGAGCTGTGGTGGCCTGTGAAGAAAGGTAATTAGATTCTTATGCGGTTAAGTTATAAATATACTCACGGTGGGTTGTAATTAGGATGGTCTGAGTCGCTGTCGTCGTCGTAGTAGCGGCCGAGCGTGTGGCCACCCGACGCTTCCGAGTGGGAATCCGCTTGCTCACGCGCGTAATCCACCATCATCTCGGACATCGACCTGGTGGAAGAGAGTGATAGGTGATATCAGAATGTGTAATTAGGGAAAACTTATCCTGAAATTGGTGAAATAGAAAAAGAATATTTATATTATAGAGAACTGAAGCCTCTAAAACAATTGTAGTAAGATGAGTATTTTGAAATATTGTTAGTTAAATAAGTCGTGAAAATAAAAAATGTGGAAAATTAAGTATTTAGAAAAAAATCGACCCGTCTCACAACCAGCTCCGATGGGACTCGAACCTTTCGCTATCCGGGCGACTGCTCTAACCACTCAGCTACGGAGTCGTTACGAGAAGCGTCGAATTTATCAAATACTTCTTACACGCTGTATAGCCAGCGTTAATTTCATCAATGTGAAGATATTACTACCCCCACACGCGAAAGAAATACCTTTACAGATATTTGACAATCGCTAAAGAAGAAATTACTATGGCAAGTTATTTAAATTTTTTCTTTTTTGCATTCACAATGCAATTTTTATGGTTGAAAAATGGAAAATGAAGTATTTAGAAAAAATCGACCCGTCTCACAACCAGCTCCGATGGGACTCGAACCCACGACCTTTCGCTATCCGGGCGACTGCTCTAACTGGTTAGAGAGTTTCGCGTGTGGGGGTAGTAATATTATCTTCACATTGATATCGATACTATTTAGATAAAACATCTTATAAATCTATCTGAATATAGGTAGTTTTCTGTTTTAAATGTTACCTCATATCGACGTGGTCGCTGCGGTAGGAGGAGCGTCGCGAGCGCGCAGGCTCTCGCAGCGAGGTGGCGTCGCTGTCGTACTCATACAGCGTAGGTAGCGAGCTTCGCCGCGATCGGGAGTCCCACTCCGACTTCTTGCGGTAGCGGTTCTATAAATTATAAATACGTTGTAGTTAGTTAGATCCCGGAAAAGTTTCTAGGAATGACTGTACACACGGCGGCACATCAGACTATACATGTTGACCTTGAGATCGAATTTATGCCCTACGTAATAAAAGCTGTTATCGCAGTTCAACTGTTTAACTTGATGTGCTGTCGAGTGTACTATTGTTACTTCAGCAAAAGATGTGTTATAGGGTTTAGAAACAAAATATATTTGAATGAAACGTGAAATAGCACAATTGGTTGCGTCACGGGGACATACTTTTCGAAGCATTACTGCTGAAACAACTAGTTGTGCAATGCGGTTGGTCTATAGGGGCAACAGCCCCCTGATTCACGAACCGTCCGAAACGGAATCGGATTAGAATTCTGTGCTTTGTCTTTGTGTATTCTACAGTGAGTGACAGAGACAGGGCATACATTCCGCTGTCGGGAGCGTTTCCGATGGTTCGTGAATCAGGGGGCAGGAGAATTTTTATAGTCTTTTATTGGATGTTTATGATGGAGTTGGACACCTAAGAGTTACTCATAATATGCTATATTATACAATACTAATTGTACTCTTTCAACATCCTTAGCAAACAGCAAGCTAAATATAGCGTAACTCAAACTGCTGCAACAATTTTTGATTTTGGATCTGTCAATAATGTTCTCACAAACTTTAGAATTGAGAGCTCTTATTTCTATAATAAGAGCCCTCAATTCTACAGGTTTAGAAAAAATATTTCAGAATACGATCAAAGAACCAGGCAGTTAAAAATCTTTATTAACTTCAAACAGTCAACAAACTTACCTTGGGTTTATCTGGCGGAGGAGCCAGAATACGGATGATGACTTCCCATTTGTGGGGAGCGTAGAGTGGAGCAAACCGGTGGTCGTGGGAAACCTTCGAGAATTCTTCCCTGGTGGAAGATCTGGCGAGCTCTCTTCGAAGAGTGCTCTCGTGGGTGATCAGCTCCCGCCAGCGGAGACGCTCTTCGCGGGTTAGGCGGAGCGAGCGTTCGGTTTCTAAAAGCACCTGCGGTAGGATAAAAATAGAATATGTTAGTCCCTAGTTTTAATAAAAGTATCGAAATATGAGTAGCCATAGCCAGCCCATACCCATACTAATAAGTAATGCTGGCAAGTTTTAAGGTAAAAAAACCTGTACCCCTAGCATGAATAGAAAACTATACCATCCTTCAAAAGTCGTTTATGAGCTGCTGTCAAATATGTATGTAATTTTAGTTCCTTTTACCTTTTCCTCTGGTTTTCATACAAAATAATACGATCACGATACAGTTTTTCGTGGTACGACTGCTGAGCTTTAAAGTAAAAAAAACACGGGTTGCACTCCGGGAGTGCCGGCAGAAGTAAAAAAGGTTCCCTAGACTTTTTAACAAAAAAAGGAATTTGACAAAAAAAGAAAAATAACTAGATTTGAACCGAGGTCTTCTGGCTTCAATGCTTCCCGTTTTCTAACCTGAGCTATCACAACTTTGGAAACGGTGGCGTTTGCTTTCGTATTCTACGGACATTGTAACAGTTTTTCGATCAGGTCACGTGTCCGTCTTACGAATTTTCGATTTGACGGTCACGTGATCCATGACGCGTGTTTAACATTTTTTACCCATCACAAAAAGTGCACGTTTTCACTTCAAAAACATCTTAATAGCATCAATCGGTTTAAAATCTAACCTCGTCCTGTGCTTCAGTCTTCAACACCCTGGTGAGTACGCTCCAGTTGGGTGGTACAGGTGGCGCTGGCGTCGGCTCGGGAACGTCTTCGTCGTCTTCTTCTCGGTAGAGAGGGTTGCGGGCGGGCGGCAACTCGGGCAAGAGGGGTAAATCTCTGGGAGAGGAGGGAGGGTGGAACACGTGGGAGGTGCGGTCTGTCTTCTTGATAAGCTCGGGTGAGAACAAATCTGGGCCGCCTTTACCTGGAAGATGCGTTGAGAAACTGCTTATAATTTTCTAAATTTATCATTTATAGCGCATGATCCATTAGCTGAAACTCAAACTGTCGCTTATTTAGATATTATACAAAAAGTTCTCAAAATTATCACTTTGCTTCGGTAAGTTGTGAGCGATTCTGTAAGCAAACTTGAACGCGTTTAGACTTGTAATTTTCCAACTTACGGAAGTTGTAAGAAATTACGATAAGCTACTTACAAAGAGTGTTTACTTACATTTGCAAATTTATCATAAGTCGCTCACGTAAGCAACTTACGTCAGTAAAACTTACAAGTGTAAGGTCGGCCTGATGCTACCTAGTATAACTTGCTAAGAATGTGTCTTTATCCGTTCCGACATCTAAACTATTATATTGGTAAGTAGTTGGTAGGTACAGAAATTGCTAATACTCTTCATAGACACCAATTTTTGTTTCTTTGCTTTGTAAAATTTTATTTTATTTACTTTTTTTATTTATTTATCTTGGCTTGTCAACTAAAACAACAAGTTTGAATTTCTGCACCGACTGGCTTTAGTTAATTATCTTACCAATATACTTTTGCGGCGGCAACGAAAGCGGCACCCTCTCCATTTTCGGCGTGAGAGTCATTCCCGAAGCGCTGCTAATATCTGAGAAGTTCTCCCATTGCGCTTCGGGAGCGGTATGGTTCCGTATGGTGACGTCGAACTGCGGCGGCGGCGGCGGCACCTGCTTGTACTCGGTGACCAGCCGCTTGTGCCTCTCTATGTCCTCGATGGTCTTCTTCTCGGTGATCGTGCGGAGGAACACGTCGTCCACAACGTGAGACGTGATTTCGGGTTTCCTGTAATACATTTTGAAGTTTTTCAAACTTTCAATCAAACTGGTGATTAAATAAGTGCTACTGCTACTATCAAAAAACTTGTCGAATAGACAGGTTCTTAAATAGTGTCAATAAGAAACACCCCATTAAACCAGCCCCCTGATTCACGACCCATCGGAAAGCGACAGCGGAATGTATGCCCTGTCTCTGTCACTCACTGTAGTATAGACAAAGACAAAGCCCAGAATTCGAATACGATTTCGTTTCCGACGGGTAGTGAATCAGGGGGATCTAACAAATTCTTTCTTCTCTGAAATTCTTCTATATATCACTAAATAGCCGTTACCAAGTTTCTGTCTCTTGACCAGCCTTTTTAGACAGAAGCTTCTGTCATAAATATAAAGTTAATATTTATATTACCTTGTCGGCATTATCGGTGTCTCCGGGATGGGCTCTAAGCTCTGCATCAGCATTTCTTGCTCTTCTGTCTCCAGACGCTCACTCATCATAGGAGGAGGTGGAGGAGGTTTCTAAAAAATGAACAGTAACTTTACTATCATGAAATTTTAACATTACACTAGGGCCAAGCTAAACCGCATTTGAAAGCCGCTAAAAGACAAAACGCGTAACGTTTTGCAAGTATTTCAGTAGAAAGCGAAAAATATCCATTGGCTTAATGTGGTTTAAGACTCCTCAGCTTTAAACCACAAGTAGCTTAATGCAAAATTTTAAAGCCCGCAGTTCAAAAGCTCAATGTTACTGAAGCATGCAAGTGAGTCTGAAAATTTTACTAGGAAGCTATGCTTAAGTATATGATACGGCCTAATACTAGCACTAACTGCAGTACTCGAAGACGTTAGTTAACTTTAATGTCATGTTATGTGTTGAGTCCTTTGCTGTCACTTTCTTATGTAGGTATTACATAGAAGGAAATATATTTACTTGACGTCTCTAAACACGGCAGTTAGTGCTACACGAGTGAAGATCGACGTCGTTAACCCTGGCGTGTCTCCTTACCCTTATGTGGAACATCCTGGCATGGGATCTGTCAGTGACTTCGGTGACGGAGTGTGTGTCCGTCATCTCCGTGTTGAGGGACGCGATGGACCGCGGCCGCCGCGACCACTCCTGGTTAGTCAAGGTTACGATGGTAGTGAGGTTAGGAGACCTTCTGTCGTTATGTGTTACTGAAGGGTTTGACTAAAAGATATGGTATGCTTTTTGTGAACGATTTTTGTTCAACTTGCATTTGATGAAAGGTGTTGGATAAGTCCACAAAATAAATGCATTGATCAAAGACCAATGTTAGCAGATGAATTTGCCTTTTCATAAGTTATTGTGTTTATTTTATACTACTGTGGCTTAAATAGCTTATAGTATTTTCTTTTTTTTTTATAAATAAAATGGTTTGAATGCATCCTGGAAGTAATTTATGTAGGTACCTAAATTACGTTGGAATAAGATAAGGTAAAATGAGAAAGTCTCCTTTGTTTAGTAAACAAAACAAGTTATCAATTATGTGGTGACAAATTATCAGTGAGTTCGAATCAATTATTATTATTAATTTCAATATTGTGCAATGTTTTGAAAAAGTGCAAATGACAAGACAGTTATTTCACATAAATTAAAGATGTTGAATAGAAGTGACGTGTTATTCAATGAAAATTGAGTGATGATAACACACATACGAGATAGTAAACGGTGATGTTTTTCTTCTTGTTTAATAGAGATTTAAATTAAGGATTCACAATGCTGTTCCATCCTAGAAAAAACACAACTGGTCCAACCTATGTGAGTTAAGACGATTTTCTCCATAATGTAGATATTTTTATTGACCATTCGCTTTCGTAAACGATCAAATTATTTGTCAAACTTAACGTGTTTGCGAAATTGAAATTGTGATCTTGATTGATGCCGTGTTTGCCAAACAAGTTTGAAGGTGTGCGGCGGTGTTTATCAAACAAGATCTCAGTTTTGCTTTGACGTTGGCAGGGTGATCAAACTAATTTGTCAAACTAGTTTGATATTTTGTTTGATCGTTTGCGCTAATGTTTGATGAAAACGTGAAGTTTGTCAAAAAAATTGGTCAAGCTGATCGTTTATAGGGCGCTTGAAAGAGAACAGTTCACAGTTTATTTTGTTTCTTAGTCGTAGTCATACCTGTTTGTAGTGAGATAGCGCGGGCGGGCGCGGCGGACGTTCTGGCGGTGGTAGCTGCGAAGCGCGCGCGGGCAGAGGTAGCGCTATCGGAGATACCGTGCGGACCGACTCTTGGCGCTCCTGCTCCACTATTGTGGTTTGTCTGGTAAATACAACAGAGCTATTAGTTAGGACAGTTGGCAACACATCAAGTAGTTGCTAACAGGAGCTGCGAAGCGCGCGCGGGCAGAGGTAGCGCTATCGGAGATACCGTGCGGACCGACTCTTGGCGCTCCTGCTCCACTATTGTGGTTTGTCTGGTAAATACAACAGAGCTATTAGTTAGGACAGTTGGCAACACATCAAGTAGTTGCTAACAGGAGCTGCGAAGCGCGCGCGGGCAGAGGTAGCGCTATCGGAGATACCGTGCGGACCGACTCTTGGCGCTCCTGCTCCACTATTGTGGTTTGTCTGGTAAATACAACAGAGCTATTAGTTAGGACAGTTGGCAACACATCAAGAATTTGTTAACAGGAGCTGCGAAGCGGCCGCGGGCAGAGGTAGCGCTATCGGAGATACCGTGCGGACCGACTCTTGGCGCTCCTGTTCCACTATTGTGGTTTGTCTGGTAAATACAACAGAGCTATTAGTTAGGACAGTTGGCAACATATCAAGAAGTTGTTAACAGGAGCTGCGAAGCGCGCGCGGGCAGAGGTAGCGCTATCGGAGATACCGTGCGGACCGACTCTTGGCGCTCCTGCTCCACTATTGTGGTTTGTCTGGTAAATACAACAGAGGTTTTAGCAGACGTCTGTCTCAACTCGATGTACTTGCGCGCTACTCTCGCTCGCACCGCCGGCGGTGCGAAATCCATAGAAGTTAGATCCGCAAAAGACCTAGGATATATGCGATAGAAAGAGATGCAACGTCTGGCCGTTCGTAATTAGCACCGTACAAGCTGAATTCCACTTTATTGCATTGTAGTTAGGGTTGCTATTTATTTGAATAGTTTAGCGGAGTGCAGCTTCTGTACCTTGTACCTATTATTTATTCAGACGTTGCATCGTTCGTAATTAGCGCCGTACAAGCTGACTTCCACTTTATTGCGTTGTAGTTAGAGTTGCTATTTATTTAAATGGTTTAGCAGAGTGCAGCTTCTGTACCTTGTACCTATTATTTATTCATACATCAAGCAACTGCTAACAGTTGTATACTACATACTGCTCTGGTATATTTTGACTCTTATGTTTATTTACTTGGATGTAAGTGTTTCGAATCTCAAATCAATCAATCGAATTAGTTTAAATATCCCATTCCGATAAACGAATAGGAAATCTTAACTTAGCAACTGGAAATAGCACCATTAGAAAAAAACAATAGGGGATCAGACCAAGATCAGACTGTTTCTTCTTTTTATTTATTTAAACTATTTTTAGGAATATCAGCAACTCAACACAGGTAAATTTCATTTAAATATTTTAAATATTTTCAGAGAGAGCATCAAAGTTTCTTATTCGACAAGGACAGCGCTAACCACGTGTGACGTCAAACGTAGGTAGGTAACGCCATATAAAATTTCGTTTTAGAAAGAGATAGCTAGAGTCACGGTTAGTCATAATTCAGCAGCTCCTTACTTGCTTGTTTTCAAACAGATTGAACTAGTTTTTCACTTTTCTTATAGGTACTTTTAAATGTCACTTTTAAATATTGACATATCAATAACAGTCCGATCCCCTCTTATCTTTTAAGAGTTATATAACAATGTTTCTTCTTAAAATTGTCATTTTTACTCTGTATTTTACAAATACTTGGTCCTTCGAGCCGGACGACTTACCTCATACTTCCCGCGTCGGTCTCGGTGAGCGTGATAGTGGAGGGCGGTGAGGGGGGCGCGGGCGGGCGCTGCACGCGCACGCGCACGTCGAACGCCGGCGCGCCTGCTAGCATGCGACTGTTGGACGCGTGCGTCTCGTGCGCTTCTCCATACCCTGGTCACAAGTTAAATCAATAATAAATGTCAAAAGAAATAGCTGGCGTTCTAAATTACTGCTAGATATATTTTATTGTGAGCCTCTGTCCTCCTAGGTACAAGAACTGATAAGTTTTTAAAATTTTTACCTTTTTGCATTCACAATGCAATTTTTATTATAGAAATTTTTTAAATGAAGTATTCAGAAAAAACCGACCCGTCTCACAACCAGCTCCGATGGGACTCGAACCCCTTTCGCTATCCGGGCGACTCCTCCAACCTTTTTTTACAACTAACAAGTTTTTGTCATTTCATTATAGCAGTTTAGGGATTTGATCAAATCACTAGAATTATATAAGAAAATAATAAAATAAAGTATTAATTTTAACATCTCCCGAGATTTGATTAGGTCACTAGTTTTAACATTTCGCTGCGACTGCGACATATTATGTCATACAGATAGTTGGCTGATCTTCATGTAGCTACTGAAAAGTTTATCAGATAAATCCAACGGAGCGTTTAAAGGGTTTGAAACTCTAGCTGGATCTTTAGTTAAATAATCCTTATACATATTATTTGTGTAAGAGCAATCGTGTTGTATCAGTCTGTGTCAAACGCCGGCGCGCCCGCTAGCATGCGACTGTTGGACGCGTGCGTCTCGTGCGCTTCTCCATACCCTGGTCACAAGTCAATTCATCAATAAATGAAAGAAGAAAAAGCTGGCGTTCTAATAACTACTACTAGTTATATTTTATTGTGAGCCTCTGTCCTCCTAGGTACAAGAACTGATAAGTTTTTAAAATTTTTACTTTTTTGCTTTCACAATGCAATTTTTATTATAGAAAATTTTTAAATGAAGTATTCAGAAAAAACCGACCCGTCTCACAACCAGCTCCGATGGGACTCGAACCCCTTTCGCTATCCGGGCGACTCCTCCAACCTTTTTTTACAACTAACAAGTTTTTGTCATTTCATTATAGCAGTTTAGGGATTTGATCAAATCACTAGAATTATATAGGAAAATAATAAAATAAAGTATTAATTTTAACATCTCCCGAGATTTGATAAGGTCACTAGTTTTAACATTTCGCTGCGACTGCGACATATTATGTCATACAGATAGTTGGCTGATCTTCATGTAGCTACTGAAAAGTTTATCAGATAAATCCAACGGAGCGTTTAAAGGGTTTGAAACTCTAGCTGGATCTTTAGTTAAATAATCCTTATACATATTATTTGTGTAAGAGCAATCGTGTTGTATCAGTCTGTGTCGCGATGTTTAAAAATATGGCGCTGCACGCGCACGTCGAACGCCGGCGCGCCCGCTAGCATGCGACTGTTGGACGCGTGCGTCTCGTGCGCTTCTCCATACCCTGGTCACAAGTCAATTCATCAATAAATGGAAGAAGAAAAAGCTGGCGTTCTAATAACTACTACTAGTTATATTTTATTGTGAGCCTCTGTCCTCCTTAGGTACAAGAACTGGGGGCCAAGTCTGCTAACGTTATGTCATAATCGTGCCTCAATCGTGTTTCAATTGTAGTTCAATGGTAGTGCTTTTTTACACACTAGTTACAAGAATTATGACAGTATAATGTAATATGAATGTAGTGTGTGGTCTGACCATCAGTAGTATTGTGAAAAAAGTACACATTTCTAGTAATTAGTGTGTAAAAAAGCTCTACTATTGAACTACAATTGAAACACGATTGAGACACGATTGCGACTTAACGTTAGCAGACTTGGCCCTCAGATAGGTTTTTTGTCATTTCATTATAGCAGTTTAGGGATTTGATTAAATCACTAGAATTATATAGGAAAACTAGCGGATCCTCGCGGTTTTACCCGCGTAGTATCCGTTCCCGTGGGAATATCGGGATAAAATATAGCCCGTGTTACTCGGGAAAAATGTAGCTTTCTAATGGTCAAAGAATTTTCCAAATTGGTCCAGTATTTTCAGAGCCTATTCGATGCACACAAACAAACAATCAAATCTTTTCTCTTTATAAGTATAGATATAGATAAGCCCTGCTTTATCTATAGTTTAATTATACTAAAAAGTTCCAAGCTTTATTTTAATGTATTACCTACTTGATTACTAGCAGTTTATCGTGTTAATTATAGTGATTTGGCAACTTCGCAACTTTTTTCTACGGAGAAAATTTTATGCAATCGCTTTTTTGAGTACCTAACATAGTCACTAGTGTTAGTCTACTTTAACTAGGAAGTTAGCTGCATCTTAATTTGAAATTCAGTTTTTCATTAATATTGATATTACAGACGATCATGTAAAGCATCTCATTTTCGTTGGCCTATAGCGGGCCCTTGGTTAGGAGTCGTATCTTGGAATTGGTATTGGTATTGTATACTTCTCAATTATTTTAAGTTATCCCGTACCTTCACTGTGGTACTCGTCGACGATGAAGGCCTGGTTGGTGTGCGCGTGCTCGGCCTCGCTGGGCGTCTCGGACGGGTAGTCGGACGGAATGGTGTCAGACGCCACGCTCGCGCTCTCTGCCGCTCCAACTGGATATACTGGGTGGGCGCGGGGGATCTTCACTTCTGTCGACAAAAAAATAAATGAACGTGAGACTGAAAACATTCCACAAAAAAATGGGCAACGACAATTAAATGAGAAACAGTTGCATATTTATTGTCAACCACCATACGCACAGCTGCGTCTACAAGAAAAAGAAATTGTGCCTTCATCGTCACTCTTAGAGTTGGTGACAGCTTTCATTAACATTTCAGAAGTTTTTTTTTATCCACAACGGTGTAGCACTTGGTCTTCATCACACCTGATGTTAAGTGGTAATAAGGCTAAAGGTGGAATGGAAGAGCACTACTCCCAGAATCCTTAATCACTGAGGAACTGGCTATCTATCTCTAACTGCCGGAACACAATAATGCTGAAAACATTAGTCTTATGGCGTTAAACTTAGATAAGACGATGGTACCTTGCCAGGCGAACTAAGAACAAGTCCTACCACCAACCAAACCAAATACAATATGCACCCCCACTGGGAATCGAACCCGGGACCTATTGGTCAGAAATCGGTGGTGTGAACCACTAGACCACAGCTGAGGCGGTTAAAATGGTAGATGTTGCTACTCGTTTTCTTATGGCTTTGTTCCTGTAGCATTTAATTAATGGCTTTCTTACCTTGAATACTTTCCCTGCTGATAATAGACGCAGAGGAGTCATCGATGAGTCTTCTTGGTGCTGGTATCGTCCTGCGCCGTAGACACAGGTACGACACCCCGAGCCCCAGCAGCAACATCGTCAGAAACAGGATGGCGCAGATGATCATCAGGATGTGAGTGCCCGCCAGCGGAGCGTGCACTTGGAGTGGGTTGAGTGCAGTCCTGAGAAAGTATAAAGTGATATAGGAAGAAGCATAGGAAAATGTGATAGTAAAAAACCATGAGCCCTATAAGTAGCTTTCAGTTCCTACTTTTACTTACAGAATAGCATTGTGAATGCATAAAAATAATTTGAAATCTCAAAGAGTAATTAAATAAGAGACGAGACACATGAGCCTTTCCGATTTCTAGTTCCCCGAACGATGAACATTTGATGTCACTAGGTATCAAATAGTATATAAAAACAACAGACAAGCACATGCTTGTCTGTTGTTATTATATCTCTTTTTTTTGTTAACTGTTTTCTTTGTTGAATTTTATTCTCTGTCATTTGTTTGTATGAGTTTTTGTGGTGTGTTCGTTAGTAAATGATTTTTCTTTCTTTCTTTCTTTCTTTCACTAATACTGTAACCCATAGCCAATTTCTGGTCCCACACTTTTTAGGTTTGTTTTTTTATGTTTATTAGGGCAAACAAACAGTTTTACAATAAATATAAGCTAACACTATTACTTATATTAGCAAAACCAACGGCGTTAGCCACAAATTACATTGTTTACTCGATATGAGGAAGAAATTCCAAAATGTTAAATTATGGCCTATCATTCCAGGGTCGTAGTTCTAAGGCCGATCATTCCAGGGTCGTAGTTAAATCGCTTCGCACTATACCAACTTTAAAAAAGATTCAAGATTATATTTCTATGAAGAATCGAATTCGATGCTGGCTGTATTTCTTCTACTTGATGACGGTCACCTGCCTTACCAAGGTATGTTAACGGTGCAAGCAATCACGATACTTACTTACCACCGGAGGAGGGTACCTACCGGTAGACGATGGTAATGACCTCGTCTCCCTCCATCTCCAGGGCGCGTATCCAGGATTTGGTTGAGGGGAGGGGGGCAAATTCGGTTCAGGGTGGGGGCAATCTTAGCTTGTTCCACGTGATAAATGCAAAAATTTTGTGCCTGGGCCAGGCTTTTGTGGGGGGGGGGGGGGGAATTCGGTTCAGGGTGAGGGCAATCTTAGCTTATTTCATGTGGTAGAAGGATAAATGCAAAAATTTTGTAGGTAAAATTTTGTGCAAGCAATCAAGATACTTACGGCGGCGGCAGAATAGCGTTGGGAACCGGTTGCACCACCGGAGGAGGGTACTGGCAGACGATGGTAATGACCTCGTTTCCTTCCATTTCCAGGGCGCGAAACCAGGATTTGGTTGAGGGGAGGGGGGGCAAATTCGGTTCAGGGTACTGTTTCTTCTCTATATTGTGCTGTCGGTAACCTGCCTTACCAAGGTATGTTAACGGTGCAAGCAATCATGATACTTACGGCGGCAGAATAGCATTGGGAACCGGTTGCACCACCGGAGGAGGGTACCGGCAGACGATGGTAATGACCTCGTCTCCCTCCATCTCCAGGTTGGGGTGGAAGCGAACCACGATGTTGTTGGTGAACACGCGGAGCGGGTCCTGCAACATTCACGATCAAATTAACATGTAAAAACCTTAATCTAGATCTGTTACTTATTTCAGCAGAAATTGAGTTTATTTCATTGAATATATTTTTTACCAACCATTACTATTCCGAATCTTAGATGAACATGAACAAATAAAGACTGGTCCAACAAGATATTTTTGAGCCAAGTCTGCACTTCGTCTAGCTCCAAATTTCCTTTACAAATGGTATTTGAACCCATTTGGTTCACAGGTATGATCAATTTCAATATCTTGAGTTTACCGTGTTTTCGTACCACAACTGTTACCCTGCCCATGTAGACAAGTGGCTATCTATTATCGATATCGCCAGTAGAATAGAAAGAAAATGTCACATGACCGCTAATGTCAATCCCATAGATTTTCTTTCTATTCTACTGGAGATATCCATAATAGAAAGCTACTTGTCTAGGGGGGCTGCTTTGCTTTCGACGGTACTGTGCTACACGCCTACTAACCTGGCTGGTACCGCATCCCTTCAGAGGCAGCTCTAGTCGGTAGGACATCAGTCCCTTGCCCCTGACCTGACATGCTGAGTGTCTGTCGAAGTCAGCATACGCTATCCCGTAAAACTTTTCATGGAACTTCAGCTCCACCTGAAAGAGGAAAATTTTATTTGGAAATTATCTTCAGTCAAATAAACTATGTACCTATGTACAAACAAAGTTTAGCACTTTTGAATACCTAATCAAAAGATCTATCCTATCTAAAAATATTAAATACTAGCCGATCCTCTCGGTTTTACCGTAGTTTTCTAATGCAGGTCTAACTTTAGTCCACGTTTTGGAATAAGGGGGTTAAAGTTTTGCAATTCCAAACAAATTATTCGCAAAATGAGTCATGATTCAATTGGTTCGAATGTACATTACACGAATTGAGTTTAAACTCATAGAAACGTAATTTGTGTTTTAAATTAAATTACGTTTTACGAAAGGTTGGTTGCGGTAACTTAAAAGCCCGTTAACCGATTGGTCATGGCTAGATACAACGGAAACGGCTTCCATAAACTTTTAAAGTAATTTGTACTTAGGTACTCTATTTAATCGTAATTGGAACAACAGATGAACGACTTCCAGATTTACGTTTATATGTCTGCCTGTTTATGACGATCAGCATTTTCATTGCTTTATTGTACATTCGAAAACGTAAAAGGCAGTTAATTGCTGCAGTATTGACTGATAGAGAATGCCTATGGCGTTAAGTCCGCCATTTCTATGTCTAATGAAGTTTAATAAAAATCTTTGCTAAAGCAAAAGTGTTTTAAAAATACACTTATTCTACTTCTACTCCAGACAATACTTGTATACCTAAGTGCTAAAAAACTGGGTTAGCCTAAACAAGAACATAATTCAATAAACCTAAGTACAAATCGCGCCAATACAAGCCAATGTTAGGTACTTTATGGGCTTGCATTCTACTATAATGAGAAATATGAATTATTGATTTAATAATAAACGAAAGGTTTACCTGCATAGAGCCCGCTGTGCAGTTCAATTCAGCTTTGGTTCTGTTCAAAAATATAATTGGACTAAGATCGTCTAGTTTTGTGACCTGAAAAAAATAAACAAAAACTTAATTAGATAATGAAATAGGTATGTATAAAAATTAAATACCTAAGAATAAATAAGATAAAATACCTATAAATAAGATAAAATTAAACAAAAGAATAACCGTGATTGCGATTATTTAAATAAAACTATAGCTAGTTTTAATTTTTCTTAATTTGTTAATGAGCGGTCATAAAACCAAAAAGTTGATAAGACGTTTGAAAGGCAAAAAGGTTCTATGAACAAAAATTTTTTAAGCGCATTTTTAATTTTTTCATTGCGAAAATCGATATATAAAATATAGCTGAGCGGCCATAAAGAACAAAAGAAGTAAATATTCAATCTCTTTCCCCAAAAAACGGAAATATCGGAAATGCATTTTTGTATGTGATTAAAGGATTGTTTGTATCACGACCGGTGAACAAACAATCCCTGAGCAGTTATGGGTAAAACTAAGTTATTCATTTAAATTTAACTAATTACATAAAAAACAATGTTTTCTGTCAAATATTTACTTTGAATATTTCAGCATCATTGCACACACAAAGTTGCAAAAATTTCAAGCTCAATTTTCTTCGGAGCAGCATGCAATCTGTGCAGCATGCATTTTAGATAAACCCGCAATAAAAACAATAGTTCATTTGCCCCGGGCCGGGACGGTTGCATGCTAAACGTCGCCATAAATCCGTATTGCTAATTATTTGCCCGCGGCTTTTACTATCGGGAGATACGTTTCCATACTTTATCGTGAAACGTTCGATGTAAATGATGGGCGAAGGGCATAAAGTTGACGTCTTGGAGAACTTCAAAAGAAATGGTATTCGAACAGTCGATAATGCAAAAAGTGTGTTAATACTTTGGTGTACTGTAATTAGTTATAGTAAGAAGGTGGGAGTCACCCGTCTTCTTACTATAACTAGTTATAACTAACGATATGGGAGTGTTATCGCTTCGTTTCGACGCCGCGCCGCCGCCGCCCGCCGGCCGGCCCGGCCGAATGTGACCACACCATAACAATGGAACATCTATTATGTCTCATTTTCCCGGGCATGAAGGATTAAAGCAATGTAACAAATTTTAAAGTCGTTAATATTACTAATCTTCGCGAGATATTTTGATCCTAAGGCCTTTCCTTTTTCTTATAAAAAATGTATTTAAAGTATGTTGATTTTATTTAAAATTTAAAAAGACTGACACTCAGATCACAGATGAAAAAGACTGACACACAGAAGCAGTTGATCCCAAGGCTTTTGGTATTTTCAATAAAAAATATATTTAAAGTATGTTTTTTCAATTTTAAAATATAAAAGACTGACACTCAGCTTTGGAATTGCGTAAAGTCAATTGTATTCATTTGACAGTTCATATTGTATCATAATAATGTCATTCCATACTAATTGCAGCCAATTGAATTCGATATGAACTGTCAAATTAACTAATATAATTACCTTATGCAATTGCACCCCAGATCACAGAATTTATAGTAAAGCAGCTTGTCATGAAGCTGGGGTTAATTATATTATAAGTTACGATCTCTCTCACTGGTTTCCACCGAAAATCAGCGTCATGGCTCGCCTTGACACATGCTGAGTGGCAACCATTTTGGCTGCATTTATTGGACTTTATTTTAATGCATAATGTTAGATGTAAGAAAATTTAATGTTTTTTTTTCTCTGTTTTTATCGCTGTGTTGTTTTGTTTATGCACCAAATAAACCATTTCTATTCTATTCTATTCTATTCATTTCGTATTTGGAGATGGTGACGACACGCGACGCCGTAACTCGCCATTTTGATCTCATCGGACTACAATGGAAACCCACCACCATTCCACAGGCTACACCAATAATAGGAGCATCAATCAAATAGCAAAACCCCACTGAGGCAATTCGGTCGCCAGGACGGCTGGCTGTTGTATATCGGTTATTTTATACAGATTATGCAATGAGTACATACAATTTATTGGAATTGATCATGGACTGAGGCTGAGCGATCTTAGCAGCAATTTGTGTTTATTTTCAGAATTATCTAGAAAATAAAAAAGTTTTTTTGATTAAGCACATTTCGATTTCTGCGCGTATTGTCCATTGAAATAAAAGTACTTTTTACGGAAAACAAAATTAAAAATAAGTTTTTAGTAAAATTTTCATTTTCATGACAAGCTTTTTTGCTGACTATACTTAAATATTGTATTGTCATTACCTATACAAAGTTTCAGCTCCATCGGACACTGGGATGTGGTTCAAATTAAGCTTGCAAGATTTGTCCCCCACTAACTAACTAACTAACTAACATAATTATGTGTGCATTATATACGTAAAAAGTGGTTTCAGACGTTTTGAACATAAAATTAATCTTTTAAAATAAATATAAAAAATGTTTTATTACGAATAATCTACAAAAACACAATCAGAAGAAGCTGGGACTAGAGAAAGCCACTATTGCTTTGTTTTTATAACCTAATAATAACAAAACATAAGTACCATTAAAAATTAAAATAATAGCAGCATAAATCTATACAACAACATTTAACATTAAGATCAAATTAATTCAAAGTTACTTTATAATATCTCCTCGAACTCTCCGGAAAAGAACTTATTAATAACCTGTAATAAATTATTATAAAAACAGGTTATGTATAATACAGTTAAAATTTGAGTCAATAAACTATTAGATCATTTACGATCACAAAAAGTTCAATGCGCCAGATAAATTGGATTGTTACTTGTTTTTTTTTAACTCTAGAATAATATATCGATCTATTGGATTGATAATGTTATATATTTGGCGAGTATTATAAAAAACTACTTAGAAGTTCGATCCTATGCGATGAACATTAAGATTGTTTTTCTCGGTACTTATCTCAACATTGAAAAGTTTTGTTAATGTAACTATAGCTGCGTCTATTCCAAAAGTTTCGAAAGATCCGCCCCCTGATTCACGAACCGTCGAAAACGAAATGGGATTCGAATTCTGTGCTTTGTCGTTGTCTATTCTATAGTGAGTGACAGAGACAGTGTATATGTCGCAGGGATATGAGGATATCAGAGATTTCACGAAAACCCTACGGATACCACGAAATCACGGAACATGTTGTATATTCTTATTTACGACGTCTTCTTCGTAAACAAGTTCAGTGATATGTCGTTTCACTAAACTAACGGCCAGAATTAATAACCTATCCACAGATAGGGATAGGTGCGATCCAGATTAGTTGCTAGGCAACACCTAGTAACACCCTGGCAACTGTCGTTAATTCTATGTTAATATCAAGTGTTGCATAGCAACTAATCTAGATCGCACCTATCCCTATCTGTGGGTAGCACTGTCGGGAGCATTCCCGACGGTTCGTGAATCAGGGAGTTGGAAGGATTTCAGTATGAAGTGCATTCCGTACCGAAACCGCACACGTCAGCGCATAGGTAAACCCTGTTCTGTGGGTAAACCACTACGCTTATTATCAGCGCCACCTCTGTTCAGAAAAGACAAATTTTTTATACCAACCTTCCCGTCCAGGATTGTCTGCTCGGGTAGCCCCTCCCCCTGGTACTCGATGTTGTTCGCCTGCGAGTCGTAGTTCGACTGCGCGAGTGCACACGCCAGCGTGCACGCCACCACGGCCCATAGCAGCGCCATCTCTGTTCTGAAAAGAGAAACACAAATTACTATCCGAAGAGAGCCGATGTAAGGGGAGATGGAGCAGTGGTTCTACCTCGCCAAACGCCTACCCCTCGAAACATACCTGATTATTATAGTCTGGCGACTTATCGCAGGGAGAAGACTAGGAGAAAAAAAAATAAAAAAAAAAACAAATTACTATGTTAAATTATTGTGATTAAGGAGCATACGTGATTAACGCTAAACGTGTTTAATACTTAGTTCTGCCTCTGTCATCTGTTTGAATGTGACAGGGACAGAAATACGTTTTAAACACGTTTAGCGTTAATCGCGTTTAAATATAATTGCTGAAATCGGGCCTTAAACTGCTCTGCTGCTGTGAGAATACACGCTTGAATTAGCACTAAAATGTAAGTTTTAGTAACGAGAGCACACTAGGCGTAGTCGTTTTAGAATACGAGCTTAATAGGTCGGCAATCAACATTAGGTCCAATAGGGGCAAACTTGCCTATTTGTTCATAGCATCACATAGCATAGTGCTAATACTTTGATTGCCAAACAGAAGAGAAAAAGGAAACCTAATTAGTTCAAAACTTCTAAATCAGTATTATTTTAGCATTGCTTTGTCAAGTTAGAGCCAACGCGCACTTGTGATTTTTAATCGGGCGATAGTTTAGTCGGAATCGTAAGACGATCGTGATCAAACTGTCGGCCTGCGCGCACCTGTGATTTTTAGTCGACCGATAGTTGGTCGATAGTTTAGTTGAATCTGGGCGAGCGCTCACATAGTCCTTCATGCACAGGCCGATAGTTGTGCGACAGTTGTGCGATAGTTGTGCGATAGTTGTCCGATAGTTGTGCGATAGTTGTCCGATAGTTGTACAACTATTGGCCAGTCATTTTCGATAGTTCGATACTGAATGCGCAGTCTACCGATAGTTGGGCGATAGTTTAGTTGAATACAGTGCGCGCGCTCACATAGACCTTCATGCACATTACCGCCCGTCCATTAGTTGTGCGATAGTTTGATCGTACAACTATCGGCCAGTTATTTTCAATAGTTTGATCGGTAGATAGTTTAATCGTCAGTGCGCGCATTGCCATATATGGGCGTTTGTGCACTACCACTGAATTTTACCGATCCGGAAAAAAACGGATGCTTGTATTTTAATAATTAATCATTTATATTAGTAATTAATTAAATACAAGTATCCGTTTTATTCCGGATCGGTAAAATTCAGTGGTAGTGCACAAACGCCCTAACGCTGTACTGAATCCGAGAACGACCAAACTATCGTCCGATTAAAAATCACAAGTGCGCGTTCGCTCTTATGCCCGAATACTCGTACGCTACTTATCTTTGGGAGCGTCTCAAACATCGCCCTGTCACTTTAAATGTCAAACGTATGAAAGAGATGCCATGATGTTTGAGACGCTTCCAAAGATGATTTGCGTTCGAGAATTCAGGCGTTAGAGCATAGGTTAGAGTCACAAGACTCGATTTGCTTTTGAGCAAGAAATGCTAGAATTGTGCAATTGCAAGTTGACAATTGGAAAGTGGAATTATATATATCTCTTGCTTGATTTCTAAATGGTATCAAGACTTCGAGAGTGAAATGTTTATTAGTGAAACTTCAACGATGTAAAAACGTAAGTAACATTTTTCTCGAGAGAAACGAGCTCTGCTCAGCGTTATAGCGATCAGAAATTTAATTATTAACTATGAAAGTACAGTCGCGATCTAAATTATATTTTTGTTTCGGGTGATTGCAAAGTTTAAATACAAAGACTTTCTCAAAGATTCTTCCTTGGGCAAAATATTGAAAATGCAAGCAGCAATAATAATGTTTCACACATCCCATAAAATCATGTGTCTGATTGAGCTATAAACACTCGCAACTCCCATACGGCCATATTTATTTCCTGTAAATATACGGGTTGCGTTCACACACCGCATTAATCGAGAAAAAAATACAGTAATTCAAAAGTTACCTTTACGATTCTGCGAATGGACCTTCGGAGATGGCAAACATTGCCGATCGAGCTTCGATAATGCATATGGTTTATCGTAATCGACTTTGATCGACGCCCAGCGTTAAAGTTTACTAGCCGCTTTAAGTTTATGATTTTTACAAGCAGAGGAAAATTAACCCGTAACCTATGGTGTTTTACTATATTTTATTTAACTTGCAGTGTATGTCCGTTCGCAAATCTTGCAAACTAAATTTGACCAACTTCCCAGTGTCCGATTGAGCTGAAACTTTCCATACAGGTTTGGTTGGATGACAAAACAATATTAAAGCACAGTCAACAAAAAAGCTTACAAAAAATTACTTTAGAGAACTACTTTCCGTAGAGCTCACTTCATTTGAGAATACAATGTGCGGAGGTACCTACATATTTTTTTCTTTCTCTATTTGCGATGAACAGTTCTGAAAACAGCGAACCATGGCAGTTTTCCTGATTTGGACATTGCGAACCAATAAAGAGTTTCTTAGACTGTTTAGTAGCCTGCATTGAATTAATGGTCTAATTTTCAATTCTTTCCCACATACTTATGAGTTATTATCATTAAATATTATATTAGACTAAGAACAGGATCGTGAAAGCTTTTCATATTCAACCAAATGCAAGGATAAAGTCGCTAGCGCAGATCCCGCTCACAAATTAGCAAGCAAGGTCACACTTAACAAACACATATTTATTTATAACACATTAGCCTGACACCACCGTGACATAGTCAAACCGGTACTGATAATATCGCATAATATTATTATCCGTCTCGAAACGTTCCCAATACATAGTTTAGTCAGTTTTGCTTGCAATAGTTATGTCACTTGGACTCAATTTGAATATTTAAGTTCGGTGTCACTGGTATTGTTTTAGGTGTTAATAATTTCTCAAAACTTTGTTGCTTACTTCAAGTTGAGTAACTAAAATAATCCTTAGTTTATTTCAATTACTCATAGTTATTCGTGTTTGTTCTTGAATTGGAAATATTTAGATCTCAAGAGCAAATAAATTATCAGTGCCCGTAGTGTAAGTTTTTATGTCAAAAAACGCAAACTATTTCGAATGCGCATTAATGTCAATTTGTATGAAAACTGTATAAGCGCCTCTAGCGGCGAGTAGCGCGCTTATATAGTTTTCATACAAATTGACATTAATACGCATTCAAAATAGTTTGCGTTTGCTTGACATAAAAACTTACACTCGGGGTACAGTAGTTTTTTAGGTATCTAAAATAAAAACAGCAAAGGAAAAAAACCAGTATGTTAGATGATAAAATAAACAGGAAAAAGAATATTAAGTTCGCATCCCAAAAATACTAATTACACAAAAAGTGTCTGTGATAATCAGTATTTTTTTTATGCAAATTCTATTTTATTTTGCAGGTCCAGTTAGTTTGATGATCATTTAAATACCATCTTAAAAGCTGTAAAAAAATATTTCTTGCAAAATCATTTTCAAAAACCAGTATCTCTCGCCGCGATATCTTTACGTGCTCGCTTCAATTTTGTTTTTATTTGATATTATCATTACGCATTCAAATTCGACAGGCCGCCGACCAACTGCGAGAATGCGATCTGCATTATTACCTGATATTTTTATTGAAATAAGGTTATGGTCATATTGCAGAAGAAAGATAATGTTAGACGAAAACTACGACGACGAAGATTAAGTTTACAACATTTCAAAGAACTTGATTATTTAGTATCTTTAGTACTAAGCGTTGTTAAAAACTAAGACTTTATTTACAGGAAAATTATTGCTATTTACTAGAAAAGATGCAAAAGAAACATGTTTTCCAAAATTAAATAAAAAAAAAATTAATTAAGTTTTTCTAATCTCTTAGAATCTCCACCATTACTTACAAGACTATGAATAAAAAAAACAAAACACTGTTTACGTTTTTTTAAAGTTCCATTACGAATGATTCAGTTCAGGGATAATTTTGTCAGCAAAAAAGAAGAAATCAACAGTGAATTGTATTTTTATTAAACAGGATAACAACAACTCTATAATCTTTGGAACTCTATACCATTAGTTTTTGTGAAGAACGCTACATTATTCTTTTAACTTGCTTTTAAACGCTCGGTTTCTGGAGAAAAATGAAATTATAATAATATTAGTACAGCTTGAAGCTATAGGAATAACACAAATCCGTTTTTAAATTTTTGTGTTGTGTCATGTTTATGGTGTTTGGTGTAGAATATTTTTTCATTCATGCCAATAAATAAGACAGTTTTCATGATATATTTGTGACATATCTTTATCTTTATCGTTTCAAGTTTCGAATGGTGACCCCTAAGAACCCGATAAGGACCTTAAGGTCCTCCATATTGCCGTTCCGTCAACCCCCGTAAGGACCTTAAGGTCCGCCACAGACTTGGCACAGATTACATTTTTTTACTCCATGAAGGAGTCTATGCGTGTATGGGACACTTGATTTTATATGGAAGCTGCATACATTGTCTATAGGCTGTAAAATTCATATCCCTCTGCATGTTTCGTTCGAATTGATATAGAAAAAAGAAAGTCTCATTTTTTTCGCTCTGCCTGTGCAAATGTTTATAATATTTTATAATATGTGTAATCTTATTATTTCGAAGCAAAAAGCAAGGTAAATTGTGTTTTACTGTTATAAAAAGTGTTATTTTAGTGTTTTACAGAGGAAGTTATAGGAATCAAATCATCTAAAAAAATGTCAAAAAATTTCAAAAAAATTCTTCAAAGAATTCAGTCAAATAGCTTATTGCTGCACTTATACCATGTAGAACTAATATATTACTATAGTAATATAGTATAATTTAGTACCTGAAAATAGATAAAACATTCATAAGCCAAACACACTTTACATAATGAAAAAATATAGCCTAATTCCTAAGTTATCAGGTTTTTCGTAAAACACGGCTATTTTTTCAATTTTTTTCGATTAGCGATTTATTTTTACCTAGTAGCGCCGGCGGTGCGTTCGTTCATATATGCGATAGGCGCCGGGTCGTAAGGGGGTCCGACCGCCGGGTCGCCCTTTCGGTTCGGCGTGGGGGTGCAGTGCCAGAACTGCCCCCTGATTCACGAACCGTCGGAAACGCTCCCGACAGCCGAATGTATGCCCTGTCTCTGTCACTCAGTATAGAATAGACAAAGACAAAACACAGAATTCGAATCCGATTCCGTTTCCGACGGTTCGTGAATCAGGGGGCTGATACTAATTTTTGAAATTGATTATTTCAAATTATTAACTAGTTTCCATAACACAGTTTCTTAATGAAAACTACTTATGAGCTAGATAATTGGTGTGATAAAAGAAAACTTTATCCCACTACCCGCTCCGCTCATGACTATCTCCCGCCAACCAACCAGCCTACGGGACTTCTCCAAATGTCATTTTGCGAACACATTAGCTGCCAAATTTATGGATGAATAAGAATCACAAGCCGCGGTGCGCCTGCGCAAATTCCGAACCGGTTTCCAAAGATATTATTACCTTTTTAGAAAAACAGCATGTTTTTTTTTATTTTGCGTTCTTATAACATCGATAACTGCCTGTTTTCTTTCCTTGATATAATTGGTAAGACTGGCTGGCTGTAGTGTAGGCGGAACTACAACTCTTTTATAAATTGAGAAATAGACATCCTATAGGTAGTAATAACAAAAGGATACTTATTTAATGTCATAGTATTAAAGTTTTCTGTTCGTACAACTATACTTATACCCCTTGTTTTGGTTCCAGCTATCTTCTATTATACAGGGTGTTTTTCTATAAGTGCAAAACCTCTTAGGTGGTGATCGTGCTCATGAATATAATCAGCTTTTACTATGGGGGCCAACTCTGAAACTCAACAAAAAAAAAATCTGCTGTTTCATACAAATTGCCAAAAGCTACTCGATTAGAATGTATGGAACGGCTGTTTTTTTGTTGAGTTGCAGAGTTGGCCCCATAGTAAAATTTATTCATATTCATGAGCACAATCAACACCTAAGAGGTTTTGCGCTTATAGAAAAACTACCTGTATATGTCGCAGGGATTTTGTCAAAGTCGTGATACTGTAATTCCACTAGTGAAATTATAATTTCTCGTGATATTACTCTTGGTTTACTGACCTGACTGACAGACAATGCATAGCCGAAAGTACTGGGCGCAAGAAGCTGATATTTGGCTTGTATGTTCCTTGGGTAGTGTAGGGGAGTACTAAGAGAGGATTTTCGGAAATTCCTCCTCTAATGGGATAAAAAAGGGGGTTCACGCAGACGAAATCGCGAGCGGAGCGCTAGTCCTACTATCCTACTAATATTATAAATGTGAAAGTTTAGATGTTTGGATGTTTAGATGTTTGGATGTTTGTTACTCAATCACGCCACAACGGCTGAACGGATTTGGCTGAAATTTGGGACACAGATGCTTTGTAGCCTGGAGAGGAACATAGGCTACTTTTTATCCCGGAAAAATATCAGATTCCCGCGGGATAACGTCAAGTAGTCCACGCGGGCGAAGCCGCGGGCGGAAAGCTAGTATTATAAATGTGAAAGTTTAGATGTTTGGATGTTTAGATGTTTGGATGTTTGTTACTCAATCACGCCACAACGGCTGAACGGATTTGGCTGAAATTTGGGACACAGATGCTTTGTAGCCTGGAGAGGAACATAGGCTACTTTTTATCCCGGAATCACATTCCCGCGGGATAACGCCGTGTAGTTCACGCGGGCGAACCCGCGGGCGGAAAGCTAGTATTATAAATGTGAAAGTTTAGATGTTTGGATGTTTAGATGTTTAGATGTTTGTTACTCAATCACGCCACAACGGCTGAACGGATTTGGCTGAAATTTGGGACACAGATGCTTTGTAGCCTGGAGAGGAACATAGGCTACTTTTTATCCCGGAAAAATATCACATTCCCGCGGGATAACGCCGTGTAGTTCACGCGGGCGAAGCCGCGGGCGGAAAGCTAGTATGCTATAAAAACAAACTACATTGCATTATTATTATGCATTCAGTATGCATATGCAATATTAGTAATAAATAATAAATGCATAAGAGCTTCGTTATACTGGTTTTCAATGCAATTCGTATGGAATTTTATTCACATGTAATTTGTTTATGTCCTTTATCCTTGTTATATCTTTAGTCTTGACAAAGTACGGTAATTCACAATCAAAGAGTTTATTTTATACCTTAAGGCGATGAATCCCGACCGAAATAGGCACGCTAACGCTTGCTCGGCCGCGCGCGATACACTTCACGCGGACGCAGCGGCAGCCGGCAGTGAACTGTGAACTCGCGAGCGCCCCGCGAATCGAAAATCACTTAAAATTAAATAATATATTTTTTTTACTTATGACGGCCGGAATCCCTCGGCTAATCAAAGACAATTATTTTCGTATATTTTTCATTAACTAAAACCAAGTATACTGCAAGTAATACGATATTTGGATTACGATTAGACGGGTGATTGGGATTTTATTTGACACAGTAAAATATCACAATCGAAAAAAACGGCCGGAAGCACTAGATAAATAACTGTAAAAAACATATATTTTATTAAGTTTTAAGTACTTGTGATTTGCAAGTAATCCATAATTTAAAATACCCTATTTTGGGGAATGCCCGCCTTAATAACTGGAAAATAAAATCTCTACGTATTTTCCAAAATGTTTTAAAATCGATATTGCGTAATTTTAAGAATATTTTTGTAGTAGGTAGCCACCTAGCCAATGATCTTTTTAAGTTTAAAAAAAAATATTTTTCAAAGATAAAAAATACCTTACGTCATATATAAACAGCTTAAAACGTTTTAAGAATAGTTTCATAGAATTAACTACAGATGAACTCAAATTATAGGATACTAAATAAAATATGTTCCAGGTATTTAGAGACGGTGCAATGACCAAGAGCCATAAAATTGATGGTCACTCCTAAACAGCCTCAGTAATACCCAAAATCCAGTCTTTTAATAATACCAAAGATATTTCTAACCGTTCCGTCATCAGCTATTATGGTAATCCTTACTTTGTAACCGAAATTAAATCTTATAATCCTTTAATTTCAGTCCAAAGTAGCTTACGCTGTCCATTTAGCCTTAAGACTTGAAAGCTCCGCATCATAAATTGATGTGGGTGTCTGTTTTGGTTCGGTTACGAATGTTGCATAATTTGAGCTTTTAGTGGACATATGAAAAATGAACATCATTTCATTTATTTTTAAAGGGCCATGTAATAATGATAATTTAGGTAAGTATCAGTTTTTTTATCTGTTTTTACTTGTAAATAAGTACTTACATTTTAAGTAAGTACGAGATACTTCTTACCGTTTTTGTTGAATTTCAAATCTATATATATGAAAATGAATAACGAATGAGGTCCGCTCTAAAGGTCGTCGAACAGTGGTGCACTAAACACAATCTTACAGTGAACCCAACAAAGACAGAATTGATCATGTTCACAAACAAACGGAGTCTAGGAAATCTTGAACTCCCAAAAGTTTTTAATACCAGTCTGTCCCTAAGCAAGGAAGTCAAGTATCTAGTGGGCGAATTCTCGAACGCAAATCATCTTTGGGAGCGTCTCAAACATCATGGCATCTCTTTCATACGTTTGACATTTAAAGTGACAGGGCGATGGTTGAGACGCTCCCAAAGATAAGTAGCGTACGAGTATTCGGGCATAGGAGTGATACTAGACAACGAACTCCTCTGGAATAGACATCTCGAAAGTAAACTTAACAAAGCCACAATCATCTTCTGCCATTGTAAAAGACTACTCGGCAAAAGTTGGGGACTATCACCGAAAACAACGATGTGGCTGTATAAAACCGTTATACGGCCCATAATCACATACGGAGCCGTTGCCTGGTGGTCCAAAACAGAGCAAAGCACCGTCATCAACAAACTGCAGAAATTCCAAAGATTGGCATGCTCTGCGACAACCGGCTGCATGCAAACCACCCCCACAGCCGCCCTAGAAGTAGCCCTGGATTTAACACCCTTGGATCTGTTTATACAACAGGAAGCCTCCATGGCTGCTATAAGGCTTAAACACCTGGGTCTGTGGTACAATCGAGAGGGTCCTCACTCCACATTGTGGAATGATTTAGTGAAACATGAGTCACTAATCGCTGCCCCATGCGATAGGATACCCAAGCAATACATTTTCTGATCTTGAAATATTTGTGGAAGTTCATTTACTTGACTCTCATTTACATAAGTAATGTGCACATTAAACCAGGCCAGTTTCTGAATAGGAACATTTAAAACTGCATCGCATTGTGAGCTGATGTGACAGGCTCACGGACAGATTATACAGCGACCGAGTCTGAAATGTCAGGGTCACAATCCTAGCGTATTTTTCCTCGAGATTTTTAACACAATGTAAGATTTGAACTACATGACATTCATTATGTTGTCTGGCAAAGAACTTGTATCGTGTATTTGATGAGAGTCTAGTTATTGTTTGGTACGGTTCTTTTTCAAATTACCCTTATTTCCAGGACGGCCTTTATATCATACTAGCTTTCCGCCCGCGGCTTCGCCCGCGTGGACTACACGACGTTATCCCGCGGGAATGTGCTACTTTTCCGGGGTAAAAAGTAGCCTATGTTCATCTCCAGGCTACAAAGTATCTATGTTTCGAATTTCAGCCAAATCCGATCAGCCGTTTTGGCGGGATTGAGTAACAAACATACAAACATCCAAACATCCAAACATCTAAACATCCAAACATCTAAACTTTCACATTTATAATATTAGTAGGATTCGAGTATAATTTTAAACGTAAATCCTTCTGAAATAATTTCTAGTAATATAAGTAAGTACCTATATCGAATCTTTTTATCAAAAACGGTGTTTTCTAAAAGGGATGGTTTTGTTATCTGATGGCATTGTCTGATGGGCAAAATATCACAAACAAATTATTTTAACTGTCATTTCAATTATGAGTTTGCTACTCCTAGCTGCATCTTGTACTTACGAGTTTGGTCGTGACTTTCGGCATTTACCATTTACATTATAAATTGATCTGTATTTTTTGTAGTTAAACCTTTTTAAATCCACAACGGGAAGTGCTTGGCCTTCGCTTTTGATATTGCGTGATAATAAGACTGAAAGTTCACCTTTTATCCTCAATCGTGGAGGAACTGGGTACCTACCATCAACTTTAAGACAGCGATTCAAAAATAGCGCGATGCAGAATAGGTTCCTAAAATGAATTGCTTTCTTTCATACTCTGACCTTCTAAAAACTGGATCGCAAATGAATTGCTAAATGTGAATGACCGAACGATTTGTGTCCTTATTTCTTCTACCCGTCTCTTTCACTGGATTCTGTCATGCCCGGAGAGTGAGAGGGACGGGTATAACCTGCAGGTGTCATGTTAAATCGACCGGGTTATAAGTCAAATAAGAGTTTCTGACAGCTTAGCGGCTGTGAAATGTCATTGAATGATCACTGAATCGCTGTCATTGATATTAAGCTGTCGTGGTACGAATAAGCGAAGCAGATCAGGGTGCCTACCATCAACTCTTATTGCGGTTTTGTTTAGGACCTAAACTAGGAAATTGGCTCCGAGGTTTGTTCAAGAGTAAGGTAGATACCATGTAAGTATATACAAAACTAAAATAGAAGGTTTTTTTCAAAGCGGATAGTTTCGGGATTGTTAAGAGTTTTGTTAAAGAGTTCAAATTGTAATCAGTGGAAACCCAATAGGTAGGTAGCAGAAAAAAAAGCTATAAGAAAAAAAGATAAAATTTGAGAATTGCTTTAAGTACCTACTCTAAGTAAAGCAATTTTCTTATATTTTTCAATATTTGTAACATTTTCTCAATCAGGAAAAAGTGAAGAGTATTCTCAAGTTCAAGACCACAACTTAATCTACTTATAGACTAATTTTATAAAGAGGAAAGACTTGATGGTTTGCTTTTTAGTTTGTACTGGATAAACTCAAAAAATAGTAAACCGATTTTAAAAATTCTTTCACCAGTAGAAAGCTACATTATTTCCGAGTGACATAGGTTATATTTTATCCCGATATTCCTACGGGAAGGGGAAACTCGCGGGTAAAACCGCGGGGAGCCACTAGTTTTACATACAACGTGTTAATACTTTTAGCGAATCTGAGAAAATAGTTTGTTCAGAATCGAGAGTAAAATCAATTCCTCACATTTTTGATAGGGGTTAAATAAATAAGTTTTAGTAAAAAAACTCATTTTTATGACAAGCTTTTTTGCTGACTGTACTTAAATATTATATTGTTATCTGTAACAAACCTGTATACAAAATTTCAGCTCCATCGGACACTGGGAAGTGGGTCAAATTAAGCTTGCAAGATTTGTCCCCCACTAACTAACTAACATGGCAAGTTAATAAAAAGCTTGTAAAAAGAAACAGTTGTCATTTTTTGCCGCTTCTAAAAATGTTTGTGTCTAATAGGTTTAACTTGTTTTTTTTTTTAATGTCATTTTGCTGTCAAGTTGATGTCCAACCATAGCGCTGCTGGCGGCTGAAGTTCTTAAAAGTCAGGGCCGGTTAAATTGCTACAAAAAAAAAGAAAAATGTACGTAGCGCCGCTGTCCCCGGAACAGAAAAGGTTGTGGCACTGTACCTCCTGCCTTTTCATTCAATACGCGCGCAACCATGGCACGCTATTATTTCTCGGCTGCTTGCGCTCCTTAACAACGAGTGAGATAGAAGATGGCTTTGGCCATGGCCCGCTATTATTTCTCGGCTGCTTGCGCTCCTTAACAACGAGTGAGATAGAAGATGGCTTTGGCCATGGCCCGCTATTATTTCTCGGCTGCTTGGCAACGAGTGAGATAGAAGATGGCTTTGCTTTGGCGCAACCCGTTGCGTGCTCTCTTCCGTCATAGTAATAGAGCTTAAAATCTGCCAGAAAGTCACGGAGATCTATGAGAACGAATATCTTGGCAGTTTGTTTAATTTTTTTTCAATGGGATTTAATTTAAATTATAAAATAAATAAGTTGGGGTATATGGGCTTTTCGGTTAAGTATTGCATTAACACGTTGTATTTACGAATATGGGGGCCGATTCTCAGGCAATTGAGAAAAGTTCACATTTATAGCTCGAAATATCAAATATTTTACGAAGATAACACATTTTGTGTATTGTCAGAATTTCACAATCAAAAAAGTTCGATCGAAAACCAGTCGAACGCAACGAGTGGTACAGACCAATCGATGTTCGTATACGAACTTAGCTGTCAAAATGAATTTGTTGACATGTGGAACCTGCAGACGTACTCTAATTCAACGAAAAACGAAACTTCGTTATACCCGTCCCTCTCACTCTCCGGGCATGACAGAATCGAGTGAAAGCGGCAGGGCTAACGAAGTTTCGTTTTTAGTGGAATGAGAGTAGGCCTACTGTTTAGTTTGTTTGAAACGTTCTAACTTTTCAATAGAAACCACAAACAAAATGTTCGTACTTATACGAAATACCACACTGAAAAAGTTCGAATGCGTGAGAATCGGGCCCCTGAATTGACTATCCTCCTAAAGCGAGAAATCTGGAATGAGTCAGTAATAACAGCTGTTCACATATGGTGAAGGCTATTCCAATCCCACGTCAATCGTTTATTAGGAAAATGACATTAGTCATCACCTAACGGCGGATGCGTGCGACTGAGCGTCAAAGGCCTCTTGGATGCTTAATTTAATTTCGTAAAACACTTACGTTTTACGAAATTAAATTAAGCACACGCAGAATTCCAACGAAAATACCAAGAACTGTAGCTTACAAGATATAAATAAATGCACAATTGCACATACTTACACAGACGACATATACAGGGTAATTTTTTTATCAGTGCACAAATTTTTAGGATCGACTCAGAATCGATAAGTGAGCAACTTTCTCCTAGAAACATTGGTCGAAATACGACAAAAATTTTCGGACTTCCCATACTAATTCGATCACGTGATCAAAATTTTTGTCATATTTCGACCTATGTTTCTAGGAGAAAGTTGTTCACTTACCGATTCTGAGTCGATCCTAAAAATTTGTGCACTGATAAAAAAATTATCCTGTAGTACCCGCAGATACAAAACCATACCCCTTATTCGTCTTAGGACAGATTCTGGTTTGGACAGGCCTAGTGGTTCATACCACCGTTTACAGACCCAGAGGTTCCGGGTTCGATTCCCAGAGGGGGATCATATTTTATTCAGTTTGGTTGGTGGTAAGACTTGTTCTTAGTCCGCCTGGCTAACTACCACCATCTTATCTGATTCTGACGCAATACCAATCAGGTTTTCAGCATTATTGTGTTTCGGCAGTTAGAGATAAGGTAGCCTTCAGTGATTGAGGATTGCGGGAGTAGTGCGCTTCCACCTTCATCCTTATCACCACTAACATCAGAAGTGATGAATGAAAGCTAAGTGCTACATATCGTTGCGTTTTGGAAAGAAAACTATACGTACTTACTCCTACGTTATTAAAATTATTACTTTTTTGCATTCCCAATGCAATTATTGAAAAATTGAAATGAAGTAGTTAGAAAAAATCAACCCGTCTCACAACTCATAACTAGATCCGATGGGACTCGAACCCACAACCTTTCGCTAAACGGGCGACTACTCTTACCACTGAGCCTAGAGAGTTAGTCTAACAACTCCGTAGCTCATTGGTTAGAGCAGTCGCCCGGACTGGATTGTGGTCGTTTCAACTACTCTACACGTGTTTCCCTTAGCTTTCCTTTACTTCAGAATGGCGCTTCGTATTCCAGATTTGTTGTTAAAAGTTACAAATGATGATAAAGTAGTTGATGTGTTAGTAGCGTACGTAAAGGATAACTATATTAGCAGTGGTAAGGGCAAAACCCACAATCTTAGGACGTGTACACATTTGTTCACTAAAACAATTTATTTTCAGGAATTCCAAGCTTATGGGGTAACTCGCATCTGTAAAATCGCCTGCCATGTGGCAAGAATTTTCACCTTGGCTGATTTTTTAGCTTTTTAAGCGTGTAATACAGTTGCATTTACATTAAGATATAAGATGCTTAACTAAAATTTTAAAGTAACTCGTAAAGATTTAGCGTTAAAATATTACAACAACGCTAGAGAAAAAATAAATTAAAATTGGAGCGCAACAATGACGAAAAAGTATGCAGTATGCTTTTTTAGGTAGCTCTAATCAAGCTCTATAACGTCATTCAAGTTTAAATATTTTATTTTTCTATACTAATATTATAAAGAGAAAAGATTTGATTGTTTGTTTGTTTGTATGTTTGTTTGTTTGTTTGCATCGAATAGGCTCCGAAACTACTGGACCGATTTTGAAAATTCTTTCACCATTAGAAAGCTACATTCTTCCCGAGTGACATATGCTATATTTTATCCCGATATTCCCACGGGAACGGGTACCACGTGGGTGAAACCGCGAGGATCCGCTAGTATTTTATAATTTTCCGGAATAAAAAGTAGCCTATGTTACTCTCCAGCTTCCATACTGTCCCCATACCAAAATTCAAGTCGATCAGTTGCTCCGTTTTGACGTGAAAGATGTACAAACAAACAAACAAACAAACGAACAAACAAACACATTTTCACATTTATAATATCAGCAAGGAAGTATGGATTATTCAACAAAATCAATAAAAAGGATGTATTGAAACTATTTCTTGTAAAGTAGCACACTCATATGTCACCGTCATCACGAACGGTAATACACCAAATCAAGTGGCATTGCAAAAACCTTGCAATCCTTACTCCCAGGTCCACCAACTTAACTCCACATTAATCAATCGAAAATGCACTTTGATTGGTTGTAATAAGATCTCAAGAGATGAAATGATTATGTTAGCCCGACACATGATGTAATGCGACCTCCTCGATTCTTTTTTGGTTAAGACCACTTTCACTTTTTGTTCGCGAGACTCGGCCATGGTTGTGTTATGTCTGTTCCATTTTTAACAAGTGCGAGAACTTATAAATAAATACTTTTTGGAGATGCTTCAGCAAGTTTTTTGACAGACCAGTTCCGAAATGCGGCAGCAAACCTTTTTGGTTAAGCAATTAAAAAGTTGAATGTTTTGAATAGCAGGCTCTTCCTGCCCTGCCAGTAGGTATGCGAAACAATACAAACTTTTTAATTAAATTACTTTCAAGAAGCTAGTTATCTATGAATGTGCTTTCTTTTACTTAACTGCAAGATAATCTCTGATTTTCTGACGAATGATGCAACAAATGCAACGCTTTATAATGGCTTAGCAGCTCATTTGAATTAAATTTATTGTTTGTATAGGTGCTTTATGCTCTCTTTCAACAAGATTATTTTCCATACTTATTATACTACTAGCTTTCCGCCCGCGGCTTCGCCCGCGTGGACTACACGACGTTATCCCGCGGGAATGTGATTGTGATTGAAAGTAGCCTATGTTCCTCTCCAGGCTACAAAGTATCTATGTCCCAAATTTCAGCAAAATCCGTTCAGCCGTTTTGGCGTGATTGAGTAACAAACATACAAACATCCAAACATCCAAACATCCAAACATCCAAACATCTAAACATCCAAACATCTAAACTTTCACATTTATAATATTAGTAGGAAGTAGGATTCAAACTAATCCCAAATACCTGAGGAACTAAATAGCTCAAATATTAAAATAGTACTCGTATTATTAACTTTTTGCATCAATTTAACAATCGACAACCTCGATTGTTTTTTAAGTCTGTTTTGACACTCAAGAGTACTTATGGCCATTAAAGTCTGTCCGAATGTTTCCCAACACTATTCGCAACAAAGCTGACATTTCCGTAAGTAAACAGTGAAACAAAAAACATCTGCTACCTTAATGCAGTGTGTCACAAGTGGCCTATATAAATTAGTGCATTTACACAACTGGCAACAGTTTCGGCACGAGGTACTTTAAAAGCAGACGATTTTTTACCTTATTACTTTGGGAATAAAAGTTTCCGATTTTTTCTACATTTAAGTAATTCCATGGTAAAGGAATTTGTGTTTTATGTGATTTGTTTCAGAGCTTGTTTGTATTTGCCAGCGTCTGTAGTTGTCCTTGTGGGTCGTGCCTAGAGTTGCCAACCGTCCCGCGTCAGGCGGGACGTCCCGTTTCCACGGCTCAAAAAATGCGTCCCGCGACATATGTGTGCGGGACGCTAGTTGTCCCGCTTTATGGTAAAGCCAGCCAGGTTAGACAAAACTTTTATTGGTTCAAATCAAAATATTATTTGCTTCAATGCCAACCTACCACATCAGTACATCAGTTTCACAATCGATCAACAAGTATCCATTAAAAATATTTTGATTACGTGGTACCAAAATCCAATAAAATACACAACTAAACAATAGCTTTATTTTGAAAAATGGAAAATGAAGTATTAAGAATAAATAGACCCGTCTCACATCACAACCAGCTCCGATGGGATAAGATGGTTGTAAGACGGGTCGATTTTTTCTTAATAGGTACTTCATTTTCCATTTTTCAATAATAAAAATTGCATTGTGAATGCAAAAAAACTGAAAATTCAAATAACTTTGATTTTACTGAAAAAATAATAATAATTTGTCAATAGGTAAAAGCATTTCGTTACAATGATCTCTCTGTGTTGTGAAAAATCGAACTCATAGTTATGGATGAACTCTATTAATGAGTTTTGCACCGTATAGGAAACGCTTAATAAAATAATAAGTGTCGAACACGTTAAGCAGGAGCTACAAGTGAAAATGAACTTTAAATATAATTGCAAAGAATTTTATGGCTAGGTAAGTGTTAACAAATAAAAATGACCTAAATGTGCCAAAGCACAAAATAATTACTCCTTCAAAAATAAAAACTAATCGTGATATGGCTCAGTTGATCAAGAAAAGTGCTATATAATTACTGATTACTATGTGGAGTTATAATTATTATTTTGTAATAGCAGGAATATTATTTTGTTAGTTTAATTTTAAATAATAGTACATTACAGCCGAGGACAGGTAAGTAAGAAATTACATTGTCGAGGATGGTTTGAAGCACGAGCCGCAGGCGAGGGCTTTAATCATTCGAGGCAAGGTAATTTGCTTACCGTACAAGGCTTGTATAGTGCTTTTCTCAAGAAATGCGAGGAAATAAAAAAAACTGTTTAACTAAACAATATTTATTAAAATTTATATCACACATGTTCGGGCAATTATTAAATGTAAATGTTATTGTTTTCCCGGGCACACTTATGTATAAATCGCCCATAATAATATTATTTTAATGATGTGTCATTAAAATACGCCAACAACACAGATTCCGAAAACGTATGCGCCTTTTTTCACTTTTCCAAATCAGATCGTAGGTTTTCATATATCTTTCTTTTGATTTTGCTGGCAGTAAGTTTTCTGTTATTAATTTTGCTTCTGCTCTCAAATTTGGTGGAGTAGGTACATACAATGTCTGTATATGTTTCATTGGCAGAACTCATTTTGATAATTTATTACACAATATAAACTGTATTGATATTTAATCAACCGCTGAAAATCATTCCCGCCGTTTTTTTAATATTGGTTAGTGAGGCCATGTCGAACGGTCATACAGCCTAGTGATACTTACTACTTGCTACTAAAATGCGCAACTTCAATACCCGCTTCTTGGTGGTAGATGGCGCTGTATATATTTCCCATACAAAATTACTCGTAAAGGATATTTTGTCTATGATAAATCTCATTTTGTTTTTTCGATTGATGTTCGTGCTAAGCATGAAGCTCGACTTAATACTGAGGTAACTGGAGTTCTCACCCTGAATAAAAAAGTGAACACCAGCAAATTTGACATTTAGTATGTAGTGGCTGTCAGTTGTCTCATATGACCATACGTATTTCTTTAAAGTGTAGGTGAGACGGAAGACAGCCACTGTGTAATTTGTGGTCACAAAAAATTGTTCGTACTGCACTCTCCAGTTACCTCAGTATTAAGTCGAGCTTCATGGTGCTAAGGGTACATAGCGCTTGTGGTACAATACGAAGTAATATACTCTGTGCGTACCGTATTTAAAAAAAAGTTAACCTAATTATGATATAATAATAATGTGGCTGTATGGTGCAAATGTCCCTTTGCTTTTTCTGTTTTTATACACAGGAATAACTAAAGAAAAAATAATGAAAAAAAGTTGGTAGTACTAAAATCAGTGCAGTAAGTAAGTACTGAAATTCATTACTGCAGTGATTTTCAAATTTAGAATGTTTACTTCGGAAAAGTGCCACGTACTGCATTCTTTTCTCAAATATAATATTAACATTTCAGAGCATAAGTGTGAAAAACTAATTTAATTATATTTAGCTTTTTTTCTTGTTTCTGCATATTTGTACGCAGGTCCCGCTTTTTTTGGCCAAGTCCCGCATAAAAATTTCGAATGTCCCGGATATCTGTAAATGGGAGTTGGCAACTCTAGTCGTGCCCCACATTCTAGGCAACAATACAACAAATGACCGATGGGAAAAATGTTAAAATCATCATGGAGAACAAAAATTATAAGAGTTATTTTAAAAACAACATTACAATAGTAGCCATGTAGCCTGTGATTGTCGTAAGAGCACAGACTTAGGAAAACTGTTATCAGAAAACTTATAAATAAATCATGTTCCTTAAAATACATTTGTGTTATTTAAATTAGGTATAGGTAGAGACACCAAGGAGTACGCCTAAACGCACTAGTCATATAAGCGACTAGGATCATATTTTGCCACTTGGATAACATTGACAAGAGCGCTAGTTGACTGATTGAATAGCTAGAGAAGAGTTAGTTCCCATTTCGACCGCGTGTCAAAAGATCTTTGTCGTACAGTAAAACTACTAAACACACTGCGTACTCTTTAAAAGCGCGTACTCTTTAGTGTCTCTACTATTGGTAGGACTAATAATGAAATATTTTAAAAATGTATTTATTATTTATTTAATCAATTCAAAGTCCACCATGCTAAATTTGTTTGTATTTTTATTTTTTAGTGTTCGTATTAAAAAAAGGGATGAGATAGAATTCAGTTTTTTACCAAATAGTAAGGGACTTTATTAATTAAATATTCCTACTTGAAAATGAAGTATTTTCCCATAATATCTAATGAAGACATAAAACTAATTATAGTACCTCCATAATAATAGTGTTCTAATGATTCACTTCGACCTTGTTGAAGATGAATATCTCTGATAAAAAAATAATAACTGCAGGCTTCCTGTAAACTTATAACTTATTATAACTTAATTTTACATAGAACCTTGGATGTTTATACTACTCGGATGTCAGTTTTGCTTCAACAAACACAGATGATGCTAGATATTTTTATTGCAAGTACAGTTATAGTTTTTGTTAATAAATTACAGATTTGACTAAGGCCTACAATTTTTACATTTGCAAATCATTTTAGCTGCTTGGAACATCTCCAAAAATCACTTTATATATTATTTTATGGCGTTTTAGTTGCGCACACACCGTCGTCGTCGTCGTGGCCGCGCAAGCGTCGTAACAAGTGACGACTACTGGCGTCAACCGTGTACGGCGATTTCATAAATTATTAAGGCGATACTCGGAAAAAATGTGCTGAAGCGAGATAGCAATGAGAAAACGACGCGCGCGGGAGCGAGACCGATTTTGTAGATTAGGCAAAAAAAACATAAAATCACTTCGTATTAAAAAAACTACAGCGATTTTTAAAAAAATGCTTCTATACGATTCTCAATATTATTAGTGTCCACTAATTAAACCAATTTCCAATAGTGTAAGTAACCCCATTTAAGAATAATCTTCATTTTTCGTATTTTTTAAAGGTCTTTTCGAAAAGAAAAAGTGTCGAGGCAAAATTATAAAATCGTGTTTTTGAAACTATACGATTCTAGATAAAGGTATGAAGAAATATATATCTTATTACCAGATTTGTAACAACTGTAACCGTCCTATAGTTTAAAATCAAAAAGTCCATATTTTTCCGAGTAGCGCCTTAAGTACTAGCTTTCCGCCCGCGGCTTCGCCCGCGTGGACTACACGATGTTATCCCGCGGGAATGTGATATTTTTCCGGGATAAAAAGTAGCCTATGTTCTTCTCCAGGCTTCAAAGTATCTGTGTCTCAAATTTCAGCCAAATCCATTCAGCCGTTTTGGTGTGATTGAGTAACAAACATCCAAACATCTAAACCTTCACATTTATAATATTTGTAGGATAGTAGGATGAAAACTACAGTAAAGAGGTGGCGGCGAATACTATATTATTACTACGTAGTTCTGGTATCATTTTAAATTTCAAAAAATTAGTCCCACATGCCTGTCTGTTCCGGTGACAGCCGTGAAAGAGGAGCCACTTGCAATACAAAATTAGCTGTCAAAATGTTTTAGTTCCAAAGATTATCATCGGAACAGCTAAGCTTGTCGCACTAGGTATATCTTTCCACTTTTAAGTTCTCAATTTGACAGTATGTTTTAATATATTATTTTTTTCAATACAGTTGACGTCTATTATTATTATAATTACGTCTGACCTAAGTTCTATAGTCACCGTAGTAAAGTTACCCAGAATTTTATCCAGATATCGCTTGCCCCATAGCCCATCAAGTATAGTTACCACGACAGTCAAGAGTAGATAATGTCCATACTTGTGCGCAAGCGCATAGCCTTGAGCGAGATGTGCGATAACTACGAGTAATGCATCGCTCCAAAAAGAACGCACTCCACTTGAAATCATAATATACAATGTTGCAAAATTAATTTATCTTATGGATATACTAAATGTACTTACTGGTCTAACCAGCTATCTACGTGTTTTACGATAAGTGTGGTAATACTTGTTACTTAATAGAGCTTGTTTCTTGTAGGTAATAATAGCACAGAATACAAATAGTACAAGATAGTAATAGTCAATTCCATAGCTAATGTCATAAGGATCGTAAGTAAGCAGTCGTAAGCCCGATCGCGGTAATCCTATGACGCATAGGGCCCCGATCGCGGTAATTCTATGACGCATTAGTCAAGTGTACGTGCAGTTCTACAAGGTGGACCGACGATCTGGTCAAGGTCGCGGGAAGCCGCTGGATGCGGGCAGCGCAGGACCGATCGTTGTGGAGATCCTTGGGGGAGGCCTATGCCCAGCAGTGGGCGTCGTACGGCTGAAATGATGATGAATGATGACGTGCAGTTGACGTGCAAAACCGTTTTTGATAACGCGCGGCGTTGACAGTGCGACAACGTTTTCTGTTCCGTTGATAATCTTTGAAACTAAAACAGTTTTCATTCGACAGTCTATTTTGACAGCTAATTTCATATTGCAAGTGGGTCCTCTGTCACGGATGTCACCGGAACAGACAGGATTGTGGGACTATAGGTTTGCGTGACGTGTGCGTCGTTATGTCATTACGGCAATACGAAGTCAAAAGTCAAGACGCAAACATGATCCAGTGATTACAACTCTTTGCATGATCAAGACGCGCTGCATTGCATAGAATTACGGCGATCGGCCCGCTGAAATATAGCAAAGGCTTTAAAATATTGAAATAATAACTTAGTACCTATCGTTGGTTTTCACGGCAAGTAAGTAGGTAGATAACGAAAATTATAGTAAAATCTTGTCCTAATAAGGCTTTTAATGAATCTATCTATACAATATTTAAAGTTGAAGGGTTTGTTTGTTTGGTTGAACGCGCTAATCTCAGAAACTATGGACCGATTTAGAAATTTTTTTGTCCATTAGAAAGCTACATTCTTCCCGAGGCTATATTTAATCCCGATATTCCCACGGCAACAGGTACCTCGCGGGTAAAACCGCAAGGATCCGCTAGTCTTCAAATAAATTGAAAGAAACACTGTTTAACTACATTTTTGAATCAAAAACAGAATGTAGGCTACCTATACAGTACTGAGAAACAGCAATTAAAAATACCAAGGCAATACCGAAACTCAACAACGAAATGTTGTAACAGTACTTGTATGATCGCTGATTGGAATGTAGCTCTAAATTGGAGTTCCGCATCGTGTTCAAAATAATTGGTTCAATGTCAAATTTCCAGGTCTCGACAGCTGATTCGCCCTTTTCCTAATTGATTTGATTTCAACGAAATGTTTCACATTGTTTTCAAATAACAGTAAACTTATATATATCAATCAATCAATCAATCAATCAAAACATTAATTTAATACAGTCGAAGGACAAATTATAACTTAAGTATACGACAAATTACTTAAATGAAGACAACACAGAAAAAAAAGACAATTTATATACCTACATATAAAAAAGAAAGATAGTCCCACGACTGTACCAAAAGGGATCTAGTCAGCATATGTCAGTTTTTGAAAACTGACGCTGGTTTTCAACTAGATCCCTTTTTTCTTGACATCTGAATGCCAAGACAGCCCTAATAGAAGAAAAAAAAATTATATATTATAAATGAGGAGTATTCACATACATGAGCGAAATGCTCATTCCAGAATTAATTAATTGTGTAAGTATCAATCTATCTACTCAAATAGTAAAATATGACTTAGGCCAGTTAGTCCTAACGTGAAATTATATAACTTTCCTTAATCTTTTTAAATCATTTAATTTGCTTCACACTTTTAATGAACCGACGCGAATTACGCCAACATCGGCCACTTGCTTAGATAACATCTTTTCCAACTGTAACTTAATTGAGAAATCGGTAATTAATATTATTAAATCCGACCACAGTGGACAACTAGCTTCTTTTGAGCACTATAATGTTACTCCTAAACGCGAAGTAATTTGCAGGCCAATACCGAAACGTGGTATTAATAAATTTAGAAATAATGTACAAGATAAAGTTCAATGTTTGCCAGCTTCTGCTGACGCTAATAACTCTTATCAATCATTATTTGATATTGTTGAAAAAGAATTTAGTAACAATTTTAAACAAAAAGTTATAAAGTGTAATTATCGTAAGAAGTTCAGTGACTGGGCCACACCTGGTATTTATAATAGTAGAAGAAAGTTATTTGAACTCTATGCACAAAAAACGACCTCCTGTGATCCTAGCTTCATTGAATATGTCAAGAAATATTCAAAAACATTTAGGAAAGTATGTGCTTTGGCAAAATCTAGGTATATTTCAAATAAAATTAAATCATCTGAAAATAAAATAAAAGCTACCTGGAGTATTATAAACCAAGAAACTGGCAAAACAAAAAGCAAAATTAATTCATTTAACTTAAAAATTAGTGATCAGACTTTTGAATCGGATATTGAGGTGGCTAGTGCTTTTGAAGGTTTCTTTGCTCGAATACCGTTAGAAACTACTAGCAGACTTAATTCTTGCCCCAACACCGCTGTCTCTCTTATGGAATCTAGTGTGAACAAGTGCCAGGAAACATTTAGTTTTAGCTATGTCACTACCGAAGATATTATTAAAGCATTCAAAGCAATAAATATTAAGAAAACAGAAGATCTCTGGGGCATATCTACAAGTATCATCAAATCAATAATTGATGTGATAGCTCCATCATTAGCAATAATTTTTAACCAATGTATAAGTGAAGGGGTCTTTCCTAATTTAATGAAGAATAGTAAAATTATTCCTCTGTTTAAAGCTGGTGACAAAAGTGACCCAGCAAATTTTAGACCTATATCCATACTACCAGCAATAAGTAAAATATTTGAGAAATTAATTTATGCTCAACTTTTAGAATATTTTAAATTAAATAGTATACTGCATGAGAAACAGTTTGGTTTTTCAAAAGGTAAAAGTACCACTGATGCTGGGGTTGCATTTCTAAAACATGTACTTGATGCCTGGGAGGACAAGCAGGATGTAATCGCTATTTTTTGTGACCTTTCCAAGGCATTCGATTGTGTTGATCACCAAACACTATTAAGGAAGTTAAAACATTATGGTGTTTCTGAAATGTCAGTAAGCCTTATGCATTCATATCTGTATGAAAGAACTCAGAAGGTAGTTATTAATAAAACTGAGTCTACCGGAGCTCCCATTACTATGGGCGTACCCCAAGGATCAATATTGGGCCCGCTGTTGTTTTTAATATACATAAATGACCTTCCTTACTACGCGAAGAATTTATGTGAGACGGTGCTATTTGCCGATGATACATCTCTAGTCTTTAAAGTAGATAGAGGTGATGACTGTTCTGACGAAGTAAATAGTGCTCTTTCAAAAGTGTCACATTGGTTTAATAGTAATAATTTATCATTAAACTCAAAGAAAACTAAGTGTTTAAAATTTTCGTTACCTAATGTAAGACAAGTTGATTTTCATATTAGACTAGACGGCGATACGGTCGAATTCATTAACAATACAAAATTTCTAGGTATTATATTAGACTCGCGACTACAATGGGATCCTCATATCGAAGCCTTGGCGAGTAGACTCAGTTCGGCTGCATTCGCAGTTAAGAAAATAAGGCTCTTAACCGATATTGAAACGGCTAGAATAGTCTATTTTAGTTATTTTCATAGTGTTATGTCCTACGGCCTTTTGTTGTGGGGCTCAGCCGCTAACATCCAAAGTATATTCGTGCTCCAAAAAAGGGCTATTCGCGCCATTTACAACCTCCGATCGAGAGATTCTTTAAGAGATCTATTTAAAGAAATAAACATTTTAACTGTTGCAGGACATTACATCTATGAAAATATAATTTATGTGAAAAAGTATTATAATACATTTGTAAAGCAGAGCGATATTCATCGCTTTAACACAAGAAATAAAGATAAACTTGTCGTTCCCAAGTTTAGGCTAGAAAAATCCAGAGCCTCATTTCTGGGGAAAAGCATAGCCTTTTTTAATAAAGTTCCACAGCATATAATTGAACTACCATTGCATAAATTTAAATGTTACATTAAAGAGTCGCTGATGAGCAAAGGATACTATAATGTAGACGATTATTTGAATGACCGCAATGCATGGTCATGATGTAACACATAACATAATCACTGTTTAATATGATGTATTTTTATACTAAGCAATTGTTGTATTAGTAACGATATGTTTTTTTTTTTTGTAAATGTCGTTACTTAACTAAGAAACGCTGGCAAGTTTCTTGCGCCCATTCTTCTTGTCAGTTAAAAAAGTCTTGAATGGGTGGTAGGAAAATATTGACGATTCATAAGTACATATTTATTATGTCTAAGTGAATAAAGAATATTTTTATCTTTATCTTATCTTTACCTACCTCGGTTTTTTACTTGAATAAAACTAAATTCAAATACGACTTCGTGTTTTTGAGATCAGCGACTTCACACCTCATCAAGCAAACTGTTCTGTTTTACTACATTTAGGTCCTTTTTAAACATTAATCATAAGTAGGTATCATTGAAAATATTGAAAGTAAAGTACCTATTAGAAAAAATCGACCCGTCTGACAACTAATAGCTCCGATGGGAATCGAACCCACGACCTTTCACTGTCCGGACGAATGCTTTTACCACTGAGCTACGGAGTCGTTAGTATACGCGTCGAATTTAACTAATACTTAATTTTCAATATTTTCAATAGTAAAAATTGCATTGTGAATGCAAAAAAGTAAAAATAGTTTGAATGAAGTAGGTAGTAGTAATAGGTGTATAAAATTGTATGCGTGTGATGTAGCAAATAAACGATCTATCTATCTAGTATAATTTAAGCCATATAAGTAATGCAAATTATATAGCAATCGATCTACTACAATTGAAAATCGTATACGAATATTCTTTCCTCCTATTTTCTACCAACAGAAATCTACCTACGATTCGACAAAGTTTTTACGTGGTTTGTACACTCGACAGCACATCAAGTTAAACAGAAGAACTGTGATAAAGGCTTTTATGATATAGGGCATAAAGGCGGTCTCAAGGTCACCATGTATAGTCTGATGTAGTGTTGTAAAAGAACTGAGTCTTTTAGTCCTCATTTTCCTGAGAGTCCTGAGTTCCTTTGAGTCTTTTCAGTTGTTTCAATCCTAAAATTTCTTGAGTCATTAGATTTATTCTAAGTCTCACTCGGTAGTTATTTTTAGGAAAGCTAAGTTTTTATTTAAAGAACTTAGTCTTGGGTTCTTATTGTAAAGACTGAGCTCTTTTAAAAGTCTCAGTCTCGAGTTCTCTTTGGCAAGACTGGAGTCTATTTTAAGAAGACTAAAAACTCAGAGAGTCTTGAGCTTTTACTTACTGTTTTTTGAAAAATGGAAAATGAAGTATTTAGAAAAAATCGACCCGTCTCACAACTAGCTCCGATGGGACACGAACCCACGACCTTTCGCTTTCCGGGCGACTGCTCTAACCACTAAGCTACGGAGTCGTTACGAGAAGCGTCGAATTTATCCAATACTTCTTACGCACTGTATAGTCAGTGTTAATTTCATCAATGTGGAGATATTACTACCCTCACACGCGAATAAAATACCTTTCCAGGTATTTGGCAATCGCTAAAGATGAAATTACTATTGCAACTTATTTTAAGTCCCATCGGAGCTAGTTGTGAGACGGGTCGATTTTTTCTAAATACTTCATTTTCCATTTTTCAGTAATAAAAACGATTCTCACCGGGCATATTCTAAAAAACCGTGTTTCTTTCATTACGGGACGTTGGCGGAATTTCTGTGAAAAACGGAAGAAGCCATTATTAAAAAAAAAAAAAAAACAGTAATAAAAATTGCATTGTGAATGCAAAAAACTAAAAATTAAAATAAGTTACTGTTTTTTGACTTGAATCTTCAAAAAAAGACTCGAGTCTCAATATTAGGACTAAAAGACTCAGTTCTTTTACAACACTAGTCTGATATGCCGCCGTGTGTACATACTTCGTTACTTTCAAACGGTGCGAGACCAATTCCATAAGTCGCGCGTGTCCCCGAGTGTCGTGACCTGCCGTCGTTCTCCGTGACAGGTGACTGGTCACTACCTCTACCTAATGTATTTTGTTACCAAATCGTAAACAAGTCGGTTTCAACCTATTGTTATTTTAAGAACTGAAGCTTTTATACGAGAAATGATACTAGAAAACAAAACAGGCAGCCAGTTCGTCAGTCAGAACAGTCAGAGCGCTTCCACCTTCAGTGTGAAGGCTAAGTGCTACCTTTGGATTTCCGGTCCACTGTTTCATACTCAAAGGTTGTGGAATAGAATCCGACCTGTAGCACTTGTACACTAGTTGTTTTTTCCAGTATTTTTTCTTTTATAAAAAAAAATCATTGAATTGCAGACATAAAAATCATAATGAAACTTTTATTTTTAATTTTGACGTAGGTATATTTTCACAATTATATTTAATAATATTAAATAACTAGCTCCCAAACGAGAATTACTTGCAAACTTTAATTTATCAAATTCATAAAGTTGCATAAAGTTAATAATACCTTCCACTAGAGACATATTTCCGATATAAATCTAGTTATTTGACGTACAGAATACAGATAGATATAGATGGATATTTCGCTTTTTTAGACGTTAGTGTAAATTCATCAACCACACTCACTGTATGTTCCGAATCACAAGATACCGTTTACCTTAAAAATAAAATATAGTAACGACAAGTCACGTTAACTTCGTAACTCCATGCTAATTTTTCATCTTCCGTGTTTATGCCGGCTCTTTGCCGCGCCGAGTGAATATTAATACTAACTGCGGCCCCCGGAGCTGCCTGATCACTCTTTTTATCGAGATAAATTGGACAAGAGCCGCAGTAAATAATGTAAGGTTTCGCACACCATGGACAAAGTTTTTTTGCGTTTTTTTTTTCAAAAAATACAATAAAAGGTTTTCAATAAAAAAAATAAAAAACGATTATCCTACAAAACGTAAGTATATTTCCTTTACAATCACCTCTCTCCTCTCATCCACCAAATTACCCTCTCTCGTTCTATCACAAACCTCACTAGGAGGTGGCCTGGTTGCAACGCCAAGCAGCCAAAGTGACGTAAAATGCTGTCTACATAAATAAATGTAATCTTGCCTTCCATCAGATGTAAACATCCGATTGTTTTGCGTCTTACACGGATTACATCCAAGCGCCAACACGCTCGCAGCACACGCGCACTTCTTGCAAAGTTGTGGAAGGACAAATAAAATTTGGATTACATCTTTTTTATGCATAATGGGGTAGCACATAGTCTTCATCACTCCCAATGTTAAGTCAAGATAAGGCTGAAGAAGGTGGAAGTGCACTACTCCCGGAATCCTCAACCACTGAGGAACTGGCTATCTTATCTCTAACTGCCGGAACACAACAATGCTAAAAACATCGTTGTTATAGCGTCAGACTTTAGATAAGAATAGCTTTCCGCCCAGGGCTTCGCCGGTTCGCCCGCGTGGTCTACACGACGTTATCCCGCGGGGATGTAATTTTTTTTTCTGGATAAAAAGTAGCCTATGTTCCTCTCCAGACTACAAAGTATCTGTGTCCCAAATTTCAGCCAAATCCGTTCAGTCGTTTTGGCGAGATTGGGTAACAAACATCCAAACGATGGTGGTAGCTACCCAGGCGGACTTAGAACAAGTCCTATCACCAACCAAACCGTATACGATATTCACCTCAACTGGGAATTTAACCCCGGACCTCTGCTCTGGGTCTGATACCGGTGGTCTGTACCACGAGACCACGAGACCACGATTAAAATCGTCTATCGTCTAGCAGCTAGACTCTAGCTAGTTGGATGCCATCTCTGATGGATGACATGATTAGATCCATCTAGCCAGCGTTTAAATGTTGTCGCTGCCATGACGACCCAATGAGATTGAGCCCTTATGCATCTCATATCAATTCATCATGGGTCCATGGCTATATATAGCTGGGGGGTAAAAACGATTATTTATCGGGTGTGGTGATGCACACGTCGCAATCAATTACTGAGCACGCGAAAACCAGGGAAAGCCATCCGTCATACTGGCAACACCAGTTTTTGCGCGTCTGCAACTGCATACAAGTGTATGAGGAAAAAAATGTTTGCGACCGATGCGCACGTGAATTGATTTTGTTATTAGATTCTGTAGTTTAAAATTATATGTCTGACTCGTCATCATACATACACTCGAAACGATTTATGTCGTATCGCAGACTGTACCGCAAATTTTACAAAATATTTTTATTAGATTCAATAATTACAAATATATTTACCTAAATGGGATAAGGACATGAGAATGATGAATTGCAAATAGGTACTTATAAAGAGATAAAAACAATAAGTAAAGAAAAAATCTAAGCACATTTATTTATGGTATTTATGGAAGTTGTCTGGAAGGGCATGTTGCTAAACAATAAAATCGTTTTTATATCGTATACTTTTCTTTATTTTGATTATTTTCTTTCGTAACAGGCTATTAGCACACAGCACTTCGCCAATTTTAACTTTTTATTGTGCTCTCATGGTATTGTCACAGTAAATATATGTATTGTAATCATTGTTTATTTTTTTTATTATACGTCCAGGTTTGTCCGTAGCTCTATTTTTGAAAGTACGTTTGAACACTCAGAAAGTTTTGAAAAAAAAGGTTTCTTCTTTTTTGAAAAATTTGGTTATTAAAAGTAAAAATACCATTGCTTGAATTTCGAATATCCATACTAATATTATAAATGTGAAAGTGTGTTTGTTTGTTTGTTTGTTTGTTTGTTTGTCCGTCTTTCACGTCAAAACGGAGCAACGGATCGACTCGATTTTTGGTATGGGGATAGTTTGGGAGCTGGAGAGTAATATAGGCTACTTTTTATTCCTGAAAATTATAAAATAAAAATGATTATTTTGTATAGAAAATCGATAAACTGTCGTACTATACAAAACTGTCATTTCTTCCATAGCCGCTTCCAAAGAGGTATGTCAAAGAGTATTGTAATCACTGACGTTTTAGCCGCTTTGGATTAAGTGACATTTGTTGCAGGCAGTGTATAAAACTTCTTCGCGATCATTTATTTTCATCTGTCTATCTATAATAGATGTTAGTGATACGAAGTTTACGGGTCCACTATAATTAATATGGCAAAACAACGTTTGCCGGGTCAGCTAGTCCCATCATAAAAATGAATCTGCATTGAGAACATTCGTACGATGATTTTCTAAATTACTCATCAGGTTTTAGGCCACATTTGATCGACTTCAAATGGCTTTTATGGATGAAGGACCTTCAAAAGTAACGATCTAAAGTCGGATTTTTAATTAGACGAAGTAATCTGACAGTTGCTAATGTCACTTAGTGAAATAATGCTGCCATGTTCAATGTAATAGTGATGTGTTCTATTCGTTCATTCATAGGAATGAATGATGATGAATGAATACTTTAATACAATTTGTCGATATCTTCTGTGTTATACCTATAGGTATTTATAATCTTATTTTTTTCTATCTATTAACAAAAAATCACCGGCACCGCCCGCGGCTTCGACCGCGTGGACTGCACGTTCGTTATCCCGCGGGAATATGATGGTGGCCAACTTCTTTGTTCGTGGGTTGATTTTGATGAAACTTGGATATTGGCACTACTTCGACTCGAAAACTGCAACGCAATGTTAACAATATTAAAAAATCCAAGATGGCGGCCAACTTTTTTATTTGTGAGCCGATTTTGATAAAACTCTGTTTTTTATACTATTTTGACAAGGAAACAGCAACGCAATGCTAAAAATATTAACAAATCCAAGATCGCGGCTTACTTTTTTGTTTGTGGGTCGAAACTTTGTTTTTTGTACTATTTTGACAAGAAAATAGTAACGCAATGTTAATAAAAATGAGAAATAGTCAAGATGGTTGCCAACTTTATATTTTTAGGGTTTCGTACCCAAAGGTTCAAAACGGGGTCCCGTTTGATGTTGTTGAAAATGTAAACATTACTAAGACTCCGCTGTACGTCTGTCTGTCCGTTTGTCTGTCTGTTACCAGGCTGTATCTCATGAACCGTGATAGATACAGTTGTAATTTTAACAGATGATGTATTTCTGTTGCCGCTATAACAGCAAATATTAAAAACAGAATAAAATAAATATTTAAGGGGACTCTCATACAACAAATGTGATTTTTTTTGCCGTTTTGCCAAGTTTAGCAACGTAAGTACGGAAATTTTGTCACAAATTTAAAATGTGACTGTGGATCTCTTACGACCCCGAAGGTATTGTGAAATTAAATAAAATAATTGATTAGGGGTAAGAAGTATCAAAATATAATATTTTATAAGATTTTATTTATTTTCACCTGTCCCTGTGTCTGTCTGTCATGAAATCTTGCAAGGTTAATTTCACCTACTTTCTGACGTTTGAATGGGCTGAAATTTTATGAGAGTCAAAATCCAATTGTACCTATTATCAGTTAAATGTACCTAAAATGTACTATTCAGTACCTGCAATTATAATACACTACAATAACATTGAAATATATACCCGCCATATTAACATCAAGATGGCGGGTGTACCAAAAAACACCAATGTAAACATTTTTAAAATTTAACTTTTTTTTTTTAAACCAAAACATTTTTTATAAAATGTGAATGCACCAAAAATATGTACCAAGACCTTCAAGTTTAGAAACACTTGCTCTAGATCAGTACGGTAGTTCCTGAGAAATAACACTACAGATTTTTATGCATATAAAATGTTACAGTCAAAACTCGTAACCGGGCAAACTCACTTTTGACTGGAATATTAGTCTAAATAGTACAAAGGTACAAGCTATAGAAAATTCCCATAATTCCCACATATAAAACAAGAAGTTTAATAAACGAATAGAATTATTTATCCCACTCCCACCCTCGGTATCGGTCGGGGCCTCGACGCGTCATCGATACGTGCACGTAAAGCAGCATAAACAGGGTCATGCAAAAATACTGTAAAATATTTTAATGTGTCAGTATTCTCATGCATACAAACAACTTTCACAATGGGTGCAATTTCAATGTTGGTACGATAGTAAGAGTTATTATATTCACCCCTTTAATTTTATACACTATTTTTGCAGTACATACCCTATTTATATAACTTAAAATTGGCAGAGTCCTCTTTCAAAAGTAATACACTAGTATAGTATTATATTATCTGTGGTAATACCTAATGAATATTTTTGTTATATCTGGTGATTGCTTAAACCTAAGCCTTTTAATAACAGCAAAAGAGAGAAAAAAAAACATTTCGTTGCTTTTTTCTTTCAAAAATAGTACTAAAAACAGACTTTCATCAAAATCGGCCCACTAACAAAAAGGTTGGCCGCCATCTTGGATTTTTTAATATTTTTAACATTGCGTTGCCGTTTTCTTTCCAAAATAGTACCGAAACCCGAGTTTCATCAAAATCGACCCACAAATATAAAGTGCCTACATGGCACAACCAGGATTCGAACCCGGGACTCGATATCGGTAGCCCGGTGTTCTAACCACACCTTAAGCTACCGAAAGAACTATACGTGATATTTATAAACTCAAACTCAAACTCAATAAACTCAAAAAAAATTAAATAATTAAATAATTATAATATTTTTTAAAATAAAATAAAATAAATATAAATAATTATAATATTTTTGTTTCATTCATTCACTTTGCCGCGTCACTATTTATGTTTTGTCAAAACCTGGCAACCCAGTAAACGTCAGATTACTTCGTCTAATTAAAAATCCGACTATACCTACCGTTCATCCCTAAGATAAAAAATCGGCCAAGTGCGAGTTGGAATCGCCCATGTAGGGTTCCGTACCCACTTAACGTACCTATTGCTTAAACCTAGCCAAAATTCCACTATAATTTGTCGTCAGCAAAATATAACTTTGTTTTTCATAGAGTTTGTATGAATGACCAAGTTACATTTGCGGTTTTTGAAAATGTGTTATATCTCAAAAAGTACATACTATATCTCGTTCAAACCAATTTTCGTTGAAAGTTTTTATTAAGATCTAAAACATATATTTTTTCTAGATTTTTCACTTTCTTATTTTAAAAGTTAGAGGGGGGGGGGGACACATTTTACCACTTTGGAAGTGTAATCTTTTAAAATATTGACTTTGATAAAAAATGATCAAAGAAACCTAAATATCATTTTTAAATACCTATCTAAAGACACCCCATACTAATATGTATTATGAAAATATTTTTTTCAGTTTCAGTTCCATGTATGGGGAGCCCCCTTAATTTTTTATTTTTTTTTATTTTTATATAAAACATCCTAAAGCGGTTCACAGAATATGTTTACCTACTAAGTTTCAAGTCTGTAGTCGTTATAGTTTTGGAATGAAGTGGCTGTGACATACGGACGGACGGACGGACGGACGGACGGACAGACAGACAGACAGACAGACAGACATGACGAATCTATAAGGGTTCCGTTTTTTGCCATTTGGCTACGGAACCCTAAAAATCAGCTAAAAGGGATACAGTTTTCATCGCCGGAATTAATACACGCTATCAGCGTTCGAGAAGGCCGTGGAAGAGGTGTATGCGGCGGACTGGAAAAAATGTTTTGAAAATTGGTTCAGACGCATGAAACTTAGTATAGAGGCTGGTGGAGAGCTCTTTGAAAAGATTTAATTAAAATATTTTATCCATAGAAGTTTTTTAGTTTCTCAAATATTTCTGAGTACCCTAGTTTATCTCTGGTATAAATGTAGTATTTTTAGCGAAGCTGCTTACTTCAGTGGCCAATTGGTTTCCTGCCATTGTGTGGAGTTTCTAGAACCTAGGTATATTAGTGTTAACTACACTTTGAGTTTTCAAATGCAAAGAATTTAGATATCATAAAGTAAAAGCTTGATCTCCAAGACTTGCGCAAGAGTTCTTTATGGTGCTAACTCCTACGGCACTTAGCACTTCCATGCTTACACAATATGGCGGCAGCTGTGTGTCATTAATGTCATTTAGATATCAGTATAAAATGAAAAATCGGCCAAGTGCGAGTTGGACTCGCCCATGAAGGGTTCCGTACCCACTTAACGTACCTATTGCTTAAACCTAGCCAAAATTCCGCTATAACTTTTCGTTTGCAAAATATAACTTTGTTTTTCATAGAGTTTGTATGAATGACAAAGTAACATTTGCGGTTTATGAAAATGTGTTATATCTCAAAAAGTGCTTACCAAATCTCGTTCAAACCAATTTTCGTTGAAAGTTTTTATTAAGATCTACAGCATTAATTTTTTGTAGGTTTTTCACTTTTTTATTTCAAAAGTTAGAGGGGGGGGACACACATTTTACCACTTTGGAAGGCTCTATCTTTCAAAATACTGACTTTGAGAAAAAATGGTTGGAGAAACCTTGATGTCATTTTTAAAGACCTATCTATAGACACCCCACAAGGATATGTTTAATTAAAAAAATATTTTTAAGTCTCAGTTCTATGTATAGAGAGCCCACCTTAGTTTTTTTTTATTTTAGTATTAAAATCTTAAAGCGGTTCATATAATACATATATCTATCAAGTTTCAACTGTGTAGTCCTAATAGTTTTGGAATAAAGTGGCTGTGACATACGGACGGACGGACGGACAGACAGACAGACAGACATGACGAATCTATAAGGGTTCCGTTTTTTGCCATTTGAATTTGCCAAAAAATGAAATGAAGATCGTTGCGTAGTGGTTAGCACCGCGAATGTGGCGGTTAAGCAACCTTCACAATGGTCGTGCACGGGACGGGTGACCAACTTTTTTTTTACCCACTTACTTTTTTTTATTCACAACGGGGTAGCACTTAGCCTTTAACACACCTGATGTTAAGAGGTGATGAGGCTGAAGGTGGCAGCGCACTACTCTCGGAATCTTCAACCACTAAGGAACTGGCTATCTTATCTCTAACTGCCGGAACACAATAATGCTAAAAACATCACTGTTATGGCGTCAGACTTAGATAAGATGGTGGTAGCTAGCCAGGCGGACTTTGAACAAGCCCTACCACCTACCAAACCGAATACAATATGTACCCCCACTGGGAATCGAATCTGGAACCTCTTGGTCTAAAATCGGTGGTGTGAACCACTAGACCACAGAGGTGGTTTATCAATTTGCAGTCTTTAACATCTATCAATCCGCATTTGACCGGCGTGATGAGTCCTGGGCAACTTTACTTCCCACACCAAAGGCTTGTGCCAGAAGAAGGGGCATTGAAACGGCTGATGTGAGAGGTAACAGCATCTCACATCACCCGTTTTAATATAGTTTAGTAATTAAGGTCATAATAACATAGACGTTATAATTGAAAATTATTTTTAACAGTTGCACTACAAGAACTCTTTTCGTATGCGATAACGCCTAATACGGTATTTTACTGATTTTTTTTTATTTCTTTAAAATGTTTTTCGAAATATTAGCTACACAAAACAAGTTTTCATTTTGAATTATCTTGAATATTTTCAAAGATATAGAACTTCAAACTTTATAATTAGACAAGGACAGGACGCTATCTTAGTGACGTCAGTGGGTTAGTAGCGTCATAGTCACGCCATAGAAGATTTCGTTTTAGAAAGAGACAGCTATAGTCAAAATCAAACAGACTATAATTCTTTTATTATAAAACAGATTCAAATTATTTTTTCACATTTGGTATTCTTAATTGCAATATTTTTTAACGTCATCATTAAATATCTACATTTCAACAACAGTAAAATACCCTATTATGTAATTTTTTTTGTATTTACAATGCAATTTTTATTATTGAAATTGAAAATACGGAAAATGAAGTATTAGAAAAAATCGACCCGTTTCACAACTAGCTCCGATCGGAGTCGAACCCACGACCTTTAACTGTCCGGGCGAATGCTCTAACCACTGAGTTATGGTGTAGTTTTCATCGTCTCTGTCCTAGCTCAGTGTCTAGTGCATTCGCCCGTACAGTAAAAGGTCGTGGGTTCGAGTCCCATCGGGGCTAGATGTGTTGTAAGGCGGGTCGATTTTTGCTAGTACTTCATTTTACATATTTTATTTTCAATAATAGTAAAATTGCATTGTGAATAAAAAAAATATAACATAATTAGACGTTATCGCATACGAAAAGAGTTCTTGTAGTGCAACTGTTAAAAATAATGTGTAATGGACTGTTAATTACTGTACTAATTATCACTGTCACTTACGTAAATGAAAATTTAATGAAGCACAGAACCTAAATCTTATTAATACTATGCTAGCACCAGGACTATGAAAACTTATTTTAAAGCGTCAACCTATTATTCACTTGCGATTTCTAAATATTTATGTGTAAATTCTTTTATGAAAAATGGAAACAATTATTTATACCGGAGAATAAGTCATTGAAATACGTCGCCGCGTAAAATCCACAGCGCTTGTTCAAAACCAAAACAAAAAGTTTGAAGTAAGAGCTTAATTTGAACCTTATTTCTCGAGTAACAAGGGCTAGAATTGGCGTATACGTAATTCTCACAAGGACTCTGCAGTGAGAGGTTGTCTACAACCTGATAACAATTTATTTTCCCCGCTGTGAATTTATAGCGACAAACTCAACACTAACTAACAAACCAGAAAAAATACGGTATTCTCTTATTTCGCCGCTACGCTACGCTACCATAGGAACACACTCGGCTATCACCTTTATTAAGAGAGTGAGTTAACCCATTATTACGGGCGGTCAACCCGACCTACTATTCATACAAACGCTCGCATGTGATATGGAAATTCTATATGACAAACATTTATTTCACAAACTTGTAAGGATTACTGAAAAACACGTATTTCCTGGAACAAGTTTCCGCACACTATTTCTCCTTCAATATTATGGCGTTCTCACTTGCTCACTCACTCACTTTCATTGCGCTGGATGAAGCTACAAGCTTTTCAACCATGCTCGCGTTGACGATAGACAGACCGGGAAGGGCCCTCTTAAGGGCCCCAGACTACTTCCGGCAAGCAACGGTCTATCATAAGAAAAATGTGATAGTAAAAAACTACGAGCCCTATAAGTATGTAGCTTTCAGGCGGGATTACAGGATTGGATTGTTAATGCATAAAAATAATTTTAAAATCTCAGCAGTCTGTCAGTCGGCTGCAATTGGTCATGTAGTCCATGTAGTAGTACCATGTATACAAAAAACTAATGGCGGTCTGTTCGAGCGAGGACTGCAGGTGGCCTGCCGGCGGCGGACTCATAGCACAGACTATGCCCCTTCACATTACGAAACCTACGGACGACTGGTGTCCGCCGCCAGTCGCGAAAGCGAGTCATTTGTATTTGTGTGACGAAAAATAAAATAAGTAAGTAAAAATCAGGCAACAAAATTTTTACTGTCTCTGTGGTCTAGTAGTACACACCACCGGTACCAGTCCCAGAGGTCCCGGGTTCGGTTCTCAGTGGGGGTACATATTGTATTCGGTTTGGTTGGTGGTAGTGGTAGGGCTTGTTCAAAGTCCGCCTGGATAGCTACCACCATCTTATGTAAGTCTGACGCCATAACAACGATGTTTTAAGCATTGTTGTGTTCCGACAGTTAGAGATAAGATAGCCAGTTCCTCAGAAATTGAGGATTCCGGGAGTAGTGCGCTTCCACCTTCAGCCTTATAATCATTTAACATCAGGTGTGATGAAGGCTAAGTGCTACTCCATTGTGTTTAAAAAAAATCATACACAACTTTTTCTACTTACCTAGTATGTTTCCTATTTTTCCATGTTATGTTAGTTTGTTGACCAGTTAAATGCAACTCGTATTCTAGCTCAAGCAACAATGGTATCTGAGTTTATTATCATAAAGTCGGTACTCGCATCCGGACACCTGAAAGGTAACAAGGGCTGGCATATCTGTAATCTACTCGTTACTTTAGTTCGACACGTCAATTGTGGTATGTGGACTATATCTACGCCATCTTGGCCTATGGACGATGGACTTTTATTTGATCTCCTTATACGGTTATAAATGGAACATAAATAGGTTTTTTTCTTATCTGAGCTAAGCGTTTGATGTTAGCGCTCAGCTTGTTGTAGGTACTTATATCGGAAAAAGTGTAACGACATAATCACAAAATTGGTGACAACCTATGGTAACTTGGCTTTGAAAAATAAATAAAAAAGTGTCTTGTTTATTTTTTCAGATTTTGTGTTGTCTTATTTGATTAGTTTTGTAATTGATTTCCACTACATCATGTCAGTACTGTTCATGTGGTTATGGATTGGTAGGTATATAGGTATGCCATTCGATAGTATGTGAAGAAATCTATTCATTACCACATGTCTAGTAATTCGTCGAAGTGCTTTAAATCGCTAGAACTTCAAAGCTAGAATTACTCTTTAAACCTAACATTTAAATGTCCTATTACCGTAAAGCAACTTTTTCAACATAATCGGCAAAATTGCCAATGTCCGTTATTTGGTGTAATTAACGTAAATACCCTGGCGAGCAAATAAAATCTTAACAAATGAATTTGATTACAGCAATTTAGGCTTTATGTGAATTCGAATAAGAGCTAAGACGAGATTTTTAAAGCACCTGAGATCCGATCAAAGATATACTCCGTTCGTTAATGAAAAAAAGGAGTTCTTTAGTTCCGTCGCTAAGTGGCCGGAGTAAAACTAGACATGATATAAAAACCAGTAATTGTACCGAGTGCAAAGACATCGAAATATCTAAGATTCCTATTCCAATTATTATGAGATTGTGCACATTTTAAACAACAAATATGTATCAGCATATAGTTATTGAATTGCATCATTGCTACAACTACAACACTTTGAGATTGAATGCCACAAAATTCAGGAGTGACAGTCGTGGGCCACACTGGAGCGGCGCGTCTTGCGTCCGCGTTGAGCGGGACAAACAAATATATTGAGACGGACGGCAGGGGCCACACTGCTGGCGCGTCCGGCGGTCGCCGCGACCGGCGGGCGGAGGATTTAGTACTTGTTCGCGCGTCCTGCGGATCCGGAGGTCGCCTCCGCGCCCCGCGGTCGCTCCAATGTGGCCCACGACTAAGTGTACGGCCAGAGTGCCCGCTCTGGTTGAGCGTCGGGCGGGGCGGGACGGGCAGCGTTCATCATTTGGTTGCCGCCGCTCCGGCCGCTACTCAGGACACCACTATGCGTTAGCATTAGTTTAACACGAACGCTGCCCGCCCCGCCCCGCCCGACGCTCAACCAGAGCGGGCGCTCTGGTCGTACACTAACACCCTTGGGGCCGCCATCACTCCACCCCCGTGCTTAGGAGGCACTGGGGGTTTTAGTGGGTTCAAGCCTCACATAACCCTCTCGCCTCCCTGGGCGGTGAAGGCGTTTCCACCAGGACAAAAAAAAAGGTATTTCATCATGTGGCATTCCCGTCCCGTGTTTGCTACAGCAGCGCATCATTCATGTCACGTGCGTCGTTCGGTTGGTGGTAGAACTTGTTCTTAGTCCGCCTGGTTAGCTACCACTATCATACCTAAGTCTGACGCCATACAACGATGTTTTGCAGCATTGTTGTGTTTCGGCAGTTAGAGATAAGATAGCCAGTTCCTCCGTGATTGAACATTTCTGGAGTACTTAGCGCGCTTCAACCTTTAGCCTTATTACCACTTAACATCAGGTGTGATGAAAGCTAAGTGCTACACTGTTGTGGACAAAAAAAGTCACCAACTAACGCAAACTTCACAATAGGAGACGAGACTATCCCAAAAAACCCAATAATAACTGGGTTTATCTGGGTTGAGTGAGAGGTCATTATGTCAGCCGAACGACGCCCATTGCTGGGCATAGGCCTCCTCCAAGGATCTCCACAACGATCGGTCCTGCGCTGCCCGCATCCAGCGGCTTCCCGCGACCTTGACCAGATCGTCGGTCCAACTTGTAGGGGGCCTGCCCACGGAACGTCGTCCGGTACGCGGTCGCCATTCGGGAACCTTTCCGCCCCAAAACGGCCATCGGTTCTCCGCGCTATGTGTCCCGCCCACTGCCACTCAATGATGCAATTCTTCGAGCGATGTCGGTTGTTTTAGTTTTTCCTGCGAATCTCATCATTTCTGATTCGATCGAGCAGGGAAATACCAAGCATCACTAAAATCATAGAGATTCTTGGGTCTCCTCCCTGGACTTATAAAGTCCAGAAGTAGGTAAGGTGTTGCTGATTTGCTGGTAGTTCAAACTTTTTCTAGAGCGCCAGTTTAAATGCATAAATTCGAGTTTGAAAACTAGACTTAAGGCTAAAACTTACCTAACAAGTGGTTCTTAGATCGTAGATGGCGTCACTCTCGCGTCTCGTCGTCGTCAACTCGTCACATTGTCGGCTCGTTACTGCAACAAACAAACAGAACGGTCATTGTTGATTCTGCATGGAGATTACATGGAAATAATGGTACATAAACAGTTCATTGTAAAAGTTGGTAAGTTTTTTCAAGTATGTACACACGGCACCACATCAGAATCAGACTATACATGTTGACCTTGAGACCGCCTTTATGCCTTAAGTAATAAAAGCTGTTATCGCAGTTCAACTGTGTAACTTGATGTGCTGCCGAGTGTACGTAAAGTATAGGAGCATTTTTTTACCCGTGTTATTACTGGTAGTAATACTGGTAGTACCACGGGCAATAAAGGAAGCTGTAGTGTAGCGCAATGGTTACGCGTTTTACCTACGATTGTGGCGGTTAAGCAACGTTCGCTTTGGCCAGCCACGAAATGGGTGACCAAAATGTATCATCTCGAGGTCCTCCGCTCATCGGAAGGCATATTAAAGCGATGATTCCCGAAAATAGAGTATCTTAAATTATGGATTACTCGCAAACCACAAGTACTCAAAATTTGGAAAAAATATATGTTATTTTACAGTCCTTTATCTAGTGCTTCCGGCCGTTATATTTGCCATTTGTGATACTTTACTGTATCAAATAAATTTCCAAACATCCGTCGAATAATAATTCAAATATCATATTACTTGCACTTATACTTGGTTTTAGTTTTAGTTTGGTGTTTAGAAAAACATATGAAAATAATTGTCTTTGAATAGCCGAGGGATTCCGGCCGTCATATTTTTAATTTTTTATTATTTCATTTTTAATTGAATTTTAAGTGATTAATTATCGATTCGCGGGTCGCTCGCGAGTTCACAGTTCACTGCCGGCTGCCGCTGGGTCCGCACGAAGTGTGTCGAACGCGGCCGATCAAGCGTTAGCGTGCCTATTTCGGTAGGGAATCCTCGCCTTAAGCCGTTGGTTCCGGCTGCGTTTGCAGCCTCTAGCACCTAGCAATCCGCATTGGATCCGCAAGCTGTGGTTCTTGGCCCATTCTCCTTATCCATCCACAAGGAGGACATTATGATGATGACGTTAAGGATGACGTAAGTACAGTTGCATGAATTCATTCTTAACGTACTATTAAACGTCAGAAGAGCTCAGCTCAGAGTGAATTAACTCATATTACAAGCTATTTTTTTTTTAACTTGCAGTGTATGCATGTATGCTTGTATGTATGTCCGTTCGGGTCAAACCTTGCAAGCTAAATTTGACCAACTTCCCAGTGTCCGATTGAGCTGAAATTTTCTATGCAAGTTTGGTTTAGATGACAATAGTACTAAGTACTAGTATAAGTACAGTCAGCAAAAAAGCTTGTTATAAAAATGAAATTTTTACTAAAAACTTATTTTATTTTATTTAATCTTGCAAGCTAAATTTGACCAACTTCCCAGTGTCCGATTGAGCTGAAACTTTGCACACAGGTTTAGTTTGGATGACAATACAATAGTACAGTCAACAAAAAAGCTTGCGAATAAAAACGAAGTTTGTACAAAAACTTATTGAAAGTTATCTCTCGTCTGTCCCGAGGCCTTAATAAGGCGTTTTTCAAAATGGCCGCATCTGTCAAAGCCTTATAAGGCTTCGGGGCGATGGAACATTTTGGTACGTTTGTACTCTATTCTGCTACTCCTATCTGTGTTTTACTTATTTATTGCCTGTGGGATTTGACACTGGAGCGATAAAACGTCACAGCATTAACCAATCACCATTCTTTGCGCCTTTTTTAACGTCAAGTTGACCTTACGTCACCCCGCGTCATTTTCCCATGACAGATAACCGCCATTTTTTCAAAATGGCCGGAAATACCAGAGGTGCTGACACATCGTACATGGACTTTGATGGTCAAACCTACACACGGGTCATATGCATACAAAGGCTAATCCTAGCAAGTCTGACAAGGTTTATGCCTGTTATTGCGATATTACCTACGCCCACAAGACTGGTGCCAATAAACCCTCATAAATTGTCATTTTGTAGATAAAACTTGTACACTCGACAGCACATCAGGTTAAACAGTTGAACTGCGATAACAGCTTTTATTACGTAGGGCATAAAGGCGGTCTCAAGGTAAACATGTATAGTCTGATGTGCCGCCGTGTGTACACTGATAGACTGAACGAGTACATTAATAATAGACAGAGTTCGCTGGTGACTTCATCCCGGTGAAACTCTGTTATTTCTTGCTCTTTACAGAACTTTTCTTTCATAGCTAAAAGTTCCAATAAGTTTCATTTTTTTTATTGGAAATCATCATGTACACACGGCGGCACATCAGACTATACATGTTGACCTTGAGACCGCCTTTATGCCCTATTAATAATAGCTGTTATCGCAGTTCAACTGTTTAACTTGATGTGCTGTCGAGTGTACATTGTATTTTTCCAAACTATAGTAGTTTGAGCACTTAGTATTATGGAAATTGGAAACAATGATCACAAACACTCGAGGAAATATTGAAACGTTCGTTCCCGAATTTCGAAAACGAACTTTTCAATAATTACCCGACCGGGAATCGAACCCAGTTATCTAGAGTTAGAGGCACCTTGAAAACCGGTGCGGCCACCACTCGGCCACGGAGGTCGTCGAAATTGGTTGTTTAGGCGTAAAAAGGTAACAGACAGAGAAGGAAACATATTTCTTTCGCATTCGTAATTTAAGGCGATACTCGGTAAAAATATGCTAAAGCGAGATAGCAATGAGAAAACGACGCGCGCGGGAGCGAGACCGATTTTGCCGATTACGCAAAAAAAAAACACAAAATCACTTAGTATTCAAAAACTATAGCGATTTTTAAAAAATGCTTCTATACGATCCTAAATATTATTGGTGTCTACTAATTAAACCAATTTTCAATAGTATATGTATCCCCATTTAAGAAAAATCTTGATATTTCTTAATTTTTAGAGGTATTTTCGAAAATAAAAAGTGTCGAGCCAAAATCATAAAATCGTGTTTCTGAAACTATACGATTCTAGATAAAGGTATGAAGAAATATATATCTTTTTACCAGATTTATAACACTTCTAACCTTCATATAGTTTTATATCAAAGAGTCCATACTTTTTCCGAGTAGCGCCTTAAGTATGGATTTGATCTAGTAAATATTTGAAAAATGGAAAATGAAGTATTTAGAAAAAATCGACCCGTCTCACAACCAGCTTCGATGGGACTCGAACCCACGACCTTTCGCTATCCGGGCGACTGCTCTAACCACTGAGCTACGGAGTCGTTACGAGAAGCGTCGAATTTATCAAATACTTCTTACACGCGGTATAACCAGCGTTAATTTCATCAATGTGAAGATATTACTACCCCCACACGCGAAAGAAATACCTTTCCAGATATTTGTAAGTGTTTATACTTTCGTGTAAGAAGTATTTGATAAATTCAACGCTTCTGGTAACGACTCCGTAGCTCAGTGGTTAGAGCAGTCGCCCGGATAGCGAAAGGTCGTGGGTTCGAGTCCCATCGGAGCTGGTTGTGAGACGGGTGGATTTTTTTCTAAATACTTCATTTTCCATTTTTCAACCATAAAAATTGCATTGTCAATGCAAAAAAGTAAAAATTTAAATAACTAGTAAATATTTCTCAGAGATACATAAAATATTTGAATCAATAATTTTCAGTTCAGTAATTCGTACTAAAATAACCCACATATTTGAACACCTACATCTATCTACACAATAATCAATCAATTTAAATTAGTTCAAGTTGCGACGACAGAGGGCGGTGGGCGCGCCTTTTCATCATCACAATGAAACATCAATATCATCTCATCTCATCAATATACACGTCGATCATCACCCCATTATCAAAATCCGAAACATCAGAGTCAGCATAAAAAAACAATTGACTCTTTAAAGGTAGTGCCTTAGATTAAGGGGCATGAAGCTCGTAAATCTCAAAAATTCAATTGAAACGGTTTTTGACGAAAACTATTTAAAATATGGCTACCAAAAAAACGTTGTAAATCTACAACATAATTATAACAAGTGTTTTGTTTTTTCAAGCTCATCATTCATCATTTCAGCCGTACGACGCCCACTGCTGGGCATAGGCCTCCCCCAAGGATCTCCACAACGATCGGTCCTGCGCTGCCCGCATCCAGCGGCTTCCCGCGACCTTGACCAGATCGTCGGTCCACCTTGTAGGAGGCCTGCCCACGGAACGTCGTCCGGTTCGCGGTCGCCATTCGAGAACCTTTCCGCCCCAACGGCCATCGGTTCTCCGCGCTATGTGTCCCGCCCACTGCCACTTCAACTGAGCAATCCTTCGAGCGATGTCGGTCGTTTTAGTTCTCCTGCGGATCTCATCATTTCTGATTCGATCGAGCAGGGAAATACCAAGCATCGCTCTCTCCATTGCTCGCTGGGTAACCTTGAGCCTTCTTATGAGACCCATAGTAAAAGACCACGTCTCGCTTCCATAAGTCATAACTGGCAACACACACAAGCTCCAATTTTTTTATTTATTTACGGTTTCGTTCGTTTTATATTTGTTGGAAACTTAATTTTTTACAACACTTTACTACTTATAAACGCTAATGTTTAGATACCAGTCTTTTTAACGAGTTTTGATCGCTCTGCATTTTCTCTTCTTGTCCTAAGTTTCCCGACTAATCGGCAAGCACAAGCGTAAGAGCCTTAAATAAGCCGTAATAAATTAGATGATGCTATTCATTCTGCTCTGCGTCACCGCTGACATCTGCATACAAAGGGTTGGTAACTGCGATAGCTGCCTGTGCGCATTGTTTAAGTATAACGGGATGCTTTTTACAAGCTCCTGGATGTGAACAGTAAGTGCTTTGTGTGACTGACTGACTGTCTATGTTAGAATTTAAAAGCTCTATATAGACATTACTTGCAAATTGCCCCGGCTCCGCCTGAGTGTAAGGTGAACGTAAATACTAAAACCTTCCTTAAGAATCACTCGTTCGTCTATTGGTGAAAACCGCATGAAAATCCGTGCAGTAGTTTTTGAGTTTTTTTTCGTACAGACAGACAGATAGACGCGGCGGCGGAGGACTTTGTTTTATTTTATAATATGTATGTAGTGATTTAACTGGACAATGTCTCAGTAATCTTTCTGTGTTTTGTGGTCTCCGTCTTTTTACAAGCTTTATATTAACTTGCTATGTTGATTAGTTTGTTTGTTAGTTAGTGGGGGACATATATTGCAAGCTTAATATTGACATACTTCCCAGTGTCCGATGGAGCTGAAATTTTGTATACAGGTTTGGTTCAGATGACAATACAATATTTAAGTACAGTCAGCAAAAAAGCTTGTCATGAAAATGAAATTTTTACTAAAAACTTTTTACAACCTCTTTATTAACTTGCCATGTTAGTTAGTTAGTGGGGGACAAATCTTGCAATCTTAATTTGACCCACTTCCCAGTGTCCGATGGAGCTGACATTCTATATACAGGTTTGGTTTAGATGACAATACAATATTTAAGTACACTCAGCAAAAAAGCTTGCCATGACAATGATTTTTTTACTAAAAACTTATTCGGTCGGACTCGCACCGCAACTAGAAGATTCGATTATAGTACTTTATTGCTATGAGCCAGCGTTATTTCACCAATGTCAACAACATCTTATGCCGGCGCTAGACATAGCACAAACATTTGATCAAATATTTGAACAAATGTTTGGACAAATGTGTAGCACGGGTATTTGAGTATTTGTTCAAACCTTTGATATAATAATACAGTACTTTGCCATGTCAAAATGCAAAGTCTTCAAATATTTGTTCAAATGTTTGTGCTATGTCGGGCGCCGGCTTTAGCGGAGGAAAGAAACATTTTGGCCAATGGTTGGCAATCGAATAAGATGGAGAAGCTGACTGCAGAATAGTTAACTCGTATGTGTTTGTACTTGTTTTGGTATAGCTCACTTTCTAACACACCATGCCGAATATAATTATCCACCATGCAGAATTAGAATTATCTAGTTTATTTAGAGTGTTTGGCGCTAGTTACAGTACATTTATTTGTTCTAAGGTTTAGGGTAAAAGATTAGTATTCGATTTCGACCGCAGGCAGAATAATCTTGCGCTCACTCTACAAAAGTAGGCATAAGTATATATTAATCCCGTCTCAAGTTTTCCATGACACAGTTTTTAATGAAATTTCCATGGGCTTAGATAAAATTGGTGTTATTGTAAGATTACATTTATTTAATTTTTTTATTGCATGATTGTTAAATTTGTCAAATGTTAATTCTTCTAGGGGTGTAAAAGTCTAGAACATTATGATCTTTGCATCGTCGTATCTTTTATTATCCTACACGAACAATCCTTAATACCAAAAATTATAGTTTATTGCGAAAATTATAATACATCTATACTTAGTCCGATGACATTAACAATCCTGCTTGAACAATATGTGCCTTATGGAAATGGCATTATGTCGTCGATACGAAGTCATGCAAGCCGCAATGCGGATATCGAATAAATGAATAACGTGTCATTATATCTTCCCACAAAGGACTTCGACTCAAGAGTTGACCGCCATTATGTCACAGTAACGTCAGGGCTGGGAAATTATAAAACTCAAATCGAACTTGTAATTATTATGACATCAAAATATTTTGATCCGTAAAAAAATGATATTATTTTTATCATAAAATTTTAAGCGATTGTTTTTCTGACAAAATTATTGAACTGCTTCTTATTTATGTAGATTGAAAACAAAATTTCAAAAGTGTGATGTTAATTACAGCGTCATAAAAATAACACCTTATAAATCTCTCCAATACATCCAAGACTACTATAATATATCTAAATGAAACAATATCTTCTATCTACATTTCCAATGTGTAAAAAATAAAACCGCCTTCTAAAAAACCACATCAAAAAAGTAAGAAATAATTCCTCACCAAATAAATAACGTAAGTACTTTGAAGTCGGGCGTGAAACATGTACAATGTTTTGTTGTTTTTGTTAAAACCCGCCCGACTTCAAAGTACTTACGTTATTTATTTGGTGAGGAATTATTTCTTACTTTTTTGATGTGGTTTTTTAGAAGGCGGTTTTATTTTTTTATAAAAATAATTTTTATTTCACTCTTTTTAGTGCATCGTGCAGGCAATTTACGTGTTTTCTGGTAAATAGGTATGTGATCAAACTCAAAACCTCCTTTTTCGAAGTCGGTTAAAATACCTTGAGGTATCCCCTTTCCAACTAAACAAGAATCATCTAAATCGGTTTATAAACAAAGGAGTTATGCCTAAAGATACGTATTAAATTCACATAAAGTGGTAACGAAAACGACAGTATTTTCAAGATTTCCTGAAAACTACTGAACCGATTTCAAAATTTCAAAAAATGGGACCAACTTGGAAACCAACCTGATGTAATAACGTTTGAACCATTTCAATCGGTTCAGCCGTCTTCGAGTAATCGGTGGACATACATAAAAAAAAAAAAAAAAAAAAAAAAAAAAACATACATACAGACGAATAGAGAACCTCCTCCTTTTTGATTTAGAAGTCGGTTAAAAATAAACTCTAGGTACAAAATAATTAATAAGTCCAACTGATATAAAAAATTTATCACGTCGATAACCCTACGTGAGTCATAAGAGGCACTATTTAAATTCCATATACATCGCGACAGCTCACCACCGTACATGTACAAGTATGCACAAACACAGGGTGTGACAGAAACGTTAGATCAAAATCAAGCAATGTCATTGCCGTCATCATTTTCAACCATCAGAGTAATGGCCGCTCCGGGTTTAAATGAAGCAAGTAGCTATAGATGAAAAAAAGTATTAAAATCCGTAATTGACGGCGTCGTCGGGAAGTGACATTGTTTTGTACTATGTAGAGAAGATTAGTAAAAAATCACCCTGTAAGAGTGAGTGTATGTTATTGTCAATGTGTTGTCATCGCCACCATGACCAATAAAACCATTGTATTTTCGTCCTTATTAGTCATACATCACTAACAGTTTATTACTATTCTTCGAGGAATGTTAGAAAAACACTTAATTAAAAATGGTATTTAAAATATTTACAGCGTGAACATAACACTATGATAGTGTGTGTCACTATCCCATTGCAATCTGCCCTCATAGACAAGTGGGATGGGTGGGAGAAAATGTATGGGATTGACATTAGCGGTCACGTGACATTTCGATCGCTAATGTCAATCCCATACATTTTCTTTCTATTCGACTGGCGAATTCGATAATAGAAAACCACTTGTCTAGGGGGGCTGATCTATGTAATATTACCTACTTTCTATAATAATACGTATTTTATATTCAAAAGTAAAGTACATAAGTAAAATGGTGATAATGACAAGTAATAAAGTACCTAGATAAGTAGTTCAATTTTCATAACTATATTGTATAGATACAAAAAAATGTACTTAGGTTATATAATCATTCAAAATATGTTGAGCAACAACTAAAAAACAATTTTTACAATGTTTATATTAAGCTGACCCAACCCAATAAAATATATCATCATCAATAGCCATTGATCATGATTATAATGTAGTATAGTTTAAGTAAATTGTAATGTGTAGAAAAATCAGTCACCCTGTAGAATCAATCAGTAGTAGAATCGGTTGTTTAAAGAATTGTACAATATAGACTAAAGGGTTTATATGACGGTTTGATATAATACGACATGTCTTTGTACAAAGCAGAGCAAAGTCAGGGCGGGTTGCAAGATAAAAATATAACAATTGTTTCTAAGTTATAATGCAATGCGATGTCCGCTGGTTATTCACTTCACACCATTATCAACCAAGTCGTGTCAGTAAGACGTGTAAACATTTCTCAATAAAAAATACCATAACACGCTCTCGCCCATTCATACCGAGAATATGGTCCATAAAAATTCAAGGAGTTTTCAGTACTATCGCCATCACTGCGAATTTAGCATCAAAATTTATTTCTGTAGGTAACTTATATAATTTTTTTTTTATAAAAGCATTCACCCGCCTTCTTGCTTCACAGACAGGATTTAATCTAGGGTGTAGAGTCTATGTCAGATAACCCGGGACCTCTTGAGATAGCGGCGCACCTTGAAAACTGATGCGTACACCACTCGGCCACGAGGGCCAACAATATTCACGTGCTGCTTATCTATACTCTATACAAATAAATAAAATTGGAGTGTCTGTTTGTAATATTAAAATAACCGCTTTTTACTACATGCATATGATTATATACACGGTACACATACCAAAATATTTTTTTTTACGATTTTTGTCTGTCTGTCTGTCGGTCTGTCTGTCTGTCTGTCTGTCTGTCTGTTTGTTCCGGCTAATCTCTGAAACGGCTGGACCGATTTTGAAGGGACTTTCACTGGCAAGTAGCTGATGTAATAAGGAGTAACTTAGGCTACTTTTTATCCCGATATTCCCACGGGAACGGGAACCACGCGGGTGAAACCGCGGGCGGCCGCTAGTTGTACAATATAAGGTCCTTCTTAACTAGTGCACATAATTTTAAGGGGTCAATGTACTCACGCCTACAAACAACTTTTACTATGGTACCAACATTGAAAATGCGAAAAAAAAATCAGCTGTTCCATAGAAAATTTTAAATCGAATAGATCAAAATGTATGGAACAGCTGATTTTTTTTTCGCGATTTCAATGTTGGTACCATAGTAAAAGTTGTTTGTATGCATGAGTACATTGACCCTTTAAAATTATGTGCACTATTTAAGGACCTTATATAATCAAGCTATGCGAGTCACGTAAGCTCTTGCTAAAACCACCGTTTATGTCTCTAGGTACTGTTATAGTTGAGCTGTTTCACAAATATTTGCTGTACTCGGCTCTGTTGTGGCTATTAAGAACTTGTTTTAATGTTATAAGTGGAGGCAATAATCTTTGCCAGATATAGGGCGTTTGTGCACTACAACTGAATTTTACCGATCCGGCGGTCCGTGTTTTTACGGACCGGCGTGGCATGAAAAACACGGATGATAGGCTTGTGCACTTGTCCGGTTTTTTACTGGCCGGGGCAGCGCAGTGATCTCTTTGAAACTACACTCTACGGACGCGTTTTAAACGAGTGGAATAATGAGTTCCTTGGAACGTCAGCAATTACTTGCTTTATTGCTTTATGTACGAAGACGTAGAAGACAGAAAGAATTTTGGGTTCATCCTCTTATCAGTGAAAGGTACCTGACAGGGTCATTTTACCGAAATCACAATTAATTGAGGCTTGATGAAAAATTATTTTTTAACTACTATCGAATTTCTACAGCTAGCTATAACAAAAAAAGTTTCATCAAAATCCGCTTAGTAGTTTTTGCGTGAAACACGGACAACAGACAGACAGACAGACAAACAAAAATTTCAAAATCCATATTTTTGGTGCTAGATATATTACGTGTTATTGGTGAAAAATTTTTTTTTTTTTTATCCACAACGGGTTAGCACTTAGCCTTCATCACACCTGATGTTAAGTGGTGATAAGGCTGAAGATGGAAGCGCACTACTCCCGGAATCCTCAATCACTGAGGAACTGGCTATCTTATCTCTAACTGCCGGAACACAATAATGCTGAAAACATCATTGTTATGGCGTCAGACTTAGATAAGATGGTGGTAGCTAGCCAGGCGGACTAAGAACAAGTCCTACCACCAACCAAACCGAATACAATATGTACCCCCGCTGGGAATCGAACCCGGGACCTCTGGGTCTGAAATCAGTGGTGTGAACCACTAGACCACAGAGGCGGTTAAAATAATAATAATAAATAAATAAATTCTTACATTCACACCAATTATCTAAGCCCATTTTAATTTCATTAAGAAACTGTATCATGGAAAACTTGATAACGGATAAATATATACTTAAATACTTTTTGTTTGTAAATACATACATATTATACATAGTTAACACCCAGACCAAGACAAATAGACATTGTTCATGCACACAAATATTTGTCTTGTTCGGGAATCGAACCCGAGACCACTGGCGCAGAAGGTGGGTAGCCTACTCCTGCGCCAAATCGGTCGTCAATCGAGAAAGGCGCTTGAATTTATTTTGGCGTGCGTTAATTTATTTGCGATAACTCCTAAGATATTCATTTAAATTATATGGTGTAAACGAGTAAAATAATGTGCATGAAATGCTTAAAGCAACTAACGTATTTAGATTGATAAGGGTTAATACTGTATCCGTTTAAATAGCTTTCCAAATTACCGCATTGTTCGTAACCATTTTTTAAGAGATAATATGGCTATAATATGCTATCTTTAAAAGATAGACATATGCTATCGCGGACTTTTTTGTAGATCTATAGAAGAGGAATATCCCAACATGCATTATTTTTTTGAACCTCGAAAGGATTAGGCAGCGTTTTTGCAGAAAACTCCCGCGCGGCTTGCCGTTTGCCGGCACTTTCGACAATTATCGTTATATTTCTACCAATTTACATAAAACTTTCATAAATTATATATTAAAATCTTTCTGAAGAACCACGCTACCTGTTAGTGAAAACCGCATGAAAATCTGTTTCGTAGTTTTAAAGATTTAAGCATATATAGGGACAGACAGACGGGAAGCGACTTTGTTTTATACTATGTAGTGATTTATGATTAAAATACAACCATCCGTTTTTTTCCGGACGGTAAAATTCAGTGTAGTGCACAAGCGTACATATGTTTCTCATTGCCGTCATCTCGGAACGGAAAAAAACGGTCCGGAATGGGGAAAAGTAAAATGACGGACGGTAAAATTCAGTGTGGTGCACAAGCGCCCATATGTTTTTCATTGCTGCCATATCGGTCCGGAAAAAACCGGATCGCCGGATCGGTAAAATTCAGTGTAGTGCACAAACGCCCATACTGTAAGAAAACTGGTTTAAGTTTCAAAGCGCGAATAAAAATATTTCCAACTGTATTTACGAGAAAAGTCAATCTACATAGCTAGAACATTATTATCAATATAAATTTTATTTACAGTATTGATTTAATTCGAATTCTAAAAACAAAAGCACGCAGCCTATAGTTAATTCTTCTTTTCTTTACCAAACTGTAGTCAATTCTAAGCTCCTGGTTCTACAACGGACTTGAGTTCATAGGCAGAGTAAGTTAAGTATGTAGGTACAATAAGTACAGAAACGGTAACCATTTGCGGTGCCAAGGGCGCGCAGGCGCCCGCCTCGCACGTGAGTGCACGCGTAATCGTTCGATTGCGATCGTCTTTTTTATCGCTGTTCTTTTTTTGAACTTTTTTCTTTGTTTGTGGCTTTAAAAATGGCGCTACTCATTATTAATTGCATGATAAAGGTAAAATTCAATTAGCTAATAATGCCTTTTTAGTGATGGCCATTTAGGTTTAGTTAAGTACTCAATGCCGTAATAGTAGATTGTATTACAAGGGAGCAAAATAATATATTTACGGCGAGGGCGCTATTTTGAATCCAGAGCGCAGTGAAGGATTCTAGAGTAGAATCTTGAGCGCAGCGAGGGATTCTAAAGTAGAATCCTGAACGCAGCGAGGGATTCAATATACGCCGCCCGAGGTGAAAATAATTTTGCGGCCGAGTAATACACTCTGCTTTTCATCCCCCTCTATAAGAAAAGCAGTAAAGACAACTCAAACTACCTACCTTTCTTTGTCGTTCGGATACATCATAGCGCTAGCTGGGCAAGAAAAAAATTTGAGTTTTGAAATAAAACAAAATTAAATAAAAAAAATATATGTTTGACGACCGATTTGGCGCAGGGGTAAACTACCTGCCTTCTGCGCCAGAGGTCTCGGGTTCGATTCCCGAACAAGACAAATATTTGTGTGCATGAACATGTCTATTTGTCTTGGTCTGGGTGTTTTCTATGTATATTAAGTATGTATTTACAAACAAAAAGTATTTAAGTATATATTTATCCGTTATCAAGTTCACGTAGACAAAGTTTCTTAAGAAATTAACTACGGGCTTAGATAATTGGTGTGATTGTAAGAAAATATTTATTTATTATTTATTATTTATTATATGTCCATCAGATTCCTTATAAGTATCTCCGCGGATGCCGTAGGGGGGTTGAAAATTTTGTTAGATTTTAACTACGACTCACCGTTTACGAGATATTCTCAATTTTATAAAATTCCGATTTTGAAAATTTCTCGGTCCCGAAAAAAGTCCCGGCCCCATACAAAATCAGTTGAATTTTGTTTTAAGTACTGCATACCCTTTGCTACACTCCAACCAATGCTTCTTTAATTATGTTCTAAATTCAAATCTCATTGTTTTGGACCCTGTTATGAAGCTGTTCAAAATTCAAATCTCATATACCCTCTTGTCATAACAGGTAAACAATGAATCGTTTTGGACCCTGTTATTAGATAAACAATCATCGCTTTTCGAATCGATGGGATGAAAATTATATTGTTACTATAGGTACAGTACAACCCCATCCTAGGAATATCCGATTTGAATAAACAACAATAAATTATGTATTATAGACCTAGATAGTCATGGCACTGATTGCAAAATTAGTTTCCTTTCAAATCATAAATAAAAATAAATATCTCTGACCTCACTCTTTAGGTCATCACGATCACTCTGCACTTATCATCGCTCTTAGAGATGATTCTTAAATGATGCAATTATTATTATATAAATAGCGGGCCACACTGCAAGCTAAACGAAGTCATGTAGTCTGTTTAGTATCTTTACATTCACTTATATACTTAGTTTCGCTTTCTGAAAGTCTGGTCAACAAAAAAAAATGTTGCGAAACATACCTATGTAATAAATAAAAGAGCATCGAACTATTTCTCATGAATACCATCTAATGGAGACGACCTCATTCGCCTAATCCACTCGCATGTATTTTTAATTCATTCCATTAAGTGTAATCGAGCGTCAAATTCTATCACGATTTCCCACCCCTAGCATCTTACTCGTAAAATCATAAACACTCCAAATCACTCCTTACAGTCAATGCAATAAAGTTGGAAATAGCTTGAAAAGGAGATCGCATAAAAACTTTTTGAATTAATGCAATGAAGCTGTAATTATCTGTGGCACAATAAATTTACGCGGGAGAAAAAAGAATGTGAAAAACGCACACGTGGTCGGCCGCGGTCAGCTTAGCGAACCGCAAAAAGAGAACCTTTATGGTCTAAATACCGGGTAATTTCATTTGTACAAAACGTGTACAGTCTTCAACGAGTTTTTGTTTATTTCTCACGTTATCGCAGTAAAACTTCGACCTCTTTATATTATTGTAGGCAAGAATGTCTACTGCGTTTTTTATTACTCGTAGGTCTATTGAAGTGTTTTACAGTTTCCATAGTTCCGTGCTAAGAAAGAACACTGACATAACCACATAAAGTCCAGATTTTATGACGCTTTCTACAAAAACCATAGAAATATTATAACCTACATCTTCTTTCCTGAAAAATTATAAGTTTGTTTGAATAAAAATGCTAGGTACTAACTTAGTAGGTAAAGACTTTTACTTTTATTTAGTAGGGTAAAGTTATAGGCTACGAGAAAATATAGATGGATGATTTTGACAAGTCCTATGTAGCAGTGACTGGCCATCTTTTATAGCACTTGCACTAAAAACTATCGTCATCGTAATAGGCCAGTCATCTAAAACTTTCTAGGTCGCAAAAACTCCAGGCCCTGATATTATGGGAAGTTGTTAGGATAGATACAAATAGTGTAAAACCAAGTTTGCTACCTCGAAACATCTGTGCTAACTTCGTGGTGCTCGAAATACCTCGGATTTTTCGGACTTTTTCCCCCTTATTACAAAACGTGGACCAGAATAGTCCTGGTTTAAAACTGGTACTAAACTGGTGCTTTACTGCGTACTTTCATTTTCCAAATGAAAGACAGAATTAGCATGAATTTTAAACCAGGTCTAACTTTAGTCCACGTTTTGTAATAAGGGGGTTTCAGTTTTTGGCTTACAACTTCTAAAAGATGCATTTTACAGAAAAGTCATCTATGACACTTCGAAAGGAAATAAAATTAGTTCTTCGTCCGGAAGTTATGTGACATGTAAATACAGATACAAAATCTAATTAAACCTATTTGCCAAATCTGACCCACATCTGACTGAAATCGAACCAAAGTTTCATTCAAAACAGCTTCCGGGGGGTAAGTGCTATTTTAAAACCAGATCCTCCTATTTTGCTAACTGTACACGTTTAGAAGCAGCATGTACAAAGTGCATAAAGCCTGGTATTCCTACTCAGAACAAGCCTGTCCATACGAATTAGATCGCATTACGATGATGGCCGATCAGCCTGCCCGTATTTAATATGCAAGCAGTTATCAAGAGAAAAATGAAAAAAAAAAACACGATTTTTGTATGGCAGGGATTTTTTTATTGGTCTTGTTTAACGATGAGGTGGTTCCAGCGAGTACTCTTTTAAATAATAAAGAAAAAGCTATATAGTAAGTACGTCATTATGTAGTGAATAATTATTATTTTACAATCATGACTACGATTGCCCACAGATGGATACCGCAATTTACAATAATATTTTTAACCGACTTCTAAATCAAAAAGGAGGAGGTTCTCTATTCGCCTGTATGTTTTTTCCCTTTTTTTTCGAACTCGAAGACGGCTGAACCGATTGAAATGGTTCAAACGTTATTACATCAGGTTGGTTTCCAAGTTGGTCCCATTTTTTTAAATTTTGAAATCGGTTCAGTAGTTTTCAGGAAATCTTGAAAATACTGTCGTTTTCGTTACCACTTTATGTGAATTTAATACGTATCTTTAGGCATAACTCCTTTGTTTATAAACCGATTTAGATGATTCTTGTTTTGTTAAAAAAAGGGATACCTCAAGGTATTTTAACCGACTTCGAAAAAGGAGGTTTTGAGTTTGATCACATACCTATTTACCAGAAAACACGTAAATTGCCTGCACGTTGCACTAAAAAGAGTGAAATAAAAATTATTTTTATAAAAAAAGTACTTACGTTATTTATTTGGTGAGGAATTATTTCCTATTTTTTTTTATGTGGTTTTTTTGAAGGCGGTTTTATTTTTTTATAAAAATATTTTTTTTACATTGCTGAATGTAAACCTTTTAAATTAAAACTCTTTTTAATATAAAATCATTAAAAATAAAAATTAGTAGAAAAATACGATATAAACAAAACTCTACCACCGACTCGGCAGGTCTTAATTATGTTTATGTTAAAAATATGAGGTGTTATTTAGCATGCATATTTATAGTTAGTGCTGCCTATTAAAATGCTTTGACACGTAAAGCCGCGGGCAAACGGACTAATAGTGAGGTTCCGAAGACATAAAAATAAGCTGGCTTTTAACGACACATATCTTTGACACTGGCAGGCAATATGATTAATAGCTCATTAGACTGCCAATTCAAGAATTTAAAAACTCAAACGAAGAAATTAAAAACGAAGAATTTAAAGGCTAAACGTGCGATAGATTAAGTGAAGTTGACAATTAAAATAACGACTCCGTAGCTCAGTGGTTAATGCAGTCGCCCGGATAGCGAAATGTCGTGGGTTCGAGTCCCTTCGAAGCTGGTTGTGAGACGGGTCGATTTTTTCTAAAATACTTCATTTTCCATTTTTCAAAAATAAAAATTGCATTGTGAATGCAAAAAAGTAAAAATTTAAATAATTAAAATAAGTTTATCATAAAATAGCATCCTATTATTAAATATAGTCGCAATAAGATGGTGGTATAGCTAGCCAGGCGAACTAAGAACAAGTCCTACCACCAACCAAACCGAATACAATATGTTGCTATTCCCCACTGGGAATCGAACCCGGGATCTCTGGGTCTGAAATCGGTGGTATGAACCACTAGACTACAGAGGCGGTTGAATTAAATATCGCTAAATTGTACTTCACTTCTGAACAAGTATACTAGCCCATTTTAATGTTTGCTCTCATGTAGGCGCCACTCGGAAAAATATGGACTTTTTGATTTAAAACTATAGGACGGTTACAGTTGTTACAAATCTGGTAGTTAATAAGATATATATTGCTTCATACCTTTATCTAGAATCGTATAGTTTCAAAAACACGATTTTATGATTTTGCCTCGACACTTTTTATTATCGAAAAGACCTCTAAAAAATACGAAAAGTGAAGATTATTCTTAAATGGGGTTACTTACACTATTGGAAATTGGTTTAATCAGTGGACACCAATAAAATTGAGGATCGTATAGAAGCATTTTTTTTTTAAATCGCTGTAGTTTTTTAATACGAAGTGATTTTGTGTTTTTTTTTGCCTGATCTGCAAAATCGGTCTCGCTCCCGCGCGCGTCGTTTTCTCATTGCCATCTCGCTTCAGCACATTTTTTCCGAGTATCGCCTTAATGGGTTATCTCATGTCGTAAACGCAGCCGGTCTGCCGTGTGCAGTTCAGTAATGTTATGCTTTACCATTTACCATCGATTATATTATTGGCATAGACTTGTACCTTGTTATGCGAACTGACATGCAAATTACCTTATGCATGCAATCATTTAGGCATTCAGTTCGCAAAGTAGTATTTTACTACGACTGCGCTTAAGTTTTTTTGTATATATTTTTACTTTTGAATACCAAATGTAGGTATATGTAGGTATTTAAAAGTAAAAATAATACGATACTAAAAAGTAATACTGAAGTGTAAAAAGCATTATGTAAAATATGCCACGTAAGTTCTTTTTACACTTTTCAGTGTGTAGTATCTATTACTTAATCTTTTTATGGCACTATGTATTATATAAAGAAAATAGAATTAAGAAAATGTTTGTAACTCTATTCAACTCAATAAATACCATAAGTTATGGTATAAGTGACCAAACAAAGAATATTGATCATTAGTAAGATATTTTTATGATGACATCATTAAAACGACAATAACTAAAATAACTTGTAGTATAATCACGAACCTCAACAATACGTACCTAATTATTATGCAAATTTACATAAAACAAACTTATTCATAGCTTGAGATCGTTTTAAGAACGAGAAAATACATTAGTATAATAAAAAAAATAAAAAAAATGTTTGTTTTTATTTTGTTTATCAATTTCTTATTCTGCCCTGAGGTAATGCTTGTATTGGGCGGTTCTGCTCCTCCCTAGGATCTCTTTTAGTTATTTATATTAGGTAGGTAACTAACTAGATAACTATTTAACATAATAAAATTAAAAACATAAGTCCACAGTATGTCGAGCTTCAAATAATGACTTGAACACACCCTTATCCTAACATGATTATAAGAGCTATTGCGTACCTGTCAAGATTGATATGTTGTCCACTGTACAAGAGTGTAATATAAAAGTCAACATCTATACTATTCTACACTATCTACATATCTATACTAATATTATAAAGAGGAAAGATTTGATTGTTTGTTTGCATCGAATAGGCTCCGAAACTACTGGACCGATTTAGAAAATTCTTTGACCATTAGAAAGCTACATTCTTCCCGAGTGTCATAGGCTATATTTTATCCCGATATTCCCACGGGAACGGGTACCACGCGGGTGAAACCGAGATGATCCACTGGTATATTATAAAAAGGTAAAGTTCCTGTACCCATCAATCTGCAATGGGCCCGCGTGATGGGTCATCGACCATTCTCCTTATCCTTCCATAAGGAAGGATTCCTTTGCCCCAACATTGGGGACTTGATGAAGAAAGTTTGTTTGCAAGTTTGGATGTAAGAGGTAGGCAATCTCTGAAACTACAGAGTAAGTAGAAAGGTAAATAGACTTAAGATATTTTTTTTATGAGATAGGCTATATTTTATAACGGATATCATACGGGTTAAGGTTGTGCAGCTAGTATAAATAATAAATATTGAAGAAAATCACGAAATCTCGTGGCAAGACAAGTTTTGTTCCTCCAAATGCAGAAACTAAACGAACTGTGACAAATTGTTAATAATAAATAACAAATCCTTGCAAGGTTTGCTTTAATCAAATACCAACAAACACCAAACCGGAAACTGAGTCACACGGTGACGCCATTTTGCCAAGAACGAGAAAAAAACGCGTGTAACTATGACATACAGATAGACGTTCTGGGAAATGATGTAAATCAGTATACTTGTCATGTAGAAAACACCCGTAAGGAATATTTAGTTTGTATCGGTTTTATATGGAAGTTTTCGCCGACACCACAATTCATTTAAAGAGGCTCAATCGAGAATCAACATTTTATTATTTCCATTCAATGATTTCTCCAACCTACCTGCCTGATTAGAAAAATAAAATCATCTTTAAATCGCACTTGAGAGATATATTAGTATAAAAATCGTTTTTCAAGATTTTGTTTTATCTTTCTAGCGTCAAGTTAAATAATTTATGCAGTTTTGCCTCCAACCTAAGTCGCTACAAGCAAACAATCTACTAGCTACATTGTTTGACACTGTGGCATTTGTGTTATTGAAACAAGACGTATTATATAAGAAAATAATCATTTATTTATTCTAGATTACTTAGTATCATGATAAGATTTTTAATTGCGAAGTCGAGACAAACGAATTTGGAAATCGAATTGACGTAAACATGAATGAAATCGTTTTTGAGCGTCCGTACAAGTGATCTGTGGGTTGATATCTCGCAAAACATTTAAAGAACGTACAACTAAATTATTTTTTATTTATTTTTTGCATTCACAATGCATTTTTTATTATTGAAAAATTTAAAATGAAGTATTAGAGTGGTCGACTTTTTGTAATATTTCATTTTTTTTAATTTTTCAACGTACAACTACTGGTACAACTGAGTATTTACGTAAATAAGCACTTCGATTTTGTGTACTTCCAAGAATATTATTTGAATTACATCTTAATTTCAAGCTCTGTCGATCATTCCTATACGACTATCGATCACGGGCGCAACACAAACAAAAGTCCATACACATTTTGATGAAGTTATTATACTCCATACAAAAGACATCAACGGGCGCCGTGACTGATGCGAGGCGCAATCGCACGTCAACGCTACAATTAATATCGCGCCGAGTTCCCATTCAAAATTAACTCTTATTTTAATGCAATAAGGTCAATGCAATGTTTGAGGTTGCCCGCACAATGCGATATAATGTGTGATGCACTCTGATATAGCATTGTTTTCATTTACGTTTTGTAATCAACTTAAGGTATAATTCATCTTTCTAGCACATTATTTTGCTTAGTTCATCTACATGTATTTAAATTGTCTAACTTTGTACTCTTATTTATATTTATATTTATTCATACATAATCTTGAAAAGCTAACAGATTTCTAGATCCAAAGCGCTTAGAAGATTGCTCATACGATAAGCATGCATTAATATTATAACAACTAGAAAACAAGTCTTAGGCTGTGTCTTAAGATAAGCTTTATACAAACACTTTAATTACTTATTTAAAAAAATATGTAGATAGTTCTGGAGTTTATTTCCGTTATATTTCTCTGTAGTAAAATATCGATACTTTGTGTCAAAGATATCGACAGAATGAACGCTATTACATAAGCAAATGTAATTAAATAACCTCAATGGCATACAAAGCTGAAGATAAATTTTGTGAAAAAATACAAAACACTATACTTGATAGGTTTTTAAGAATATTTCTTTAGCTCTTAAAACGTGAGTATATTCAAGAATGCAGTTCAAGCACGCATTATTAATACTACAGTCCGTTGGCTTACGACGCGAGCCAAATAACCGAGCCAACACATCGACGACCAATATTGACTTTAGTGGCCTGCGCCTGGGCAACATTGCTCCACTCTCCGGACGATAATTGCGCGCTCAAATATTGTGCGAGGAGCTCAGAGATAAGAGTGAACAAAACGGAAAATGGTATTGATCGTCTAAGTAATAGTATTGATTAATATAAAAATGTAATTTATGCAAAAGTAAGAAAAGAAAACCATCTTTTTCAGGAGTCCGAAAAAACTCTAGTACGAATTAGAGAGCTAATAAGATGCAAATAAAATGTAATATACAGTTTATAGATCAAGCTTTGAATTGTATTGTTTTTTACTTAATTTATATAACCGCCTCTGTGGTCGAGAGGCTCTCACCACCGGTTTCAGACCCACAGGTCCCTGGTTCGATTCCCAGTGGGGGTACATATTGTATTAGGTTTGGTTGGTGGTAGGACTTGTTCTTAGTCTACCTGGCTAGCTACCACCATCTTATCTAAGTCTGACGCCATAACTATATTATAGTAGACTTATGTCTATCTCTCATGTTGCGTTAGTGATTAAATTATTACCTACCTAATTTGTTTGGTCCGGAGGTGAAGAGTCTGGTAATCTGTAATTCAGTTCTACTAGTACAGATACCAGTCTCTCACATAGATTACGTATATGTTATATTAGGTTATGATAATCTCCTGTATTTACTCTGTGTGAGAGAACAATAAATGTCTTTTTTATTTTATTTTATTTTATTTTATAACAATGATGTTTTCGACATTATTGTGTTCCGGCAGTGAGAGATATGATAGCCAGTTCCTCAGTGATTGAGGATTCTGGGAGTAGTGCGCTTTCAACTTCAGCCTTATCACCACTTAACATCAGGTGTGATGAAAGCTAAGTGCTATGCTGGTGTGGATAAAAAAAAATAACTTCAAAGTCGGCTACAAGATGACGTTATTATCAAAGTAAAAAAATTGACAAAGGTAGATTTTAAAATAAAGTCTTCCTCTTTCAATGTTTTAGGCATACCCTCTTTATAGGGGGTTTAACGGGAGTTTAAAATTGTGTCATATCAGCCACGAGCTGCAAAACAAAGTTAAATTTAATATTGTAAACGTAATGGTGCTATACGCTTTGTATAGCTACGTCCTTACTTCAATATGCTATGACATCTAGCATGACAGCTAGCATATGTTAGGTCTTCCGTTATTATCCACTAGACACGACAAGAAGAAGAACGTAGAAGAGTGTTAAATAAAAGTACCCTATAAAAGTACCCTATAAATCGCTTTTAGCTATAAGGCCGCCAATTGTATGTCTCCTTTGTAATTTTTTTTTTGTCTATCTGTATTATCTGTGTGTACAATAAAATGTAAATAAATAAATAAATAAAAGTAAATAAGTAGTGTTCGGCAACTTTTGATGATGTCACGGGCGGCCGTTTGTATTGTATAATGCAAGGACTAAACAACAAGTTATAGTCGAATTAATACAATGTACCTAACTGAAAATGTAATTGTTTGTTCTAAAGTTATTAAGTTCTTGTTTTCCTTCATATCTACGCTTATAAAGCGATGTAACTCGCCACATTGTTTACTTTTAGCGGCGGCCATCGTCCGGGAAGTGACGTCACGTCCTGTCATAGTCCAACACTAAGTGTTTGGATAAGTGACTGAACTGCCAAGTTTTGCTTATCTACGGTTCGATTATGGTGTCCATATTACAAGTATGTAGGTATGTAGAGACCACACCGTTTTCGTCCGAGTAGAAAATTTACCAAATTTAATAAAAAAAAACATCACAAATGCTCCCCCTTTGGGGTATCAGTATGTACTATGAAACCTATACCAAAATATATTAAAATTTATTTAGAGGTTTAGGCTTTAAAAGGAAACAAACTAATAATGTTAGAGGAAAACCCATGAAGCCGCTCATAAGCAATTTCTGAGAAATGTCTTAGGATGGGAAGTCGGGAATATAATGGATAGGAAGGAAAATCAGGGTTTTTTTTATCCACAACGGCGTACCACTTAGCCTTCATCACACCTGATGTTAAGTGGTGATAAGGCTGAAGGTAGAAACGCACTACTCCCGGAATCCCCAATCACTGAGGAACTGGCTATCTTATCTCTAACTGCCGGAACACAATAATGCTGAAAGCATCACTGTTATGGCGTCAGACTTAGATAAGACGGTGGTAGCTAGCCAGGCGGACTAAGAACAAGTCCTACCACCAAACAAACCGAATACATTATGTACCCCCACTGGGAATCGAACCCGGGACATCTTGGTCTGAAATCGGTGGTGTGAAGCACTAGACCACAGAGGCGGTTGCACAGACGTTTTCGACTATTCACCCAGAACAATCCAAATGCTACACACAGCTCTCAGAATTCTAACTTTTTCGTGCTCTGTCGGTAACCAATGTTAATATTTATTTAGATTCTCAATTCTTACTTTTTATGGCGCCTCATTATTACCTATGCATGTAAAACTTTTTGTGTGGTTTAGAGGTAACCTTAGGGTTTTTGTGGTCCGTTTTTAGCAGAATGACTATGATTGGTGTCTGGTTAATTGCATGGTGTAGAATTTATAATTATTATCTGTCATATTGATTAAATAGTCAGTTCTACTTTAAAGAAAAATATATGAGCTAGACACCTAAGTTAAAACAAATATCTATGCACTTTTGATCGATGCTTACTCAAATACCGTCACCGTTAAACAATATAACATATTGATTTTATTATTCGTTTTTATTTAACGTAACTAGTTAAAAATTTGAAAGAAAAACTGAATAGCTATAATAAAGGCTACCAATTTATTTACTTAGACCATTTATTGAATAAACGCTACAATTTTTTCTTCGCGGTTCGAAGTTTTATATTCCGAATCGTGAATGTTACAGGATACTTTATCAAACACGATTTAATTCAATATTAATAAAGGTCGGAAATTTTTATGCATAAAACGGCATAGGTTCAATCAAAACAACTTGATTAAACTAGAAAAAAAAGGTAGATTTTTGGTTATAATTTAAGTATTTTAATAGTCTAGCTAAAAAAATATCGTCCTCCTAATATTACAAATGTAAACGTTTAATTTAAATAAATGGGTGGACATATTTTGTCACTCTTTTACGCCAAAACGTTCACAGATCTAGAGTGCTTGTTAAATAACTCTGTTCTAATATTTCATCTTTGTGCTTTACTATTACGTGCTATTACTATCAAACGTGCTTTGATTTGAGTGTCAGATAGAGGTAAAAGAGTACTTATTCGATATCTGGCTCGCACTCTAGATGAATTTAGGCCATAAACTTATTTATACTAGGGGTAAGTATAATAAGTTTATGATTTTGGCATAGACCAAAGAGTATCTCTGTTATTAAAATATGTATTAGTACATAGAATAGGTACCTACTCTTTACCTCGATATCGATATTTACGAGTGGGATAGCATAGGACATGAATAGGAATGGGAACTATAAAACCGTGTGACACAACTACCGATTAAAAAACAGAATCGGCAGATGCGTCTGCCAACAATATATAACTGTTGGCCATAATGATAGCTGTGACAGCTAACAACGAACTGTCACAAGGCAGCCGCATCAAATGAAATTAACAGTAAACGCCGACACTTCTTATGCGTATACGCACAGTCGCAAACGTGACTCCCTTAAGGGACAATTATACAGACATATCGAACTTGGCCATTACTGTCAGGACTACCGATCATTACGCGAGTTACCACCGTAATTCATTTGTTATTACGGTTGTAATTCGGCTATTATTGCACCGGCAACATGAACTGTTGTTAGCTCAAATTATCGCGTACTTATTCTCAAATGGAGTGACACACGCGAGTGCATAATTGGCGTTATTTCAGAACAGATACATAAATGGGCGCGTAAGACGTGATAATAAAGGGTCTTGGACGAATTATATGTAAGTACTACGTTTTTATTTTCTGTATTTTTAAAACCGTTTTGATGTTAACCGCAATTTAAGACAAAACATATGCATATCTAAGATATATTTGTACCGCTTAGGTAATTATGTCCTAATCAGCTAATAGACTTTCAGATTCACAGAACATAGTATAAAGCTTAGGTTAAATAATAATAAATAAGATTTAGGTATTAATTAAATTTACAATGGGGCCAACATGTACTTATCTATAAAAGTCTTTGTTATATTGTATATTTTACGTTTCTGTTATTTTATTGCTTAAGGCATTAGTAAGATGTAACAAAGTATTGTAGTTATAGCTGGTATCCCAGTTATTGGAAAGATTTTATGGTATTTATTTAACCCATTTGAGGCTAGCGTCCTTTTAAAAGACACTGATTTAAAGAGGCAGTTGTAAATAGCAGTTTTGGTTTTTTTATTTAAGTTAAAAATTATAAATGGCACGTTTAATAACTAGTTCAGCAGTTAAAACTAAGCAGTAAAGTAAACAAAAATGAGTAATAAAAAATAATGAAATGGATCAGTGAATATATAGTTGAGCAGGAAAATAATTAAATGAGCGGTTACGTGTAGGCAGTAATAAATCGGAATTTGTCGGTAAGAAATCTCATCCTAAGCAATTCTATAAACAATTAATCTTGGTAGGTAGATGAATTCTGTAACCCGCACTAGGTTTATTATTTTCACAAAAAAAACACGAAATTTAAATTTCTAACCTATCACGTGTTCTACATGACTTCCGGCAAACTTGCTCACTTCTAACTTTTAAAATAAAAAAGTTGAAAATCTAGAAATAATAATTGCTCACCGTGAACTGCCGAACTATGTATCTAACTGCCCATTCCATCATTTTACTGGCCATTCATTTATTACACTGCTCGTACAACTTTTGAGTCTTTATTGTAGGATGAATAAACCGCAAAATTTTGTTTTTATTACTATTCATGTTTTACTGCTGTAGTAAATTTACAACCACCCGAAAATGTAGTAACTGCTCAAATAATTTTTTCAACTGATCTTAATAACATACCAAATGTTTAAATAGCAGTTAGAAAAATTATTTCCCCTTTTAAAAGGACGCTAGCCTCATTAAGATGAAGGCAACCTCGCAATCAGCCATCGGATGTCATATTATAAAGCCACCATCTTCATATCTGTTTATTAAAATACCATACCCGCTGACGTCTCACTACGCCAATAAAACAGAATGACAATAAAAACGAAAAATTACAGCAAAACTGCCGTGCTATAAATCGTTTAGCATAGACAAGCAACATGGTCGTCCGTCCTATATTGTCTTTGGTTGGGTCGTATTCGTTTTGCATTCGGTTATTAACAAGCAGATACATAAGACTATTTTAAACTCTATTTCTAAGTAGCTAGAGATTGTTTTAGCATTGGTATATCAACATGAAATTTGCTTTTCTTGTGCTTCGCAACGACAATCAACAAGTTGGTGTCCCGCTGTTTTATTGGATAAGTGTAAGTACTATACATAACGATGCATTGAAATTATGCATATCGCCACAGATAATATTACATACATTTTTAATTGGCCGAGTGGGCGTCCTTACCATTACCTGTCGTCGATAGAATTTATGGACTTTTTACAGCCAAAAAACGAAAACGTTTTTCTCTATGTTTAAATTAAAATGGGTAGTTAACTTTTTAAGTTCTTTAGGACTAAAAGTAATACTACACATAAGTTTATGTATCTCAAGTTGATTTCATTAATTAAGTTGCCATGCCAAGTTAAGTTATATCTCAACTTGATAATTTCATAGTGGAATTAATTAAATGTGTGGTGATGTTTAGGTGTTATTGTTGATCGAAGGTGGTGCTCTCTTAAGTTGACTGTTTTATCGTAGTGGTTTTGTACTCGATTAGATCTTCACGAGAAAGTGTCTCAATAGACTTGATGCTAAAACATAAGAATACTATACACACTGGTGTACAGTATAAGCTCTAATTAGCTCTTAAGCTTATTAGGAATTAAGCTTAAAGTACTAGGTAGCTGTGCTCCGCAGGATCTATTCCTTTCTAATACCAAAAACTAATACAAATGGTATTTGTTTATTATCGTAATAAATGTTCTATTCCTAACGAATACTACTCATAAACGAATCCCAATACAAATCAAATGGTATAAGATACAGTCAGTAATTAATAAAAATACTTTTAAATGTGTTTTGTAGTGTTTAGTTTCACCTGCGTTAATTTGAGGAAAAGGAAAAAGTCTATTAAAAAGTAAATTTTCTTTCCCGTTTTTGCAACATTTTTCATTAATGCTCCGCTTATGTTGGTGGTAAAGTGATGTTATTTAGCCTATAGCCTTCTTCGATAAATGGACTACCCAACACAATTTTTTCTGAGATTAGCGCGATCAAACAAGCTTATAGTATTAGTATGATTATTTTAGCTTAAGGCGATACTCGGAAAAATTATGCTAAAGGGAGATAGCAATGAGAAAACGACGCGCGCGGGAGCGAGGCCGATTTTGCCGATTACGCAAAAAAAACACAAAATCACTTCGTATTCAAAAACTATAGCGATTTTTAAAAAATGCTTCTATACGATCCTAAATATTATTGGTGTCCACTAATTAAACCAATTTTAAATAGTATATTATGTAACCCCATTTAAGAATAATCTTGATATTTCGTATTTATTAGAGGTAAAGTGTCGAGGCAAAATCAGAAAACCGTGTTTCTGAAACTATACGATTCTAGATAAAGGTATGAAGAAATATATATCTATTATTACCAGATTTATAACAACTCAAACCGTCCTATAGTTTTATATCAAAAAGTCCATATTTTTCCGAATAGCGCCTTAAATTAGTTTTATTTTGGGTACCGACTCCAAGAACAGAAAACTCTAGTAATCGTTAATTATCATTTACGGATATGGATGGTATGCCATCCGTCAAAATCATGCCAATTTACAAACTTTAACTAGCTTTTTTTTAATTTATGATACGTAAACGACCGCAGTGGGGCGCTCCTCTGGTTTCATACAAAATAATACAAATTACGAGGGCGAAAGTTTTTAGGGCTTATTGTTTGAAAGTATTTGGTTTGAACAGTTACATTCTGATAGTGTTTGTTTTAAGTACGTAGTTTGTATTTACTGAAAAAAGCATCTTTTTGTCAACAAAGTAAATGAGCGGTGCCACAATAAAATTATTTAAAATAGAGATTTTAAATAATTTTTATGCATTCACAATGCATTTCTGTAAGTAAAGGAAAAATGTGACTTCTACTGTGTAATGTGTGAATATAAAATGTGTGCATGTTTTTACTATGACATTTTCCTATGTTTAAAATTGGTTGATAGATTCCTTTACCTACCCGATCGATGTGAGCCGAAGGTGAGTGGGTTGTGCTGTGCCTCTGCGTACTGACTTAGGGGATTGTTCGTGTGTGGGTGTATTATTTTATAAGAAAAAAAAATTAAAAAACAACCCTTGGAGTTTCTTGCCGGTTCTTCTCCAAGGTCTCCCGCTGTAGGATTTGCGAACCGATGGCGTAGCTTCTTTGACGTTCACAAGTATTGTAAATAACAATCTAAATTGAATAAACAAATTTTAATCTTTGAATCTTTAAATCTATAGGTATTATTTTAATTCAAATAATCTTATAATGCCTTCAATAATAAGTACTGAGGTAAGTAATTTAATACCTTCAGAACCATATTATATTAATTAATGACAATAAATTAAATACCACGTATGTGAACTGTCTCTATCACTCCTAGTATTCAGTGTTGCATTGAAGACAATGTCGTAATCTGTGAACAAAAATAAAACAACCATTAGAATATTTTCTTGAACTTTATGTTTCGAATAAGTAATACGAAATAACTTAGATTAGAAATACTCGGTTTCCTTTTTTAATGACTTCTGTATAATGATAAGTTATGCTATTATTAGATGAATATTCTTAGTAGGACGAGCTTAGGTTGCTTGGATAAGTTCGGTCGTAGACTAATGAAAAGAAATATAACATAAAAAACCATAATAAATAAAACGACGCAAAATTTTTCGAAAATGTAGTAATTCCGGTTGACTGGTCTTTGCCAACGTAATGCCTAAATTTAGCCTCAAAAACTCAGGTAAAAGAGATACCTGCCTTTTTCCTGACCCAAGGTTCGACCAATGTGACACCTTTGACATTCAAGGGGCCGGTTCTGCTCCAACATTCGTCACGAAATTCGACCTTATTAGGACCGCATTAAGACCTTCGAAAATCCTCAAAAAAGTCTTCAACCAGTTCATATATTTGAAATGGAAAGTGATCGTGTGACCTTGGGAGAGAGCCTTTGTCCCGTGGAACAAGTGAATGTATGAATATTTACGAGTCATTCATGTTATTATTTCTCCTTGCGTGCTGTGCATACTGATCTATTGATTAGTATTCAGTTTTTAACGAGCTTATTCTAAATCATGTAAGAAATATTTATAAATAAATTATTTTTGCATCCATTAAGTTCGTCTTCGTGTGATGTCGTCTTAAATGCAATCAAGAAGTAGAAGTATCCCTTAGGATTTTTTTTAACTCAAATATCCTTTTTTTACGCATACCCCGCCTGCGTACGGTGTGTGCAGACGGTGGTTATGTTGTGAACTCGCATATCCGCTTCCTGACCCCCACCCAGTGACAAGAACTCGATGGGGGGTCAGGGAGGGGCAATACCAACGAAACCCCTCACTCCTTGCTCTCACCGCCGCCGTCACTAAGAATCGCACTGAGGAGGGCCCGATGTGGCAATCTCCCCCAGCGACTCGACAGCCGGCTTGGCTTTCCTGGCTGATGCGAGTTGACCGCGCGAACCTGGCGACGGCCGATCCGAGTCATTGCTACTACAGGTGATCTGTGATCTTCAGTGCGATTCTCTAAACGCAAACATCTCTGCCTTTTAACCGCCTCTGTGGTCTAGTGGTTCACACCACCGATTTCAGACCAAGAGGTCCCGGGTTCGATTCCCAGTGGGGGTACATATTGTATTCGGTTTGGTTGGTGGTAGGACTTGTTCTTAGTCCGCCTGGCTAGCTACCACCATCTTATCTAAGTCTGACGCCATAACAATGATGTTTTCAGCATTATTGTGTTCCGGCAGTTAGAGATAAGATAGCCAGTTCCTCAGTGATTGAGGATTCCGGGAGTAGTGCGCTTCCATCTTCAGCCTTATCACCACTTAACATCAGGTGTGATGAACCCGTTGTGGATCAAAAAAAAACATCGTAAAAGCCTTGGTCGCAGCGGCTGCAACAGCGGTGAACCGCACAGCTGAAAGCGTCGTGATAATTAACCAATTATTTTAAATTTCTTTTATGAAATTGGTATACTCTAAGTGAAACATTTAAAATTTCAACGATAAGAATTTATCGATTATGCTGCTAGGATTAAGGCTACTCTCAAGCACATCCTTGCGATCAGCCTTGCGTTCTCACACAGCCGAGAGATCGTCGTCGAGCTAATAGAGCTTACAGAATACCAAATGTAACGTCGTGATTGCAGCGAACTATGTGACTGATGTAACATCCATGATCTCAATCTCAGCCATGCGTGCAGCGTCGATGTGTTGCTAGAGAATTGCCTAGCTGGGTGTATCCTGCTCGCGGATCCGCTCCGATGCTTCCTTCTGCGAAATGACATCCTCGCAAAGCAGACTCCCGCTTAACTCAAAATTGCTAAATGTTGACCCGGGTAGTAAGCTCCTAAAACACAAAACTTCGTTATGATAATGTAAGATACGTTTAAGCAATTGTTGATATGAACAGCATGTTCTAATTTGAGTAGCTTAGCTATGTGCCTATCAAACAGAAAACAACCATTATAATTGTTTTGGATTATATATTATCTTATGCCCACTAGATAATTAATTACCTACATAAATAGTAGATTGTACAACAAGTGCATAAAACATACCATTTTACCCGAGACGTATATATCCACCCGAGCCGTAGGCGAGGATGGATAGTCAATTCGAGGGTAAAATGGGTTTTATGTACGAGTTAAACACTCTGCTTTTCACTTCGAGTGTGAGGAATATAAATTACAATATTGCAAAAAAGAAAAAATAAAGACTTCACCATATTGGCGGGAAAACTTTCTTTTTCTTTTTTTATACGTGGAAGTGGCAGCACAGTTACTTAGCATGGATCGTAGTCCATAATGCACTTGAAATACTTATTTCTTACAAAACTCATTAATTTGCCTAGTTTTATTTATTTAGTAATTTAACATGGATTATGTACAAAATTTAAGAAACAGAATGAAACAACAAGTTTATTTAACGAAGTTTAATTGCGTGTGTGACTGTTTACCTGACGACCTTTGTCTTAGAGTCTGAGACATAGACGAAGATTTTACTTTATGCACTAGAGCATAAAAAGCGATTTTATGCAGCCTATACCCAACATAAACACGAACTTTACGAGCATGAGAAGTGAAAAAGTAATTTAGAATACATATCTATTTTTGAGGCTTACGATACGATGGGCACATGTATACGACACAGCTAGACCAGTGATCACGACAAGAAAGTTTGATCAGTTTGGTAAGATACACAACCGATTTTCATATTTTCTAAATATGTGCTTGCTAAAAGGAACATTTCGTTTGTTATTTGATCACGCTGGGGGCCGATTCTCAGGCAATCGAGAAAAGCTCACATTTATAGCTCGAAATTCAAATATAACACAGTTTTTGTATTGTCAGAAATTCACAATCGAAAAAGTTCGATCGAAAACCAGTCGAACGCTACGAATGGTAAAAACCAATAGATGTTCGTATACGAACTTAGCTGTCAAAATGAATTTGTTGACATGTGAGACAGCTTAGTTTGTTTGCAACGTTCTAACTTTTCAATAGAAACCACAAACAAAATGTTCGACATACGAATTACCACACTGAAAAAGTTCGAATGCCTGAGAATCGGGCCCCTGATCACGCATAATCCATAATTTCGCTAACGCTGCCACGCCTACGATTGGTCAATATACGTAGCGTCGCTATGTTTGGCCACTGCCATAATTAAACCTTACTCACCTAAGTGGGTACTCTATATGGTCCGATACTTCCGAGTAGAGACGATGCGCCTACGCACAGACGAGGTGGGGAAAAAATTAATCGCGCGTCGTGAATGGAAATGGTATTTAATGGTTTAATGTTTTAGGATTAACTTAAATTGGTGTAAATATTGAATAAAAAATTAAAACCGCCTTCAAAAAAAATCACATAAAAAAAGTTAGAAATAATCCCTCACCAAATAAATAACGTAAGTACTTACTTTGAAGTCGGGCGTGAAACATGTACCATTTTTTGTTGTATTTGTTAAAACCCGTCCGACTTCAAAGTACTTACGTTATTTATTTGGTGAGGGATTATTTCTTACTTTTTTTATGTGATTTTTTGAAGGCGGTTTTATTGTTTTATAAAAATAATTTTTATTTCACTCTTTTTAGTGCATCGTGCAGGCAATTTACGTATATTCTGGTAAATAGGTCTGTGATCAAACTGAAAACCTTCTTTTTTGAAGTCGGTTAAAATACCTTGAGGTACCCCCTTTTTAACAAAACAAGAATCATCTAAATCGGTTTATAAACAAAGGAGTTATGCCTAAAGATACGTATTAAATTCACATAAAGTGGTAACGAAAACGACAGTATTTTCAAGATTTCCTGAAACTTACTGAACCGATTTCAAAATTTCAAAAAATGGGACCATTTTGGAAACCAACCTGATGTAATAACGTTTTAATCATTTAAATCGGTCCATCCGTCTTCGAGTAATCGGCGGACATACACAAAAAAAAATACATACAGACGAATAGAGAACCTCCTCCTTTTTGATTTAGAAGTCGGTTAAACATTGTTGAGAAGTTGTTAGGTTATTATTATATCTCTTTTTGTTATTTAATCTATCACTGAGAAAATACTTCATAGGTACCAAAGTTAATTTTTTTTTAACTTAGTCTATTATAGTTTTTAGCATTTCTTGCCCGTCCGTGGTACAGTTGAATAGTACGGTTACCGGACCACGTTATTAGTACATACTTACAGCTATGTTTACTCGCAGAAAAATATTTTCTTAGGGACACAAACATTATCAATTTTAAATAGTTGTTAAACTGTACCTGGCGATATATTGTGATCTTAATAACTTGATATTTGATAATAAACAACAGTCTTCGTCAAGCACCGTAATTATTTTGTATCTTCAAGAGCTTTTGACCATTACCATTATTTACGAAATAGATAAAGTATAAAATTATGACACCGTTATTAATTTTTACAATTTTCTTCTTTGTTTTCTTAGCAGTAAGATTCAATTTGCTTAGGATACCTTCATGCCTCTCTGTATTACGGTTTGTGTGGTTTTGCTTATTTTCTACATAAATCATTATATCCTGAGTAGGCACTTCAGCAAAAATCCACAAAAACTTTGATTTACATTCGAATATTAATAGGTTGCTAATAAGAAAATGATAAATTATATGAATACTGGCTTGTATCGGGTTTTACGGCCGGTTTCAATAACCTATGCCTGGTAAGAAAAAGGCCTATCACTCCTACCAGAGCTTTGATGCCTAGATTTTATGTAAGTTACCTATTTTTAATTTCACCTGATGAAGATAAGGCTGAGCGTAGAAGGGCACTACTCCCGGGATCCTCAAACCACTGAGGACTTGGCTATCTATGTACTGTATGTGTGTATGTGTGTGTGTGTGTGTGTGTCTATGTATGTATGTACTGGTACACAATAATGCTCAAAACATCATTGTTATGGCGTCAGACTTATAAGATGGTGTTAGCTAGCCAGGCAAACTAATATAATCGTGTCGTGCCGTGTGGTTGACCTCCGTTAACCGCCTGTGGTCTAGTGGTTCACACCATCGACTGGTTCGATTCCCAGTGGGGGTACGTATTGTATTCGGTTTGGTTGGTGGTAGGACTTGTTCTTAGTCCGCCTGGCTAGCTACCACCGTATTATCTAAGTCTGACGCCATAACAATGATGTTTTCAGCATGATTGTGTTCCGGCAGTTAGAGATAAGGCAGCCAGTTCCTCAGTGATTGAGGGTTCCGGGAGTAGTACGCTTCCACCTTCAGCTTTATCACCACTTAACATCAGTTGTGATGAAGGCTAAGTGTTACCTCTTTGTGCATTAAAAAAAAACCTAACCCTGTTAAAAAATCTTATGTTTCATATACACGAGAACTTAAACACATCGCCCAACCTAGAACCTAACGAACCATAATCAAAGAAGTTCGAGCCGAATCCCAAACCATTAGGGTATAATTTCGCACAACTTACATTAGAACGTGAGCCATATAACAGTATGGAGCATGTCGCCAACGGTACTTTGCCTTCTATCACAATAAATGGACGTAATTGTGACTTGGTGCGGACGGAACTTGATCGACTATTGTGTGAGATACCGGACAAGTGAGATGTTACAGCATAGTATTATAATAATGCAATGATTAGGGTCTATGTTAAAATAATGATATAGGGGAACCAATGGGCGCGACTGGCTTAGCGCGATCGGCATGCTGATTTTAAGCAGTGACTGTCATGTGGCATGTGGCATGTGACATGTGAGATGCAAGAGAAACAAATTATTTTCAAGCTTCTTTGTCCTTGCCATGGAGTCTTTCCTTTTTCTCTTTCTTTCCCCTAGTGTGGGTGAAGTAAGGATTAACTAAGAAATTGAAGATTAGCGCGATACCTACTGATTTTTCCCAAATTGGATTGCAGTTAGAGCTAGATTTGAATTGGACTCTAACGATGCTGTATTGTAGTGCGATTGGCCTTTGAAACATTCTAAATTTTCGACTGCGATTGCCCTTCGCCAATACGTACAAAAAATCTTTAACTAATGTTTTGAAATGTAGTTTTTTATATATTTTTAACCCTTAGCGACAACTGTAATAGCATTAAGCAATAACTATTTAAAATGTCATAATAAGTACCTACTTACCTTCTTTGTAACAAGGCAGGTAAGTACCTACACTTCCATCAGTGGACAATTAGCGATTCCTCACGTACGGCGCCTTCGCAGGAAATGGCTTAGCGACGATTGTGAGCTTAGCGGTCGTAGCCCATAGTAATTGTAAATTGTAATACGGCAAATAAAAGCAGGTAACATTACTATACGGGTCGATTTTTTCTAAATAGGTACTTCATTTTCCATTTTTCAACATTACTATAATCAAAAGTTTTGTTTTTTAAGGCGATACTCGGAAAAATTATGCTAAAGCGAGATAGCAATGAGAAAACGACGCGCGCGGGAGCGAGACCGATTTTGCCGATTACGCAAAAAAGCACAAAATCACTTATTATTCAAAAACTATAGCGATTTTTAAAAAAAGCTTCTATACGATCCTAAATATTATTGGTGTCCACTAATTAAACCAATTTTCAATAGTATATGTATCCCCATAATGTTATATATATGAATAATGTTGATATTACTTATTTTTTAGAGGTATTTTCGAAAATAAAAAGTGTCGAGCCAAAATCATAAAATCGTGTTTCTGAAACTATACGATTCTAGATAAAGGTATGAAGAAATATATATCTTATTACCAGATTTATAACAACTCTAACCGTCCTATAGTTTTATATCAAAGAGTCCATAATTTTTCCGAGTAGCGCCTTAAGTCTTTTTTGGGGTTAAGTGGAATGCTTTTCGCATATCAAGTCCGCTCATAGTAAACCAAGGATGCCATCCACAAATCTTCCTTCTAGTTAGGTGACTCGATGTAGGATTAGGAGAGGGTTAGAACCACTTATACCTAATCCGAAAAGTATTAGCTCTGTTAGAAATTGTGCACTAGTCATTCTCGGTTGTAGAAGCGATAAAATTGGACACTTTACCAGAGTGCATATTTCATCACCTAAGTGTAGTTATAGCTATCAAGTTATTTTTTAATAAAAGTACCTACCTATTTGGACTAGAAATGGGGCGATACATCTGTGTCAAACGAAAAACCTAACTAAGAACAAAAACAATTTCAATAACGTTGCAATTCAAATTTACATCCTCACAATTTTCAATGAGTCCCACCAATCTTTTATCAGTTTCCACTTAACTAATAGTTAAATACTAATTTATTAAAACATGATTACGTTATGACGAGACATCCTATAACTAGGCGATAGAAATCCGAGAAAGCCTGAGAAGTCTTACAAACTTTTCAGAGCTTACAAAAAGCTTCCGAACAATACTTTGTTTAATAAATGAAGAAAGTAACTCGAGTAGGTATCGCACCGACATAACTCCATTGTTGCTTGCATGGGAAAATGCGCTGTTATAACATGCTTCTGCGCTTTTTATTGTTACGTTTTAATGAGTGCCGTGTAAAAGTTATTACAGTCTTTACGCGGGAAAAGAAAACAAATGCAGTTTAGGAATTGTCTCGTAAATTACGTTAATGAATTTAACAAAGCTGTATCAGTAATAATTATTGTTATGGCTTCCTCTTGTCTAAAGCGATCCGTTTTTACTCCGTATGCAACACTAGTTCCATAGAAGTGACTATGTAAATCATCATCATCATCATTTCATCCGTACGACGCTTACCTTGCACTGATCCCTTGATCAAAGGGATGGAAGGTGAATAGCGAGAGAAATCGTAAAAGTGGTAAATCTTTATATATACCTACCTATTTCTTCTGTGCGTGTAAATAAGTAGTAATAATTCCCGTGTTGCATTTCTATTAGGTAAAACTAATGTTTGTAAGTTTTAAACGAAGACCAAATAATTAAATAAGTCACAGAATATGGAAAGGAAAAAATCTTTCCGTGTTCTGTGAAATAAGTACTTACTTACCTTCATCCAACCAAGATTATATATAACTAAACTTACTTTAGTCAGTCATCACCATTATCTCGTAATAATTTATCAAATAATATGACCGTCGGCTTCGACACGATTTTTTAGTTTTAAGCTAATCTGATGTAAGCTACAAATAAACACCTAACATCGTTTATTAAACTCTGCAGGCTAATACCGAAACGTGGTATTAATAAATTTAGAAATAATGTACAAGATAAAATTCAATGTTTGCCAGCTTCTGCTGACGCTAATAACTCTTATCAATCATTATTTGATATTGTTGAAAAAGAATTTAGTAACAATTTTAAACAAAAAGTTATAAAGTGTAATGATCGTAAGAAGTTTAGTGACTGGGCCACACCTGGTATTTATAATAGCAGAAGAAAGTTATTTGAACTCTATGCACAAAAAACGACTTCCTGTGATCCTAGCTTCATTGAATATGTCAAGAAATATTCAATAACATTTAGGAAAGTATGTGCTTTGGCAAAATCTAGGTATATTTCAAATAAAATTAAATCATCTGAAAATAAAATAAAAGCTACCTGGAGTATTATAAACCAAGAAACTGGCAAAACAAAAAGCAAAACTAATTCATTTAACTTAAAAATTAGTGATCAGACTTTTGAATCAGATATTGAGGTGGCTAGTGCTTTTGAAGGTTTCTTTGCTCGAATACCGTTAGAAACTACTAGCAGACTTAATTCTTGCCCCAACACCGCTGTCTCTCTTATGGAATCTAGTGTGAACAAGTGCCAGGAAACATTTAGTTTTAGCTATGTCACTACCGAAGATATTATTAAAGCATTCAAAGCAATAAATATTAAGAAAACAGAAGATCTCTGGGGCATATCTACAAGTATCATCAAATCAATAATTGATGTGATAGCTCCATCATTAGCAATAATTTTTAACCAATGTATAAGTGAAGGGGTCTTTCCTAATTTAATGAAGAATAGTAAAATTATTCCTCTGTTTAAAGCTGGTGACAAAAGTGACCCAGCAAATTTTAGACCTATATCCATACTACCAGCAATAAGTAAAATATTTGAGAAATTAATTTATGCTCAACTTTTAGAATATTTTAAATTAAATAGTATACTGCATGAGAAACAGTTTGGTTTTTCAAAAGGTAAAAGTACAACTGATGCTGGGGTTGCATTTCTAAAACATGTACTTGATGCCTGGGAGGACAAGCAGGATGTAATCGCTATTTTTTGTGACCTTTCCAAGGCATTCGATTGTGTTGATCACCAAACACTATTAAGGAAGTTAAAACATTATGGTGTTTCTGAATTGTCAGTAAGCCTTATGCATTCATATCTGTATGAAAGAACTCAGAAGGTAGTTATTAATAAAACTGAGTCTACCGGAGCTCCCATTACTATGGGCGTACCCCAAGGATCAATATTGGGCCCGCTGTTGTTTTTAATATACATAAATGACCTTCCTTACTACGCTAAGAATTTATGTGAGACGGTGCTATTTGCCGATGATACATCTCTAGTCTTTAAAGTAGATAGAGGTGATGACTGTTCTGACGAAGTAAATAGTGCTCTTTCAAAAGTGTCACATTGGTTTAATAGTAATAATTTATCATTAAACTCAAAGAAAACTAAGTGTTTAAAATTTTCGTTACCTAATGTAAGACAAGTTGATTTTCATATTAGACTAGACGGCGATACGGTCGAATTCATTAACAATACAAAATTTCTAGGTATTATATTAGACTCGCGACTACAATGGGATCCTCATATCGAAGCCTTGGCGAGTAGACTCAGTTCGGCTGCATTCGCAGTTAAGAAAATAAGGCTCTTAACCGATATTGAAACGGCTAGAATAGTCTATTTTAGTTATTTTCATAGTGTTATGTCCTACGGCCTTTTGTTGTGGGGCTCAGCCGCTAACATCCAAAGTATATTCGTGCTCCAAAAAAGGGCTATTCGCGCCATTTACAACCTCCGATCGAGAGATTCTTTAAGAGATCTATTTAAAGAAATAAACATTTTAACTGTTGCAGGACATTACATCTATGAAAATATAATTTATGTGAAAAAGTATTATAATACATTTGTAAAGCAGCGCGATATTCATCGCTTTAACACAAGAAATAAAGATAAACTTGTCGTTCCCAAGTTTAGGCTAGAAAAATCCAGAGCCTCATTTCTGGGGAAAAGCATAGCCTTTTTCAATAAAGTTCCACAGCATATAATTGAACTACCATTGCATAAATTTAAATGTTACATTAAAGAGTCGCTGATGAGCAAAGGATACTATAAAGTAGACGATTATTTGAATGACCGCAATGCATGGTCATGATGTAACACATAACATAATCACTGTTTAATATGATGTATTTTTATACTAAGCAATTGTTGTATTAGTAACGATATGTTTTTTTTTTTTTTTGTAAATGTCGTTACCTAACTAAGAAACGCTGGCAAGTTTCTTGCGCCCATTCTTCTTGTCAGTTAAAAAAGTCTTGAATGGGTGGTAGGAAAATATTGACGATTCATAAGTACATATTTATTATGTCTAAGTGAATAAAGAATATTTTTATCTTTATCTTTATCTTATCTTCATATACAAATAACCGCCAAACAAGACAGGCGGGCGATATAAAAAAAGATTGCGCGTTGTCAAATGATAATGCGATGACGCCACGTCTGCAACCGGCTTTTCTCGCAAGATGGACACTGTCTGATCTCCGAAAAACCGAAGAACCGGCGGGCGCGCGCGGCGCCAAGACAAAAAACAAATGAATCGTTATCAAACGACGACGACGGGCTTGTTGGCGCAGTATCGTGTCGTGAGTGCAATCCCCACTCAGGAATAACATTTTTGATGAATTGATGAAAGTCCGTCTCTGTTATATCCTTTTACACCACTGAATCTTTAAAAAAACATGCAATTTGAATTAGAGCTAGGTTTGACTTAGAGAATGGCATACCTAGGCTTTTTATCCCGTAAAATTTAGGTAACTTTAACACTTATTATCTTATCCCTGACGAAGGCAAACAATAATCATAAATATTGGTCCAGCTCTACTTGAGTCATAAGTTCATAACTCATAAGTGGTGTAACTAACACGACTTTTAACCTCAGGACGCCCCGCCCGGACCGGCCGAAAAGGGCCAGAGATTCAGTTTGGCCCCATTCGGCCGGGCGGGCGTCAAAGGTTTTAGAGTGCGATTAACCGAATTTCGACCATCATCTGTATATTTGTAACCCACCCTAAGTAACCTTCTGTAAGTTCCTAAGCTACTTTTTTCTGAATCAAATCAGTGTGTATGATGGTGAAAAAATTATGGACCGATGACGCCGTTTGCAACCGGCGGCCTTTCTCGCAAGATGGACACGGAAGCGAAACTGGCTCGACTAGTAGGTAGGTACCCGTTCCAGCTGCTTCTAAGATTAGATATGGACGTGCTTAGACGTTCTGCCCAACGTTTAGCCTAACCTGTTAACTGGCTCCACTCTACACAGCTTTATATACTAAGGTACTTACTTGATAAAATAAACTTTGATTGCTGCAAGTAAATCAAATATTTATATGCATAAGCGAAACTAAATGTTGTTTAAAATGAGTTAATACTAATGTTTAATGGTATTTCCCTGCTCGATCGAATCAGAAATGATGAGATCCGCAGGAGAACTAAAACGACCGACATCGCTCGAAGAATTGCTCAGTTGAAGTGACAGTGGGCGGGACACATAGCGCGGAGAACCGATGGCCGTTGGGGCGGAAAGGTTCTCGAATGGCGACCGCGAACGGACGACGTTCCGTGGGCAGGCCCCCTACAAAGTGGACCGACGATCTGGTCAAGGTCGCGAGAAGCCGCTGGATGCGGGCAGCGCAGGACCGATCGTTGTGGAGATCCTTGGGGGAGGCCTAAGCCCAGCAGTGGGCGTCGTACGGCTGAAATGATGAATACTAATATTATCCGATACATATCTCGCAGATGATTCTTTGATCCAAGGGATGAAAGGTAAATAGCGAGATTAATCAGTGGTAAGTAAAATATACTTAAGTACATATAAATTACATTAACTACTTACATATTAACTTAACTCACACCTCTCCCACACATTTTTCATTTGTTTTGTATCTAACTCCAGAGACCAGAAAAATTAACAACTTACTATGACCAGTTACCTGTGTTAGAGCAATTAAAGATTGTGAGAGTTGGCGTTATACCTATACCTACGTTGTGTACAGCTCCGTCTTATAGTCAACATTACGATAGCAGATTATTCTGTGATAGCAGGTAGGTAATGGTATGAGGCCTGGGGGCCAATTCTGCTAACGTTAAGTCATAATCGTATCTCAATCGTCTTTCAATTGTAGTTCTTTTTTACACACTACTTAGTTACAAGAAATATGACAGTATGATGTGATGTGAATGTAGTGTGTGGTGTGAACATCAGAAGTATGGTGAAAAAAGTACACATTTCTTGTAACTAGTGTGTAAAAAAGCACTACAATTGAACTACAATTGAAACACGATTGAGACACGATTACGACTTAACGTAAGCAGACTTGGCCCCCTGATTCCTCTAACCACAGCCGTCTCTGACGATAGAGAAGGCTGTGCTCTAACATATTTAACAAGATACAGAAAGTATTAAATACAGTTCAAAAGGCCGAGATGACTACATTGCGTTTGCGCAAGCTATAATTAGTCTCAGAGCAACGGACAACCACCGGGCGACTGGTGGCAACACGCGACGCTGGGACCGTACCATGAATGAAACGCAAATACGAAACTTCGGTTAGCCCCGCCCCTTCCACTCGATTCTGTCATGACTCGAGAGAGAGAGGGACGGGTATAACGAAGTTTCGGGTTTTGCGTTTCAGAGTAGGCCCGCTGGTCACCCGATATAATCTCGGGCGGGTCTAGTCGTAAATTAACCCGCTAGGAATAAACAGGGTTCGAACTTGGGATGGAATACTTATGCGAAGTCTCTTACATGTGGCAGCCAACAGGTTAAATTAACCGTCTAGCAATTTAACTAAATGGTGCCATTCAATTCAACTAACGTAACGGTCTGAACATAATAATACTTATACGAGGTTACAAGGATACACCTAAAACAAGGTTACAAGGATAAGATAAATGGAAGTAAAAAGGTAATTCATTCATAGATTTATTTGATTTTCTTCGGTTACTACGCACGTTACAACCTACCTCATAACACAGAATATATTATAATAGTAGGTACTAACGCTCATAGATCAAGATACCTACTCTACAAGTGTAGTACAGACAGTTAGGAAAGAATCGCTAGGCTTCTAATACTTAGTATAAAATGTGCCCTTTTTATATACTTTTCCATAATCAATGTAAAGTAGAGTAAGTACCTAAGTGGTCCTGTACCTTCAATGTAAAAACGCAGCCACAAGGAATTTTAACAAGCTTGCTGCATTTCAATTTTCTAGTTACAAAGTTGTGGTCATACATAATGCTTAAGGCAACATACACATAACATACGTACACACGTTTCATGCATTACGTTACATAATGTGGGCGCTTAAATGATTGACGGCTGGTTAAGCCCAAGTCATAGGCGACAGCGGGATATTCAAGAAAAACAAAATCTATCTTTAAATCTTGGCTCGTTCTTACATCTCGATACTACTTACCTATATACGACTAGTATCCGACGAGACGAGTAGTCGAGGCGTGTCTCCCATACATTTGTAAACAACGTGTTAATACTTTTAGAGAAACTGAGAAAATAGTTTGTTCAGAATCGAGAGTAGAATCGATTCCACACATATTTGATAAGGGTTAGTTTTTTCAAAAAAATTGTTTGCATTTTTTGCCTCTTCTAAAAATGTTTATTCATTCAATACGCGCGCGAAACGTCACGTGCTCTCTTACGTCATAGTACCTAGATCTTAAAATCTATGAGAAAGTCACGGAGACCTGTGAGCATGAATATCATGGAAGTTTCTTTAAAGAAAATGTTTTTAGTGGAATTCAATTTAAATAAAATAAATTCGTTTGGATGTAGGTATGAGCTTTTCGCTTATTGCATTAACAAGTTGTACCTAGATAGGGACTCGCACACACTCTACGCTAGGTACCATTTCTGACCTGCTAAGGCCTACTTACTCTCGTTCAACGAAAAACGAAACTTCACTCGATTTTTTCATACGCGAAGAGTGAGAAGGACGGGTATGACGAAGTTTCGTTTTTCGTTGAATTAGAGTATGCCAGCTGTTCTGAACTCAATACAAATGACAGGTTTCAGCGACTGGCGTCGGATACTAGTCATTGTGTTTCGATATGTAAGAACGGGCTTTAAACGTTCTCTAAATTTATGTTAATCTCTCGCGTATCCTCAGATAAATGAGAACGATTCTTGTAACTCTTGTTTATAGTGTATTTATAAAACTGCTGTAGGTACGCTAGGTCGCTTTTGGCGCAAGTTACAGTAGGTATAATTTTTAATGTGTGGTTAAGGCTGGGAAATACACGTCCGGTTGTTGTTAACAGGAAGTCTGATCGTCTGATCTTGTACCTATCTCAATGGTTTGATCAGACTTGCTATTGATTGGACTTGACCTTGACTTGACTATCGGAGAGAAAAATCGGACGTAGATATTCCCAGCCAAAGGAAAAAGATTACATAGGTAGTTTCGATTTAGACTGCGCTCGCCGCGCAGAATAATCTAGCGGGCGCTCTACCTATGAATAACAATTAAAATTAATTAATTTTCGTAAAATTAAATTGAATTGAAAAAGAGAGAATATAATTTTAATCACAAAATCGTAATTTTCTTATCCTTTTTTTCTTGGTAACTGTCATTGAAATTTATTTTATTTGAAATTATCCTACCGCTCCTTCCCATAACTTGCACCTGTCTGTCATATGTAGGCAAGTACAGGAACAAACGGTGTCACGGTCGCTCCATAATCGAATATTGACAGGCGTGTCCATTCAAATGTTACTACTAAACGACGACGCGAAAATGTTTTAAAATACTTTTACAACGGCCGTACTCGTCTCTGACACAGTATTGAACTTTAACCTGAAGAGGATAAGCTCGATTTTTATAATAACAAAAATCTGATTTAAGTCTATTATTTATTGAAACATTACGGACATAAAAAAACACATAAACTACTAATATTGGAAAATACAAATAAATGCCTTTGAAATACATTCTATTTCAATTTGAATAATTATTAAAATTGTTTTATAATAAAATTGGTTACCCTGCAAATATCCTTAATAAATACAGTCAAAATAAATCAAAGCTAACGATCACACATACATATTGATATAATAAATAGTACCTACTTACTTCTGAGGTTTTAAGATTAGGCTTATCAGTAGGTACGTAATGAGTAAACCGTGCAAGAAAATAATCACAAGTTTCTTACTAAAATGTATCTTTAAAATTGTAAAGAGTGCATTGCATTAGTATTTAATAACAAATTCTTAAAACAACCTACTTAAAACTAATAGGTACCTATTTGACACAAAACTTTTATACATCACTAGTGACTCTTAAAACTACACATCATAACTAAGGCCAAACACAAACAAATGTTTCACAAAAATACTTTATGTACGGAACAGTTGTGTTAAATCAAACTCTTTCAAGTTCACGAGTCCCTCATGACCGTTGATCATGCAATAGTATTCAGCACCAACAATATAGGACAGCACCATGGCACCCACCAGACTCCCTAACGATGTAGACTTCGGCATCAGGATACCCGTTGCAATTAGCAAACCGACATAAGTCATGTACCTTCAAAAAATACCTTTAATCAGTATTGCTCCATACAGTTAACTAGTAAGTAACATTGATTTGAACTAAGTTAAATTAAAAATAACTAAAAAATGTAATGCCCAGTTTTTACTTAGTAATAAATAAATTGCACTATCTTATTATAATTCAATTGATTTATTTATTGAAATATATAGTCATAAAGTAACAAAAAATATTCGCTATAAAACCCAAATATTATTTAAATAAATATATAAATAAATAACAAAATAAATTGCAGAAAATAATGACAACATAAAAATTATCCCACCACCAAATTAAAAATTTAAAGTTTACCTATTAAACTTAAATCACTGGCGTGTATTACAGCTCATTTCTGTAAGAAATTAACAAAATTAAAAACAAAAAAAAGTAAGTATTATTATTATAAATATGCACTAAATGATACTCTACCTTGAGAGTGTTAATTTATCAGATGAATCCTCATCTTCTCTATCGCTTATGCAGAATTCCCCTTTTTTTGAGTAACCACTTGCACATTTGCGGCACATGTCTGGACCATCACCATGACAACCCGAGCAAGATTTGTCACATTGCACACATGTAAATGATCCAATGGCGTTCATACAGAACTGGTCTTTAGTGCATCTGTTCACATCATCACATTCATTAATATCCAAACAGCCCTCATCCGAGTCGAAAATAAAGCCAGGTTTGCAAGCAAGGCAATCTTTTGGTGAGCCGTGACGGCACCCTCCCATACAAGCCCTGTGGCAAGGAGAACATTTCATCTTTGTGTCATCCTTGAATGATAAATAATATCCAGAAATGCATTGGTCACAATTTTCCCCGGTATAACCAACATCGCACAAGCAGGTTCCATTTCCTTTCCTCGTTCCATCACCCCTGCACTTCCCATGGCCATTACAAATATTGTCATGATCACCAGGGCATGGTGTACAATCTTTACCAAAATGGTGCTTGGGACAGCAAGTTTTTAAACTTTCTATACAAATAAATGTGTACAAATCCGTATTTTCGTCGGGGTTCTGGGCCCACCAAGCTTCAATAAATTCTTCAGCTTTTTCTGCCACATTGTGGCACTGGAGGGAATAGCCATTTTCTTCCTTACATATCCCCTCCTGAATGTCAATCAGGCGCATTTCACTTCTCTTGTATGAAGTCTTGAGTTTCTCTTCCTCCCAAGCTGCATCACCTCCTTCAAACTTGCCTCTAGCAGTGCGTTCCAGACCTTTCTTGAAAGAGTCAACAAATACTTTGCATGCCTGACAGTCACCCAATAATTTAGCCGGCGCGAGCACGCTAGGATTCATTACAGGAGGTTGTATGTTGCAAAAACCGGTAGGCAAGCCAAGCAGACACACTATGATTTTCAATAAACTTATATTGCAGGTTTTCATGGTGCTACAGATCTGAAAAGATGAATAGTATGTAAATGAAGAAATCAATAATAAGTCAACAACACTCGGTACCACTTGATTTTTGTGTAAAGACATTGTTCTAAATGAGGAACTATTAACAATACCTGTATTGATTGGTACTTTTTAAAGTTCACACAACACAGTTCGTACACCACACCTGTAGCACACCTGATTAATTTTATGCGAAATTAAACATTTATATATCTTTTTCTTATTAAAATTATAAATCTCTTCTGACTGACGTGTTTTTTTCCCACTCGCTCGCGTCGCGAATCTTTGACAATCGAACAAACAGCTGTGATGTGAACTGTCTGTCTGACAGTGACAATGACAGATGACGATGACGCAACGCCATGTTGGAGACCGCTCCGTTTTACGCTAAACGTATGAATATAGACATGCTTACTTAAAAACCTTTAATTTTGAATAGGTATTCGGAAACATGTTTATTGACCAACGTAGTAGTTCAAGTTAATTTCTTTTATTTAAAACTGGCGTCCGCCTGCTTTACTGCGGTTAAGAGGTACGATTTAATCTATACTATTGATTGTTTATTTGTTTGTTTGCATCGAATAGGCTCCGAAACTACTGGACCGATTTTTAAAATTCTTTCACCATTATAGAAAGCTACATTCGTCCCGAGTGACATAGGCAATATTTTATCCCGATATTCCCACGGGAACGGGTAGGTACTACGAGGGTGAAACCGCTAGTCCATTTATAAATTGATAAAAAGTAGGTAGGTACTTACTTATCCTTTTGCCAGTCAATTATAAAAAAACCGGCCAAGTGCGAGTCGGACTCGCGCACGAAGGGTTCCGTACCATTAGCTATACAACTTTAGGCATTTGTTCCAAATCGAGCAAAAGCGGCAAAAAAAAACAGGTTTGGGAATCCCCCTTAAACATTTTTTTATATATTTTTTTTATTATTATTAAGGCATACCAACAGCGAGCGATACATAACTACACAATAGTTAACAATAACGACATAGGTTCTGGCTCATATATGTTCGCCTATGCATAGGTACACACAACATTCATTTATAAAATGTGGTCACTAACACGTCAGAAAACTTTAATACATGCAGAATTAAAAATTATATTAATTTTATTTTATTCTGTTTTTAGTAAGTATTTGTTGTTATAGCGGCACCAAAAATACATCATCTGTAAAAAATTTAACTGTCTGGCTATCACGGTTCATGAGATACAGCCTGGGTGGTGAGGTGACTGACAGACAGACAGACGGATAGCGTAGCGAAGTCTTAGTAATAGCGGGTCCCGATTTTACCCTTTGGGTACGGAACCCTAAAATAGAAGTTTCATTTATGGGGCTGACTAGAGCTAACTTGCGCCGCCAATCTGTTTAATTTTATTTTTTCTCTATGAAAGCCCAATTTCTAAAAATAGGAATCACTCGAGTTCTTGTCAATAACGACTTGAATTAATATATTGAATAACTTTAACTTAAAATGCGTCTAAAGGTTTTAAAATGGGTTTGAACACACACGCACACGCACACACGTGTTATTATAAGGCTCTGCAGTATTATTATTAGCGTTGTTTCACTTTGTTTTATTTTATTTCAAATATTTTTAATATCCTTACATACTTCACTATCACTACATAGTATAAAACAAAGTCGCTTTCTCTGTCCCTATGTCCCTTTGTATGCTTAAATCTTTGAAACTACGCAACGGATATTGATGCGATTTTTTTTAATAGATAGAGTGATTCAAGAGGAAGGTTTATATGTACTTTTTATCCCGATATTCCCACGGGAACGGGAACCACGCGGGTGAAACCGCGGGCGGCCGCTATTATATTATAAACGCGAAAGTTTGTTTGGATGTATGGATGTTAGCTACTCTTTCACGGAAACTAATGAATGGATTTCCGCTTAAGACGAGGAATCCCGATTGAAATAGGCACGCTAACGCTTGCTCAGCCGGGCTCTATACACTTCGCGCGGACCCAGCGGCAGCCGGCAGTGAACTGTGAACTCGCGAGCGCCCCGCGAATCGAAAATCTTTAAAATTCAATTAAAAATTAAATAATAAAAATAAAAAATTATGACGGCCGGAATCCCTCGGCTATTCAAAACAATTATTTTCATATATTTTTCATTAACTAAAACCAAGTATACTGCAAGTAATATGATATTTGAATTATTATTAGACGGATGTTTGGGATTTTATTTGACACAGTAAAACATCACCAATCAAAAAAAAACGGCCGGAAGCACTAGATAAACAACTGTAAAATAACATAGATTTTTTCCAAATTTTAAGTACTTATGATTTGCGAGTAATCCATAATATAAAATACCCTATTTTGGGGAATCGGCGCCTTAAGCCTTGACGCGCGCACATTTCAACTTTTAATTTGATAATAATAAAAAACGAAGAAGTTTCGTAACTTATGTACTTTTTTCAAAATTCCGCCATGACGCTTTCGCGATCAAATGAAGGGGGGTACGAACGTCGTCGCCGCGAGTACAAAGGTTAATGATTGATTAAATGTGTCATTATTTGGGACACGTTTTTCAAGCGGCAGCGCTTATAAATAATGGAAATCGATAAGTCAGCAAGCCATTTATTTTTTTGCGCAAACCTTAAAACCTCTATTAACTGGGTAACTGATTATTATTCAATTATTGTTATAAATTAATATAATAAAAAATAAAATACCCCCATTCTTTGATTTTCGTGGAGTGTCCCAAGCCCCGATCTGGTCACTTCGTAAATTATATGTTTTAAACTAAACGCTACATGCTTACCAAAAAAAATAACACAAGTCCTAAGAAGTATCCAATGCTATAAAAAATTAGACTATAATTCTAAAAGAACTACATTTTCTAAAAAAAAAATTACTGTCCGCTGGTAGTAGGTGATTTGCGTGGATCATTATAAATTCACTAATACATCTCTAAATTCACGGCCCTATGTTGCGTCATTCTAATTCAAGTTACAACTAGTCGCGCTCCGGCGGCCAGGCAGAGAGTTTGTGTGACAGTGCGTCGAGTTTTCGAAAAATAGAGGTAAGAACCTCGTTGCGTGGGTTTGGTTTCTCAAAACTTTGATTTGCGTGGTTCAATTTTCTCCAGTCTCTGTGGATTTATTTATTTAATAAAATATTGTATTGAATAAATATAAGGTAACGTAACTTATATTTAAAACACAGTTTATTTGCTTAAAAGGTTTTTGTATATTTTTAGTATAAAGGATTTATTTTGATTTAATGACGTGATTTGCGTGGTTTACGTGGTAGTTTTGACTTACGCACGTTAGGTTTCGACCATGCAAATGAAATAACTTTTAATTTTGAACTAGTTTATGTACATTATTTATTTTAACGAATTAGCATTTAACTAATAAATGCAAATTCTTTTAAATCAAACTTAAAATGTTATATTCAATAGGTTTAGGTATAATCACACAGGTCACATTGTATAGGTAGGTTTTTTTGACTGATTCTGATAAAAAACGATTTCTGCCTTGGTAATCTACCTATTTTTTTACATTATGATAACACAATAACTTTTTTCAATATTAAGTAACATTAAGTATAAAACACATCTTAGATTTCTGCGCGAACTGTCCATATAAATAAAACACTTTCACGGATTTTTTCACGCAATTTATTCAACAACTTGGTTAAGTTTTAGATGTTTTTTGAGATTTTTTGGTTTATCCGACGTTTCGGCACCTTTCCAGGGGCCGTGGTCTGGGTTTTTCCGTGACCACGGCCCCTGGAAAGTATAAATTGCGTGAAAAAATCCGTGAAAGTGTTTTATTTATATTAACATTAAGTAACTCATTTGAGAAAGTTAAATTACAATTTTCATTTTCGTGCGGGTATTTTGAAGAAAGAAAGAAAGAAAGAAAAACCATTTATTTGGGACATCACAACAACTTAACTAATTACAAAAACACATAAAGCCTAAGGTCGGTAGTTTGTCCCAAAACGGTCCCGCCCGACTCAGACCAATCCACGACCAATTTTGTGATTTGCGTGGCCTCCACTTTTTTAACCTCGGTTATCTCTGTAAGTATATTGCTCTCCGAGGTGCCTCTTCTATAAAAAATATTACTTTTACGTATATTTTAAGAGTCTGATGTCAAATTAGAAAAAATATTGGATTTGAAAATTGCCACGAAAGTCACCAAAGAATGCCTTACTCGAAGAAGCACCCAAATGACAATGATAAACTTGATGACCTCCGTGGCCGAGTGGTGTACGCACCGGTTTTCAAGGTGCCGCTATCTCTAGAGGTCCCGGGTTCGATTCTCGGTCGGGTAAATATTGAAAACGAACTTTTCAATATTTCCTCGGGTATGTAATATACGTCGTTGTTTCCAATTTCTATAACACAAGTGCTCAAGCTACTACTTATAATTTGGTATTGGTACAATGTAGGTAAGTATGTGTGGTGTCTAATCATTTATTTATTAAGTATTTATATTTATTAATGAAACTTTACAATAATACAGCTTATAAATCAGAATAACACAGACTACTTTTTATCCCAATATTCCCACGGGAACATGTACTACGCGGGTAAATCTGCGCGGGCAGCTAGTGTAACTATATTTTTTGTGAAAATACTTAACTAAATCTTTTTGAAAGAATAACTAACTAAATTGTATGTAACTAACTTCATTGTATGTAACTAAAACTGTATGGATGCTTTTTAAATTGGTTAAAGTTATTCAATAAATATTAGACGTTATTATAAACTGGAGAGTGAAACAAGCAGGCACCTTTTTTGTGTGACTGCGGGCCCCTTATCCACAAACGCAGTATCCATCTGGGTCGACACTTTATGCGGCCGGAGGCGATAAAAAATCTCAAAGCTAAAGTGTTCTAGACTTCCTGAAAGCCAAAGGCTGCTGCACACGGGTAGAGTAAACGGCAGAGTAGAGTGGTAGAGTACTAACTATCCTACTAACTATACTAATGTAGACATCATTGGTAGAGTAGAGTATGTACTGAAATTTGTTAGAGTAGCTAGCACCGTGGGCAAGCTACTCTACCGCTCTACTCTACCGTTTACTATACCCGTGTAGAGCAGCCTTAAGCGGTAGAGTACTAAGTTAATACTACATTAGTATAGAAAGTTTAGTACTCTACCGCTCTACTCTCAGATCATAACGGGTGTCCCAAAAGTAGGTATAGGATGATTTGTCTCAATAAAACGCGAATGGATTGGAATTTCTTCGTAGTTTTATTTTATTTTAAAGAAGAGACTTGTACAATTTTATCTGAATAGAATATCTGCTAAATGGCCGCCACGGGCATTTTTGCTGTGTGCAAGTTTTTCATGACACTTTCACACATTTCGCCGCTAATTTCACACATTTCGCTACTTATTTCACCAATACCTCGGCGAATATTTTGTCTATATTGTCTATGTTTCTTGGATCGTTGGTGTAGACTTAATCTTTGACGTAGCCCCAAAGAAAAGAATCCAGTGGCATCAGATGGCAAGATCTCGGTGGCCATTTGAAATCACCTTTTCTTGAAATTACGAGATTTTTGGACCTTTCGACGAGTGTTTGTAATTGATCGTGAATTTTCGTTAAATATTTGTAAAACTTCTATGCGCTGTTTTATTGTGAAACGCTCCACGATTAATTTTACATGTGTCAAGATGAAGTATGTCAAATTTCAACCCGCCATCTTTAATATTTCGGAAATAGCGCGAAATTCAAATCCTATACGTACTTTTGAGACACCCTTTATAATACTATACTAGGCTCTACTCTACCGTTTACTATATCCGTGTACAGCAGCCTTAAAGGCGCCTAACTGTATAGGTCAGTCGTCAAGTCTTAGTAGCATTTGTTTGAAGTAGAAACAAACACACGTAATTGCACTGCACTGTTCTCAGTTACGTAACCGTTTCCTGCTTTCACTGTAACAAAGATCTCCTCGCGTACCAATGGTAACACGTCACCCGTAACGCGATTAGATCTTAATATTAACGTCACAAAGTCGAATATCGCGTCAAAATGTCATAACAAAAGTAAAGTAAAAATAATTTATAATTTCACCGTGAGCTTGGAACTAATGAACACAATTGATTATTTAATGTGTTACAATCTCAGAAATGTCTCCACGTTTTTAAAATGTACGGTCATGATTTTAAATTACCTTTCTATCTTTTTTTATTACATTTCAAATAAAAAAGTTAATGGTTCTCTACTTAATTTTTATTGGTAGTTTGAGAAATTTATCGTCCTTTTACAAATTATCACTACATAGTATAAAACAAAGTCGCTTTCTCTGTCCCTATGTCCCTTTGTATGCTTAAATCTTTGAAACTACGCAACGGATTTTGATGCGTTTTTTTTAATAGATAGAGTGATTCAAGAGGAGGGTTTATATGTACTCTTTATCCCGATATTCCCACGGGAACGGGAACCACGCGGGTAAAACCGCGGGCGGCCGCTAGTTACTTATAAATAATATTTTTAGTACAGTTAACACATTATAATAAAAAAATAAATAATAAAAATTTTATTTCAGTAACACACAGTTTACAAGTAAAAATTTACACACCATAATAATATATAAAAAAAAACAATATTGTGATATATTGTTGATTACATTAATGGGGAAATAAAATAAGGAATATTATGCGTCCGCGCGCCAGGGCGGAGGGTATCAGCGGATTATTCTGGCCGGTACTCTAATTTCGGGCGGCCGATCTCGCAATCGCAATCGCCCGTGAAGTTGAAGCACATCGCTGTCCAATAGCGTTGGCGCGCGAACCAGTTAACAAAGTTGATCGGTTAGACTACCAAAACTGCGGACCTTATTCTTTCAGATACACAGCCAAACTCCGTAATGTAAATTAATGTTGGTGTTTTAAGGTATATAATATTAGGTAAGCTTGAGCTGGAAAAACAAGGTCCGCCTTAGCTAAGTTAAAATAGAAAAAGATTTTAAGAATATAAAATTAATGCTAAACAATTTAAGTAATGACATGTAAATTTGTTCACTGGTACTTAAACTAGGCCTAGCCTGTCACTTAAGTACCAGTAACTTCCATTGTTACTTGATTACTTTTAGTATACGCATCTTTTACGAGTACTAGGTATATTTTTTTTTTTAAAAAAACCTTTAATTATAACCTCGAGGTTATCAATACCGTCCTTGAGAAGTAAGTTATAAGAGCGATATTCCCACTTTAACTGTTAAGGTCTATGTACACTTTTTGGTGAGATATTTTCCGTCTGCCAAATTCGATTTCATTCAGCTTCAGTTCAGTAGTTGTAAGATAAGAAGTAAGAATATAATAAACTATTGTATCAATGATCTGTTCTAAAACCACTTGCATTTTTTTATCGAGCAATGTTAGTGTAGTTACTTAATGGACACACGGCGGCACTTCAGACTATACATGTTGACCTTGAGACCGCCTTTATGCCCTACGTAATCAAAGCTGTTATTGCAGTTCAACTGTTTAACCTGATGTGCTGTCGAGTGTACTTCGACTGTGTAAGTAGGTAGTAGATGTCCAAGGTTCAATTAGGCGGACTGTAAGGTCATGAAACGACGTTATGCAAATAGCGCATACGAATCAACGTAGGCGCATCACTCGTCCGTCACACACGTAATACTTATAGTAAAGGTCGTCGTCGTTTAAATAGGTACAACGTACTTCATTCAGACCCAGATACTATAAGAATGAGAAAATACTCGTTCAAAAATTGTTTAAAGTTTTCTCCTAGTAAATGGCGGAATAGTAATAGATTTCTATCACTTTCGGGGGGAAATGAGCTAACATTCCTCCCTCCTCCTCTCTTACCCTGACACTGATCCATGCGTGCTCTGGTAGGTACTATTGTAAAACATTTATACGATAAGTTTTTAGTAAAAATTTCATTTTTATGACAAGCTTTTTTGCTGACTGTACCTACTTTAATATTGTATTGTCGTCTAAACTAAACCTGTATACAAATTTTCAGCTCTATCGGATACTGGGAAGTGGGTCAAATTAAGCTTGCAAGATTTGTCCCCCACTAACTAACTAACATACTAACTAACTAATAATAACATGGCAAGTTAATAAAAAGCTTGTAATAAGTGGCAAGTGGATCTTCATATTCGTATTGAAATAAAATTTAAGTACTTACGTGTAAAAGACATCAACGAGCGCTCCTAATTTTCCAGTTAGATAAGATGTTAATCAAAGTAACAAAAAATCTTTTCTTTTTTTTAAGTATTTCTCTTCTATCTTTAAGTTGAGAATACGAATTTTCAACCGAATTTCCTACATCACATAATGTGAGTAGTAAATTCGAACACAAACTTAAAAGCATTGACCGAAAATCCTACATCAAAATTTGAAAAGGGGAAACTCGGAGATGGGCAAGATTTTCTGTATTCGATTAGCCCCCTAAGGTCCGGTTGCTCGTACATTACAGTAAAGTTAAAGTTAAAGTTTAACCGTTGTCAATTTTTACCTCGGTCAAAGAAAAATACGTTGGGTTAAAAGTGTTGTCTGTACTATTTCATTAACTTTCCCTTAATTACTTATGTCAAAATTTAAACCACCCCCACCCTGTCGGTTATTTTGACCGCCGTTAAATGTGTAATTAGACTGCTCGTTAAAGTAACCGCTTCTTCAACAACGCTTTTCAAATTTGACCGCCCCGGTTAATTTTACTTTAACCATAATTTAACCCTAAAGTTAACGTAACCAAGCTTCGAGCAACCGGACCTAAGCCTCTCTTCAGGTCAGTGTCAATGTTATTCTTACATAATTATGTCGTTGAATATTAATTAGCACTAACCAAATCAATCTTGAAGTAGTTTTGATGGTAAAATAATACTATAAACATTGTGAAGCATAATGATCATACAAAAGACATCAACGCACGGCGCTAAATACAATACCATTATAAACTACTAGCGGCCGCCCGCGGTTTCACCCGCGTGGTTCCCGTTCCCGTGGGAATATCGGGATAAAAAGTATCCTATGTGTTTTTCCAGCCTATAATCTATCTCTGGTGCAAATTTCATCCAGATCCGTTCAGTAGTTTTTGCTTGAAGGAGTAAGAAACATCCATACATTCATACATCCATACTCACAATTTTTATTTGCATTTAAGTTTATTAGGTACTAGTAGGATTTTAGAAAAATTGGCAGGACAAGTAAATCGAATGCAAAAATTTACCAAAAAAAATTTAAAGCCTATGTAGTCAGTAGATTTTATGTGCCTATAAATTTCACTCGACTATCTACTGCACAGCTGCTTCAATCAAGATACGTTAAGTGAAATTTGAGACTGCCTTCAGTTGATCTCAAAAATTGATATCTCATTCCCCGTAGCGTAAAGGTATCGGAATCGATAAAAAAGTAGTCATTTTTGCGCTCACAACTTCATGTCTTAAATGGAGCCTATAAAGTCAGTTCAGTTGCTTACGGCCCCTTTAATTAGCAACGCAGCACACAACTTAGTAAGCACAGTGTTCTACACTTACTTTTATATAAAAGTTTAAGCCAAATCGTACACAGTGCTACAACTGAAAAACAACGCATACAAGCGAACACGTTCGGATACACGGTATTATTTTATGTCTATTTTTTCTTTACCAATGGTTTATCGTATTAATACAATAGACGCCTTGCATACACCGCAAAAATGCGGCACGCACCCATTTAAAAATAAAAAGTATACCTACAGAGATAGCAATGCCGGCGTCGTAAAAGGATTATTGTGTTATTTTTACAATAAAAATAAAAGTTGCGTCTTTCTGCTACCTTGTGCTTATAATTTAATCCTTACGTTGATATTATGAGAACACTTTATACACAAATAGCTATCTTCTCGTGGCTTTGCCTGCGAGAGCTAGCTGTTATCTCGTAGGAATGAGATATTTTCCCGGGATAAAAGTAGGTAATAATCTTTAGCCAATAAGATTCACTTGGCACAATTATCTATATATATAAAAATGAATCCCTATTTCCCTTGGTCACGGCATCACGCGTGAACGGCTGGACCGATTTGGCTAATTTTGGTCTTGAAATGTTCGTGGAAGTCCAAGGAAGGTTTTAACGGTGAGAAAATAGGGGAAGGAGGGGTAAGTAGGGGTAGAGTAGAAGTAGGGTAGGGGTAGGGTAGGGGTAGGGTAGGGGTAGGGTAGGGGTAGGGTAGGGTAGGGGTAGGGTAGGGGTAGGGGTAGGGTAGGGGTAGGGTAGGGGTAGGGTAGGGGTAGGGTAGGGGTAGGGTAGGGGTAGGGTAGGGGTAGTGTAGGGGTAGGGGTAGGGTAGGGGTAGAGTAGGGGTAGGGTAGGGTAGAGTAGAGGTAGAGTAGGAGTAGGGTAGGGGTAGGGTAGGGGTAGGGTAGGGGTAGGGTAGGGTAGAGTAGGGGTAGGGTAGGGTAGGGTAGGGTAGGGTAGGGTAGGGTAGGGTAGGGTAGGGTAGGGTAGGGTAGGGTAGGGTAGGGTAGGGTAGGGTAGGGTAGGGTAGGGTAGGGGTGGGGTAGGGTAGGGTAGGGGTGGGGTAGGGTAGAGGGTAGGGCCACGGGAACGAAGTCGCGCTGGGTCAGCTAGTCTATTATATAAAAATGAATCCCTATTTTCCTTGGTCACGACATCACGCGTGAACGGCTGACCCGATTTGGCTAATTTTGGTCTTGAAATGTTCGTGGAAGTCCAAGGAAGGTTTTAACGGTGAGAAAAAAGGGGACGGAGGGGTAAGTAGGGGTAGAGTAAAAGTAGGGTAGGGTAAAGGCAGGGTAGGGTAGGGGTAGGGTAAGGGTAGGGTAGGGTAGGGGTAGAGTACGGGTAGTGTAGGGTGGAGTAGGGGGTAGGGCCACGGGAACGAAGTCGCGCTGGGTCAGCTAGTACGTTAATAAAATTTAGGGAAACTTAATATTGAGATCGTCTCGTTTTAGAAATTCTGAAACATAATATTAATCGTACCTACTAATTAAATATGTTAATTTTTATACTTTCCTTTCTTTTTTGTATAATGCGAGTACCTAATTATAGTTATAATACTGTATTTACTCACTTCAAACTTTATTTAAAAACAAAAATAAAGAGACATTCTGTTCCTCTGCCCAAGATCAAGTTGACCAGCCGCGCTATGCAACGCGCTACCACAGATTATCTTCGATCAGATCTGCAGCGTATTGCCCGTAACGTATAGGCAAGAACACGCAGACTCATCCCGGCTATTGAACAATCACTTATCAGATTCTGCGATGTAATTAAAAACTGATTTTCTGATACGGCTAAGGGCAAACCTATTAACAGTATCCGCTTACTCGATCTTTTTTTTATTTTAAGTTTATGTACTCAACTGATTGCTGCGAAAAACCTTTTTGTAGAAGTAGTAGGCGTTCTTTGTTACGCTAACGGGACTGCACACTATTCTTAAAAATCACTTAGAGTAGGAATAACTATGAACTAGTTATTAACGAAGTAAAGTATTTAAAAAAAATGACAAATGTCTAGTATGACCCCTGCGCCACGCCCTTCCAGGGGCGTGGTCGCCTTAGATAAGCTGAATTACTTTCTAGTAACAGCTGTTTTCAGGCAGTGTTTAGTCGGTAAGATTCCGACATAACTATTACAGCCGGCTGTAATGGTATCCATGAGGATTCACTGCCTCCTTCCCCCGCAGTCCGGAAGGTTGCCGGATGAGCGATTGTTTCAATAGGAAACGGTCGGTCGTTCGACGCAAAAAAAAAGTCTAGTATGACTTTAAGGAACTAACTGATGAATATTAAAGTAAAGTATTTAAAAAAATGAAAAATGTCTAGTATGACTTTGATTTGATTTGATTGTCTAGTATGACTAACTGATGAATATTAAAGTAAAGTATTTAAAAAAATGAAAAATGTCTAGGGAACTACCCTGATGAAAACAAAACTTTTGACCTAACTCATAACCAAAAAAGTTGGATTTGAAGAAAACTTTAAATCAAATAAATATCTGTAAGTTCTCTCAGTGTAAAGCAGCATTTCGGTAGTTAACAAGGCTGCACTAAAACAAGAAATCCATATTTACACGGAATACAGCAAAACGCTATAAAGTCGTACATACTTATCGAAGGACATATAAAATAGTTGGAAACCAGCAGACCAGAGCATTCTTAAGTCAGCCGCATGACGTCATGCTGCAAACTCCAACCGGCTTGACAAGGCCTGCGACAGCCGCCCGCCGCCACAATTAATAGCAAATCTATGAAATTGTCGTGAGCGAGCACAGTCACCAACGCCACTACAAACTTATAACTTTATCTTCACGTGTATATTATTTATTCACTTAGCAGCAAGGCCAACCTTTTTTGTCGATGGTCACTTTAAGTGTATCCGAACGTGTGTTTCTTTTTCTTTTCCGCGTGCAAAGGCGAGATTTATGACACTTGTTGTTTTAATGCCAATAAACTGGAAAGGCAAACACAACATGGATAAGCAGCCTTTTACAAAATTACGAGCTCGGTCGGTCGCGTTTTGTAAGGACATCTCCATTTCATCGAGCTGTGGTATCGTAAAATCCGCAGGTTACTGCACACGCTGCCCGTAAAACGGAACGGGACTATAATTCCCGCGACAGTAATAATATCAATCCCCGATATGCAAATATATCGGAATGTGGCGATTGTGGAGGTTGACTGTTCGAGTGGGTGCGCCTACGGTGGAACCTTGCGTTGAGCAACCGAACAGCTTGTCTCGCTAATAACAGATTAAATAATCGGCTGCCAGCCAGATGTCTCATAAATGTCAGTAGCAGCTTTAATACAAAAGTTTCGTAAAAAGTTCTAATAAGAAGCAAATAGTAAACTAAGTACCTAGTTTAGTAATACTGGTTACGATAGCTATGTCTACTTAGTAGTATTATCATTAACGTCTTCATCAATTCAAATAAAACAATTATTAATAAGTTTATTAAAATATGTTTTATTTGAAGATTATGTTTTTCATATAACATTTTACAGTTTCTCGTGAAAAATTCTTAATATTTATTTATTTATTTATTTATTGAACACTTTATGCACAAAAAAAATGTACAGAGGCGGACTTAATGCCTAATATGCATCTTTGTTATCATTAACGAATAGTGGACATACCTACCTAATCAAAGCTGAATCAGCCAAGTCTCTTCCAGCCAGTCCATTATAATTAAAAACATTTGCGAAGGTACTTGACTTGGTTAAGAAGTTTCAATTATTATTTTTTTGTTAATTCAAAGAGGTCCATTATGTTTTTGTCGCGCCGTATATATCAAATGGCAAGGAGCCTGACAAATAAGTCACGTACCACATCCTGCGTGTTATAACCATAAAAAAGGCACGACTAATCGCCGGTCATCGCTCTCTCTAGTGCTTTCGTAAATAGTAGATTGTACAACAAGTGCATAAAACATACTATTTTACCCAAGATGTATATATCCATCCGAGCCGTAGGCGAGGGTGGATAGTCAATTCGAGGGTAAAATGGGTTTTATGTACAAGTTATACACTCTGCTTTTCACTTAGAGTGTAAGGAAAGTAAATAACAATATTGCAAAAAAGATAAAATTAAGAATGAGTCACACCAACACATCAAAATATGACTATAAAAATTACTGCATTTAATGCGCGTACTCGTGCAAGTACTAATAGTTTTTGTTTCATCGAAATCTGGCCAGAATTTCCAAAGTTGTATAGCGTTGTAAAGTTTCACCAGCTTTTGTAAATTTGCTTTCCTTGCGCGCTATTGCGATGACGTCATGTCGCACTAACATCTCCGATTGCGGCTGTTGTGGCTGATTTCCGTCTAACTGTACTGCATAGAGTCCGTCTGTGCGCAATCTGCGCGCAACTCATGCGTTTTTGACGCTAGTTACAGTACATTTTCTTCGTTCTAAGGTTATGGTAAATGATTAGTATTCGATTTCGACCGCGCGCAGGCGCTCTCTAAAACTGTCACCTACTGTCGATACCGAAAGACATTTATCTCACAAACTTATCTAACCCAGTGGTGGAGGCGCCACTAGCAGTACAAAATTATCGAAATGGCTGTCAGTTTTTAGGGTGCATATTTAACCACCAAGTCAGTTAAAGTTGTAAGTACATTTTGTTTTGACGGTTGCTATATGTATTGACAGAATACCGCCCGCCATTACCAATGTTGATTTAATTTATTATTCACGAAAATAAAACATTATTTGAAGGTGTTTTTTCACATGGGCGCAGCTCAATACAAAATTTCTTAACCATTTCATTGATCGACTATAAGAAAAATAAATTTTATTACGAAACCGTGAGAGCGCCAACTATATAGCCAAAGGATTCTATGTAGATCGGAAGTGCGACGTGACGTCACACGTTAATGCCATTGGTTCACCCGAATTTTCCACGGAGGCCGTACTTTAAAGTTTAATATCTCAGTCATTTTTGAAGATAGGAAAAAAATAAAAACAGATTCTTTTTTCTCGAGTTACATATTTTTTAGATATGCTGATAACAAAAATCGTTGGTGTGACTCATTAGCAATATTGGCGGGAAGACTTTCTTTTTCTTTTTTTTTTATACGTGGCATTGGTAGCACAGTGACTTTAGCATTAGATCGTAGTCCATAATGCTCTTGAAATACTTATTTCTTAGAAAACTCATTAATTTTGCCTAGTTTTATTAATTTAGCATGGATTATGTACAAAATTGAAGAAACAGAATGAAATAATAAGTTTATTTAACGAAGTTTAATTGCGTGTGTGGCTGTTTACCTGACGATCTTTGTCTTAAAGTTTGAGACTTAGACGAAGATTTTACTTTATGCACTAGAGCATAAAAAGCGATTTTATGCAGCCTATACCCAACATAAACACGAACTTTACGAGCATGAGAAGTGAAAATATATTTATGACGGTGTCACACAAACAACGCTTACGGGAAAGACGAGTTTCGTTTTAGTCGCGAAGCTGTGTTTGCGCAAGTGTGGCCGCGTAATAGTTCTAAGTGACTAATTCGTTGGTATTTGCCGATAAATCGCAATAAGTATAGATAAAAAAATAAATACGGAGTGTTCCTCTTTCAAAATCATAATTTGTATGCACAGCTTTCAAAATGAGGCCGAATTAAGGCGATACTCGAAAAATTATGTTAAAGCGAGATAGCAATGAGAAAACGACCAATCTTACCGATTACGCAAAAAAAACAAAATCACTTCGTATTAAAAACTACAGGTAGCGATATTTCAAAATGCTTCTTATACGATCCTAAATATTATTGGTGTCCACTAATTAAACCAATTTTCAATAGTATATACATGTAATGTAACCCCATTTAATAATAATCTTGATATTTAGTATTTTAGAGGTATTTTCGAAAAGAAAAAGTGTCGAGCCAAAATCATAAAACGTGTTTCTGAAACTATACGATTCTAGATAAAACCTCAGTGGAAAAAAGGCATTAAGTAATCTTACTTTGAATGATCAATTCTATTATATTTTTAAATGTAAATTTTAAGTTACATACATCAGCAAGAAATAAAAATTAAATAATTAAATATTTGTTATTTCTTGCTGATAATAACTTATAATTTACATTTAAAAATATGATAAAATTGATCATTCAAAGTTAGATTACTTATGCCTTTTTTCACAGAGGGTACGTATGAAGAAATATAATTATATCTTATTACCAGATTTATAATAACTCTAAGTGTCCTATAGTTGTATATCAAAGAGTCCATACTTTTTCCGAGTAGCGCCTTAAAAATAAACTTTTAGGGAAAAGGGAGTTTAGCTAAAGTCATGAATAGAAATTTTAAATCTTTTTAGAATGCATTTGAAAATACACCACACCACACCACAGACAAACCACCGGCACCGTGCCATTATTCTACCGCATCGTGTTATTTGCCTAAGTGGCTGCCTGTAGATAATAAGTTAGGGATTGCCTTAGGACAGGTACCTTTGTTTGGACCCTACACGAAACCTCCAGGCAACCGAGACGTACAAACCTTCATCTAATCCATCCTGAGAAAATTGCAAAATAATGACCGTAACTCAAAACTAATATTTGGTTTCTATTCTATTTTTTGCACAGCTCAAATTGATTTCACAGTTCTCTTTAACAATGTTAAAAGATAATAACAGGGAGTGCGTTGGACCGTAAAGTCAAACCGTTAATTTAAAAAAAAGGTTTCATATCCTCTTAACTTTTTTGGAGGGTCAAAAATACGACCAAATAAAATAAAATACGTTGCGGAATCGATAGCAGGCTCGGAATAAAAATAATTACTTATATCGATTGATCACAGCGGGCTGTCTCGATAACTTGTGAGGTAACGATGCGTCAGCTAGCAAATCATATTGGCAGCGAAGTAATAAAGATGTTGCGATATCGTTTCATAATTTTGATCCATTTATTTTCTGACGTTTCAAAGATTTATAAAAACAGTAAGTAGGTACTTATTGATTGTGCGAAAACTGGCAATGAAATACCTATGTAGGTAATACATATTTCTATCAATGACAACGCCCGATAAAACAAAACGCAAAATATGGCACCGACTGACTTTGTATTAAGCCCCCAGTACAGGATGGCCGATCATGTTGGCCGACCATGATGGGCCATCGTGTACAGGGGCAGTTTGCGTTGTTCGCAGACGGCAATCACACGCAAACCGGCCCTCTACACGATGGCCCATCATAGTCGGCCAACATGATCGGCCATCCTGTACTGGGGGCTTTATACGGAGAAAAAGGTTACGACTGTTAGGTACAATGTTACGTCAAAAATGACAGAAATCGATAAGAAATAAGAGCGCGCCTTTGAAGTGCGCTCTTATTAGCTTTGCCGTTTTTTACACTCCAATCCGTTATCTAGTGGTATTGTTAATCGAAAAATTCATACCTAGATCAAGATCAATGAAGTAACTGTATGTAATTCATAGTTAGTTATTTCAACTATCAAATCAAACTCCGATTTCAGATGAACGGTAATTTTAAACTTCATACATGGGCTCTCGATACCTCGCGATATACCTATAATCATCATCATCAGCTTTTTTTTTAACTGGTGATAAGGCTGAAGGTGGAAGCGCACTACTCCCGGAATCCTCAATCACTGAGGAACTGCGTCTAACTTATCTCTAACTGCCAAAACACAATAATGCTGAAAACATCATTGTTATGGCGTCAGACTTAGATAAGATGGTGGTAGCTAGCCAGGCGGACTAAGAAAGTCCTATCACCAACCAAACCGAATACAATATGTACCCCCACTAGGAATCGAACCCGGGACCTCTTGGTCTGAAATCGGTGGTGTGAACCACTAGACCACAGAGGCGGTTAAAACCGGCGATTATTTTCCCACAGCTGGTGAGACCTTCCTTATGGAAATGCAAATGTAGCCAGGAGCAACGGCTTAGAGCGAGGCTACAACACTGCGTTGCGGCGTCGTCGTATCACAAAAATGAAGTGACTATTGCTGTACAATAGTCGTAGATTATCGTAGGTTTTAGTCGCAGCGCAGTGTTGTGGCCTCGCCCTAAGGGCGTTACCAAACCACGGTGGAGCTCTTGATAATCGGCCAGCCATCCCGTGACAGACCATTGCGAAAGTGTCTTAACCTCAACTAAAGCAGGCCGAACGCGCTAACCACTGCGCTGAAAGGTTCCTCATTCACACACGCAATATCTATACTTCACTACATAGTATAAAACAAAGTCGCTTTCTCTGTCCCTATGTCCCTTTGTATGCTTAAATCTTTGAAACTACGCAACGGATTTTGATGCGTTTTTTTTAATAGATAGAGTGATTCAAGAGGAAGGTTTATATGTACTTTTTATCCCGATATTCCCACGGGAACGGGAACCACGCGGGTGAAACCGCGGGCGGCCGCTAGTACTTCTATATAAAGAGGAAAATTTTTCTTGTTTGTTTGTTTGTTTGCATCGAACCGGCTCCGAAACTACTGGGCCGATTTAGAAAATTCTTTGACCATTAGAAAGCTACATTAGAGAGTGACATAGGGTATACTTTATCCCGATATTCCCACGGGAACGGGTACCACGCGGATAATCCTACTATCCTACTAATATTATAAATGTGAAAGTTTAGATGTTTGGATGTTTAGAATGTTTAGATGTTTGGATGTTTGTATGTTTGTTACTCAATCACGCCAAAGCGGCTGAACGAATTTGGCTGAAATTTGGGACACAGATACTTTGTAGTCTGGAGAGGAACATAGGCTACTTTTTATCCCGGAAAAATATCACATTCCCGCGGGATTACTTCGTGTAGTCCACGCGGGCGAGGCCGCGGGCGGAAAGTTAGTATAGTTATAATACATTCAAACAACAAGTCACAACATTCTTCCAACGTTTTACCTATGTTTTACCTTGCCTCGCCTGGGACTCTAGGCGCGAGAGTCCCAGGCGAGGCAAGTGGGAAATAATCAAAAGCATTAGGATTGCGTTAACGGCCCCGCGACGCAGTTACTTTCGTTAATCACAAGGGAATGGTAAGGTTTTATGGGCTTTGAACTTGGCCCGCGGGCCCAAGTCATGGGCGATTTGATGCTTAGTTTGTGGCAATGAACTTCATTCTTTCTTTTGTTTTGGGTTACTTAAACTTTAAAGCATCCCTGCTACTACGTTTAACGTTAGCGTATCCGCACACGAGCCACTCTTTCGTGTAGTTTTCATACATTTTGTATGAAAGCTGATGCCGGTAGTTAGTTTGACTGACCGCTAGCATCATATGATGCTCTTACAACGACCCCCATTATTTTTTTTTGTAACTTCTGCAATTTTTTGATTTTTTGAATGCGGTTATCGATGTTCAAAAGAGAGATAAACTCGTCGTACCGTAAAAATACACTACAATATGTGATCCTGAAGAAAAAAAAACAAAAAAATTTTGAATTTTGATTTTTTTGGAAACCGGAAGAAATTAATTTTTTGAAAATTTCAAAAAAAAAAAAAACTTGTTTTTCCGTATATTATATTCTTATCAGATAGGTTTTTTCATGTAGATTCTAAATATATATACTTCTTATATGTTATTTTATCGATAACTATGTGAAAAAAAATTATATCGCATGGACCGCACTATTGCTCTTTGTTTACTCAACGGTCGACTTCGAACGACCATTATAAAAACAAAACACATCGTAAAACTGTCAGACATTGTTAGTTTATCTCGTTTGCTACTCAGCTTACGATAAATGTAACCAAAGACGGCCTAAGTATAACCAGATGTTCAGAATAGCGATAGCGGCAGTCTCAAGTGTTTTGTTTACGTAAAAAACGGGCCATAAAAAAAGGACCCCGGTCTGTCAAGGGAAGCGTATCCGCACACGAGCCACTCTTTCGTGTAGTTTTCATACATTTTGTATGAAAGCTGATGCCGGTAGTTAGTTGTCACTTGTTTCTTCTTCTAGTTTCAAGTTGCGGCGTTTGTGGCTTGTTTGCGGGGACGGTGTTGGTACATAAAGGTTTTTACATATATTTAAATGTGGAATAGGTTCCAGTTAAATCTTTTTGGTTCAATGAACAATAACCCGTTTTTCCCGCTAAGTTTGCACCTTAGCAACTCTTTAGGAGAACTTAGTTAGAAGACAACTTTATAATGCAACTACTTAAATGGACGTGCTGAACGACAAACGATGTCATTTGTGACCAATGAAGATTTGCATAATTTTCATTATGGTACTCACTCAGCCTGATAGGATAAGTAGGTATATTGCTTATCATAAGATACATAGAGTGTGGTGTGACTTCAAATAAATGTCATCTGCATCACAACAATCATGATTTGCATACTCCTTAGTATTGTCCTTAGATATCCCTCTATAAGTTTATACCTTGCGCCACCCCCAGTTCCCGCCATTCTAACGTCGGCACAGACGCATCCGAGAGGCGGAACTCTAGTAATAGGCGCATTCCGCCGCCAGCCTGTGAATGCCGGGTAGGGTCACCAGCTGACAGAGCCTTCAAGGGTAAGTTTATCAGGATAAGATTAATATCAGGAGAAGATCTTAATAATGATTTTTAAAGAATTTCTGTAAAATTTTGAAAGGACACAATAAACAGTTTAGGTAAGTACATGGACTTGGTCAAAGATCATCAGCCTATTATTGTCAACTGCTGGACAAAGATCTACAAGTGCTCGCCATCGAGCATGATAATTTTTTAATAATAAAACCTATTGTCTGTTCAGTTTATAATCTTTTTACGTAGGTGGGTATGTAACTGTAAGGTAGCAAAATCAAAATTTGAAAGGTCTGTATTTAGAGTGCTTGTCAGATAACTATGCGCGTGACGGAGGTGTTTTTGGCGCTAGTTGCCATTTACAAACTCCTTACACAGTACACTTTCTTGTTCTGAGCTTATGGAAGAGATTAGTATTCGGATTTGACCGCGCGCAGACTTATCTGGCGCGCACACTACGTTTAATACGTAACAATATTTTCCCTCTTGTCTAAATTGAGGTATTTTTGCATGCCTGGAATTCTACTGTCATACGTTCTGGTAACCCTAATTTAACGTGCCAACTCTAAGAAAAGGTTAGAATGCCTCGGAAAACATTAGCAGCGGCGGCTAATGCCCAAACGTGATTTAGCGTTCGTCTAAGAAACGGGCAAATGCTCAAAATTGCTAGTTGACCAACTTTCCTTTAAGGAGAATACTGTAATGAGTTACTACTAAAATAGGCGCTGACCAAATTAGGTTGAAAACCTCATTAATATTCTGGTCGAGTTTTTATATCAGTTTTCTTAACTCAGATACAAAGTGTCTCGACAACTTTTTGATCCTTTTAGTGCATACCTATACATTTATACTAACATTATAAAACTGAAAAGTTTGTTTGTTTGTTTGGTTGAACGCGTTAGTCTCAGGAACTAAGTACTGGACCAATTTAGAAAATTCTTTGACCATTAGAAAGCTACATTCTTCCCAAATGACATAGGCTATATTTTAATCCGATATTCCCACGGGAATGGGTACCACGCGGGTAAAACCGCGAGGATTCGCTAGTAAATAATAAAGTTTTGGTAATCCTGACCCTGGGTTCCAACCAAATTATGACATGAGCACGACCACAGATTACTAAATAGTTACTAATGAAAGACAGTACCTAACTACAATTGATTCTAAATTCTAAATTCTTTAATTTCCTGTCTAAGTATTTATAAACGTTCTCATAAGAATCTGCTTAAATTTAAAAACCTAGGTAGGTACTTATAAGTACTAAATCATAAAGACTGTGTAAATAATTTATCTCTAATAGGAAAAACTCAGAGAACTTTTACATCAACACAAGCCCACCCCAAGCAGAAGTACCTAAAACTATTTTGCTGTGTTCTTTTAAAACAGATAATAATACCTAAATGTTGGTACCATATGCCGTAGTAAACGCAGGGTGAAACAAAACCATTGTTACCTGCATGGGGTTACCTACTGGGTACAGTATCGCCTTTTTTTGTCATTGTTTTAGTAGACGGCGCCCCAGTTAATTTTCAATCAACAGTTGGCTTTTTTTAATTCGGAAATAGTTTCTTTCTTCTTATTTTGTACGTCAGGTCTTTGTATTTGGTATTAAAAAGAATCAACCTCTCAACGTCTTTGTTAGAAGTTTCGATGAACGAACGGTTGATGTTTTAATGAAGACTAGCGCTCCACTCGCGAGTTCGTCTGCGTGGACTCCCTTTTTTACCCCCTTAGAGAGGAAATTCCAAAAATCCTTTCTAGTTCTCCCTTACACTCCCCAAGGTCACCCCATATGCCAAATTTCAGCTTCTTGCGCCCAGTACAGTGCCACAAACTTTTCTGTTCCGGTGGTCAAAATGTGAAACTAGCGTGTTTTTTTTAATGTCATTCTGCTGTCAAGTTGATGTCCAACCATAGCGATGCTGGCGGCTGAAGGTCTCATGCCCCCAGTACACGATGGCCGATCATGGTCGGCGACCATGACCAATACATCGTACATTGACACTTTTGAACGAACAAGTTTAAAAAGGTTCTTTCAAAAGTGTCAATGTACGATGTATTGGTCGTGGTCGCCGACCATGATCGGCCATCGTGTACTGGGGGCTTTAGAAGTCAGGGCCGGGTAAATTGCAATAAAAAAAAGAAAAACGTACGTAGCGCCGCTGTCACCGGAACAGAAAAGGTTGTGGCACTGTCGTTTCGGCTGTGCGTTGTTTGTCAGTCAGTCAGTAGCGTAGCGCAAGAGTTTTATTATATTACTAGCTGTGCCCGCGACTTCGTCCGCGTGGAATAGTGTCTTTTGGCAGCATTTTTACATTTTTTTAGGCTAATAAACTTTTTTCCGACGAAATCACACAAAAACTTTCATCCCCTTCAGGTTAATTTTTTTACAAACTTTGAATGTCGTATTCATTTATATCAAATCAAAAGCCTAAAAAATAAGTTTCAAGCTTTTAGCTTTAAAAATGACGTAATTTCCATATAAACTTTCATCCCCTATTTCAACCCCTTACAGCTCTTTTTTCGCATTAAAAAGTAGCCTATGTCCTTTCTCGGGCTCTAGATTATGACTGGCAGAGAATTCCCAAGGGCATTAAGTACGCCTTTTGTATGTTGTGCAAATGTGCAATAAAGAATCAATAAATAAATACACGCTTGACTAGACTTAGACCAATGGCCATAATCATAACTTCATACTTAGAAGTCGTAAGGTTCATTAGAACAATTAAATTGGACACTGTACCACAGAATAAATAATAGTGCTAAGGACTGTACGTACAATCAGGGCCCAATTCGGAGAAATCACTTCTTACGTCTTTTCGTGTGGGGGGTAGCCTCGCCATAAAAGCGCAGACCCTTTTACTATTTGGTTATGTATTAAACTAGGGTAGTACCTACAATACATAAGCAATTTAGAGATAGGGACTGTAAGTAAACGATGAGACGCCAGCCACACGAAAAGAAGTAGTTAAGAGGTGGTTCACCGAATTTGTCCCTGGCTGTACTTACGTGATAAGGAAAATATTGCATAAGTTAATAAAATTTACAGACACCAGCACGCGTAGCATGACAAACCCGAGAAGAGTTTTGTCTACCTCAAAAGTCTATAATTGACAGCTGAACAATAGGTTTGTCTACGATGAAATGTCAATATTGACGTTTCAATATAGACAAAACCTTTCTCGAGTTCATCATGCTACCCGTGCAGAAGCACTAGAGATCACAATCCTAAGTAAGTACGACTAACGTACTTTCCCTACCGTGGAAATGTGTTGGAGAATAGCTATGATCTGCCTTTGTCGTTTTTTTTTTACTACGGTGTATAAACAGTCGTCTAGGTAAACTTAAGGTAAAATAAGGTTTGTACAATTAAGTACACTTAATCCAGTAAACATGCGACAGAGCTAGGTAGGCGCTACTTAATAATTAGTGCATTCTTTGGTGTTACCAAGGTTATAAAAAAAGGTAATATTCATATTTACTTGGCGGACTGACACATTCCATAATACCTAATTATAAAATAAAAGTCAGGGTCAAGAATTAACACGTAACTGACACAATTTACATAATCAAACAATTTTTTTGAAATATATCGCGGATCTACGGACTTGCCCGTACGATATTTCGCAGAGAATGTTTACAGAAGTATTTTATACTATAAGCGAGGTCGATAGTTAAGTAATCCTTGCAACCGTGCGTAACATCTAATATGAATGGCTTACAAAACGATGGAAATGTATCTGCGAGTCCACTCGGCCCATTTATCGATGTAAACTATCGAATGGACCGCAATCCGGGCCGCACTCAAACTAATCATAGACAAACACAACTTTTTTTACCAACCTTATTTAATGCACGTTCCGTCCTATGGTGGAAATTTAAAAGTAAACAAGCACTGTTATAACACTATTGTAACGGGCACGATTGAGCACAGTTGTTCGCGATCGCGTGTAGAGGGGGGCTGCGACGTGCGCACGCGCTGGTCGTTCCGCGCTAACTGCTAGAGAGGCGCCGGTGAACGTAGCATGACCTTCCTGCCCACGAAGCTAAGACAGACCTCTTTTCCATTTTACTTGTTTAGAAAATTGGGAAATTCTACGATATACTCGGAATCCGGCTCGAAGGACCATTTGGCGTAGGCACGATATTATTATTGTTTTGCAATGATAATGTGTAACTGAAAGTAGTCTAGATACTACAACAACTCTATTTAGTTTAAACCTGTGTTTTAAAATGTGCTCAAAGACAATAATACTTACGAATTATTACATTTTGTAAAATAATATTTACTTAGGTGAATTAGGTGAATATATGTGTTTACTTATGTCATTATCTTGTAAAATCTACGCTTTGCCCTGAAAGGTGGAGATGTTGAAGAACTATGAAAAAGATTTTGCAGAGACCTTAGGGCGTTTGTGCACTACCACTGAATTTTACCGATCCGGAAAAAAACGGATGCTTGTATTTAATTAATTACTAATATAAATGATTAATTATTAAAATACAAGCATCCGATTTTTTCCGGATCGGTAAAATTCAGTGGTAGTGCACAAACGCCCTTAGTGAACATGAGTAGATATTAATTTAGCATGATAACATTTTGTCTTTAATTCTCTCTAGCAGAGTTCAGAGGTTCACTCTCAAGAAGTCTAGCGTTCAGAGGAGTCTATTATCAAAAGTTAGTTATTAGAAATAGATATTTAATTAAAAAAACTATTACTTTAAATTATGATTTACTGAAATTCCTAAATATAGGTATACCTAAACTTTTGGAAAATGAAAGCCGAAACAACTCTACGCCCCATCGTCTCGCAAATCCTACGGGGCGGGCGGGAGACCAGCTTCCTGATTCACGAACCGTCGGAAACGCTCCCGACAGCGGAATGTATGCCCTCTCTCTGTTACTCACTATAGAATAGACAAAGACAAAGCACAGAATTCGAATCCGACGGCGACGGTTCGTGACTTGAATCAGGGGGCTTGTTACTTCGGAACTAGCATTGTAAAGGCTGACGTGGTGTCTTCAATACTAACGCCTTTTTTCATTGTAAACGAAACGAGCAAAGCAGCCTGTTACGAATATTGTCGTGGGTCGTGTTAATGGTAGTACAAATAGTGCGCATGCGGCCTCGCATTGTTCGCATAATATCCGATTGTTCGACAAGAAGGCGGCGCGGGCTGGATGCGAGCAAAATGAACTATTGGTGCAATATCACAGTACAGACACACACAGACTACAGCAAATATAGAGTAACAATTGGTCTAAGAAACCCACAGAACACAAGAAAAACTATTTGATTAAATCAGGCGTCACGTGGCGGAAGTCCCTAGCCATTGTAAAAAAAGAAATATAATAAGTAGTACCTACTTAGCTTACTTCTGCAAAAAGAAACAAAATGCAATATGCACCGAACGAAGCACAAAAATTACACATAAGGGCATTTCTACGGAGACGACCGATTGACCTACTGGAGCAAAAAAAGTACCTTTGAAATTGAATTAGCTACTTGAAAAAAATCACACATATTTATAGGACTCTTGACCTGATGGAGAGCATATCTAGAAGACTGCCAGGTTTTACATATCTCCTCAAAAAAATCAGAAAGTTCAAAAACGGGCAGAATTTCGCTTAAAATGGAGTGTCCGGTTTCCAGAATTTACTAGTTATTATTGCATAACTTTTAAAACAATAAGTTGCTCATTATAATTCTCACATTCACAGAACAAGGGATACACAATAAAGCCATATACCTACGTTATTATATTTATTGTACATCCTTGGGTTTTCATACAGTAACACATTTAAATTTTGTCCGAGGGGTGTGCCTCAATTCGGTGAAATTTACTTTTGCTTACCTATATCACTAACTAAGCGTAGTACGAATGCACACTACTGATTCTCGCCACCCGGGGGTTGCGCCCGAGCGGCCGAGGTGTGTGGATGGGGGACCTGTCGCATTGAGGAGCATTTTTCGAAGGTTCGAAATCTTTCGGTGTTTTTGGGGTCGGGTCATTTCTCAAATCGGTGTGCGACATTAATTTTGTTTATGAAATATTTAATGAGAATTGTGGTAAACTAATTGAGTGTTTAACTGATATCTGCCAGTATGTTTTATAGAAATTGTTGTAATTTATAATATTTTCGAGTAATTTCACGAATTGTAATATTTTCTCAATTTCGTGGATCTCAATTCCATGGAAAATGGGGCATCGAATTGAGAAAACTTACACTGAATTGAGATTTCACATATTATGAATTCAGCTATAAGGGCCATTCGTAAATGATAATGGCAATCAATAGAGCACATCATAGTCGGTTACTTCACTGGTTACGTCACGACTGCTTGAGCTGCCAGTAAAATGCCCATACACTCAGCTTGAAAGACAGTGTTGTATGAACTTAGTGGCAGCGCAATTTGTATGTTTTAGTCTTCTGAGAACACACCTGTCTCCGCTCCATTAGAGGTCTTGGAGGCATTGCTGTATATCAGAAGCGCTCTGTGTTGTGCCTGAGAGCTTTGTAAGTCATCCAGTTGTATTTTGTATTTCTTATCAAGAATGAAGGATGTTTTGACCTTATCACACACCGCCTCCACAAGGAGTATGTCCAACCATTCCTCCAGTTGGCCCTTTATGTGTCTTACCTTTGGAAACCTGAGGGTACCTGGGTGTTTCAGTCTAAGTGCTGCTTTTGCCTGTTGTTGCACGTGAAGATGCAGTGGAGTAAGTTTAAGCATTACCTCCAGCGCTGCAATTGGAGCAGTGTTCATGCAGCCAGTGAGAGCACAGCAGGCATGTCGTAGAAGACTCTGCATTTCTTTGCTGCTACAGTCCGAGCAGCTTTGGGCCACCAGACTATGCTTGAGTACCCATTGTTAGGATGGTGACATCAGCGTTACCTATGGTGTAAAAGTGACTTGATCTAAGGAGTGAGAGCAGGTCGTCTACTACCAGGTTCCATATCAGTGGAGAGAGGACGCCTCCCTGGGGGACTCCTCTTGCCACATGCGTCCTTTGGTTTCCATCACCGGATACCTGTATCAGTCTGTTGCAAAGCATGTTGACAATGCATCTGTTGACACCTCTCCTTACCAGCGCTCTCTCAATGTTGCTGAAGGTAGTCTTACCAACGGCCTCATTAATTTCGAGGAACGTACCAAGGCATATCAGTTTGTTTTGAATCTTACTGACGAGTTCATTGAGTGCCAATTCTGTGGATTTGCCAGCACTGTAGGCATGCTGGTACTTATGTAAAGTATGTACAGATTGTATTGTATCTCGTAAAAACCATTCACATACCCTTTCCATGGTCTTCAGCAGGAAGGAGGAAAGGCTAATGGGTTGGAAAGTTTTCAGTTTCGTGTAGTCGGTCTTACCAGGTTTTGGTATGAATACTACCCTGACTACCTCCAGGGGTGTGGGATGTAGCCATGCGCCAGGCAGGCTTTAAAAAGATGGGTAATGACAGCAACGAGTTGCTGAACCCCCATTGTAGAAAGGCAGGAAAGATGTTGTCCGTCCCTGTTTACTTAAAAGGAGAGAAACTGTTTATTGCGCATCTTACCTTTTCTTTGTTATCACCCTTTTAGCGAAAGACCAGAGGTCATCTGTTGGGTGACTTGTTACGTCCTGCCACTCGATATGCTGTAGAGGCTGGCAGTTTGGGAAGTGAGTTTGTAGGAGAACGGCATTCGTCTCCTCCTGATCCAAAGTCATAGAGCTATCAGGTTTACGCAGGTTGCCCAGTAGGCCAGGCAGGACCCTGATTCGATATTACCTTAATTACCCGGTTTGCTTGTTTTGTGTAGTTTATCCGGCTGGTGCCTTGCCATTATCACGTAGATCCTTTTACTATTTGGTTATGTATTAATAGGGTAGAACAATGCAAAAACAATTATGGATAGAGACTGCAAGTGAATAGTGAGCCACACTAGTAAGAGGTGGTTCACCGAATTTATCCCTGATGCTACATAACAAGCCATGGAACGTTCTGAAAGATATTTTTGTTAGGAAATAAATTAAATAATTTTGTATTGAAATGGATAGGATTGCGATTTAGATTCTTCATAACTTTTTAAAAAATTTCTAAAATAAAAATTGAAACTAATTCTTAGTTCTCTATTGAAAAATTAAACATGTTGAATTTTTCTTTATATTATTTATATTTCAATTAAAGATAGAAACATTAAAATTAGGCGCACTTTATCTTAAAATTAACCATCTAATAAACTAATAGACCAGCAGTCAGGTAACAAAACGTTTATGGTATTTATTATTTTGATCATTCAAATCCATTGTTTCTATATTAGGTACATCAATTCTAAATTCGATGGGCGATTTTGAAATTCGGTGGTTTATTTTCTCAATTCGGTGCATTCTCAATTAGGTGCTTAACTTTTCTCATAAACCACTTCTCAATATTTGGTCCCATTGCTATTTTTAGATTCAGGATGGAATAAACTTAATTTTTTATTATTTAAACTACTTAAAAAACCAAATATTAAATCAAGCACCGAATTGAGAAAAAAAGAACCCTTTTGTAGAAATGCTCATAAACACCACGGAACTATCAGTGCACAATACCTGCAGTCGCAGATACCAAGGTGCTGGTTTTCGCAAGATCTACCAACTCCTGAGGCAAGCACGTACCGGAATTTTCGTCGGGGGGGTCCATTTGGGTTAATGATTAAAGTAGGTATCTAAATAAAACGTTAAAGCTGTTTTCATTTTTGTTCTAACAAAACCCCGTCATATTTCGCAAAATATAAATCTTATAAGTATAGACATGGTCTCATTCGATTCAGCGAAAATATAACATAGAAAACGACACCCCACTCGCCTTGTTTGTATAATATGCATTTTTCATCCTATGCCCATAGTAGGTTTTTAACCGCCTCTGTGGTCTAGTGGTTCACACCACCGATTTCAGACCAAGAGGTCCCGGGTTCGATTCCCAGTGGGGGTACATATTGTATTCGGTTTGGTTGGTGGCAGGACTTGTTCTTAGTCCGCCTGGCTAGCTACCACCATCTTATCTAAGTCTGACGCCATAACAATGATGTTTCCAGCATTATTGTGTTCCGGCAGTTAGAGATAAGATAGCCAGTTCCTCAGTGATAGACGATTCCGGGAGTAGTGCGCTTCCACCTTCAGCCTTATCACCACTTAACATCAGGTGTGATGAAGGCTATTTGCTAAACCCGTTGTGGATAAAAAAAAGGTACTAAGTAGTAACTATTTAGTAATCTGTGATACTGCTGGGAGTGGGCAGGACCCCTAAATTTTTGTGGGACTCTGCTGATCCTCATTTCTAGTGCCAATAAAGTTATAAATAAAGTTTAATTGACGTACCTACATAATATTTAGCCGCCAAAATGTGTTTTTTTTCCTGTAGTAGACGTACAGTCGCCAGCACGTCAGGTTACTACAAACTGTCAAATTTCTTTAAATAAAATTCAATGTTATGTCCAACAGACAGAGTTCAGTTTCAATGAATACATTTTGACATTTTGTAGTAACCCGACGTGCTGGTGATCGTACCTAAATACTTGTGCACAAACAGAATGCGTTGGGCGATCGAGATGTATGAGTGAGAGAGAAACTGAGCGGGAGACAATAATCTGTGCGTGCGATAGCCGCCAAGACGGCCCGCCACCAGCCCATCCCGCATATCGGAATAATTGCTGTATTTAGGGAGTAATTTTATTTTGTAGGTATAGCACTTTAGGGGAGGGGGGGGGTCCGGGCCCCCTGGACCACCCCCCTGGGTACGTCCTTGTCCTGAGGACGCCCCGTATTTGGGGCGAAAGCGAAACACGTGTAGAGTAGGTAATCTAATCGGTGAAGGTGCAAGGAGAGAAAAAAATCTTTCCGTGTTCTGTGGTGCAAGATGTGCAGCGACACACCGCTGCTTTGTAATCTGCATGTTGCGTTTTTTTCGGAAGTACTTAAGCTAGGTATTATATTATTTCTTTTTTTTTTTTTTTTTACTTTTTACAATGCCACCAATTTATTTAAAACGTTAAAACCGTTAAAACCTTTTGCTCAACACAGCATACATAGCCTTTGAGACTAGCTTTCCGCCCGCGGCTTCGCCCGCGTGGACTACACGACGTCTACCCGCGGGAATGAGATATTTTTCCGGGATAAAAAGTAGCCTATGTTCCTCTCCAGGCTACAAAGTATCTGTGAAGTTGTTGACCACTATGTTTACCTGGGGCAGACGGTCCAGTTAGGTAAGTCCAACTTTGAGAAAGAGATCTCTCGTCGAATCCAGCACGGATGGGCAGCGTTCGGGAAGCTCCGGCATTTATTCGCGGCCGAAATCCCTCGATGTCTCAAGACGCAAGCCTTTGACCAGTGCGTGTTGCCAGTAATGACCTATGGAAGTGGGATGTGGACTTTACTATGAGTCTCATAAGAAGGCTGAAAGTCACCCAGCGCGAAATGGAGAGACCCATGCTTGGTATTTCCCTGCTCGATCGAATCAGAATTGATGAGGTCCGCAGGAGAACTAAAACAAACGACATCGCTCGAACGATTGCATCGTTGAAGTAGTAGTAGGCGGGACACATAGCGCGGAGAACCGATGGCCGTTGGGGCAGAAAGGTTCTCGAATGGCAAAGAATCCCCCTAGAAGGTGGACCGACGATCTAGTCAAGGTCGCGGGAAGCCGCTGGATGCGGGATGCGGGCAGCGCAGGACCAATCTTTGTGAGATCCTTGGGGGCGGCCTATGTCCAGCAGTGGGCGTCGTTCGGCTGACATGTTGATGATGTCAATAGAAAATACTTATCACGCTGACACTTTTTTTAAGACGCTATATTTGTATGTCTTATAGTTTAACCTGGCTGCTAGGGTTCCACATCAGGTGTACCAGACCCTCAAAATTTGTACCTCAATAGAAAATGCTCATCACGTTAATAAATTTTCCATATGACCGTATTTTTATATCTCTCATAGTTTGGCTGCACTGCTATGGTTCCACATCAGGTATTACGATCTTCAAAATTTACAGCCTATATGCTGGCGAGGGAGGACCAATAACTATATACCTAACAAAATAGTTTCATCTAAATCCGCTCAGTAGTTTATGCGTGAAACGCGACCAACAGACAGACAGACGGACGGACAGACAGACAGACAAAAAATTCAAAAACCATATCTTTGGTATCAGTTATATATTTTTTTTTCTATTTTTTTAATGTACAGAATTGGCTCGTTTACAGTTTTATTATAAGTAGGTATAGATAGATGAGAAGACAGAATTGCTTTTACAATAAAATAACACACACCATTCTTACACACACACGCACACACACACAGATACACACACACACACACACACACACACACACAAACACACACACATACATACATACGTCTTACACACACACGTCTTTTCATAAAGATATACATATCACAGCTATGGTAGAAAGTAAATGTTTAGTTTGATTTTTCAAAAGATGTAGTATTAAACCATAAACTTATTATACGCTAGTAGTATAAATAAGTTTATGTATTAAACATAGATGGATACTAAAAAGTGAAAAGGGACAGTGAAGACACAAGTGAAGACATGGTTGTATGAAAATACATTTCTTTGTCCTAAATCTAATTAAAACAAAAAATGTCATCAGCCTGTCAAATTGCTGTCAAATTCAGTTTGGTTCGGTCGGTCAGTGGCCTTTCTGAATATTTGTAAAATCCAAATTAAAGTTTTGATATGGCCTAATTTTGGTTGAAAACAAAAATAAATAACCTATAGTCGATTTACAATAATAAAAAAATACATTGGAAGGTAGAATAATGAATGCTTTGAATAAACTGGCAATCAATTTAGGTAAGAAAATTAAAATTACTTATTTGTTCAAATATTTTGTTAATTTGAATAGTAAACAACTTTTTTTCTACAGCTGCCAGGAATAGGAAAAGAGTTCTAAGAATAGATCTGAGTAGAAACTGGTTACGATGTCGGTCTACAGTAGAACAACCTCCAGGGATGAAGGCTGTGCCACAGTTTACTATACCTTCGGGTATAGTTGGGCAGCCGACGTGTCACACTCACCCACACCTCATACAACCAGGTCATTTGACCAGTGGGATCACACAAATGGAGTACAGGGAGCGAAGGGAGACACTGGTCCATAAACTTGTTGCCGAATCGCAGAATTCACATCAGAGTCATATTGTAAGTAAAATTATTTAAATATTATTGTAAGTATAAGTATAATTATTCTCAGCAGTTATAATTTTTACAGAATAGAATAGTATAGAATATTGTTTATTGCCAAGTTAGTTATTAGAGTGAGTAAGTATTTATTTACTATTTGATTTATACTTAGGTAACAACTTCATTTGGTTGTGTTATATACATTCATGTATTTAAACCACATCAATGGTCTAGTTCTTCATACCACCAATTTCAGACTAAGAGGTCCCGTGTTCGATTCCCAGTGGGGGTACATATTGTATTGTACATATTGTGTTCCGGCAGTTAGAGATAAGGCAGCCAGTTCCTCAGTGATTGAGGATTCCGGGGGTAGTGAGCTTCCACCTTCAGCCTTATTTCCCCACTTAACATCAGGTGTGATGAAAGCTAAGTGCTACGCCATTGAGTATAAAAAAAATGTCATGCTATCTCTTGATTGAACAATAATACACAAACAAGTATTATGGAAATATAATTTTCTTTTATGTTAAGTACTTAACTTTTTTAAATTTTCAGATTGTAATTCCTGCAGCCCGTAAACAGTACATGTCTGATAAAATCCCCTATGTGTTTCGACAAAACTCTGACTTTTATTACTTAACTGGATGCTTAGAACCCTCGGCAATACTGGTAATGGTGAAGCCAGCTCAAACAGAAAACTTTAAGGTCAGTTTATTAACAACTAAAAATGTAGGGCAGAGGTACCCTTTGTGGCCACTTTAAGGATTTTTTGACTTTTAAGCACTAAGTACTAAATGGTCTTAGGTATTTAAGACACAAATTATATCTTAAATTATAGATAATTTATCTACCTTAAAAGGTACATTTTTCAAATTTATAAAAGTAAAATAGTTTTTTTTAGTCATAGTCATAGTCATAATTTTTTTATTCATATAGATTAAATAAAATTAATGCTTATGAAAGAAGACAGACAGACAAGAAAAACAGGCGAGAAAAACTCATCAGCTTTAACAGAAGCAACGCATTTACAAAAAAAAATATGTTGTTGCTGGACAAAATGGTACAATAATAAAATTTATACAAAAAGCTAATGCTGAAGTAAAGTTTTCTCATACTTATGTATAGGAATATTTTCCTTTTATACATTGTTAGTGTTACTATAATTATGACAACCAAGCGTTGTGATCATTTAAATAATCTTCTACTTTGTAATAGCTTTTGCTTAAGAGTGTCTTTTTAACATGTTTTTTAAATTTATTTAAAGGCAGCTCGATTACTTCATGTGGAACTTTATTAAAGAATGCTATGCCTTTTCCCAAAAACGAGCCTCTACTTTTTTCAAGTCTAAATCTTGGAACGGCAAGCTTATTTTTATTTCTTGTGTTAAAATTATGAATATCACTATTCTTAGTGAATGAGTCAAGATGTTTCCTAACATTTAATATATTCTCATAGATGTATTGCTCTGCTAAGCCCTTTTATATTACACACAATGTGTGAGAGGTGCCAAATGTACCGGTTTTGGCCACTTACTGATAGTTAAACTTTTGTAAGTATTGCGAAAAATAAAAACAAAACCCAGGTAAAATCATTATATTCTAATGCGCTAGAAACCAGTCAATTGCAAAACAACAATTTAATTGTAAAAAACAAAGGTTTATAAAGTATTTCATCCAAAACAAACTTCTTAATTTTCATACAAAATATTTTTTCAAACAGAAAATGGAATTTATTGTAAAACAATCTTATGACATAAGGAATTCTAACGGTTGTTATTATTACCTTAAAATACCTTATTTGAATTGCCTTTATCAAAAATGGCTAAAAGTTGTTTAGAAAACTTTTAGAGCAAAAAGTGGCCAAAACCGGTACAGTGGCCAAAACCGGTACGCCTGCCCTACATTTAGACGAAAGTCTGAATACTCAAGTGCTTCATTCAGCTCATTACACTATTTCAAAAAATGAATCCAAGTGTTTGATTTATTTAAACTTTAAGCTTGCCTTATATTTTGTATTCTCTATCTTTTGAATTTCTTTCTTTATGTTCTATATTATTTTGGAAGTTCATTATTGCAATGCTATTCTTGCAGAAAAAAGCTCTAATTTTAACTGAGAAAGGTAATATACCCAAATAATAATATACTTAACTATTATTTGAACAGACCATAATGTTTGTGCACGACAAAGACGCACACGCTGAGCTGTGGGAGGGCCCGCGCACGGGCTGCTCTGCTGCCGCGCACCTGTTTGCTGTGGATGAGGCTAATCCAGTGGAAACCTTCGCTAGTTTCATTAGCAAGTAGGTTTGTCCACTTTCATTTATTGTTTTACTGTTAAGGCGCCGATTCCCCAAAATAGGGTATTTTAGATTATGGATTACTCGCAAATCACAAGTACTTAAAACTTGGAAAAAATACATGTTATTTTACAGTTATTTATCTAGTGCTTCCGGCCGTTTTTTTTCGATCGGTGATATTTTACTGTGTCAAATAAAATCCCAAACGTTGGTCTAATAATAATTCAAATATCATATTACTTGCAGTATACTTGGTTTTTGTTAATGAAAAACATATAAAAAATATTGTCTTTGAATAGCCGAGGGATTCCGGCCGTCATAATTTTTTATTTTTTATTATTTAATTTTTAATTGAATTTAAAGTGATTTTCGAGTTCACAGTTCACTGCCGGCTGCCGCTGGGTCCGCGCGAAGTGTATAGAGCGCGGCCGAGCAAGCGTTAGCGTGCCTATTTCGGTATGATAATGTGGCGACTTAATTTTGAACAATGGGGAGAAATGGACAAAGCTTTTTGTAGATGGTGTTTTTGTGATTGGGGGTCCACTTTCCTAATCTATTTGATAATATTGTACTCTTTGGTCAATGATTGGTTAAAATAATTTTATTTTATTTTATTTTCTTTATTGGCACAATAACAAAACATAGGTTAAAAAAAATTCAGAAAATCTACCATGGGTTAGCATAATTAAATCTATATTCCTATCATAATTGTACACAGCATTCGTAGTCTTATAATAGGTGCAGTAAACAAACAATGGGACTTAATTAAATGTTATCTACTTGTTCAGTACACCCCTGCTAATACCGCGGAATCAGCTAGCGCAGTGGAAGCGGTTTCACTAATATAGACTCCGGACAAAAAACTAGGTTTCAGCCGGGATGTAACTGAACAATTGAACTGCGATACACAGCGTTTTAATGTGAAGTAAGGTGAATTTTACATACTGTCTGTGGTCCTGGGCAGTGGAGACAGAGGGCGCGCCCCCTGGTAAATCTTCTTCTCCTGCAGACCTTACCAATTAGTCACCTCACTCACAACACAAATAACAGCGTTCACAAGACACTGGGCGTTTCAACAATAGATACACAATAACACACGGAGGAGCCCTTTGTCAAGATATATATTGCCCCTGCAACAACGCGTGTGGTAGAAAAGGTTATCTTTCACTCAAAACTCCGCGACCAGCCCGATGGATGGCGTCAAAACCTTGGTCGTACAAAACGGGATCACATAGATAATTTAAGATTTTATTCAAACTCGATATGCCAGGCACATTCAACGCGAGCGATTTTTAACAAATTCAGCAAAATTAATCCGACATCTTGTACCAAAATTTCAATCAAGTGTCACTGTCAACTTCAAGTGACAGCTAAATGTCAATTTGACGTGACATTAGAGATGCGTTCAGAAACGTCGATCTTTTCCGAACATCCCCCCGCCCCGGACCGTTAAGAACGGTACGTCAATCTACGGGTAATCGGGAGAGCCCACTAACTGCTCTCTTCAAAACCGAATCTCGAACCAAAACCTCAGCAAAACGAGGAACTCCGTCAGTTCCGGGGTAGAGTTTAACAATGCGCCCCCTTCGCCAACATAGGGGCGGCAGGTTAGCATCCTTAATCAACACGAGGTCGCCAGTCTGGGGTGGGGTGGTTTTATCTGTCCACTTCACGCGCTGTTGTAGGATATGCAAATACTCCATCGACCAACGTGCCCAGAAGTTTTGGGACATCTGTCTCAAAAGTTGGTATCGCGACAAACGATGGGATCCTACATCCTGAATCGGATATTCAGGCAACGCCAAAAGGGGCTGTCCGATCAAGAAATGACCTGGGGTCAACGCTTCCAGGTCATTCGGGTCCGAAGACAACGGGCACAAGGGTCGCGAGTTGAGGACGGCCTCAATTTTACAAAATACCGTATCAAGTTCCTCAAACGTGAGAATAGTTTCTCCAATCACGCGACGCAAGTGTGTCTTGGCAGCCTTTACACAAGCTTCAAAAATTCCTCCCCAGGTCGGACAAGCTGGTGGGCTAAACTTCCAGATTATCCCACGCCGGGAGAGGGTGGTTCCAATGTCTATTTTACTATCAACAAAAAACTTAACTACTTCCTTAAGATAATTACACGTTCCCTTATAATTAGTACCACAATCGGAACGTATCAATGACGGCAGTCCTCTACGGGAAACAAATCTGCTCAAGGCGGCGACAAAGGCTTCGGTAGACAATTCCGAGACAATTTCCAAGTGGACAGCCTTGGTGGACAAACACACAAACACGCACAAGTACGCCTTATAGGTTTTAGCATTACGCAGTCTCGAAGCCTTTACAGTAAAGGGACCGGCGAAGTCGGTGGCGACTCCGGCAAAAGCTCTACATTCCGTGACGCGATCAGCAGGTAAATCACCCATCTGGGGCTGCATGGTCGCGGCCTTCAATCGATAACAAGGCAGGCAACGGAAAACCACAGTGCGAATGGCTCGACGAGCAGACAAAATCCAAAATTCACGCTGCAAAATGGCCAACAAAGCATTACAGCCAGCATGTTGTGCATTCACATGGCGATCTGTTATTATCAGTTGAGTCAAATGTCCGGCTTTAGGTAACAAAAGGGGGTGACGAGCTCCATACGGCAGGTTCGCATTTCGAAGTCTTCCGCCGACTCGCAAAAGCCCACTCTCGTCCAGGAAGGGATTCAATCGCGATACCGCGCCCTTCAACTTGCGACGGCCTAAACGCAAAATTTCAATCTCGGACTCAAAACTATCAGCTTGTACTCTCCGGACCCAAAACAAGAGCGCGTCCCTACGCTCGTCCGGAGTGAGAACCGACGAATCACGCCTCGCGCGTGGGTTTCTGCAATTGTACACAAAACGTCTGATCCAAGCGGTAACACCAAGCAGCTTCTGTAAGGAGCTGTACCGATCCAACAACAAATCCTTTTCCCCGGCGGGGTTAGTCTCCAGGACGCATGCCCGCATATCAGGAACGGCTACGTTCGACAACGCTGGAGAGGGCGGCCACTCCGACTCAGGCCGCATCAACCACTGTGGGCCCCACCAGAGGGGGTGGTTAAGTAGGGTTGGGGCTACACAACCCCGAGACGCACAATCCGCGGGATTCATGGTTCCCGGCACGTGTCTCCAAATCAACTCGATGTCGGAATTACAAATCTGCGACACTCGATTGGCCACAAACACGTCCAAGGTGTGCGCCGGAGCCTTCAACCAACAAAGGACGACCTGACTGTCCGTCCAAGCATAAACCTCTTGTATCTTAATAGATCGACCTAATGTGAGCCATACGTGGTTCAACAAACGCATTAGGAGGGCAGCTCCACACAATTCCAACCTCGGGATCGTATGACGAGTCCGAAGGGGAGCGACTTTGCTTTTCGCTATCACCAGATGCACAGCAACAACTCCGTCAACAGTAACGGTGCGGAGGTACACGGCCGCAGCAAATCCACGTTCGGAGGCATCGGAAAAGCCGTGAAGAGTAACTTTACAATTTTCAGAAGGGAGGAATAGCCTCGGCAAATGCACTTCATTAATCTCGGGGAGGGATGAAACGAAGCTCGACCAATCTCGGAGCAACTCGTCCGAGAGGGGTTCATCCCACGACACACCCGAAGCCCATAACCGTTGCAAGAAACACTTGGCCATAAACAGCACGGGGCAAATCCACCCATTGGGGTCAAAGGTACGTGCGACAGTAGACAATACTAAACGCTTGGTCCAGACTTTCGGTGGTCGTAAATCCACACAATACGTGAAAGTGTCAGAGACCGGTTGGTACTGTACGCCAAGGACGGTCACCACATGGGGATTATCAACATTTTCGAATAGGTGGGGGTCCTGCTGGTGCTCTTCGGGCAAACCTACCAGTACATCAGGCGAGTTGGATATCCATTTCCTCAACTCGTAACCTCCCGACTTCAAAAGGGCGGTGAGTTCGTCTCTCAGGACAATCGCCTCTGAGACAGATGAGGCGCCCGTGCAAATGTCATCCACATAGACGTCACTGGCCAAAATGGCGGAGGCGCGAGGGTATCTCAAGCGCTCCTTCTCGGCCAACTCCAACAAAGAACGAATCGCAACAAACGGGCTCGAAGCCAAACCGTACGTATTCGTATTCAATTCATAAATCAACAAGGGGTCCCTAGGACTCTCTCTCCACAAAATCAATTGGTACCTCCTATCCTCGGGATGGATGACCGTTTGTCTGAACATCATCCGGATGTCAGTCATAAATACAATTTGGTGCCGCCGGAAGTTGGTCAAAATGTCTGAGATCTCCGTGTGCAGCTTGGGACCTACATGCAGACACTGGTTCAAGGACGCTCCAGTAGAGGTGGGAGCCGAACCGTCAAAGACCACCCGAATCTTTCCGGATTTCAAAACGGCGTGGTGCGGCAAAAAGAAGTGCTCAACGGAGCGCCAATCCAAATCGCTCACGGACATGTGCCCTAACTCCTCATACTCCCGCATGAATTCAACATACTTCTGGCGGAAGACCGGATCCTTGCTCATGCGACGCTCCATCGCCACTAGCCTACGTTCCGCTAGCGGTCGGGATTCGCCCAGAGGAGGTCGGCCGGCACGAAAGGGGAGACGGGTGATCAAACGACCAGAGCGGAGGCGACCAGTGTTATTCTGGTAATACAACTCGCATTCATCCGCTACTGGGTCTACCCGCGGGGCTGGTGGAGGTTCCTCAACCTCCCAAAACTTCTGCACCACTTCGGAGAGAGACACATTAAAAACAAGACCGCGATCCTCATCAAGGGAATCCAAAACGCGGCGAGCAGGGCCCATCACAACTGTACCGAGTGTCGTCTGCAGAGCTACCAAGCCATCTGGCTGCAAAACTCGCTTCCCCGTCAACAAAACTCGCCCCAGGACATCGGCTCCAAGGAGAGCATCAATCGGGCCTGGGCGGAAGAAATTTGGATCGGCGAGTGGGGAATCAGACACCAAAGACAACATACTCGGTCCCAAGTCAACTGAAGGTTGACGGCCAACAACTGTGTCCAACACAATCGCCGAGGTCTTAATGCCTGGCGTGGACTTATTACGTGATGTAAATGTGAAGTCAACATGCCCTAACAACCCGGGGACTTTCACATCGCCAACACCTCTCACGCCTTCCGTGTGGGGGTGCACCTTGAGGCCCAACCGCCTAACTAACCAAGATGACACAACACACCCCTGAGCACCGGAATCCAACAAGGCGCGAACTTCCACAAGGTCGCCATTCAATCCCCTGACAAGTACAGAGGCCGTGGGCAACAAAACGGTCTCTGGAGGGGTGGCTACAATCGACCGTAAACACGTTGATTGCTAGTATGTGGGGTCCCCAGACGTCCCCCCATGGTAAGGGGGTCGCTCATAGCGATCCAGTGGGTCCCAATCTCCCACATACTGCCTACGTCCAATTCGCCCGGCATCAGGCGGGTTATATCTCCCGGCCCCTTGAAGACGGGGCGGGCGCCGCTCCAAACGCGGGTATTCGGCGAGCGGCGGCGAGAATCGGTGCCTATCATCCACCGTGTACGTCGCCCCATAGTCGCGGGGGCACGGTGACCGATTTTCAGAGGGGGGGTCCCGGGGACCCCGGCTGTGCGAGGCTCAAAACGTCGCGGGGGGCTTCTACGACCTCCCGCATCGCTCGCAAAATCGAACCCCCTAGTTGGGGACCGATTTCCCATGGGGGGGTCCGTGGGACCCCCGCCCGTGCGAGGCTCAAAACGTCGCGGGGGGCCTCTACGACCTCCGGCAACGCCCGCATAACTCATCCCCATCCTTGGGGATCGGTTTCCCATGGGGGGGTCCCTGGGACCCCCGCCCGTTTGAGGGTCCAAACGTGGCGAAGAGCGTCTGGGGCCACTCTGGTGGCCACTAGAACTGCTGCGGGATGCAAACACCGCGGGGGGTCCGAGACCCCCACCCATACGCGGTGATCCTGCAGCGACGCGCTGCGGCGCTCCGCCGCCCTCTGGGCTGTTCATGCAGAGGAGGGGATGGTGGTTGCCCTTACAAAAGCGGCATGGGTGCGCTTGGGTACATTCGCGCTGCATGTGCAGGCCCAAGCACGAGTAGCACCATGTCCGTTGTCGCGCGATCGCTCGACGGCCTTGGACGCGCTGGTCGAGGAACTTATCACAACGGGTCGTGCTGTGACCCGGTTCCCGACAGTACAAGCGGTCTCCTGGACGGCGGCATAGCGGCCGGGCGCGCGAGGGGCCATACGCCCCCTACGGGGGGGTCCGGTGGGGGATCCACTCTGTGGCACAGGTCGTTCGGGTCCCATAGGACCGGCCAGAGAGGAATTATCTGCCAGTCTACTTTCTCCTTCCAGGAACGTCAAGAGGTCCGAGAAGGGTGGCAGATAAGTCGCACTATCCCCACCATACTGCTGCTCAAAACGGACCTTAACGGAGTCCGGCAACTTTCCCAGGACAATGTGCAGTAACAAAAACGACCACTGCTCCACTGGGAGTTTTAAGTTTTTTAATGCGTTGTATGCCACCAACAGCGGATTCAACAAAGCCACTCTCAAGTGCATCACGCTGGCAACGCGGGGTAAATTCAAAATGGCGGCAACATGGTTGTCCGCCAGACGTCGTACGTTCTGGTACCGACGGGCAATCAAATCCCTAGCAATAGGGTAGTTTTCATCCGAGGGGGCCAAATGTTGAACCGATTCAAGGGCCTCCCCTTCCAACACGGATAATAAATAAGCTAACTTCTGGCCCTGGGTCAAATCATCCCGGGCATGTACCAGACTATCAAAAATATTAATAAAGCCCTCCCAGTCCTCTAGACGACCAGCAAAACGCCTTAAGTCTAAGGGGGCCAATCTAGCAAAGAGAGGGGGCATACTCTTAGATGTGACCGGGGACGGGCGCGGTTCATTCTCTCTTGCCACTTGCAAAGGTCGAGCTACCTGGGTAATTCTGTCCGCAAAATCATAACACTGGTCCACATCCAAATCGACTTCTTGTCGCATTTCCACATCGGCCTCAACAGTCCTTTCCAAAAATAAGGCATACTGTTCATCAACAACAGCCAAACGTACGGGCAGATCTACGTATCTGTTCAACAAGGCCTCCGTTCTATCCGGTCGATCCAACAACGCAACCGCAGACGCTAACCACCGTAACTCAGAACGTATTTTGGCTTTAGCAGAGGAGGCCGTCATTGTAACGTCACAAATTTATCAACAAAAACAACAAATTCAAAATATTCACTATAACACAAAATCTCCAATATTTGGAGGTTATTACTAACCACAAAATTCCAATATTACAACAACAAAGTATTTATAATGACACAAACTCTTAAATATCTGGAGGTTATCAGAAAACAACAAAACTCACTGACTATTGAAATTCACTCAAAATCACTGACTATTGAAATTCACTTGGATATCAACACAACATACTGTTACACAACAACAAGTTAATTTTAATTATTTCAAAGCACAAGTTTCAATGAGTTTCAATGTGCAAACAATGTCCCAAATCATTTAAGTTTCACTAAGTATTGAGTGCAAACTTATTAGCTAACCTTTTATTAGCTATTATTTTAGCAACAAACTTGTCAATATTCACAACTCAAATTTGCTAACAAACTAAATAATAATTATTATGAGCAAAGAAAGGCATCTGTTTACACTTTGGAACTTCAATACATGACAATTAATTACAAGACATGGAACCAATAACAAAGGAATGCCCTTTACTTTTCAAATGCAAGTTAATTACCATTTACAAGTACAAATTAATCTAGTCCGGACCAGACTGGGTCATCAAAACGGCACTGATTAATACAAAGTTTTGGCGTGGGCCTCTCAGGCCTTCAAGCTACGCTCTTGGCTACCAAGAAATGTTCAGTACACCCCTGCTAATACCGCGGAATCAGCTAGCGCAGTGGAAGCGGTTTCACTAATATAGACTCCGGACAAAAACTAGGTTTCAGCCGGGATGTAACTGAACAATTGAACTGCGATACACAGCGTTTTAATGTGAAGTAAGGTGAATTTTACATACTGTCTGTGGTCCTGGGCAGTGGAGACAGAGGGCGCGCCCCCTGGTAAATCTTCTTCTTCTGCAGACCTTACCAATTAGTCACCTCACTCACAACACAAATAACAGCGTTCATAAGACACTGGGCGTTTCAACAATAGATACACAATAACACACGGAGGAGCCCTTTGTCAAGATATATATTGCCCCTGCAACAACGCGTGTGGTAGAAAAGGTTATCTTTCACTCAAAACTCCGCGACCAGCCCGATGGATGGCGTCAAAACCTTGGTCGTACAAAACGGGATCACATAGATAATTTAAGATTTTATTCAAACTCGATATGCCAGGCACATTCAACGCGAGCGATTTTTAACAAATTCAGCAAAATTAATCCGACATCTTGTACCAAAATTTCAATCAAGTGTCACTGTCAACTTCAAGTGACAGCTAAATGTCAATTTGACGTGACATTAGAGATGCGTTCAGAAACGTCGATCTTTTCCGAACACTACTATAATATTTATACACTGTTAATTATTAGCTATAACTTGTAACGAAGACTTAGAATGTGTTAGGCTGCTGCCATTTATGTCTAAATCTCTATGTAATATAAGTAAATTGTTGTATGAACGGCACATTCGTATTAAAGGACTACACTTTGAAACATTATTATTGGTAGAAGGTATTGCAAACAATTGCGGAATACGTACAGATCTAGTGGGAACTTTAAAGTTAACCTGGCTCAATAATTCAGCATCAAAATTTCCATTTACTATTTTATGCAAGGTGCATAAGTCTACATACCATCTCCTTTTTTCCAAACTAAGTAATGAATATTTTTTAAGTCGATCCGTATAATGTGGTAGTTGACGTCTTAAACCGAACTTAGCACTAGTATATCTTAGGAAACGCCGCTGAATTGACTCGATTCTATCAGTGTGTATTTGATAAATTGGTGACCAGACGCAGGAGCAGCATTCCAAAATACTTCTAACAAGGGACGTATATAAAATTATTAATGATTTATCATTTCTAAATGGTCTGGCCTGTCGGAAAATGAACCCGAGCATTTTATTAGCCTTACTGCATATGTAGTCATAGTGATGTCTAAAAGATAGGGCAGAGTCAAATATAACACCCAGGTCGCGTATGACACTCACTCGCTCCAAAGCCACTCCATGTATCGTGTAATGATACACTATGGGTCGTTTATTCTTGGTGAAACTTATTACCTGACATTTTTTAATATTTAAAAGCATACAATTATCTACGCACCACTTAAGTATGATTTCGATGTCATTCTGCAAGGCTGCACAATCTGTTAAATTATTTATGTGTCTATAAACCTTCAAGTCATCCGCGTAGGCTAAACATTCCCCAGGTATGGAATCCAGTAAATCATTTATAAAGATCAAAAACAGCAGAGGTCCCAGATTTGATCCCTGAGGAACTCCAGTTGTAGGTGTAAATGGGTTTGATTCGTAGCCCTTTAGTTTTACAATTTGTGAGCGGTTCAGAAGATACGTAGGAAATTCATAAATATTCTAATTTTTTTTTGTATTTTAAATCGACCACAACGCAGCTCGACATCTTGTTGAACCTATTAAGCGACACAACTATAAAACTACAATCGTAGCTCAGCGTTGCAGTATTTGCAACTGCCACAAAAACTGTCCTAGCTTATGTGATTAGGACTCTTAATATTCGGCTAATATGTATGTCGTAATTCGTCTAAAAATGGGTATTAATCTTAAAATTACCAAAAAACATCATTCTACAAGCAAACAATAAGTTTGTTGAATTTAGTCAGTCTTCCTTATCCTGTGTGTTTCTGTTGTCTCAGAAAGACAGCGTCATCCCGACCAGCAGTAGTCTGGTACCACAGCGAGTCTCCCGCCAACCCCGACATCCATACGAGTGTCCGTGCAGCCCTACGCGACTCACACGCGGCTTTGGAAGACCCGCAACGCGCGTTACACTTCATGCGTGTCTACAAGTCACCCGCTGAGATTGACCTCATGAAGGAAACCTGCTATATCGGCTCGCAATCTATCAACATGGCGATGGCGTGTACTAAACCTGGTGAGTTACTATAGCACTGATGACATCCACACCAACATTTGAGCGGCCCTACGCGACTCGCACGCGGCTTTGGAAGACCCGCAACGCGCGTTACACTTCATGCGTGTCTACAAGTCACCCGCTGAGATAGACCTCATGAAGGAAACCTGCTTTATCGGCTCGCAATCTTTCAACATGGCGATGGCGTGTACTAAACCTGGTAAGTGACGTTGCTGGACTGCCTGTAGATTCCTAAAGACGGCCCTACGCGACTCACACGCGTCTTTGGAACTATGGTTGCACTTTGAGTCTACTGAAGTAGATCTTATGAAGAAAACCCTGCTACATTGCCTCCCAGTCGATCAACATGACTATGACTTGTACCAAACCTGGTGAGTATTTTGGGGCTAACCTCAGATTTCCTAAAGACATCAAAGGGCACTACGCGACTCGCAAGCGGTGTTGGAAGACCCGCAACGCGCGTTACACTTCATGCGTGTCTACAAGTCACCCGCTGAGATAGACCTCATGAAGGAAACCTGCTATATCGGCTCGCAATCTATCAACATGGCGATAGCGTGTACTAAACCTGGTGAGTTACTATAAATCTCCTGATTCAAGATTCAAGATTCAAATTTGTTTATTCAATTTAGATTGTTATTTACAATACTTGTGAATGTCATAGAAGCTACGCCATCGGTTCGCAAACCCTACAGCGGGAGGCCTTGGAGAAGAACCGGCAAGAAACTCCAAGGGTTGTTTTTTTCTCCCTGTTTTATTTCATACAGAGTCGTCAAATTGAAAAATGACCTTAACATGGTATGACTAAGGTCAGTTTCCATCACAATTACACAATGGGTTATGATAAATACAGTTAAGTATAGGCGAACTAATGATCATAGCGGTGAACAATTTTCAATTAAGTACTTAGGAACTCTACTTAAAGCTTTAATATTAGTTAAAAACAAAAGACAATTCTACTATATACTGCAAGTTGCGCCATACATGTTTCAAATGTAATTCTTAATCAAATGAATAAAAACAAAAGAAAACACATTTTAAGGCAAGCAGATAAGAGCAGACCCATTCCCACTGGCAGCACCCGTTCACGAGCATGACGCATGAACCAGCCATCGCTTCGCTCAACCATATTTTAGGGAACCTAACGACCCGCCTCACACGATGACATCCACACCAGCATTCGAGCGGCCCTACGCGACTTGCACGCGGCTATGGAAGACCCGCAACGCGCGATACACTTTATGCGTGTCTACAAGTCGCCTCCTACGATTGATCTTATGACGGAAACCGGCTATATCGGCTCTCAGTCAACTGTCTGAAAATATCTTTGTAAGCGTGCGCGCAGCCCAACGCGACTCGCACGCGTCTTTGGAGGACCCACAACGCGCGTTACACTTTATGCATGTCTACAAGTCACCCGCTGAAATAGACCTCATGAAGGAAACCTGCAACATTGGCTCGCAGTCGATCAACATGGCGATGGCGTGTACCAAACCTGGTGAGTTACTATAGATCTCCTGATGACATCCATACTAGCATTTGAGCGGCCCTACGTGACTCAAACGCGGCATCGAAAGACCCAAAGCGCGCGCTACACTTCATGCGAACTTACATGTCAGTTGCTACGATAGATCTTATGAAGGACACCTGCTATAGGGATTGTATCCCAGTCGATCAACATTGTAATGGTACAAGTGGGTGATTTCACACTTTAAGAATTAAGTTCTTAGGCCTGGAAAGTTGTGCATTGCCGGCAAGCAGGCGCGGAACATTTAGCGTTCCCTCCAGTGATGGCGGGCGTGATTGTTCCTCTTCCCTAGGCTTGACATGACATTTGATTTTCGTTCTTATTCCGTAGGTGTTACGGAGCACCAAGTGAACGCGGTACTAGAATACACTTGCCGGCAAGCAGGCGCGGAACATTTGACGTTCCCTCGAATGTTCCTCTTCACTAGGCTTGATATGATATTTGATTCGCGTTCTTATTCCGTAGGTGTTACGGAGCACCAAGTGAACGCGGTACTAGAATACACTTGTCGGCAAGCAGGCGCGGAACATTTGGCGTTACCTCCAGTGGTAAAGGGCGTGAATGTTCGTCTTCCCTAAGCTTGATATGACATTAGATTTTCGTTCTTATTTCGTAGGTGTTACGGAGCACCAAGTGAACGCGGTAGTAGAATACACTTGCCGGCAAGCAGGCGCGGAACATTTAGCGTTCCCTCATAACTTTTATGACATCAAACACTTCTTTGCTTAAAATCCATATTGTAATCCTGATAGTATTATTTAGACATTTTACTATAAATTGACATTGCTTGTATGATTTCATTAAAAATTGTAGAGTGACATTCATAAAGTACTGTATTAAAATCTATATAAATACAGAATTTGCATGCTATTCCACTGGCAAAACATGTGAATCACAACAAAAATCCTGTAACATCTTTATACCATGTTTAAAGCAAATAAAGAAATTCTTATTCTTATCCAGTGCTAACGGGCGTGAATGTTCCTCTTCCCTAGGCTTGACATGACATTTGATTTTGGTTCTTATTCCGTAGGTGTTACGGAGCACCAAGTGAACGCGGTACTAGAATACACTTGCCGGCAAGCAGGCGCGGAACATATAGATCTTAAACCTTCTAATACCGCACTGCTTCCACCCAACCAATGTATTAGCAGTCAAATATTGACTTAATATCGTGCACTGTAGATGCACTTTAGCTTGCAGCAAGCGGTAAAAGTGGGCTAAGACCTTTTGGCGTTCCCTCCAGTGGTGGCGGGCGTCATTGTTCCTCTTCCCTAGGCTTGACATGACATTTGATTTGCGTTCTTATTCCGTAGGTGTTACGGAGCACCAAGTGAACGCGGTACTAGAATACACTTGTCGGCAAGCAGGCGCGGAACATTTGGCGTTCCCTCCGGTTGTAGCGGGTGGACCGCGTGCCACACACATACACTACATCGCGAACAACCAGGCGCTTGCAGCTGATGAGATGCTGCTCGTAGACTCAGGTATGCGAGTGTTTTGTTGAGAAATATTTCGAATCGTGCGAGAGTTTGCAAGTATCTAATTTAACACCACGTCCATATTTTTAACCGACTTCTAAATCAAAAAGGAGGAGGTTCTCTATTCGTCTGTATGTATGTTTTTTTTTTTTTTTTTTTGTGTATGTCCACCGATTACTCGAAGACGGCTGAACCGATTGAAATGATTCAAACGTTATTACATCAGGTTGGTTTCCAAGTTGGTCCCATTTTTTGAAATTTTGAAATCGGTTCAGTAGTTTTCAGGAAATCTTGAAAATACTGTCGTTTTCGTTACCACTTTATGTGAATTTAATACGTATCTTTAGGCATAAACCCTTTGTTTATAAACCGATTTAGATGATTCTTGTTTTGTTAAAAAGGGGATACCTCAAGGTATTTTAACCGACTTCGAAAAAGGAGGTTTTGAGTTTGATCACATACCTATTTACCAGAAAACACGTAAATTGCCTGCACGATGCACTAAAAAGAGTGAAATAAAAATTATTTTTATAAAAAAATAAAACCGCCTTCTAAAAAACCACATCAAAAAAGTAAGAAATAATTCCTCACCAAATAAATAACGTAAGTACTTTGAAGTCGGGCGGGTTTTAACAATAACAACAAAACATTGTACCTGTTTCACGCCCGACTTCAAAGTACTTACGTTATTTATTTGGTGAGGAATTATTTCTTACTTTTTTGATGTGGTTTTTTAGAAGGCGGTTTTATTTTCATCAATGGTTACCGTAGAAATTAAGGTCACAACAATGTTTTCCCTTTTTTGAGAGCATGGGGCTTAGAGGCATTTAAAGCGAGTAATCCACCAATCGGAATCAGGAGCCGTTCTCTGAAACGCAAATCCGAAGCTTTGGTTAGCCCCGCCCCTTTCACTCGATTCTGTCATCATGACTGGAGAGTGAGAGGGAAGGGTATAACGAAGTTTCGGGTTTTGCGTTTCAAAGTAGGCCCTCAGTAGCGTACTTTAAGTGAACTTAATATTTTTATTATAAAGTAATAATGACAAACATAAGGGCTCTAACTCATTGTGACGCCATTGCAGCTACGCCAGCAGAATTTACTTGACTTTTAAGACTGCGTCAAGATACGAAAACTTAGTAAAATTAGAAGCTTTGGGCTTGACCTTGTATAACGCCTAATATTGTAAGTAGATATCTCGCAGCCAAATAGTTATATCCGCCATTTAATTAAACACCTAGGCCGATAATTTAACTGGGGATAAAGTTCACTACCACAGCACTACACAATTTAAACCTAATTTTCTGCGTTACACGAATATAAACCCAATTTTTCAAATTGTTGCCGCCATACTTAACTATCCGCCTGCGACAGATACACTATGAAAATTTAAATAAACTCATTCGCAGGTAGTCAAAGGTGGCTCTACAACTCTGACATCTCGCGGACGTGGCCGGTGTCCGGCAAGTTCTCCAAGCACCACAGGATACTCTACGAGCTGGTGTTATCAGTACAGGTATTATGTAAATTTGTTAACTAATTGCTACAGTTTAAATATTACTTACTTACTTTGTCCTACAGAATACGAGAACAGTATAAGAAGTAATAATTGAGCCATAAAACCCTTTGCTCAAAACAGCAAACGCTTCATACATTTAACATACTATTTTGAATTTCTTTTCGTTGTTATGGCAACTACAGTGCGACAACGTTTTCTGTTCCGGTGGCCCACAGCCTTCTCTATCGTCTTCTACAAGCCATGCTATGAAGCATAACGGCAACATCGCTGTTAACCGGTTTACTCCTCTGAGTACGAATCCTATGGATATAATAATAATAATAATAATCATTTATTTTCCAAAAAGCCTAAAACTATAGTTACATTAATTATTGTTTATACTAATGTAGCAGCTATATGGCTAGAGTAAAGATCATTAAAAATAGTGGTTCCCCTGACCTTCATAATAGGAATAACCTGTACTATGAAGGGCAGTAGTTCGGCTCTAACTACATTTCTATAATACACATACATAACAGCAAAACATTATATATTATCATGGGATATGGCATACCTACAGAAAAGTGAGGCATACCTACACATACCGAGGAACAAAATGGCGACCGGCCTCAATCATGCATTACTATGACGTCACGTTTTAATGTTGCTAAAAATAGGTCGAATAAATAAATTGCTGTCTCATTTTACATGGAGTATTGGAGGTAAGATAGAACAAGATGGCTACAGGTTTATGAGTACAATGTCGATTTAGCTTATATTTGTATAAAGGATAGTTCATATAGAACAAATAGCTTTCCGCCCGCGGCTTCGCCCGCGTGGACTACATGACAATATCCCGAGGGAATGTGATATTTTTCCGGGATAAAAAGTAGCCTAAGTTACTCCTTTTTACATCAGCTACCTGCCAATGAAAGTTCCGTCAAAATCGGTCCAGCCGTTTCAGAGATTAGCCGGAACAAACAGACAGACAGACAAAAATTGTAAAACATGTCATTTTGGTATATGTACCGTATATATAATCATATGCACGTAGTAAAAAGCGGTTATTTTAATGTTATACAAACAGACACTCCAATATTATTTATTTGTACATCTATAGAAGATATGCCATTTCCATAGGATTCAGTACTCGAGGTTTACTGTCAAAACGGTGTCAAATCGGTTCACTTAAAACGAGAAATGCGACGTAGAAGACGATAGAGACGGCTGTGGGTGGCCAAAACTGGAACTAACGAGTTTTGTTTTTAATGTAATTTTGCTGTCAACCATGGCGCCGCTGTCACCGGAACAGAAAAGTTTGTCGATCTGTACCTTGTGTTCGATCCCAAGCTTTATTTAGTAAAAATGCGTGGCATACTTCTTCTAACACAAGGAAGAGCTAAGTTTAGTTAGAATCTAACTAAACTAAGCTCTTCCTTGTGTTTTGGGTTTCGCCTTGTGTCATATTCGCTGTAATGTTTTTAAGTTGACGTTCAAACTCGTTTGATGGACTGAATGATAGGGATTCTCAATAAATTGAAATTGACGACCGATTTGGCGCAGGGGTAAGATACCTGCCTTCTGCGCCGGAGGTCTTGGGTTCGTTTCCCGAACAAGACAAATATTTGTGTTCATGAACATGTCTATTTGTCTTGGTCTGGGTGTTATGTATGTATATTAAGTAAGTATTTAAAAAAAAAAGTATGTAAGTATATATTTATCCGTTATCTAGTTTCCATAATACAGTTTCTTAATGATAACTACTTATGATCTAGATAATTGGTGTGATTGTAAGAAACTATTTATTTATTTATTTATTTTATATTTGTCCGAAAGAAACGCCTAATCGAGCTGTTAGGAGAACACCGGCCAGCGCTAGACCAGCTGTTCGACAGCATGTGCAGACTTCTCGGTCGACAGCTACAGCAGGAGGGGATACTTCCGAAGAACATCGACGGAAATGAACTTATTGGGGTAAGTTGAAGAATAGAACCATGTGTCTTCCCGTGGGTATCGTAAGACACAACCATAAGAAAACAGGCAGCAGCATCTCCCATATCGCAGCAGGAGGGTATACTTCCGAAGAACATCGACGGCAATGAACTTATTGGGGTAAGTTGAAGAATAAAACCACGTGTCTTCCCGTGGATATCGTACAGGCCCGGATCCAGAATTTGGTTGAGGGGGGGGGGGGGGGGGGGCAAATTTGGTTTGGGGGGGGGGGCACTCTTAGCTTATTTCACGTGTATAATAGCTAGGGGCTGAAATCTCCTTTTAAGCTCAACCAGGAGACTCCACTCTTCCAATAAAAGTGCAAAGTTTTATGTTCGTACAAAAGATGTCATATTTATCTTACTAGAGCGTTTGATAAAGCTAACCACCAAAAACTGTTAGAATATTGAAATCAAACTCTGCTTAGACTATTCCAGTGTACTGTTTTTTTTTTTTTTTTTTTTTTTACTTTTAATGGGTTTGCTCTTGATCCCAATCAAGCCCATGGGCTAGAACAGGATCTACGATGGAACGAGCTCACCCAGAAGGTGCCTATTCACTCTTGCTTTGAATGTGGTCGGGTTATAAGTACTCGGGAATACAGACGCAGGGAGGGAGTTCCATTCCTTTGCTGTGCGCAATATAAAAGATGCTGAGTAGCGCTTGGTGCGACATTTGGGAATATCAACCAAGAAAGGGTGGTAGCCCGCTGTGCGTCTGGATGTCCGATGGAAGAAGGGGGATGGCGGTATGAGCTCATGCAGCTCCTGAGCACACTCTCCGAAGTATAATCTGTAAAAGACCGACAGACAAGCGACTTTGCGGCGGTGAGCTAGGGTGTGAAACTTGCTCTTCACCAGTTTTGGGTCGCCAATTAGCCTCTCAGCTCTGCGTTGGATCGTGTCCAATGCAGCTAGTTGATACTTCGCTGAGCCGTCCCAAAGGTGACTGCAATATTCCATGCAAGACCGGACTTGAGCTTTATAAAGAGTTGAAAGCTGTCCCGGCGTGAAATATCGCTTGACCTTATTTAGGACGCCTAGCTTTTTGGCTGCAATTTGAGCCTTGGACTCGATGCTGGTGCCGAAGTTGAGGTCTGAAGACAACTCCATACCAAGAAGCTCGAGACTGTCGGTAACAGGCACAGATGCACCCCGGAAAGTAGGAGTCAGGTCAAAGAGACTCCTTTTTGCGGTGATAAGACACGCTTGTGTTTTGGTGGCGTTAAAATTGACCAGGTTCCTGTCACCCCACTGGGATACGTGGCTTAACGACTGGTTCGTTCGCTCAACCATGGCCTCTCTCATCAATATCACGTCATCACCGCTGGCTTTTGCATCCGACAGGTATCTCTCTACGACAGTACTGTCATCTGCATACCCAACAATTCCCGGTATCAACAGGTCATTGATGTGCAACAGGAAAAGCGTCGCAGAGAGAACAGACCCCTGAGGAACTCCGGCATCAATAGCCACTGAGTCAGAGGAGCAGCCATCAATGACTACTCTGATCGACCGTTCCTTCAGAAAATCGGCTATCCAACTACAAAAGTCAGCGGGGATACCATACGCAGGAAGCTTGCGCAGCAGACTTGCGTGCCAGACCCTGTCAAAAGCCTTTGAGATGTCAAGTGACACGGCAAGTGCTTCGCCGTGCATCTCAAGGGCTTCGCCCCAGTAGTGCGTCACATAGATTAGAAGATCCCCAGTTGATCGTCCTCGGCGAAAACCATATTGACGGTCACTGAGGAGGTCATTGAGTTCTAAGTATGAGAGCAACTTACTGTTCAGAACTCTTTCCATAATTTTACAAATTATGGAAGTGATGGCGATTGGTCGGTAGTTGGAAGGGTCCGCACGACTTCCCTTCTTGGGTACTGGCTGAACATTGGCAAACTTCCAGCACTTCGGTACGGTTTTCGATTTCAGAGAGAGGCGATACAAGTGTGTTAGCACAGGAGACAACTCAGGCGCACAATATCTCAGCACTCTCGCTGGTATGCCATCAGGGCCACTGGCCTTATTCACGTCCAGACTAAGGAGAGCTCTACGGACCTCTTTATTGTGTATTGTGATCTCCGGCATCGAAGAGTCACAACGAGGTATTTCTGGTGGTTGTTGAGAGCCGGTGTCCAGACGCGAATTGCTTGCAAACAGAGTGGCAAATAAGTTTGCTTTCTCAGCTGCAGAGTGAGCAAGTGACCCGTCAGGTTTCAGCATTGGAGGTAGAGTAGGACGGCAGAAATTCGCCTCGACTGCCTTGGAGAGGGACCAAAACTGTTTACTACCGCTAGGGTAAGACGAAAGTTTCGTCCCTATTTGGCTGATGTGGTCGAATCTCGCCTTACGTATGACCCTCTTGCACGACTTGGCAGCCAAATTATAGGCTCTCTTCTTCGCCCGGATTCTCCGTGCGCGGATCCTGCGATCGCGGGTTTGCACCCAAGCTTGGTAAGCAGACTGTTTTCGGGCCTCAGCACGAGCACAGTCCGCATTATACCAAGGGCGGGACTTGTAACCGAGCGGGATGTCGGAGAATGGAATAAAATACTCCATTCCCTGCCGAATTACATCCGCGATCGCATCAGCAGCGCACGAAGGATCACTCGAAGAGAAGCATGTTTGCCGCCAGGGATAAGAAGCAAAGAAAATACGCATCTCGTCCCAATCTGCTGATTCGTATCGCCATACTCGCCTCGTGCCCCTAGGGCTGTCATCCGGAGGAGAGCAGATCAATACGGATTTCACCACACAATGATCGGACGTTCCCAGACTGTATTATACTACTGTAATTAAATCCTGTCTGAAAACTTTCCGCAAACAATTTTCATCATTTTAATCTTTTTACTATGTTTACATTCAAATAACGGTATACCCCAAGGTTCACACTTGGGGTCGACCCACACGTACCACAACCATACCACATCGCAGCGACAAAATGTGGTCACGTGTGAATATGTCGCTGCAGATTTTTGCAGTTGTGTTGCCGTTGTGCGATAAAATGTCGATGTGGTTGCGTTTTCGCTAGTAGTTGCGATGTGGGTACGCCTTCTGTAAAGTAATGCAGACACAGCTCGACTCCGGCTCTCATAGAGGAAACACGCCTACTGAACGAACTCATAGAATTCGAACAGAAAACATTGTTGTTGCTATACTTGTTATGGGATTAGTCGTTAAAATGCGCACTGTCGTGGCGTCGACACAATGTTGTGTTTGAGATGTGGCCGGCCGCTAGTTCGCAGCGTCGCTTTTGGTTGCGTTGTGGTCGGTTCGGTATCACACACGCGGGCGATAATGACGGCAAAATGTGGTACACTCGACAGCACATCAGGGGGCCAAGCCTGCTAACGTTAAGTCATAATCGTGTCTCAATCGTGTTTTAATTGTAGTTTAATTGTAATGCTTTTCTACACACTAGTTACAAGAATTATGACAGTATGATGTGATGTGAATGTAGTGTGTGGTGTGACCATCAGTGGTATTGTGAAAAAAGTACACATTTCTTGTAACTAGTGTGTAAAAAAGTACTACAATTGAACTACAATTAAAACACGATTGAGACACGATTATGACTTAACGTTAGCAGGCTTGGCCCCCTGGTTAAACAGTTGAACTACGGTAACAGCTTTTATTACGTAGGGCATAAAGGCGGTCTCAACGTCAACATGTATAGTCTGATGTGCCGCCGTACCTACATGTAAATTGTACATTCATTTCCAATACAAAATGCACTCTGCCCACGTGTTGTGGTTGTGAAACGTGTGGGAAGACGCTCTCTTCTTATTTTTTTTTTAAAAGGTCTTCTTTTCTCTAAATAAGGTTTTTTTACGAACGATTACAGAAAGCCTACCGCCTATGTCCGCACCACGTGTCGCACTACCTGGGGTTAGATGTTCACGACGCGCCGCTGGTGCGTCGCAACGCGCCCGTCGCGCCGCACATGGTCGTCACCGTCGAGCCAGGTATGTATGTACACTGTGATTGATATACGGCCAGGATTAATAATCTGTCCACAGATAGGGATAGGCAAGTTCCACACTAGTTGCTGAACACCCAGGCAACTGTCGTTAGTTCTATGTTTATAATCTGGATCATGCCTATAATTATCCCTATCTGTGGATTGGTTATTAATTCTGCCGGCCTAGCATGAGCGGCTTATAACGCGCGATATGATATGGTACGGCAAGTTGTCTTGCTTACCCCACTAAGGTGTAAGCAAGACGGCATGCCGTACCATATCATATCGCGCGTTATAAGCCGCTCATGCTAGACCGGCTGGCCGTTAGTTGGCCGCTCCCGTGCAGTACAGGGGCCCGATTCTCAGGCATTCGAATTTTTTTCAGTGTGGTAATTCATATGTTATTATTAATAAAAGTTAGAACGTTTCAAACAAACTAGGCTGTCCCACATGCCAACAAATTAATTTTGACAGCTTAGTTCCTATACGAACATCTATTGGTTTGTACCACTCGTAGCGTTCGACTGGTTTTCGATAGAACTTTTTCGATTGTGAAATTCTGACAATACAAAAATTGTGTTATATTTGAATTTCGAGCTTATAAATGTGAACTTTTCTCGATTGCCTGAGAATCGGCCCCCAGTACCCCGCAATCTCACCTCCGCTCGCATGACTCTAAATAGGCTATTTGACTGATAGTGTAGTCAATGAAGCTAGTTGACCCCCTCAGTAATTCCTCAGTCAGAAAAAACTTTACATCATGATAAAGTATCAATAAATTAAAAGTATGGTATAAATTTCCAAAAAATAATAATAGAAGATTAGGTATTTTTTAATGAAAGTCTTATTTCATTGATATCTTTTTTAGGAAAAATGCTCCGTCTTAACTTTCTTAACCGGACATATTCATGTAACGTATAAAAACAATAATATGAAATATCCAAAAAATATCCCAGCAGAAACACCAAATTTTAATAAAACAAAATGGGGTGACTTGGACTGAAAATGTCTCTGTCGAACTTTACATTTACATTATAAATGACAGGATCCGTTCCAAGTTTGAAATACCTTAGTATTATTGACACTGTCAAAATAATCTACTTATAATTATACTCTCAAGTGGGAGTATACGCTCGGCCATGTCTGTCACTCCAACTATGTCAGTATCTAGAACTAGGTGTTATTGTTGATCGAAGTTGTTGGCTCTAAAAGCGAAATTTTTGCAATCTTCCTTTTCAATCCCCCAGGCATCTACATCCGGCCGGACGACAAGTCGGTACCCGTTGAGTTCCGCGGCGTGGGCATCCGCGTGGAAGACGACGTGTTGATCACAGACGGCGACCCGTTAGTGCTCACCGACGCTTGTGTTAAGGAACCAGACGACGTTGAGGCGGTCGTCGGGAAACATGCCCTTTGATTTCAGTAGTCTGGTAGACAATAAGGCTCGTACTATATGCGTCAGAAAACGGTCCGGTTCGGAAAAATAACAACAACTAACAAGCTCGTATTCAATCCGTATCCGTAGGTGTCGGATGGCTCCGGATCTTATGTAGTCTTCGTAAGAAAAATTCAAACGATCCCTTGAACGACGGATTGTATTCGAGCTTGTTTGTTGTTGTTATTTTTCCGAACCGGACCGATTCCTGACGCTATAGTCCGAGCCTAAAGCCGTTTGTGCATGGACGATCCGGTCCGATTTTTTCCCGGACGACGGAAGCTAGAGACGTATTTTCGTAACACACTAAATGAAAATGCCGGACGACACGTCGGTACCCGCAGAGTTCCGCGGCGTGGGCATCCGCGTTGAAGACGTCGTGTTGATCACGGACGGCGACCCGGTAGTGCTTACCGACGCTTGTGTTAAGGAACCCGACGACGTTGAGGCGGTCGTCGGGAAACATGCTCTTTGATTTCAGTAGTTTGGTAGACAATAAGGATTCACGATTGGACCAAATCTATAGTGCGACAACATTTTCTGTTCCGGTGGCCAAAAATTCGAACTAACGTGTTTTTTTATTGTCCTTTTGCTGTCAAATTGTTGTCCAGTCACGTCAAAATTATCTGAGCATTCAAACCTACCAAAAGTATGTGAAGATTTGGCAAAAATTACTCTTAGCATAATACTTTAAGCCGGACGACAAGTCGGTACCCGCAGAGTTCCGCGGCGTGGGCATCCGCGTGAAAGACGACGTGTTGATTGTGTTAAGGAACCCGACGACGTTGAGGCGGTCGTCGGGAAACATGCTCTTTGATTTCAGTAGTCCGGTAGACAATAAGGATTCACGATTGGACCAAATCTATAGTGCGACAACGATTTCTGTTCCGGTGGCCAAAATCTGGAAAAAGAGTCTGTCAAGCGAGTCGTATCCTTAGCGAATGGTGTCAAATTTAAAAATCCGGTAGATGGTAACCCTGAATATACTCTGAAAAACTATTTTGATGCATGATGTTTATTTTATTAGGTTATTAGAAAATAACGAGATAAATAGATGTAATAAATTACATTATGTAATAAAGAATCAGACTAATTTAACATGGCATTGTCACATAATTACAATTTTAAAACTCGGTTTTACTCGACATGTTTGCTCGATCGATGCTCTTATCCTCGATTTTCTTCAGCTCCTGGATCAATTATATATTCATCATCCGATGCAGCTAAGTAAAGATAATATTCATTAATATCAAATGGAACCTGGTTCTGAAAAAAATTATTTGAATTTGATAAATAAGATATTTTATGGAGATTACTTTAGTAAATAAAAGATGAAATAAATTATCACTGTAATCGGCGGCACAAAATGGGAAGAGAATACAATCGTCAAGTCAATGTTGCCAGACGTAGTAGACCGATGCATTCACACATTACATATTAATTGGTTGCGTTCACTAACCTAACAGAATTAGTAACGCTTTCTTACAAACTTCCTAACAGTGACAGCCGTGACAGAGGAGCCACTTGTAATGCAATATTTGCTGTCAAAATGCACTGTTGTATGAAAAATGTTTTAGTTCCAAAGACTACCACCGGAACAAAAATGCTTGTCGCACATTAAATCTGCTTTTGATACATTAGCGCAAAGATTTTCTGATGCCAGTTTCGTTCAATAGTAACCCGCCTGGCAGCACGGGACCGCGCTTTACTATGCTGCTATCCTTTTCTGACAAACAGAACCATCATTTGCTAGAGCGAGAAAGAGAGCAGGTAAGCGACCGCCTGGTCGATACCGCCGGAATAGTGACGTCATTATTTTGTTCGCACGTGAATATTGTTGACGAAATCAATCAAAGTGCTCAGTGCGAGTGTTACTTAGGTACGCGATCATTGAAGCGCAGTTTTGTATGCGATTGGCCCGCTATCTAGTGGAATGCGTTGTGTATTCTTAGTTTCGCGGCGTGTGCATCCGCGTGGAGGACGTTGTGTTGGAATGGAGGAAAGAACCCGACGATATTGAGGCGGTCATTGGAAACAAGCTCTTTGATTTGGTCGGGATGTAGATGAGGATTGGAATAGTGACGTCATTACGTGAAAATTATTGACGTAGCCAATCGGATTGCGTAGTGCGGGTTTTTACTTACTCGATCGCGTTAACTTAAGTGCAATGTAGCGCCACATTGCACAATTTCGATTTTGAATCTAAATCGCTAGTGATAAAGTCTAAAATCAATTTGGTATGGTCCATTCGCTTAGATAGTGTCGCTCTGCCACAATGCCGTGCGGGTGTACCGACACTATCTAACCGAACGGACTATATAGGTACTTACATGCCAATTATTATTTTGATAAACTATTTTTTATGACCCTGCTTCATCAAGGTGTTACAAGAAAAAGCACCCAAAGTTTGGAACTGTAAAAACCCGCACTAAGGCACTCAACAAGCCACTAAGTATTTGAAAATATTGAAAATTAAGTAGAAATAAAGTATTAGAAAAAGTCGACATGTCTCACAACCTAGCTCCGCTCAGCAGCTCACAAAGTATTTGTTCAATTGTTGGATAACTTAAGTGCTAGTTCAGACAACGGCGGGAACCGCGCGGTTAAACACGCGATTTGTTTTACACTGTTCGCTCAGGATCAGCGGGGTCAGTAACTTGTGAAATATTGACAGCAGTAACCAAATTGCCGCCATTGTCTGAACTAGCACTAACTGCTCAAGTTTTTAATACGCACAAATCTTCAATAACATTTTTAGTTGTCGTTATCTCGAGTAGACGAGTATATTTTTAAAGACTGCTGTTCAAACTTAATATTATTTTCCTTTTTTATATGAAAATTTTAGTGATTAATAAACTTTCAAAAACAGAAACAAAATTGTGCCTGTGAATCCACTTTTTTTCAATTTGTCACACAAATGTGACATGATTGAAAGTATAATTCCTTATTTATGGATGTCCCAAGATTCAAGAAACCTCAATGAAACTAATATAAATATGTAAATGTATGTAATTTGTTTTATGATATTTTTGTGCCCACTATTTGTGATAATTATAATTGTTTAGTATGTCTGTGTACCCCGTTGTATAGACCGGTGATAGTTCCAGTTTTTGTATATAGATGATTAGTGTTGTTTATGTAAATGCATAATTATTGTAAATACCTAATAAAAATCGCTGTTTCAAATATGTATTTCCTTCCATAAACTCTTAAAATAATATCCCCTCTTTAAACAACTTGGTAGTAATGGTGGTTTCATCAAATGAACGAAAATAATACAACAATTCGTTTAAGTAATCAATATAGTTCTCGATGAAATTGTAAACTTACATTGTACTAAAAGGTACAACACTATTTAAAAAAAATAGATTCATTTGCGCTCTATACATTAAAATGAGATACGGAATGATGCAAGAGAACACAGTCAGATCCTTAGCTATCAATATTTTACTATCTAACAGTATCTTCGATCACCTGTACAGTGGGATTCAATCTTTATGGCGGACGTGAAGTTAGCCGTTTTGCCACAAAATAAACGAAGTCAATCTCATGTATGTACTTCACTTTTCATAAAAACGCCTGTATATCGCTATAAACACTCGCGCTCATACAATATTCGACTGAGACAGGTGTCTATGTGTGCGTTGCTCGAGCACACTTTATGTAGATTGTCTTCTGTACCTGTTTATTTTGTGGTTTGCTCAGTAGAGTAGGTACCCCTCCCCCGCATACACCTAAATTGTGTACTGCGCATCGCCTCGTGCGATGATCTGAGACGCCAAAAAGCTTGAATCGAGTTGTACTACAAATCATATTTGTACGAGTATTTACTAAAATTTACCTCTGCAGTAAACTTAGTACCTACAGATTTTAGCAAACTTCTAGTCCCCTCTAAACACAGTACATATCGTGTGGCAGTTTAAAATATAGGTGGTAATTTACTACATCTGCTCAAAACAACTTCAGCCAGGACCAGAAGTTTGACGCAATCAAAAATAAAATGTAAATCATAGACTTAATAATAAACTAAAAATGCTGATGGACATTCTCAGATCTACTTATTCGAAGTAAATAACTAATAAGTTTTACAATTGAAGCAGCTATTTTACAAATTCTGATTTCTTTACCGTTCATAATGTAAAACTCAATATCTTAAATACTAAATAAACAACGATTTAGCCTAATTTCATTATGTCCTGATAACCGCAATCAAAAAACTAAAATGCCTCTCCCTATATTTCGTATTGAGCATATCAGAACATAATGAAAACAGCCATACAAAAGATTCATTAGCCGAAACCAGCACGACTAACTTTTCTCGTAAAAATGTCTTAAAATATATTTTCATAGGAATACAGAAAAGGCACTTGGTGTAAATATAATTAAATTAATTTAGGAAATACCCCTGTTTTCTCGTGTTCTGTGTGAAATAGTTATCCCTCGTGGTCCCATTAATGGGACAAAATCATGGGACCACGAGAAAAGAGGGGGAAATACGAGTTTCCAACTACTCACGTACAAAGATATTTATATTCTATGTCAATAAAACAAATCTACTTATAAATATATATTTGCCATCATCACATAAAGTGCCAAATATACATGTTCACCTTTAATAGATTTAAACACTCTGAAACATATTAGTCCAAATATAAAAGGTAAATGCATAAATTTCCCTGTACGTGAATACCTGAAACTGCCATACAATAAGCTTATATATCTAAAAAATTGAGGGAATGTACGAATGTCTTTAATAACAATAACCGTTTAAGGTGGTTCGATGAGCTCAGTAGCGCCACCAATGGAAATAAATCAATTACATTTTATTAAAGGCTTAGATTAAAAGTTTTGGTTATTTCGCGCAAATAAAAGAGTAAAATGCATTTTATAAATACACTTTTAAGAACTCATACTTACGCAATAAGTCGTGAATCTCAATAGTGCCAAAAGTGGCCACATTTAGCAATATCGAGATTCATAACTTAATGCTCATATTTGAGGCCATGAAAAAATACTTAAAAATTGCACTTGACTCTTCTATTTGCGCAAAATAACCGAAACTTTTATTCTAAGCCCTTGATAAACCGTAAATGATTTATTTCCATTGGTGGCGCTACTGAGCTCATCGAACCACCTTAAAACTTAATTCTATTCCAAAAAAATATATATTTAACATTTACAAGCAGAGATAATCTTGCAGTTAAAAGAAATAAATATACATTAAGGGGTATTTAAATATCTCGTTAATTCGCCTTTATATTCTAGGGTTTTACACTTTACAAGCTAACAGTTCACCTGCAGTACTCGTTAAAACAACAGGCTGTCTGCCGTTCTGTTTTTGTATGTAAAGCTGAGTACACACTTAGCTGATCATGATAAAACCGACATAAAAAAATGCATGTGAAACTTATATAAAAATAAAGACATAAAAAAGGGGAATAAATCAAAATTATCTTAATAAATAATAATTATTCTTTGCTAATGCAATCATTCATTTTATCAACCACACATAATCACACTTGGAATTTTATGAAAAATAATTGTCTACAATATCAGTGCTACTGCTGGCATCCGCTTATTTTGGCACGGTTTGCCTTAATAGTTGACAGGTAAGACTATTTTTTTTACCATTACAATATTTGAGATATAAGATTTTAAACTTTCGCGTTCCATTATGATTATAAACAAGAGTAACGGGACTTGTGTGCCGTAATGACATCACTAGCGATGATAAAAACAAAAAAAGTGACAATGTGAGGGTGGCCGAAGATCTCCAAGCCCGCCCGAACAGACGACGCCGCGCACCGCCAGTCTGCTTGTGACCACGGCTGTAGCAACACAGCCGAAACGTCAAGCTGTAAGTACATAATGTACTACATAATAAAATGTCGCGTTGAGTCCCGTTACTCTTGTTTATATTATTTGAGATTCAGAAAAGTATAGTCCATTCGCTTAGATAGTGTCGCTCTGCCACAATGCCGTGCGGGTGTACCGACACTATCTAACCGAACGGACTATATAGGAGCGTTTTACCTACCATTAAAACGCATATTGTGTCCGGAGCCTTATTCGAAGCCTAGGTAAACATATTTTGAGAAAGCCCTTTCCGTTTCCGTTCGATATCAATTTTCCTATTGGTCAATTTTACCCACGTGACGTCACTTCCGTAACGTCATCATAAGTCACGTGATACGAGTTCACCTTTTAGCAACGGCGGAGGATTTGTGTCATTGTAGTCTCAAAATCTGAAACACTTGACAACCATTAAGGATAAAATCTACACCAGGCAGGTCTTAAAGCTAGGCTTCGAATAAGGCTCCGGACACAATATGCGTTTTAATGGTAGGTAAAACGCTCCTATTGTGTCCTTTCGCCGTTATTCGAAGCCTAGGTAAACATATTTTGAGACCTTGTTTGTTATCGCCTGGTGAACGAGGACGCCAATGTGACATGTATCAGCAATTATGACATTAATCTTATACCTTTTGACAAATTCGACAGGTACAAGGGGTACAAGAATTAATTGTTTAACTTTATAACTCAACATCACAAATTAATACTGATATCAGAAACATTATGCTATTACTATCAAACATTCAAGTATGTCATACAATAGTACGTAAGTACCTATATAATGAAAATATGAGCACGGACTGAACATGATTGAAAAGAAAATAAAATGTATACTTATGCTCAATCTATCAAACCTTATTCATAAATATGTAAACTATGTTACATAAATCATTTACATATTCTTGAAATATTCAAAAACTGAAAAGAAACAAACATTACATTAACACAACTTGTGCTATCCCTTATATATTTTTGAAGCAAAAACATCTGAAAATCTTTTGGCTAAGTCTCTTCTGATATAACATCGATACAATATGATCTGAAAACACATAATAAAGCAAAATATAAGTACAATATAATAATTGTAAAAACTTTCGGCACAAGAAACCATAAGCACAAGACTCTTATCTTCCCTAACTGTAAAATCATGTTGCTTTAAATTATTATGTTACACCTGCTAGTGACACGCTAAACTCCCGAGCACTAGCATTGTTACGAAGCTGACGACTGTTTCTCAGTATATCCTTTACCGCTATAGGGAAATTATTATTCATAGGAAATATACTAAAATAAATAATTTGGGGAACTTTAATATACCACTGTGTAGCCCCAATCTAAGCAAAGCTTGTCCTATGGCCAAGATGCCCAAGTCGTAATTCTTATGGTTCTGTAGGGTGCGAAGCATTAAGTCCACCTATGTACTGTAATTAGTGCATGAAGAATTAAATAAATAAATAAACATGTATTTTGTAAATACATGGTTGTGTTACATACAAAACACTTCGATCAATTAAACATAATATTATACTTAAAATATCGAACCCACGACGTTATTTTTGGCAGTTATACTGTTGACTCACTCACTACCTACACCAAATTCAAGAGAAAAGACATTATTTAAAGCTCTGTGCTAGAGAAGAAGTCAACTATTGCTATGTTTGTGCAGTGCAAGATGCATTAAAGTTTGATTGCAAAAATTAACGTTAACACTATTCGAATAAATAGGATCGCAGATCGCAGGATGTTATATGTATAACATCCTAAACTACTTGTGCCGGCTTGTCTTACTGGTCTGGCAAAAAGAGCGATCATGTATAAAGGTCAAGTAAATTTCTGAAAATAATGTAAGCACACGCCTTATTTTAAAAGATCAAAACAAAAGAAGTTCGTATATTAACTTCTTTAAAGCATCTGCTATTTTGTAACAAATCTCATTTGCATACAAATCGGATTAATGTAACTCTAAAAGATAAATTGCAAAAGATTTGCAATATTTTGTCATAACTTTATCTACTACTTATATCTATCAATCAATCAAATATTGATTTATTCACATAGACATATAATAAGCATGTAGGTACTTATGAATCGTCAATATTTTCCTACCACCCATTCAAGACTTTTTAACTGTAACTATACATATAAATATAATAATGACAACGAAAATGACTGGTAATGGTCGATAATGACAGTTTCACTTCATATATTTTACCGACACGGTCCCAAGTTGCATTGCAGGACACAATTTTTTATATAGACTGCCATTCTAAAGACGCGTTTCTCTTATTATTAATTACTATCGAACCAATGAAAAACTCCCGTTAATTACTGTCAATTTAGCTACACGGAACATCTTAAATAGTTATATCAAATCTAGCAAAGAAACATGAATATACAAAATTAAAAAAAATTCATTGAGTTATGGCTCATTATACCCATCCATTTAGTAAAAATGGGTTAACCGGGCACATTATATAACTTCGTAATGAATACAAACAATTCTAACATAATGAACTAAAATATATATATATATTAAAACTCACCAAAGACATTGTTTATCAGAAACATAAGAGACTTCTTTTCCTCATCAACGAAACAACGAGCAACTTCTTTTAGTTGCCCTAATGCTTGCCCTAAGGGCATAATTTTGCTATTGTACAAGACAGTGTTCTTGTGGAGCGACTGTCAATCTGAAAACTCGTAAATTATTATCAATGATCTGATCTACTAATTTTACATTTGTATGGGTCCGTGTCCTTACGAAATCAATCTCAGAAACCCATTTTTACTTATTCTTTCCAAAAAATTCATAATTTATCCAATTTTTATGATAATGATTCATTAAAGGTTCATAAAAAGATGTCTTTGTAGACAATATCATTGTTGTAGACCCTGTCAATCTCCAAACTGCATTCATTCTAGCCTGGAAAGGCGTAATTTTTATATTTTTTTAAGACAGTCAAAATCATTTACGTACAAGTACTTTTGACTGAATACATGAATAGTTTATATCAGGATAACAAAAGGTTTACATTTTCAACATCATTACATACACAATTACATGAGTTACATGAGCACAGGAAAAATAATATCGGTAACGTTGACTGCTATTGCCCGTTGTAGGTTGATCTGCATTACAGGCAACAAAATATGGTATATATACCTACCTAGTTTTGCCATTTTAAAAGACCGTGATCGTCAGAATTCGTCTCACAATATAAATCTACGGTGCCATGGAGCAGCCTGCCATGTTTATACATGACGATGAGTAAGCATAAACAATTCCTGTATCAGATGACTTCACTCTTCTAGACGGCTAAAATAACTATTGCCTATAAATTTTCTAAAACATTCTACTGATGAAATAAAGTAAAGTAATAATTTATTCGGTGTTCTGCATTAACAATAGGTACACATTTACTTAATCTAAACTAAATTTAGGTATGAAACAGTCGAAAGGGCAGACCCGATCGGCTCGTGCTGTTCCTTACAGCTATGTCAGACTGTCAGGCTCTTTCAGATACGCAAAACGTCAGACACGCATTATCAGAAATCGCAGAATGTCAGATTACACGAAAAGTCAGAATCGCAATATCCCAACTGGCTTTATAGCATAATTACTTTGACTGCATAGCTTCTAGTCAGTAGGTACCTATTATTCGTTAAAATACTAATTATTGCTATCACTGGTGCCCATAGGGAGCCACCGCAGTATTTCAATCAATATAATGAACTATTAGTGCCAAGCACAGCTTCCAGCGTGCCTAATACTAGCGGGGCTTGTTCGCATATAAACATGAAAGGTATGTGTAGTCGATATACCTATACCCCCCCCCCCCCCTTTTTTTTACTTATATTTATTTGAATATACCGTTTCTACTTTCAATCATAATTATGGCATTGACGGCACTAATAATATCTCGTAATCCAAAAAAAAATAAAAAGATTATAATGCTTATTGTCAAAAACATTGCACCCTGATACTTGCGTAAGCAGGAAATGCCACCCGTTACTTGCGTAAGCAGGCTAATTTAATTAATTTTAAAAATAAAAAGATTCATAATGCTTATTGTCAAAAACATTGCACCCTGATACTTGCGTAAGCAGGAAATGCCGCCCGTTACTTGCGTAAGCAGGCTATGTTTTTTTTTTTTTTTTTTTTTTTTTTTTTTTTTATTACTTATTATATTTTTTTTTTTTTTTTAATATATAACATATTTATTTAATTTTTTTTTTTTTTTTTTTAAATGTAACCACAGCTTAAAATCTGCATTGAATATCATATTAAAAATGTCAGGGATAATGAATCCAATTACGTATCCATTAATAAAACATTATCGAACCAATGGTAGGGGTGTTCGGGGGGGCTGAGCACCCCATTTTTCAATATCAAATCATTTGCTCCATGCTACATTACACGACCCACATAAACACTCCCTAAAAGAGGCAAGGGTCAACTGTAGAAAGTATTTAGAATAAACTTTTGCAACAACAGTATGTACTTTTAAAATAATTAAATTAAATACACTATTCCCTTTAAAATATTATTTGCCTTGCACTTGTTGGTTAGTTAATACATACATAGCGACGCTTGTTCCCATTTTTAATGCAGGTAGCACTCACATACAGACATGGGAGTAATAAAAGTATAACAGTAATCACACACTATGTGCCGGTATAGATACATGATCAAAAACAAAACGTTGAAACAAAAGCAACTTAACAAAATTAGTGCTATACCACTCGACTATACTGACATTATTTTCGAACTGCAATGATACTTTTCCAATGGACATGATAACCATTAAAGAAAATGTAGGTACTTAAAAATGCTTTCGTAACAATAAATCGCCACAAGAAGTCGGTACAAATTGTAAAAGAGGATTTATAAACTAAACAAGCGAAAAGTGTGTCAAGGTCAAGCACGGGCGACGACGGGAGCCGAGACCCACTGTATATCCCGATCCTTTCAAAATCCCTAAATCACATTGTATCATTATTAAAAGGAAATCTATTTGACATAAATGATTATGATTATGATATAATCTCTCAGCGCAGATTGCAAAATCTCGCTACTAACTATCACATGAACAGATTTTTCATGGTGAGAAAATCTAAAATTTCTTACTTGCTTGTGGGTAAGAAAATAAAAATCAAAACTTTCACTGACCTGGCGAGGTGTTAAATTACCTCAATTCCTATGTGCCAATAAACCTGATACTCCATCTCGTCGTCCTAAATGCGTTGGATTTCCACGATAGGTACTTTGAAATTAACAGGTGGACCTCGAGCCCGACCCGCCATGTTTTCGCGCGCTCACTCACAGGCACGCTCTTTTAAAATTCGAACAATATTCATAAATAATAATATTACTTTATCCGAGAAAGTAAAATAAAAGAACCACTCGTACAAATTTTTATTTTTTAAATTTCGAACGCTAACAGCGTTTATGACTAGATGTGAACGGTTGCGAAAAATGGACGCCAATGACACAAATCCTCCGCCGTTGCTAAAAGGTGAACTCGTATCACGTGACTTATGATGACGTTACGGAAGTGACGTCACGTGGGTAAAATTGACCAATAGGAAAATTGATATCGAACGGAAACGGAAAGGGCTTTCTCAAAATATGTTTACCTAGGCTTCGAATAACGGCGAAAGGACACAATACTATATTTGTTCAATGCATGGCCCATGAGTCCTCTGACAGCTCATTCGTGCAAAGCAAATAGTTCTTTATGCTTTTGGCATAAAACTCAAGAAAAACGCCAATAGACATTTTTGAATGCAGCTTAAGCTAGAAAATGAGCTGTCATATGACCCATGCTACATTGAACAAAATATAGTGTGCAGACTTCCTTAGAGAGAAGATGGAGTGCTTTAGATCCGTCTTTAATTTGTGCAGAATAGTGTGGTCACCTACCCCCCTAGACAAGTGGCTTTCTATTATCGAATTCGCCAGTAGAATAGAAATAAAATGTATGGGATTGACATTTTGACATTTAAAAGGGAAGGGTATAATAAGTTTCGGTTTTTGCGTTTCCGAGTAAACCTCTGGGGTTCTAGCAAGATACAGGGTCGTGAGCGTGTCAGGGGTGTCACCGGCGCTGGAATGTTGAGCTAGTAGGGTTGTCAGGTCAGGGGTGTCACCGTGGCTTGGATGTGAAGCTAGTAGGGGATCACCGGGGCTGGAATGTGGAACTCATAGGTTGTCAGGTCCGGGGTGTCCGGTACTCGAATGTGGAACTAGCAGGGTTGTCACCAGTCGACGTCATCTGGCAGGCCGCCCGGGTATTCGCCGGTGAGGCAGGCGGTGCAGTGCCCGCCCACTCCGTCAGAGGGCGTGGCGCGCATGTTGTAGTGCACTGCACTCACCAGACCTTCCACGCTCAGGTATTCTAGACTGTCCGCGCCTGGGGAACGGACAAACATGTATTACTTAACTATTCGAGATTTTTTGGCAGTCCTACGCTTAGGTTGGATTATAGATTATATGATTATTTATTAAACAATATCAACAGCAATTTTGTGTAATTATATCTGATTTATGTATTATATAGAAAATAGATGTTACTTTTTAAAATTTATGTAAATTTTAGACTAAGTTTTATACAGAAATAAATTTATTCTTATTCTTGTTCTTTATTCTTATAGATGTAAAAAAACCCGTTATTTACTGTTATTAGCCGATAAACTCGTAATAGAAGACGTCCACCATTTGCTGGTGGAAAGTGTCCAGAATGAGAGCACAAGACGAGATCTAATAAAATAAATGCACCTAAATGTGAAGAATGTAAACATGAAAAATGGAAAACTAAGTATTTAGAAAAAATCGACCCGTCTCACAACCAGCTCCGATGGGACTCGAACCCACGACCTTTCGCTATCCGGGCGACTGCTCTAACCACTGAGCTACGGAGTCGTTTTTTCTAAATACTTCATTTTCCATTTTTCAACCATAAAACTTGCATTGTGAATGCAAAAAAAGTAAACATTTTAATAGAATGTAAACATGTTCCATGACACTATCCTCCCCCACAAGTGATGATGCTAGAAAACTCTATTGATTTGCCTTCAATAGTATATCTCATAGAATAATTTAGTTAACTAGGTTAATAACACTATGATGGGGCTGACATAACCTTAATGTGTTATAAAAAAAATATAAATAAAAAAAAACAAAAACTCTCTTTATTTTACAGAGAAGAGAATGCAGGTAATAACGGTTAGATTATACGATTTTGAAGTAAAATGAAATAGCAGTTTTATTCGTTTTTTTCACTTATTTATGCGAGTTAACTCAAACCAGTGTAGACCTACCCTAGTAAATTCAATAAAACGGAAGAAACTATGAAGGGCATTAAAAATCTAATATTGTGACATTCAAACAAAAACGTGATATTATGTTATATTAGTAACAGTATTTCGCGACCGACTTCTCGCACTATACTACTTTTATGCAACACAAGCTTTCCCTATGAATAGGATAACCCTAATAAACAAAAATAAATAAAACTGCCATCACGGACGTCATTGCCTATCAAATATCTTGTTGAATTTTGGAATTCATACAGAGTGGTGCTATCCCTCCAACGAAATGATTCTACCTTCCTCAGTTTTCAGCCTCGTCAATTGACTTATGAATCACGAGTAATAAGCATTTTGTGAACTTGTATTTACCTGTGATGACGAATAAATATATTTGTATTTGTAATACTTATAATATTTAAGTTAAGTACTGACCAACGTGCTCGGCGAGCTTGAACGAGTCCATCTTGTTGGCGATGAGCTCCTCGCGCGTGGGGATGTTGATGCCCATGTAGCACGGGTACTTCAGCGGCGGCGACGCGATGCGGATGTGCACCTGGACAAAAGAGTTTAGACCTTATTTGTATTGAGTCCTAGAGTTGTTCCCTACATTTAAATACTCATTTAGTTGATTGATATGTCATATATAGAAACCACCTGTAAATGTCTTAAAGTTCCTAAGTTATTGAAAACGAGCTTTTCACTCGCGTGGACTACACGAACGTTATCCCGCGAGAATGTGACATTTTTGAACTTGCACACTTTTACTTTTATACACTTTTCAATTTGACGACTCTGTATTAAATAAGACAGGGAGAAAAAAATAGCTATTGGCGAGTTTCTTGTCCGTTCTTCTCGTTCTCATTCCATGGCCTCCCGCCATAGGATTTGCGAACCGATGGCGTAGCTTCTTCGACGTTCAAAAGTGATGTGTCAGTCTAAAATGAATAAATCCTTTAGAATTTTGAATTTTAGAATTTCATTTGTATTATAGAGTTAAGAAGTAATTTTGCTACTGCAACTAGGAAATATTGAGATGATGAGAATTTGCGTTCTAGAGGATTTGGTGGACAACCGAGTTTGGACCTTATTTGTAAGCAGTTAAGAAGCAATTATGCTGCTGCAACTAGGAAATATTGAGATGATGAGAATTTGCGTTCTAGAGGATATGGACAAACGAGTTTGGACCTTATTTGTATAGACTTAAGAAGTAATGTTGCTGCTGCAACTAGGAAATATTAAGATGATGAGAATTTACGTTCTAGAGAATATGATACAACAAAGTTAGGACCTTATGAGTTGAGATATGACTTAACTTTAGATCCGGTATATCAGTTATGACAATACCGTGAAAAACCTGTATGGGGATAGTTTGGGAACTGGAAAGTGACATAGGCTACTTTTCATCCCAAAAAAATAGCAGGTTCCCATCTAATTTTTTCTTTCTTTCTTTTTTCTTTCTAATTCCCACGGGGTTACGTCGTGTCCCGTCGTCGTGTTACACACGGGCGAATCCGCGGGCGGAGAACTAGTTTAATAAGTTCTCAACCTATCATTCTCATTCTCTTACGACCGATTTGGCGCAGGGGTAGGATACCTGCCTTCTATGCCAGAGGTCTCGAGTTCGATTCCCCGAACAAGACAAATATTTGTGTGCATGAACATGTCTATTTGTCTTGGTGTTTTTTATGTATAATAAGTATGTAATTACCAAAAAAAATTATATAAGTAATATGTTTATCCGTTATCTAGTTTCCATTACACAGTTTCTTAATGAATGAGCTGGTAATTGGTGTGAATGTAAGAAATTTATTATACTTATGTGAGAAGTTGATTCGATGTATTGTGTGTTGGTTGATGTTATGTATTGTGTAATATAAATGCAAACACAAACGCATAATTGTACGCGCACAGACACACAAACACACATATACACACACACACACACACAGAGCAAAATAAACAAAAACTCACAAACATACGCTAATATTTAAAAGCTATAGAAGAGCGAGGTCTTCTGACACTGATATTTCTTATCAAAAAGAAGACTTCCATTCGGAAGAATAGAATCTTTTGTAAAAATTGTATGTCTTGAAATAAATAATAATTTTTTATTCTCTTACCTCAGCAGCGCCCGCGTCCCTGAGCAGCTTGATGATCGGTCCGATAGTGTTCCCCCTCACGATTGAATCGTCTATCAGGACAATCCTCTTGCCCAGTACGTTCTCGGACAGGGCTCCGAACTTCTTGGCGACGCCCAGCTGGCGTAGCCTGGTGGACGGCTGGATGAAGGTGCGGCCCACGTAGCGGTTCTTGCATAGCACCTCCATAAACGGGATCCCTGACTGTGAAAACAACTGATCATTAAATGAGGTGCCGCGCGAGAGACTACCATCATACCATTGGAGAAGAATCAAGTTTTTTATTTATTTTAATATTGTAAACATCAAGGGAGCTACCGGCAAAAAAAATATGGATATGGACATGGGCAGGCGTCCTTCACTCGTTCATGGACGCGAGATAAGTGCCTACCGCTTCGCGTATATCTCGGGATATTTTTATAATATTTACAGCGGACCGTCCGCAGTACGCCCGCCCGAGCGCGATAGAATATATGCGTTAGAAAGCGATGCAACGACTAGCCGTTCGTAATTAGAGCCATGCAAGCTGAATTTTACTTTATTGTGTTGAAGTTAGAGTTGCTATTTGTTTAAATGGTTTCGCGGAGTGCAGCATCTGTCTTTGGACTATAATTTATTGACATTATTATGACATGGGTTTCATTTGACATTAGAAGCCCATATTTTGTCCTTTCATTAGCATAACATGGGCTTTAAATGTCAAATTAAGGCCATGTCCATATTCATATTTTTTTGCCGGTAGCCCCCAGATTTGAATTGGATGCTAGATTGGGTGATATAAATAAAAGCGCCAAAGTAACTGTGTAGCAGCACAAGCTAACTAGTTTAAAAATATGGACAACATGATGTCGGCGTCCACGGGCGACTCGCGCCAGCATTGTATGTAAGGTAGTTACACACATGATACATTGGACACATAGCTAGTTAGTGAGACCTGTCGGGCGTAGCCGTGCGCGGCGGCCGTGCCGGACTCGGGCACGGACGACACGATGTCGGTCCACGGGCGACTCGCGCCAGCATTGTATGTAAGGTGGTTACACACATGATACATTGGACACATAGCTAGTTAGTGAGACCTGTCGGGCGTAGCCGTGCGCGGCGGCCGTGCCGGACTCGGGCACGGACGACACGATGTCGGTCCACGGGCGACTCGCGCCAGCATTGTATGTAAGGTGGTTACACACATGATACATTGGACACATAGCTAGTTAGTGAGACCTGTCGGGCGTAGCCGTGCGCGGCGGCCGTGCCGGACTCGGGCACGGACGACACGATGTCGGTCCACGGGCGACTCGCGCCAGCATTGTATGTAAGGTGGTTACACACATGATACATTGGACACATAGCTAGTTAGTGAGACCTGTCGGGCGTAGCCGTGCGCGGCGGCCGTGCCGGACTCGGGCACGGACGACACGATGTCGGTCCACGGGCGACTCGCGCCAGCATTGTATGTAAGGTGGTTACACACATGATACATTGGACACATAGCTAGTTAGTGAGACCTGTCGGGCGTAGCCGTGCGCGGCGGCCGTGCCGGACTCGGGCACGGACGACACGATGTCGGTCCACGGGCGACTCGCGCCAGCATTGTATGTAAGGTAGTTACACACATGATACATTGGACACATAGCTAGTTAGTGAGACCTGTCGGGCGTAGCCGTGCGCGGCGGCCGTGCCGGACTCGGGCACGGACGACACGATGTCGGTCCACGGGCGACTCGCGCCAGCATTGTATGTAAGGTAGTTACACACATGATACATTGGACACAAGCTAGTTAAGCTAGAAACACGTTTCTCTGGCGCAGTGCAGCGCAACGCAGCGCAGGGTCGACCGACGCGAGACCCGGGTGTGCACACTTTACTAGTGTGGCGCAGCGCGTTCTGACGAAATTTTTGATCAGTGACAATCGAGTCGTTGCCGAGCCAACATCTGCATTATGTTTACTTCTAATTTTGAAAACAATTTCTGTTCTTACTTGAACATATTAAATTAAAAAAAATATGTTGATGATTACGATGATAAGATGATGATGAATGAATACGAGATGCAATTTATATCTATACTTATACTATAAATACACTTTGTTTCTTTGTAATAGATAAACTCAAAAAATACTGAACCGATTTTAGAAATATTTAGTGTAATTTATTTTCAAATCAGAATTATACATTATTTTTGTTATAAAATTGAAAAGTATAGTGTACTAAAAACACTTTAATACTGTTTTAACAGTATAATTAACAACTCTACATGATAATGAATTGGTGACCCTTTTAAACAAAAAAATAATTTTTAAATTGGCCCATTATTGACGGAGAAATCGGAGAACATAAGTAGTAAAAAGCAAAATGCAGCGCTCCGCTGCGCAGTCCGCTACCGAGCCATCTGACGATACAATGCTAGAAAGTGGTGGGGGTTCTGGCGCAATCGGAGCCGAGCCATCGACGTCGCGCCAGATCGCTCTGCGCCACACCACACTGCATAAATGTGTTTCTAACCATACTAAATGTATGAAACCGATCGCGTTGTACGACGCGTCAACACTCTGCGCCAGAGAAATGTTTCTAGCTTTAGTGAGACCTGTCGGGCGTAGCCGTGCGCGGCGGCCGTGCCGGACTCGGGCACGGACGACACGATGTCGGCGTCCACGGGCGACTCGCGAGCCAACATTCGCCCGCACTGCATACGCGCCGAGTACACCATTTGACCTGTAACACAAACCATACAATGTAACCACATTTATTTTACATAACTACTTTTAAGTAAGTAGTAAAAATATACTAAATCTTATTTAAATTTTTACTTTTTTGCATTCACAATGCAATTTTTATGATTGAAAAATATACTAAATCTACCAAAAACTAGCAAAATAAAAAGAACTGTTTGTTTTAAGCAAAAAACATCGCAATTTAATGAGTGATAAAAAATATTTTTCATTTTTCCCATTACATTTAAAACATCCTTAGCTCTACAACAGAAGAACATTACTGAATGTCTCCGACTCTCTGTCATGCGAGATGGAATTTGATTAAGCATAGTCGTCTTACCCTCGAACATGCTGTCAGCGCGGGCGAAGTAAACATACTCGAAGATGCAGAAGGCCTGCTGCTTGCTCGCGGGCCGCTCCACCACCGCCACCGTCCGGATGCCGTACCGGGACATCTCTACTATCTCACCGGGACATCACCAGTCGTCTTACCTTCGAACATGCTGTCGGCGCGGGCGAAGTAAACATACTCGAAGATGCAGAAGGCCTGCTGCTTGCCCGCGGGCCGCTCCACCACCGCCACCGTCCGGATGCCGTACCGGGACATCTCCACGATCTCGCCGGGCAACACCTCGCGCACGTACCGCGCTCCTGTGAAAAAAATCGCAAAATCACTTCGTATTAAAAAACTACAGCGATTTTAAAAAAAATGCTTCTATACGATCCTAAATATTATTGGTGTTCACTAATTAAACAAATTTCCAAAAGTGTAAGTAACCCCATTTAAGAATAATCTAGAATTTTCGTATCTTTAGAGGTCTTTTCGAAAAGAAAAAGTGTCGAGACAAAATCATAAAATCGTGTTTTTGGAACTATACGATTCTAGATAAAGGTATGAAAAATTATTATATCTTATTACCAGATTTGTAACAACTGTAACCGTCCTATAGTTTTAAATCAAATAGTCCATACTTTTTCCGAGTAGCGCCTTAATTATAAAAAGTATACCTACAATTAGTTACTATTTATTGTTCAGACAGACTACGCCGCAGCAGCAATATATCAATTTAAAAAATCCCTAAAGAACCTAACACTACATTTTGAACACAGTTAAAACATTATTTAATCGTAGTTAAATCTTACCAATAGAGAGGAATCCACATGACTCTGACGACACGACCCAGCCCTCCGCCTTATCATCGACGCCATTCTTCGCGCAGCCGTTCAGGAGGACTGCAATCCAATAGGAAAAGTTACAATCAACGTATGTATTCAAATAATGTTGCTTAAAAATCTTTTAACAAAACACCTCATACTAATATTTATAGCGAACGAGTAACAATAGGGTATTTTACTGTTGTTGAAATGTAGATATTTAATGATGACGTTAAAAAATATTGCAATTAAGAATACCAAATGTGAAAAAGTAATTTGAATCTGTTTTATAATAAAAGAATTATAGTCTGTTTGATTTTGACTATAGCTGTCTCTTTCTAAAACGAAATCTTCTATGGCGTGACTATGACGCTACTAACCCACTGACGTCACTAAGATAGCGTCCTGTCCTTGTCTAATTATAAAGTTTGAAGTCCTATATCTTTGAAAATATTAAAGATAATTAAAAAAGAAAACTTGTTTTGTGTAGCTAATATTTCGAAAAACATTTTAAAGAAATAAAAAAAAAACAGTAAAATACCGTATTAAATTATATTAGGCGTACATTGTTTGTAAATTTTTAAGGAAGTATTACAACACAAAATATAGTTGGTTTTTGTTAGCATACTTGTATGTAGTGAAATGATAAATATACAGGATGGAAGTTTCTCATGTCACCTAGAGGTAAAGTACCTACTCGAAACAATGAAGATCGTAATTTTTTATTCAAAAGAGCCATTTCCTTATTTCTGAAAAGTAACAAAGCTGCATTCATACATTTTTTAAATACGCTTCCCACAACCAGAAACCGATGCGACGAAAATTAGAAAAAATCAACACCTGTAGCTTTATCATCACATCAATCAATGAGGTCAATCTTAAGGATCAAATGTCTCTAACAATCATGATAAAGGAAAACAATGTTAGACATCATATATTCGACGTCGAGTCGAGTCGATGTTGTACTTTTTTATGGTAAAGCTGTTTTATTTGTTAAATCAATATAAGTAGCTTTATTCCTTTTTTAAAAAAGGGGGAATGTTTCTCTTCCTGATATTTGCTATTTCCGTTATTTCGAATAGGTCCCCCCCCCCCCCCCCTCAAGGTGGCATGAAAAAATTCCATCATGACCGCATGCAATATTGTGATAACCATGTTGATTCGATTCATTAAAAATCATTAAAGTAACAAAAGAAAAAGTTTAGATACAGTAATCTCAACAAAACAAGCGTGAAAGAGTAAATGGAGATAACAGAGAAGAGTGGGAGCACAGAACACGGAAAAAAAAATCTCTTTACTTTCCATGTTCTGTGAGTAGGAGAGAAAGACAAACTGCTGTGTCTCCTTTGGATAAGGTAAGGTAAGGGATATGATGTGATCAAATACGGTTTGATTCATACATGTATTAAAAGCTGTTAATTACCTGTTGCTTAGACATGCTTTTGTTATTTATGTGTTAGTGAAAGTCAAAGGATGAATGTGAGGTGTTTACCCGCTGCATGCTGTGAGGACGACTGTTTGTAGACATCTGGAAACGTGGAATCAACATTAGCACTTCGTACAATGGTATAGAGTTGAAAATTGTTTATCAATTAGTCGTCATAATTAGCTAAATATTTGATGGATATGGATTACAGTACAGAGGAAACGTGGAATCAACATTAGCTCTTCGTACAATGGTATAGAGATGAAAATTGTTTATCAGTTAGTCAGATTTTAATAGTACATTACAGCCGAGGACCGGTAAGTAAGAAATTACATTGTCGAGGATGGTTTAAAGCACGAGCCGCAGGCGAGGGCTTTAATCATTCGAGGCAAGGTAATTTGCTTACCGTACAAGGCTTGTATAGTGCTTTTCGCAAGAAATGCGAGGAAATAAAAAAACTGTTTAACTTAATAAAATTTATTAAAATTATATGACACATGTTCGGGCAATTATTAAATGTAAATGTTATTTTTTCCCGGGCACACTTTGTATAAATCGCCCATAATAATATTATTTTAATGATGTATCATTAAAATAGGTACGCCAACAACACAGATTCCGAAAACGTATGCGCCTTTTTTCACTTTTCCAAATCAGATCGTAGGTTTTCATATATCTTTCTTTTGATTTTGCTGGCAGTAAGTTTTCTGTTATTAATTTTGCTTCTGCTCTCAAATTTGGTGGAGTAGGTACATACAATGGCTGTATAATGTTTCATTGGCAGAACTCATTTTGATAATTTATTACACAACACAATATAAACTGTATTGATATCTAATCAACCGCTGAAAATCATTCCCGCCGTTTTTTTAATATTGGTTTGTGAGGCCATGGCGAACGGTCATACAGCCTAGTGATACTTACTACTTGCTACTAAAATGCGCAACTTCAATACCCGCTTCTGGGCGGTAGATGGCGCTGTATATATTTCCCATACAAAATTACTCGTAAAGGATATTTTGTCTATGATAAATCTCATTTTGTTTTTTCGATTAATGTTCGTGCTAAGAATGAAGCTCGACTTAATACTGAGGTAACTCAGTATTAAGTCGAGCTTCATGGTGCTAAGGGTACTATAGCGCTTGTGGTACAATACGAAGTAATATACTCTGTGCGCACCGTATTTAAAAAAAAGTTAACCTAATTATGATATAATAATAATGTGGCTGTATGGTGCAAATGTCCCTTTGCTTTTTCTGTTTTTATACACAGGAATAACTAAAGAAAAAAGTTGGTAGTACTATAGAAAATCACTGCAGTAATGAATTTCAGTACTTACTTACTGCACTGATTTTAGTGCAGTAAGTAAGTACTGAAATTCATTACTGCAGTGATTTTCTATGGTACTACCAACTTTTTTTCTTTATTTTTTCTTTAGTTATTCCTGTGTATAAAAACAGAAAAAGCAAAGGGACATTTGCACCATACAGCCACATTATTATTATATCATAATTAGGTTAACTTTTTTTTAAATACGGTGCGCACAGAGTATATTACTTCGTATTGTACCACGAGCGCTATGATGTACCCTTAGCACCATGAAGCTCGACTTAATACTGAGGTAACTGGAGAGTGCAGTACGAACAATTTTTTGTGACCACAAATTACACAGTGGCTGTCTTCCGTCTCACCTACACTTTAAAAAAATACGTATGGTCATATGAGACACCTGACAGCCACTACATACTAAATGTCAAATTTGTTGGTGTTCACTTTTTTATTCAGGGTGAGAACTCCAGTTACCTCAGTATTAAGTCGAGCTTCATGCTTAGCACGAACATCAATCGAAAAAACAAAATGAGATTTATCATAGACAAAATATCCTTTACGAGTAATTTTGTATGGGAAATATATACAGCGCCATCTACCGCGCAGAAGCGGGTATTGAAGTTGCGCATTTTAGTAGCAAGTAGTAAGTATCACTAGGCTGTATGACCGTTCGACATGGCCTCACAAACCAATATTAAAAAAACGGCGGGAATGATTTTCAGCGGTTGATTATATATCAATACAGTTTATATTGTGTAATAAATTATCAAAATGAGTTCTGCCAATGAAACATATACAGATATTGTATGTACCTACTCCACCAAGTTTGAGAGCAGAAGCAAAATTAATAACAGAAAACTTACTGCCAGCAAAATCAAAAGAAAGATAATTCTAATGAAAACCTACGATCTGATTTGGAAAAGTGAAAAAAAAGGCGCATACGTTTTCGGAATCTGTGTTGTTGGCGTATTTTAATGATACATCATTAAAATAATATTATTATGGGCGATTTATACATAAGTGTGCCCGGGAAAACAATAACATTTACATTTAATAATTGCCCGAACATGTGTGATATAAATTTTTAAAAATATTATTTAGTAAAACAGTTTTTTTATTTCCTCGCATTTCTTAAGAAAAGCACTATACAAGCCTTGTACGGTAAGCAAATTACCTTGCCTCGAATGATTAAAGCCCTCGCCTGCGGCTCGTGCTTCAAACCATCCTCGACAATGTAATTTCTTACTTACCTGTCCTCGGCTGTAATGTACTATTATGCATTGACAATGCAATTTTTGTAAGTATTGGAAAAATGTGATAGTAAAAAACCACGAGCCCTATAAGTAGCTTTCAGGCGGGATTCGAACCCGCGCCTCCGGGAATCCGGCCCGATGCTCTGACCAACTAAGCTACCGAAAGGCTTACACGACTCGTCGAATTTTGCTATCACTTGTTACGCTGTAGGCCAGCGTTGCTTCATCAATGTGAGGAAACCCTCGCATCCGAAAGAAACATTTTTACAAATGTTTAAGACTGCGTCGAGCTTTTAATGCGGGCGAAGATTAGGTATTAGCGCAGCATTCGACCTGTGTGTGCGTCATCACGCACACTAATGCCGCCTCGCTCGCTCGATCGGTACGGTGTCGGTGGTAAAAGTTAGTAACTCATTATTCTGTAATAATAATCTCAACTACCTAGGTAGAATTGGTAGAAACCTATGGATGGAATGAATAGTGAATAAAATACGAAGTGAAATTAAACATATTATTGCAATTTGTTCTATATCATGAAAAAGCAAAGCACTTAATCTTTATCTTTATATATCCATACTAATATTATAATGTGTGTATATGTGAAAGTGTGTTTGTTTGTTTGTTTGTCTGTCTTTCACGTCAAAACGGAGCAACAGATCGACTCGATTTTTGGTATAGGGATAGTTTGGGAGCTGGAGAGTAACATAGGCTACTTTTTATTCCGGAAAATTATAAAAAACTAGTTTTCCGCCCGCGGCTTCGCCCGCGTGGACTACACGACGTTATCCCGCGGGAATGTGATACTTTTCCGGGATAAAAAGCCTATGTTCCTCTCCAGGCTACAAAGTATCTGTGTTCCAAATTTCAGCCAAATCCGTTCAGCCGTTTTGGCGTGATTGAGTAACAAACATCCAAACATCCAAACATCTAAACATCCAAACATCTAAACTTTCACATTTATAATATTAGTAGGATAGTAGGATGTGATTATTTTGTACAGGTAGAAAATCGATAAACTGTCATTTCTTCAATAGCCGCTTCCAAAGAGGTATGTCAAAGAGTATTTTAATCACATTACCTACTTTTTAATCTATATATATAAAAATGAATCCCTATTTCCCTTGGTCACGACATCACGCGTGAACGGCTGGACCGATTTGGCTAATTTTGGTCTTGAAATGTTCGTGGAAGTCCAAGGAAGGATATTAGGGGTAGGGTAGGGGTAGGGTAGGGTTGGGTAGGGGAAGAGTAGGGGTAGGGTAGGGGTAGGGGTAGGGTAGGGGTAGGGTAGGGGTAGGGTAGGGGTAGGGTAGGGGTAGGGTAGGGGTAGGGTAGGGGTAGGGTAGGGGTAGGGTAGGGGTAGGGTAGGGGTAGGGGTAGGGTAGGGTTAGGGTTAGGGTAGGGGTAGGGTAGGGGTAGGGTAGGGGTAGGGGTAGGGTAGGGGTAGGGTAGGGGTAGGGTAGGGGTAGGGTAGGGGTAGGGTAGGGGTAGGGTAGGGTAGGGGTAGGGTAGGGGTAGAGTACGGGTACGGTAGGGTGGAGTAGGGGGTAGGGCCACGGGAACGAAGTCGCGCTGGGTCAGCTAGTAAGTAATATTTGTGGCAGGCAGTGTATAAAACTTCTGCGCGATTATTTATTTTCATCTGTCTATCTGTATGTTGGTGATACGAAGTTAACCGGGTCCATATAATTAATATGGCAAAAGAACGTTTGCCAGGTTAGCTAGTTATCATATATTTCTTCTGTGCATGGGTATGTAACTGGACTCTTCCTAAACGGCTGGACCGATTTTAATGAAATTTTTTGTGTCTTCAAGTGGATTCGAGAATGGTTTAGATTTACAATTGGATCCGGTAGGTGGCGTGCTGTCGATAAGGCGGTACAAAGTTCGCCGGATCAGCTAGTAACAATATAATTCTCAGACCGTTTCAATCTTCTATTCAGCTGGTATAGTACGACCACTAGGTGCTAAGCTAAGGTTTTAATGCAGTATTAAATTATTAGTTATAGGGTCTATGTTAGAATGATTTATGATAACATAACACAATTTAAATATTTTTTTTAGTTTTTATTTTATAACTAGTGCTTGCCCGCGACTTCTTCAGCGAGTAGTTGCACTATATCGCTTCAAAATTTAATGTCAAAGAGTAGGTAGGTAGGCGTTCTCCAAGGTTTCATCATCATCAATCCATTTTGTTTTCCCCGCTGCACAAGGCTTCCTTATCGATGAATAAGGGGAACTGGCCATGACCCATCATGCAGACCTTTATTATAGGGTCATCCGAAGCACGGAGGTATTATAGGCTCGAGATAATAACATTTTAGACAGCCACCCCGTGACCGACCATTGCAAAAGTCACTTAACCTCAGCGAGCACGTGAAAATAAGGTCGTCCGTGATTATCCACAATTTTTATCTCATAATTCGAATGTTACGATATGAGCGTTATGAATAGATATCTTTACTAGTTTATAAAATGTCATTGTCTATGTAAGTGAATGACTTGTTAGTTTTATCCGTCATTGTAAAGGCATGCGCACAGGGACTTTTGTTCGCCGACATAACCTAAAAGTGGAAACTTTTTCTGCGAATGCAACGTAAAAGAAGATTGTTCTGCCCATGAAGCTCCTCCTGCCTCCTCGCTAGATCTTTACGAATAAAATAACCGTCGTAATGCATTGAGTTCGTGGCAAAAGTTACCACTTTAAAGTTAGTCCGGTGGACAAAAGTGGGACAAAAGGGTTGATGCCACATAACCAATAGCTTGGTTCAGTTTCTATGTCCAATTGATCAAATTTATTTGACAGGGTGCCTATGCCTGGTACATTTGATCCAAGTTCCAAGTCTTCCAATTTCTTTAGTCAAATGCACATAGGACAAAGATATTTGATGAGTAGACTACCGTAGTCTCTGACGCTGACGTCCGACGCTGACGCTCGCTATGAAATACATAGTAAACCAGTAGTGGCGCGGCGTCATGTCGCGTGCAGTTGTCGTCCGACGACGACGCCCAGTTCGAACCGATACCTTTAGAATGTTTATTGTAAGCGACTTCATCCACGCAAACGAAGTCGCGGGCAGAATAGCTTATGTTACTCAGGTCAGGGTTAATGTAGCATTCTAATAGTGAAATATTTTTTTATTTCGTTTCAGTAGTTTTTGAGTTTATTCGTTACTAACATAGGAAAAAACTAGTTTAAAAAATAAAAACAGACTGCCAAAATCGAACTTAAAAGTAAAAAAAACAAGGTCTCATTGCCTTTTAAATTTAAGAATTCCACAGCATGGTACCCCGACTGCAATGAGAGCTTGTTTTTTTTACTTTTTAGGTCGATTTTAGCAGTCATCATCATCATCATCATGTCAGCCGAACGACGCCCACTGCTGGGCATAGGCCTCCCTCAAGGATCTCCACAACGATCGGTCCTGCGCTGCCCGCATCCAGCGGCTTCCCGCGACCTTGACCAGATCGTCGGTCCACCTTGTAGGGGGCCTGCCCACGGAATTAGCAGTCGTGATTATTAATTTTTGTATTATGAATTTTTATATTTTTATTTTTAGTGATTATGCATACAAGTTATATATTTTTGAAATGTACTCGTCAAAGCCTTTCATTTGAAACCCATATTGCTATAATAAGGAAAAAACTACATTTTTTATAGTGCCACACCACACGTCCACCATTTTGAGTATTTAAAAAATCTTTACCCATTAAAAACCTTTGAGGCATTCAAAAGTTATGGTGGAATAAAGAAACTCTCATACATACACACAAACATACATACATTAACCCTAAACACATTACACTCCTTGAGCAGTCGTGATAAGAATAAATCAAAACCAAAATTGAGTAAATAAAAATATTACAAATTTATACTTGCGCTGTTTTGCTGCGTGTAACACAGAATACGTACACGATAGGCAACGAACGCTTTCTAGGTCAAATCGCTCCGCATCGAAACGTCGCCTCTCTCTGAGCTCTCGTGGGCGACTGAATATTTCGTGTCTTGCTCGCTTGTTATATTCAACGTCTCGAGTCCATAGTAATTTTGTATGGCGGATTTAAGAAGCGTTTTAAAAAAATCATAATTAAATAACCAAAGCATATTATAAAAATAAAACAATTGATAAGTTGTAGTTAATACTTTTAAGATTTGTTTGAGTGGGTTTTTGAATCTAATATATCGATTTTTTTATTCAGTTTTACCTTAACGCCGACACACGTTTTCTCATATTTTGTGCAACTTTACGTAGTTGTATCTTTTATACTGTAAATGATTTTAGATTATTAATAGAGATACATTGTAAACACACCCTTTATGATAGTAATTACAAATATTTTAATTAGTTTTGAAAATAATTGTGAACTCCAGCGATTTAACGGTGACTGCCGTTTTAGCTGATTTTGATCGGCCGGCCCTTAACAATCGATTAAGATGAAACAGCCATATTGAGATTTTATATTATTTTTATGCATTCACAATGCATTGGGCCGGATTCCCGGAGGCGCGGGTTCGAATCCCGCCTGAAAGCTACTTATAGGGCTCGTAGTTTTTTACTATCACATTTTTCGTCATACTTAGCTAAATATTTGATGGATATGGATTACAGTACAGAGGAAACGTGGAATCAACATTAGCTCTTCGTACAATGGTATAGAGTTGAAAATTGTTTATCAGTTAGTCGTCAGAATTAGCTAAATATTTGATGTATATGGATAACAGAATACGCAATAGCAAATGTGTATTATCACTGGCAAATCCAAATTATCATGTGATGTGTAAATATCATGTTTCTGAGCATTCAACAAACTTACTGAAAATGAATGACACCGATATCTCGTAGGTATACCTTAGTAATGCCGGTCCATGCATCAACCTTCCTCGTTAAATGTCAATTGGCAATACATGCAAAGGAATATTTTATTCTCATGAGTTGAGTGGCTGTAAATAAAGAACTTAATTTTCTAACAAAATGAGAGGGTAAAGCTATATTAGACGTTCCGCCTAGGGCATGTAATATCGGAAGACTTTCAATTCCGATATTAGATCTCAATATCGGAATTGAACATATTATTTTAAAATTGCACTTTTGTTTATAAATTGCAAGTTTTCTTTTTCTATAGAATTTTATTTGAGGTTGACCAGAAGCAAAGAAATAATAACATTTTACCGAATCTTGTGAAATGGCTCTTAACATTTTTCCAATGAATTTCATATACAGTGAAAAATAATTCGAGACAAAATGACGTTTATTGAAAAAATTACGTATGATGTAAAGAATTTTTACTGCTGTAATCATCATCTAAAATTCTATTCTTTCGTTCGCCATTTTTTTAAATAATCATAATATTTTAATAACTTTCTTAAATTTAATCTATGCGGCGCTGTTCAACTAACAGCCTGATAGTATTCAGCCATTCAATCAAACAGCTAGGTATAGGCTTGGAGTGATGGCGTTTAACTACTTGCCTAATCAATTCACTTTTGGTGGCCAAGGTATCTGAAATCATCTGTCATCGCAATATCGAAGTAATGTGGTGGTGTTACTGTATGATAAAAAGCAAAAATACTATGGAATTATCGAATGCCTGGCGGAATAATATTGCTTTACCCTTGCACTACTTATTTACACGTCTTTCAAGCTGTCAATGTTGCATTTATCATTGATACTAAAAGTTTGTTTTCCAAGTGGTGTTTACTCACAGGATGAGCCGAGCGGCAATATCTTGCCGAGGCACAGCGGGCGGTTGCCGTACGGGTCCCGCACGGCGTAGATCTTGTCTTTCAGCATTATGACTAGCGAGTAACTCAGCGGGGCTAGCCTGTATAGAAACATATTCGATACTTGAGTGAACTATGGAAAAACTATATTTTTTTATCATTCTAAGGGCTGATTTTTCAATGCCTGGATAAAAAATATTCGTCTGATATCGTTTAATACCTCCAAATTGAAAAGCAAATGTCATTCATAAATCTCTCTTGTTTTGAGATTGACATTCACTTTAGTTGATTATTAGTTTAACCGACTGATTACTATTACCTAAGAATTTAAAAATCAGTCCGAAGTTTATATAAATACTGTTTTGTTTCTTGTTGCTTTTTTCTTTGTTTTATTTAATACTAGCGGCCACCTGTGGTTTCACCCGTGCGGTTCCTGTTCCCGTGGGAATATCGGGATAAAAAGTAGGTATCCTATGTTTTATTCCAGCCTCTATCATATTAGAGGCTAGAAATATAATCTATTTCTGTTGCAAATTTCACCCAGATCCGTTCAGTAGTGTTTGCGTTAAAGAGTAACAAACATCCATACATACTCACAAACTTTCGCATTTAGAATATTAGTAGGACTATTTTGTTGTACAATGGTGATTTAATAATACGATAGAATTTCTAGGAAATTATCAAATTATCTATCAGTTAATTTGTAACACAACCTTTGAGTCATTAACACAAGTTATGCTTTATTTGATAGTCAACTAAAATGAATTTGTCGCGTTTTAATCTATTAATTATCTAAATTAAAACGCATTTGAACCTTGTACTGGTTATATGAATAAGCTTAAGACCGTTAACTTGCAATATTATTGTTATATTACTGGACCTTTCCAGTTATCTCTGCTATTTGTATGTACACGCGTTAGATTCGCGAATAACAAGTCCATTGTCATAATAGCTATTCTAGGAAATATAGAATGTCGTTGAATACATAACGGCAATAGGTATCCCAAGTAACACACAAGCAAGATAACCGTACACATTAAGAAAACTTTACAGTTTAAAGGTGAATATCGCTTGTACAAGAGCCTTAGAAATAGCTAAATGCTGAATTAAGTTGAGTTTGGGCTCTTAAAATTCTTGATGCTTAATAAGTTCTGTATTTTTGTACTTTATTTCTTTAAACTTAATAAACAATATTTGTTAGACTATTATACAAGCTTTATTAGGCATTACGCATTCTAGGTATCTTAACGCTGAAAAAAAGCCCCTATAGAAGCATTTATCTGAATAATCATAATCTGTATTGCTATTATTCAATAATTACTAAGCTAGTAGCGTTTGAATCAGCTGATTGCTGAATCAAGTATAACAATCTGAATAAGCTATTACATAATGCTCTTATACAGCTTGATACTGAATAAATGTAAAGTGAGATAATTATTTACTGCTTAAATTGGAAAAGATATCATTTTTTACCAGTTATTCAGCTGCTGAATAAAGCAGATTATTAAGGCTTTTATTAAGTTTTCACCGGCATAAAAGTATGTTATAAACTAACTTATTCAAATTAAAGACCACAGGCACGGTCTATCAGCGCAAATAGCTTAATACCAGCTTTGTTTAAATCTCTTTGTAAGCTATATTTTTTATGAAGAGGATTCCGTACATCAAATATATCAAACATAATTCCAATTCTGATTCTCCCTTGCTACAACTACCCATAGATATGCAAATCGGCAAAAAAAGTTAGGTACTTAGGTATCTATTATTATTTTCTGCGCTAGGTACCTACCTAGTGTGTAACCGTGTTGCTGTTAGGAGTTAATAAAACATTTTTTTTTATTGTTACAAAGTATATTTTAATTTTTAGTGTTCACAAGTTTAAATTAATCAAAATAATTACAACAACATTGTCATTCATTATTATTGCAAAACATTACTACGTAAGTAACTGGAAAATATAAAAACTCAAGTTCAATCATGGTCAGCTGTCTTTTTTTTCAAGCCTTTTTAGTACTTACTAACTTAGATATTTAAATAAAATTACCTTACATCTTAAGAGATATTAGACTCGTTTGATTTTAATTCGTTTAATGAGTTAATTTTCGAAAACGATTTATTTCTATGTTCTTCGTTTGTTCCATTGCCTGCATATCATTGGATGAGTTCTGATCCTCTTGATGTATATCTTGTATGACCTCAAACATTTTGATATTTGCGCTGGTGCGTTTTATTTTCGGGTAGTCGTTCCAATTCATATGCTATTATTCTTGCGAAATCGTTATTTCTTGGATCATTGATATTATGGTTATAGAATTTCATTTGCATATGGCAAATAGCGAGTTGAATATGTAATCTCTTTTTTCTTTTTTTTCCAACGTCGTCTCTTATTACTTTTGTAAACACGATATCGGTTTCACGTGTTTGTGTTCCCTGTTCCAAAAATGTTGGTTTCTGACACAGCAAAGCGCATACTAGGTATATCGGGTGATTTCTGATCTCCAACGTTACAAGTAAACAATAATTGAGTCTCGTTTTCCATGCTTAGATGATATTTTAGTTTGATTGCGACCTAAAATAGAAATAAAAATATTTTTGAGTAAAATTAATTTATTCATCAATTCGCGAGTGTAAAACTCATGTGTGCAATGGACCAAAAATTGTAATAACACGTGTAAATAACCATGTGACAAGCAAATATAATTTTTATTATAGTTTATTCGTCATAATTACAAATCTTGGGTATCGAGCAAGATATCGAATCGAGCGTATCGCAAAAATGCAGCAATATCGTGTTTCAAAAAATATATAGTTTTTACACGCATCGTTATCAGGTATTACAATATTGATCTAATATAAGTTTCAATATCAATATACGATTTGTATCGGTCAACCCTATTCCACATTAGAAAAAAAATCATTCGATTATAGAACCCTAAAAATTCGAAGTAATGTAGAAATGTGGTCAAGTATTCAATTGTTATTCAGAAGTTAGTGTAGTGAAATGACTCTATTCAAGTAAAATCTTAGTAACTAGACTCTTGTGCACTTTTATTCAGCAATGAAAGCAAAACAAGCGATCGCCATTTAAAGTCTTTGTGAATAATTATAATTACAAAGAATTCACCAAGATTAACTGAATGTTTAATCTTACAACTACAACATTTTCAATTCGATTTATCGTATATTTAATTGAAATGGCTAGAACTAGAAATTTCGCCATAAATATTTTAGTCAGATCGAGCATGCATGTACTAAAATAATATTCACAATCACTTATCTTGATTATTCACGAAGCGCGTCAAAAATAACCGAAAAAATCATAAACTATTTACGACAAAATAATTTGCGCACTAAGAATTAACATGTAGCAAACCTCTAACTTAATTAATGAAACTTTTGCTTACCATTTTAATAAATTCACCATTTTGTCAATTATCTATCACTCACGACATTAAAAATGTCTAAGTAACTGATTGTCAATCTAATTCCACGATTTGTATGAAAAAAATCTGTATTATTGTTAACAAGAAATTAATGTTGAGTAAATTCTGAATACAATAACTAATTCGACATAACTGAATATTTGAGAAATAAGAGCTTAATAAAAGCAATATCAGCTGTTATTCAGAAGTTATTAAGATTATTGTACCATTACTAAGCTCCTACTCAAATGTTACTCAGACGTTATTAAGCTTAAAGCATTTTAATTTGGGGCCTATTTTGTTTGAATAAAATCTGAATAGATGGTACTCAGACGTTATTCAGCTTAGTATTCAGCTTTATATTCTAATGATTGCTCTTACTCAACCTATATTCAGCACGTTTGTGTTACTTGGGATTTGCATTGCATCGTAGGCATAACTTAGTACTATTATTTTTACTTTATTATTTTTACGCATTTATCCTACTAGTATCCTATATTATAAAGATATAAAGATAAAGATAATCCTACTAATATTATAATTACATCACTATTATCACATTCTCGCGGGATAACGTCGTGTAGTCCACGCGGGAATGGGATGTCCCAAATTTATGGGATATGTGTCCCAAATTTCAGCCTAGTCCGTTTAGCCGTTTTGGCGTGATTGAGTAAGAAACATCCAAACATCTGAACTTTCACATCCTACTAATATTATAAATGTGAAAGTTTAGATGTTTGGATGTTTGTTACTCAATCACGCCAAAACGACTGAACGGATTTGGCTGAAATTTAGGACACAGATACTTTATAGCCTGGAAAGGAACAAAGGCTACTTTTTATCCCGCAAAAACATCACAAGCCGCGGGCGAAAAGCTATATAGTATTCTACTTATAATATCAAGCCAAAACGGCTGAACGGATTTGGCCGAAATTTGGGACACCGACACTACGTTAGTAATATTATAGTATTCTTTGCCGATACTTTGTAGCCTGGAGAGGAACATAGGCTACTTTTTATCCCGCAAGAACATCACAAGCCGCGGGCGAAAAGCTAGTATTCTACTTATAATATCACGCCAAAACGGCTGAACGGATTTGGTAGAAATTTGGGACACCGATACTACTTTAGTAATATTATAGTATTCTTTGCCGATACTTTGTAGCCTGGAGAGGAACATAGGCTACTTTTTATCCCGGAAAAATATCATATTCCCGCGGGATAACGTCGTGAAGACCACGCGGGCGAGGCCGCGGGCGGAAGTTAGTAATACATATTAGTAGGATTAGGGTTGATTTTTCAATGCCTGGATAAAAATTATTCTTCTGATATCGATACCTTAAAATTGAAAAGCAATTTGGTATTCATATCTCTCATGTTTTAGGATTGACATTTATGTTGGTTGGTTATTAATTTAACTGACTGATAACTGTTATTTGGGGATTGAAAAACCAGCCGTTAAAGTTCCAAATGAATTTACCTCATAAGGTGGTTGATCCTGGCGGGCCAGTCGGGCCCGTTGGTCTCGCCCTCGGGCGGGTTGAGGCATAACGCCTGCGTGATCAGCTCTGAGTCCGAGTGCGTCGACAGACCCACTCCCCTGCCTAACACCTGTACAGCGAAAAGGTGAAATGAAATAGGAAAAATGTGATAGTAAAAAACTATGAGCCCTATAAGTAGCTTTCAGGCGGGACCACGAGCCATATAACAGGCGTCTGTCACTCGATGTACTTGCACGCTACTTTCGCCCGCACCCCCACCGCCGGGGCGGTCCTGGGAAATCCATAGAAATTAGATCCGCAAAAGAGCGGAAATATATGCGATAGAAAGAGATGCAACGTCTAGCCGTTCGTAATTAGCGCCGTACAAGCTGAATTCTACTTTATCGTGTTGAAGTTAGAGTTGCTATTTGTTTAAATGGTTTCGCCGAGTGCAGCTACTATTACTATTATTTATTCTGTGATAATAGTACACAGGTACAGAAGCTTCACTCCGCTAAACTATTTAAATAAACAGCTACTCTAATTACAACGCAATAAAGTGGAATTCAGCTTGTACGGCCAGACGTTGCATCTCTTTCTATCGCTTGTATTCTAGCTCTTTTGCGTATCTAACTTTCCGGGCGAGAGTAGAACGCAAGAACATCGAGTGACAGACGCCTGCCTGTACAGCGAAAAGGTGAAATGAAATAGGAAAAATGTGATAGTAAAAAATCCAGGTGGGACCACGAGCCCTATAAGTAGCTTTCTTTTTTAGCTACTTATAGGTCTCGTGGTTTTTTACTATCACATTTGTCCTTTTACTTAAAATTGCATTGTGAATGCGTAATATCAAATCTCAAAGTGAAATGAAAGTTTAAAAATTTGGAAAATTCAAAAGTACACGCCTCATAACGCTCATTCAAAAAAAGACCAGTGTTTTACAGGTTGTCTTATTCCCGGAGCCTTAGTGTTAACCTATTCTCTCTGCCTTTTATTTCACCTTCCAGGCGGCTGTAATTGATATCTTTAGCGAAACCAGACAATTATGGGCCTTATTTTCTAAGGTATAAGGTCGTATTCCCTCACTATCTTCCTGTGGCTGTTGCAGTTGACAAGATCCCCGCTATGCGCGCATGCGAGCGCTACCTACAAATATGACCCTTAAGCCCTACATCTTAAGAGGCTATTATGGCACCATCTCCTAAAAGCTGCCTCAATGGACGAACAGCCGACTATAAAATAATGATCCCTAAATCTTACACCCTAAGGTGCTTCTTCTAGTACCGGAGCACACGATGCTTTGCGGCGCCGCACCGCAATGATTCCGCCCAATCAGCAGGCGCCGCACCTTGACTGCCGATAGGGCGTAATATTTGCGGTGAACGCATCGTGTGCTTTGGCCCTAACTATCGTGCTAAAGGTACCTACTACTAAGTACGACAGAGTATAGGCCTTTCGCTACAGAATAAATAATAGTACACAGGTACAGAAGCTTCACTCCGCTAAAGCATTTAAATAAATAGCAACTCTAATAACAACGCAATAAAGTGGAATTCAGCTTGTAGACGTTGCATCTCTTTCCATCGCATACATTCTAGCTCTTTTGCGGATCTAACTTCTATGGATTTCGGGCGAGAGTAGAGCGTAAGTACATTGAAAGACGCCTGCTTTCACTCTACATTTTAAGGTCTCATTCTCTCACCATCATCCTTAGGCTGCTGTAGTTGACAAGTTCTCCGTTGTGCGCGACGGCGAGCGCTAGAAATATGACCCTTAAGACCTACATCATAAGGGGCTATTCTCGCACCATCTCCTAAAAGCTATCTCAGCGGACGCCGACACAGCCGACTATAAAATATGACCCTTATATCTTACACCCTAAGGTGCTATTCTCTTAGTATCGTGTGCTATACGTTACGGCGCCGCACCGCAAAGATTCCGCTCACTCGGCAGGCACAACGCCGTGCCTGCCGATACTACTACGTGGCCTTTCACCACAGAATAATAATAGTACACAGGTACAGAAGCTTCACTCCGCTAAAGCATTTAAATAAATAGCAACTCTAATTACAACGCAATAAAGTGGAATTCAGCTTGTACGGCGCTAATTACGAACGGCCAGACGTTGCATCTCTTTCTATCGCATATATTCTAGCTCTTTTGCGGATCTAACTTCTATGGATTTCGGGCGAGAGTAGCGCGCAAGTACATCGAGAGACAGACGCCTGCTTTCACTCTACATTTAAAGGTATCATTCTCTCACCATCTTCCTTAGGCTGCTGCAGTTGACAAGTTCTCCGTTGTGCGCGACGGAGAGCGCTAGAAATATGACCCTTAAGACCTACATCATAAGGGGCTATCTATATCGTGCTAAGGCTACTACCACCTACTACTAAGTACGACAGAGTATAGGCCTTACACTGTACATTTTAAGGTATCATTCTCTCACCATCTTCCTTAGACTGCTGCAATTGACAAGTTCTCCGTTGTGCGCGACGGCGAGCGCTAGAAATATGACCCTTAAGACCTACATCATAAGGGGCTATCTATATCGTGCTAAGGCTACTACCACCTACTACTAAGTACGACAGAGTATAGGCCTTACACTGTACATTTTAAGGTATCATTCTCTCACCATCTTCCTTAGGCTGCTGCAGTTGACAAGTTCCCCGTTGTGCGCGACGGCGAGCGCGCCGTGCGCCGTGTGCACCACAAACGGTTGGCAGTTCACTTCCTCTGACGCCGCCGATGTCGAATACCTGGGGATAACGAAGATTCTGTTACTATTCTTTTTTTTTTTTTTTTTGTTTTTTTATCCACAACGGGGTAGCACTTAGCCTTCATCATACCTGATGTTAAGTGGTGATAAGGCTGAAGGTGGAAGCGCACTACTCCCGGAATCCTCAATCACTGAGGAACTGGCTATCTTATCTCTAACTGACGGAACACAATAATGCTATAAACATCATTGTTATGGCGTCAGACTTAGATAAGATGGTGGTAGCTAGCCAGGCGGACTAAGAACAAGTCCTACCACCAACCAAACCGAATACAATATGTACCCCCACTGGGAATCGAACCCGGGACCTCTTGGTCTGAAATCGGTGGTGTGAACCACTAGACCACAGAGTTCTTCTTGTTATCGAGTCGATAGCAAACCAAAAAACTAAACAGTTTCGGAAATTCAGCTACGCAGATCACAGCATTGGTAGCCTCCATTAGGTATTCCTGCGTGCAGCAGGTTTGACACACAAGGCACGATATCAAATGTTCCATCGTGTGAGGAACAGCACCACACCGTACGTAGTAGTACAGTATTGTTTGAAATGACCGAAAGTCACGCGGCCCCGAGAGCAGTATTATCGGTCATTCCAAACAATACTCGCCTTTTTACATATGCATGTTAAGTTGAAAATATATAACACAGAAAGTGATCGCCGCGTCGGTCGCTGCCATTTCAGTATAGATTGAGCCAGTCCGCGTCGACCAAGGATCCCTAGACAGGTTGTCCTTACTGCGGCCGACCATCGTCTGGAGTCTATTTAGAGACTTTCAGACAGGCCATGGTAACTCGTGTCCAGGCTGTTACTATCCAGTGGATGAAGTGATGAAATAACAGATCGCGCAAACTAGACTTCTATTAGTGAGTTTTATTTGATCTAATTTCGGCTTGGTGTTTTAATCAATCAGGATATTGACTAAATCAATGATTATTGAATAGCAGTGCCAAGTTAGTTTAGTAATCACCTACTTATTACGTTTCAGGAAAGTTAGTCTTCGGTTGGGGCAGCCAAGACTCATCTTAGTATAATCTTAGTAAGGAGGCAATTCTTCTGGTTAGACCAAAAGCTACATTTTTCAAAGCGATCGAAATGGAATTTGGAAGACGATTTTATACTGCTCTCACGGAAGTACAACAACCTTTTCTGTTCCGGTGACAGCGGCGCTACGTACGTTTTTCTTTTTTTTTATAGCAATTTAACCGGCCCTGACTGCTAAGAACTTCAGCCGCCAGCAGCGCTATGGTTGGACATCAACATGACAGCAAAATGACATTTAAAAAAATACGTTAGTTTCATACTTTGGCCACCAGAACAGAAAAGATTGTGGCACAGGTAGTGTTTTTCTAAGCTTCACTGACATGACACGTCCATAAATATTCTAGCATTGAAAAACCAAAGTAAAACAGATTCAGAATCATGTACTAACCTAGTGTGTCCAATGCCAAGGTTTCCTTTGAGCTTCTTCATGGCTTCGTCGTTGAATATGTTGTTGATGAGGCCCATGCCCTTGTGTGAGTTGAACTTCTGTGCGCTTTTGCCCTCTGACGTCACTATACCCGCCGATTCTTGTCCTCTGAAGGAGTATAACAAATTGGTCACGATGTTTATAATTTGTTTAGCAGAAGCAAAATTTTTTATCGGCGCTACTGGAATTACTATCGACAAAGCTTCTGAGAAGTCAGAAATGGACAGAAAAATTGTAAGTAGAATTAAAAATCGATAGATATTTTGAGAAATCAAAAAATATGGAAACTCTAATATCAATAGTACCTAATACAAGAAATCATTTCTCTTTCATCGAATAATATTGTATTAAATTGATAATCGTTAGGGAAATTAAAGGGTTTAATTGATAAGGCTTGCGCAAGGTTTCCTTTGTACTTTTACTACCCCCTCGTCTCCCCGGACGGCGGGGAGAAATATTAATTTGATTAATATTTTTTCTCTGTAGGTCATGAAAAATCTTAGGTATCAAGTATCCTACTAATATTATAAATGTGTGTTCAATTCAATTCAATCACGCCAAAACGGCTGAACGGATTTGGTTGAAATTTGGGACACAGATACTTTGTAGCCTTAAGAGGAACATGGGCTACTTTTTACTCCGTAAAAGCTCACATCTCCGCGGGATAACGTCGTGTAGTCCAAGCCGCGGGCGGAAAGCTAGTGTGGCATATTTAGAAGTGGTGTAGGTACCTGTGTTGTACAACGCGACCAGGCCCAAACATATGACCTGCCCTTCGTCCACCTGCGTTGGCCAATTATTTAGGGAAATGAAAGGGTTTAATTGATAAGGCTTTCAAGGCTTCCTTTTACTTTTACTATGACTATTTGATTCGTTTTTTTTTCTCTACGTCATAAAAAATCTTAGGTATCAAGTATGTGGCATTTAACGTACCTGTGTTGTAACGCGACCAGGCCCAAACATATGACCTGCCCTACGTCGACCTGCGTCGGCCACTCGCCCGTGCCGATGGCGCCAAACACGCCACATTCGTGTGTCAGTCCTGTGACAAAAACAAGGGTTAAAGAGTGAACACGCACACTTAACTTTTGATATAAAATCAGTATCTTTCTAGGAAGAGCAAAACAAGAGTCATAAGACTTTGGAATCAAGAGCTTTTGGGATTGGCATTTGGCGAAGTCCTTTCAACAGTTATGGCAAATATCGTATATCAATATCTTATTTTAGTATGAGGACCATTGCGCCATCTTCAGTCATGAGCAGGGTTTGGAAACGGTTCGCAAACGAACCAGGTTCGAACCAGGCTTTTAAAAACGGCTCACGCAGAGCGGAATCGATTCGCGAACGTTATAGACTTATAGCCGCTGCGATTAACTAGGTTAATCAAAATGGGCGGGGCGTCGGGGCGCCGTGACATCTGCCGTCTCTGTCATACTGTCATACAGCGTGCGTCTGATTGGCCTACCGATATCAGCGAGCGGAATTAACCGGTATTTCGATCAGGAACCGTTTTGTTTTGATAACGAACCGAAATAATATCGATTCCGTAAGAGCGAAACCGAAATGCAAATGCTCTTTTGTTAATGTACTTATGGAAGTTATCGGAAATGGGTGAGTCTATTTACCTACAGTTTGTAGTCGGAATTGGGTGAGTATATTTACCTACAGTTTGTAGAACAGAGATAAGAAACGGATCCTTAAAACTATATTTTTTTCCACAGTTGTCAAGATTTCGGAAATGCTATTGTCTGTTTGTTTTCTTATTTCTTCATTCATTCAGACATCCCTTCTTCATACAAACAACAAGTGCGTTTATTTCAATTAGAAGTCATATAAACCAGTTTCAATAGGAATTAAGTAGTTAAACAATGTGTCTCAATTACAATAGAAATTAAATTAAAGCGATAAAATTGTATCTTGCAGTTCAAAGATCTTTAGGAGCTCGTGAATTGAAATGACAAGAACTAAAACTTACAAACGACCAAGATCAATTATTTTATCGCATTAATTAGGGAACTGGAGAACAGACAAAACTGACTACTTAATTAAAGATAAGTACTTAAATATTTTATTAAAACTGAGAATATTGGCTCGGAACGTAATACATTTAGGGTTGATATTGATAGACGGTCTTGATTTGTCGGGACTGGCCAGATTCTGAAAGCCTTGGCAAACAAAATAAAAACTGTTCTAACTACAACATCCATACAAATCGATTGAGCACTTCCCAGGGATCAAAATTGACAAATTCAGTCAACGAATTCTAATAAATTAATATACAAAAACACAAAGTACCTAACATTTCATTTGTGACTATTTTAATTGAATAATTAATTACTTTGATGAAATTTTCGCAGCAATTCGAAGTTTAATGATTTATTAAAATTTTGCCCCGAAGTCACTATGATGGCGCAGCGACCCAAAGTGGGTCTAGGATTATTGATTTTATTGAAATTTTGCCCCGATAGGTACCTAATCTAGTTACCCTTTTATGTCAACCCTAAATTAATACGGCGGATCGCACTGGTATGACTGGGGTGACCTCTGTTGGGCATTTCATCATAACCAAGATAATAGTATCTTGTATCACGAGTTTGTCTCCGATTGGCGAGCCATCGCGCAATCGCCGTCACAGCTGTACACTTATTAGTTACAATAATCAACCGAATTACCTATTAATAAACTTTTATCTCAACGCGCCGAAAGGTTGCCAAATTCAAGGCCTCTGGTTCGGTATCAATTGGATAATGTCATCAGAATGTGATCATATTTATAAATTATGCAATTGCATTGAATTATGAAATAACTATGGCATTGCCAGTATCAAACAGCGTAAGGTATTTCTATAACAAAACCGCATTACCTAACTACTCGTGTTAAGGTTAACAATGCTCTAATAATAAATTAACTCATCTGTTTTTAATTTCAGTGTGTTGTATTCTATGCAGCTTGCAACTCGCCACCAGGGGGAGGTTTTTGCCATGCCTTATGTTCTGACTATGGCAAAAACCCATAACAGATACTGTTGTTTAGGTCCCGATGACTCAACACAGCCCTCATTAATATCCTCCACAGCCTTATTTTTAATAGTAGTACTTGTGGTAACCCCATGACCCATATCACGTAAAAAGTTAACGGCGACTAAAGACTATTTTCAAAAACACTACAATTTCTGAAAAATGGAAAATGAAGTATTTAGAAAAAATCGACCTGTCTCACAACTAGCTCCGATGGGACTCGAACCCACGACCTTTCGCTTTCCGGGCGACTGCTCTAACCACTGAGCTACGGAGTCGTTACGAGAAGCGTCGAATTTATCCAATACTTCTTACTCGCTGTATAGTCAGCGTTAATTTCATCAATGTGGAGATATTACTACCCTCACACGCGAAAGAAATACCTTTCCAGGTATTTGGCAATCGCTAAAGATGAAATTACTATTGCAAGTTATTTTAATTTTTAGTTTTTTGCATTCACAATGCAATTTTTATTACTGAAAAATGGAAAATGAAGTATTTAGAAAAAATCGACCCGTCTCACAACTAGCTCCGATGGGACTCGAACCCACGACCTTTCGCTTTCCGGGCGACTGCTCTAACCACTGAGCTACGGAGTCGTTACGAGAAGCGTCGAATTTATCCAATACTTCTTACTCGCTGTATAGTCAGCGTTAATTTCATCAATGTGGAGATATTACTACCCTCACACGCGAAAGAAATACCTTTCCAGGTATTTGGCAATCGCTAAAGATGAAATTACTATTGCAAGTTATTTTAATTTTTAGTTTTTTGCATTCACAATGCAATTTTTATTACTGAAAAATGGAAAATGAAGTATTTAGAAAAAATCGACCCGTCTCACAACTAGCTCCGATGGGACTCGAACCCACGACCTTTCGCTTTCCGGGCGACTGCTCTAACCACTGAGCTACGGAGTCGTTACGAGAAGCGTCGAATTTATCCAATACTTCTTACTCGCTGTATAGTCAGCGTTAATAAGCCCGGAAAGCGAAAGGTCGTGGGTTCGAGTCCCATCGGAGCTAGTTGTGAGACGGGTCGATTTTTTCTAAATACTTCATTTTCCATTTTTCAGTAATAAAAATTGCATTGTGAATGCAAAAAACTAAAAATTAAAATAACTTGCAATAGTAATTTCATCTTTAGCGATTGCCAAATACCTGGAAAGGTATTTCTTTCGCGTGTGAGGGTAGTAATATCTCCACATTGATGAAATTAACGCTGACTATACAGCGAGTAAGAAGTATTGGATAAATTCGACGCTTCTCGTAACGACTCCGTAGCTCAGTGGTTAGAGCAGTCGCCCGGAAAGCGAAAGGTCGTGGGTTCGAGTCCCATCGGAGCTAGTTGTGAGACGGGTCGATTTTTTCTAAATACTTCATTTTCCATTTTTCAGTAATAAAAATTGCATTGTGAATGCAAAAAACTAAAAATTAAAATAACTAACACTACAATTTGTTACCAACTTGATTCTCACCTGACCCGAGTCTGTTTAGGAGCACCCTACAAATTATTACCAACCCCGATTTCGCCGCTCCCCTGCCGCCTCGCTTACTTCGTTTACAGGTTTACTTCGACTTGCTGCTGTGAACGCTGTGACAGTAGAGCCCTGTCGTTTGACTCTCGAGGCCCTCTTGGATGGAGCCCTCCAGGCCACATAGAGTTGGCTCGTTCGCTCGCTTGTTCATTTAGAAAAAAATTCAAATTGCTTACGAACCTGATTCCACGGCTCTTCTGCCATACCTCTTGTTCCTAACCTTCACCTCAGGCTGGCTGCATTGACAACTGCTTTTGCAAGGCCCTGGTTTAAGTCTGTTTAGGCCCTCCTAGCTGGAGACCTTCAGGCCTCATGGAGCTCGGATCGTCTCTTAAAGACACTACAAGTACATAATAGTTTTCACGAACCTGATTCCACGGCTCCTATGCCATACTTCTTGCTCCGCACCTTCACCTCAGGCTGGCTGCATTGACAACTGCTTTTGCAAGGCCCTGGTTTGAGTCTGTCTAGGCCTTCCTAGCTGGAGACCTTCAGGCCTCATGGAGCTCGGATCGTCTCTTAAATACACTTTAGGTGTACATAATAGTTGTTTACGAACCTGATTCCACAGCTCCTCTGCCGTACCTCTTGATTTGCACCTTCACCTCAAGCTGGCTGCATTGACAACTGCTTTTGCAAGGCCCCGGCTTGAGTCTATCTAGGCCCTCCTGGCTGGAGACCTTCAGGCCTCATGGGGCTCGGATCGTCTCTTAAAGACACTACAAGTACATAATAGTTTTCACGAACCTGATTCCACGGCTCCTCTGCCGTACCTCTTGCTCCGCACCTTCACCTCAGGCTGGCTGCATTGACAACTGTCTTCGCAAGGTCCTGCCTTTAGTCTGTCCAGGCCCTCTTGGCTGGAGCCCTGCAGGTCACATGGAGTTGGCCCGTTCGGACCGTCCATGTTTATCTGAAGAAGAAACGGAAAAACCTAGTTTATAATATATAGACGGATAAGTTCAATATAAAAGGGCTGATGTAAGCTATCATCTGATTGTCTTATAGAGGTATTATTCGCATCCGCTAATAGGTATGTTTGGTATTCGTCAATATTAACAATGTTACGAATACCGAATGAATGCTCTAACTAAGCGAATGAATGCTGACCTGTATTTATATAATGAAATACAGTCGTTTTATTGTGTTTTAATCCGCGAGTACAATAAGTACGTACAAGTAGTATTATATTATCTGTGGTACAAGCAATCAGCAGTCCTTACTCAGCAAGTACCGATACAGCGAACACAAACAAGTGAAAGGGTTAACAACCGACTATTATAGACACGACTTAATCTGCAACTACAACAACACCAACTAACGATACACTCTGCCGCCTTAAAGTTATAAACAACGAAGCGACGCACTCGCAACAACTTTTTAATGCCAATAACATTACAATTGCCTGATAAAGGAACAAAACATGTGCTAGTTTGATATTCCCCGCCCATTTACTAAATAACAGATAAATCGAAGAGCCACTCGAAAATAAGCTGTATTTGGTAAGCTTCACTGATGTTTGCCAAATCGTGAAATCTTAGAATAGCTGACGTCAAAGGGAGCGAAATAACAATTTTATTATTAACATACAGTATCGACGTCAGTGATAATTTTCTGGAATGAAGATAAGAAGGACAAATAACAACAGCAGATTCTAGTTTTCAAGAGACAGATACGAATCAATGAACAGTTTTCCTCAAAGAGATATAGACTTTATGCTCAGTTAGGCTGTCCTGTCCGGCACTGTTCGTAAAAACGAATTCCCTTCGAAAAGGTAAACAAAATTACCAGAGACGGGTACAGACGTAAATAAGGTAAAATACCAAAAAAAAAATTTTAAAAAATCGATTTATATGACAAAGAATGAAGTACTTACAGTTAATTTCAATGTATTTAGAAGAAGCTGAATAAAACATGACCGGATTTTTTTAAATATTAGAGCAATGCCGACTTGCTTTGTGACCATAATTATTCATGAAACCGGAACATGTGCCGGAACATCGCATTAAGTCAGGCAATGTTGATAAACTGGTACTTTACACCTTCAATGTTGCTTTTTGCCATGTACCATAAAGCCTTCAAAGGGTTGCATTACAGTCTTAGGAACTGCCACCAAAGCACTTTCTCCTTTTAAGCACGCATAAATCTAAAGCACAATTTATTATTCTTATTTTCCTTAGACCTGGGAAATCAGATTTCATTGATATCTGGGCTGTAATAGAGAAACAAGTAGAGGATTTCTTTTTTGCTTAAAACATGGTCATGACGTCACATCATGCAATAATTCCAGCCTACAAACTAGTAATACATATAAATAATCGGATTTTGATTGTACTTTTAGATGCGCCAAAAAAGCCCAGCTCCACGTCAGCTGACGCGATACAGTCCACGTAATCGGGCAAACAATTGACAGGCGACAGATAGGTGTTTACCGCGTGATAGCAGAATGTAAACAAACAATAGCAACTCTAGCGCAGTGTGGCATCATGCGGGTTGCGGGTTGCGGGTCGGCGATACAGCGATACTGAGCCGCAGGGGGCACGTACTAACTGACACAGAGTACATTTCCACGAGGGTACAAACAACCCGATAGCGATAGGAAAATAATGCGGCACAGTTATTGTCTCCGGTTATTATTAGAATTATCACTGAGAACCTTGTAGAGGAACATATTCACTGAGAACGCTACTCAATTGTTAATGATAGGTACCTACTGGTGTCAGTTGCATACGTATATGTATAACTGCTATGATGCAATCTTCGTTATTACTTAAATTGCTTGAACTCCACGTCAGGTTCTGTGGTTACAATAACATAACAATATAAATAAAATAACGACACCTAAGGAATTAATTTATCGTGCAATATATTGTAGGTATAGAGTTATTGTATTTTTACTGCATTCCAAGGATTTCGCGAATTCCAGAAAAGTTTGCATAAGTTTTTTTTTAAACATTGAAGGTATAAGATGAGGTATAGGTTTAGAAAACGGCAGAAAATTATTCAAATTATTGCAATAGAATCGAAACAGAGTGTAATGAACTCTATATTGCATAGCTAAGCGGGCTGCCATTGTAAATAAATTACGAAACATCATATCAGATTTAATTATTAGGTTTCAAGTGGGGTGTAGCAACGACACCCAGTCATTACGTAACGTTGGCTTTGCACCGGAAGGTATTGTCAATTAGGTAACTTCTCAATTGGTTAGTAGGTATCAAAAGTACCTTTGATGATAGAGATAGGATCGTTCTTTGGAGAAGCGACCCAAAGTGGGTCTTGGTCTCTGGTACATACATCATCATCATTCATTTCTATGCCAATTCGTCCAGTTAGTTACAAATATAATAAGGTTATCAGTTTCAGAATATAGTATACAAAGTCGATTATACTAAATTAGGTTAGGTATCCTATAAAGATATTAAAAAGCATTCAGTTCTACTGCAGGCATTATATCACTTTAACCGCCTCTGTGGTCTAGTGGTTCATACCACCGATTTCAGACCCAGAGGTCCCATCGAGGGTTCGGTCCCAGTTCCGTCACAGAATAATATGTTCGGTCCCAGAGAGGGTTCGATTCCCAGTGGGGGTACATATTTTATTCGGTTTGGTTGGTGGTAGGACTTGTTCTTTCTTAGATTGCCTGGCTAGCTACCACCATCTAAGTCTGACGCCATAACAATGATGTTTTCAGCATTATACAATAAATATTTTTCATTTCCATTTTCATTGTGCAGTTAGAGATAAGATAGCCAGTTCCTCAGTGATTGAGGATTCCGGGAGTACTGCGCTTCCACCTTCAGCCTTATCACCACTTATCATCAGGTGTGATGAAGGGTTAAGTGCTACCCCGTTGTGGATAAAAAAAAAAGTTGTACCTATGCATCCGGACCCCAGTTTAGGCATAAGATGTAAGGTGCGTTTATGAGTGAATCAAAGTAAATATTATGCATTGTATAATACTAAACGATAATATCTTACAATAACATACACCGCATTTACGTAGGTTCTACGCAATGTAGATACGTCAGTAAAACCATCAAGCAAGTCAGATATTTTTTTGAAGCTTAAAAAATAAAACGTGTATCGACAATCTAGGCACCGCTATCAATGAAGAGCTAATTAATTAGGTAAAGACAACAATAATATCAATTTGCGCCATGTCTTGCGTCCAACAACTAACTGGGGGCTGATTCTGCTAACGTTAAGTCATAATCGTGTCTCAATCGTGTTTCTGTCGCAGGGATATGAGGAAATCAGAGATTTCACGAAATCACGGAAGATGTGGAATAGTCTTATTTACGACGTCTTCTTCCTAAACAAGTTCAGTGATATGTCATTTCACTAAACTAAATCTAGGGGATTTTTCGTGAAATCCCTGATTTCCTCATATCCCTGCGACATTTCAATTGCAGTTCAGTTGTAGTGCTATTTTACACACTAGTTACGAGAAATGTGTACTTTTTTCACAATACTACTGATGGTCACACCACACACTACATTCACATCACATCATACTGTCATAAATCTTGTAGGTAACTAGTGTGTAAAAAAGCACAACAATTGAACTACAATTGAAACACGATTGTGACTTAACGTTAGCAGAATCGGCCCCCTCCTGGTGTGGTATCGTATAGTAAGGTCATGGTCGGATTTATACGCCAAAACCTTTTTATATGCTTCTTTTGTTTGTAAGCACGTGTTAAGTTGCGACGTACTATGACATCAGACGAGGCAAGTTTAAGGAAACATTTATGGCACTATAAACATCTCTACAATTTAAGAGCCATTTCGCAATTAGAGCTACTTGGCAGTTGTCTCGCTCGCTCAATGCAACATTTTCATAGATTGTGGTAAACACATTGTGTTTTTTAGAAAAGTGTTTCATTATGTCCCTACAACGCAATGTTACGGATATTTTGTATAAGTTATTTTATTAATTCAATTGAGTATTGGTTAGAATTAGGAAGTCAATTTTTGAAAACTTTAAGCTCGTAGATCTAGTATTATTGCAGTATTGACAATGTTGAAATATGTTTAACTAGCCTTCCGCCCGCGGCTTCGCCCGCGTGTACTACACGACGTTATCCCGCGGGAAGGTGATATTTTTCAGGAATAAAAGTATCCTATGTCCTTTCTCAGGCTCTAGACTATCTCTGTACCAAAATTCATTCAAATCGGTTCAGTAGTTTAGGTGTGATTGTGTAACACACAGACAGACAGAGACGCATTTATAATATAAAGTAAGGATAATGTAGAACTAATTGCGTTGTAGGGACATAATGAAACACTTTTCTAAAAAACACAATGTGTTTTCCACAATCTTTAAAAATGTTTATTGTGCGAGCGAGACAATTGCAAAGTGCGAAATGGCTCAGAAGGGGCAAAGGGGGCTAAATGCGTACCTTGTGTTGTTGACACCGCCTCTGTGTATGTGGTCTAGTGGTTCACACCACCGATTTCAGGCCCAGAACCCAGAGGTCCCGGGTTCAATTCCCAGTGAGGGTAGGTACATATTGTATTCAGTTTGGTTGGTGTAGGTCTTGTTCTTAGTCCGCCTGGCTAACTACCACCATCTTATCCAAGTCTGACGCCATAACAATGATGATTTCAGCATTATTGTGTTCCTGCAGTTAGAGATAAGATAGCCAGTGCCTCAGCCAATTTCTACACCATTTGAAAGGTCTTTAAAAAATAGTTTTTAGGGTTTCCGTACCAAAATGGTAAAAAGAAACCCTTATGGTGAGACTCAGTCTGTCTGCTACAACTGGACATCTCAAAAACTACTAACGCTAGCAACTTGAAATTTGGAATAGTTTTAGATGACATTTGTCGGGAGTTAAGCGGCTATTACACTACACGGTATTGTACTACTCATTGTTTTTTGGCCCTAATTCAGAATACATTACTTGTTTTGATTGCATCGCTTGCTAAAAAGGAGCTCAAAGAAAGCAATGTATTCTGAATAAGGGCCCTAACTAGCCCTGAATACCGTGTAGTGTAATACTCGCTTTAAAAAGTTAGAAATCAACTTCCCTCACCAACACCGACCGACCGTCTCGCAACACATTTAGATTTAATGTATCTACTGTAATTACTAGTCTAGATCGAATCTAAATTAGTTATCAAGGCAATTTACAATGTTGATTGTTTTCTAATACGATCGGCAGACCTAGTGACTGACGGGCCATGACAACTGGGCCAATAACAGCAGACCCATTACGGAATTCGCAGATAACTCCATATTTAGTTAAAACGACTATATAGTTAGTCTTATTTTCTGTCGGTTGAATATTTCTTGACGAGCGAAATATTCGACCAATCAGATTGCTCGTAGATAGCGCGCGTGACGCGACAAAGAGTCGCACTAAGTTGTGCTAGCACTACTGATAGGAGAGCCTGAGGTAGATGATGTTCGTACATATCTTACGTACGTATCTTCTATAGAGAAGGCTGTGAGGCTAGAGATGGCGGCTGTGACGTACAGCATTTAGTCGATGAATATGTGGGTGCGATTGCGAACGATAAAAGGGACGTTTTTGGGCGGCTGTACTAAGCGGGACATGATCACCTTTAAAAGAGATTATCAGCATTGGAAGTTGGTCACAGACAAGCGATCTGAGTGACGAACCTCGTGTTGCAGAGGGTCGGAGCGGACGCTATACGATGGGAGCTGAGGGCCTACTCTGAAATGCAAAACCCGAAACTTCGGTATACCCTTCCCTCTCACTCTCTAGTTGGGACAGAATCGTGTGAAAGGGGCGGGGCTAACCGAAGTTTCGGATTAGCGTTTCAGAGCACGGTCCCTGGTTCAGAACAGCTGACAGGACATGAAGGAGAAGCGTCACCAATACATCAGCCGCTAACTTCTTCTGCCAGGCCTGCAGGAGAATTAGTCACTATCGCGTTGGTTTATTTAGCCAATTTAGCCATCAAAAATCTACCTTTAAACCTCTAGGTGGTCATCCATTAGTACTGAGAGAAAATTCGCTTACCCAATGCTCGACCATAAACTTGCTTTACTCAATGCAGCATTTGATTAAAAAATATATGTCTATAGCTATTTAATCATTTTAAATACTAACTAATGTTTTTAATTTCATTTTATTTCCTTTTTTACGCTTTTGATAGTGGTTGGCTAATGGAGCATTGCCTGGTCAGGTGTTGGTTTTTGATAGTCCAGGGATGGTACATTTCCATTTTTTGATTTTTTGTGGTGCTTAGACTAATAAATGCTTTTTGTAAAACAATGAATATAAGTCATCAGAGTAAAGCCCAAATAATCATTTAAAACCTTCGATCATATAAACCCTAGATACACAATGCGCTTGAAAAAGTGATTCCAACAATGCTGTCATTAGTAGTTATACTTATAGATATTTCGATTCCGAATACTACCGTCACCACATTTGATATTGCAATTTTAGAATAAATAATGAAATTATGATAGTTTCAGTACATGTTTGACTTTAAATTAATTGTACAATTATACTTACGTTCAATACTGACTGAAAATATGATATTACATCTCTTTTTTTCCTTTTTTCGAATTGTTTTTGCGCATCTTCTCAGCACATTCAGGCATCGTTTCGCCGGGCGGTTGAATGACTACTGAGAGCAATCTAATGCTCCCTTTCGAATGGAGCATTTGTTGGTGGCTTCACTTTCTGTGCGTTTACGCTGTATCAAGGGCTTATATGATCGAAGTTTAAAACGCCTAAATCCATCGTTGGTAAATTACTAAGTGATCATCAAGAATTTAAAAGTTAAAAATATCTTAACTGGTCGACAAGTAGAACATTCACCCTACTTATATTTTTTATAAATAAAATCTTTTTTTTATTTTGAAACTTTCGTAGTTAATGGTAATAAATAATAAATATGTATGTACCTATTTATTGATTTATTTACAATATTGTGTCATGATGAGGTATAGGTGCTTTGAAAACTAGGAAGAAAATATACCTATAGGTACCTACTTATTGACTATTTTTAAAATAAAAGATAGGCAAGATAAAACAAGATATAAGGCCCGATATCTATCCTGTACAAGGTAATCAATAACTTTTTATGTTATTCTTATGCCCGAACAAGTAAAAAAAATGACTTAACTTTGGGAGCGTCTCAAACAATTTTATAGTTACATTTATTAGTAAATACATATGATATTATGTTAATTCGAATTACTTTAAGCTGTTGATAAGTCAGCGTTTAAATAATAGGTTGAGGTCGAGGACAGTTCGGTAAATAATAATTTATTACTAATAAGACCAAGATGATTATAATTAATAAGTACTTACTTTTACTTTTAATTTAGTAATGTTGTTTTAATCTGAAGCCCATATTTGTTCATTTAATTACTTAGGGGCTAGCTCATAAATTTTAATTTGAACCTTTTGACTGACAAAATGAGATTTATTCTCAAAATCCATAATTTCAAACTTGGCCTTGAGGGTCAAAAAGATGTAGCAGTATTTAAACTTGAAAAAACAACCATAATTCAGACAAAAAATAAATAAGTAAAGTACTTACCTGTTAATTTTCGCAACTGGTCATGGTCACAAATACAATATCTTGAAGGCAACTTATCATATCTTTTTATTTAAGTAACTTTGATTGAAACAAAAGTTTATATTACATTACAGAAAGAAACATGTGGAACGCAAAATGTCATTTATTATCCCATCAAAACAAAGAGTACGCGAACTCCAAGTCTGAAATTACATTTCGGACACCAACTAAACTAGGTCGTATAATAATTTCTTTTATTTCTGTGAACAGCTGACTTTTGAAATACATTATGTATAGGTTAGGTAATAAACACTCACCTGTCTGCGTTCAATATGTAAAAGACACCAATATTATTCAAAAGTTTCACACAAAATAGTTTGATTTGACAGCAGCGTGTAGTGTAGGTAGTACCAAAGGTAGTACTCGCATCAGAATGAACCAAGAAATAAATGAATGACCGTGTGTTTGAATTGAATTTGAAGTTAACTGTGCGAATGAGATATGCTACGTACGTACGGTACGTCAGACTGAAATAGCTATAGGCTAAATGCTAAATGCACTTGGAACAAATAATTTTGATACTTGACATCACCAAAGTATTTATTTAATTTTTACCTAAATAAGTAGGTAATATAATAAATAAGTACCTATGCTTCGTTTAAAATTAACACGAAGTACCTATGTTAATTTAGTTTTCAGTTTTGATGATAATACAATTTCTATAAATCTTACACAAAGTTAAGCTAAGTCCAGTCCAGTAAAATTATTGTAATACCTACCATATTTTGCACAGTCGAGCGAGACGCACAGTACAATTTTTATTTACTTACCTACTTTCTTATTTAGAGTTGATATTATAATAATTCAAAATTTACTTTCGTCGTTAATTGGCCATTTTTGTATGGCAGCTGGCGTCATTTTTTTCTTGCGGCCATCAACCAAACATTGAAATATAATTTGATGGCAGCACTACAGACAATATTTGCAAAGAAAGTATACCTGTAAACTCAGGCCGAACCGAGTGAGACTAGATAGAACTTAATTTTGTTTTTCATAGTGTTTGTATGAGTGACAAAGTTACATTTGCGGTTTTTTAAAATGGTCTATATACGGACGGACAAATGTAAATAATAGCTATTAACACAAGTTTTTAAATTTATTTTTATGCATTAATAATGCTATGCTGTAAGTAAGGAAAAAAATAGCTACACTCCATTCAGCAAAGCAAAAGATTTTAAGCATTTGAAAATATTGAAAGATGTCTTTTGAATCTGTTGTGAAACTCAGTTTTTAGGGTATAATGGGACTGACGATATACCTACTCCGTTTTTTTTAATCCACAATGGTGTAGAAGTCTCTAAATTAAATAAAAAATATCGATGTATTATTACATACATTATCCATTTTATAATTATGTAAACATGGAGTTACTTTGAATAAATAAGAGTTTCATATATTTATTATTATTACATTTTATATTAAATGACACGTCAAGATTGTTTAGGCAAAATCTTTTGTTCCACTGAATAGACTGAATAAATTATTAGCGGTTTCATTTTAATCGATTGTTAAACATTTGTAAAATGTTTCTTTCGAATGCGAGGGTTTCCTTACATTGATGAAGCAATGCTGGCTTACAGCGTTGAAAAGTGATAACAAAATTCGACGAGTCTCGTATTGTAAGCCTTTCGGTAGCTTAGTTGGTCATCAAGCCGGATTTCCGGGGGGCATGGGTTCGAATCCCGCCTGAAAGTTACTTGCAGGGCTGGTGGTTTTTTAATATAATATTTTTTCATTACATGAATGGATAAAAATAATATAAAATCTTAATAACATTTTCATAAATTATACTACTACCTTATTTTGTCAGACAAATTATTTGTCTTGCATTTTATAAAACTTCGCACAATTATTTCCAATCTGTCAAGTATCAAGTACGTTCAAGCGGCGTATACCAAACTTGTTATCAAGAGTTGACTCGCGTCGCACGCCTCGCCCCGGCTGAATGCGTAGTAGCGCACGTGGTCCAACTTCTCAGATGCTGGTTATCAAAACTTTATAAAAGGCCATCGCAGAGCTGCCGCACCATCGCGCGATCCTCGCACTTCAGAAAGCACATCCCCGATCAAAACCCGGCTACTGACAAGGGAAAATGTCTCTCCCAAAAGAAGGTAACATTCATTAATTCATTTATTTATTTTTTTAACTTTGCGACTTAAGTTTGAAAGGTTATGTTGATGATCTAAATTGAATAGGTAGGTACTTCCTATTTCTTTCATTCATTGGGTCGTATTATACCTGCGCGTTTTTACCAATGGAATTCTTTTCATACGACCTTGGTTGATGACTGTTGTATTGTAATTTTGTAATACGATGCCATAGTATAATAATGAGTACCGATGCTATGCTTCACCAAAGTTTTTATTTGGACCTAACTGCCTGCATGAAATAAATTCGAAATTTAAAAGGCAATGAAATTATATCCAGTAGGTAACTCTTCGCTGAATAGAAATAAAAAATAAAAGTCGGTCACATAAGGGTTGTACTTAATCCAAATATCAAATATTTTGGACGAGGACGAATTTCATGAATGGATTCATTGATAAATTCTTTTATCAATGCTTAATAGACAAAGATCTTTGATAAGTGGAATACCTCCCCAAGATTATGGTTACTACAGACGCTCATAATATAGGCTGTGCAATGGCTGTACTTACATTTTTTTAAACTTTATTCAAAAACTTTATTTATCATTATAAGCATTTATTAATTAAAATACACGCAAAATTAATTTAAAAAAAAAATTATGCTGCTAAACACCTAAAGGTTTCGGACTTCAAATTCGATTCAAATAAAAAAATTAAACAAATTAGCAAATTATAGTAATAAACTTGCATTCTCTCGTCGAATCCAGCTCGGATGGGCAGCGTTTGGGAAGCTCCGACATATATTCGCGTCCGAAATACCTCAATGTCTTTGACCAGTGTGTGATGCCAGTAATGACCTATGGGAGTGAGACGTGGTCTTTTACTATGGGTCTCATAAGAAGGCTCAAAGTCACCCAGCGAGCAATGGAGAGAGCGATGCTTGGTATTTCCCTGCTCGATCGAATCAGAAATGATGAAATCCGCAGGAGAACTAAAACAACCGACATCGCTCGAAGGATTGCATCATTGAAGTGGCTGTGGGCGGGACACATAGCGCGGAGAACCGATGGCCGTTGGGGCGGGTTCTTGAATGGCGACTGCGTGTCGGACGACGTTCCGTGGGCAGGCCCCCTACAAGGTGGACCGACGATCTGGTCAAGGTCGCGGGAAGCCGCTGGATGCGGGCAGCGCAGGACCGATCGTTGTGGAGATCCTTGGGGGAGGCCTATGCCCAGCAGTGGGCGTCGTTCGGCTGACATGATGATGATTATGATGAAACTTGCATGATTACCTGTGAACTGTTTTATTCTAAGTGTACCTACCTATGTACGCATATATGCTCAGTTAGAACATTAAATATTATACGTGTTTGATAAAAACAAAATACAAGAGATAAATAACACACTTTTTGGTGTTATCGACTGTGTAACATAAAAAAGTTACCTAACGAAAACGACCTAAATATCTAGATCTATCTATCTCTTGACGTTACGCCCCCTAATCAGCTTTAGATCGTATAGGAATAAGACCTATATTAATTTACTTATAATTATTATTACATGGCGTCCCAGAGATCAAGATGGGACATGAAGGGAAAGTAGGTACTCTAAATAGTGGAGATAGCAAATTTCACTGATAGGAAACATACCTACTTACCTTTATTTTGGGAAAAGAAATAAAACTGCATTCAAAGATTTTCTTCCTACACTTAGGAATCGCACCGGCTAAAATTTGAAAAAACCACATCCTGTATTTTTAATGACATTAATCGATGGGGTAACTCCTGAATTAAACCTCGAAGAAACATGATAAATTAAAATAAAGGAAATCAATTAAATACATCATAGTCATAGTAGATCGATTCGATGTCGAGTCGAATCGATGTGTATTTTTCTATGGAAAACAACATAAAAATTTGGTTTGGGGGAAACCAGTTTTATTTTAACAAAATATCTGAATGCATTTTTGTTTCTTGTCAAAAATAATGGAATGGTCCCTTTCAGAGAAATTGTATACCTATCTCCATTATTTAGAGTAAGTACTTTACCTTCATGTTCCATAACTCTAGGACACCTGGTACCGTACCGGTGGTACTAGGTGGTACTAGTTGAATGCCGGATTCCGGCAAGACAACAGACAGGTTTTTAGCGCGCTCTTAATTTAATTTTACATTTCATAGAATAGGTCACATCCTTACTATCACTACATAGTAGTATATAAAACAAAGTCGCTTTCACTGTCCCTATGTCCCTTTGTATGCTTAAATCTTTGAAACTACGCAACGGATTTAGATGCGTTTTTTTTTAATAGATAGAGTGATTCAAGAGGAAGGTTTATATGTACTTTTTATCCCGCTATTCCCACGGGAACGGGAACCACGCGGGTGAAACCGCGGACGGCCGCTAGTATATTATATTATACTATATTATTTATGTTATATTATATTATGGTATATTATATTATATTATATTTTATTTTATTATATTATATTATATTATATTATATTATATTATATTATATTATATTATATTATATTATATTATATTATATTATATTATATTATATTATATTATATTATATTATATTATATTATATTATATTATATTATATTATATTATATTATATTATATTATATTATATTACATTATATTATGTATAATAAATGCGAAAGTACTAAACTACTGAACCGATTTGAATGAAATTTTGTACAGAGATAGTCTAGACCCTTAGAAAGGACATAGGCTACTTTTTAATGCGAAAAAAAGCTGTAAGGGGTAGAAATAGGGGATGAAAGTTTTTATGACAATTACGTCATTGTTATAGCTAGAAGCTTGAAACTAATTTTTCAGGCTTTTGATTAGATATAAATAAATGCAATATTCAGAGTCTGTAAAAAATTTACCTTAAAGGGGGTTAAAATAGGGAATGAAAGTTTTTGTGTGATGATATCTGCAAAGAAACTTAATGTAGTTGAAAAATGGAAAATGAAGTATTTAGAAAAAACGACTCCGTAGCTCAGTGGTTAGAGCAGTCGCCCGGATAGCGAAAGGTCGTGGGTTCGAGTCCCATCGGAGCTGGTTGTGAGACGGGTCGATTTTTTCTAAATACTTCATTTTCCATTTTTCAACCATAAAAATTGCATTGTGAATGCAAAAAAATAAAAATTTCAATAAACTTAATGTACTTAGGTACATAAATAAGCTACTTGCAGTAAAATACCTACTGTAAATAGTTTATTTTAATATATATATGAAATGCTGCTGAAAGTCACTATTCCACGCGAACGAAGTCGCAGGCACAGCTAGTTTCACATATTAAAAAAAACAATGATCATTAAGCATTGTGAGCAGGATAAAGACACTACAAAACAACATTCTTTGAACTTTTGTTCTGTTTGAATGCTCGATTTTTATGCACAAAAATAATAAAAAGATCTATTAAACTCTTGGGCAAAGATAATTCAATACCTACTTTTATGTAAATAGGTACTTTTTGTTGATCTTGACTATTCCCGAGCCCGATGGACAATGCAATCTACGGAGACAGAAATGTACTTATTAATATCAGTTTTTAATGAGACAAGCAGTTGACGATTATTTCTGATTCGATTTATTATGTTTTTTCAGTTGGAGGTTACAAACTTGGAAAGCTCCTCATTGAGGGCAAAACCAAGCAAGTTTTCGACTTGCCAGATGCTGCTGGTCATTGTCTTCTGTTGAACAAAGACAGAATCACAGCGGGAGATGGCGTTAAAGCACACGACATGGAAGGCAAAGCGGCTATTTCCAACCAGACCAATGCTAAAGTCTTCGAAATTCTGAAGTCAGCTGGTGAGTGTTTTATACCTACCTACATTTTAACTCGAATAACTCTAAACATTAAATTAAAGCGCAAGCCCAACAAAGAGTCGAAAGGGTTCTTTCAACAACCACCAAGAAATTAAATTTTATCAAGTACCTATTTATACAGGGTAATAGTTTAAAAATGGGCAATACTTCAGGGGGTGAAAGTACCCATCAGTACCAACAACTTTTATTATGAGACCAAGTGCGAAAGCGCGAAAAAAAATCGGCTGTTTCATACAAAAGTGCAATAGCGAATGGGCCAAAATGTATGGAACAGCTGACTTTTTTTTCGTAATGTGGCACTTACACCCACTTGCAGGAAGCTCCATTAAAGTTAATGCTTCATTAAGTCTATTGCTGTCACTTTTCGTTGTCAAGAAATAAAAAGTGACAGCAATAGATTTAATGAAGCTTTAACTTTAACGGAGCTTCCTGCAATTGGGTGTTAGTCCCATAGTAAAAGTAGTTTGTATTGATGGGTACTTTCATCCCCTAAAGTATGTCCCATCTTTAAACAAACACCCTGTATATATAAGAAAGAATTATTAGACATGGCAACTAATTAATAGGAATATTTTTAAAAACTTATATTTAATTAACGCAATATTTCCAAAGAGCCACCCACGTTATTTCTTATCTCTTATGAAATCATAGGTCAATAAGATAACTTTAACTCGCTGAAGGACTGGATATCTTAACTTATATTTATAATAAGCAAATGTGTTTATTTAGTTTAAAGTTTGACCTTCGCTATTATAAGTACTCTTGTAATTTTGTTGTTCTACCACTCATCAGATAGACGATAATTACATTTTGTTTTATTAACTCGTCATGTATCACAAACGTAAGGTTAAAATAGTATTGCATAATTATGAAATAAGATAGAATCTGTCAACATGTTTGTTTACGTAAGTTTAATCGACTTCTTTTCTTACGCCAATGACCTCTTATGCCCACAAACATTAAGTCTCAAAACTTTTGAGACTTAATGTTTGACATTTGCTTATTATAAATATTAGTTAAGATATCCAGTCCTTCAGCGAGTTAAAGATTTTTATTTTTAGTATGTTTTGAGTCAAAACATACGAAAAATAAAAATTACTTTTATGTCGAGTATTACCCACATAGCTACTTATTTCTTAATCTTAGTACGCACTTATCAAACATTATCATTACTTAGTTTAAGAATTAGGATATACCTACTGATCGCCGGGGGAAAATTACAAAGTTATACTCAATTCATGATGTACGTAATTGACATGGCAATGTCACTCACCTTGAGACATCCCACGAGCGATTTCCAAAAATAGGGTATATAGGTATAGCTAACTGTTTTTAATAATTTTGTAAATAGGAATCTATTTCTGTTAAAGGTCTGAATACTGCTTTTGTCAAGACGGTTTCATCAACTGCATTCTTGTCGAAGAAGTGCGATATGATCCCGATTGAATGGGTAACTCGTCGGCTAGCCACCGGTTCGTTCCTGAAAAGAAATCCTGGAGTACCTGAGGGTTTCAGATTCACACCTCCAAAACAAGAAACTTTCTTCAAAGACGACGCTAACCACGATCCCCAATGGTCTGAAGAACAGATTGTTTCAGCCAAGTTTAATATTAATGGTCTTTGGATTGGTAAGTAAAGACAAGTTCAACCAAGATGTCTTCACTTGAGAACTTTAAACGGTAAAATTTTATTCTAAAATGCTATTTTACAGGTCAAGATGAAGTAGACTACATGCGAAGATACACTATTCTGGTCTTCGAAATTCTTGAAAAGGCATGGGCTCTTCGTGATTGTGCTTTGATCGACATGAAAATTGAATTCGGAGTAGACACTGAAGGTAACTATTTATATCACAGTTAATACTTAACGTTTATTTATTTATTTTTTCCACTCACATTATTTTTTTTATCTTGTAGGTAATATCCTACTTGCTGATGTCATTGACTCTGATTCGTGGAGGTTGTGGCCCTCTGGTGACAAGAGATTGATGGTTGACAAACAGGTAACTTTATTTACATTTAATCTTCGATCAACATTAGTGTTGATTGAAGCATTTAATTCATACCAATGATCATGATCATCCAATCAAACATCTTAATTAACCCACTTGAGGCTAGCGTCCTTTTAAAAGGACGCCACATATCACAAAATATTGACAAATCAAATCTCAATTTTACAATATTTTTCGTTATGTGGCGTCCTTTTAAATAACATGACATGACAAAATGTTTATGATTATGAGTATTATGATGAAATTAATGAACATTTATATCATACCTACATGTAAATAATTCGTATCCTTTTACATCTTACAGGTTTACAGAAATCTTGCCAACGTAACTGCTGCAGACTTGGACACTGTCAAACGTAACTTTGCGTGGGTAAAGGATCAGCTCGATCACTTGAAGCCAACAATACACCACAAAGTTGTTGTATTTATGGGTTCGCCCGCTGACCAAGAACATTGCCAAAAGATTGCTAAGGGTAAATATTGATTTTACCTTACAGTTATTGAATTTTCTGGCGCTTGATAAATTAATTAAATAGTTATTTTTTTATTATTTACGCTTTTTGCTCAAATATTGAAAAGAGAGATGTATACAGGATGTTTTTTTAAAAATGGGACATACTTCAGTGGGTGAAAGTACCCATCAATCCAAACCACTTTTACTAAAGGGCCAATTGCCTCATTGGGAAAAAAAAAATCGGCTGGTCCATACATTTTGGTCCATTCGGTATTGCATTTTTGTATGAAACAGCCGATGTTTTTTATCGCTATATAGCATTGGGTCCCTTAGTAAAAGTTGTTTGTATTAATGGGTATGTCCCCTGAAGTATGTCCCATGTTTAAACAAACATCTTGTATATTAGGTACTAAATAGCAAGAATGCCACTCTCTTTAATTTACTTTTTTTATTATTTAAATTTTGTTCCAAAAGCTCGTAATAGTTGTACCTACATTGTTATTAAACTTCAGTTTTATTTTTTGTCACTTAGCTGGACGTGATCTCGGTTTGGACGTGGACTTGCGTGTTACTTCCGCACACAAGGCGACAGAAGAGACACTTCGCATAATGCAACAATATGAGGACACTCATGGTGTTTTGGTGTTCATCGCTGTAGCTGGCCGATCAAATGGATTAGGGCCCGTACTTTCGGGAAATACATCATACCCGGTTATCAACTGCCCACCTCCATCTGACAAACTTGTTCAGGTAAAACGCGTCCTAGGTTGACTGGACGAGATCTCTTTTAAAGCCTTTTAAAACCTTTGCATTCTTATTTTCCGTTGTTATCATGGAACGTTTTAAGTTTAAAGTGCAATAAAAAGTAAAACAAAAAACTTAATTTTTACGGAACAAATCTTCAAAAAGTAAAATGTGACAAAAACATTTATAATAAATATGTAGTTTAAAAAACTATAAAAACACACTTTTATAGGAACCGACTAAAGAGTACAAAATAACCGTCTATTCAGTAACTGAAATTAAAAAGCGTGGTGCGCGTTGTCAATATTAAGTAAGTACTTGAATGCATGCTTCGCAAAGGGCGCACCACGCTTTTTAATTTCAGTTACTGAATAGACGGTTATTTTGTACTCTTTAGTCGGTTCCTATAAAAGTGTGTTTTTATAGTTTTTTAAACTACATATTTATTTTTTACTTTTTAGTTTAACAAATGGCAAGCTATGGATGGGGATGGTAATCGATTTCACAGTCCACTCATGTGTCTGCCCACCCCGTAAATATTATAACTCAAAGGCGTGATTGTATGTATTTAGTTTTACAAATTCAAGTGGAGTCTATTAGTTACCAGATGCGCGAGCCGAACCCTTAATTCCTCCCTGCTCCATCATCAGACCCTCACCACCAAGTGTAGCGAATAGGTCTCATCAGAACGAAACAAATGAGCCCAAACTCGAGGGGTTTCCTAGTGGCAATTAAGGAGTGCCACTGAATTTCTCCCGGCTCCATCATCAGACCCTCACCACCAAGTGTAGCGAATAGGTCTCATCAGAACGAAGCAAATGAACCCATCTCGAGAGGTTTCCTACTGGCCATTAAGGAGTGCCACTAGCTTCCTCCCAGCTACATCATCAGACCCTCGCCACTAAGTGTAGCGAATAGGTCTCGTCTGAAGGAAACAAATGAGCCCAAACTCGAGGGGTTTTCTTGAGGTCATTGAGGAGTTTCACTGGGTCCTCCCAGCTCCATCATCAGACCCTCACCACCAAGTGTAACGAATAGGTCTTATAAAAACGAACAAATGAGCCCAAACTCGAGGGGTTTCCTATTGGTCATTAAGGAGTGCCACTGACTTTCTCCTTGCTCCATCATCAGACCCTCGCCACCAAGTGTAGCGAATAGGTCTCATCAGAACAAAACAAATGAGCTAGAACTCGAGGTGTTTCCTATTGGTCATTAAGGAGTGCCACTGGCTTCCTCCCTGCTCCATCATCAGACCCTCACCACCAAGTGCAGCTAATAAGTCTCGTCAGAACGAAACAACGGAGCCCAAACTCGAGGGGTTTTCTAGTGGTCATTAAGAACTGCCACTGGCTTCCTCCCTGCTCCATCATCAGACCCTCACCATTAAGTGTACCGAATAGGTCTCATCAGAACAAAACAAATGAGCCTAAACTTGAAGGGTTTCCTAGCAGCCATTGAAGAGTTCTATTGCCCACCTCTTGACTCCATCATCAGATCAGCTCGAAAGTAGCAAATTATTGTATTGTCATCGGATTCATATAGACTTGCAAAGTTTCAAATCAATACAACAATTAGAAGTAGGTTAAAATTGAATTCCAAGATTTTCTTACATTGTGACTTAGTTACAAGTGAAGCTAATAAAAGTGTGGTAAAAATAGTATAGACCGTGTTTGTAATCATTGTTTCAGGATATCTGGTCATCACTCTCTGTACCATCTGGACTCGGCTGCGCCACAGTCATCTACCCAGATAGCGCTGCCCTCATGGCCGCCCAAATCGTAGGCCTTCAAGATTATCTTGTTTGGGCTCGTCTTAGAGTAAAACAGCTTGAAATGGCTGCGTCTCTGAGGCAAGCCGATAAGAAACTTAGAAACGCAACCGCCTAATTTATACCAACTATTTGAGTACCTACATTATTTTTGTTTTCGTTGTGTTTTTTACAGTATTTTGGATATGGAGAACAAAAAATATTATATCATAAAATACTTATCACTGCTACTAGTATTTTGTTAAGTTTTATTTTATATATTTTGTGTTGAGTTGATCCGTGGATATAATCTCATATTGTAACATTCCAAATAAAGGTTCTGAACTGATTTTTTTATTTTAATATTTATTACAAATTACCATTAAATGGCTCTGCAAATAAGCAGACATGAAAATGAAAATGAAAAATGTACCAATTGGTAAGTATAATATATTGCATAGTGCGACATGCGACCTAATGCTTATTATTCTAAATTCGCTAGGTAGGTATAGGGGATTTCTCTTTTTTACCATCTAATGCCACAAGGTGCAATAATTAATAGTAAAACCTTACTCCTCCTTACTCAATCAAAAGCATTTGTTCGTGTAGGTTGACCTTTATTTAAATTGAATGTTGCCATAGCTAAATATCTTAACGACTTTACATGGTTGAGATAATTTTGCGTCTTGCAAGTTTCCCCTGAAATGTCACTGTCAAGATGCTGTCAAGTCTTCTGGGAAGTTGTCGAGCTCGTGGATTGCATGGTGGTGTTTTAGCGTTTTAGCTTCGATAAGGTTTTTACATACTCACAAAATGGCAGAAAAGCCTGTTGACTACACAAATACAAATGGGATTGAAAGCAAGACTCCTTTCCTAATCGGTGTCGCCGGAGGGACAGCTAGTGGGAAGGTTCGTATCGCATGACCACTTCGTAGAATTTATTGATTTTCAGTCTTCTTCATCATTACGTAACTGTAGGAGCATTGTTTTTAGCGCTTGTATTACAATCCTTGTGAGATATAGTACACATTAAATGTTTGTGAGGGTTTCACCATGTTTGTTTATCTTTCATAACCTTCTAAGTTCTTTATTTTCTTATTGAATAAAACAATTCAACTATTTCACGTACATATATTTTTCTACACACCTTTGACAATCTATCTTTTTTAACACACACCATTGTCTATGGTTGCAGACGGTTACAACAAAAGAGGCCGTATTACTTTATATGCCTAACATCCCCCCTCAAGTTTCAATATGTCTAAGAAATAATGATGCTTTGGTGCACACAAAGCTTTGGTCATAATATCTGCGACGTTTTCAATAGTGGAGACATATGAAACTTGTACTATCTTCAGGTTAACTAGATCTTTGATAAAATGTGCCTTTATATCTATATGCTTTGATCTTCTGCTGTTCTCAAATGACTGAATCATTGCTATTGCACTCTGATTGTCCATCAGTAGATAGGATGTTGGATAGCTTGATGTGAAATCATGCACTACCCCACGAAGATATAGTACTTCTGCACCAACCATAGCTGACGCAAGATATTCTGCTTACGCAGTTGACAGGGCTACGCAACTCTGTTTCTTTGAGTACCAGGATACCAGGTTACCGCCGTGAAAAATAGCTCCACCACTGACACTCTTTCTGTCTTGTTTGTCCCCAGCCCAATCGGAATCAGTGTAGGCGTATATTTCTGAACTACTTCCATTTTCATAATGTATCTTCATGTCAGCTGTAAGTTTGAGGTATCTCAGAATCCTTTTCGCTGCAGTCCACAGCTGCTCAGTAGGTTTGTCCAAATATCGACTCAGAAAAGAAGTGGCAAAAGATATATCTGGTCGACTTGTAGAAGAAATGTATAGCAAACATCCAATTAATTCTCTGTACGGTACATTGGACACTACAGGATAACTCTCATCTATACTGAAGTTGTTTTCCATAGGTGTACTAGCACCCTTGCAGTCTTTCATATTGAATCGTTCAAGTACCATTTTTATCATCTTATTTTGTCCGATCTCCAATCCACCTTTGTTCTTGGTTATTTCTAAACCTAGGTAATTTTTAAGGTTGCCTAAATCCTTTACATTAAATTCCTCCTTCAACGCGTTTAGTACTGGTTCATAATTTCCCATCAGCAAAATGTCATCAACAAATACTAAAAGCCAGATATCTTTACTCTTGTACAGGCAGAAATCGTGCTTGGACTGTTCGAGTCCTAATGACATAACATATTTGTGAAATCTGGTGTTCCAACATTTTGGAGCTTCCTTCAACCCATATAGCGCTTTCCTAAGTTTCAATACTTTGCCTCTTTCTACTTTTGTTCCTTTTGGTGGCTTTATGTATATATCTGTTTCAAGTACGCCATTTAAAAACGCGGTAGGTACATCCAATTGTCTTATTTCTTGATTCATGTTTACTGCCTGGCTTAGCATGAGTCGTATGGTTGACATTCTTGCGACTGGTGAGTATACATTATCATTATTCTGCTCTTGATATCCCTTTGCGACTAACCTAGCTTTCTTTGTGCCATCTGATTTAGTCCTGAAAATCCATTTTGTACTAATGGCTTTAGTATCCTTAGGTAGGGTTGCTTGCTCCCATGTTTTCAGTGTTTCCAATGCCGTTAGCTCTTTGTTAATTGCCTCATTCCAATCTTCATCTTTGGCTGCTTCTTCGTATGTTTTCGGGTCATCACCAGTGCATAGGCAGTATACTGTTTCGTATGTGTAAGATTCAAGATAACTAGGTTTCTTCACTTGCCTTCCAGATCTGGTAGTAGGGTTTTCTTCTTGTTCTTGCACTTCTGCTTCTTGTCTTTCGTTTTGCTGTTCATCATGTTCCTGTTGATAAACTTCTCTTTCCGCTTCACTATTATTATTATTATTATTGTAAATATTTCTTTGATTTGGTAGACGGTAATTTTCTCCTTCTAAATTTTCTTCATACTTTACATCGCTTTCGTCAAATTTTACGTCTCTAGATAACTTTATCGCATTTTCTATTGGGTCCCACAGTCGATAACCAACTTTTCCATATCCTACCAGTCTCATTCCTGTGGCTCTTGGTTCTAGTTTGCCAGCTTTTGGTAGGTTATAAGCCCATGCTCTTGATCCAAAGACTCTTAATTTCTCTATGTCTATGCGTCCATAAAGTATTTCAGTCGGTATCGAATAGCCAACGGCGCTGCTGGGACATCTGTTAAGTTGGTACGTTGCACATTTAACTGCTTCACCCCACAGGTGTTTCGGTAATCCGCTTTCTAGCATCAATGTTCGAGCCTTGTCTAGTAATGTTCGATTCATCCTCTCACTTACACCATTACTTTGAGGAGAATATGGCACAGTGGTTTCTTGTATGATTCCTTTTCCTTGGCAGAATTCTTTTATTCTATTTGCTGTAAATTCTTTCCCATTATCGCTTCGTATGCGTTTCACCTTGTAGTTAGTTTGTGTTTCTATCAGGCGTATGAATTTGATTAGATTTTCTGTAGCCTCACTTTTATGTTTAAGTAAGTAAACGACGCAGAAATGTGAGTAGTCGTCGATGATGGTTTGAAAATACTTTTCACCATTATAAGTCTCGGTTTTCATAGGACCTGCTATATCAGTATGAAGTAATTCAGCCACTGCTCTTGATCTAGGTTTTATAGTTGGGGTAAAAGGAGCTCTTGTGGCTTTTCCCTTCAGACACGCGTCGCAACATTTCAATGAATATGGTAAATTTAGTATTCCTAACGATTTCCGATTTAAATGTCCCAGGCGCTTGTGCCAAATATCATCATTATTTTTAATTGCATTGCATTGTTCTTGTTTGCACCTTATTTCTGCATTTATCACATACAGTTTTCCTTCTATCCCTGCTTCAATAAACACCCCCGTTCCGTCTTTATATATTTGGACTTTTTGTTTCTCAAAGTGAACTACGAAACCTTTTTCAACCATAGATTTAACAGAGACCAAGTTCAAGGATATGCCTTTTACTATTAGGGCATTTGTCAAGGTTATTTTTGTTCCCTTAAAGAATGTTACCAGTTTTCCTGTCTTTTCTGCAATCACCCAGTCACCATTAGCAACGTTTATTTTAGCTGGTTTCTCTAAAAAACATATATCTGTCATGTATTTTTCATATTTTTCTTGCACTATATGTTGAGTGCAACCTGAATCTATGACCAACTTGATATGTCCCTCTTCACAATTTGCATTAAGTGCCAACTCGGTAGTCACGAACGTGGCATCATCAGGTTCACGGGATCCACCCTCATAACTCATTTGTGCATGTTGATTCCGTTGATTGTAGGAGCCATAGTAGTATCCTCTTCTTCCTCTTCTGTTTCCTCTGCTTCTTCCACGTTTGGATGGACAGTCTCGTGCTAGATGCCCGGGTTTGTTGCACGTGTAGCAGTTTGATGTGAATGCATTTTCTTGTACGTCTTCTATGTTTTTGTCCTGAAGCTTTATCTCAGCATCTAGTAGCCGTGCTTTTACAAAGTCCAATTTTATATCTGTAGTGGTTGCGCTCATTGTCTCTATAGATGTGACTATTTGTTCATATTCTTCCGACATTGAGCACAGTAGATAGCAGATCTTATCTATAGTCTCTAACTTTGTCCCTGTCACTTCTAGCTCTGTAATTAGCTTATCGAATATTAGGAAGTGCTCTTGAAGGTTGGTTTTGCACTTAAGGTTTATCAGCTTTCGTCTCAGATGTAGTTTGTTCACTATGCTTTTTCTTTCAAAAGTGTCTTCGAGAAGTCTTATCATCTCGGCTGCTGTTTTGGCCTCCTTTACATAGTCTAGAAATTTGTCTGGAAGTGAATGCACTATAACATTTCGTGCTTCTATATCCTTGTTTTCAAGTTTTTCAGCTTTTAGTTGGTCTAATGTTTTCGAAAGTACGTCACTTAATTTCTTTTCCTCCAAGATTAGTTTCACTCTAAATTTCCAGTGAGCAAAATTGTCCTTACCTAATTTAGGATATGTCAGCATTACCTCTGATGTCATTTTGCCAGTTTCGACTTTTCTCGTCTGGCACTACTTATTAGATTCCTTGCGTGATATCGCCCATAACCTTCTAAGTTCTTTATTTTCTTATTGAATAAAACAATTCAACTATTTCACGTACATATATTTTTCTACACACCTTTGACAATCTATCTTTTTTAACACACACCATTGTCTATGGTTGCAGACGGTTACAACAAAAGAGGCCGTATTACTTTATATGCCTAACATAACCTCGCAAAAACAATGGCATGTCATTTGTTAATTTGGCTGAAACGCAGTTACTGAGAATTATTTAATCTTAATTTGCGCAGCTCTTCTTCAATAACATCCTGTCAAGGCATGGGAATTCTCTATTAATAACTTGTTTGGGTTTGTCTTGTAAGTTCACCTAATTATATTCTTACATAGCCTCAGACTCTATACAGGGTTATACACCAACAACCTTGCAGGAGTAGATTAGTAACATCATGTCAACATAAACTTTAGTTCTATGACTTTCCAAAAAATATGAAAAATAGACTTGATTCAAAACTCAATCAGCTGTTCATACATTTGTATGAAAAGGCGATTATTTTCGTCTTTTTCGGAAAATTCATCATATACTCCTGCAAATTACTCTTGCTGTTGTTGCTAATTTCCTAATGGTGGGCATTTTTAGGTACTGGTGTATTTCCCGAATCCTAACAAACCAGTGAGCACCTGTTCTCAGGGCAATGTTTTGAAATCTGTGAAGAATCTCTATGTTGGAGTTTATGTATGTTTATGCTGATCCCCAAAGTTCTATGCCGTATGTTCAAATTGGTTTTATGATAACTTTTTATACCAGTACTCAGTAGTTTGTTACTGACGGACAATGGTGATTGACGGCTCAGTAGCCACTGCAGTGACTGGAATTGTAATTTCGCTTCTTTTCTCTTAGATTTGATGTGGATGGCCCAGTCTTCTGTCTATGACATCATGTCAGTTCAGTCTCCTGTCAGTTTACTGTCATTCGAAATGGACTGACGAATACTATTTAGGCCCAATTTCACCATTGATATTTAAACGCGATTAACGCTAAACGTGTTTAAAACATAGTTCTGTCCCTGTTACATTCAAACAGATGACAGAGACAGAACTATGTTTTAAACACGTTTAGCGTTAATCGCGTTTAAGTATCAGTGGTGAAATTGGGCCTTAAAATATTCATCAAGACCATCAGTCTGTCAGTCTGAATGGTTTTCTCTCGTCATTCTGACCAGAATGATTGACTGAACTGACACTAGAATTAGCGTGTAACCGATGTCTATGTGTAGGTAGATCCAGATATTTTACACTGTTGCAGCTTAGTAGAACACGATTTTCCATTTGAACTGATGGCAGGGGGGTGTCACTCCGCAGTTTAGGTACGTTCGGCCGGCGCGCCTGCCGGGCAGGCGTATGGCAGAAGGATGCCGCTCGGCTCGTATGCTCCACGTTCGCGCGTAAAACGATCGATCATTTCTGTGATTTTTGTGCACCGAACAATGACTATTAAACGTTCTTATAATCCGTATATAAGATACTGTTGTGTTTACGGGTGTCTAAATAAAAGAAAGAACAAAAGAAACAACAAAACCGAACTCGCAAGTCGCTCGCAACCCTAACCAGCGAGCGAGCTGTTTGAGACATTCATAGAAAAAGAAACGCTCGCGCGTAGCTATTGGGTACAGTTTTGCTTGCATGGGCGAACTCTAGGTTATTATAACAGTAGGCAAGCGATGACAAAGCAACCGGAATTGGACTTTATCTCCACGCAGAAAGATTTATTTTTATTTGAATGAGCTTGCAGAGTGAGTCTTCTGTGCCTTAGCACTATTATTTATTCTGTGCTGATGGACAGTCGCCTTTTCTGTGGGAGAATGTGAGTGATGATGGAACTGTGTGAGTTATTTATATTGTCTGGAGCAGGCCATTATATGGTTACAGTTATTTGCAATCTCTAATCAACCTAGAGTGAAATGATTGATATTATACATACAGACTGAACACACTGCATAAAAACAAGAATCTATATTTAACAGAAAAGGATACATAATCATTAATCATAAGAAGAAAATAATAATTAATTTCACCCTCATCATCACTCCTGCCCTTATCCCATTTATTTGTGGTCTGCTCAGTATGTATTTTTAACCGACTTCAAAAATTGAAAAGGAGGAGGTTATCTATTTGTCGCATTTATTTTTTTGTTTATATGTATGTACGCCGATTACTCGAAGACGGCTGAACCGATTGAAATGATTCAAACGTTATAACATCAGGTTTTTTCCCAAGTTGGTCCCATTTTTTGAAATTTTGAAATCGGTTCAGTAGTTTTCAGGAAATCTCGAAAATACTGTTGTTTTCGTTACCACTTTATGTGAATTTATTACGTGTCTTTAGGCATAACTCCTTTGTTTATAAACCGATTTAGATGATTCTTGTTTTGTTGGAAAGGGGATACCTCAAGGTATTTTAACCGACTTCAAAAAAGGAGGTTCTTAGTTTGATCACATACCTATTTACCAGAATACACGTAAATTGTCTGCATGATGCACTAAAAAGAGTTAAATAAAAATTATTTTTATAAAAAAATAAAACCGCCTTCAAAAAAATGACATCAAAAAAGTAAGAAATAATCCTTCACCTAATAACGAAAGTACTTTGAAGTCGGGCATGAAACATGTACCTACAATATTTTGTTGTTTTTGTTTGGATTCATACATGCACACTACAATAGAACAGGTGCATAAGGTATATGAAAGAACAAGGAAGACTCTCGAAGAAAAAGAGTACATTATTCTTTGATATCCAGCAAGCCTTTGACAGAGTTTGGCATAAAGGACTCCTCTGCACGCTAAAAGAATGCCGTGTCGTGTACATAAGTCGGTTGTTCCAAGTCAAGGAAACAGGAGGAACTTCAAAATTCTTTGAAACACGCGCTGGAGTTCCACAAGGCTCAGTCTTGGGTCCAGTACTTTACACCATTTTTACTGCTGACTTACCTGCAACAGATGGAATTACAACTGCCACATTTGCTGATGATACTGCTATTCTTGCAAGCAACAATAGTCCAGATAAAGCATCTGAAACTCTGCAAAAGGAGCTAGACGAAATCACAAACTGGTTACAAAAATGGCGAATAAAGGCCAGTGCATCAAAATCTGTCCAGTCCCCTGAATCACGAATCGTCGGAAACGGAATCGGATTCGAATTCTGTGCTTTGTCTTTGTCTATTCTATAGTGAGTGACAGAGACAGGGCATACATTCCGCTGTCGGAAACGCTCCCGACAGCGGAATTCGTGAATCAGGGGGCAGGTCACATACATATTGAGAAAAGTCAATTGTCCTGCAGTACGATTGGATTACACTTTCTCAACAAAACTGTGTGAGATACCTGGGGCTACACCTGCGGGGCTAGCATGAGTAACATGACGGCAACGACATAGTTTATTGCGCTCCTTCCAACCAATCAGCACGTAGTCGCTTTAAATCACGCGCGCTATCTACGAGCGATCTGATTGGTCGAAAGTGCCCGCGACTCTTTCTCACACGAGTCGCGCTTAAGAGCCAACGCGCACTTGTGATTTTTAGTCGACCGATAGTTTAGTCGGAATCGTAAGACGATCGTGATTAAATTGTCGGCCGATATTTGGGCGATAGTTTAGCTGAATGCAGAGCGCGCGCTCACATAGTCTTTCATGCACATTACCGACCGGCCGATAGTTGTGCTGTGCGATAGTTTGATGGAACAACTATCGGCCGATAGTTTGATCGGTCGATTTTTAATCGTCAGTGCGCGAACTGCCATTTAACTCTATACTGAATCCAAGAACGATCAAACTATCGACAGATTAAAAATCACAAGTGCGCGCTCGCTCTAAGTTGTGCTTGCACTACCGGATATACGAACCTGGAGAGAACACATAAAGAAGAAAAGAGAGGAACTGAACATCCGCTATACATAAGCGACTTGTGGCTACTTGGCCGAAACAGCAAACTGTCTTTAGATAAAGGGCTTAGGCTTATACACTTATCCTAATCACATTGCTTGTTTTTAATGCATCTCTTGCTAAAAATGAGCAAAAGCAATGAATGCTTAATTAGGACCCTAATTAGGATAGTGTAATAAGCCCTTAATAAACTACTCATCTATAAGGCTTTCCTTAAACCACATTGGAGCTATGGCATACAACTTTGGGGATGTGCCAGCAAGTCAAATATCACATAGCTCTAAACATAATCCTCCGAACCATTGTTGATGTACAGTCAGCGTCACATTGATATAAGCGTCTAGAGTAGTCAAAAAGATCTGAAAAACATAAACGCAATTTGATCTAAGCAGTTCGAATCATCATATTGTGGTCTATCAAAACATCTGTGCATAATGTACAACACCATATTGCACATATATTTTGAGAGCTTTGTTTGCTTAGATGATTTTGAACACTCTGAATGCTCATATAAATATGAAACAATGAGTGCCTAGATATTTTGAACACCTTGCGCGCTTACAACAACATGATGATTTGAACTGCCTAGATCAAATTGGTTTTATGTTTTTTAGATCTTTTTGACTTCTCTAGTCTAGACGCTTATATCAATTTGACGCTGACTGTACCCAGTATGTAACCAATGCTGAAATACATCAACACCTGGATGTGACTACAGTTAAAGAAGAAATCGCTAGTCCAACTCAGAGATATCGAGACAGACCAGCCCCCTGATTCACGAACCGTCGGAAACGGAATCGGATTCGAATTATGTGCTTAGTCTTTGTCTATTCTATAGTGAGTGACAGAGACAGGGCATACATTCCATTGTCGGGAACGTTTCCGACGGTTCGTGAATCAGGGGGCTGAAAAGCACCCGAATGGCATCACAGCATATTACTAAAAGCTACAACAAGCGCCTCAAAAGAAAAGACATCTTAATGTATGTAGTAGATATAGTTATATATACGCGGCTGCGCCCGCCTGACCCGCCTCCTTGTGTTTCAATAAAAGTCAGTGCGTTGATAGCCGTCTCGAGAGTATCACTTGTTGCCCTTTCCTCCGACCGTATACGTATAGATGCTCCTGCTGAGGGGCACACTACACCTGACCAAACGTAAAACACATTTGTTCATAGTGGAAAGCTCTGATTGCAGATTAAAATAGAAAAGAAAAAAAAGGCTTAAAGGATAGTATCCCAAATTCCTAATTGATATTTTTTATATATAAAGTATGTGAGAGCTTTTTTTGCACTTAGGCCAAATTGTAAATTCCACGCCTCAAATGAGGAACATATGATGTTGAAAAAACTTTTGACAAGCTGGGTCAATGAGTCTATCTATATCATGCTTATTGTAACTAGTCAATTACAAAATAAAAGGCATAGAAATTGTAATCATTAAATGAAATATTATCAGTTTAACTTATGATTAAACGCCAAAATGTTTGGTGTTGGTTTCTCGCACGAACTAGCACGAACTATCTCCTGAGGATGCCCCGGGTTGGGGCGAAACACGTGTAGAGTAGTCTAATCGGTGACGGTGCAAGGTGTATTGCTGTCTTGCTAGATGCAGGTATTGTGCACTGGTGTTTTCGTGGTGTGCATGTGCAATTTTTTGCGGGCGGGCGGGCGGTGCATCTTGCATATTGTGTTTTTTGCGGAAGTAAGCTACATATATTTCGTTTTTCACAATGGTTAGGGACTTCCGCCAAGTGACGCCTGATTCAATCAAATTCTTAATGATTTGTTACATAAATACATACATATACTCGCGCCTATTTCCCACGGGGGTAGGCAGAGACTATGGATCGCCACCTGCTGCGATCCTTGCACACTTCTTTCGCTTCATGTGAATATGAATGATTTGTAAACATGCTCAAATTCAGTCAACAGTATGTCAGCGGATAATGGAGAAGTTGGGGCAACAGCAGAAGGAGCAGACCGATAGACGGGTGGTGTGCATCAGCCAAGACTCGTTCTACCGCACCTTGACACCTGCGGAGAGGCTCCGCGCCGAGCGGGGGCAGTTTAACTTCGACCACCCCGACGCGTTTGACGACCGGAGACTACTGGCTGTTCTGAAGGACATTTTAGCCGGCAAGAAAGTTGATGTGCCCGAGTATGATTACATCACTAATGCTATCAGGTGAGGATTCAATCTGTTTTGTAAGATTTATGGTTCTTTTCATCTTGTAATAGCCGTCTTTAAATTTTTGGTGTTTTATTTTAAAGATTTTTCTATTAATACCTCCTTATGCTAGTTTCACAGCTAACCGGCAGGCTTATTACCGATCTTAAAGTGACATTACAATTAACAATTAATCGCTACCAAAACACGTATTCGTATTACAGAACGTAGATCGCTACGATAGCGCCACAAGCGAACGATTGATGAATTAAAATTGCATGAAAGCGCATCAAATTGTGCCGACCAATTGCAAACCGCAAGCACAGATTACTAAATAGTTACTATGTAACAGATAGTTCACTCCGCTAACACCCACTTGCAGGAAGCTCCATTAAAGTTAATGCTTCATTAAGTCTATTGCTGTCACTTTTCGTTGTCAAGAAATAAAAAGTGACAGCAATAGATTTAATGAAGCATTAACTTTAATGGAGCTTCCTGCAATTGGGCGTAAGTCGTTTAAATAAATAGCAACTCTAACTATAACGCAATAAAGTAGAATTCAGCTTGTACGGCGCAGGCAAATTACGAACGGCCACTCATTGTCGTTGCATCTCTTTCTATCGCATATATTCTAGCTCTTTTGCGGACCTATTGCTATTGGTATTGACACTTTTCCGCATTTAGACTCATATTTGGTCCGTTATGCGTGAACATGGCTAGTCGAGCCATCCTAGCTCCTTCCAGAAGCGCAGAAGCCTCCTGGGGCGTTCACAGGCTTCTAGGAGCGACCTCACCTCTGTGAGGATTTCTGTTCGTTTTGCGGACCTAATTTCTATGGATTTACAACGCCGGCGTTGCCGCCGCGTTTTCGAGCCAACACGGGGAGTGAAATAGGCCTGCCGCAAGCAAGCAACCGCAACTAGTAGCAGTCGCGTTGCAATTGTACAAATTAGGAACTGGTTGCTTGTTTTGTTAATAAGCCTGCGGGAGGCCCGCACTGGCCGTTCCCGGAACGGAGACACACAGGAGGCGCTAGAACATGGTGTCACAGCGACGCGGATCGGTCCGTACAGCCCGAATATTGATTGATATCTCCCATGTGCGGGTCTCCTGGGGGCCAAGCCTGCTAACGTTAAGTCACAACCGAATCTCAATCGTGTTTCAATTGTAGTTCAGTTGTAGTGCTTTTTTAAACACTAGTTAACAAGAATTATGACAGTATGATGTGATGTGAATGTAGTGTGTGGTGTGACCATCAGAAGTATTGTGAAAAAAGTACACATTTCTTGTAACTAGTGTGTAAAAAAGCACTACAATTAAACTACAATTGAAACACGATTGAGACACGATTATGACTTGACGTTAGCAGGCTTGGCCCCCTGGAGAGCTGTGAAGTGAAATCAGCCTTAAGAATATGATCTTAGAGCTTCATAGCAGTCTGGGAGACGTAGCCGCCCATACACTAATCAAGCAATACTAGTTTATTTTTTGTATTTGCTATTGCGTAGCCCTCACCGGTCGCACACCATCTACCCAGCTGACGTGGTCCTGATTGAGGGCATCCTCGTGTTCTACTTCCCCGAGGTGCGCGAGTTATTCCACATGAAGCTGTTCGTCGACACCGACTCGGATACCAGGTTGGCCAGGCGAGGTGAGTGATCAGCCATTTTGGGGTAAATTTTTTTTTTGAAGTGATAACGTATTTATCGGCTTTGTGCACTTTTTGTGATGGGAAAAAAATGTTAAACTCTTGTCAGGCAGGACACGTGACCCGTCAGATTGAAAATTCGTAAGGTGGACACGTGACCAGCCCCCCGATTCACAAACCGTCGGAAACGCTCCCGACAGCGGAATGTATGCACTGTCTCTGTCACTCACTATAGAATTGACAAAGACAAAACACAGAATTCGAATCCGATTCCGTTTCCGACGGTTTGTGAATCAGGGGGCTGATCGAAAAACTGATAAAATGTCATTAGAATACAGGCAAATTTCGCCACCGTTTCCAAATTTGTTATGGCTCAGCTTAGAAAACGGGCGGCATTGAAGCCAGAAGATCTCGGTTCAAATCCAGTCCGTATTTTTTTTCTTTTTTTGTCGAATTCCTTTTTTTTTGTGAAAAAGTCGAGGAAACCCTTTGGCACTCCCGGAGTGCAACCCGTGTTTTTTTTTTATCCACAACTGGGTAGCACTTAGCCTTCATCACGCCTGATGTTAAGTGGTGATAAAGCTGGCGCACTACTCCCGGAATCCTCAGTCACTGAGGAACTGGCTATCTCATCTCTAACTGCCAGAACACAATAATACTGAAAGAAAACATCATTTTTTTCTATTATAAAAATTGCATTGTGAATGCAAAAAACTAAAAATTAAAATAAGAAAACATCATTGTTATGGCGTCAGACTTAGATAAGATGGTGGTAGCTAGCCAGGCGGACTAAGAACAAGTCCTCCCACCAACCAAACCGAATACATACTGGGAATCGAACCCGGGACCTCTTAGTCTGAAGTCGGTGGGGTGAACCACTAGACCTCAGAGGCGGTTTAAAATGTCCCCATTGCTGGGGTACAAGCCTTTCTTAGGCAGGTTTCCGGGACAGCTGTCTGGGAGACTCCTACATAGGAAGAAGTCAAAAATTCAAAATATCTTTATTCACTTTAGGTTGTGAATGTTGTGATTACAACGCTTATTAACGTCAAAGAAGCTACGCCATCGGTTCACAAATCTTACGACGGCGGGAGACCTTGCGAGAAGAACCCGCAAGAAACTCGTCAAGGGCAATCTTTTTCCCTCTGTTACAGTCATTGTGTCATACAGGGTCGTCAAATTGAAAAATGACCTTCACACTAATAGATCGATGAGGAAAATGGGCCCCATGACCCACCACGTGGGCTCAATGCTATTGGTGGGCATTAATGACTGCAAATGCAGCTAGGACGCTCTGGAGCTCTTCTGTGCCTTCCAAGGCAGGTTGTGATTACAACACTTATGAACGTCAAAGAAGCTACGCCATCGGTTCGCAAATCCTACGGCGGGAGGCCTTGTGAGAAGAACCGGCAAGAAACACGCCAAGGGCAATCTTTTTCTCCCTGTTATACAACGTGTTAATACTTTTAGCGAAACTGAGAAAATTGTTTGTTCAGAATCGAGAGTAGAATCACAGAAGATCTACAGATGTTTAGTTTTTGATCACTCATCCTGTCACCGACCATTGCGAAAGTGGCTTAACCCCATCGATCGCAGGCCGAGCGCGCTAACTCCACGGGTTCCTTGTGTGAAAGCGGCCATCTCTGATTACGACGATGTTATCCAAGGAGCTTCTACAAGGAAACTGGAGCTTTCAGCCTGAATAAAAGTGTGCCCAGCAAATTTGACATTTAACTACGTAGTGGCTGTCTGTTGTCTTATATGACCGTACGTTTTGTTTCAAAGTATAGGTGAGACGGAAGACAGCCACAGTCTACAAAAAAGTGTTAGTACTACCACAGATTACTAAATAGTTACTATGTAAGAGATAGTTCACTCCGCCAAGTCATTTAAATAAATAGCAACTCTAACTATAACGCAATAATGTAGAATTCAGCTTGTATACGGCGCAAATTACGAACGGCCAATCGTTGCATCTCTTTCTATCGTATATATTCTAGCTCTTTTGTGGACCTCATTTCTATGGATTTACACCGCCGGCGTTGCCGCCGCGTTTTCGAGCTGACACGGGGAGTGAAATAGGCCTGGTACTACTATCACCAGTTTCCTTGGTTGAATCTCCTTGATGTTATCTGACCAAGATTGTACGTTGGCAGTTCCCCGTGACATCATGGAGCGCGGGCGCGACCTGGAGCAGGTACTCAACCAGTACATGAACTTCGTCAAGCCCGCCTTCGAGGAGTTCTGTCTGCCGGTGAGTCAAAAAATCTTAACACAAATCTATACTAATTTATAGAGCTGAAGAGTTTGTTTCTTTGTTTGGTTGAACGCGCTAATCTTAGGAACTACTTAGTAAATTCTTTGACCATTAGAAAGCTACCTTCTTCCCGAGTGACATAGGCTATATTTTATCCCGACAATCCCACGGGAACGGGTACCACGCGGGTAAAACCGCGAGGATCCGCTAGTAACTTATATAAAAAACGACTGCGAAAAACTTTTTATTAAGGCGCAGTGCAGACGACAGACTATCCGTGACGCACTTTTTAGTCTGTGAAAATAGAACCTATGCAATTATATGCAGTAACGCAAACGACACGCAAAAAGTCCGGCGCACAAAAAATCCGTGTAATTCGGGCAGACCGCGCCGCGCCGCACAAAAGTGTGCGAAAAAAAAAAACCGCCTTCTAAAAAACACATCAAAAAAGTAAGAAATAATTCCTCACCAAATAAATAACGTAAGTACTTTGAAGTCGGGCGTGAAACATGTACAATTTTTTGTTGTTTTTGTTAAAACCCGCCCGACTTCAAAGTACTTACGTTATTTATTTGGTGAGGAATTATTTCTTACTTTTTTGATGTGTTTTTTAGAAGGCGGTTTTATTTTTTTATAAAAATAATTTTTATTTCACTCTTTTTAGTGCATCGTGCAGGCAATTTACGTGTTTTCTGGTAAATAGGTATGTGATCAAACTCAAAACCTCCTTTTTCAAAGTCGGTTAAAATACCTTGAGGTATCCCCTTTTTAACAAAACAAGAATCATCTAAATCGGTTTATAAACAAAGGAGTTATGCCTAAAGATACGTATTAAATTCACATAAAGTGGTAACGAAAACGACAGTATTTTAAAGATTTCCTGAAAACTACTGAACCGATTTCAAAATTTCAAAAAATGGGACCAACTTGGAAACCAACCTGATGTAATAACGTTTGAACCATTTCAATCGGTTCAGCCGTCTTCGAGTAATCGGTGGACATACACAAAAAAAAAAAAAAAACATACATACAGACGAATAGAGAACCTCCTTTTTGATTTAGAAGTCGGTTAAAAATAGAACGTTGCTTCAACGCGCGCTAACGCAGACGGCGCACACTTTTAGTCTGTCCATAGAGTATTTCCATAGCGTCTACGTCCCTACAGTTCAGCCGACAGAATGCTCGCTGATGTGCGTCGTGTGCGTTGAGTCTGTGAAAAATCCGCGACCGACTTTTTGCGCGCCATGCAGACTTTTTGTGCTCCGCAGACTCGATCACACAAAAAGTGTGCCGTCTGCGCTGCACCTAAAAGTTTGGGTGTATCTATTTACTGAAAAAGTCATTATAGCAACAGCTTTGCAGATTAATTTATCATCATTAGTTTGTTTGTTTTTGAGACTTTTTTTTGACAGAAGATTTTGAGACAGAATTGATATTTATATTAGCAAATTTTAATTACCTTTTTTATGTAGGCTATTATAACATCACGCTATGACTTTACACCAGTAGCCCGATTCTGCTTACGTTAAGTCGTAATCGTGTCTCAATCGTGTTTCAATTGTTGTGCTTTTTTACACACTAGTTACAAGAATTATGACAGTATGATGTGATGTGAACGAAGTGACCATCAGTAGTATTGTGAAAAAAGTTCTCATTTCTTGTAACTAGTGCGTAAAAAAGCACAACAATTGAAACACGATTATGACTTAACGTTAGCAGAATCGGGCCCCAGACGGCCCGTTAGTACAAATTAAATAGTAGCTTATCAAAAATAGTCGATTTTAACAGTGTGACTCTTTTCAGACGAGTGGTGTGACCATCAGTAGTATTGTGAAAAAAGTTCACATTTCTTGTAACTCGTGTGTAAAAAAGCACAACAATTGAAACACGATTGAGACACGATTATGACTTAACGTTAGCAGAATCGGGCCCCAGACGGCCCGTTAGTACAAATTAAATAGTTGCTTATCAAAAATAGTCGACTTTAACAGTGTGACTCTTTTCAGACGAAGAAGTTTGCGGATGTCATCATTCCCCGGGGAGCTGATAATTTAGGTGAGTTTTGAAAGTTGTTATTATGTTCCCTTTACATTGGACCTTAACGGTCTTATGTGTTAAAAAGTGTAATTTTAACGTGATATTTTTACGATTCAGTACATTAAAATCACATTTTAATAACATTTATTTCTCCATTTGATTCGTGAAACGAAGTATACTATTCAATTTCAATCGCAAAAACAATACGAAAGTTCCCAAAAAAAAGCATCTCGCAAGATCATAGCCACTGCAACGAGGTCGTACCCTACAATGTTTCCATTTGACATCTACACTTCTTGCAGCGGCTATGCTCTTACGTAGCTGCTTGAACCTTGAGCCGTCCGCTTAGAGTCCGTTTTCCGTTGTTGCAGTGGCTATTGACTTGATCGTACATCATATTTGGGACATAATGTATAAGAAGAAGCCAGTGCCGCGGGTGGTCAACGGGACGTGTAACGAGACGCATCATGAGGTGGATGAGGGAGGGAGACGGATGTCCGGCAGTTCTGAGGATACTTTGAGTCGATAGTAGTTTGGGATAGGGCTGTGCAATGTCGCCGACGGCGCATGCGCAGCCATTGAAGGCTGGCGTTGAAGGTTGCCACCTAATTGGGCTTTGACCTCGGAGATATGACCGGTGCGTTCCAATCTACTGTATCAAAATTTTTCGCTAACCCCATATCTAATAGAGATCAAATTATGTTCGGATGGTAGTAATTTTCGTTACAAATGATTGGGACGCATATGTTATTTTTAACTTGGTATACAAAATTTACTAAAGAGGACGTAAATATTATGTGATGATTGGAGGATGGCACTGATGATGAGTATACTGTAGCTTTTGTGATTGACCTTAATGTAATGTCTCAAAATGTTTTGTTGTGATGTGGCCATCGATTTTTAAAGTAGGTAAACTTGTTCTTAATCTCAACACCGTGATGCGAATGCGAAAACGTGACAGCAATTTTGAAAACGTGATCCTAAATCATCATTAACTCACTCCAATTAGAAATTATAACCAATTTTGCCAGCGTGGTACCCGTTTCTGTGGGGATATCGGGATGAAATATAACCTATATAGGTCAGGAATTATATCACTGTCTACTAGTGAAAGAATTTTAAAATCGGCCGTATAGTTTTTGAAATTATCCATTTTACAAACAAACAAAATATCAAATATTTCTTCTTCATAATATTACTAAGTATAGATGAAATAATATACTACCTATAGTCTAAGATACGAGAAGGAATTTCTACCCTCATCTGTTATTTAATTCTAATGAATGAAGTATAATATAGATGCTAGATAAAATCTAGATTGATACAGCGTATGGGTTAAAATCCTGTGCCTATAATGTTAAATTATTAAATGTTGAATCAAAGGAAAATGTTCACTAGGAAACCTTGGCCCGGCGCAAACAAAATGTTCCGTAATTTTATACGTCAAACGAGTGATTAAACACTGCATTTGACTTAAATAACAGATGAGAGTAGATATTTACCTATACCGGATCTCGTACCTACTACTATAAGTAGTCTGTAAAATATAACTTGATTAAAATGACTGCTCCTTCGTGCAAAGCAAAAAGTTCTTTATGCTATTGGAATAAGGCTCAAGAAAAACAGCATCAGACATTTTTTTTATATAGCTTATGCTCGAAAATTCGACCCTATTCCTTGTGCAAAGCAAAAGCTTTGCACGAATGAGCTGTAATTTTAATCAAGCTATATTTTACAGACTGTAATAATACAAACATCTGAGATCTTACACCTGTGAAAGAACTCATCAATTTTACTGACCCGTTTTTGCATCACGTTAACAACTTAAATTATGTTCCTTAAAAATGATTAACTTCGACCATTTAAAAAGGTTTTCATCATAGGACAAAGTGAATTTATTGAAGATTTGTTTAAAGGTTCTAACCTTGACGAAAAATAAAATGTAGTAAGGTTATTGTATGTAAATGTCATTTAGCGATCTTTTGACTTGTTGGTCCTACGTGTTATTTTATTTGGTTTAGTTTGACTAAAATGTATTTTAAGTTATAATTCTTTTCTGGTTCAGAGTAGGTTCAAACCTTGACGAAAAATAAAATGTAGTAGGTTATTGTATGTCAATGTCATTTAGCCATCTTTTGACTTGTTGGTCCTACGTGTTATTTTATTTGGTTTAGTTTGACTAAAATGTATTTTAAGTTATAAGTAATTCTTTTTGTTTAAGAATAGGATTAAGTTACTTACGTTATATCGGTTTTGCGTTATGTGCAATAATTTATTTAAGTATAAAAAGTTCTTTACTTACATTAAACTTTTACGTCAAAATTTTATTTCGCTGTCGTATTAATTCTCCTAAAAATATTTTCGGTGTTATTTTCATGTGACACTCAAATTATCTTAAAGATTATTTACACTTGCTCCCTCGCGCACTGCAAATTATTGATCATTGAGATTGAGATGTGCTTCGGATTTAATTGACTTGATTACATACATTAAGTTGAGAGGATGCAGTAATATCTTTGCTATTTTATGGTGTCGATGTGAAGTTAACTTACAGAATATGACCGTAAAGCTCATATTTGAACTTTTGTTCATTTGCAGTGTGGAAGTCGGATCTTGTAAAGATCTTGTAAATAACTTATGACGTACTTAAACTTTTAAAATTCGTTGCACATGCGCCCTAAAGTTTTCCAAGTAAAGCCCCCTTGTATTATTTAACTTTAAGGTTTTTATGCGTTTATATCCTTATCATAAGGCTGACGTCTCACGAAGCGATTACATGTAAAAATTAAGTTATGCATGCGTTCAAAAATATTAGAATTAAATATAAGTTTGTACCAATTGTAGCTTATGTATGACAATGGTTTAATTTAACCTTATGTTTTATATAAGTAGCTACATATTTTTATGATTTTTTTTACATAAAGTCACGTCTCGAGCAATCATATGTATACAACATAGAACTTTGTCACATTGAAGCATTCCGAAAGAAAACTATCAGTGTCACATAAGTCATTTAATTTTGTAATATGACATAGTCCTGGTTTAAAACTGGTACTAAACTGGTGCTGTCACTTTCATTTCCCAAATGAAAGACAGAATTAGCATTAGTTTTAAACTAGGTCTAACTTTCTTTAGTCCATGTTTTGGAATAAGGGGGATAGTATTTACATATTATTGCTCTTGACCGTTCTTAGTTTCAAATACAGTATGACGATATACCTACGTTAGTCCATGAATTAAATAATACCTGCTGTTAATTAACCCAGTATTTATGCCAAATAGCTTCACAGGGTTTTATTGGTATACTATTTTGTAGATAACTATTAAGTATACATAATCTATCTAAGTATATATCTTGACTATATTATAAAAACCAAGAAAAAATCGTATTTGGTATTGTTTACCAAAGTGATGTAAGTAAATAATATATTATTATTATGAATTGGGAATAAACTAAAATATAACTTTATTTGTTTATAAAAACACAAGTTTTCAATTTATTATGTTACTAGCGACCCGCCCTCGCTTCGCTCTGGTAAAGTGTGGTATTTGACAGCATGTTTTATACATATAAACCTTCCTCTTGAATCACTCTATCTTTTCAAAAAAACCGCATCAAAATCCGTTGCGTAGTTTCAAAGATTTAAGCATACAAAGGGACATAGGGACAGAGAAAGCGACTTTGTTTTATACTATGTAGTGATGATATACTTACTCTTTAATTTGCATTCGATGAATGAAATACGCATTAATTTAAAACCTCTATCCTAATTGATTCCGAAATAGCGCACAACACCACAAACATTTATATTATTTTGTGAAAAAATGTATATGCAAACTTTATACGTAAGTAAGTAAGTATTTCTTATGAAATCAAAGGTAACACAATACATTACAATTTCATTACACTTATAGAAATACTGCCATCAAAAGCCCTACCATCAGTTACCTGTTATCGTAATATTAAAATAATGTTGATTATAAGAGGAGCCTTAAACTTATGAAACTATACTTACATCATTTCACTTACAATATTACTTAGATATTGTTCGATGTAAAGGCCCCAAGACTTAGCAAAGCCCAATATTAAAAAAAACGACAGACTGAGAAATTTTTAAAGGAAAGACTAAATATCAGTAGCATTAGACGTGTTTGTGTTTTGTTTCTACTAAACTTTTCAGGTTTTACCACCATTCATATTTTTCGTAATATAATATATCAGTGTTACTAACATTTTAATACAATTTGTCAATAGGCTTCCGCATTTATAGCATTTAAACCTTAGTTCTCCTTGAACAGTCACCTGCACAAAAAAATATTTTACTCTACAAAACGGTACATTTTCTTCAATGTATTTACTGGACATTTAGTTCAAAATTAAGGAAATAACAGTTTTACACTGAATTTGGCACAATTTATTCCCACAATGTACTGACGACAATCTTGACCATACTTATACGAAAAAATCATGCAAAAATATATTAACAATTCTCCATTAAAATAAGATTGTATATATGTATTTAATGTTTTATAATAAAATTAAATTGGTTTTGTCTTTCAAGTATGTAACTGTACAGTCATCAACAATAATAATAATATGTTAACAATATAGAACTTTCTCACATTGAAGCGTTCCGAAACAAAACAATCTGTGCCACAAAAATCATTCAATAATAGGTACAGGGTTATTTTTTAGTCAGCACGCAAACTTTAACATGTTGTTCAGACCATGAAACTAAACAACTTTCCCGAAAAATATGGGTCCGGAACTGACGAAAAAAACTCGATCTCCCATACAAACTGACGCAGCCAAGATCCGCCAACTCAACAATGATTAGTACGGGAGGCTTCGATCAACAATAACACCTAGTTCTAGATACATACTTGGAGTGACAGATAGTCCAAGCCTCATAAGCCCACTTGAGAGTATAAATTATAAGTAGATTATTTTGACAGTGTCAATAATACTAAGGTATTTCAAACTTGGAACGCTTCCTGTCATTTTTAATGTAAGATCGTAACATTCGTAACCTTTTTTTCTCTGTTTAAAAAAAAGTCAGTCTGTCCATATAAAGTTTTCATTTAGTTCGTGAGCCTTCATCTAGTACTATTGTTGATCGAAGACGGGAGGTCCAAATTTTTTTTTTCATTTCCGGACCCATGTTTCTGATTTTGCGCATCTACTGACTAAAAAATAATATATGACATAGTGCCCTGTTGTTTACATATTATTGCTCGTGACTGTACTAACCGAAATAATAAATGAATTCCTAATATCATATTGTGATATGTATAGACTTATTGGTTGATATATTATACCTTGTTCATTTTAATTTATTGACGTAAGCATTTGGCATGTTCGTTCGTACAGATACATGTTCTCGGCACAAACTGTATTTTATTGTGCCGTATTACTGAGAGTTACTCTTTATTTATGTGTAGTTAATAAAGTGTTTGCAATTTGTTTGTGAGTTTGATTTACTGTTTTTTTTTTGACGACCTCTAATTTAAATTTTTCTAGTAAACGCAAACGTGTAAATTTTAGTTTAACTTTCGTATTTAAATAATTGAAACTTAATTAGCCATAGATTGTGAAGCAGGTTCTTACTAATTTAGGCCCAATTCATACCGAGATGGCAGCGAACGCCGTCAGTGTAAAATAATTTTCAACTTTATATTATGCATACCGACAGATGTTTAATCTCACGAGCGCGGGTGAGCCAGGCTTGTGTATTGCGTATAGACACGCCTCCGCCGGCACGACTCGGCCAAAACTGAGCGCTCCCGAGCTTACGCCGGCAAAGAAAGTGTGCATGTATATTTACACTCACAAGCAGGGCTCACCCGCGCTCGTGAGATAAATCATCTGTACGAAAATACGCGCGCCGTCGCACGTCGCCGAGAGCAGCCGAGCGGCTTCTCGCGACACCGCTGACAGCAGCGCGCACAGATAGAAGGCGCGTGGATTCGGGAGGCCGCTAGAGGTCGCTCGTTTCCATCTCGGTATGAATGAATTGGCCTCACTGCCGTACTCAGAGACGCCAATGGGCGATTTTCTGAAAGCTCAGCCACTAGATGGCGCTGTCCCACCTATGCAGTTAGAAGGAACGGAACGTTATAAATTTTACTTTGACGCGACTTTTTTACGTAAAACGGAACGTCAGACAGATGTTATTTATTTACCTAAATCTTTAAATTTACCTATTTCGTTTCCGTTCCTCACAGTAGTACTTATTTAATATATTATTAGTTTCCTTTGGGTTTTTAAAAAGTAATTAATTTAAATATGTTTTATACCAAAATATACCATAGACATGTACATACTTATTCAACGCCATCTAGTGAAGCAATTGGAAGCTTTTTTTTTTTTAAATGGCCTCAGAAAATCGCTCATTAACTTTAATTGATCATTAAATCTCCGTCTCTAGTTTATGTCCAGTATTGAATGATAATTTAATGCCAATTATAAGTCCATTCGCTTAGATAGTGTCGCCCTTTTATTTGTATATCACTTATACTTAAATTCCTTTTATATAAAAATATCCAAATTTTCATAATTAATTGACTTTGGTACCCAACTTGTGTGTATTAGCGTATTAGTTATATCTGCATTAGTAAGGATTTTATAGAAAGAGCCACAATGACAAGCGGGTACCGACACTATCTAGCCGAACGGACTATAAATTTAATTGACGTCTCCGAGTGCGGCAGTTACTGCGTCTTTTTAAATCCAGACCCTACGTGCATAGTAAAGTATTATCTGCTTTTGCTTACGTGGAATTAGAAGAGAACGTTGGTAATTTTTATTGATTTAGTATCGCTAAAGTTTTGAAAATACACGAGGATGTAGTGCTGTTGACGCTAAAATAATTAAAATCACACCAGCCGGCCTAGCATGAGCGGCTTATAACGCGCGATATGATATGGTACGGCATGCCGTCTTGCTTACACCTTAGTGGGGTAAGCAAGACAACTTGCCGTACCATATCATATCGCGCGTTATAAGCCGCTCATGCTAGGCCGGCAGTACCTTTGTATCCTGTTGATTGTCTTAGCAGTTAGGAGTAACATATATAGTTATTAGTTGTCGAGCAAAGAGTAGGTCCACTGATTGGTTACATAAACTATGAACGCTAAGCTCACTTCTCATATTAGTCTGTTGTCCCATCATTGGGTGTTTCTTCATTGGCAGATACGATGCAATGGCATTGGTGGACTCATTTTTCTATGAAGTCGTTTGGTACGCTGTCTCATTGACACGACCGATCCGACACGACTTGTCGGCGGCCGACACTTTCATACTATTATGCGTCCGGTAAAATATCGGTGTCGGGTATCGTGTCGCATCGCTGCTGGCCAATAAAGAAGCGCCCATTTTCGCTACCACTTACACAGTATCCGGTCACTCTCTTGCTGCAAAATAATTCATAGATGTCTAAAGACAGTCCCATTATGTGTCATTCGTTAGAGTATTGGTGGAGAACTAATTCTTATTAAATTAGATTCGACTTTATTTGTTTTAGTAGGTATTGAAACCGTTTGGTACGCGACTCGACGTACGATAGTATGCCACTTGGATACTTAGCGTGCAAACAAATCACAACCATATAATAAAGCACATAGAGTGAATATCTAAATTCTCTAATCTCTATACAGGATAAATTTTTGACCAGTGCACAAATTTTTAGGATCAACTCAGAATCGGTAAGTGAACAACATTCTCCTAGAAACATGGGTCGAAATACGACAAAAATTTTTGGACTCTAAATCGATCAATGTGATCGATTTGTCTTGTCCGATTTGTATGAAGAGTCAAAAAAAAATTGTCATATTTCGACCTATGTTTCTAGAGTCGATCTTAAAAATTTGTGCACTGATTAAAAATTTACCCTGTATAGGCGAAGAGCAGTGACGGAGCTGTGCTCACATTCATTTGAAACAACTGGCGGAGTTAGCTTTACTTACAAAGGTATGAAAACACAGTTCTGCTCCGCTCTTCATCGTCGTATACTTATGATGCGTTAGCACAATGCGGAGCTAAGCTGGGTTTCCATACATTTGACTATTAGGCTCATCACACACTGGGTCAATGCGCGCTTTTTTTTCTCAGAATAAATATGACGCTTTGAATCTGCGCCAGTGTGAGTTGAGCCTTAAGCTCAACCCGCTAGACTCTAGACCCCGCCTGTTGTGTCAAATGTATGAAAACAGGGCTCAACTTCAAGCAGCTCGGCTTACTTATGTGGAATCGCACCTTCATGCCTCAATCAGAACAAAGCTTATAGCTCAAGTTATGCTAATCGCCCTGTATTTGCCTTTGACAGTGGCCATAGATCTGATCGTGCAACACATCTCGGACTACCTGAAGCGCAGCCCCGTGCAGCCCCCGCCGCAGCTGGCCGGCATGGGCGCGTCGGCGCCCGGCAGCCCGCAGCGCGCCGCGCAGGGCGGGCGCCCGCACTAAGGTCGGTCGTCATGTGACAGTGGCCATGGATCTGATCGTGCAACAATCGGACTACCTGAAGCGCAGCCCCGTGGAGCCCCCGCTGCAGCTGGCCGCACTAAGGTCAGTCGTCATGTGACAGTGGCCATGGATCTGATCGTGCAACACTCGGACTACCTGAAGCGCAGCCCCGTGGAGCCCCCGCTGCAGCTGGCCGCACTAAGGTCAGTCGTCATGTGACAGTGGCCATGGATCTGATCGTGCAACACTCGGACTACCTGAAGCTCCAGCCCCGTGGAGCCCCCGCTGCAGCTGGCCGCACTAAGGTCGGTCGTCATGTGACAGTGGCCATGGATCTGATCGTGCAGCACATCTCGGACTACATGAAGAACAGCCCCCGCCGCAGCTGGCCGGCATGGGCGCGTCGGCGCCCGGCAGCCCGCAGCGCGCCGCGCAGGGCGGGCGCCCGCACTAAGGTCAGTCGTCATTTTGGGGTTGCATCAAGTCTGGCAGCACGGAACCACACTTTACTATGCTTTTGTGATTTATTACCGAGATTACTGTAACATTTTACCTAAGTACTTCTATAAAAACACCTTTAATTTGTGAGGACTCACCAAAACCATCCGGCACCGACTTAACGACAGAGTTCGATATCACTACGATCGCTATCTCTGTAAGTACAGACTTCTGCCTCTTTTTTCCCCCCTCCCCTTTAGGCCATGGGGGACCAGAGTCGTACTCTCCCCTCAGACCAGCGGCTCGCCCGGCTATCCGGGCCTCTGCGCGGCTACAGACTTCTGCCCCTGATACTTACAGGTTACAGGCATATTTTTTTGCTTACCAGGAATGTCATCTCAACACTCATCACCTGGTTTGATTTTTTTTATCCACTACGGGGTAGCACTTAGCCTTCATCACACCTGATGTCAAGTAGTGATAAGGCTGAAGGTGGAAGCGCACTACTCGTGGAATCCTCAATTACTGAGGAACTGGCTATCTTATCTCTAATTGCCGGAACACAATAATGCTGAAAACGCCATTGTTATGCCGTCAGACTTAGATAAGATGGTGGTAGCCAGGCGGACTACGAACAAGTCCTACCACCAACCAAACCAATTACAATATGTACCCCCACTGGGAATCGAACCCGGGACCTCTTGGTCTGAAATCGGTGGTGTGAACCACTAGACCACAGAGGCGGTTAAATTATTATTAATTGATGCCGAAATAAAGCATTTTTGTATATTTTTTTGTATTAATCTTATTTTTTTCCACAGGATTAGGGACTTCCCGACTCTGAGCTAGAAGCATACGCCGTGTAGCGGTCGCCACGTCTAAAAGACGAGCACTAGAATTTCATAAGTTAATAGTTGTATGTGATCTGATCACCTTACATGATTTGATGACGTCACTTATTTCAAAAGTAAATCTTACAAAAGCTAAACATATCTGTGGAAATTGGAACTCGGTAGTTACGTAAACTAGTCAATCGGATTTATAATCGCAACGATATGCTCAAGGCATAATGTACTTAGATATTTTCTCTACGTCGATCATAACTTTTATGTATTTTAGTGGAAATTACGGCGGTGCTATAAAGTAAACCCAGTAGTGCTAGCTAGTGATGTTCCGTGCCCGGGCACGTTCCCAAGGACTGGAAATTTTGCCGGCAGCGTTGCCGGCAGTGTCCCAAAGTTCCCAGCAATATTCCCAAGCAGCATTTTGTAGATTAATATTTTACCATGCAAGAAAATTTTAAATTTGACTTTAAAACTGTTTGATTATATTGAATTACGTAATAAATAGCCACCAACATCAGAGGTAAGCACATATGAAATAAAAAACAGTTTGATATAAAATAATTTATTTTTTTATTCAACAAACTAAGAAAACAAAACAAAATAATCTTGTCATAATTATCAACAAATTATAAAATTGTAAGACACAGAAGAAAAATACATTATTTATTTATATAATTTAACAAAACGACAAAAAGTCTACTGGGAATTTTGGGCAATGTTCCCAATGTGCCCGGAAATTTCCCGGGCACATTGGGAGTGGAAAATTGCCGGCAGTGGCAATATTAGACGTACATCACTAGTCGCGACATGCTGATTAGTTGGAAGAGCGCGACTCAGAGTCGCGCTTAAGTTCTGCTGGCACTACTGAGCTAGATTTGTTTGATATAGATCGGAGTAATTTTATTTGTTGTGAAAGACTGTTACGTTTGTTACTTATTTCAAAAGAAGCACGCCAAATTTAGCCTTGAACATTTAAGAGGAGTGTGTAGCAAATGGTTTCCATACAAACGGCGATAACGTTTTCCAATTCGGTATGTTGTTGAAATTAAGACGTACTAGGGCTGTACGATACGTATTGTTTCCTTAAGGTGTATCGATGAGCTCAGTGGCGCCGCCAATGGAAATAAATGAATTGCATTTTATTAAAGGCTTGTATTAAAAGTTTCGGTTATTTCGCGCAGGTGAAAGAGTGGAATGCATTTTATAAATATACTTTTGAGAACTCAAACTTACGCAATAAGTCGTGAATCTCAATAGTGCCAAAAGTGGACACATTTGGCAATATCGAGATCCATAACTTGGTCCTCATATTTGAGGCCATGAAAAAACAATTAAAAATTGCATTTTGCTCTCCTATTTGCGCGAAATAACCGAAACTTTTAATCCAAGCCTTTAATAAAATGTAATTGATTTATCTCCATTGGCGGCGCCACTGAGCTCATCGATACACCTTAATATTGATATTAATAAGTATTCATTTTAGATTTGAAAATATTAGCACTTTTTTGTTTTGTATGAAATCACTAAAGTGCAACCTATTTTAAAATCTACGATAAATATTAAGCGTCTGTCACTCGATGTAGGTATAGTCGGGGACAAATTCGGTGAACCACATCTTACTTCTTTTTGTGTGGCGGGCGGGCGTCTCACCGTCCAGTTGCAGTTCCTATCCGTAATTGCTTATGCATTGTACTACCCTAGTTTAATACATAAAAAAATAGTAAATGGGTCTGCGCGTGAGTGGCGAGGCACCAGCCACGTGAAAAGAAGTAAGAGGTGGTTCACCGAATTTGTCCTCGAGTGTACTTGCGCGCTACTCTCGCCCGCACAGCCGGCGGTGCAAATCCATAGAAATAAGGTCCGCAAAAGAGCTAGAATATATGCGATAGAAAGAGATGCAACGTGTAGCCTTCTTCGTTGCGTGTCAGTGATTCGTTCTCTATACTTTGGCGGACCAGTAGTTAGACCAGACCAGTGTGGCCGTTCGTAATAAGCGCCATACAAGCTGAATTCCACTTTATTGCGTTGTGATTAGAGTTACTATTTATTAAAAGGTTTTAGCGGAGTGAAGTTTCTGTACCAGTGTACTATTATTTTATTATGTGGTACAGCCCCAGTTCTTATGCATATCAACAATATACCGAAAATTCATTGCTGTATGTTAAAAAGGGCCTAAACTGAGTAAAGCGGGCGTCCGCGACGGGCACACGTCGCAGGTCTCCGTCCGTAGACACGCGCGCGGGCCGCGTGGACACGCGCGCGGGCTCCGTGGAACCGCATCACATAGCGCTATTGACTGAACAAGCCCGTGCGTGCTACCGCTGGCAGGGGGGTGTCACTCCGCAGTTTACGTACGTTCGGCCGGCGCGCCTGCCGGGCAGGCGTATGGCAGAAGGATGCCGCTCGGCTCGTATGCTCCACGTTCGCGCGTAAAACAATCGATCATTTCTGTGATTTTTGTGCACCGAACAATGACTACTAAACGTTCTTATAATCTGTATATAAGATACTGTTGTGTTTACGGGTATATAAATAAAAGAAAGAACAAAATAAACAACAAAACCGAACTCGCAAGTCGCTCGCAACCCTAACTAGCGAGCGAGCTGTTTGCGACATTCATAGAAATAGAAACGCTCGCGCGTAGCTATTGGGTACAGTTTTGCTTGCATGCGCGAACTCTAGGTTATTATAACAGTAGGCAAGCGATGACAAAGCAACCGGAATTGGACTTTATTTCCACGCAGAACGATTTATTTTTATTTGAATGAGCTTGCAAAGTGAGTCTTCTGTGCCTTAGCACTATTATTTATTCTGTGCCGCGGGCCCCGTCGCGGGGAAACGGGCCAATTGGCGCGGGCGCGGGGCCCGCCTCCCCGCGACGGGTGCCCGCGACGGGGCCCGCGACGGAGCACTTTTGTATGGAACCGCGCGGGCGTCTGCGTGACTTTGTATGGAGAACGTTTGCTACACACTCCTCTGTCTTTTCGTTTGCTTTTTACAATCAGTTTTCGATATAAAACTACCTATAGCAATATTGGTAAGTGGTTGTGTTATTTATAAAAATATACTTTCCGGTTAATTTGCAGTGATAAGCTACTAATAGCGTTGAATGTTATAAGAATGCTATTGCAAAGCAATGGAGGTAACGATACTTGTTTTCCAAGTATACTTGAACTAAATGATACGTAATTAACATACTCGTAGTAAATAAAAAGTTATATAGGCTGGCTTATTCTGATAACTTTTATTCAAATAATAATCACTTGTAATACTTAGGCACAGTAGAATATAGGAGCGTTTTACCTACCATTAAAACGCATATTGTGTCCGGAGCCTTATTCGAAGCCTAGGTAAACATATTTTGAGAAAGCCCTTTCCGTTTCCGTTTGACATCAATTTTCCTATTGGTCAATCATACCAACGTGACGTCACTTCCGTAACGTCATCCTAAGTCACGTGATCCGAGTTCACCTTTTAGCAATGGCGGAAGATTTGTGTCATTGTAGTCTCAAAATCTGAAACACTTGACAACCATTAAGGATAAAATCTACACCAGGCAGGTCTTAAAGCTAGGCTTCGAATAAGGCTCCGGACACAATATGCGTTTTAATGGTAGGTAAAACGCTCCTATTGTGTCCTTTCGCCGTTATTCGAAGCCTAGGTAAACATATTTTGAGACCTTGTTTGTTATCGCCTGGTGAACGAGGACGCCAATGTGACATGTATCAGCAATTATGACATTAATCTTATACCTTTTGACAAATTCGACAGGTACTTGGGGTAGGTACTCGAATTAATTGTTTAACTTTATAACTCAACATCACAAATTAATACTGATATCAGAAACGTTATGCTATTACTATCAAACATTCAAGTATGTCATACAATAGTACGTAAGTACCTATATAATGAAAATATGAGCACGGATGACTGAATATGATTGAAATAAAATGTATAAGTGCTTATGCTCAATCTATCAAACCTTATTCATAAATATGTAAACTATGTTACATAAATCATTTACATATTCTTGAAATATTCAAAATCTGAAAAGAAACAAACATTACAATAACACAACTTGTGCTATCCCTTATATATTTTTGAAGCAAAAACATCTGAAAATCTTTTGGCTAAGTCTCTTCTGACATACCATCGATACGATATGATCTGAAAACACATAATAAAGAAAAAATATAAATACAATTTAATAATTGTAAAAACTTTCGGCACAAGAAACCATAAGCACAAGACTCTTATCTTCCCTAACTGTAAAATCATGTTGCTTTAAATTATTATTTTATACTAGTGACACGCTGAACTCCCGAGCACTAGCATTGTTATGAAGCTGACGACTGTTTCTCAGTATATCCTTTACCGCTATAGGGAAATTATTATTCATAGGAAATTTACTAAAATAAATAATTTGGGGAATTTTAATATACTACTGTGTAGCCCCAATCTAAGCAAAGCTTGTCCTATGGCCAAGATGCCCAAGTCGTAATTCTTATGGTTCTGTAGGGTGCGTAGCATTAAGTCCACCTATGTACTGTAATTTGTGCATGAAGAATTAAATAAATAAATAAACATGTATTTTGTAAATACATGGTTATGTTACATACAAAACACTTCGATCAACTAAACATAATAATTATTATACTTAAAATATCGAACCCACGACGATCAGTTCAACTGTTGAATCACTACACCAAATTCAAAGAGAAAACACATTATTTAAAGCTTTGTGCTAGAGAAGATGTCAACTATTGCTACGTTTGTGCAGTGCAAGATGTATTAAAGTTTGATTGCAAAAATTAACGTTAACATTATTCGAATAAATAGGATCGCAGATAAATATAACATCCTAAACTACTTGTGCCGGCTTGTCTTACTGGTCTGACAAAAAGCGCGATCATGTATAAAAATCAAGTAAATTTCTGAAAGTAATGTAAGCACATGCCTTATTTTACAAGATCAAAACAAAAGTAGTTCGTATATTAACTTCTTTAAAGCATCTGCTATTTTGTAACAAATCTTATTTGCATACAAATCGAATTAATGTAACTCATTAAACTCTTTTAATTAAAAGATAAATTGCAAAAGATTTGCAAAATTTTGCCATAACTTTTACTATATCTATCAATCAATCAAATATTGATTTATTCACATAGACATATTATTATAATAAGCATGTAGGTCCTTAAGGATAAAAATTTGAATCGTCAATATTTTCCTAGCACCCATTCAAGACTTTTTTAACTGTAACTATACATATAAATATAATAATAACAACGAAAATGACTGGTAATGGCCGATAATGACAGTTTCACTTCATATATTTTACCGACACGGTCCCAAGTTGCATTGCAGGACACAATTTTTTATATAGACTGTCATTCTAAAGACGCGTTTCTCTTATTATTAATTACTATCGACTCAATTAAAAAACTCCGTTAATTACTGCCAATTTAGCTACACGGAACACCTTAAATGTTATATCCACTCTAGCAAAGAAACATAAATATACAAAATTAAAAAATGCGCATTGAGCCCACGGAGTGAGTTATGGCTCATTATACCCATCCATTTAGTAAAAATGGGTTAACCGGGCACATAAAATACCTTGGTAATAAATATAATAAATTCTAACATAATGAACTAAAAAAAAAAAAATTATTAAAACTCACCAAAGACATTGTTTATCAGAAACATAAGAGAAATCTTTTCCTCATCAGAAAAACGAGCAACTTCTTTGAGTTGCCCTAATGCTAGCATGCATGCAAGGGCATAATTTTGCTATTGTACAAGACAGTGTTCTTGTGGAGCGACTGTCAATCTGAAAACTCGTAAATTATTATCAATGATCAGATCCACTAATTTTACATTTGTATGGGCCAGTGTCCTTGCGAAATCAATCTCAGAAACTCATTTTTACTTATTCTTCCCAAAAAATTCATAAATTATCCAATTATTCATTTTATGACAATGATTCATTAAAAGTTCATAAAAAGATTCAGAAACGATTGTAGACCCTGTCAATCTCCAGACTGCATTCATTCTAGCCTGAAAAGGCATAATTTTTCTATTGTTTAAGACAGTCAACAAGTACTTTTGATTGAATACATGAATAGGTAGTTTATATCATAATAACAAAAGGTTTTTCATTTTCAACATTACATACATTACATGAGTGCATGAGTTACATGAGCACAGGAAAAATAATATCAGTAACGGTAATTAGGTACTATTGCCCGTTGCAGGTTGATCTGTATTACAGGCAACAAAATATGGTATATAACTAGTTTTGCCATTTTAAAAGACCGTGATCGTCAGAATTCGTCTCACGATATAAATCTACGGTGCCAGGGAGCAGCCTGCCATATTTATACATGACGATGAGTAAGCATAAACAATGCCTGTATCAGATGACTTCACTCTTCTAGACGGCTAAAATAACTATTGCCTATATTAACGAACATAAATTTTCTAAAACGTAAATCTACTGTGGAATAATGTAAAGTAATACCTAATTTATTCGGTGTTCTCCATTAACATTTTCTTAATCTGAACTAAATTTAGGTATGAAACAGTCGAAAGGGCAGACCAGCTCAGCTCGTGATGTTGCTTACAGCTATGTCAGACTGTCAGGCTCTTTCAGATACGCAAAACGCCAGACACGCATTATCAGAAATCGCAGAATGTCAGATACACGAAAAGTGAGAATCGCAATCCCAACTGGCTTTATAGCATAATTACTTTGACTACAAAGCTTCTAGTCAGTAGGTACCTATTATTAATCGTTCAAAATACTTAATTATTGCTATCACTGCCTGGTGCCCATAGGGAGCCACCGCGATATTTCAATCAATATATAAACTATTAGTGCCAAGCACAGCTTCCAGCGTGCCTAATACTAGCGGGGCTTGCTCGCATATAAACATGAAAGGTGTGTGTAGTCGATATACCTATATCCCCCCCCCCCCCCCTTTTTTACTTCCTCGACCGGAAGGAATAAAATATAAATATATAGCATATTTATTTGAATATACAGTTTTTACTTTCAATCATAATTATGGCATTGACGGCACTAATAATATCACGTAATCCAAAAACATAAAAAGATTCATATGCTTATTGTCAAAAACATTGCACCCTGATACTTGCGTAAGCAGGAAATGCTCCCCGTTACTTGCGTAAGCAGGTTATGTTTTTTTTTTTTTTTTTTTTTTTTTTAATTTAAGTAATATTTGTTACCAAAACTTAAAATCTGCGTTCAATATCATATTAAAAATCTCAAGGATAATGAAGCCAATTACGTATCCATTAATAAAACATTATCGAACCAATGGTAGGGGGGTTCGGGGGGGGGGGGGGGGCTGAGCACCCCGTCACAACAAAACTTCATAAAGTGACCACCAATGTGGTGGGTCACGTTAGATTAGAATTGTGACAAAAACAAGTCATCACTACGTTAGGTACGGTAGTACTTGTTTACATATATAAAATTCAATAGGTACCGCAGTACGCACATAAAAAAAAAAAAACATTTAAGTAAGTTTTTAATATCAAATCATTTGTTCCATGTTACATTACACGACCCACATTAACACTCCCTAAAAGGGGCAAGGGTCAACTGTAGAAAGTATTAAGAATAAACTTTTGCATACAATTCACTAATTTTGCAAATACACTATTCACTTTAAAATATTATTTGCCTTGCGCTAGTTGGTTAGCTAATAAATATATAGGGACGCTTGTTCCCATTTATAATGCAGGTAGCACTCACATACAGACATGGGAGTAATAAAAGTATAAAAGTAATCACCTACTATGTGCCGGTGTAGATACATGATCAAAAACAAAACGTTGAAACAAAAGCAACTAACCAAAATTAGCGCTATACCACTCGACTATACCTACTGACATATTATTTTAGAACTGCAATGATACCATGATTACCATTAAAGAAAATGTCGGTACTTCAAAATGCTTTCGAAACAATAAATCACCACAAGAAGTCGGTACAAATTGTAAAATAGGATTAATAACTAAACAAGAGAAAAGTGTGTCACGGTCAAGCACGGGCGACGACGGGAGCCGAGACCCACTGTATACTTCCCGATCCTTTCAAAATCCCTAAATCACATTGTATCACTATTAAAAGGAAATCTATTTGAAATAAATGATTAAGATTATGATTTAATCTGTCTGCGCAGATCGCAAAAACTCTCTACTAACTATCACATGAACAGATTTTTCATGGTGAAAAAATATAAAATTTCTTACTTGCTTGTGGGTAAGAAAATAAAAAATCAAAACTTTCACTGACCTGGCGAGGTGTTAAATTACCTCAATTCCTGTGTGCCAATAAAGCTCATACTCCATCTCGTCGTCCTAAATGCTTTGGATTCCACGATACTTTGAAATTAACAGGTGGACATCGAGCCCGACCCGCCATGTTTTCGCGCGCTCACTCACAGGCACGCTCTTTTAAAATTCGAACAATTTTCATAAATAATAATATTACTTTATCCGAGAAAGTAAAATAAAAGAACCACTCGTACAAATTTTTAAATTTTAAATTTCGAACGCTAACAGCGTTTATGATTAGATGTGAACGGTTGCGAAAAATGGACGCCAATGACACAAATCTTCCGCCATTGCTAAAAGGTGAACTCGGATCACGTGACTTAGGATGACGTTACGGAAGTGACGTCACGTTGGTATGATTGACCAATAGGAAAATTGATGTCGAACGGAAACGGAAAGGGCTTTCTCAAAATATGTTTACCTAGGCTTCGAATAACGGCGAAAGGACACAATAAAGATGTTTTATCTCAAGAGCGCAAGTGGGCTACGCTTGTGTGTGTAGACCGCAGCCTCCTTTTGTCATACAAACGGTCTGTCAAACCGTGTATATATGTCGCAGCCAAATGGTTGAATCCGCCATTTAATTAAACGCCTAGGCCGATAATTTTTCCGTAAGCTATTTTATCTTCCCATAAGTTGACGGCGCGCCGTGACGCCGCGGCGTCACAAAAAAAAATCACGTGTTCTACAAGACTTCCGAGGGGTACATGCTGCCATACTTAACCACCCGGCGGATTCAACCATCCGCCTGCAACATATACACGGATGCACACAACAAAAGGCGAACCGCCGCCGTCGTGAGATAAAATATCATACCAATATCCAATATGCAGATAGTCATGTATAGCTTAGCCAGCATTTTATTACGATATCAATTATAATATTGTTATTTTTATTACATTGAAATATTCATTCAAATATTTTAACTCATATTTATTGACACTATATTTTAGTATTAATTTTTACCTGATAAAGGAGCAAAGTTAGGCTGTTACTATAAGTGAAGAATATTTTGAATTAGATACTTACTAAATTTTACTAGTCAAAATATCTTATCCAAAGGCTAAAATTAAAATTTGTTATCGTAAAAACGTCTGTTATTTATTTTAGGAAGATAATAATATATCCGAGTGCGTGCTTTGGTAATGTAACAACTCTATTTTAATTAGCTTTAAAGCTGTGTGTACAAATTGGTAAATATGGCACAACATGTTTTCGTATTCAAAAATCTTAGTTTTTCTTGTTAATTAGTTTTGATGATGTAAGGCATATTAATGTCGAAGATAATGTTAAAATGCCATACATAGAATGTATGTTTTACCTAGCTTGTTAAGTTTAAACTTTCAGCTTGTTTGCAATAAAATATGGCAGGTACTAAAAGTGGGTGGTTACCAGCGACGAAGTGTCCATACATGACATGACGCTTCCTATCGGATCCGTTTAAAAAATCCTTAAATCCCCACCCCACCGGTCCACTATCCAGGGGCCCGATTCTCAGGCATTCGAACTTTTTCAGTGTGGTAATTCGTATGTCGAACATTTTGTTTGTGGTTTCTATTGAAAAGCTAAAACGTTTCAAACAAACTAAACTGTACATGTCAACTGCACATGTCAACAAATTCATTTTGACAGCCAAGTTCGTATACAGTGCCACAACCTTTTCTGTGCCGGTGACAGCGGCGCTACGTACGTTTTTCTTTTTTTTGTAGTAATTTAACCGGCCCTGACTTCTAAGAACTTCAGCCGCCAGCAGCGCTATGGTTGGACATCAACTTGACAGCAAAATGACATTAAAAAAAATCACGTTCGTTTCACATTTTGACCACCGGCACAGCAAAGTTTGTGGCACTGTACGAACATCGATTGTATGTACCACTCGTAGCGTTCGGCTGCTTTTCGATCGAACTTTTTCGATTGTGAAATTCTGACAATACACAAAATGTGCTTATCTTCGTAAAATATTTGAATTTCGAGCTATAAATGTGAACTTTTCTCGATTGCCTGAGAATCGGCCCCCTGGGGGCCAATTCTGCTAACGTTAAGTCATAATCGTGTTTAAATTGTAGTGCACTAGTTACAAGAAATGTGTATTTTTTTCACCATACTACTGATGGTCACACCACACACTACATTTACATCACATCATATTGTCATAATTCTTGTAACTAGTGAGTAAAAAAGTACTACAATTGAACTACAATTGAAACACGATTGAGACACGATTATGACTTAACGTTAGCAGGCTTGGCCCCCTGATCATTAATTATTGCCACTGATTGCCACCAATTTTTGGTCCAGCTTGCGCTTTGCAATATTCCGACCCCTCGCTCGCCGCTGGTGGTTACATTACATAAGCAAGTCCTCCTTATCACTTAGTTATAAACTAGCCTGATACATACGTAATAAGTGATCTAGTTAATAAGTGAACATTAGAAATTTATTACAACTCTGCCTATTTATTTATAACAGTTATTATTAAGATGTCATGATCACTCAAGTTATTTTTTTAAAACATGTCTTACTTAAGCAAAAATGTTTATTAATAAGTATATCTTTTATTGAGGCTAGTGTGACGTCTTTTTGATAGTGAGGTCATACAAACTTATCAAAAAAGTATTAAGTAAGTTGTCATTTAACAAAATTGTTAATTAATATTGTTTTTTTTTCCTGCTTTACACTTGTGATAAAGTTATTTTAATTATACTGACACGTTGAAAAGGAAGAAAAGACGTAGTACCCGTTTTTATTTCTATTAAATTATTAAGATAATGAGCCTTAAAATGTTTGTTGTGAAGTTACCGCGTTTGTTTTAAATCTGTTATTTTTTATTGTTGATGTTATTACTAAATGGTTTGATTCTAAAGCTATTTGCTGTTCTAGAGCGCTTGCTTATGCCAAAGAATAAAAAGCAAGGAATTTGTTTTAAATTTTGATGTTTTATAAATTAGAGGTAAGCGAGAGTGAGTGATCATTTGTAAAATAAATTAGTGGAATTTCATAGAGCAGAGTAAATAGTGGTGTTCAGAAGTACCAGAAAAGAAAGTGTTTCTGATTTTCTCATATTAATTTTAAGCTTGCATCTGTTTCGCCGAACTAATTAATTTGTGTTTCGACTCAACCTGACTTCTTTCTAGAAGCATTTAAGCACCTGGCTGCTTTTTTTGTTTAACCAAGGCTACATCATCTTTAATTCTTGGAAGATAAGGGTGACTTGACAGAGCAATATTTGTATGCGGTCAAATTCAACCTTACACATTGTAATAAAGCCTCATACTCAATCAAATATGCTGAAAATTTTGTCAAGTGCGTAGAGTCGGAAACTATTTTTCTTTTAATGTCGCAAAATATCAAAGCTATTGTTATTACAAGCTTAATATGATTTCATCTTTGTACAGTTAACAGTCACATTAATTAATACATGTTAAATTGCCGCATTTGATTCTGAAACAAAGTGTAACATATTAAAGTACAAACGATTGTACAAATTGGCCATTTTTGTAATATTAATGGCTGTTGACTGTATCTTGATTCGAGCTCAGTATTTGTGTGAATTATAGATAAAAGCATGAATAAATATGTGATAGTTGTGACGCGTGAGCTATGTAGATAGAATAGAATAATCTAATTTGTTTCTCCTATTTATTACTAAGGAAATTGCTGTTATTTTTGTAAAACGCTGTAAAATTGTGCGCAGTTTGCCGTTTCACCAACAGAAACTAGTTGTTTAAAGAATTTTATTTTAAAATAAAGCTATTTTTATTTTGAAAGTATTTTTTTTTATCATACCTATATTATGTTACGACATAGGGACCTCTCGGTTTTTTTTTATCTTTAGACCTAGAAAGCGCACTGCGAGTAATTTTGTCGACAATGTGAACATGATATTGTCCTGTTCACGTATAAATAAGATAAATGAATCGCCAACATCCCTTAGTGGTCGAGGTTCAACTGCTCAGTACACTCAGCGTCAAATTGATATAAGCGCGTAGAGTAGTCAAAAAGATCTGAAACACATAAACGCAATTTGATCTAAGCAGTGCGAATCATCATATTGTTGTAAGCGCGCAAGGTGTTCAAAATATCTAAGCACTCATTGTTTCATATTTATATGAGCAGTCAGAGTTCAAAATATCTAAGCAAACAAAGCTCTCAAAATATCTGTGCAATATGGTGTTGTACATTATGCACAGATGTTTTGATAGCTTTGTTTGCTTAGATAAATTTGAACACTGACTGCTCATATAAATATGAAACAATGAGTGCCTAGATATTTTGAACACCTTGCGCGCTTACAACAATATGATGATTCAAACTGCTTAGATCAAATTGCGTTTATGTTTTTCAGATCTTTTTGACTACTCTAGACGATTATATCAATTTGACGCTGACTGTACACCTAGGTGGAGATAATACCACCACGAGATCGCATCGAGATAATAGGCGCCGTATTATCGCTCTTGTCAAGAGTTATTAGCTTTTAAATAAAAATAGCCACTTTCCACCATCGGGGTACCAAACGCAGACTAGCCTACCACCCTTACATCGTTGACACTCCAGCACTTCGCCAGCGCTTGGTACGTATTCATTCTCCATACGAAGCGGTAAAGAATGGAATGAGCTGCCTGTCTCTCGTGTTCCCTGATACTTACAACCCAGGTCTCTAAAGGTCTCAGCAGACATATCAACTCGTAAACGTATCAACTCGAGCGGTTCTGTATTCATTGTTTGTATGAAACCCCTTACTGCAACGCACACTAATCGGAATCGTAACGTAATCGCCTCGCCTCGGAACCAGCTCACGAACCGCTTTGCGGGTCGCTCAACTTGCTATCGCCGCGCTTACCGCTAGTCGTCCACGCGCTCACGTCTCTCCGTACCTGAGCTTACGGCTCTACGCACAGTGGTCTGAAAATGAAAATGAACTAACCACATTTCAAAAATCTGACTAAAATTCCGAGATTTGATCCCATGTCCACCTTTTTTCGATATGGAACCACTGTGCGGCGAGGCGTAAGCGCGGCGTCGCCTAGCCGTAGCCGAACCGAGACGTACCGACGCTGATCCGGTTTGGTTACGTGCTTGCGTTAGGTTGACGGCGAGGAGAAAGGCGATACGGTGTCGATCCCTTTCAGAGATGATGTATCTGCTGTGACCTAAGGGTCAGCGCAGACAGAACGGAGAAATACAAAATTGTATGAATAATATGCACGTCAGGCGACGCTGACTTCTCTGTTGATATTCATACAATTATGTATTTTAGGATATGGTGCCATGGTTCATTTTTCAATGACCTTAAAAATTTCCGCGAGGATTTTTTCCTACTTAATTCTCCTAAATCCTAATTAATAAAATTTTTTTTTTCTGTCTGCGCCGACCCTTAGTCGTGAGTGAATAGGCTTCTCCTGGGCAGGCATGTAACAATGAGTCACACCAAGACATCAAAATATGACTATAAAAATTACTGCATTTACTGCAATGCGCGTACTCGTGCAAGTAATAACAGTCTTTTCATCCCATCGATTCGAAAAGCGATGATTGTTTATCTAATAACAGGGTCCAAAACGATTCATTTTTTACCTGTTATGACAAAAGGGTATAATAGTAGATTGTATTACAAGGGAGCAAAATAATATATTTACGGCGAGGGCGCTATTTTGAATCCAGAGCGCAGTGAAGGATTCTAGAGTAGAATCTCGAGCGCAGCGAGGGATTCTAAAGTAGAATCCTGAACGCAGCGAGGGATTCAATATACGCCGCCCGAGTTGAAAATAATTTTGCGGCCGAGTAATACACTCTGCTTTTCATCCCCCTCTATAAGAAAAGCAGTAAAGACAACTCAAACTACCTACCTTTCTTTGTCGTTCGGATACATCATAGCGCTAGTCGGGCAAGAAAAAAAAATTGAGTTTTGAAATAAAAACAAATTAAATAAAAAAAAAATGTTAATCAGATTTCTTATAAGTATCTCCGGGGATGCCGTAGGGGGGTTGAAAATTTTGTTAGATTTTATCTACGACTCACCGTTTAAGAGATATTCTCAATTTTATAAAATACCGTTTTTGAAAATTTCTCGGTCCCGAAAAAAGTCCCGGCCCCATACAAAATCAGTTGAATTTTTTTTAAGTACTGCTCACCCTTTGCTACACTCCAACAAATGCTTCTTTAATTATGTTCTAAATTCAAATCTCATCGTTTTGGACCCTGCTATGAAGCTGTTCAAAATTCAAATCTCATTTATTCCCTCTTGTCATAACAGGTAAAAAATGAATCGTTTTGGACCCTGTTATTAGATAAACAATCATCGCTTTTCGAATCGATGGGATGAAAATGAGATTTGAATTTTGAACAGTTTCATAACAGGGTCCAAAACGATGAGATTTGAATTTAGAACATAATTAAAGAAGCAATGGTTGGAGTGTAGCAAATGGAGTGCAGTACTTAAAAAAAAATTCAACTGATTTTGTATGGGGCCGGGACTTTTATCGGGACCGAGATATTTTCAAAAACGGAATTTTATAAAATTGAGAATATCTCGTAAACGGTGAGTCGTAGCTAAAATCTAACAAAATTTTCAACCTTCTACGGCATCCCCGGAGATACTAATAATGGAATCTGATGGACATATTTTTTTATTAATTTTTTATTTTATTTCAAAACTCATTTTTTTTTCTTGCCCGACTAGCGCTATGATGTATCCGAACGGCAAAGAAAGGTAGGTAGTTTGAGTCGTCTTTACTGCTTTTCTTATAGAGGGGGATGAAAAGCAGAGTGTATTACTCGGCCGCAAAATTATTTTCACCTCGGGCGGCGTATATTGAATCCCTCGCTGCGTTCAGGATTCTACTTTAGAATCCCTCGCTGCGCTCGAGATTCTACTCTAGAATCCTTCACTGCGCTCTGGATTCAAAATAGCGCCCTCGCCGTAAATATGTTATTTTGCTCCCTTGTAATACAATCTACTATTGTTTCATCGAAATCTGTCCAGGATTTCCAAAGTTACAGCGTTGCAAAGTTTCACCAGCTTTTGTAAATTTGCTTTCCTTGCGCGCTATTGCGATGACGTCATGTCGCAGTGACATCTCCGATTACGGCTGCTGCGGGTGATTTCCGTCCAACTGTACCTACATAGAGTCCACCCGTGCGCAATTTTCGCGCAACTGGTGCGTTTTTGGCGCTAGTTACAGTACATTTTCTTCGTTCTAAGGTTATGGTAAATTATTAGTATTTGATTTCGACCGCGCGCAGCCGCACTCGAAAACTGTCACCTACTGTTCATTTGACGGCTTCGTGTTATTGTTGATCGAAGTTTGACGGTTGCCATTTATATTGACAGAATACCGTCCGCCATTACGAAAGTTGATTTAATTTATTAATCACGAAAATACAACATATTATATATTTGAAGGTGTCTTTTTCACATGGGCTCAATACAAAATTGATCATTGATCGACTATAAGAAAAATAAATAATTTTTTTGCGAAACCGTGAGAGCGCCACTGTATAGCCAATGGAGAATATGAAGGGCCAACTCGCGACGTGACGTCACACGTTAATGCCATTGGTTCACCCAAATTTTCCTCGGAGGCCGTACTTTAACGTTTAATATCTCAGTCATTTTTGAAGATAGGAAAAAAATAAAAACAGATTCTTTTTTCTCGCGTTACATATTTTTTAGATATGCTGATAACAAAAATCATTGGTGTGACTCATTGTAACATCCTAGACTGCATCCTGTTAGCCAAACAAGATGGCGGTCAATCAAATGCTTGCCCGGTTTTTAATAAAAAAAATATCAATACAAATAGAATAGTTTATTGTCTTGCGCAAACACATAACCGATGAGTGCCAGCCTAATATGAACCTTATTGCTTACAAAATATTGACTCCAGACGCTTCCCTTTTCTTGCGATGCGTCGTTTGATTGAACGTGTTTTTTTACATAATTTGCCTCTTGAAGAAACGGACTCAACCATGGCACGCTATTATTTCTCGGCAAAGCCATCTTCTATCTCGCTCGTTTCGTTACAAGTGAAACGAGCGAGATAGAAGATGGCTTTGACTCAACATATTCCAAGGATAATGAAATGAAAAACTATATTAAAATTTGATCTCAGTTTATTACAGTACACATTAAAATAATCGTTATTGCAATAATAATAATAATAATAAAAACAAGTTAATCGTTGTTTGAATTAAATAGATTTGTTTAAATATAGTCTTGTCTTACTCTAAGGCGTTTGCACGTAATGGCGTGCGGACTAGAGGGCGCTTTTGTCGGGTCACCACTGTACCAAACTTTCGCTATTTTTGACGTGATAAGTGCATAAACATTAGTGACAAAATAAATATTGGTATTACTTCATAATTGATTCATATTGACGCGAGTCATTAACAAAAAATGAAATCTAAAAGTGTAATTTAATTTTAATGAACACAATACATTCCATTACTAATAAAATGATAAAGGTACATAATCGATCGTTATGGTGTTAACTTTGTAAAAATAATAACAATAATACATTTAAAATTGATGATTAACATTACAATTACAATATTAAAACTTCATAGAAGTCACGCAAACATGTTTTAATCAAAACAAATACATATAACTTGATGACTGTTTGTAAAGATATTAACGATTAACACATTTTAAACGCAGCAGTGTGACCCAAGCGCCCAAGTGGAGCACGCGTGCTTCAAATCACAAACAACGCCGCCGGCTTACGAAGGAATAGTTTTTGACAAACATGCCAAAGGCATCGAACCTAATTATTATACCTTGAAATATTTGAGTGTACACATATGAAACATGCGCCAGTCAACCGAGAAAATAATTACAAACGACAAATAATACAGACAATATGTCACAAATTATATACTTTTTGAAATTTTTCATTTTGAATGTGTAAAATAAAATTATTTTACATCTTCGAACTGAAATATTTCAGAAGATATATCATTTCGTCAATAGTATTTATCGTTTGTAATTATTTTCTCGATTGATTGGCACATGTTTCATAGGTGTACACCAAAATATGTCATACTTGCATTGCAACTAGGTATGCCAGGCTCCATATAAAAATTTCGAAGTCTTTTATATCTGCTGTACTCGTGAAGATAGATAATCAAAAGTGGCATTTTAATTAAAAATATCAACAGAGAAACATTATTTGTGGTATTACATTATTTGTGGTATGTAACAGTAGAAAAACCGACTATTTTTGTTATATTTCATCAAAAACTGTCCCTTCAGAGGCCTACTTTGTGACTGTACTCAAGAAGCGTTTCAAAAATCATTTAAATCCTATACATTTGGTCAAATTAATTAAAGATAAAAATAAAATTTACAAATTACACACTAGAATTAAAAATTAAGCTTTATACTATAATGCTCTAATAATTACAATCATCTGTATTAAAATTAAAAATCTATTTATTTGTCTATAAAATAAATTGTTTACTGTTTAAGTATTGCATTTGTCGTCGCTTAACAATATAATACAAGATATTTACAATCCAAAGATTCTTTGCACTATAACTTTAAATAGGAATTACCACTCACTACGCTCTCCCAGTGGACTGTATTAAAGTGTCGGGGTGTCTGTAATCTATGTATGTAAAAAATACGTGAATATTTTAAGTGTCAAAAGTAGTTTTCAATAAGCAGTTTGATTTAAGTAGGTAGTCCAAGAAACAAACAAGGTGTATTTTTAAATTAAAGAAGAAATGGCACGAAACGCATCCTTTTCAGATTCAAGAAGAGTTCAAATGACTTTCGAACGAACTACGTCAAATACGCATTGACGTATACGTATACGTGGCTTTATGAAAAAATACTCTTCGTATGTACGAAGCGTATTTTTTCATGATACACCCATGAGCACAATTCAATTAAATTAAATGACTAAATAATAAAGCTTTGCGAAACCATTGACCAAGAACTATCACTCGATCAATTTGGATAATTATCTTTTGGTAACGGGTTTAATTCAACATATTTACAGATACCCCTTAACAAAATTCTACGCCAGCAAATTACATCATATAAAGCTAGTCACTCCGTTTGGCTAAGTTCTCTTTCTTATGGTATAAGTACCCTGTATTCAAGTCGTACTAACATTTACCGCCCACCTAGATTGCAAAGAAGTTGATTTTTAGCGAAGTATCTTGATCGGCTAGAAATATTAGAACGCACTCAATACTGTTACGTTCGACTAAATATTTATTACAGTATTTCGAACACGTATCAGACACAAGGTGGGCTTTTGCGTAACAATAAGGAATCTATTCCACCTAGTGACCTTCCTAAAAGTGGTGCTGCGGTCAAAACCATTTTTCACTGTAATACCTATATCAGTCAAAACCCTTAATAGAAGGGTCAGGACAGAACCAACCAGTCAAAAGTGGTTTTGTCCGGATATGTATGAGTTTTGAATGTAACAGTAATCATATCAAACGCAGAAAACTTTTTTGTACAGAAACTTATTGTTGTGCGTGCATTGCTTGCTATGATTATGATTTGGTAGAACCATCAAGAAGAATTTGGTGATTCTACTGTAGAAATGCATAAATAAAATACAATGAAGAAAGACAAGAGAATAGAATAGTTAATAGTAAAATATATTGCACTAGCTGGAAAAGAGAAACAGAATATCGTGGTCCGTAGTATAGAAGAAAGAGACAACTTTTAGTCCTGAAAATATCTGTACATTACCGATTTTCTTGATATTTGGTATAAAAACTAAACTACAACAGGCGTAGCCTTCTAAAGGCACACCATGAGTACTGTATTAGCTAGAAGCTCTATATCGCAGTATTTGAGTATACGACACTATAAATTAAATTCAGTTGCTACTCAAACTCCAAAAAATCGTGGCAGATGATTACCAGCTCCTACAATAAATTGGTGATAATATCGAGAACTCTGCGTGGAGAAGTATATGAAACCTCATTCTTGTGAACTTTTAAAATGTTTTTAATTCATAAGAAGTTGAGAACGATATGCATCGTATAGTAACCAACAAAAGTTAAGATATCAATATTTTAATTTTAATTTAAGATATATAAATAATTGTACCTAAAATTAAAATTACAAATAGTGATTCAGTATAAACTTACATGAGGTGGAACGGAGAGAATATATTGTCATAATGAGGACTTAATTAATTGGTTACTTATGGCTATGGATTCTAGAGAAAAAGTAAAAAAAATGTAAACCAAGTCACAATCATTCCTACATAAATTATTTTACTATCAACTTTTGTGGTCACTGTACTAAGTTGATGAAGCGGTATTTTGGTCAAATTTCTAGCGTCGCTTAAAGCCAAACGTTTAATACACGACATAAACATTGGTCGAGACATTACACTAGTGTAAGTAATACTGCACGGCATATTTACACACTTGGGGCAAATCACATGACAATATGGCGAATCTGATATGAGATATATTTAAAACATAACGCCAACGGTTTTAGTCCAAATATACCTGAAATTTTACCCCTGTATTCAAATACATAAAGTTTCGATTAACACAAACTAACTGACAGATCAAAAATGTTAAGAATTTGGTATTGAAAGTTTGCTTTCGCCTTTACAATATAAAAATAGACTTTACAGATTAGTTTTTAAAGTTGAATATAGATTGCCATATTGTAACGTTCAGTCACCATAACGTAACCATTCAGTCAGCTTGTGCCAATCGTTGTCACAGATATAGATTTACATAGATAACGCATGTATCATGATTTGTATTGAAACCAAGCGTACCGACCTATTGTGACGTTACAGCCGAAATTTAGTCGGGAAATCCAAACCGAAACCATTTTGGGTTATTGCAGTTAATTATCACACGAGGCATTTTTTTAAGTTTTAAGGCCGTCCGGCTGCAACTACAGACGCGCGCGGACTGTCAGTTAGCGGCGACCAACCTTGACACATGGTCGGGGTTTGGACACGCGAAGTACATGCATTTGCGCTATCTAGTAAATCCTATGTCTGTGATCGATGTGCTATGTCGAATAAACGATTATCTCTTTGTGTGATAAAACTACTGTAATATGGCGAGACAATTAAATATGGACTAATCAAACATAGGTAACGCATTTCATACTGACGTGTACGAACACATTACTCATATTAACAACGATGTTTTAATACGATGGGGTTTTCAAAATAGCGCCTTTAATGAACAAATCTCATATAACATAGCGAAACTCATAGTAGTCCACGTGATGGCACAATATCGACTGACGGCAATGAACGTGTTAGTCAATGAGGTGACGGATGCGTGACGCGGTTGTTACTGCACAAACACACGAGTCCGTTATCACATGAAGCACTTCATAGCACACAAATCACAAAACAACTGCGCAGCGGCGTCACGTGGCGGGTTTCACGCGACAAGTAGCGAGCGTCAAGCGACAGGTGTCAGTGTCACGTGGCAAGCGACGCTAGCCCGCGGGCTAGCGCGGTGTAACGCGCGCGCTAGTCGGCCGGCCGCGGGGGCGGAGCGCGCGGCGGCAGCGGCGACGCGGGTACGCTCCAACTCTCGCTTGCGCCCCATCTGATAGTATGTGGTGGTTTGTAACTATACTCACGCTTAAAAGCGTCTTACGTACTCTTAGGTTGGATTGAACCATCTCATTTTATGGCTTAAGTATTTAAAATTAAAAATGGAATATAAAAGTTGACAATTAACACGTAAAGTTACCTAGTGCAACACAGTTTTAGTGTTGTTAAACATTAGATAATCATAAAAAACTTTTTAAATATTTTTATTCACAGTTACTTATAAACAGTGTGTTTAGTGATTAAAAATCTAAATCAACTTTAATCAACATTGAAAATATTAATTTCGTCTGTTACAGTAAATTATAATCCAAAATAATTCAACGAAAAGTCTCAAAGTACGATCAGCAAATCTACCAGGTATACACTAAACACACTTTTTCGCTTGCATGGACAAGAAGGGCTGGCCTTCCGTGGCCCCGCCCCATTTATTTTTATACCAAACGACGGGTCAATGACAAGCGTAGTCTTCTAATGGCGTCATTGTTTCTTTTACTGTCGTTTTGCTCTGGGAACCACCGGAACCATATCTTGTTTGTTGTTATAATCTTTCATAAGCTAGCTCTTTCTTTTGAAACAGTTTTAGATCCCAAGTAGGTAGCTGGTCAACCTAAATAACCTTTTGTTTAAAAACATTATAAAAAATATCGTTTGTGTAGTGTTTGGACCGCCCATCTGTGTCACTATTGGTAGATTTACCAGATGACAGTCCGTTGCAAAAGGTCTTTAGTGCAGTATACTAAAACTGCTGATGAACCTTACAGTGTATACCTGGTGGATTTCCGGACAGTACGTCCCAAATCTCTAACAAGACGTTTTGAAATCTTCGAATCTACGGGTAAGTATGTGATAGTAAAACGACACGTGTATCTCACCTGAGGTGTTCGTGGTGCGGGTGGTGGTCGCGGCGCGCTGCAACGTGATGCCACTTGACGTACCCGCTGAGGCGGCGCTTCACGAGCCCCGCCAGCGAGTGCAGCCAGCCTGCCCACACAGACACGTCCACGCACGCACGCACACGCTGCCCACTCTTTCCTATGCCACCTCTTCGGTTCCACATTCGAATTCCCGCGAAGGTTTAAAAACTTTTTGATTCCAAATCTTTGGCGAAGGTTGCAATGCTTTTTCTTTTTAAATACAACCTTCTTTGTTTTTCGAATACGACTCTCGCGAAGGTTTAAAAACTTTTTGATTCCAAATCTTTGGCGAAGTTTGCAATACTTTTTATTTTTAAATACAACCTTCTTCGTTTTCAAAATGAATCTTTTCTTCCCGCGAAGTTAAAACAAAATTCTTTGTTTCTTTTGTGTTTTTCTCGTGTCGGAACTAAAGAGGTAACACGATCAAGTCATATGCCCGGCCATGAGTGTTAGGGGAGACAGCGAAGCGACACCGTGTAATGGCATGGTGATGAGGCCCCAGTCACACCTAGCTACTAAAAGCCATATAAACTACTACCATTTTTCCTTAAAAAAAAGTTATGAACGTTTGTAACATTCTATTCTACATTACTGTTCTTCAGATATTTCTTCCAGTTTTAAAAGTAAGTAAGTTTCTGCTTGCAGTAGTAACAGGTTGTCTACCCCAAAACCATACAGCCAACTCTACAGATAGTCATCAGATTACACATAAGGTCGTGTTTAGTGTAGCGAGGCATGTGACAAGGCGAACGATGGGCAGGCGATGTGGGGCGCGTGAGGAAACAGCGGCAAAGCAAAAGTAATGGATCGGCGCAAACATTTGACAAACCAAAGGCAAACAAATAGAAAACGTGACGTAAGCACAACTAAATGCTATGGTTGTATGCTCAAATGTATCGCCAACACATTGGTAACAAATATACACAGAAATGTTCACGAACAGTCTGTAAGTCAACAAATATTTGTATAGTTTCAAAGCAACAAACGGTGTACCAAGCGTAATCAATGCAATTTGTGCTTTACGACACCAGTGATAAGGGTGATATTGCAACTGTTACTCTTGGTACGCCGTTACTGCACACATTTAGTTAGTTGAGCTTACAGAGTAATGTACTGCGAAAAATATCTACAAGTTTAATACGCGTTTTCCTTCAAAGCAGAGTATCTGCAAAGCACATAGGTTCGCGTCTAAAGCTCCCATTTTGTCTATGGTTTTTTTTTAATATTTACAATGGAAGGGTAACATGAAACACAGAAGACATGAAAATGATACAGAATGATTTTGTGGAACGATTGTGGTTAGATGAGCATTCAATGATGTAAATCACAAGTTTGAATGATAAAGTCAACCACGCAAAAAGTATCTGGTTTTTTCGGTTGATTAATATGCTTTCTAATCAATCCTATTTTCGTATAGATTAATAATATTGTCAGTATAGAATTATACTGATGTAACATTCATCTGAAGTCAAGCTAACAATCTAAGTTGTCACGGAAACGTAAGAGAATGGTGTCTATAATTCCCATTCTTTAATTCTATAAGTGTGTTACTTCCATAAAATATTTCTATGTACTATTTATATTTTACTACGAACTAATCACTAGCACCATTTCTTTACAGTACTTTTAAAGTACACTCGACAGCCATGTGACCTAACCTACAGATCGCCAATCTTTTCTATTCCGGTGACAGCGGCGTTATGTATTTTTTTCTTCTTTTTGTAGCAATTCAACCGGCCCTGACTTCTAATACCTTCAGCCGGCAGCAGCGTTATGGTTGGACAACAGCTTGCCAGCAAAATGACGTCAACAAAACACGTTAGTTCCAGTTTTTGGCCACCGGAACAGAAAACGTTGTCGTACAGTAACCTGCCTAAACCTCAAGCCATTTTGAGCTTAATGTCTTACATTATAAGGTGCAAATTTGATTAACACGTGCGAGCATCGCCACAATCGTTCCACGCGTGTGACGTGTGCGGTGAGACGCGAGTGGCAAGCGCAGCGTCTCGGACTGATCTCTCTTGCTCGGACTTAGGCTGGCTGCCCTCACACAAATATTATCTCTACGCAGAAGAGTTTAAGGTTCAGATTGGTATGGACGTTCAATTAATTATCTTTGATATTTGTCAAGACTAAAAGTTGTGTATAAGTAATAAGTGTTTGGTACTAATACTAGTAAATAGTTAACGTCAACATACACCAAACTAAATTATATCAAAAATATTTTAAAGAATACTATACTAAATTAACGTTTGGAGTACATTGCCGCTGCCTTACATTTAATATGTTTGAGCACGATTACATACTACGAAATAGGAACTAAGAAACATTATTTACAATTGGGAATCGAACCCGAGCTTAAATCTTAAAGCTAGTATAGTGTGTGTCTGTTCCTGTAATCATAAAAAGCAAAAAAATTCGTCCAGCCCAATTACTAATTATGAAATAAATTATAACATTAATTTCTGATTTTGTTTGTGATGCATATATTGACTTTGCAGCTTCATCTATCAGAAAACTAACAACTTTGTAACACTTAAAATATCCTTATTATAGCATAGAATAGGTTTTGAAAAGCACTCTGGTAAAGCCAGGCTTATAAAGCTTTTGTAAATCATTTGATACTTCATCCTTTGGTATTTACTTCATACTTTCTAATCAGGCTGGCGACTAGACTATTGTCGGGCACTACGACTCGTTTCTCTGAGGCGTGGCGTGTTCGAGGAGTGTCCAGTTTGTGTGTAGTGGGGACAGAGTGGGGGGTGTCTACATTATTAGTTGTGGGGAGGGGGTGAGGTATGGAGTCTAATTTGTGTGAAGTAGGAGGAGAGTTGGAAGTATCTAAATTGTTAGTAGTGGGGAGAGGATGAAGTAAGATGTCCTCTTTATGTGTAGTTCGAGGGGGTTGTGAACTGACTAGTTTTTGTGGAGTAGTGACCAGTTCGTTTGAAATGGGGAGGATCTTTGTGTCTCGTTTACGAGGCAGGGGTGGAGGTGAAATGTCCAGTTCGTAAGTAGAGGAGAAGGAGTGTGGTAGAGTATCTACTTTGTTTGAAATGCGCGAGCTTTGAAGTTTTCCATTAGAATGGGAAGTGTCCTTATTATGTGTAGTGTACGGCAAAATATCTACGTTATTTGTAATGGGAAGGGATTGAGCTAATCCATCCAGATCGTATATCACGTCAGGGCTGTGTGACAAATCATCCAGTTCTTTTAAAAAGTATGGCGGAGTTTTAGGTCTGGTGTGTGTCTTATTGTGCAGTTTGTGTAAGTCGCCCAGATTGTATATAACGTCTGGGTCATGCGACGATGTATTCAGCTCATTAATATTGTGTGGCAGAGTTTTCGGCTTAGTGCGTCTGTCGTGTGTGTTATTGTGTAAGTCGTCCAGATTGTATATAACGTCTGGGTCATGCGACGATGTATTCAGCTCATTAATATAGTGTGGCGGAGTTTTCGTTCTGGTGCGTCTGCCGTGTGTTTTGTTGTGTAAATCGTCCAGATTGATAATAACGTCTGGGTTATGCGACGAAGTATTCAGTTCATTAATATTGTGTGGCGGAGTTTTCGGCTTAGTGCGTCTCTTGTGTGTGTTATTGTGTACGTCGTCCAGATTGTATACAACCTCTGGGCTATGAGACGAAGTGTTCATTTCATTGCTATAAGGGGGCGGAGTTTTCGGTCTAGTGCGTCTGCCGTGTGTCTTATTGTGTAAGTCGTCCAGATTGTATACAACCTCTGGGCTATGCGACGAAGTGTTCAGCTCATTGATATAGTGTGGAGGTGTTTTCGGTCTGGTGCGTCTGCCGTGTGTTTTGTTGTGTAGTTTGTGTGTGTGGCGGCGGCGCGGGCACGTACCCTGGTCGTCGTGGTGGAGCCTGGGCGGGGGAGGTTCCGCCCGGAAACCGTTGCGGACTTCCGCGCGGGTCAGACTTTGACTACGCCCTTCGGAGCCCCTGTGGCAATACAAATAAATGGAATATAATAAACCGACCGACTAAGAATTACTAAATTTACCGACTAAAGTACTAGGTTTGGTTGCGGAAAAATAGGTTTAGATTAGGTTAGATTGGCGACTAAGTCGCCAACCTAGTATTTTTGTCGGTAAAAAAGTATTTTAGTCGATCGGTTAATTACTACCCTAGCTCGATGCATGCTCTGGGAAGCGAAACGTCCGACAGCAACACCGACTGCTATAAAGGAAAGTCTGCCCTCCGGTCCTTGGTTAACATGGCCAACCTGGAAGTCTCTGAATAGACTTAGGTGGGGTTTTTCTTTAAATGAAATAGGTGAATGTGGTGCCTCTTCCCAAACCATGTCACACCTTTTGTTCTGCTCAGCGTGCCCTTCATCTTGCTCACTCGAGGACCTTTATAACGCAACTGAAAACGCTATACGTGTGGGTGTGGCGCAGTTTTGGTCTAACAAGATGTAAAGCCGAACGATCGACACGCTAAGAAGAAGAAGAATAAATTAATAAATCTGACAACATCACACCCACAGTATCCATGCATCCATCCATATAAGTGTGACTTGTGATTGTGAAGACGTAATAATAATACGTAGTAGACGTAATAGTAATATTTTTTCCATTTCCTAACATTGTGTCTTACTACTTACTGAACATAGTGAAAGATAAACACACCTTAGATTTCTGCGCGAACTGTCCATATAAATTAATTTTATTTAATTTTAATTTCCCCTGGAAAGGTGCCGAAACGTCGGATAAACCAAAAAATCTCAAAAAAACAACTAAAATTTAACTAAGTTGTTGAATAAATTGCGTGAAAAAATCCGTGAAAGTGTTTTATTTATATAGTGAAAGATACTAGAAAATAAGAAAAGGCAACAATAATATCTTTAGACATTTCTCATTGTTATCCTTAGCTGCTATTTCTTAATGGCTTGTATGCTATAGAAATTAACTAGCCTTCCGCCCGCGGCTTCACCCACGTGGACTACACGACGTTATCCCAGGGGAATTTGATGTTTTTCTGAATAAAAAGTAGCGTATGTCACTCTCCAGCTCCCAAACTATGACCATACCAAAAATCAAGTCGATCCGTTTTGACGTGAAAGGCGGATAAACAAACAAACACATTTTCACATTTATAATATTAGTATGGATTACTTTTAATAGGAAGACCAAGCTTTAGTGTTCTTGTACGAGCATTAATAAAATGTTGCCTTGCCATGTTGGCATGAAAACAAACTAAGTCTTCGTAACGAAGATACTAAGTGCTACATTGGTCTGACACCGAAGTGGATATCCACTTTGCTTCACTTCACCTTCACTAAAGAATATAATTAATACTAACGAACTAAAGAATATATATAGCCATACTTATCGTTACAGAGCAGCAAGGGCGAGGCGGGGTGTAGCCGCTCGTGTAAAGGGGGCGGCTCCAACTCTGCGCTGCCGTTCGCTGCAAATGCAATCATAATTACATCACACATCATCAGCCATTTAATGTCCCCACTGCTGGGGCACTGGCCTTCCTTATGGATGGATAAGGAGAATGGGCCATGACCCACCACGCGGGCCCAGTGCGGATTGGTGGGTATTAACGACTGCAAGTGCAGCCGGGACCAACGGCTTAACGTGCCTTCCGAAGCACGGAGGAGCTCGAGATGAAAAGTTTTTGGTCACCCATCCCGTGACTGACCATTGCGAAAGTTGCTTAACCTCAACGATCGCAGGCCAAGCGCGCTATCCACTGCGCCACGGGCTCCTCCAAAAAAAAAAAAGATAATTAATGACATTTAACTAATGAACAATACGACCTGCCCCCCCTTTACTCTTGAAACAAATTCCAATATCATCACTAGGGCACTGGCCTTACGGATGGATAAGGACAAGGGCGTCGCCAGCCCATGGTCCAAGGGAGGGCAAATCGCCAGCCCAAGGCCCCAGGGGGGGGGGGTTCATTCAAGAGTAAGGGGCTGATGTTGACAAGCTAAGACACCGTCGACTATGTATTTGTGTGTACAGTGCGACAACGTTTTCTGTTCCGGTGGCCCAAAACTGGAACTAACGTGTTTTTTTATGTCAAGTTGTTGTCCAACCATGGCGCTGCTGCCGGCTGAAAGTCTTAAAGTCAGGGCCGGTTAAATTGCTACAAAAAGAAGAAAAAAATACATAGCGCCGCTGTCACCGGAACAGAAAAGATTGTCGATCTATAGCTGATGTTGACAAGCTAAGACATCGTCAGGTATCGTCAGGTATCAGAATAAACAGCGCTTCCTTGTCACTTCGCCCACCTGTGACTTGGAAGCTATTCGCTGAAACAGGGTCCTTTATTGGCTGCACACACCTCCTTACCTACTAGGTTCTTTAATTTATCTTTCTCTCGTCTGTGTATGTACTTACTTATTCTTGCCCTTTTGTAATTTTGTTGTGTTTGTGTTGTGTGTGTACTCCAATAAATATTTTTTCTTTCTTTCTTTCTTTCTTTCAGGTGTGTATTTGTGTAGAATGTGTACTGGGTACTGACCTATGTGCGCGTCGTGACCTAGCATGTGATGAAGGCGCGCGGTCCGCGGCGGCGGCTCGGGCGATCGGCCCGCGCTGTGTTCGCGGCTCAGGCTGCCGAATAGAGATAACAGATTATTGAAAATTAAGTATTAGAAAAAAATACCAGTCCCAAAACTAACTCCGATGGGACCTTTCACTGTTCTGGCGAATGCTGAAGAATGCGAAGAGTATTCGTGCGGACAGTGAAAGGTCGTGGATCGAGTTATATATTAAATATTTAAGTTATCATTAAATTAATAACCAAACCAATTCATACTAAAAATTCTCATAAAGATTAAATAAATTAGGTATATTGCATTATGTATTACCTATTAATAACAATTACATTATTCACATAATCGTTCGTATCAACGATTACATCACATATCAATGTGATTCGTGTGATTGAATCGCACTGTAAGAGCCAGCGCTCACTTGTGATTTTTAATCGGACAATAGTTTGATCGTTCTCGGATTCAGTATAGAGTTCAATGACAATAGCAGTGCGAGCACTGACGATTAAAAATCGATCGATCAAACTATCGGCCGATAGTTATTCGACCAAACTATCGCACAGCACAACTATCGGCCGGTCGGTAATGTGCATGATGATGTGGACTATGTGAGCGCGCGCACGGCATTCAACCAAACTATCGCCCAACTATCGGCCTACAGTTTAATCACGATCGTCTTACGATACCGACTAAAGTATTAGTCGACTAAAAATCACAAGTGCGCCCTGGCTCTAATAGGCTACTTGACAAATCTAATTAAGTATGAAATTTGATACATCGAATGAATATTTCCTTTAGTACTTGGCTTAGGAAAACGTAATTAGCGGTATCATGAAATAAAAGTACAAGATGGATAAGTAAAAATAATTTGAAAAATATTTTTTATTATTTTTTATTTGAACTGATGAAAACACTATCGCCCATGTTGTGACGTCATTGGATTGCTAAATTTGTAAACAAATAAACGTCACTTTCACTTTTGCTACATAATATTGATAGTGTATTCCACTAATCAAAGATTTTTGTCCAATATACATTTGATCAAAGAATTTGAATGTAGAATGTATAAAATTGAACGTCAAAGTCGTCAAAGTCGTATTGGACAAAGATCTTTGATAAGTGGAACTATCCCAATCACTTGACACTGTCAACACTGTCAAGTGGTTGGTTTACAAATTGTATGACGTGAGAACATGGCAAAGAGCGTATTTACCGGTTAATAAAAAGCGAAATTTTAAAATAAAGTTTTGTAGGTCTTTATGTTTTAAAACATTACTAAATACATTTTTTTGGTGTAAGAGGACAATTATTAATCGTTTAGGACAAGAATAAAAAAAGGGTCAGGTAGCCTATTGCTACCGTAGCGAGACTGACCTCCTATGCCTGGGCGTGGCGTGCAGGTCTGCCCTCGAGCGGCGCTGCTGGCTCTGGTGGTAGAACCGCTGCAGCACGATGGGGCTGGTGTTGCCCGAGCTCTGCGGGGACGGCCGCCAGCGGCTGTCGGCCGACACGCGCCGCGCGGGCGGCGGCGGCGACGCGCACGTGTCGAACGTCCTGCCACAACATAGCGGCGTTATTATTATGTACCTCGGCTTGGGTTTCACGGGCATTGCCCGGTCCTTTTGCCAGGCTTGCGTGGGGACATGGGTCCAACACGTAGAGGCCCTTTGAGACGGTTTTAATATAATGTGCGATGTGTGATGCACATGCCGGGATCCGCTCCCCACTACACGCAAAGGAGCGACAGACGGAAGCGGACCCCGGCAGGTACATAGACTATTGCCAGAGTGAGAATAAATAAAATACTAGATAATTGGGCTATTGGGTGAAATGCTAATGGATTGGGATCTTGGGCTATGGGATGAGATAACGGACTTCCGCCATTTCCTACATCTCACAACTCGAATCACCGACGGAAGGTGGCTCGCCACCCGCTAGATGGGCACCCCAAACTGGTCGGCATCTGCCGGCCGGGGCGCAACACCGGTGCGGGCCACTCAGGGTGTAGAGAGGTGTGCACCGCATTCTACCCACTGTGCAAGGGACAGTGTGCCAACTCGCGTCTTACGCATATTTCACTTCCACCCTTCGAGCATATAGCTCTTGCGACTCCACCCTGATCAGCCGGTGGAGGCCAGCCAGGGGCGGGAGTCCGCAGGCCCCCTTGGGGTCCACCCCGGCAACGGGGGTGGGGGCCTGGATCGACTCCCAGGAGCACTCGGATTACCCGTGGTGTCGCCACTCACCAACAGCTCGCCACAAGCTGCCCTGCGGGTTTATTATTATTATTATTATGGTGTTGCCGGAGCTCTGCGGGGACGGCCGCCAGCGGCTGTCGGCCGACACGCGCCGCGCGGGCGGCGGCGGCGACGCGCACGTGTCGAACGTCCTGCCATAACATAGCCACAGTAAATATATATGCTACTTCATAGCAGTATGGAAACTAGACCTTTTTGTTGACATAAATATTTACGCGTCAATTGAGCGTTAGGGTTGTCACTCTTTAAAGCTCCGGTTTTGAAGGAGCCGAGTTCAAGCAGCCGAGCCCTATAATACTACGCAATAGAATAACACAAAGAGTAACTACTCGTCTCGCGACCACAAATTATATAGACGCGGCAGTCGCGGCACTCGCCACTAAAGGTGTGCGTTATATTCGATAACGCATATAGCATAACGTTATAAAAATATAACTATCGCACCTAATATAAAAATATAACTTATTCTGCTATTGCTATATTAAATTATATCAAGCAGGGCGCCGCACGCCATCTAGTGTATTCGAAATGAACAAATGAAATGACAGAACTGAACGAATGAACTGTGTTCTCCTTCTCTATCCAGCCGTTATTTAAGCTTTTTGATCCAGCCGCACGTGATGCAAGTATTGCTCTCTCTTTTCTTGGTAATCAAATCTATCAAAATTCAACTCTATCAAATAGAAATAGAGTTGGAAAACCAAATAACGCGTTATATTTGAAACACTTGAGACAGACTCTAATGTCTTATCAATAAGGACTAATATCATAAATCACGTACGACATGCAATTTGAACGAACATGTTATTTTTCTGCTATAATATTTATTACTGTTATTAGAATATTTAACTAATGCTGTCCTGTGGAATTCTTGATCGCGAACTCACGCTCGCTCGGGGCTTAAAAAGTACTTAGGAATTCAAGAATTCAATTTAGCGTAATATGAATTTATTTGTGTTGTTATTTGTAAAATAGTGGAAAAAAGAATAAAGAATTGGTTTATTAATTGTAATTGATCATTAAGTAGTGTAAAAAACATTAATAACTACTTTTAGTTTAACATAAGTTATTTATTATATTAGGTACTTAATACTAATATATTATAGCATTAAAAATAACCTAATATTTTAATATAGCATAACGATATGCTATAATATACGAATATAACATAATAGCACACCTTTACTCGCCACTGACAGCACCTCGATGCACGCTTAGGGGCCTTGTATAGACGTGCGTCTGTGTGCGTGTGTCATTTCGAACGTTTGTAAGTAGCTTCCTAACTTCTTTAGCTTATATATAAACTGTGACATAGCGGCGTTAGAGTCTTAGGCCTTATGCAGAAAGAAAGCTGGCAGCCTATCAGCGCTTATAGGAACCGGTCCGCGCAGGTAACCGGCGAGGCAGCCTTTATGAAAAAGCGCCGATAAGCGCCGAACGTGTCGCACACAAGTTCCGTCACGCGCTGGTCAGCGCTGGCCTGGCCCTTTTGTAATAATGAGTTAACTGCTTCAATCGGTTTGCTTTATGTAGCTGTTACCTGAATGGACCAGCGCTTATAAGCGCCGGTAGATCGGCTTCGGCTTCCAGCTTTCTTTCTGTATACAGCCTTAGCCCACTTATAACGCACCGCACTGCTCCTACCCAACCAAAGTATGAGCAGCCAAATATAAACTTAATCTCGTGCACTGTAGATGCAATTTAGCTTGCGGCAAGCTCATGCGCTATTTTATATTGTTACTGTAATATGCATCTACAGTGCACGATATTAAGTCCATATTTGGCTGCTCTGCTCATACTTTGGTTGGGTGGGAGCAGTGAGGTATAAGTGAGCTAAGATAAGACCTTTATTCATCATCATCAGCCATTAAGGACTGCCTACACATATCAGGGCCGTGGCTGAGCCGTGATCCGTCCGCCAATCACTAGCGGCGGCCGGACACGGAACTAAAACTCCGCCGCTTGTGATTGGCGGACGGATCACGGCTCAGCCACGGCCCTGATATGTGTAGGCAGTCCTTAAATGTCCCCATTGCTGGAGCACAGGCGTTCCTTATGGATGGATAAGGAGAATGGGCCATGATCCACCACGCGGACCAATACAGATTGGTGGGTATTAACGGCTGCAGCCGGGTGCAAACGAGCTCGATATAATAACTAGTTGGTCCCTGTGTCCGACCGTTGTGAAAGTTGCTTAACTTGCATTAGCATGATGAAAAGAAACCTTTAGAAAGAAACCCTAACCTGTTGCGCTTAATAGAAAGAAAAGAATGTCTATTTGGGACAATTCAACATATTAAAAAGACACAATACATTAGTGCCTTATGTCCTAAAACGGTCCCGACTCAGCATGATGCTTGGATTATGACCAGCGCTGATCTTCCATCGGAAACATAGTGGTGGGGCTGATACAGATCAGTGGCACTAGAAACCATTTATCATCTAAATAATAATGATGCAAGAAAGAATAGGGATGATGACTTCTGATAAAATAACAAAATACTAATAAAAAACGGTAACATATTAAACTTTCAGAGTCGCTTGTAGACCTCTTGGTTTTATATTTTGCGTTTTATTAGTTTTATGACCTTCAAAGTTGGGTCAGCAAATTTAAATAGTATAAAATTTATTACAATAAATGAGTCCGTAAAATGTTTAGCAAATTCTAAGAAACCATTTTGATGAACACAATATTTAATATACTGAGCTGCCGAACAAATGTCTTACGCGCTGCATACAAACTACGAAAGCGTGACGTCACAATTGCGTAGCCTTTAGTATGGATGGATGAAGCGTTTTTGGCCGGTCCAATGTGTGTGCATTTCAAACTGTGATATCTTGAGGAGTTTTCATGCTAGCAAAATAATTCTTTTACCAATGTTTCTATGATTGAGAGGTAAATTACATTAATTAAAAAATAGTCATTGTGCCTATTGGCGTATTTTAACAATGAGGGCTACCGTTTCTTGCTCACCAGTTGGCGCCACTGTCGCGAGAAGACCTGTTAAAGTTTGTTTACTACAGCCCCTACGGCTCTACGGGTGTGAAAAAAAACAAATTTTAAAATATACCAATTTATCAATAATATCCAGCATGCCGCAATGTTGTGCAGTACCGTTTTGTTCTGAAAAACCTCTTTTTCCTTAGCTCCGCTTTTAAAGCACTGACGCTCATTGACCCGTAATTCATATTTGCCTCTTTTTTAAATCTCGTATTGCAAAATACTCACAACTTTTATTTCTTTTAGAAATAAACGCGCGTAGCTCACACACAAAGTATGACATTTGACGTTTCGAGGACCTCACGCGACACCGGCGCCTCTAGCGGCGAATTCATACGCGTTAGCTCTCATAACGTTAGAAGCGTTTGCCTTATAGCATCTACACACGTTCCGATCCGACCGCCGATTTGGTCTGCTCCAGACTAAATCTGGACGTGTGTAGCGTAGTCGTCCGACCATAATTATTATTATTCGTGTTTGACGCGGTCGGCCGGATTTGGTTCGCACGAACTTCACTTCCTACCAAATCGGAACGTGTGTAGGCTTCCGACCGGACCAACTTGGCAGTGTTGACAATTTTGGAGGTTTTCCCCTAGATTTAGGGAGAAAATATGTAAAAGCGGAAATATTTAAAGCAGGTAAATTACGTTTAAGGGATTTTCAGAAGATTCAATTTAATGCTCGTTCATGAGTTTTACGTAGGACTGAACGAACGAAAGGTTTAAATATGGCCATTTATGAAAAGATTCTATTTATCTATTTGTTTTTTTAGAATATTTTGTTTGAAAACTAGCAATTTGTCGTAAAACTAAATATATATAAAAAGGGCATAACACCTTATCAATAAGTGCTGCTTTTAGTAAATATTTAGCATGTTTAGTATTTAATGAAAATAACAGAAAATAAAAAAATAATGAAATTGTTTTTTTTTATAGTAATAAAACATTAAAAACCAATAATATTTTTCTTTTTAATTTATTTATTGCAAGCAAATTGATGTTTTCAGTATTTATAAATAATAATAATATTGGGAGATTAGCAGTGGCTGGCAACACTGCAACAACGGCTAGAGGTCGGCCAGACCAAATCGGAACGTGTGTAGCGCCGACCGATTTGGTCTGGCAGATTTGGTTTGAACGTGTGTAGGCGCGGATCAGATCTGCAGTGAAGTTCGCCCGCACCAAATCGGCGGTCGGATAGGAGCGTGTGTAGCGGCTATTAGCATTACCTGCGTCGCGGGTACGGCGAATGCTGCGAGAAGTCCGCCTCCAGGCTCGCCGGCTGCGAGCTGCTCCCGCCCGCTACCACGCCCGCGCTCGCCGCGCCCGCCGCCCACCACGCCCTACGCAAACGATAATATCTCTCATCGTATAGGAAAAATGTGATAGTAAAAAACCACGAGCCCTATAAGTAGCTTTCAGGCGGGATTCGAACGATGAAGCAACGCTGGCCTACAGCGTAACAATTGATGGCAAAATTCGACGAGTCGTGTAGGCCTTTCGGTAGCTTAGTTGGTCAGAGCATCCGGCCGGATTCCCGGAGGCGCGGGTTCCCGCCTGAAAGCTACTTATAGGGCTCGTGGTTTTTTACTATCACATTTTTCCTATACTTACAAAATTGCATTGTGAATGCATAAAAATAATATAAAATCTCAATATGGCTGTTTCATCTTAATCGATTGTTAAACATTTGTAAAAATGTTTCTTTCGGATGCGAGGGTTTCCTCACATTGATGAAGCAACGCTGGCCTACAGCGTAACAAGTGATGGCAAAATTCGACGAGTCGTGTAGGCCTTTCGGTAGCTTAGTTGGTCAGAGCATCGGGCCGGATTCCGCCTGAAAGCTACTTATAGGGCTCGTGGTTTTTCACTACCACATTTTTCCTATACTTACAAAATTGCATTGTGAATGCATAAAAATAATATAAAATCTCTCATCGTGTCATGCTGCGTACACACCGCGCCAACGAACGTCAACGAAGGATATTCAGCGTTGGCTACCGCACGCTCGTTGGCTTTCAAAGGTTATAGCACAAACAACAAACGTTGAGCAAGCGTTCGTTGGCACTCGATTCTGGCTAAGTACGGTGTTGCCAGAAAGTTACTTTTGTAACCTTTTAGGTGATTTTTAGCTCCGTCAGGTTACTTCTAGCCTACAAGTAACCTGACGGAGCTGACGGTGAAAAATCACCTAAATGTAAACTAGACGTTCTAGGTTACATTTAGGTGATTTTTCAGAATGTTTTGTTGTTTAATTTATTCCTTGTTAGTAGTGTCCCAAAGACACGGAAACATTACATCATTACTCCACTCCACTTTGCTTTTCGCCATAATTGGGTGTTTGACTGTTGTTGAAATGTAGATATTTAATTATGACATGCGAAAATATAACATTAATGAATAACAAATATGAAAAAAGAAATTCGATATGTATTATAACAAGCGAGTTATGAGCTACTTAATTGTGACTCTAGCTATCTCTTTCTAAAACGAAATTTTCTATGGCGAGAGTATGGCGCTATAGAAATGTGACGTCACGTTTCTATAGCGCTCTCCTTGTCTAATAAGTAAGTTTGATGCTCTATATCGCTGAAACTATGCAAGATATTTGAAAATAAATACCCACGTTGTGTTGCTACTAATTAAATGAACATTTTAAGTCAATAAAAAAAAATTAGTCAAATACCCAATTGGCGGGAAATATTTATAAGTTCGTTCGTTCGTTGGCCTTCGGCCACCGTCCACACCGAGTTCGATGTAATGACTCAATTCCTTTGATGTTTTCGCCACGCTCCGGATCTCCGGCACACGCCGATCGAATCGTTGGCGTTCGCCAAACCATCCTAAAGTCGGATTTTTAATTAGACGAAGTAATCTGACGTTTACTGGGTTGTCAGGTTTTGACGAAAAATAAATAGTGACGCGGCAAAGTGAATGAATGAAACAAAAATATTATATTTGTTTATATAAATATCACGTATAGTTCTTTCGGTAGCCTATGGAGTGGTTAGAACACCGGGCTACCGATATCGTGTCCCGGGTTCGAATCCTAGTTGTGCCATTTAGGCACATTTTGTTTGTGGGTCGATTTTGATGAAACTAGGTTTTTGGTACTATTTTGGAAAGAAAACGGCCACGCAATGTTAAAAACATTAAAAAATCGTTAAGCGTTAAGGAGTTTTCTCGCCTGGAGCCAACCCTGGGTGCAGCAGCCAGGTCGTGGTGTAATTTGGGATTGGCTTTCATCATTATAAATAAATAAATATAAATAATTTCTTACAATCTTACCAATTATCTAAGCCCATGTAAATTTCATTAAAAAACTGTGCCATGGAAAGCTTGATAACGGATAAATATATACTTAAATACTTTTTGTTTGTAAATACATACTTAATATGTTGGCGCAGAAGGCAGGTATCCTACCCCTGCGTCAAATCGGTCGTCATTGAACTAAATTTTGTGGGTGTACTATTGACCGTTAAACAGTTATTTCGTCTGGAGCCAAGCCTGCCAACATACAAAATTTCAGCCCATTCAAACGTCAAGCAGGAAATAGGTCAACCTTGCATGACTCCATGACAGACAGACACAGGGACAGGTGAAAATACATAAAAGCTTGTAGAATATTATATTTTCATACTTCTTACCTCTAATATGCCACCCCGAATTAATTATTTTATTTAATTTTACAATACCGGGGTCTTAAATTGTAACTTTCCGTACTTACGTAAATACCTATACAGGTGTCAGTATCGGTCAACGGCAAAAAAATAACGTTTGTTGTCCCTATACAAAAAATTTGATTTCTTTGAAAATTTATATTTTATTTTATTTTGTTTTTAATATTTGTTGTTAAAGCGGCAAAAGAAATACATCATCTGTGAAATTTACAACTGTATCTATCACGGTTCATAAGATACAGCCTGGTAACAGACAGACAGACGGACAGACAGAGGGACAGCTTAGTAATGGGGTCCCGTTTTAACCCTTTGGGTACGTAACCCTAAAAAAATAAAGTTGGCAACCATTTTGACCACTTATCATTTTTAACATTGCGTTACATCTAAATCGACCCACAAACAAATAAAGTTGGCCGCCATCTTGGATTTTTTTATATTGTTAACATTGCATTGCAGTTTTCTGGTCAAAATAATGCCAAAAACCATATTTCATCAAAATCGACCCACAAGCAAAAAAGTTGGCCTCCATCTTGGATTTTCTAATATTGTTAACATTGCGTTGGAGTTTTCTAGTCAAAATAGTGCCACAAACCGAGTTTCATCTATAAAAGTATGATTATAAATATATATAACACCGAAGATATCGACAAATTATACCAAAGTATTCATTCATCATCATTCATTCCTGTGAATGAACGAATAGAATACATCACTATTACATTTAACATGGCAGCATTATTTCATTAAGTGACATTAGCAACTGTCAGATTACTTCGTCTAATTAAAAATCCGACTTTAGGTCCAACTAGGACCAGCGAAAACCAATCGTTGGCATTCGTTGGTGCGGTGTGTACGCAGCATCAGCTGAATGACGCCCACAGCTGGGCACAAGCCTCCCCCAAGAATCTTAACAACGATCGGTCCTGCGCCTCCCCTCCTCTGTGGGCAGCCCCCTCCACCTTGTAGGGAGCCTGCCCACGGAACGTCGTCCGGTACGCGTTTGCATACTCTATCTCTCTATATACAGGGTCAATTTATATTACTATCCAAATTTTTAAGCTCGTCTCAGAATCGGTAAGTGAACAACTTTCTTCTAGAAACATGGGTCGAAATACGACAATTTCCCAAGTTCCCATACTAAATCGATCGCGTGATCAGTCTGATTTGTATGAAGAGTCAAAAATTTTATCACGTATTTCGACCCATGTTTCTAGGAGAAAGTTGTTCACTTATAGATTTTGAGACGAACTTAAAAATTTGGATAATGTTTAAAAATTTACTCTGTATACACGGTCATTTTCATCATCCCGGATAATTTCAGGAATTATTCTACGGGGTGATAAAAAAATACCGTGTTTATAATATCTCTCATACTCCATTAATTCTTTCTCTTGCCAAACTTCTAGTCCGACCCAAAATGGCACATTTTGCGTCGCATAGTAGCAAAATATAGGCATTACATTTCAAGCAATATAAGCTGAAAGTATTCAAATTAATAAAATATACCTACTAAAAGTACAACAGAATTGTAAAGTGACAGTACATAACATTAATGGCCTAATCAGACGACGGACTTTTGTCCGCCGACATAACCTAAAAGTGGAAACATTTGCTGCGAATGCAACGTAAACAACGAAGATTGTTCTGCCCATTATGCTCCTGCCACCTTGCTAGATCTTTACGAATCAAATAAACGTCGTATGCATTGAGTTCGTGGCGAAAATTACCACTTTTTAAATTAGTCCGGCGGACAAAAGTCCGTCGTCTGATTAGGCCTTAATCGAAACTATACATGTGGGTGGGCGTTACGACAAGTATAATAAAAAGGCGTCATACCTCCCAGGCGTCGGTGTAGCTTGATCCGGTGTCCAATGTTGTGCACTTGTTACGAAGTTCCTAACAGGTTGCGGCGTAGGCGGCGCCGGCGGCGGTTCAGTAGGCGGTGTCGCTATCCCCTGCTCTATCCGCAGCGGGACCCCTATCCCGCCCTCTATCCGCATCGGCGTCCCTATCCCACCCTCTATCCGTATCGGCGCTTGCAACCGCGGTTGATTCGGTAACGTCGCGTACCACGCGGCTACAGATACGTTAGTCCGCGCTGAGTTTACTACAAAAGGGTGTTCGAGTAGCTTCACGTATTTCGGCCTATACCTATAGTTCTTTGTTAAACTGCAAGAAAAAACAGAAACATTATTTAAAAGGGGTGTTTTTTTTATGTTTTTTATAAAATTTTGTCTAAACAGAGAATACACAATCAAATATAATTCAACAAAAACAGCAACGTTTAGTTAGACATGTTTCTCCAATAATAAGTGACCGAAAAAACTACTGTTATTTTTAATTCTTAATATTTGAACTCACCACTGTGACACGAATGATTTGAATTCTGCTGAAAAGTCGGTGGTGTCTGGCAATTGTGGTGGGTCATCTTCTATTACCTAAAATAATAAATAATAATAGTAAAACGTCATGGTATTGACAAGTTATTTACTGTCCTACGACATTTACATTTCATCATCATCATGTCAGCCGAACGACGCCCACTGCTGGGCAAAGGCCTCCCCAAGGATCTCCACAACGATCGCTCGATTACATTTAACTACAATAATTTATGGGAAAAATCGCATATACTTTTTGTCACTTATCTGGTTTTGAGTAGTCGTGTCGAGTGGTCGGACGGCATCATCAACCGTAGTCAGCGGTCATGTAGCTACGTCAGTGGTAAGATGTATTCAGGTGTGGTCGGGTGTAGACTGTTGTAGTCGGGTGTGGTCGGGTGTAGACTGTTGTAGTCGGGTGTGGTCGGGTGTAGTCTGTTGTAGTCGGGTGTAGACGTGTAGACTATTATAGTCGGGTGTGGTCGGGTGTAGACTGTTATAGTCGGTTGTGGTCGAGTGTAGACGTGTAGACTGTTATAATCGGATGTGATTGGGTGTAGACTGTTGTAGTCGGGTGTATACTACTGTAGTCGGATGTAGACTGTTTGTAGTCGGGTGTAGACTGTTTGTAGTCGGGTGTGGACTGTTGTAGTCGGGTGTACAGTGGTCGGGTATAGAGTGTTGTAGTCGGTTGTCGTCGGTCACTCACCCGCGTCAGCACCTCGAAGTCGTTCTGGCAGTCGCGGTAAGGAAACACGCCGGTGGCGAGCTCCACCAGCGAGATGCCCAGCGACCACACGTCCGCGCGGATGTCGTAGTCTGGCCTCGTAGGGTCCGGTGGATCTATTCGCTCCGGCTGAGGCAAAAAAATAAACAAAATAAGAGCCGCATTGGGCGCTTTGAAGGGCCCGCTTTGGTAACGCGCGTTTTGAGAACCTCAAATATCGTACATTTGTACTATTTCCTATACATTGAAGCGCGCCGCGCGCTTCTTGTCAAAGTTTCCATGACACAGTTTCTAAAACGAAAGTTACATGGGCTTAGATAATTGGTAGTAGTAGTTTTTACTTTTCTCCGCATTTAGACTCCAATTTGGTCCGTTATGCGTGAACATAGCATCGGTATGGCTAGTCAAGCCATTCTAGCTCTTTCCAGAAGCGCAGAAGCCTCCTGGGGCGTTCACAGGCTTCTAGGAGCGACCTCACCTCTGTGAGGATTTCTGGCCATTGTGTGGCCAAACCCACGCACTGCAGGATCACGTGGGCGGCTGTTTCCTCTGCATCCAGGCATCCTCTACACAGAGGACTGTCTGTCGCATTCATGATAAATAGTTGTCGGTTTAAGGTTAGGTGACCTGTTACCTACAACTATCCGGAGGTCTGGACGATTAAGGCTGAGCAGCCTGTAGGTGAAGCGCGGCGAGATTGCAGTCATCGCGGTCTTAGACTATCTACAGCTTGTTAGTTCTACCCAACGAGTATTATGTGCAGCACGAGTTCTAGATAAATGGTGTGACTGTAAGAAACTTTAAAATGATACTACCGGGCAAAAATGGAGCTTCCGCAAATAATATAGAGCACGGGTTCCCGAACTTTTTTTTACTGTAACGCCTTTGGGCATTTGCCAATCGATTGCGACGCCCCCTTCTGGGCATTTTATTTTATTAACCAACAAGGTGATAGAACAATGTTCAACATAGAAGCTAAATTGTCTTCGAAGTATAGTTGACGAAGACTTATTAAGTACGCCTGCACATAAACATTCACCTGCTCAAAATAATGAAATTTAAACAACTTTCCCATACCTATCGATATTGCACTCGATAATAAAACGTTTTTAAAAAAAATGTAACCGCCTTCAAAAAGGATCTTTAAACAAAAATTAACAAACACTAAAAAACGAAAAAAATAATAAGATTTTTAATTCAAAGGACGATGATACGTGACTTTTTCTAATTTATCTTGGTACTTACTGAACTGTTTGAAGTCGGTGCCGTCTAGTAGGTATTGAGGTGAATACGTCCTACAGCCTACACCTCACGCTTAGGACCGGGTTTTTTTATATGTTTGTTGTTTCACTCAGTATATTTCGTTCGTATTCTTTTTGGCTTGGCACCGACTTCAAACAGTTCAGTAAGTACCAAGATAAATTAGAAAAAGTCACGTATCATCGTCCTTTGAATTAAAAATCTTATTATTTTTTTCGTTTTTTAGTGTTTGTTAATTTTTGTTTAAAGATCCTTTTTGAAGGCGGTTACAATTTTTTTAAAACGTTTTATTTTTCGATTTTTAGTGTACATAATCGTAGCTTAAGAAACTACATGGTGATTAATAATCACCATGTAGTTTCTTAAGCTAGTTACATGATAAATTGTTGTAAATATCCTGTTACGGAATTCAGCTTTCCATCTTTAGCTAGGTACTTAGATAACTTGAAAGAATACAACTGAAAGTCCATTCGTGCATATGGTATTTATAAAACATCATATAACTCCTAACTGTTGAGGAGTTTCACCTCATCATCAGCTCACCCTAATTACCTGAAATAATATAACTATTGGTCCATACGTACGATTAATACTAAAAGAAATATTCTCCAGCTCCTAACCGTTAAGGAGTTGTAGCTTCCATCACCAGCTCATCACTATGAGATGATGACTACCAGATGCAAATACTTGACTAACTTCAAAAATCAGTGGAACGCATAAAAGTCTTGCCTATATTTGAGAATTTCTTTCAATTTTCCTGGGATTTTATCTCCTGGTCCTGATTTGGTGAAAATAAGATCAGGTCAGAAGTACCAACTTTCGAAAAAAAAAATTGAAAATGATCCCCTTTTTGATGAAAATATGAAATCGTCCATGTACCCAAATAATGTCTTAATACACATTATTCAGGATAACTCCTGAACTTCTTGTCAGATCTTGATGAAATTTGAATGGGACCACACGAGAAGCGTCACCTTTTAAATAAAAAAATAATTATCCAAATCGGTTCATTAACTCAAAAGTTCTGAGGTAACACACATAAAAAAATAAAAAAAAATAAAAAAAAATAAAAAAAAATATACAGTCGAATTGATAACCTCCTCCTTTTTTTGAAGTCGGTTAAAAATACAGATTTTTTTGAGTTTTTTTTTCAATGCATAAAAAACTTTTTGCTTTGCACGAAAATGAGCTGTCATGGGATCCATGCTTCATCGAATAAAGTGAATAAAACAAAACTGTATCCCATGGGATCTGTATTTTTCCCGAGTTAAAAAAACCGTATGAAATTTTCCAGGCCAGAGTTAATTATCCCGATCTGTGCGGGACAGATTATTATGATTTATTGTGTTTAGAAATAAGATGTATATAAAATTCCTTGAGTTGACCGTTGTATAATAAAATGATATTTTTGTGTGTATTTTACTCCCTCTGCTAGGTTGAGATAAATTAGATAAGTTTTTTGTGTTGTATATAGATCGTTTATAATATTGAAATAATTTGTAAAATGCAAAGGGCTCTCGATACGGTATTGCCTCGACGTACCTAAGGTCCGATTCGCTATCTCGCTCACTCGCGGGATATGCTCTTCTAGCACAACCGCGCCTCTAGCGGCACATCTCGGAACTCCCTTACACGCAGACTGCCACAGTTCCGAGAACTGATTTAGCGTCGCGCGTGTAAGTAAATTCCTTGAATTCTTTTGTGAGAAAATACGCGGAAACAATTAGAGTCGTTATAAATATCGCGTGCCCTCGCATTAAGATTCATTCGCATCCAGATATTGTAAGAAGAACAATAAAGTCACTCTGCCCGAACGAGCATCAACAACCAGTGGTTTTCTTCACCGTCCGGAACCTCTCCGTCTCCGCACAGTTTGTGTACACCGGGGCTGCTACCGCTCATAAACGGCCGGTCCCGTACATATTGGTCCTTCGCTACCGGATCGAAAACTACAGTCAAGATGGTGCTCACTAGAAGTGAAAAAGAAAGAAGAATCGCCGAGCGAATCACCCACGAAGAACCTCCTGTTTCCCCGTCACGAGGACGCGTGAGGGAGCCGCGTCAAGAAGCCTCGCCGCCACGTCGCCACGCTTCACCGCCGAACCAACGCGGCTCACCTCAGCGCCCCGACGTCTCGCAGCCACACCGACGCGTCTCATCACCGAACCATCAAGCACGCCCAGACGAACCTCCGCAACGACGAAGCCAGCACAGCTCAACGTCACGCCCGCCGCCGAGGCGCCACGTTTCAAGAAGTTCATCGCTTCACCGAGAGCTGCGCCAACCGGTGCTCCGTCAACCTTCGCCGTCTCCGCGTCGCCATGAGTCGCCACCACGCCGCTACGAGTCACCATCACGCCACTATGAGTCACCGCCACGCCACGCGTCCAGCACACAAAAAAAGGAACAGGAGCAACGAAAACCACCGTCACACCGTCGCACCGCACCGCCCAGCCGAGCAACGAGTACGAGGGAGTCGCGCGCCATCACCACGAAGTCCGAACGAGCGCGCCTCCTCGCAGAAGCAAGAGAAGAGATAGCCGAAAAAGAGCTAAACCTCGCCAAGGCCCGGTTAGCAAGAATCGAAGCCGACAGCGACGCAGAATCCGAAACCACGGAACTAAGCCAAGACGACGAAGCGGAAGCCAATTCCAGAAACAGAACAGAAGAATGGATACAAGCCACGAAGCCGCTCACAACCACCGAAGACGTCACGAAGGCGCCAGCACCGTCTCTACATACCACGCCTGCCGGGGCGACACCGAAGAAAGAGACGGCAATAGAAGTGAGCGAGCTAACTGCGGCGATTATGGAAGCAGCCAGAGCCTTTCAACCGAAGACTGAAGTGATCAGACACAGTTCGAGCGTCGAGTTACCGATCTTCAACGGCGCACACACCGACTGGCTGAACTTCAAGATGGCTTACGAAGATTTAACAGTCTACGGCTCCGCGAGAGAAAATACCGCCCGCCTACGCCGAGCGCTACGGGGAAGAGCCAAAGAAGAGGTCGAAGACCTACTCGCCGTCGTATCGAAACCGGAAGTCATAATGAAGGCACTTGAAAACCGTTTCGGCCGACCGCAAGTCATCGCAGAACTAGAGCTCGAGAAAATCGAAAATATTCAACGAGTGACCGACGCACCGAGAGACGTCTGCGCCTTCGCCAATAAGATCCAAAATGCCGTGACCGTGCTCTACACATTGGGGGAAGAAGGGTACTGCCAGAACCCGAAAGTACTCAAGACGCTAGTCGAGAAACTTACGCCGAGCCTGCGATACAGATGGTACGACTTCAAAACGAAAACAGCGAAGAAAGCAAGCCTCGACATATTCCGCAAGTTTATCGTCGCCGAAGCCGAGAACTGCAGAGAGTTTGCGCCGCCCGAAAACATCACGTCCGACGAACGCCCGCCTCCGCGTCAACCGCCGCAACCAACGCACCGAACTCACCCGCAACGCACGCATCAGCCACAGCGAACGTACTCGGCGCACCGAACAGAAACAGAAACCGAAACACGCGCGCCGGAGAGACAACGAACCTGCGCTGTGTGCGCACAACCTAACCACTCGGCCTACGCGTGCGCAACATTCAAGAGGGCGAGCAACGACGAGAAGTGGAGACTGGCAAGGGAAAAGCGACTCTGTTTCCGTTGCCTAGGATCGAGATCGTATTCACACCGATGCAAACTGCGAAGATGCGGGGAAAACGGCTGCGCTAAGTCACATCACCGATTGCTTCATTTTGAGAGCCGCACCGAGAACGCACCGACGCCGCCGCCGCCATCACCGCTGCCGTCGCCGCCGCCAGCTGACGACGACTTCGAACCCGAGATAGTTGCAACCACGAAGTCACGCCGAGCCACAAGTACCTACCTGAAGATCATACCAGTACGAGTCACCGGGCAGAGCGGGTACATCGATACGTATGCGCTCCTAGACGACGGGTCTACCGTCACACTGATAGACGCCACCATCGCTGCGAAGATTGGAGCCGACGGACCCGCCGACACACTCGCCATAGAAACAGTCTCAGGGAGGGAAGAAGACAGAAACTCTCGACGCGTCACTCTACAGCTGCAAGGGAATAACAATGTGTTCACCGTTCAAGCCCGCACGATCGAAAAGTTGAGACTGGCGCCACAAACCGTAATGAAGACCGACGTAGTCAACGCACCGCACCTACGAGACATCGAAAACAACGTGTACTACGAACGAGCCACTCCAACGCTCCTTATCGGCCAGGACAACTGGCGCCTGTTAGTCGCCGAACAAACAAGAAGAGGAGGCGAAAACCAACCTGCGGCATCTCTTACGCCGCTGGGTTGGGTTCTACACGGCGCCACCAACAGAAGTCGCGACCAACGTGTACACTACGTCGCTCACGTGAACGTCCGCACCGTAAACGAAAATCGAATCGAAGATCGAAACGAAGTTCGAAACGAAGATACAGACCGCGCCACCGACGAAGCAACGAAACAAGTCTTCACACCCGAATCGCGCTGTATACAACCGAAGAAACCGACATCGAAGCCCGAAGAACTCGCACTAAAACGACCGAGAGAAGCGCTCCTGAGAAAAGGCTACGAAACCGAACCGGGCCCGCCGGTCAATGACCCCGGCCGCACCCGGTACCTATCGCCCGCCGAGCTTCGCCCAGCGTCCGACGCCGCCGCCCGTTACTCCGATACATCGATCAACGACCAGCTGATCAGCGGTCCCGACCTCCGTCAGTCACTACCGGAGGTACCTGTGCGCTTCAGCCAGCACGAAGCCACCGCGGTCGCCGACGATGAAGAAACTTTCCGCCGCCGCATCGACATCCGAAGCGCCTTACAGTTTCCGTGGCGCAACGACCGGCGGGAGAACCCGCACGAAGCGCAAAGTTCATTTATCGGGTCGCCGTTCCCACCCGAAGAAGAATGGCCGCGAGAAACAATGACGAAACTCGAAGCAACGACGGTCGAAGAGAAAACGCCTGACGCGTTTTTAATAGCAACGCCTGTCGCCGTCGCCACCGCAACGTCGGACGTCGCGAAAGCGTTACCCGACATAACACGCTTTTCTTCATGGCAACGACTTATCCGCACGACCGCACGAGTACTTCAATACATCGAAGCGCTGAAAACCAGAAAACAACGCGTCCAGCACAAACGGACAATACCGCGCGCGGAAGCCGATCTACAATCGCGAGCTAACAAGACTCATAACAAGATAAGCTCCGCCCAGCAGAAGCCACGCCCACTGACGAACGAGTGCGCGTTCAAAATATTGAGCGCTGATTTTATCCGTCGCGCCGAACAGCTGTGGGTGACGCAATCGCAACACGATTCGTTTGGTAAAGAGATCGCCGCGCTACGAAGAAAACAAGTGTTACCGACCGACAGATTGAAGAAACTCACCGTTTACGTAGACGAAACCGAGCAGCACCCGACTGAAGAATGCCTGCACACGCTACTGGCCGAAGCTGAGTACGTGGTCAACAGCCGCCCGCTCACACACGTGTCCGTCGAAGCCACCGACAAAGAGGCGTTAACCCCTAACCACTTCCTGTTGGGGGGATCAGCGCGCACACCACCGACAGGCACCTGCACCGACGCTGACCTGAGCGGCCGCGCCATCTGGCGCCGCGCACAGCGCCTCGCCGACCACTTCTGGGCGCGCTGGATGCGCGAGTACCTGCCCGAGCTTCAACACCGGCGGGAGCCCCACGGCCATGTGCCAGCCATCAGTGTGGACAACGTGGTCCACATCGCCGACGGCAACCTGCCCCGCAACGTGTGGCCCAGAGGCCTAGTCACCGAGCTGCACCCGGGACCCGACGGCGTGACGCGCGTGGTCGACGTGCGTACCCGAGGCGGCGTGCTACGACGGCCTGTGAAGAAGCTCATCGTGCTACCGACGGCGCCCGCACCGGATTGAACTACATAAGCCGCCGGGCTTACGTACGGCGGGAGATATGTGCGGGACAGATTATTATGATTTATTGTGTTTAGAAATAAGATGTATATAAAATTCCTTGAGTTGACCGTTGTATAATAAAATGATATTTTTGTGTGTATTTTACTCCCTCTGCTAGGTTGAGATAAATTAGATAAGTTTTTTGTGTTGTATATAGATCGTTTATAATATTGAAATAATTTGTAAAATGCAAAGGGCTCTCGATACGGTATTGCCTCGACGTACCTAAGGTCCGATTCGCTATCTCGCTCACTCGCGGGATATGCTCTTCTAGCACAACCGCGCCTCTAGCGGCACATCTCGGAACTCCCTTACACGCAGACTGCCACAGTTCCGAGAACTGATTTAGCGTCGCGCGTGTAAGTAAATTCCTTGAATTCTTTTGTGAGAAAATACGCGGAAACAATTAGAGTCGTTATAAATATCGCGTGCCCTCGCATTAAGATTCATTCGCATCCAGATATTGTAAGAAGAACAATAAAGTCACTCTGCCCGAACGAGCATCAACAACCAGTGGTTTTCTTCACCGTCCGGAACCTCTCCGTCTCCGCACAGTTTGTGTACACCGGGGCTGCTACCGCTCATAAACGGCCGGTCCCGTACACGATCGATTTAGCCGTTTAGTTGTGATTGAGCCACAAACATCCAAACTCCGTATCTTTAATAATCCCCAACCTCCCTATATAAAAATTAAACCCCCCTTTCTACCCTATTAGGGGTTTTTTATTTTGCCTACGCAGATCATTGTTAATGATGACCGACCAGTATCCTTCATACCAATTTCCATACTCCTAAGTCCAGAAATGAGGAAGTTTTCATATAAGCCTTAATCCCCCCTTTCTACCCTATTAGGGATTTTTTTATAATTTTGCTTATGCAGATCATTTTCGTGACCAGTATCCAACATACCAATTTTCATACTTCTAAGTTCAGAAATGAAGAAGTTCCATATAAACTTTATATCCCCATTTTACCCTATTAAAGGGGAGTTTTTTTTACTTTGCTTACTCAGATCATTTTCAGTCGTAACCAGTATTCAACGTACCAATTTTTATGCTTCTAAATCCATAAATGAGGAAGTTCCATATAACCTTAACCCCCCCATTTTACCCCTTTAGGGGGGGAGTTTCCCAAAATCCGTTCTTAGCGGACGTCTCCTAGGCATAATCTACCTTCCTGCCAAATTACATCTTCGTTGGTCCAGTAGTTTTCGAGATTTCGTGATGAGTGAGTTATGTCCCCTCGATTTTATATATATAGATAAGAACTACTATGAAATTTCACTTTCTACTTTCTTGGATGGCTACTAACTAATGAGAAGGATGCCCTTGCTTTACTGCCATAGCCTCTTAAAACGGGGCTAAGTTTGAATTTGCAGTTACGATATAACACTAGAGCTTCAAGACAGTCACATAGATCGCCTCGCGACTCCCTAGGATTATATTGCGACGCTCCAGGGCGTCGCGATGCACAATTTGGGAAGCCCTGATGTAGAGATTAACCGCCTCTGTGGTCTAGTGGTTCACACCACCGATTTCAGACCAAGAGGTCCCGGGTTCGATTCCCAGTGGGGGTACATCTTGTATTCGGTTTGGTTGGTGGTAGGACTTGTTCTTAGTCCGCCTGGCTAGCTACCACCATCTTATCTAAGTCTGACGCCATGACAATGATGTTTTCAGCATTATTGTGTTCCGGCAGTTAGAGATAAGATAGCCAGTTCCTCAGTGATTGAGGATTCTGGGAGTAGTGCGCTTCCACCTTCAGCCTTATCACCACTTAACATCAGGTGTGATGAAGGCTAAGTGCTACCCCGCTGTGGATAAAAAAAAAAAAAAATACGTACCGCCATATAGGCCGCGCACCCGGCGCTCCTCGTCTTGGCCTTGGAGTCGACGAGCCGGCCGCTGATGCCGAAGTCGCACAGCTTCACGTTCCCGCACTCGTCCAACAGGATATTGCTCGGTTTCACGTCGCGGTGGATCACGCCGTGCTCGTCTTTCAGGTACGACAGCGCTTTCACGGTCTGTGCACAACGTGTGGTATAAAGCGGGTGATCCATTGGCGAGCCAGCGAGCTAACGGTTTAAATCGTTGGCTCGTCAACTCGCGTTGGTGATCCATTAGCGTACCAAACAGTCTACTCTCATCGTTGGCGAAGTCATGGCGTGCGCCCAGATGGAGTTACTTGGTTATTTGGGTATACTTTTACATCAGGAGAAAGAACAAGAAAAGACACCAAAGATTGTAAAAAAAAGACTTGTAGATGTCTAAAACTTTATTGTAATGTGCATGCCAGATAAGTCTGCGCGCGGTCGGATAATAATCTTTTTTTCCTTAACTTTAGAACAAAAAATAAGACCGAAACTAACGCCAAAAAATTTCACAGACATATTACAATGATTGCATGAAAAACCAGCACGTCGGCAAAGGCGGCGCTTTGGTATGTTGGCATGCCTTAAAAAAAATTTTTTTGGTCAGTAACATTTATGTCTTCACTGAGAATTTCAATCACATGATAAATGTTGTAAGTAACTGTTATGAAATGGCTAGTAAAAGAATAAGTTAAACTCCTTACCGCAACAGTAACTTTCCCCAATATAGCCTCCGGTATGGGCGCTCCGAGCCTCTTCAGCAGTTTGTCGAAGCAAGACGCCATCAGCTCCATACAGATCCAGACGTCTGCGTCGGTGACGAAGCAGCCGAGACACCGCACAATGTAAGGGCAGCCGTGAGACCGCACTACTACATCCAAGTCCATTAGGATGCGTTTTGTTTCTTCTGAGTTCCCCGACCGACGCATTTGCTGTTAAGGGCGTATTACGCATTGAAAGGATATGTACATATTTAAGGGCACGTACTTCCAAATTATCGAAATCAACCTATTTTTGATTCAAAAGTAAACAATCAAATATGCTTTATTATGAGCAGATAAAAATATAATGTTGAAGTTTCATAAACGATCTTGATTATTTTGTGGCTAGAAACACGATATTCGTATCGTAATTCGACAATAAAAAATTTCAAAAACAAAGAAAATTTTCATTTAAAATTCAAATTATTTTTATGTTTTTTTGGTTTTATACTTAGACTAGCTTTCCGCCCGCGGCTTCGCCCGCGTGTACTACATGACGTTATCCTGAGGGAATGTGTTTTTTTCCGGCAGTAGCCTGTGTATCCAATCCTCTAGCTCCCATTCTACCCCCGTACATACACATTTGGTTGGTGGTAGGACTTGTTCTTAGTCCTGGCTAGCTACCACCATCTTATCTAAGTCTGACGCCATAACAATGATGTTTTCAGCATTATTGTGTTCCGGCAGTTAAGAGATAAGATAGCCAGTTCCTCAGTGATTGAGGATTCCGGGAGTAGTACGCTTCCACCTTCAGCCTTATCACCACTTATCATCAGGTGTGATGAAGGCTAAGTGCTACCCCGTTGTGAATAAAAAAAAAGACACATTGATCCGTTGCTCCGTTTTGTCATGAAAGACGGACAAATAAATAATACCCACTGATTTCCCGTTGGAATTTGATACATTTCTTTGGTAAAAAGTAAAAGTAGCCTATTATAAGCCTTCCCCCGGGTCTCAAACTAATTACCTTAATACCAGTTTCTGCCTGCAAGTTTGCAGCGCTTAAAGTGATTTTCCCATGGGAATGAGATTTTTCCCGTGGTAAAAAGTAAGTTATGTCCTTCCCAGGGCCTCAAACTGTCTCTATTATAAATATTATTCTTCCCTGGAACTCAAACCGACACCTTGAATAAGTACCAATTCTATTTCACAGCTTTGCCCGCAATAAAAGTTTTTTTCCCATGGGAATGAGCTGTATTCACGCGGTAAAAAGTAGCCTATGTCCTTCCTAGGGCCTTAAACTATCTCCATTCTAAATTTCATCAAAATCGTTTAGGCCATTTTGACGTGAAAACGGAACAAACAAACATACACATTTTCACATTTATTATTATTATGAAACTACTTGTTTGTTTCAAAAGTGAGATTTTTTGTTTAATTTTATTAGTTACATAACTACTCTTTGGTGGCAATGAGGTACTTCGCATTGTAAAAACGGATTGAGTTTTCAAACATGTGTCAAAACAAAATGAAATTAAAAATCAAAAGCACTAAGGAGTATTGATATCAACTTCGATGCAAATCACCCCCAAAATAACTTTCTATCCCTTTTTGACCCAGTTGGGCGATGAGTTTCAATGAAATAAGAAACACATCTTCGATTAATTCTGTAATAGAATGTTTATGCAAAATTTGAAGAAGATTGGACAAAGGAATCACGTTGTCCCATACAAACTTTACCCCCGTTTTTCACCCCCTTAGGGGTAGAATTTCGAAAAATCCTTTCTTATCGGATGCCTACATCATACAAGGAACACACCCTCCAAGTTTCAGGTCTCTACGATCAGCGGCTTAGGCTGTGCGTTTATCCGTCAGTGATTCAGGACAGGACAAAGGATTTTATATATATAGATTATTAATCTGTAATTCACGAATAATATATAGAAAAATAGGTAATGACAAATTGTAGACTATTCTCAGGCTACTTTTTCAAAAAGTGAATTTATGCTCAAAATAACTACAAAAACATTGAAAAAATGAAAAAGTGAGGTTATTTTCATTACTCTTCACACGTAAGGAAAAAGACAAAGACAGAGTTTTTGGAAGATCCTGCCCTTAATTCAATATCACATCGAACAAGGACCGTACGCGTATACGGTAAGTGCCGGCCAATAGATGAAAGTGATAGAAACTTAGAACTTAGAAGTGATAGAGAATGGTGAGGGTATTAATATCTTCACATTGATGAAATTAACGCTGGCTATACAGCACGTAAGAAGTATTTGATAAATTCGACGCTTCTCGTAACGACTCCGTAGCTCAGTGGTGAGAGCAGTCGCCCGGATAGCGAAAGGTCGTGGGTTCGAGTCCCATCAGAGCTAGTTGTGAGATGGGTTGATTTTTTCAAAATACTTCATTTTCCATTTTTCAATAATAAAAATTGCATTGTGAATGCAAAAAAGTAAAAATTTAAATAACTACATAGTGATAGAAACGTTTTAATTTTCTTAGGGTAATGATAACTCGTGCGGATAAAGAAACAATATGAAAATGGCGGCCGGCCGGTCGTGCTATCTCGCTCACACATACCGTCATGCTGCATGTATACCACGTGGGTGGGTCATGCTATCGCGCTCACACTTAATGCATGGCCGCCATTTACAGATTGTTTCTTTAACCGCGCGAGTTATAACGACCATACAGTGTGGTTATATTTCCAACACCTTAAAAACTGATAACTGAATAAACCAAAAAATTTAGACGGTTATCACACTGCCGCCGGTTTCGGCTCCGGTGGACGGAGATGCGGCGTGAGTGTGATATACACTGCGGGTTTTGTATGCAAATCAAGATTCTACAGCCAAAGTTAAGAACTGCACTACCCCAAACCGGAGTGGTGTCCGGTGCAGTGTGATAAGCGCCTTAACAAACCATTGTTAGGTAAGTAGAAGTACCATTAAACTATGTAATGAATTTGTATTCCTATTTTTTAAATGAACTTTTATTTTGACCTACATAGCAGTAGGTAGATAAATAGAAAAAAATTAATACAGTAATTTCAGTATCTTCATAAATATTTTTATTTATTATATCCTCATACTAAAATTATAAATATGAAAGTGTGTTTGTTTGTGTCTGTCTTTCACGTCAAAACAGAGCAACGGATCGACTTGGTTTTTGGTATGGGGTGTAATGTCGTATTTTAGATCGCCATTACATGTCCTTCCGACAGTTTAGATATTATTGATTATTTCAACAGACAGTCTTAGTTAGCTACGTATAACTTTACAGGGGATAGTATGGGAGCTGTAGAGTGACATAGGCTACCCTGGAAAAACATCATGTTCCCGCGGGATAACGCCATGTAGCCCACGCGGGGCTAAGCGGCGGGCGGAAGGCTAGTATTTAATAGTGTTAACAGACTTAGGGCCGATTTTTCAATGCCTAGATAAAAATTATTTGTCTGATTTAGTTGAATACCTACAAATTGAAAAGCAATTGTCATTCATATCTCTCTTATTGTTTTGAGATTAGCATCTACTTTGGTTGTTTATTAATTTAATTAACTGTTAACTATTATCTGAGCCTTATCTGAAAATTAACATAATAGACTCACCTTTACAGCAATGACTGTGTTCGAGGGCCTATGCAGCATCTTAACCACCTGGCCGCAGGTGCCACTGCCCAGCTCCCCCAAGTGTTGCAGGTCATCAACATGTGACCTGAATTCCCTTCCATTTACATTTAACTTGCCGCTAACCTACAAGCAAGAAAATACAGGACAAGTGTATATCAATATTCAACTTTGTAAGAGCATGGCTACATGAAAATTGTCTACTTATCTACCAGTTATTATTTCATTTATTTATTTAAGAAGAGCAGAGATGATGTTGTATAACATTCACATCAAAAAATATGGAAGCCCAAGGAGAACATGGTCCTGCCGGCCTAGCATGAGCGGCTTTTATCGACTATTGACGCATGATAAAGAGCCTATATCTTGTTTACACCTTAGTGGGGTAAGCAGGACAGCATGACGTATCATATCATATTGCATGATATAATGATGGTCATGCTAGGCAGGCAGAGCAATTTGTAATAATTTTTTCCGGTAAATTACCTTATAAACTTCTCGCATCCTATGTTCAGTCTCTGTGGCCTGCGGTGACCGTGGTGGGAATGCTGGGATCTCTTTGTTAGTGAACATGGGAGCTGAAACATAATGAATGGTTTATAATAATTTTACTATTACTAGGCCAGTTCTTCATGTTTCATCCCATTAAACCAGCAATCTTTAAAATAACTGTCATAAGTAAATATATCAATAATGATTAAAGCAGGTCACTAATAAACACTAATTTCAAAATGATAAACAAGTTTTATGTTTGCCATTATGAAAACGAAAAATTAGTATTTAAACTTTCATCAATTAAATTAATTTGTTTTCACAGATTTCACTCATTGATTTAAAGTTTATAACAATCTATTTTAGGGGCCCCACTGACTATCTGTCCACCAGCAGGCAACGGCCTTGTTGGTCCCGATCAGCTATGATAAGTATTCGCTTTTTTGTATGTAAAACTGTGAGTCTGTGGGGCCCTTTAAATATATATTCTGTGATCTGTCATATAGCAGTTATATTTGGAAATGGATCCCCATCATCTTCCTGTTTTTACCAACTTACAATTTGCTAATGGATCAAGAAATATAAATACCACATTACTGATATTTATTCAAACCTTACAAATCATGTAAGTTACAAAACAAAGAGGAAATACATTTGTAGCTAAGGGCATTTTGATTTTGACTCAATATCTGCAACCAAGGCAATTATGTATACCTATGTAAATATATAACCCGCTAGCAGAGAATCTCAGTTACAGTAAATTTATCAATAGGAACTATGATAACTATGATCTTACAAGCTGACCCGGCAAACATTGTTTTGCCATATAATAGTGGACCCGGTCACCAACATCTTGTGTGTGTGTTTATACACCAAAAGTTGCCTACACCAGACAACAGATAGCGCTAGTTACACACTACCAATAAAGGGGCCCAAGCTTGGTCTCTATTACCTACATATAAAAAATTACTCTGTGAAGTAGAGTGAGTGTCAGATAACTCTGCGCGACTGGGGCATTTTTGGCGCTAGTTACAGTACATTTTTTTATTCTAAGCTTATAGAAAAGATTAGTATTCGATTTTGACCGCGCAGACGTCAGTGATTACATACTCTTTGGAAACGGCAATGGAAGAAATGACAGTTTTGTATCGAAGGTACGACAGTTAAACGATTTTTCATAGAAAATTACAATTTTTACTCAATTTTCCGGAATAATAAGTAGCCTATGTTAGTCTCCAGCTCCCAAACTATCCCCATACCAAATATCACTTCGATCCGTTGCTCCGTTTTGGCGTGAAAGAAGGACAAACAAACAAACAAACAAACAAATATGGGGTTAAAATTTAGTATACATTGGCAGGCGGAGGGGAGGGAAAGGGGGGTGGGAGGGGGGAGGGGGGGACCCCCTCACCCCTGGTACCACTCCCATTACAAGGTAATGCACCGTTTTCGAGATATGAATTTTTAAAGTTTTATAGGTTATGTCAGATTTTGACACATACAAACAAGGTTTAGGGGGAGCAAGGCTTAGTGGAAGGGGGGGAAAGTTACCCCCCAATGGCAAGCTCCCCCTGGGCCCCCTCATCGCCGAGCCTTCAGGCTCTGGGCCCAATCCGTAATCATATGTATCAGTTACTCGCTACCTACTTACAACACCTCATTTCGACATAGTATTTTGGTTGGTTGTTTTTACGTTCCGTTTCATCGATTATATTTTTTTTTGTGTTCACAAAAAAAAATAACCACGAAATTTAAGGCGATCGCTTCGCTGCGCTTCGCGATCGCCTTAAATTTCTAACCTATCACGTGTTCTACAGGACTTCCGCAGCAAACTCGCTCATACTTGTCACCTCTGAAACCAACGCAGCCGTGTGTTACTTACTGTCGCAAAACGTTCGTGTCATGGGCTGTCAAATTCCCATTAAAACGTTCCGTTTTCGTATTTTTAGTGTCAAAAACTGTGAATAACCTGACAACCTATAAAACTTTAAAAATTCATAACTCGAAAACGGTGCATTACCTTGTAATGGGAGTGGTACCAGGGTAGAGAGGGCACCCCCTTCTCCCACCCCAGCATCCTCGCTCCCCCCAACTCCTGCCAATGGATACTAAATCCAACCCAAATAAACAAACAAACAAACACACTTTCACAATTATAATATTAGTATGGATTGATGTTTTAAATAATATTAGCTGCCAATTTGTCATTGATTTGTAACCTTTACAGAAGGCTAAGGCTAAAATATAATACATACATAAATATATTGGGGATTTGAACCAGATCTTATACTTATGATTTATTGATACTATAAGGATCAATATCTTGTACAAAACGCTACGTTTTATAAATAATATCTGAAGTAATTTGTAAATCAGTCTACAACATTGAGTACCTAATGTGTGACAATCTAATGCTTTGGGCGTTGATAGATTAGTACATAGATTTGAAAATATACTCACGAGGCCTTGGTCTTCGACTGCTCCCGGGTCTGGGACCTGCAAGTCCGCCTTGATTGAGGCTGCCACCCTCTCGGTGGATACGCATTTCATTTTCAAAGCGTTCTTCTAAGCCTTTCAGTTTTCTTTCAATTGTACTATTTGACATTATTAATATTATAGTTAAACACTTATCACATTTAAGTACTAATTATTTTATATTACACCCAAATTTTATTTACACAAAAATTACAATGAAAATCAGTCCAAGGATTTCTTTCGTCAACCATTTTCATTCACTCATCCAAAGAGTATAAAATCACTCCGTTTCACTCATCTGTCATCAACTCGCTCTGTCACAGCCATCTCTATCGTCTAAAGCCCCCAGTACACGATGGCCGATCATGGTCGGCGACCATGACCAATACATCGTACATTGACACTTTTGAACGAACAAGTTTAACAAGGTTCTTTCAAAACTGTCAATGTACAATGAATTGGTCATGGTCGCCGACCATGATCGGCCAACCTGTACTGGGGGCTTACGATAGAGAAGGCTGTGGCCACAGAACAGAAAAAAAGATCTGTGGCTGTGGCTCTGTCGATGCTCTGTCGTCAGATTTCTCGGTTTTCATGTCAAGAATGTGGTCAAGAATCGCTGTTTATTTTGTATCGGTAGCGTTTTTCACTCTGCTCTCCTCCTCCTCTCCGCCAGCATTTGGACATAATCACAGCCATCTCTATCGTCTTCTACAAGCCATGCGCATAAAGTTGGCAACGTAGTTTTAAGTGAACCGATTTGACACCGTTTGCACCGTTTGACAGGTAAACAGCGAGTAAATATAAACCTCGAGTAATGAATCCTATGGAGATGGCATATCTTCTATTGTCAACCTCTTTCCCTGGCCCGGCTAAAGGCAGGGAATAGAGTGAGCAGATTTAATATTAATAAATAAAAGTAAATTTAGGTGTATAATTTTAATAACAAAAAAAGAAACATACAATTTACCTGTAATTAGGCATCATTATTAATTACAGTTACAAAATTAAAAAAATATATAGATTAAGTTTTTATACTACATGTAAAACAAATGAGTGGAGTGGGTACCTAATCTTTTGCTCTCTTAAAATAATAAATAACACGGAAGATTATTTTGTTCAACCTCACTTTTTCGTAGGTATGCCACCTCCATAGGATTTAGTACTCAGAGGAGTAAACCGGTTCACAGGGTTGTTGCCTAAGAACAATAACTAAAGCATAGAAACCGTCTTGGTACATTATTAGCGTACCAGGCGATGTGTCAAAAGTGAAGCCTTTGGAGCCTTTTAATGCTACCAAATTATATTACCCGCCCTATCGCCTTTGTCAACTAACCAACAACGACCTATTAATTTTGTCGTATAATAGTTCAATCTATTTGTGTTTTGTAGTTTTTTGTGTTATAAACTATTATTGCGTGATTATTAAAATTCCATCGCAAAATACAGTTTGTGAGTGTGTATGAAACTTTGAACTAGGGCGGGTGTCGTGTGGAAATGTAAATCTCGCATGGGATGCAGAGAAAATCGAAGTGAAATAGTAAGTTTCCACAAGTAAGTGATATTTATGTTTATTTACTGTTTTTTTTGTATTTTATTGATATGGTTTTGTTCGACTTAGTAGAAAGTACATTATCTTTCATTCTGTATTGGAATAAATGGTTACATTACTATACTATGAGTGTAAAATTAATTTTATTATTTCGCCACATAGGTTATGACAGTGTTGTGAAAAATGTTATCGATAAGTTATCGAATAAATATTGTAATGTTTACGTAAATATTTTAGATTTCCTCTTGATGAAACGCGACGTGCTCAGTGGATTGCTGCGGTGTCTCGCGAAGATGGCTGGACACCAAAAAAACACCATCGAAATTGTTGCAAACATTTTACTGCCGAGTGTTTTACCAGTGACGACAAATAAATGGCGTAGACTGAGGGATAATGCTATACCAACATTACTCCTAAAAAGGTGAGTATCCTATCCTATCCTACTAATATTATAAATGCGAAAGTTTGTTAGTATGGATGTCTGGATGTATGGATGTTTGTTACTCTTTCACGCAAAAACTACTAAACGGATCTGGATGAAATTTGCAACAGAGATAGATTATAGCCTATAATCTAACTCTGTTGTAAATTTCATCCAGAATAACACATATAATACTTTTTATCCCGATATTCCTACGGGAACGGGAACCAAGCGGGTGAAACCGCGGGCGGCTGATAGTTTAATATAAATTAACAGTGCAAAGAGTGTAAAATGTAGTAAGGAACCCTTACCTTACCCTACCCTTACCTTACCCTTACCTTTCACAGGGCATACCCAGGAGTACGCCAGTGAATACTGCCAGCAAGGTATTACAGCCATCGGGCATGGGCAATGCGGCATCGTCACTGTTGTTGCCAGCAACGACATATCGGGCTGGTTCTTCACCTCAGAAAGTGGTAATTATTATTATACCTATAGGTTTAAATAATAGGCAGGCACCACTGTTCATTGGATTGGTAGTATTTAGTGTGTGGTCTGTAGGTATAGGTAATTTTTGTAATCATTGTATGTTAAATAAAAAGTCTTACCGACATACTATCATACTATGGTTTCAAATACCACCAGTTCACTACTTACTGTTGATACCAGCAAAGACAGACCCAGTTAAAATATTACTTCAGATTTTTTTACTTTTATTATAATGCCTATTTGTACACATGCATAATACATACCTACCATCACGCCGTTTCTAGCAAGGCAGGAACAGTAATAGATATTCGTTTCTTTTCCAGGACACACACAGAACTGAGCTCTCGGCAAACTTTCTGACGTCAGCAAACTCGCTGTTACCACAATTTCTAAACTATGTTGCTGCTGCGCGTGATAACACCATCGATAAACTTAATAAAGAAATTTTGAGACTTAAAAGTTTAGCCCAACGACGTTTATTAAAAGTTAATGTATTAAAGCAAAAATATATTTTTGTAAAAAAATATTTTTAAGCGACTGTTAAGACCAAAGTTTTAAAATATATTTACGCAGCGCTTAATGTTTGTTTTATTTAAATACTACCTACCTATTTCCAGTGACTTTCCTGAACTTTGCTCGCTCTACCATAGCAGGTAAATTATGTAATATTATACTAACCTCCCGTCCGCGGCTTCGCCCGCGTGGGCTACACGACGCTATCCCGTAGGAACGAGATATTTTTCCGGGATAAAAAGTAGCCTATGTCATTCCTAGGGTCTCGATCTATCTCCATTCCAAATTTCATCAAAATCAGTTTAGCCGCTTCGGCGTGAAAATGGAACAGACAGACAAACAAAAATCCGCAATTTCGCATTTTTAATACTATTAGGAATATCACTCTATCCTCCATTAAATTTCAATGTACCTATACTAAAATTATACTTACTGTAAATTTCTTGTCCTGTCCTGTATAAAATAATCTATGCTATGGTGTGTTTGCATAATTTTGTTGTGATATTCACTCTTTAATCGATATCGATAGACATCCTGTCGCATCCTTAGTAAATTAAAGGAATGGTACGACCTTGTAATTTGCCGTCCTATCAAAAGTATATCTATCTTGTTCTAACATTTACAAATATGTCGTATGAGTAAAAAGTGCAGCCATATACATCTTGGTTACATCATTTAGCACTACTTCTATGCTTTAGTTATTGTTCTGTGGTTGTTGCCGTTCCGTATCATAGCATGGCTTGTAGAAGATGATAGAGACGGATGTGTGTGACATAATGAATGCGTCTATTTTAATTTTATAACAACTATTTCGCATCATTGTTGAGCCTGGAACTTTTATTATTTTAATCAAAGATGTTGTACATTTTAATAGTGCATTTCTAAACGAAAATTTCCAAAGTCTGGTAGGGTGGTATTCCACTTATCAATGATCGTTGTCCAATATACATTTGATTAAAGAATTTATCAATGAAACCATTCATGAATTCGTCCTCGTCCAATTTCTTTGATCAAATATTTTATAAGTGGAATACCACTCATAGAACCTGACAAAATTTTAGCTCGCTATTGGTGCAAAGGTTGTCAAAAAATACTGCTTTTCTACTTCCCTTTTGCGTGAGATAGCGATATAAAATATTTCGCGTTTTCTCTCGATTTCGTACTGTAATTTTCTCTTTTCGGGAATTGTGGAATAATCATCAACAGTTATTTAGTATGAGATGTGTTTTCGGAAGGAACACACTTGAATAAACATCCCTATGAGAAGTTTTTGCGTATGATAATAAAAACTCCCAAGTTTTTCAATAAAATAAATGCAATGATCATTGAATCGTAGTGTAATCAATCATCTAATAAAAATTTCGTGTTTGTTATTATATGCCTGAAGAGGTGAAGACATCATGCAGTCTACATCAGAGGGTTGCATGAACATAGCTGAATTGGCGAACCAGCTTCGAAGGGAGAAAATATTTATCAATTCAGAACGACAGCTGTTGCAAAACCTTAATGAGGAGGTGGAAAAGAAGACCTTGGAGTTGCTTCAGGTGTCCTGGATCTGCTTGCAGCAGCGCCAGAATCTGACCAATCTTATAACTTCAAGGTGTGAAGCTGACTCCATATCTGCTTGTCAGAGGGCAAGTTGGTTAGAGAGAACAACTTTTGTGGATGTTTACAAAGTATTGAAATATAAGGTAAGTGAATTTTTATATTATTTGGTTTTGAAAATGTTTATTTACTAACAATACTATTAATTGAAGTAACAATATGTTCTAGAGATAACTTTTTCCAGATAAATCAGTAGTTAGATACCCTCTAGTAGTTAGAAACCTTCATTAAATGGTTTTTTTTGTTGTACCAAAGTAGTATATTGAAAAATATGTTATGAAAATACAATGAACATTTCAAAAATGAATGTTTACATAGCAAATACTCCCATTTTTCTTGATGTTATGAAACATATTTGTAGTGATCCACCCACTTTTGATGACTTTATTAGTCACAAGTTTAAAGATTGATAAGTAGGTACTACTATAAATTACCTACTTGTTTCTTGTTTTGTCAAACCCTGGCTAAACAACATTAGCCAAATGAAAGTAAGCCGAGTTAATATAAGGGTTGAAGCTGAGTGTAAATGTACATCTTCATAAGCAATAAAATAACCAACAATGTTTTTATTCGATTAAGTTAAATTTTGATGACTTTGTCATCTTTATTTTAACAGGTTATTTTTATGGGACTAGATAAGTTAAATATGAAGTGATTTATATAATACTAGCTTTCCGCCCGCGGCTTCGCCTGCGTGGACTACATGACATTATCCCGCGGGAATGTGGTAAAAGTAGCCTATGTTCTTCTCCAGGCTACAAAGTATCTGTGTTCCAAATTTCAGCCTAATCCGTTCAGCTGTTTTGGCATGATTGAGTAACAAACATTCAATCATCCATACATCTAAACTTTCACATTTATAATATTAGTAGGTGGTATTTTTCCTGGATTAAAAGTAGCCTATGTTCTCTCTAGGCAACAAAGTTTATACAAAACTAGCTTTCCGCCCGCGGCTTGCCTGCGTAAACTACATGACGTTACCCCGCGGGAATGTGATATTTTTCCGGGATAACAAGTAGCCTATGTTCATCTCCAAGCTACGAAGTATCTGTGTTCCAAATTTCAGCCAAATCCGTTCAGCCGTTTTGGCGTGATTGAGTAACAAACATTCAATCATCCATACATCTAAACTTTCACATTTATAATATTAGTAGGTGGTATTTTTCCTGGATTAAAAGTAGCCTATGTTCCTCTCCAGGCAACAAAGTTTATACAAAAACTAGCTTTCCGCCCGCGGCTTGCCTGCGTAAACTACATGACGTTACCCCGCGGGAATGTGATATTTTTCCGGGATAACAAGTAGCCTATGTTCCTCTCCAAGCTACGAAGTATCTGTGTTCCAAATTTCAGCCAAATCCGTTTAGCCGTTTTGGCGTGATTAAGTAACAAACATACAAACATCCCAACATATAAACTTTCACATTTATAATATTAGTAGGATAACAACTGGAAAACATACTGCGTTAGTACCACTGCGAAAAAAGCTGCGTACAAGTATAAGCGAGTTTGCCTTTAAGTCCTGTAGAACATGTGATAGGTGTTTTTTTTTTTTTTTGTGAAAATGTCCATAAGTTTTGTTTAATTACATACATACATATACTCACGCCTATTTCCCACGGGGGTAGGCAGAGACTATGGATCGCCACCTGCTACGATCCTTGCACACTTCTTTCGCTTCATTCACATCAATCTTTTCATACATGCCCGGCGATTTTTGGCACACCAGACTTATTTATTAAACCTCCTATTTGGTCCGTGTAGGTTTTTCTGGGACGCCCTTGCGCAACCGGTCCTTTCACATTCGCACAATATATCTCTTTCGTGATTCGCCTTTCATTCATCCTCTCTAAGTGACCAAACCACCGGAGCATTCCTTTCTCAATTCTTGTCACTACATCGTCTTTCAGCCCACACCTTTCACAAATCACATCATTGCTCACTCTATCACTCAATTTAACTCCACATATTTTCCTCAACGATCGCATCTCTACCGCATTTATTCTGCTTTCATTCTTCTTCTGATGGCAGAAGAAGAATGAAAGCAGAATAAATGCGGTATAAATAAGTGAGTCTTGGGCATGGACCCAAGACTCACTTCCATACATCAGTTGGCGGAAGTCCCTAAGCATTGTGAAAAACGAAATATATGTAGCTTACTTCTGCAAAAAACAACATGCAAGATGCACCGCCGGCCGGCCCGCCCGATTTTTTTTTTTTTTTGGTTTTGGTTTTCGCACGAACTTTCTCATGAGGATGCCGAAGGTGTTGTGTTTTTTGCGGAATTAAGCCACATATTTCGTTTTTCACAGTGATTGAGTAACAAACATCCAAACATGTAAACTTTCACGTTTATAACATTAGTACGTAGTAGGATGGCTTAAGTCAATGGCACACTGGAATAATAATCAATCATTTACAAAGCAAGTTGTGTACTTTTTCATATCCAATATTTCATATTATTTTATGCCTGACTTTTCCTTTCTGACTCCACATTATTTACACACTAGATGGTCTGCTTAGCATCGATAAAAACGCACGTTTAATAGCTGCGCGACTGCATACTGCATCGCTATTGTATCGCTGCTCTTAGTAAGGCGGATGGACGTTTTTGGACGGACGATGTTGCATGGCGTTTGCAACGATTGATTGATGCTGTATCGCTGCAAAAAGTCGTAATGTAAAAAGGCACTAACCAACGGTTTGAATAAAACAGGAAGCCACCGCCCTCGGTGAACTGCTAGGATGGCTGCGGGACTCTCCACACCTGGTGGCTCTCTGCCTGCTCCTGGGCGAGGAGCACATGCCGGCCAGCCTGCCGGCGTCGCTGGTTGCTGGCCTGTACGGCAGCGCCCGCTCAACAACCGACAGGACGCGGCTGCTGGCCGTCATACGGTCGCTCATCAAACACCAGCTCGCGCCCTCTAGCGATCCTCTCAAGTAAGCATTGTTACCGTCGAACTCAGCTGAAATGAACAGTGCTATGTAGCCTTCCTGGTGGCGCTCTGTCTGCTGATGGGCTTGGAGAACTTGCCGGCCACACAGTACGCGGCTCTTTGATTTTATAAATTAATTGAACAGCAACTTGACCTTGATGCATTTGCTTATTGCTGTTATACTTACCTAGTAGTATTAGTAAATACTCTAAGTATCGCATTAGTGTAAAATAAATTCTTGTCTATTGTCGTACCAATGACAATTCTATTATTTGTATTTTTACTTTTATGCATAAATATTGAGAATGGAAAAAAGTTGTGTGACGGGTCAACTTTTTCCAATTATTCATTTTCAATATGTTCAGTTCTATTATTTCACAAATAAAAGAACTCTTGTCTCGTCATCACTTTTCAATCCTAGCAGTAAAATCCGCGTACCTTCATGAGAAAGAAGAGTTGTAACACAGTAAAAATTACAGGTTATTCCGCACGGGTAAGTGCGCTCTGGCGTCGCTTTACGCGGTATTCCGCGACAGCCACACGCCGGCGCGCCAGTTCCTGATCGCCGCGCTGCAGGCACCCGTCATGGCGGTGCTGCATGAGGACGAATTTTTCCTCGACGTGGACCCCGATAAGGCTATGGAGAGGTGAGGAGTGTTCTGCCCCTGTAGACAAGTGGCTTTCTATTATCGATATCGCCAGTCGAATAGAAAGAAAATGTATGGGATTGACATTAGCGGTCAAAATGTCACGTGACCGCTAATGTCAATCCCATACATTTTCTTTCTATTCGTTTGGCGAATCCGATAGTAGAAAGCCACTTGTCTTTGGGGGCTGTTTTCACTGGCGTTAGCATCAGTATGTCTCTACACGCAGTGTTACGTGACAGCCACATGCTGGCGCGCTAGGAGGATGTGTTCTTCCTCGACGTGGACCCCAATAAGGCTATGGAGAGGTGAGGAGTGTTCTGTTCTCACTGGCGTTGGCGTTAGTATGTCTCTACACCTGACATGTTCCGTGACAGCCACACGCTGGCGCGCCAGTTCCTGATCGCCGCGCTGCAGGCGCCCGTCATGGCGAGTTTTTCCTCGACGTGGACCCCGATAAGGCTATGGAGAGGTTAGGAGTGCTCTGTTCTCACTGGCGTTGGCGTCAGTATGTCTCTACACCTGACATGTTCCGTGACAGCCACACGCTGGCGCGCCAGTTCCTGATCGCCGCGCTGCAGGCACCTGTCATGGCGGTGCTGCATGAGGACGAATTTTTCCTCGACGTGGACCCCGATAAGGCAATGGAGAGGTGAGGAGTGTTCTGTTCTCACTGGCGTTGGCGTCAGTATGTCGTGGGTCACACTGGAGCGACCGCGGGGCGCGGAGGCGACCTGCGGATCCGCAGGACGCGCGAACACGTACTATTCCCTCCTCCGGTCGCGCCAACCGCCGGACGCGCCAGTGTGGCCCCTCCCGTCCGTCTCAATATATTTGTTTTTCCCGCTCAACGCGGACGAAAGACGCGCCGCTCAGTGTGGCCCACGACTAAATCTCTACACGCGACATGTTCCGCGACAGCCATCACGCCGGCGCGCCAATAGGGTATTTTACTGTTGTTGAAATGTAGATATTTAATGATGACGTTAAAAAATATTGCAATTTAGAATACCAAATGTGAAAATATAATTTGAATCTGTTTTATAATAAAAGAATTATAGTCTGTTTGATTTTGACTATAGCTGTCTCTTTCTAAAACGAAATCTTCTATGGCGTGACTATGACGCTACTAACGCACTGACGTCACAAAGATAGCGTCCTGTCCTTGTCTAATTATAAAGTTTGAAGTCCTATATCTTTGAAAATATTCAAGATAATTCAAAATAAAAACTTGTTTTGTGTAGCTAATATTTCGAAAAACGTTTTAAAGAAATAAAAAAAAAACAGTAAAATACCGTATTCCTGATGGCCACGCTGCAATCTAACGTAAAATATGCAAGAGCAATTTCTAACTCGACTTTAAAACAAAATAACTTCATTGTAATGTAACAAACATTTGTGATCGTCCAAATGAAAAGGAACCTTGTGGCGCTCGGCACTTACGCTTTTATTGCTGTTGTTCGAATACAAAACAACGACAATAAAGACGTATGTGCCGGCCGCAATAAGGTCCCTTTTGATTTAGACGACCACATTTGATGAATTCGAATTTGATGTTGAACGACATATAAATACTGCGACCTTTTTCCTTTAGATTTTCACCAGCAGACCGCCTAAAGAAGTTCGGTCAGCCTGCCAGTGCTGAGTACGCCGCAAAGGTGGCGCGCTACCGCAAGTGGGCAGTACAGTCGCTGTTCAACCTGACGAGCAAGTTCGTGGCCTCCCTGCGAGACCACTGGCCCAACTTCCCAGCCACCATGGCCTGGATCGTGCAGCAGATCGTGCACCTTCTCAAGCAGCATTCCAGGTGGGTTCTGAACATAAGACACACAATATTCAACATAGTTGTTCAAGCTGACAGCAAATTTGTGGCCTCCTTGCGCGACCACTGACTGGCCCAACTTCCCAGCCACCATGGCCTGGATCGTGCACCTTCTCAAGCAGGTGGGTTGTGGTCAATTTATATCTGGATGCCTTTATATTACAGTGACTGCGATTCACATTGTTCTGCAGACGCACATTTGCAGTGGGCTAGCTGTTCATCCTACTAATCCTAATATTATAAATGTGAAAGTTTAGATGTTTTGTTGTTTAGATGTTTGTATGTTTGTAACTCAATCACGCCAAACCGGCTCAACGGATTTGGCTGTAATTTGGGGCACAGATACTTTGTGGCCTGGAGAGGAACATAGGCTACTTTTTATCCCGGAAAAATATCACATTCCCGCGGGATAACGTCGTGTATACCACGCGGGTGAAACCCCGGGCGGAAAGCTAGTACTAAATCCTATAAATGTAATGAAACTATTGTTCCACTTTTCACTTCTCTGATGACGACACGCCGTCGCCGGTATGAAGTCTCATAGTATATTCATTTAATGTTTTCTTACTTTTATAAATAACTAGCTTCCTGCCCCGCGGCTTAGCGTATTGTGGTGTTTTTCCGGGATAAAAAGTAGCCTTGTGTCCCAAGTTTCAGCCAAATCCGTTTAGTCGTTTTGGCGTGATTGTGTAACAAACATCCAAACATCTAGACATCTAAACTTTCACATTTATAATATTATTAGTAGGATTAGGATTAGGATTAGTAGGACTATTGTTTCACTTTTCACTTTTGAAGTCTCATGGTATATTTATTTAAAGTTTTCTTGCTTTTATAAGATTCTATCGTAATAATAATGATTGAACTTCTTACCTATCACCAGACCGAGCGACCGCGAGCTGCACGCAATATGCACCGACCTGGTCCTGCACCGTTTCATCTGCCCGGCGATCATGAGCCCCGAGGCGCACGGCGTGGTGGAGGTGCCGGTGTCGTACATCGCGCGATTCAACCTCGTGCAGATCGCGCAGATCGTACTGATGCTCTGCAACGCGAGGCATCAGGAGGTGAGTCCTTTGACTGGTTACCTATCACCAGGAGACGTATTTCCGTAGCGCTCGAAATGAAAATCGAATACGAATTGAAAACGTATACGTCAACCAGTCGTCTACGAAATTGAATTCTATTACACCCGTTTTCATGCATTTTTGTAGCATTCGAAATCTGTATTGCCAATAAATTAATATTCCTTAATTGTTTCAAAATCACAGAGAAACTTAAAAAATATAGCATAATGAAAACACAAACACTTGTCTTAAGATTGTCAGTGACGACATTTTGCAGCCACAGACTAAGGCCTCATTTCCACCTGCAAGTAAGTCTTCTGCGATACATGTCCGACAGTCTGTCAGATAGCAACTTGCAAGTGTAAACACACTTGCAAGTTGTAGTTTACACTTGCAAGTTGCTATCTGACAGACTGTCGGACATTTATCGCAGAAGAATTACTAAGTAATCCTGCAAGTCTTGCAGGTGGAAATGAGGCCTAATAAATGATGAATTCTACTAGTAGGACCACTCGTTGCAGAATTCATAGGTGTGATTATTCAAAAATGCCGATGTTAGGAATTCGCATGCGAATTTTTCAATTTGGAATGCGAATTGAAACTCGTGCGCTACGGTAATACGTCTGCTGCACCGTTTCATCTGCCCGGCGATCATGAACCCCGAGGCGCACGGCGTGGTGGAGGTGCCGGTGTCGTACATCGCGCGATTCAACCTCGTGCAGATCGCGCAGATCGTGCTGATGCTCTGCAACGCGAGGCATCAGGAGGTGAGTCATTTAACTTGTTAGCTATCACCAGGAGTGGTATTTCCGTAGCGCTCGAAATGAAAATCTAATACGAATTGAAAACGTATACGTCAACCAGTCTTCTACGAAATCGAATTCTATTACACCCGTGTTCATGTATTTTTGTAGCATTCGAAATCTGTATTGCCAATAAATTAATATTCCTTAATTGTTTCAAAATCACAGAGAAACTTTAAAAATATAGCATAATGAAAACACAAACACTTGTCTTAAGATTGTCAGTGACGACATTTTGCGGCCACAGACTAAGGCCTCATTTCCACCTGCAAGTAAGTCTTCTGCGATACATGTCCGACAGTCTGTCAGATAGCAACTTGCAAGTGTAAACTACAACTTGCAAGTGTGTTTACACTTGCAAGTTGCTATCTGACAGACTGTCGGACATTTATCGCAGAAGAATTACTAAGTAATTCTGCAAGTCTTGCAGGTGGAAATGAGGCCTAATAAATGATGAATTCTACTAGTAGGACCACTCGTTGCAGAATTCATAGGTGTGATTATTCAAAAATGCCGATGTTAGGAATTCGCAAGCGAATTTTTCAATTTGGAATGCGAATTCAAACTGGTGCGCTACGGAAATACGTCTCCTGCACCGTTTCGTCTGCCCGGCGATCATGAACCCCGAGGCGCACGGCGTGGTGGAGGTGCCGGTGTCGTACATCGCGCGATTCAACCTCGTGCAGATCGCGCAGATCGTGCTGATGCTCTGCAACGCGAGGCATCAGGAGGTGAGTCATTCGACTTGTTACCTGGAGACGTATTTCCGTAGCGCTCGAAATGAAAATCTAATACGAATTGAAAACGTATACGTCAACCAGTCGTCTACGGAATCGAATTCTATTACACCCGTTTTCATGCATTTTGTAGCATTCGAAATCTGTATTGCCTGTTTCAAAATCACAGAGAAACTTTAAAAATATTGCAAAATGAAAACACAAACACTTGTCTTAAGATTGTAAGTGACGACATTTTGCGGCCAGAGACTAAGGCCTCATTTCCACCTGCAAGTAAGTCTTCTGCGATACATGTCCGACAGTCTGTCAGATAGCAACTTGCAAGTGTAAACTACAACTTGCAAGTGTGTTTACACTTGCAAGTTGCTATCTGACAGACTGTCGGACATTTATCGCAGAAGAATTACTAAGTAATCCTGCAAGTCTTGCAGGTGGAAATGAGGCCTAATAAATGATGAATTCTACTAGTAGGACCACTCGTTGCAGAATTCATAGGTGTGATTATTCAAAAATGCCGATGTTAGGAATTCGCATGCGAATTTTTCAATTTGGAATGCGAATTGAAACTCGTGCGCTACGGTAATACGTCTGCTGCACCGTTTCATCTGCCCGGCGATCATGAACCCCGAGGCACACGGCGTGGTGGAGGTGCCGGTGTCGTACATCGCGCGATTCAACCTCGTGCAGATCGCGCAGATCGTACTGATGCTCTGCAACGCGAGGCATCAGGAGGTGAGTCATTCGACTTGTTACCTAACATCAGGAGACGTATTTCCGTAGCGCTCGAAATGAAAATCGAATACGAGTTGAAAACGTATACGTCAACCAGTCGTCTACGAAATTGAATTCTATTACACCCGTTTTCATGCATTTTTGTAGCATTCGAAATCTGTATTGCCAATAAATTAATATTCCTTAATTGTTTCAAAATAACTGAGAAACTTTAAAAATATAACAAAATGAAAACACAAACACTTGTCATAGGATTGTCAGTGACTCCATTTTGCGGCCACAGACTAATAAAGATGAATTCTACTAGTGGGACCACTCGTTGCAGAATTCATAGGTGTGATTATTCAAAAATACCGATGTTAGGAATTCGCATGCGAATTTTTCAATTTGGAATGCGAATTTTTATATTTTGTTTTTTCCAGGTGGAGGCAAAAGTGTGGGACCTGTACTCCAAATTCGAGCGGTCCTGCGTGTGGTCGCTCGTAGAGAACGTGGCCAACGGCGTCCCCGCGGCGACCGCGCTCGCTCCGTCCACCGCGTTGCGAACGGACGCGCCGCAGCACACCACCGTGGCGCTCTATACCGCGCCCGACGCACACTCGCTGGTGAGTACGGTGCGAGCGGGCCACGTGTGCTCGCTATTACAGAACGTGGCCAACGGCGTCCCCGCGGCGACCGCGCTCGCTCCGTCCACCGCGTTGCGAACGGACGCGCCGCAGCACACCACCGTGGCGCTCTATACCGCGCCCGACGCACACTCGCTGGTGAGTACGGTGCGAGCGGGCCACGTGTGCTCGCTATTACAGAACGTGGCCAACGGCGTCCCCGCGGCGACCGCGCTCGCTCCGTCCACCGCGTTGCGAACGGACGCGCCGCAGCACACCACCGTGGCGCTCTATACCGCGCCCGACGCACACTCGCTGGTGAGTACGGTGCGAGCGGGCCACGTGTGCTCGCTATTACAGAACGTGGCCAACGGCGTCCCCGCGGCGACCGCGCTCGCTCCGTCCACCGCGTTGCGAACGGACGCGCCGCAGCACACCACCGTGGCGCTCTATACCGCGCCCGACGCACACTCGCTGGTGAGTACGGTGCGAGCGGGCCACGTGTGCTCGCTATTACAGAACGTGGCCAACGGCGTCCCCGCGGCGACCGCGCTCGCTCCGTCCACCGCGTTGCGAACGGACGCGCCGCAGCACACCACCGTGGCGCTCTATACCGCGCCCGACGCACACTCGCTGGTGAGTACGGTGCGAGCGGGCCACGTGTGCTCGCTATTACAGAACGTGGCCAACGGCGTCCCCGCGGCGACCGCGCTCGCTCCGTCCACCGCGTTGCGAACGGACGCGCCGCAGCACACCACCGTGGCGCTCTATACCGCGCCCGACGCACACTCGCTGGTGAGTACGGTCACAGATTACTAACGGCCAGAATTACAAACCTATCTACAGATAGGGATAGGTGCGATCCAGATTAGTTGCTAGGCAACACCTAGCAACACCCTGGCAACTGTCGTTAATTCTATGTAAATATCAAGCGTTGCATAGCAACTAATCTGGATCGCACCTATCCCTATCTGTAGATAGGTTATTAATTCTGGCCGTAAATTGTTACTATGTAACAGATAGTTCACTCCGCTAAGTCATTTAAATAAATAGCAACTCTAACTATAACGCAATAAAGTAGAATTCAGCTTGTACGGCGTAGGCAAATTACGAACGGCCACTCGTTGTCGTTGCATCTCTTTCTATCGCATATATTCTAGCTCTTTTGCGGGCCTAATTTCTATGGATTTACAACGCCGGCGTTGCCGTCGCGTTTTCGAGCCGACACGGGGAGTGAAATAGGCCTGGTACGGTCACAGCCTTCTCTATTATCTTCTGCAAGCCATGCTATGAAGCGGCAACGTCACAGTGAACCGGTTTACTTGTTGTTTACCACGGACGCGCCGCAGCACACCACCGTGACGCTCTATACCGCGCCCCACGCACACTCGCTGGTGAATACGGTGCGAGCGGGCCACGTGTGCTCGCTATTACAGAACGTGGCCAAACATGAAATTTTCTCTTTAAAAGCCATTTCGCAATTACAGCCATTTGGCAGTTGTCTTGTCTCGCTCGCACAATGCAACATTTTCATAGATTGTGGAAAACACATTGTGTTTTTTAGAAAAGTGTTTCATTATGTCCCTACAACGCAATGTTACGGATATTTTGTATAAGTTATTTTATTCATTCAATTGAGAATTGGTTGGAATTAGGAAGTAAATTTTCGAAAACTTTAAACTCGTAGATCTAGTATTATTGCAGTATTGACAATGTTGAAATATGTTTAATAATGTATAACTAATTGTGTTGTAGGGACATAATGAAACACTTATTCAAAAAACACAATGTGTTTTAAACAATCTTTAAAAATGTTTATTGTGCGAGCGAGACAAAATGTTTATTGTGCGAGCGAGACAATTGCAAAGTGCGAAATGGCTGTTAAGATAAATTCTTAATTAGAATTAATTTAATTAGCCCGTGTTTAAGCAACTACTACGCACTTCTCTACTATGCACACATACTAAGTTCACGATAGATTGAATCGAACTGTACGTTTTACACATAAACACACCTAAAACGTAGCGAAATAATTATATAATGTTATTTGTTAACAGATTATGTTTTTGAAACGGATATCATCGAAATTGAACAATAACACCGCGATTACGACGGCTACTGACCGGCCAAACGGCGATTCTTCAGACGCTGGAGTTTCCAGGTAAGATATCTTTTGAACCTAAGTTTTGGTTAAAACGAATATCAGTGAAGTATCGCTCTCCCGCGGGGTGCGCGCGCTGTTCTGAATGCTTTTAGAAAAACCTTCGTATTCACTTATTTGTGAACCATATCTCACCAAATTATGTTACAGAATCTGTTAAAACAGTACTTCTGTACAAAACACAAAATTGTGAAAAACGAAATATATGTAGCTTACTTCCGCAAAAAACACAATATGCAAGATGCACCGCCCGCCCGCCCGCAAAAAATTGCACATGCACACCACGAAAACACCAGTGCACAATACCTGCATCTAGCAAGACAGCAATACACCTTGCACCGTCACCGATTAGACTACTCTACACGTGTTTCGCCCCAACCCGGGGCATCCTCAGGAGATAGTTCGTGCTAGTTCGTGCGAAAAACCAACACCAAATGAGCTCCGGCACCTACCAACACCGTATTTATCGCCTCTTACTCCCCACTTTGCGTCGCCAGCTTAAAATAAAAAAGATTGGAGAAAAAGAAAAAGAAAATAATGATTTTTATTTAATATGTACAAATAAATTAATATACATTAAATAACGTGTTTTATTAATCACTTATTTTTAAGAATTATTATGTCCATTTGAAAAAATACGCAACAATGGCGAGGAAGAGACGTTAATTTGATCGTTAAGAATGGCTCCATCAACATTGTGTTTGATAATTTCTAAGTTTTCCAACACGCTCAGCCGTAGGCCTTTACTACAAGTATGTAAAACCTCATAGGAATGCCTATCAGATAGTTGATGTCCGGTATTTAGTAAATGTTCCGCGAAATGAGATCGTTCCGGTCGGTCATTCCTATAGGCAGAAATGTGTTCTTTATAACGTATATTGAAACTACGGCCAGTTTGACCAACGTATACTGAATTACATTGGCTACATGTTAACTTATATATCCCTGACTTCCCGCCAACCTCCGTTCTTTCCTTGCCGTTGCAAATAGCACGCCGGACGGTATTAGTAGTACGGAAAGCCACGTGAACGTCGTTGTTTTTTAAGAGTTTTACTATTTTGTCTGATATTTTTCCTACGTAAGCCATACTTGACTGATAATTGTGAATAACGCGCTCACGCGGCACCGCATATAAAAGCCCAGTCACCTGTTTGTTAATTTTATTCCTAATCATGTTATCTATCATCCGCCGATCATAACCATTTGCAACGGCAATATTATAAATTGTATTTAACTCTCTTCTATAGGCTTGCCCTGATAAAGGTACCGTCATTAAACGATTAATATACGAATGAAAAGCAGCTAATTTATGTTGCCAAGGGTGACAAGAAGTCGCAGGGATAACGACATCAGTATGTGTGGGTTTTCTATATATTTGAAAGTTATGGCGACCATGTTCCCGTGTGATAGTCAAATCCAAGAAATTTAACGAATTATTGACCTCAATTTCTAATTTGAATTTGATTTTTGGGTGTAAACTATTTAAATATTGAAAAAATTAATCTAATTCTTGTCTAGTACCTGTCCAGCATATTATAATATCGTCAACATAACGATAATAATAAAGAATGTTATTATTGCCTACAATGTACCTATTCTCAAAATTGTCCATGAAGATCTCCGCCATCAAAGGTGATAACGGAGAACCCATGGCTAGCCCTTCCTTTTGTTTGTAAAACCCACCATTAAACTTAAAATAATTTTGTTGCATACAAATATGTGTTAAGTTAATTATTTCATTTGCCTCCCTTGGATGAATACCGCGCCTTTCTAAAATATTTGATAGTATATCTAAACTTTCTTGATAAGGAACATTAGTGAATAAGCTATCCACATCCAGAGAAAGCAAGAATGAGTTAGAGGGCAAAACAACATTCCTTATTTTCTCAATTAAATCTGATGTATTTTGAACACTATACTTAGGTGAGAAAGATGATTTATCTTTTACAATATTATGTAATCTTTTAGCCAACTCATATGCTGGACAGCCTATATATGAAACAACAACATTTTTTCAATATTTAAATAGTTTACACCCAAACGTTTATTTGTACATATTAAATAAAAATCATTATTTTCTTTTTCTTTTTCTCCAATCTTTTTTATTTTAAGCTGGCAACATTCTTCAAAGGTTGTCAATGTCAGTCACTCGACGCAAAGTGGGGAGTAAGAGGCGATAAGTACGGTGTTGGTAGGTGCCGGAGCTCATTTGGTGTTGGTTTTTCGCACGAACTATCACGAACTATCTCCTGAGGATGCCCCGAGTTGGGGCGAAACACGTGTAGAGTAGTCTAATCGGTGACGGTGCAAGGTGTATTGCTGTCTTGCTAGATGCAGGTATTGTGCACTGGTGTTTTCGTGGTGTGCATGTGCAATTTTTTGCGGGCGGGCGGGCGGTGCATCTTATTTTATTTATTTTATTTTATTTATTTGGCTTTTCAACAATGTGTACACTGATACAATACAATTTACATTTAAAAAAAAAAAGTTCTTAGTGACACATTACTTAGAGAAAAGCACCGCATGCTCATTGAAATTGCGGAAAACACACAAACAATACAAGAAAAATTAAAAAAACCTTACAATACAATACACACGCATTAATCAAAACAAAAAGATGCTAATATCAATAAGAAATATAAAATGTGACAATTTAATAATTTATAAACTAAAAAAAAAAACTTATAAGTATACTAAGTAATATCATCAATTTAACAATTCAATAATGTAATAATTAAATAATTTTTAGAATGTATTAATTCAATAACACAGTAAATTAATAATTTATATTCTAATCTAATAATTCAATATAATACAACACAATAATTAACATTATTATTCAAAAATATTGATCTGCTAAACTAATAGTAATAGAATCAAGAGGCAAGTATTGACTTCTTTATTGTACGTACAGGTGTTAAATTTATGTCAATGTCCATCTCACAATTATTATACAATTCAAACATTCTATACAGCGGGCACTGTTGCTTCAAATTGGTGCGACTTCTAGGCAGAGAAAAAAGCTTTATATTTGAGGCCCTTGGTAGGTTACGAGGTACATGAAAACACACTTTGAACAGCAAATCAGGGCAACTCAGTGAGCCCGATACGACTTTTTTTAGAAATACCATATCTAACATGTTACGACGTTTTTCTAAAGACACTAATCTGAAATGGTTTAGCCTATCCTGGTATGATACAAGCTTTTTACCCATGTTACAGCTAAAAGCCAGGTGCCACAAAAAACGCTTCTGTATTTTTTCAATTCGTGAAATATGTATGTTATACCCAGGAGACCAAACCACCCTTTACAAAACCGTATTGACTGTCAATTATTACTTGCGAAAGATGCCATGATAGTAATGGGCAAATAAGAGCTTCAAAAACTTTAGCAATTGTTGACAGTATGGCAATTGGCCTGTAATTAGTGACGACTGTTTTATCTCCATTCTTAAAGATAGGTAAAATGTTAGTCTCTTTCCATAAAGAAGGAAAAATTCCATCCAACAAGGATCTGTTGTAAATTATCGTAAGGGGAAGAGATATCATGTCTGCAGTTCTAGACAGAAAGTAGGGAGGAATCCCGTCAGGACCGGAACCCTTATTTATGTCTTTATGGCGAATCTTGCATATTGTGTTTTTTGCGGAAGTAAGCTACATATATTTCGTTTTTCACAATGGTTAGGGACTTCCGCCAAGTGACGCCTGATTCAATCAAATTCAAAATACAAAAATCAAGTCTCGGATGAGTAAATAAATCACGCAACTCTGGTGGCGTCCGGCATAAGTCCCTCGAGAAAAATACGCATATCTGGTGGCGTCGCGCACATGAGTCGATTATTTTGTTTTTTTTCTTGTTTGTAAGCATATTATTTAGGTAGAACTGTTACTGTTCTTTATTAAGGTGTAAAACGGAACGAAACGAAAAAAAAAATACAGAAATCTAAATAATTTTTGACGGCTCACGTTTCGTTCACTATCAATTCATTCTCTATGGTTTATACTCATTCGTATGATAATTTCATAAAGTCGTAAGTTGCAGAACAATGCATAGAGAAATAAGTCTTGTATAAAAATATCTAAGGTAAAATATCGCATGAAAACTCTGGGTGCCACGCGGCCCCGGTCGATGCTTGACGGTAGGTCGCGTGACGCTGACGAATGCTTCAAAGGTTAAGATGAACTGTTTAGGGCAATTAACACGAATCTTAAATATCGTGTTCCTATTTTTTTTAACTGTAGCAGCAGCAGTAGCGAGGCGGGCGGGGCGATGGCTTCAGGAGCGGGCGCGGGCGCGGAAGTGGAGACTACACCGGGCGCAGAAGCGTGCGCGAGCCGCGTGGCGTTGTTGCTGCAGACACTTGAGCCCAACTACCGCAGTAGGCTGCATGACTTGTTACGCAAGCTGCCTGATCTCAGTGACATCAAGTGAGTAACATTCACTGTACACCAGGAGCGGAAGTGGAGACTACACCGGGCGCGCAAGCGTGCGCGAGCTGCGTGGCTTTGCTGCTACAGACACTATAGAGCCCAACTACCGCAGTAGGCTGCATGACTTGTTACGCAAGCTGCCCGATCTGAGCGACATCAAGTAAGTAACATTCACTCTATAACAGCAGCAGCAGTGAGGCGGGCGCGAAAGTGAACTCTACACCGGGCGCGGAAGCGTGTGCGAGCAGCGTGGCGTTGCTGCTACAGACACTAGAACCCAACTACCGCAGCCGGCTGCATGACTTGTTAGGCAAGCTGCCCGACCTGAGCGACATCAAGTAAGTAACATTCAATTTATAACAGCAGTAGCAGTGAGCGTAAGCGGCGGCGCGGAAGTGGAGACTAAACCGGGCGCCGAAGTGGACTCTACACCGGGCGCGGAAGTGGACTCTACACCGGGCGCCGAAGTGAAGACAACACCGGGCGCGAAAGTGGAGACTATACCGGGCGTGGAAGTGGAGACCACACCGGGCGCGGAAGCGCCTTGCTACGCAAGTTGCCCGATCTGAGCGACATCAAGTAAGTTACATTCACTCTAGTCCAGCAGCAGTAGCTAGACCACACCGGGCGCGGAAGCGTGCGCGAGCCGCGTGGCGTTGCTATTACAGACACTAGAGCCCAACTACCGCAGCCGGCTGCACGACTTGTTACGCAAGCTGCCCGATCTGAGCGACATCAAGTAAGTTACATTCACTCTAGTCCAGCAGCAGTAGCTAGACCACACCGGGCGCGGAAGCGTGCGCGAGCCGCGTGGCGTTGCTATTACAGACACTAGAGCCCAACTACCGCAGCCGGCTGCATGACTTGTTACGCAAGCTGCCCGATCTGAGCGACATCAAGTAAGTAACATTCACTCTAGATCAGCAGCTGCAGTGAGTGTAAGGTCGAACGCGGAAGTGGAGACCACACCGGGCGCGGAAGCGTGCGCGTTGTTACTACAGACACTGGAACCCAACTACCGCAGTAGGCTGCATGACTTGTTACGCAAGCTGCCCGATCTCAGTGACATCAAGTAGGTAACATTCACTCTTGAACAGCAGCATCAGCGAGCGTAAGCGCGGGCGCAGAAGTGGAGACCGCACCGGGCGCGGAAATGGAGACTACATCGGGCGCGGAAGTGGAGACTAAACCGGGCGCGGAAGCGTGTCCTACTGTAGACACTAGAGCCCAACTACCGCAGCCGGCTGCACGACTTGTTACGCAAGCTGCCTGATCTCAGCGACATCAAGTAAGTAACATTCACTGTATACCAGGAGCGGAAGTGGAGACTACACCGGGCGCGGAAGCGTGCGCGAGCCGCGTGGCGTTGTTGCTGCAGACACTAGAGCCCAACTACCGCAGTAGGCTGCATGATTTGTTACGCAAGCTGCCCGATCTCAGCGACATCAAGTTAGTAACATTCACTCTATACCGGGCGCGGAAGTGTAGACTACACCGGGCGCGGAAGCGTGCGCGAGCCGCGTGGCGTTGTTGCTGCAGACACTAGAGCCCAACTACCGCAGTAGGCTGCATGATTTGTTACGCAAGCTGCCCGATCTCAGCGACATCAAGTTAGTAACATTCACTCTATACCGGGCGCGGAAGTGTAGACTACACCGGGCGCGGAAGCGTGTGCGAGCCGCGTGGCGTTGCTGCTACAGACACTAGAGCCCAACTACCGCAGTAGGCTGCATGACTTGTTACGCAAGCTGCCTGATCTCAGCGACATCAAGTGAGTAACATTCACTCTATACCGGGCGCGGAAGTGGAGACTACACCGGGCGCGGAAGCGTGCGCGAGCCGCGTGGCGTTGTTGCTGCAGACACTAGAGCCCAACTACCGCAGTAGGCTGCATGACTTGTTACGCAAGCTGCCTGATCTCAGTGACATCAAGTAAGTACATTCACTCTATACCAGCAGCAGTAGCGAGACTAAACCGGGCGCGGAAGCGTGCGCGAGCCGCGTGGCGTTGCTATTACAGACACTAGAGCCCAACTACCGCAGCCGGCTGCATGACTTGTTACGCAAGCTGCCCGATCTGAGCGACATCAAGTAAGTAACATTCACTCTAGATCAGCAGCTGCAGTGAGTGTAAGGTCGAACGCGGAAGTGGAGACCACACCGGGCGCGGAAGCGTGCGCGTTGTTACTACAGACACTGGAACCCAACTACCGCAGTAGGCTGCATGACTTGTTACGCAAGCTGCCCGATCTCAGTGACATCAAGTAGGTAACATTCACTCTTGAACAGCAGCATCAGCGAGCGTAAGCGCGGGCGCAGAAGTGGAGACCGCACCGGGCGCGGAAATGGAGACTACATCGGGCGCGGAAGTGGAGACTAAACCGGGCGCGGAAGCGTGTCCTACTGTAGACACTAGAGCCCAACTACCGCAGCCGGCTGCACGACTTGTTACGCAAGCTGCCTGATCTCAGCGACATCAAGTAAGTAACATTCACTGTATACCAGGAGCGGAAGTGGAGACTACACCGGGCGCGGAAGCGTGCGCGAGCCGCGTGGCGTTGTTGCTGCAGACACTAGAGCCCAACTACCGCAGTAGGCTGCATGACTTGTTACGCAAGCTGCCTGATCTCAGTGACATCAAGTAAGTACATTCACTCTATACCAGCAGCAGTAGCGAGACTAAACCGGGCGCGGAAGCGTGCGCGAGCCGCGTGGCGTTGTTGCTGCAGACACTAGAGCCCAACTACCGCAGTAGGCTGCACGACTTGTTACGCAAGCTGCCCGATCTCAGCGACATCAAGTAAGTAACATTCAATTTATAACAGCAGTAGCAGTGAGCGTAAGCGGCGGCGCGGAAGTGGAGACTAAACCGGGCGCCGAAGTGGACTCTACACCGGGCGCGGAAGTGGACTCTACACCGGGCGCCGAAGTGAAGACAACACCGGGCGCGAAAGTGGAGACTATACCGGGCGTGGAAGTGGAGACCACACCGGGCGCGGAAGCGCCTTGCTACGCAAGCTGCCCGATCTGAGCGACATCAAGTAAGTTACATTCACTCTAGTCCAGCAGCAGTAGCTAGACCACACCGGGCGCGGAAGCGTGCGCGAGCCGCGTGGCGTTGCTATTACAGACACTAGAGCCCAACTACCGCAGCCGGCTGCACGACTTGTTACGCAAGCTGCCGGATCTCAGCGACATCAAGTAAGTAACATTCACTCTAGATCAGCAGTAGCAGTGAGTGTAAGGTCGAACGCGGAAGTGGAGACCACACCGGGCGCGGAAGCGTGCGCGTTGTTACTACAGACACTGGAACCCAACTACCGCAGTAGGCTGCATGACTTGTTACGCAAGCTGCCGGATCTCAGCGACATCAAGTAAGTAACATTCACTCTAGATCAGCAGTAGCAGTGAGTGTAAGGTCGAACGCGGAAGTGGAGACCACACCGGGCGCGGAAGCGTGCGCGTTGTTACTACAGACACTGGAACCCAACTACCGCAGTAGGCTGCATGACTTGTTACGCAAGCTGCCCGATCTCAGTGACATCAAGTAGGTAACATTCACTCTTGAACAGCAGCATCAGCGAGCGTAGGCGCGGGCGCAGAAGTGGAGACCGCACCGGGCGCGGAAATGGAGACTAAACCGGGCGCGGAAGCGTGTCCTACTGTAGACACTAGAGCCCAACTACCGCAGCCGGCTGCACGACTTGTTACGCAAGCTGCCTGATCTCAGCGACATCAAGTAAGTAACATTCACTGTATACCAGGAGCGGAAGTGGAGACTACACCGGGCGCGGAAGCGTGCGCGAGCCGCGTGGCGTTGTTTCTGCAGACACTTGAGCCCAACTACCGCAGTAGGCTGCATGACTTGTTACGCAAGCTGCCTGATCTCAGCGACATCAAGTGAGTAACATTCACTTTATACCGGGCGCGGAAGTGGAGACTACACCGGGCGCGGAAGCGTGCGCGAGCCGCGTGGCGTTGTTTCTGCAGACACTTGAGCCCAACTACCGCAGTAGGCTGCATGACTTGTTACGCAAGCTGCCCGACCTGAGCGACATCAAGTAAGTTACATTCACTCTACACCTGGCGCGGAAGTGGAGACTACACCGGGCGCGGAAGCGTGCGTGAGCCGCGTGGCGTTGCTATTACAGACACTAGAGCCCAACTACCGCAGTAGGCTGCATGACTTGTTACGCAAGCTGCCTGATCTGAGTGACATCAAGTGAGTAACATTCACTGTACACCGGACGCGAGCCGCGTGGCGTTGCTACTACAGACGCTGGAACCCAACTACCGCAGTAGGCTGCATGACTTGTTACGCAAGCTGCCCGATCTCAGCGACATCAAGTAAGTAACATTTACTCCACACCGGGCGTGGAAGCGTGCGTGAGCCGCGTAGCGTTGCTATTACAGACACTTGAGCCCAACTACCGCAGTAGGCTGCACGACTTGTTACGCAAGCTGCCTGATCTCAGCGACATCAAGTAAGTAACATTCACTGTATACCAGGAGCGGAAGTGGAGACTATACCGGGCGCGGAAATGTGCGCGAGCCGCGTGGCGTTGCTACTGCAGACACTGGAACCCAACTACCGCAGCCGGCTGCATGACTTGTTACGCAAACTGCCCGATCTCAGCGACATCAAGTAAGTACCATTCACTCTAGTCCAGCAGCAGTAGCGAGACTAAACCAGGCGCGGAAGCGTGCGCGAGCCGCGTGGCGTTGCTGCTACAGACACTAGAGCCCAACTACCGCAGTAGGCTGCATGACTTGTTACGCAAGCTGCCTGATCTCAGCGACATCAAGTGAGTAACATTCACTTTATACCGGGCGCGGAAGTGGAGACTACACCGGGCGCGGAAGCGTGCGCGAGCCGCGTGGCGTTGCTGCTACAGACACTAGAGCCCAACTACCGCAGTAGGCTGCATGACTTGTTACGCAAGCTGCCTGATCTCAGCGACATCAAGTGAGTAACATTCACTTTATACCGGGCGCGGAAGTGGAGACTACACCGGGCGCGGAAGCGTGCGCGAGCCGCGTGGCGTTGTTGCTGCAGACACTTGAGCCCAACTACCGCAGTAGGCTGCATGACTTGTTACGCAAGCTGCCGGATCTCAGTGACATCAAGTGAGTAACATTCACTGTACAACAGGAGCGGAAGTGGAGACTACACCGGGCGCGGAAGCGTGCGCGAGCCGCGTGGCGTTGCTGCTACAGACACTAGAGCCCAACTACCGCAGTAGGCTGCATGACTTGATACGCAAGCTGCCCGATCTCAGCGACATCAAGTGAGTAACATTCACTCTAGTCCAGCAGCAGTAGCGAGACCACACCGGGCGCGGAAGCGTGCGCGAGCCGCGTGGCGTTGTTACTACAGACACTTGAGCCCAACTACCGCAGTAGGCTGCATGACTTGTTACGCAAGCTGCCTGATCTCAGCGACATCAAGTGAGTAACATTCACTGTACACCGGACGCGAGCCGCGTGGCGTTGTTACTACAGACACTTGAGCCCAACTACCGCAGTAGGCTGCATGACTTGTTACGCAAGCTGCCTGATCTCAGCGACATCAAGTGAGTAACATTCACTTTATACCGGGCGCGGAAGTGGAGACTACACCGGGCGCGGAAGCGTGCGCGAGCCGCGTGGCGTTGTTGCTGCAGACACTTGAGCCCAACTACCGCAGTGACTTGTTACGCAAGCTGCCGGATCTCAGTGACATCAAGTGAGTAACATTCACTGTACAACAGGAGCGGAAGTGGAGACTACACCGGGCGCGGAAGCGTGCGCGAGCCGCGTGGCGTTGCTGCTGCAGACACTAGAGCCCAACTACCGCAGTAGGCTGCATGACTTGTTACGCAAGCTGCCTGATCTCAGCGACATCAAGTGAGTAACATTCACTGTACAACAGGAGCGGAAGTGGAGACTACACCGGGCGCGGAAGCGTGCGCGAGCCGCGTGGCGTTGCTGCTACAGACACTAGAGCCCAACTACCGCAGTAGGCTGCATGACTTGATACGCAAGCTGCCCGATCTCAGCGACATCAAGTGAGTAACATTCACTCTATACCGGGCGCGGAAGTGGAGACTACACCGGGCGCGGAAGTGGAAACTACACCGGGCGCGGAAGTGTAGACTACACCGGGCGCGGAAGCGTGCGCGAGCCGCGTGGCGTTGTTGCTGCAGACACTAGAGCCCAACTACCGCAGTAGGCTGCATGACTTGTTACGCAAGCTGCCCGACCTGAGCGACATCAAGTAAGTTACATTCACTCTACACCTGGCGCGGAAGTGGAGACTACACCGGGCGCGGAAGCGTGCGTGAGCCGCGTGGCGTTGCTATTACAGACACTAGAGCCCAACTACCGCAGTAGGCTGCATGACTTGATACGCAAGCTGCCCGATCTGAGCGACATCAAGTAAGTAACATTCACTCTAGTCCAGCAGCAGTAGCGAGACCACACCGGGCGCGGAAGCGTGCGCGAGCCGCGTGGCGTTGTTACTACAGACACTTGAGCCCAACTACCGCAGTAGGCTGCATGACTTGTTACGCAAGCTGCCTGATCTCAGCGACATCAAGTGAGTAACATTCACTGTACACCGGACGCGAGCCGCGTGGCGTTGTTACTACAGACACTTGAGCCCAACTACCGCAGTAGGCTGCATGACTTGTTACGCAAGCTGCCTGATCTCAGCGACATCAAGTGAGTAACATTCACTTTATACCGGGCGCGGAAGTGGAGACTACACCGGGCGCGGAAGCGTGCGCGAGCCGCGTGGCGTTGTTGCTGCAGACACTTGAGCCCAACTACCGCAGTAGGCTGCATGACTTGTTACGCAAGCTGCCGGATCTCAGTGACATCAAGTGAGTAACATTCACTGTACAACAGGAGCGGAAGTGGAGACTACACCGGGCGCGGAAGCGTGCGCGAGCCGCGTGGCGTTGCTGCTACAGACACTAGAGCCCAACTACCGCAGTAGGCTGCATGACTTGATACGCAAGCTGCCCGATCTCAGCGACATCAAGTGAGTAACATTCACTCTATACCGGGCGCGGAAGTGTAGACTACACCGGGCGCGGAAGCGTGCGCGAGCCGCGTGGCGTTGTTGCTGCAGACACTAGAGCCCAATTACCGCAGTAGGCTGCATGACTTGTTACATAAGCTGCCCGATCTCAGTGACATCAAGTAGGTAACATTCACTCTTGAACAGCAGCATCAGCGAGCGTAAGCGCGGGCGCAGAAGTGGAGACCGCACCGGGCGCGGAAATGGAGACTACATCGGGCGCGGAAGTGGAGACTAAACCGGGCGCGGAAGCGTGTCCTACTGTAGACACTAGAGCCCAACTACCGCAGCCGGCTGCACGACTTGTTACGCAAGCTGCCTGATCTCAGCGACATCAAGTAAGTAACATTCACTGTATACCAGGAGCGGAAGTGGAGACTACACCGGGCGCGGAAGCGTGCGCGAGCCGCGTGGCGTTGTTGCTGCAGACACTTGAGCCCAACTACCGCAGTGACTTGTTACGCAAGCTGCCCGATCTCAGCGACATCAAGTGAGTAACATTCACTCTATACCGGGCGCGGAAGTGGAGACTACACCGGGCGCGGAAGCGTGCGCGAGCCGCGTGGCGTTGTTGCTGCAGACACTAGAGCCCAACTACCGCAGTAGGCTGCATGACTTGTTACGCAAGCTGCCTGATCTCAGCGACATCAAGTGAGTAACATTCACTTTATACCGGGCGCGGAAGTGGAGACCACACCGGCCGCGGAAGCGTGCGCGAGCCGCGTGGCGTTGCTACTACAGACACTGGAGCCCAACTACCGCAGTAGGCTGCATGACTTGTTACGCAAGCTGCCTGATCTCAGCGACATCAAGTGAGTAACATTCACTCTATACCGGGCGCGGAAGTGGAGACTACACCGGGCGCGCAAGCGTGCGCGAGCTGCGTGGCTTTGCTGCTACAGACACTTGAGCCCAACTACCGCAGCCGGCTGCACGACTTGTTACGCAAGCTGCCCGATCTCAGCGACATCAAGTTAGTATCTAGTAAAAGAAGCAATAGCTAGCGCCAACTGTCGATGCAAGGCGCAGGAGACAGAAGCCCCGACGCGAGCGGAGGGATCGCAACTCGCTTCGCACCGGTTCCGTTCCGTCGTCTTCGCACTTCACACTACTCCGATCGTCCATTACCCCTTGCGACACCATTGCGGTTTTGTAAATATCCTATTATATTATATAATATTATAAATGTGAAAGTTTAGATGTTTGTATGTTTGTTACTCAATCACGCCAAAACGGCTGAAGGGATTTGTCTGAAATTTGAAACACATATTATACTTTGTAGCCTGGAGAGAAACATAGGCTACTTTTATCCCAGAAAAATATCACAATCCTGCGAGATAATGTCGTATAGTCCACGCGGGCGAAGCCGCGGGCGGAAAGCTAGTAAATATTTTAATTTAAAATAAGAATTCCTTAACTTGAGCCCGACTTGATCCATTTCTTCTCTCTGCCACCCTTGGAAAGCGCCGAAACAAGAAGTCTTAGAAAAACACCACTCACCTTAAAACCCATCGGAGCTAGTTGTTCGTCGGGTTAATTTTAGTTAACACTTTATTTTACAAGAATAAAAATTATACTGTGAATGCAAAAAGGTAAAATTAATTTGAAGTAGTATGTAGTAGTATACCACTTCTACTGCAGGGAGCGCAGGCGCAGGCTCTGACGGCCAACTCTGAAACACGAAACCCGAAACTTCGCTATACCCATCCTTCTCACTCTTCAGTCATGACAGAAGGGAGTAAAAGGGACGGGGCTAACCGAAGTTTTGTATTTGCGTTTCAGAGTACGGTCCTTGAAGCGGATGCGTGCGCGAGTCTTGCAGCTTTGTTACTGTAAACTCTTACTCACTTATTATGAGGGCGCAGCGATTCAAAGTGGGTTTTAGCCTCCGATAATAAGAGTCACCATTTCGGTCTGTCATGTGCTACCGCCCTCCAATAACTAAACTAAACTAAAGTGCAATCTCTAGATAGAGCCTAGAAATCTCTATTCGTCTACTAACCCTGACGTTATTTCCAGGCCAACCTCCCCCTCCGAGCCCAAAGAGCCCGTAATAGAGAACGGTCAAACCAAGCGCAGTATCCTCGCCAAAGTGCCCAAGCCCCGCTTGCCGCGATCGAGCTCGAGCAACGCCGTCACCGCGAGTGTGGACGACAAATCGCTCAACGGGAGTGTGGACAGAAACGACAGCGCCCTGGATCATCCTGAAGTGATGATCATTAAGCTGCCCAGCATTGAGGACAACGACTATGTTGGTCAGTTGTGTTATTATTATTAATCTGTACTTGAATACTTACTATACTCTGGTGTTCGACTTACCCGAGCTCTAGCAACGCAGTCACTGCGAGCGTAGACGACAAGTCGCTCAACGGGAGTGCGGACAGAAACGACAGTGCCCTGGATCATCCTGAAGTGATGAGCATTAAGCTGTCCAGCATTGAGGACAACGACTATGTTGGTAAGTTGTGTTATTATTATTAATCTGTACTTGAATACTTACTATACTCTGGTGTTCGGCTTATCCGAGCTCCAGCAACGCGGTCACTGCGAGCGTAGACGACAAGTCGCTCAACGGGAGTGTGGACAGAAATGACAGTGCCCTGGATCATCCTGAAGGGATGATCATTAAGCTGCCCAGCATTGAGGATACCGGCTATGTTGGTGAGTTGTGTTATTAATGTATACTTGAATACTTACTATACTCCTCTTTGCGTTCGAATTGTCTGAGCTCTAAGCAACGCGGTTTACGAAAACATACAGAAAGATGAAGTGATGAATAAAAAGTAAGCGACTTGTCATTCAAATCATTCAACACTTCACCTAGAAAGATGGATCTGGCATAAGCCAGAAGAGTAAAGAGTACGAGAGTGTGGAAAGCAACTTATCTTGATTCATTCCGAAATGATGATCATCAAATTGCACACTTGCTTGTTGTGGTGGTTAAGCCACTTTCGCTGTGGTCGCCCGCGAGATTTTTGACAAAAATCCGTGTTCGTAAGGCACGTTAAGCTGTTGGTTCTAGCTGCATTGGCAATCCATTTACATTTTGAGTTTGTGTCAGCGCCCAGCCAGGCGTCCGTCACTCGCTCAAGGATCCGAGATAAGTGCCTACCGCTTCGGGTATATCTCGGGATACAATTCAATACAATTTACAGCGGGCCGCCCGCCCGAGCGCGATAGAATATATGTGATATAAAGAGATGAAACGTCTAGCCGTTCGTAATTAGAGTCGTACAAGCTGAATTCTACTTAATCATGTTGAAGTTAAGAGCATTGACGCGGTCGAACGTCGTTTTGCCTCAAAATAGGCAGTTTTGAACGAGATATTTTCTATGAAAACGTAATCTTAGAAACATGCTAATTTCAAATTATTGTAAACAGTATCTTTGTCTAAAAAGTTAGTAAAAAACATTTTTCTTTTTATAGAGTATTTGTGAATACTGACAATTTTCCCGAACAGTGTTTTATAAACTTCACTTTTAACATCAATTTTGAAGCTCTAATTTTTTAATACCATTAAAAAAAATAGGAAACAAAAATTTCCATGTATATCTACATATCATTACGCAAATAGTTAGTAAGGAAAAAAGTTTAATTTGTGATTATTTTCATACGAAATTAAAATCCAAACAAAGTGAAATTATAAAGAAATCACTGGTGGTAAACATGCAACATTTATCAATAAATTACTTTATTTTACAAAAAGTTATAGTCTAACGTAAAATAAGAACATATTATCTAAAGTTTGAATACAAAAAACCTATATAATGATGCATAATTTATTTTATATATTTTTTTTAAAGTGCTATAAAACACTCTGCGCAAAACATTTCAAATTAGTCCGCCGCTAGGCTCTTCAGAGGGAGGACGTATCGCTCGGTGCTCTGCCGTCTGCCGTTCGCTGACCTTTGCAGTGTGCTGCGTGGTGTGGTATAGTTTATAGTGCAACCGACACGTCTTAGAACTTTCGTCTTAGTACACTCATTAGATAGGTAATTGAAAATTGTTTACTTCTATGATCATTAGTTCACTCACACTGTATTTATCATAATTGAATACGTATTTGTAATAGAAACTGACCCTGAAAATGATCTAACAAATAGTAATTTATAAGGTCATTTTTTTATTTGACGACTCTGTATGAAGTAAATCAGGAGGAAAAAAATTAACCTTGACGAGTTTCTTGCCGGTACTTCTTCAAGGTCTCCTGTTCTAGGGTTTGCGAACCCATGGCGTAAATGACTGAATTATCCAAATGGGATGTTGACCTTCAAAACGGTGTATAGGCACATGAGTACTATCAGAGTGTTGACTTCATAGAGCGTGCAAAATTTTGGTAGGGTTGTTACAAGAAGTAAAAATTGTTAGCTTTCTATTAGGTACATATTATGAAATATTTATTTACAAATTACTTACTCTAATGTTTCTCTTTATACATTTTATTTTTATAATTATATTTTTTTGGTACTATTTTAATAGAAAACAGCGACGCAATACCAAAAATGTAAAAAAAATCCAAGATAGCGGCCAACTTTATTGTCTGTTGGCGATTTCGATGAAACTCGATTTCTAGTACTATTTTGACAAGAAAACAGTAACGCAATGTAAAAAATATAAAAAATCCAAGATGGCGGCCAACTTTTTTGATTGTGGGCCGATTTCGATGAAACTCGGTTTTTGGTACTATTTTGACAAGAAAATAGCAACGCAATGTCAAAAATGTAAAAATCTAAAATGGCGCCCAATTTTTTTGTTTGTTGGCCGATTTCGATGAAACTCGATTTCTAGTATTATTTTGACAAGAAAACAGCAACGCTATGTAAAAAATAAAAAAAAATCCAAGATGGCGGTCAACTTTTTAGTCTGTAGGCTGATTTTGATGAAGCTTGGTTTTTGGTACTATTCTGACAAGGAAATAGCAACGCAAAGTTAAAAACATTAAATAATCCAAGATTAAAAACCAAGTTTTATCGAAATCGCCCCACAAACAAAACAGTAGGCCGCCATTTAGGATTTTTGAATATTTTTAACATTGCGTTGCTGTTTTCTTGTCAAAGTAGTACTAGAAATCGAGTTTCATCGAAATCGACCAACAAACAAAAAATTGGGCGCCATCTTAGAATTTTTTACATTTTTGACATTGCGTTGCTATTTTCTTGTCAAAATAGTACTAGAAATCGAGTTTCATCAAAATTGGCCAACAAAAAAAATTTCGGCGCCATCTTGGTTTTTTAATATTTTTTACATTGCAGTTCTATTTTCTTGTCAAAATGGTACTAGAAATCGAGTTTCATCGAAATCGGCCAACAAACCAAAAATTTGGGCGCCATCTTGGATTTTTTAAGTTTTTGACATTGCGTTGCTATTTTCTTGCCAAAATATTACCACAAACCGAGTTTCATCATTTCATCAAAATCGGCCTACAATCAAAAAAGTTGGCCGCCATCTTGGATTTTTAATAAAGATTGGTTAAATTCAAAATATATTTCTCTTTCGAGAGTTATTGAAAAGGCGTAGCCTGAAAACTGCTCATACGTGCTTCGGGTTGACCCTGAGCTTGTCCACTGGCTGAGCTGTCGTAAACCGGTTTTTCCAGACACGCCGTGTACGGACACGCCAGTGACAAGCAGCCAGTGGACACGCACACATGCTCAGCATGCTTGTAGTAGTGTAATCATTTCCCACCGTTCTATGAAGTCGTTTCTCTGTAATAGGTAGTAGTATTTTTTTTCCTGTGGTATAGGTCTACATCAGATTGTGATAAAAATGGTATTCTGAAATCGGTATTCTATTTCTAAACTAGCTTTCCGCCCGCGGCTTCGCCCGCGTGGACTACACGACGTTATCCCGCGGGAATGTGATATTTTTCCGGGATAAAAGTAGCTTATGTTCCTCTCCAGGCTACAAAGTATCTGTGTCCTAAATTTCAGCCAAATCCGTTCAGCCGTTTTGGCGTGATTGAGTAACAAACATACAAACATACAAACATCTAAACATCCAAACATCTAAACTTTCACATTTATAATATTAGTAGGAAGTAGGATAGGATTACGTATCGAATGGTCGGTCATACATGAATAACATAAGATGAGTAAGCAAGTACTTACATACACATTTGGGAAGGATTACTTTATTAGTATTAGTTGGTAAACTTTTAAAAAATCTACTTCATGTAAACAATAAAATATTGTCTATGGAGTAAACCCATTAGATTACAGCATACACTTATTATGATTATGTAAGGGTAAGTAAGGATATAATATAAAAACTAACACTAAATAATATTTAAACTTGAGTTAAAAGGATCAACGTGATTAGTTTGACTATAGCAGGACACCGCACGTTTGACCTTGAGCGCACGTCTGATGCGAGTGAAAGTTATTCATTTACCTAAACTCGACGCGACGCATTTGGGTTTAACGCTCTTAAGAGTTGCTATTTGTTTAAATGGTCTCGCAGAGTGCAGCTTCTTTTACTATTATCACAGAATAAGCAACTTTTCATACAGTAGGCCGACGGAGACGTCTAGACAGGTCAATCGTGCGGGGCTTGCGGGGTGAGACGGGGGAGTGGTTGTCCCGAGTTACATACAACGCCGTTCATAGTAACTCGGGACAAGTCTTCCAGGGCTATCACGTCTTTATCGTTATAATTTATTTTTTAAATTAATATTATGGTGCATACGACATGTAGTGTGAGTGCGTGCAAATCTTCATCTCGCTTATTAAGAAAAGGCAATTTCCAAAATCCAAGATGGCGGCCAACTTTTTTGTTTGCGGGCCGACTTTGATGAAACTTGGTTTTTGGTACAATTTTGAGAAGAAAACAACAACACAATGTCAAAAATAAAAAAAAAACCAAGATGGCGGCCAACTTTTTTTTGTAAGCCGATTTTGATGAAATTTAGTTTCTGGTACTATTTTACACGAAAAAAACAACACAATGTTAAAAGTATAAAAAAATCCAAGATGGCGGCCAACTTTTTTGTTGGCAGGTCGATTTGGATGAAACTCAGTTTCTGTTACTATTTTGACAAGAAAACAGCAACGCAATGTTAAAAATATTAAAAATCCAAGATGGCGGCCAACTTTTTTGTTTGTAAGCCGATTTTGATGAAACTTGGTTTTTAGTACAATTTTGACAAGAAAACAACAACGCAATGTCAAAAATAAAAATAAACCAAGATGGCGGCCAACTTTTTTTTGTAAGCCGATTTTGATGAAACTTAGTTTCTGATACTATTTTGACAAGAAAACAACAACGCAATGTTAAAAGTATAAAAAATCCAAGATGGCGGCCAACTTTTTTGTTTGCAGGCTGATTTCGATGAAACTCAGTTTCTGGTACTGTTTTGACAAGAAAACAGCAACGCAATGTTAAAAATATAAAAATCCAAGATGGCGGCCGACTTTTTTGTTTGCAGGCCGATTTCGATGAAACTCAGTTTGTGGTTCTATTTTGACCAGAAAACAGCAACGCAATGTTAAAAATATTAAAATCCAAGATGGCGGCTAACTTTTTTGTTTGCTGGCCGATTTCGATGAAATTCAGTTTCTGGTACTATTTTAACAAGAAAACAGCAACGCAATGTTAAAAATGTAAAAATTCAAGGTGGCAGCCAACTTTTTAATTTGTGGGCCGATTTTGATAAAACTCGGTTTTTTGTACTATTTTGACAAGAAAACCGTTCTTAACACAATGTAAAAAAACAAATGGTCAAGATGGTGACCGTTTTTTGTTTTTGTTTCTCTCTTTTCGCTTATTAAAATGTAACAGGTTTTTATTTGAAAGCTTGAGACAGAGTCAAGTATCATCATCATCATGTCAAGTAAAAGATTTAATTAATTATTAATTTGCTTTAACACAAGCACAGTAAATTACGACGTAACATCCTTCGTAATTTACTGTGTTTTTGACAGCTGTAAACCCTATTTAAAAAAAGGCTCACGTTTCGTTCACTATCAATTCATTCTCTATGGTTTATACTCATTCGTATGATAATTTCATAAAGTCGTAAGTTGATTCATATTTCTTAAACTTTAAAGCGCCTTAGTCTATATATCAAAATCATCCCATGTCACAATCATTATTTTCAAACTCTGTAACTTAATATCAATTATTATTTTATTTACTTATTTTTTATTTTTTTAAATAGGGTTTACAGCTGTCAAAAACACAGTAAATTACGAAGGATGTTACGTCGTAATTTACTGTGCTTGTGTTAAAGCAAATTAATAATTAATTAAATCTTTTACTTGACATGATGATGATGATACTTGACTCTGTCTCAAGCTTTCAAATAAAAACCTGTTACATTTTAATAAGCGAAAAGAGAGAAACAAAAACAAAAAACGGTCACCATCTTGACCATTTGTTTTTTTACATTGTGTTAAGAACGGTTTTCTTGTCAAAATAGTACAAAAAACCGAGTTTTATCAAAATCGGCCCACAAACAAAAAAGTCGGCCGCCATCTTGGATTTTTAATATGTTTAACATTTCGTTGCTGTTTTCTTGTCAAAATAGTACCAGAAACTGAATTTCATCGAAATCGGCCTGCAAACAAAAAAGTTGGCCGCCATCTTGGATTTTTTAATACTTTTAACATTGCGTTGCTGTTTTCTTGTCAAAATAGTACCAGAAACTAAGTTTCATCAAAATCGGCTTACAAAAAAAAAGTTGGCCGCCATCTTGGTTTTTTTTTATTTTTGATATTGTTTTCAATCAATCAATCAATCAAAATATGTTTATTGCGAATACAGGTAAATTACAGGTGGTAAAAGATTTCACAATAGGTAGCAAATTAGTTCAGCCGTATTCTGCCTTTCTGACATGCAATAATTAAAATAACAGTAATTGAATTTGGTACAATGTCAAATCTAAGTACCTACTTATCAGATAGGTATCACAAATTTTACATTAATAAATTAAAATATTAATAAATTTCAGCAACATGTCAAAGTACAATAATTAAGTATAGATGATGTCAAATTACAAAATAATGTCAAATTATAAGATGAATGTCAAAAAACACAATAAAATACAAATTATTATATTTATTTTATTTTATTTTTATTTTTATGTTCAAGGGAAAACATACAGCATGAAATAACACAAAAGTTATAGTACACTTAGTCAATACAAAAGCCAACAAAGTTTCCACAACTAAATAACTCAAAAAATGATGAACAGACATCCGCAAACTAGCCGCTACAGGCGCGGGCGGTGCACACTAATAAACTAAGATATATTACTATTATAAATTATTCCGTTAAACACTTAACTACTTCAATCTTAAATTTAGACAACTTTATATTAAATATATCAATATGACCATAATTTAAATTGAAATGGTTCATGGCTCTAAGAATGAAACGATTTTATTATAATTTGTTCTACAACGAGGTAATGCAAAAGTATTACAGGAACGCAGTCTAGCTCTGGAACACTTGAAAGAAATTTTACTCAACAAATATGGAGAGTCAATTTGATTACTTAAAATCTTAAATAAATATATCAGGTCCCTTTTTTGTCTACGACTAGCAAGCGAAATCATAGAATGGACAAAATCAGGAAACTTATAACGAAGCCTTTTAATTAATTTATCCTGTATTCTTTCGATCATATCGATGTATATGGCGTATTGTGGGTTCCAGACAGTGGACGCATATTCAAGATGAGATCTAACAAACGAGTTATACAATATAACTAGGATATTTGGATCAGTAAAATCAACGCTCTGTCGAAAAATGAATCCTAACATTTTGAAGGCTTTACTTGAAATAAAGTTTAAATGTGACGAAAAAGAAGGTCACTGTCAAGCATAACGCCTAGATCTCTGACCTCGGTCACTCTTTTAAGTTTTGCATTATTAAGATGGTAGTCATACACTATGGGGTTTTTTTTCCTACTAAACGAAATAGTTTGACATTTATCCACACTAAGGAAAAGTTTATTAAGAGAGCAATATTCGAATAACCTATTAAGATCTTGCTGTAAAGCAATGCAATCATCAATAGTTCTAACAGTTATAAAAAATTTTGTATCGTCAGCAAATAATAAAAACTTAGAATTAAGAAAACAATGGACAACGTCATTAATAAAAATGTTAAATAGTAATGGGCCGAGGTGGGATCCCTGAGGTACACCTGAAGTAATTGGCACAAAGCTGGAAATGAAGCCTTTAACAGTGACAGCCTGAGTCCTGTTCTGTAGGTAGGATGTCAGCCATCTCAGAAGGTCACCATGAATACCAGCTTGATCTAATTTTCTAATAAGTAACTTATGGGAAATTTTGTCAAAACATTTGGAATAGTCGGTATAAATGGCGTCAACCTGGTAACCTTTTTCCATAGCATCCAACACCTGATCGAGGAACTCACACAAGTTAGACTCCGTGGAGCGCTTGTCAACGAAACCATGTTGCTGTGGTAGTAAGATGGATCTAACCAAGGGGAATATGGAATCATATACGATCTTCTCAAATAGTTTCGGGATCGTAGAGAGTTTAGATATTCCCCTATAGTTACGCACATCATGTCTGTCTCCGTTCTTAAAAATTGGAACAACTAGGGAACGCTTCCATTCCGCAGGCATAATACCCTGAGACATAGAAAGCTTAAAAAGCAAAGAAATTGGTAATGCCAGCTGTTTCCTGCACGACTTAAGAAATAGCGGGTGGAGACCATCGGCACCTGGACCCTTGGTAGTGTCGAGGCGCGACAGGTATTTTTCGACAACTTCCAAAGAAACATCAACAGATCCTATGACATGAGAGTTGGTTTCCTTAACAACCAAAGGCTCATCGTCACCCTGATCAATCTCAAAAACAGACTGGAAAAACACGTTAAAGAGATTTGAAACAGACAAGCCGTCAGAACCAACATTATTATCCAGGAATAAAGTATCAGGAATGGTATTTGTACCTTTTTTAGACTTTATGTAAGAAAAAAAGTATTTACTATTTTTTTTAATATTATCCTGAGCTCTTGAAATATGTTTAGAGTAACAAGAATCCTGAAGGGATTTAGTTTCACTTCGTATCTCAGAAAATAAAATATAATCGCATAATCTTTTATAAGTTTTCCACTTTCTATGTATTTTGAGCTTCTTTTTAATTAATTTAATTAGGGAACGAGAATACCAAGTGGGATACTTATCATTAAAAGAACATTTTCTTTCAGGAACATATTTATCAAATAATTCATTGATTAAAATATTAAAATTATCAACAGCGGTCTCAATATTTCCAACGATAATACGACTCCAATCTATTAATGATAATTCGTGGTTTAACGCAGTGTAATCTGCGGCGTTATAATTCCTAACCAATCGAGATGCGGGGCGTAACGTTGTTAAGCCATCAATGTTGCACTCAATGCTCAGTGACGGGTGATGAGCGTCTTCCGGAAGCGACAACGGATTTGTGCGTGCTACAGTACAAATCAAACTCGAGACTACTAGATCAAGGCATCTATCATTTAAATTTTTTACAAGACTGTGCTGAGACCAGCCCGTAAAACACAAAAATGTATTCAAATTAGTTACTAAATTATTAGCAAACGGGGGGCACAATCTAATACCGCTTAATGAGTCATCGCTGCCGCTGCACCAAACGGCATCGCGTACATTAAAATCACCCACGAGAAAATATTCATGATCAGGAAACTCAACACTAAGATCCTGTAAGTAATCAAAAAATAAAGATTGTGATGTTTCCTGATTAACACCTTGAAGAAAATAAACGCAAAATACAAATAACCTCCTGCAGGTGTTATGATTATTATTGAGTGCAACATTGACATAAGTAATCTCAGCGTTCGCGCAGCGCCGGGAGCGGCCGTGGCGCGCGCACGTCCACCGCAAGCCCGCGGCGCGTCGCTATGAGCGTACCGCCGCCCATGCTCGTCCCGTGTGTGGCATAATCCCTATCCGTTCTATACACGTCGTAGCGAGAATCAAATAATTCATTATTAAAAATTCCCGGCAACAACCAAGTTTCCGATAAGCAAATTATATCATAATCAGAATTAAGTACATTGCTAAGAAATAAATGTGTTTTACTCCTCAATCCACGCACATTCTGATAAAAAACGTTAAGTCCCATTAGTTATAAAAAATATTAAAGAATAATGCTTGTGTTCAGGAACCTTCAACAACAGACTAATACTGTAGAAATGCCGCAAATATGATGACGATAAAAAAACATAATTAAGATAGAACGATATATGTCACAAACAAGCTACTTATGTCACAATAAAAAATCTAATGATTACATTTTATCTTTCAAATATTCTTCAACCGTATAGTATGCCTTATCAACTAGTATCTTCTTAATACTGGTTTTAAAAGTTTCTATTTCATTTGTCTTTTTCAAACTTTCTGGCAGCTGATTATACAGTAGCGGCGCCATGCCAAAGATACTTTTATTGAGCAGAGCAGTTCTACTAGGGGGGAAACGAATATCGTTTCTTTTCCTTATGCTTCTAAAGTGTTGAAACAGATTTATATTTGATTTAACAAATACTACTACTTCATATATATATATATAGATGGTAATGTCATTATTTTAAGATTTGCAAAATGCTGCTTACAACTATCCATACATTTTAATTTACAAATTGCTCTTATACACTTTTTTTGGGCTTTAAAAACAGTGTATTTATCGGTGGAGTTGCCCCAAAACATAACACCATACCTTAAAATTGATTCTACATGACTACGGTAGGCAATTATTAACGTCGATAGATTTACAATTTTACTTAATCGGTATAATGCATAAGAAAACTTGTTAATACGAGTACACACAATCTCAACGTGAGTCTTCCAATTAAGTTTATTATCAATATATATTCCAAGGAACATTGTTTCGTTCATTTCTTGAATTTTTTGATTTCTAAAGTTAACATTGTAGTCCTTTTGAGAATTATTATTATAATTATTAGAAAATGTCATGTGATTAGTTTTGTCAATATTCATACAAAGTTTATTAGCATGTAACCAATTGTCAATATTGTGTAGTGATTCACACATTTTATTGCTTAGGCTTTGGGTATTATTATCAACAAATATTGCTGTACTGTCGTCTGCAAATAGTACAATTTTTTCATTTAGCGCTTTTGGTAGGTCATTAATGTACACAAGAAAAAGTAAGGGACCAAGTACACTCCCTTGGGGTACACCTCGTTTAACACATTTGATTTCAGATGTATACGTTACTTCTTTTTTACTTTTCATACATAATCGAGTGACCTGTGTCGACTGTTCTCTGTTTGTCAGATACGACGTTATTAGCTTTAACACGTTACCCCTTACTCCATATTGCTCTAGTTTGAGCAGAAGAATTTTGTGATCTACAAGGTCAAATGCTTTAGTTAAATCCATGTATATAGCACTAGCACCCTCTTCCTCCGTTGCTTGTTGTGAACGAACGTGTGTGTTGTGTCACGGAATACTTTGTTTTAAATATTTATTTAATCAGTTGTGTCTTAGGGCTTTGCCCCATCAGCTTGAGGAGTTAGCTGAACAGTCTTCGTACCCCAAGCACTATCAAGTTAGTAAAACACCAATTTATAAGTTGGAGGATCGATCTCGTGTCTGCCGTTTGATAGGCGAGTAGCGGTACCATTCGACTACGGGTGCTGGGAGCTGCGCGCGTCAAATTATCAACTTGTATCGACGGCTGACGCACACTCGCAAGGAAATTCATACATTGCTGTTAACTTTTTTGAAGGCGATACATCATCTGATTGGATACAATTGCTATTGGCTTTTTCACAGGATACCTAATTTTGATATTGCTACTGGCTTTTTGTGGGACTTAATACTCTTTTAGAAACAATGTCTGTTAAAAGGTCGCCCGTTAAAACACCCAACTTAAGGCAGCAACCACCTGTTAATTACGGATCGGACCCTCAACTATCAATAAATAAAACAAATGATTCTCAGGAAGGCGTTTCTTCGCCACCAAGCTATATCTTACAACGTAATAAAAGACCCCGTGAAGATAACATATCACCATCGCAATTTCAAAGTTTCAAAGAGGAAATGAAGGAGTTCATGTCATTATTAGTTAGTGATCAGAAAAAGGAACTGGGAGAAATCACTAAAAACTTGAAGGAAATTCACATATCGAACACTAATATTGAGCAATCGGTCTCCTTGTTAGCCTCTCAAAATGAGGAATTTCGAAAAAAGATTGATTTGTTGGAGTCCCAAGCGAAAAAGGATCGGGAATATATATCAATTCTTGAGGAGAGAGTAGAGGATTTACAAAGAGTTACCCGCAAGACTAGCGTTGAATTAAAAAATGTCCCGCGCAAAAACTCTGAGAATAGAGATGATTTAATTAACCTTGTTCTTTGTTTATCGAAAACTATTAATCTCGAAATCTGTCCGCGGGATATTAAAGACATTTTTAGACTCAAGGGAAGAAACGAAAAGGAAAATAAACCCCCGATTATCGTGGAATTTGGTTCTACTATTCTAAGAGCAGATCTGTTAAAAAAGACAAAGGAATTTAACATCAAAACCAAAAGTAAACTTCAGGCAAAACATCTGGGCCTCACTCTTAGTGAAGACACTCCTATCTATGTATCTGAGCAGTTGACCGCAAAAGGAGCCCGCCTGTTTTTCCTTTCTCGGGACCTCGTCAAGTCCAAGCAGTATAAATACTGTTGGACTGCATTTGGAAAAGTATTTGTACGTAAAGATGATGCATCCAAGATTATATGTATTCAAAATGAAGCACAAGTACATCTACTTATGCAGGAATCGTGACTATCTATACTTAGATATGAATTGAGTTTTTGCTCCTTTATTTATTTTTACTATAATGTTATACTCTTTAAGAATATGTTTGTAATACTTGATACAATTGTGCATAGTCAAAATCTTCAACAATTTATATACTACACCTTCACTATATTATGTTACTCATTTATACTATTACACACCCTTACACTCAAACGTAAACATAAACTCAAACACACACACAGTCAAATCATTTGCACGTATGCAGCGACAAATAAATCACAAATTTTACGTATTATTATACCTATATATAAAGTACTAACTCGAATCTTCGTAGCCATATTTTTGATGTTTGCAACCCTTATATACCCCAATCTATTTTTACAACATAATACATACACCATTAGTTTCAACTCATTTTATCTAACAATAAAATAATGGATTGCAATATTCACACAATCCAGGAATTAGATTCTTTGCAAATCACTGAATCATTTAATTGCAATATACAAGACTTAACTCAACACATACCCAGAAGTACAAATAATAACTTTACTGTGATTACCCAAAACATCAGGAGTATTTTTAAAAATTTTGACGATCTGCAATTAACTCTATCGCAGTTACACTTTGAAGTTGACATACTGATATTAACTGAATGTAGATTGGTTTCAAGCAAACAGTTACCGTTATTATAAAATTATACCTCCTATCACACTAGGAACGTTTTAAACCAAAACGACGGTGTCGTAGTGTATATTAAAAATCATCACCAAGCTAAAATAACAGAGCTTAATCTAAACAATGCAACTGGACTTCAGATTGTGATTGCGAATTACGCGCTGCTTGCAATTTATCGCTCGCCTTCTTATCTAAATGCTGAGAGCTTCACTAACTCGCTTAACGCACATCTTGAAACCATTTCTCAGTTCAAAAATATTTTAGTAATTGGTGACATTAATATAGATTTGATCATCTCGGAAACTGAAAAGTCATACGAACGAAACAATCGTCTTAGCTACCTAAACCTATTATCGTTGCATGGTCTCTTGTCTGGCCATACTTTTCCTACTAGAGGGGACTCTTGCCTAGATCATGCTATGCTTAAGCTTCATACAAATTTTAACTCTGCTTCCGTTGCTGTTTTGAATACCACCGTCACGGATCATAAATTAGTTTTAGTCAAATTTTCTAATGTATATAAAAAAGCCACTCCAAGTAAATATAAAACTGTAATAGACTATGAAAATGCATATAAAACCCTTATAGCTTCTGATGTAACTTACCTCAACACGTACACTGATCCCGAAATATTTGCTAACGCATTTATAGGGATGATCAGGACAGCTATCCAAGCTAACTCTAAGACCTTAACTGTGCCTAGTAGCAAAAGAATTTTAAAGCCTTGGATAACTCAAGGGGCCCTAAAGTGTATTAAACTTAGAAATAGCATGCAAATCAAACTCAGCAAGGATCCTCATAACGTTATTTTAAAAATAACCTATAAACGTTATCGTAATTTTTGTTCTAATCTAATAACTAAGCTAAAGCGTAAATATAACAGACAAAAAATAGATAAAACAGTTAATCAACCTAAAAAGTTATGGGCTACGATAGGTGAGATCACACAGTATAAGCCTCCGAAGTCAAAAAATACTCAGTTACTTAATTTAAAATTGCTACCTCAAGAATCAGTTAATCATGTAAATAACTATTTTGTCAGCATTGGTGCTAACTTAGCAGACCTCATAATTAAACAGTCTGGACACAATGCCCCCACTTCAAGCATCTCAATTAGTGCCTGCTCTCATCCCACCTCGTTTGTCCTGTTGGATACGGATCACGAGGAAGTTAATAGCATACTTATGAGTCTGGACTCGGGCAGTGCACCAGGCTGGGATGGGATAAGTACTGCATTTCTGAAGTGTGCTAGAGACTTTGTTGTCCCGTACATTTGTAAATTGGCTAATCTTTGTTTTAGTGCTGGAGTCTTTCCCAGTGCACTCAAACGGTCCATAGTAACACCTGTCTACAAGAACGGAGACAAAACTGATGTAAATAATTATAGGCCTATCTCTGTCCTAATAACTATCTCCAAAATTATTGAGAAGCTCATTATTAATAGACTGATTAATTATCTTGATAAATACAATATCTTATCTAAATTTCAATATGGCTTTCGTAAAGGCATATCAACTCAAGACGCAATCATAGATTTAGTCACTACTATAGCTAAGGAAGTAGACAAAGGTAACAAATGCCTTACGGTATTTCTAGACCTTAAAAAGGCATTTGACACGGTTTCTGTCTCTGTTCTTGTAAACAGGTTAGAGAGTATAGGTATTAGGGGTAAAGCTCTTTCCCTTTTTACTAGCTACCTTCATGACAGAAAGCATGCTGTGAAAATAGACAATTACATCAGTGATGAAGAATTAGTTAAGTTTGGCGTCCCGCAGGGGAGTGTCCTCGGCCCGACTCTCTTTTTGATCTACATAAATGAATTATGTAATCTTCAGGACGTTGGGGGGAGGATACTCTCCTATGCGGACGACACTGCTATTGTCTTTACTGCCAAGACTTGGAAATCTGTCCATGAGGTGGCTACGCTCGGTTTGGCACGAATATCTAATTGGCTTAGGGAGAACCTTTTAACGCTTAACATCCAAAAAACTAACTATATGTGTTTTGCTCCCAATACATCATCCCAGCCAGGTAATAACTTTCGCATCAAAATCCACAGTTGTCCAAATCCTGAAAATTCTACGTGTGACTGTCCTATTGTAAATAAAGTGAGTCAAACTAAATATCTTGGCATTGTTATTGACCAGAGGCTGAATTGGCATCCGCAGTTGGAATTTGTTATAAGTCGAATAAGAAAACTAATCTGGGTGTTCAAATCGTTGAGGTCAGTTATGTCAAGCTCTCTTCTGAATAAAATTTACATAGCACTAGCACAATCGATCACGTCGTATTGTATCCCAATTTGGGGAGGTACAAATAAGACTGACTTTTTAGATCTGGAAAGGGCACAAAGATCTCTTATAAAGGTCATGTATTTTAAACCTTACAGATTCTCGACGGACACTCTATACCAAACTACCAAACTCTTATCCGTAAGAAAGCTATATTTACTTAACTTGACCTTAAAATGTCATAAATCTTTAGTATTTACAGAATCCCTCCAAAGGAAGAGGAGAAATGATATTGTGGTCCGATCACCTTTTGTGCGTACTGAATTTGCAAAAAGACAATACCCGTCCCAATCTGCGTTTGTATATAATAAAATAAATAAACTACTCAAAATATACCCTATGCAATTATATATGTGCAAAAAATCTTTGATGCAATGGTTGGGGGCACTTACCTATGACGAAGTCGAAACACTTTTATCTAGAATAACCTAGCCACTAGATTTACCCAAAACTACAGTCGACTGTAAAATTGTTTATGTTAGAAAAAGTACTTAGACTTACATTCACAAACACACATACACACAGACACAAACTCACACGCAAACAAGCACACACACACACTCACACACACACACACACACACTCACTCACGCACTCACACTTTGTAACTTTAAATGAATTACCTAAACATGCACTCTTTTGTAATTAAAATAAAGCAAATAGTTACATAGGTATAAACTAATCAAATTTCTTTATTATTATAATTTTTTTTTCTTTTTGTTCATTAGCTTTTGCATATTTATTTTGTAATCAACTGTAACCAACTGGGGAAGAAGCGGGTCTTTCCCAATACAAGTATCTTTAAGATTACTCTAAGGGAAGTCTCGGCAATGTTTTTGTTATAAGGTTATTGAAATAAATGCATTTTTTATTTTTATTTTTATTTATTTTTTATAGCACTAACCAACCTTTTTTGGTCGATATTCTTTACTACGGTGTCCAAAAATTTATAAATAGCTAAATTAATCGATTTATTTGTACGGAATCCCAATTGTTCGTCAACTAAAATATTATATTTCTCAAAGAAATCATAAAGCCTTTTATAAAGTATCTTTTCAAATATTCTAGCAAATACTGTTCCTAGTGCTATGGGTCGATAACATGCCATGTTTTCAGTCTCATTTTTTTTAAAAAGGGGTTTGACTAATGATATTTTAAGATTGTCAGGAAAAACACCGTATTCGATGCACAAGTTAATAATGTGACTTAATATTGGTGCAATTATATCGCTTACATATTTGAGGACTTTTGTACAAATTTCGTCGTATCCGGTGCTGTTTGTGTTTTTTAACGACATAATCGTATCTTTTATTTCATCGGGAGAAGTAGGTCTCATAAAAATTGATTTGTCATTGAGCGTCAATGAGTATTTCGATGTGTTGTTTTTATTGTTTAGTTTAATATCCTGCAAGTCCACATGTGATTGATTTATAAAGAAGTCATTATATGTCTGTGCTATACAATATGGGTCAGTGATAATTTTATTGTCAATCTTAATTTTAACTATATCATTTCTTGGTAAATTTTCCTTTTTTCTATTAATTATGGACCATGCAGCTTTTGATTTGTTTTTAGCAGATAATATAAAATAATTGTATTGAGATTTTTGTGTCTGTTTGATAATGCGATTGAGTCTAGAGGAGTACGTTTTAAAATCATTTTTAAGTTTTTTTGAGCGATTTTTTCTATAATTCCAAAGCATTTCACGTTTGCGCTGTGAACATTTTTTTATACCACTTGATAACCATTTAGGTTTTCTATGGGTATAATTTTTAACTCTTATAATGGGAAAGCACAGCTTGTAGAAGAGACAGAACTGATCAAAGAAACTATTGTATGCTTGTTCAGGGTCACTTGTGTTACTATAAATTTCATTGAAACTTAGAGACTGTAGGTGTTTTGAAAATTTTGTCATATTTTCTTTATTATAAGATCTCCTTTCACTATACCAAAAGGGTAAGGAGCAGACTTGGGTGACTGGGAATGTCAGTAACTGAGCTGAATGATCGGATATGGCAAATTCTAATAGTTGAGTCTTTGGTGATTTTACGTTTTGGATAATATTGTCTAGACATGTACCACTCGCAGCTCTAGTCGGTTCTTTGAAAGAGAATTTTAAATTATAGCTATTTAGTATTTGTGTAAACCTTCTTGTATTTATGTCATTGGTTAGGGTGTCCACATTGTAGTCACCACACAAAATAACCTTATTATTGCTCAACCCTAGTTCATTAAGCATGCTATCTAATGTATTGAAAAACGTGTCCAAGTCCTGTTTATTATACCGGGGGGGTCTGTATATACATATAATTATCAACTTATGATGTGTTAACTCTACAGCACAACATTCAAAAATACTTTCTTTGTTGTATTTTGCTACAGCCACTATTGGTTTATATGTATGCTTATTATGTACGAGTATACAAGAACCACCATGTCGATTATGTCTCGAACTAAATGATACAACGTTGTAATTAATTAAATTGTTCAATTGTACATCACTCTCTATCATATTGTGTTCAGTCAAACATAGTACGTCAATAGTATTTCCCTCAGAGTCTAAATTTTCTAGGTGTATACTTAAAAGGTCAGATGTGTTGAGAAAACCATCAATATTCACGTGCAATACATTAAGATAGTTAGATTCGAAAAAGATTTTTTGTAGCCATATTATTTTTAGTTTTGTCATAATCATCATCATTATTATTATTTTCGTTACTTGTCAAATCAAAATTATATAATGTCTCATATTATTCAATTGAATGCATTAGTTTCAGTATGTCATTAAGTATTATTTTCATCCCTAGATTATTTATAAAACCAGAATTATTAAACATTTCCTTTGAGTACTTTAGATTTCTGTTCGAGTCTAAAAGAAAAGCGTATTCGTGAATTAGGTTATCCAAGTAAAGTCTGTTGTTAAAAGCTTCTATACGTAGATTGAACAGGTTACTAAAATTATTACACTTAAAAGTTGGGACACATAATATTACATTAGTGTGTTGCACTAACAATAATTGATTTTTAATACTATTAATAATTTCAAAATAATCCTTAGTTTCATGAAAGTCGGCATCACCGATGAGTAATATACAATAGTCATTTAAGGTGAAGTTATTCAATTTACATTCAATATTTTGTAATAGTTGCATAATATTACCATTGGGAATCATGTAATGACAAAACTTGTATCCATTAAAAGTTTGTTCCGATATGTTTAGTATGTTATTTTTGTTATTACTACTAATAATTGCAACCTTCCTCGTCGGTTGAATATCTTCTTTCGCGGTCTCTTGTATAGGTTCATCTGGCTTGTTTATGCTTGACGTAGTCGGAGATACATACTTCAAATGTGTTGTGTTTGTTCGTTCTGATACTTCTTTTGTTGGTGAGCTTGACCTTGTGGGAGGTATTTCAATATTTTTTGTTTGGCTGCGTTTCTTTTTGCGCCCAGATCGTGGGGTAGACATCGTCTACAGCTTTCATCCAAATTGAGAGTTTTTAAAGTTTCTATTAATTTTAGGCATTTATGTAATTCAGAATTTAGTCTTGTTACATCGCTATTTAAATTCTCAATTTCTTTGTGGGCAATTTGTAGGTCAGTCGTTAGTGTATTTACTTTTTCATTGAGTTCTTGAATTGTGCCAGTATTGTTTAACGATGTGTTAGGTAGACTCATTATTGTCGAGTCAAATATGCTCGAAGTAGAAGAAATATTGTGAAGTGAATTATTTTGTCTCATTTTCCGATAAGTTACGTTGTCCTCCATTTTAATATTCAATAATGTATTTATAATTAAAAAATCAAATGATGAAAAATAAGAGGTCTACACTGAGGGATCGAACTGCGGGCCTCAACTTCCTCCAGTTTATCGCTTGTCTTGATTCACCACGGATGCTTATGTTCGAGCGACAAAAATTGGGATTGTATTGTGCGCTGGTTATTGCTTTTTCTTGATTGTCCTAACGTGGCTACGCACATAGACTACAGATGGCGTAAGTAGTCACTTATTTTATAATTGTTTACAGTGTATAAGGTTTATAATGGCTTAGCACTGGTTCACGTTTGAATAAAAATTAACTGTCTTTAATGATTGAAATTTAAGGAAAGCATTTACACAGCGATTAAATGTTTTGTTTTAATGTTTAGTACTTTATCACTGATTAAAATATTGTTTTTCACTATTAAAAATTGTCATTTGTTGGTATTTGATTGTTTATTGACGAAATTTTACTATCACTTTTCACTGTTTATTGTACGTGATATTCTTCATATATTTTAAAAATAACACTTGTACACTATATTTACATAACACTCTTCACTTTTGAACCATAATAATAACTTAAAACGAATAAATACTATTTTTACGGATTTAAATACACAGAGCTTGATGTTTACTTGACGGCAGCGCCATCTGTCTTTTGAATATCTTGTGTTGTTGTTTTTTTGTCAAAATTGTACTAAAACCAAGTTTCATCGAAATCGGCTCACAAACAAAAAAGTTGGCCGCCATCTTGGATTTTTAATATTTTTAACATTGCGTTGCTGTTTTCTTGTCAAAATAGTACCAAAAACCGAGTTTCATAGAAATCAGCCTGCAAACAAAAAAGTTGGCCGCCATCTTGGATTTTTTAATAATTTTGACATTGCATTTGCATTATTCAATTATTTTATTAATTTAATATCGCAATACCAATGTACCCACCCGGGGTCATAGGTCCACCGTCACATTTTAAAGTGACAACCCTTACGTACTTACATAAATACCTATTCAGGCGTCGGCATCGCCCAACTTCAAGGGCGTCGTCCAACTGTATAGAAAGATTGCTTAAACTGTGCTATTATTATGTGGCCCAGCATCCTTATAAATCCGTCCAAAAGAAAGGCGTGTAAACCAGTAGTGTTGTAAATTGTTGGCAGACATTATCCTGTCTGCCAACAATTTGATTTATATGGTGCTCTCTTCCAGGGATGGTGCCCGAATCCAAAGTCCTGGAATGCTACTACGGTGGGTCAGAGGCGGGTGACGCGGATGACGCAAGTTCCGCGCTCGCGCCGTCCGGACCCGGGGCGCCTGTACAAAAGCGAACCAGGTACACTACTGTCACTCCAACTATGTATCTAGAACTTGGTGTTATTGTTGATCGAAGCCCCTGGTACTCCTTATTTCAGAAATCTGCTACATATTTGTAATTCTGTTCAAAAAAGAACACACTTTCCACTAACATTCAAACAAGAATACACCACTAAATTTTATGTACTTTGTGTTTTAGGATGATTTTAGGTAATAATTTATTTATTTCTTCGGACGATGGCATGTGTCCTCCTGACCTGACTAAGTAGTATTTTGTTTTCTCTTTTATTATTCTATTTTGACTGATTTTATTCATTTCACCGTTTGACATTCAATGATAAATACTAAGATTGATGAATTTTGAAACCAAATTTAATCATCATCATCATGTCAGCCGAACGACGCCCACTTTTAAATTTAAATTCCCAAATTTAATACTCGCACTAAAAAAAAATATTAATAATATTATTTAAATTAAATCACGACGACAAATATTTGCATATCGACAAATCGATAAAACATGTTAGTTCTAACCTATTTATAAGACCTCAGATGTACCATGTTTTATGCAAATAAATATTATTTTATTCTATTCTATTCTATTCTAAATTTTATTTAGTACAAAGATTTTAGGGGATGATAGTGTCCATCAATACGAACAATTTTTATTATGGGTCCAAGCATGGAATCGCGAAAAAAAATCAGCTGTTTCATACATTCCAGACGAGTCGTTGTTGTAACAGCTGTTTTTTTTTTCGCGATTTCGTGGTTGGCCCCATAGTAAAAATTGTTCGTAGAGAGAGTTAGAGGTGTATAGTATTAACAAATCATCGCCCTTCCTCACAGGTTTTCGGTGTCGCACGACGAAGTGTCGCTCGGCAACACGTCGGACAATCTAGAGGCGGTGTCGGAGGCCGCCTCCAACCACAGCGTCACCTCCAGCCTCGAGCTGGAGACGGAGGACCAGAACGACAACCTCTCCGATATGGTCAGTATACAGTCAAATAGGGTATTTGACAGATTTTTTATTGACTTACAATGTTCATTGAATTAGTAGCAACACAACATAGTAAAAAGTACTCAATCACGTCAAAACGGCTGAACGGATTTGGCTGAAAAGGACACAGATACTTTGTAGCCTGGAGAGAAACATAGGCTACTTTTTTACCCCGGAAAAATATCACATTTCCGCGGGATAACGCCGTGTAGTCGACGCGGGCGAAGCTGCCGGCTGAAAGCTAGTAATTAAATAAATTCTGATGCAACGTTTAGACACTTGGCCGAATAATCCGGCGAATTTCTAGCCGAACAATTCGTGCACGAATAGCACCACGAAAGACCCGTTTAGATAATCGTCTATATTCAGTAACATAGAACTTTTCAACCTGGACGACGTGCGACTTGCTGCTACGGCGTTGTGTCTAATTAATTTGTATAGACTTACAAAAGAAAAAAGGGAGAAAAGACGGCGATAAAGTAATAAATATACTTAAATAATAATCCTTGATAAAGTTCTATAAATTTTAAAATATTTTCGTTTGTCCAATCCATTGCTAATTGTTTCGAACGACCGCCGCCTGCGACAAAGTTCACGAGTCAACCGAACAGTACCTAACGAATATGTAAACACCGCGCACGAGTAGAGACGAATAATCCTTTGATCCGCGTCAAAAAACCGACACCGCACGGAGAACGAACGAGTATTCGTGGCGATTACCGAACATACCAGAATAAGTTGTTTACATACTCGTATTCGTGCCTATTCGTCTGTACTCGGCGAGTATCTAAACGGGGCATAAGAGCTACCCATGTCCTATTTCGTTAGGTTAGGTTAGGCACAGGTAGGTTCGAGGGTCCGACGCCGGTGGGGTAAATGATAACCCGCCTCCCCCCCTGATTTTTCAGCTTTTAGGGGACTTGGGGAACTGGGTGAAATGATCCCGACCTAGGTGACTGATCACCCGTCCGGCTTCGCTGGCGTCCCCCCTATAAATAATAATAATCTGTCTCTGGATCCTTAACCATCGGTAGCCGGGACCCTGATCTTGCTACCGTTGGGGAACTGTATTTTTGTATTTTTAAATGTTATATTTTTTAGTGTTATACATTGTAAAAATTTAATATTTAGAAATATAATTTTGTAAGTATTTAAAATGTAATAAAGGGAATAATAATATTTCGTTAGGTGTCGGCCAACGTGAGCGGGCGCGGCAGCCCCAACATCTCCGGCCGGGAGACGCCCTCTTCGCAAGTCACCGACAACGATGCGCCCTCCAGAAGGTAACACAAAGTTTTTAATTATTTCAGACCTTTATGACTTGTTCCCGCAACAAAAGCTTAGACGTATGCTGCCGTACTAATTTATAAAAAAAAATTGATATGCAGTATTAAAATCAGTCGAGGATAAAAGTTGCCTGTGCCTTCGTATGCATTGATTTTTTTAAATCACAAATTAACCGTTCTGATGCTTCAGGCTTAATATGAACGCACACTTTGTCCTCGGTGAACGCGCCGAACGAAACGAATTTTAGAAGTCGCAGATTCAGACGATTCGACTCTGGCAGGAGTGCGAGGTTTCAAAGGATTTCTTCCGTCTTTAATACGTTTCGTTCGTCTCGTTCAGCACGGATAAGTAAGCGTTAACCTTAAGGGTGAGGCCAAACGAACGCAATTTTGTGAGTCGTGAGTTTAACACCTTATTCTAGATACATAGTTGGAGTGACAGATATGGCCGAGCGTTATACGCCCACTTGAGAGTATAATTTATTAGTAGATTATTTTGACAGTGTCAATAATACTAAGGTATTTCAAACTTGGAACGCTTCCTGTCATTGATAATGTAAGATCGTAACATTCGTAACCTTTTTCTCCGTTTAAAAGTACAGTACATATTAGAAATTGCACTTTTTGTAAAAAAACATAGTTACTTATTTAAAAGTAAGAGTAGCAAATCCTACAGAGGAAGAAAAGGTGAAAATCTTTGTATACCAAATCAAAGATTAATGATGTACTCAAAAAATGTCCATTGTATGTGTATTCGCATTTACAATAAACTACCTGAGGACATAAAATGTTTGACATATTATAAGTTTAAATCGAGATTAAACAATTTTCTGATGGATAAAATGTATTATAAAACAGCTGACTTTCTTAATGATAATTTGTGACATTGTTATTATTTTATATTATCCTAATTTTTTGTATTGACTTTTATTGACATTTTTTTTATTATTGACATCTGATTTTTTGTTTGCATTGATATTAATTTTATTTACATTAAAATCATAATTATTTTTCTGAATAAAATATTTGCACATCGAATTTACGATAGGATATGTTGGAAAATGTTTATTTAAGATCGAAATGTAACCATATTCAAGCAAATAAATAATTACTTACTTACTTACTTACTAAAAAATGGGTCAGTCTGTGCCATATAAAGTTTTCATGTAGTTCGTGAGCCTTCATCTAGTACTATTGTTGATCGAAGGTCGTGAGTCGCAGATTTTCGGTAGCAGAAATTCTACTGCATTCGGTTTCATAGAAAAGTCCTATTTGATTCACTCGACGACGGGTCTGCCGCGGCTCACATTTTTCTATGAAACCGAATTCAGGACCGAAATTCTGCGACTCACATCACGACTCACAAAATTGGGTTCGTTTGCCCTCACCCTTAGATACACTTTCATAATCGCATTCGCTCGCTATTGTTCAATTTGATTCGTTATTATTGTCCCAGAGTACCGCCGCACGCGCCCACGTCGCAGGCGGCCCTGTCGCAGGCCAAGCTCATGAAGCAGACGCGCAGCGACATCGACGACAAGTTCTGCAAGTTCGAGATCAAGGTATTGTCAGGCGTCTGTCACTCGATGTAGAAAGACAGAGAAAGAGAAACATTTATTGACTATACACACATTTATAGTAATATTAAAAGTAAAAAACAGGTGTACAGCCCACTAGGCCCCCACCACAGCATAGTATAGCAACAGTAAAAAAAAAGTATACTGTTGCAACGCTGATATTCTGGAGGAGCCATTAGTGACTTAAAACAAACAAAACAAAAAAATAATATCTAGGATGTACTTGCGCGCTACTCTCGCCCGTAAATCCATAGAAGTTAGATAGGCAAAAGAGCTAGAACATATGCGATAGAAAGAGATGCAAAGTCTGGCCGTTCGTAATTAGCGCCGTACAAGCTGAATTCAAGTTTATTTCGTTGTTATTAGAGTTTATTTTAATGGTTTAGCGGAGTGAAGCTTCTGTACCTGTGTACTATTATTTATTCTGAGGTATTGTGCCCTCAGCGCTGGTCCTGAATAGGCTACTTGACCTTTTTTTATTTATGTAAAATATTGTGTTAAAATATACAATATTATTTTAAAACATAAAAACTTACAAAACTTTATTTTAAAATTTCGCTTTTGAAAAACCGGCAAATACGCTGTCCGCCATGTTGGTCGATAGATCATCGGTGCTCTGACGTCACCTATATGTAAACAAACACTTGACAGTTACTCCACAACGTTTTCTGTTCCGGTGGCCAAAACTGGAACTAACGTGTTTTGTTTATAATGTCATTTTGCTATCAAGCTGCTGTCCAACCATAGCGCCACTGTCACCGGAACAGAAAAGATTGTCGATCTGTGGATGACAACTATGTCAGTAGAGTCCGCGCCACATAATTTGGCATTTGTCAGAGGGCGCTGATCGTAGTGGTCGGTAGGAAAAATGAGCCTTATTACCATGTTATAATTTTAGTTCCAGATCTTGACACGTGCCAAGTTATGTGGCGAGTACATTGAAGTTTATTTGTAAACAAATCCTATGACGTCACATCATGGTCGATAGTGTTTTCATCAGTTCAAGTTAAAAATGAGAATATGTATTTTTCAAATTAATTTTACCTATCCATCATGTACTTTTATTTTATGATATACGTTTTATTACGTTTTCCTAAGCTAAGTACTAAAGGAAATATTCATTCGATGTATGAAATTAAGTATGAGTCAAGTAGCCTATTGAGTAGGTACTTACGTTATTGCGCTGTTCTCCTTTAATACTAATGAAGTGGGAATCCCCGAATGTGGATATTAATTTAGAGTTTTTAGTTAGTGGTTTACAATCAGATATCTAACTCACGTGGATCACGTGGAGAAAAAGTAGTTTTGAATTTTGTAATAAAATCAAATTAGTGTTTATAACCGGTGGCTGTTGGGCCGGAAAAGGTTCTTGAATGGCAACCGCGCACCGGACGACGTTCCGTGGGGAGGCAGGCCCCATACAAGGTGGACCGACGATCTGGTCAAGCCCCCTGATTCACAAACCGTCGGAAACGGAATCGGATTCGAATTCTGTGCTTTGTCTTTGTCTATTCTATAATGAGTGACAGAGACAGGGCATACATTCCGGTGTCGGGAGCGTTTCCGACGGCTCGTGAATCAGGGGGCAGGTCGCTGTAAACCGCTGGATGCGGGCAGCACAGGACCGATTGCTGTGGAGATCCTTGGGGAAGGCCAATGCCCAGCAGTAGGCGTTGTACGATGGGCATACTTAATGCAGGTCTTTGTGAAACAATGGTACAGTACAGCCCCCTTACTCTTGACGGAATCGAGTTCACATTAGGATCAAATCAACTTCAAAAAAACTGTTATTTTGGTACTTTGAAAACGGTTGCTATGGTTTCCATTCCATAGTACTGTTTTGACATTATTTTGATCCTGATGTGAATTCGATTCCGTCGGGTGACACTTATTCGAACTTTACTCCAGTCTAGGCTAAACTGAATAAATAATGTTGAGTTTGTTTGTTTTGAATTTATAATATGTTTTTATCGTGTTCAGAAACTGCTGGAAGGCGACGAGACGGTGAGCATAATGTCGGACACGTGGAGCACGGACGTGTTGGCGTCTGACTCCGAGACCATCGGCGACTCCTGCGACCACACGCAGCTGCCCGCCAACCAAGGTAACAACTATAATTTAAGACCAGGATATTCCAAAAACTCTGTCTTTGTCGTGTTTTAACCACAAAATAATCAAGATCGCTTATGAAAATTCAACATATAATTTTTTTTATATGGTGCTATAGAATATTTGATTGTTTACTTTTGAATAAAAAATAGGTTAATTTCGATAATTTCGAATAACCTAGCCTAAAAAAGCTAAGCTTTCTTACCAAAAAGATTTGATACATCGATAGTTTATCAGCAGCTATTTAGCATCGAAATTACAACCATGTTTAAAGCTATTATTCTTGTTTATGTAACTTTCGTTCAACAATACCTAAGCGAAAAAGAGCACACTTCTTTGGTGCGCTTTTATTACTTTATTATATTTATTGAAAACTAGCTGACCCAGCGCGACTTCGTTCCCGTAGCCCTTTTTTTATGATTTATTTAGACCCCCTACTCCACCTTACCCTACCCGTACTCTACACCTACCCTACCCCTACCCTACCCTACCCCTACGCTACCCCTTCCCTACCCCTACCCCTACCCCTACCCTACCCCTTCCCTACCCCTACCTCTACTCTACCCCTACCCCTACCCTACCCCACCCCTACCCTACCCCTACCCTTACCCTACCCCTACCATACCCCTACCCTACCCCTACTCCTACCCCTACCTCTACCCTACCCCTACCCCTACCCTACCCCTACCTTACCCCTACCCTACCCCTACCCTACCCCTATATCCTTCCTTGGACTTCCACGATCATTTCAAGACCAAAATTAGCCAAATCTGTCCAGCCGTTCACGCGTGATGTCGTGACCAAGGGAAATAGGGATTCTTTTTTATATATATAGATGAAGTGCTACCCCGTTGTGGATAAAAAATAATAATAAAGTATTAGAAAAAAATTACCCGTCTCACAACTAGCTCCGATGGTACACAAATAGCTCAGTGGTTACAGCAGTCGACCGGACAGTGAAAGGTCGTGGGTTCGTGTCCCATCTGAGCTAGTTGTGAGACGGGACGGTTTTTTTCTAATACTTCATTTTCAACCTTTTTAACCTTTTATAAAAAAAAGTCATTCGGTGTCACATTTGCGTTGTGTTCTCTACTTAACTGGTATTTTTGTACGGAGTATGTTAGTGACGTCATTCTCTCTGCCCTTAGGCGGCAACACGGGCGGCACGATCGCCCCGGACGTGTCGGAGACGGCGAGCGAGTCCGCGTGGAGCATGGACGTGCTCGCCTCCGACAGCGACCGGAACACGGAGGTAACGCGCCACGTGAACACAGCTTATCAACTCCCATTCACAGAACACAATGAAAGTTGCCCTTAAGGTCATATCCAACTTATACCGCACCGCTACCACCCAACCAAAGTATGAGCAACCAAATATGAATTTAATATCGTTCACTGTAGATGCATTTTACAGTAAGGCCTCTTTCGCCAAAGTTGAACTATGGGAAAGCTCTGCCACCCTTGCACACCCATATGTGCCCATCCAGGAGAAGCTCCCTCCTGGCCTTGAACTTCCCAGATCAGTATGAAGATCTTTAAATAGACTCCGTACCCAAGTTGGTCGAAGTAACGCCAACCGGTCTAGGTCGGGCTTCTCTTGCAGTAACACAGACCTAGCGTGCAGGTGTGGTTTCACCCCACAGACCATGGCCCACCTGACTGATTGCTCTGCATGCCTATACTCCTGCACGCGAGAGGACCTCATGTTGGCTACGAATAACGCCGTAAGAGTGGCACAGTTCTGGGCCAACTTCATCTGATTTACGCTTGCCATTGACACGAAGAAGAAGAACAGTAACAATATAAAATAGCGGACAGCGCGCGGTCCGCGAGCTTACCGCCGTCAGACTGCTCGGTAGTTGACGCCTCGCTGACGCCGCGCATCTATAGAGGGAATAGCAGTCGGCGCGTGGACAGCTGGGTGCCTGCTAGCTGTCGCCTTAGTTTAGGGCGGTGTTGGGTGGGAGTGGTGCGGTATAAGTGGGCTATGACCTTTAGGCGGCAACGCGGGCGGCACGATCGCCCCGGACGTGTCGGAGACGGCGAGCGAGTCCGCGTGGAGCATGGACGTGCTCGCCTCCGACAGCGACCGGAACACGGAGGTAACGCGCCACGTGAACACAGCTTATCAACTCCCATTCACAGAACACAATGAAAGTTGCCCTTAAGGTCATATCCAACTTATACCGCACCGCTACCACCCAACCAAAGTATGAGCAACCAAATATGAATTTAATATCGTTCACTGTAGATGCATTTTACAGTAAGGCCTCTTTCGCCAAAGTTGAACTATGGGAAAGCTCTGCCACCCTTGCACATCCATATGTGCCCATCCAGGAGAAGCTCCCTCCTGGCCTTGAACTTCCCAGATCAGTATGAAGATCTTTAAATAGACTCCGTACCCAAGTTGGTCGAAGTAACGCCAACCGGTCTAGGTCGGGCTTCTCTTGCAGTAACACAGACCTAGCGTGCAGGTGTGGTTTCACCCCACAGACCATGGCCCACCTGACTGATTGCTCTGCATGCCTATACTCCTGCACGCGAGAGGACCTCATGTTGGCTACGAATAACGCCGTAAGAGTGGCACAGTTCTGGGCCAACTTCATCTGATTTACGCTTGCCATTGACACGAAGAAGAAGAACAGTAACAATATAAAATAGCGGACAGCGCGCGGTCCGCGAGCTTACCGCCGTCAGACTGCTCGGTAGTTGACGCCTCGCTGACGCCGCGCATCTATAGAGGGAATAGCAGTCGGCGCGTGGACAGCTGGGTGCCTGCTAGCTGTCGCCTTAGTTTAGGGCGGTGTTGGGTGGGAGTGGTGCGGTATAAGTGGGCTATGACCTTTAGGCGGCAACGCGGGCGGCACGATCGCCCCGGACGTGTCGGAGACGGCGAGCGAGTCCGCGTGGAGCATGGACGTGCTCGCCTCCGACAGCGACCGGAACACGGAGGTAACGCGCCACGTGAACACAGCTTATCAACTCCCATACACAAAACTTACTATTTACTATAATATTATTATTTTTTTATTTTTTTTTATTTTTATTATTATAAATTTATTTATTAAAAATTATTATAAATATTATTAAAAATTATTATAAATGTGAAAGTGTGTTTGTTTGTTTGTTTATTTGTTTGTTTGTTTGTTTGTTTGTTTATCCGTCTTTCACGTCAAAACGGAGCAACGGATCGACGAGATTTTCGGTATGGAGATAATTTGAGAGCTGGAGAGTAACATAGGCTACTTTTTATCCAGGAAAATTATAAAATAAAAATGGTAATTTTGTATAGAAAACCGTTAAACTGTCATACTTCACACAACTGTCATTTCTTAGCCGCTTCCAAAGAGTAGATATGTCAAAGAGTATGTAATCACTGACATTTTTGCCGCTTAGGTTTTTTTTTTAATAAGTGACATTGTGTCAGGCAGGTGATACGAAGTTCGTGCCCAATAAAATTTATATGGCAAAACAACGTTTGCCGGGTCAGCTAGTAATAAATAAATACTGTTACAACCCAGGGACGGCCGTGGTGTTTATGCACTCGCAGTCCCCGAGGTGCATTCTACTCAGCAGCTCAGATAGGCATGAGACTCGGGAGAGGCTCGTGGGTTGTACCTTGGATGGCTGTTACACTCGGAAAGAAAAAATTGGGATTAGGTCACTGACTCTACGTTCTAAATTCTTATTTCTAAGGGCGCCACCAACACAGGAGTGTTGGGAAAATTAAACAAGAAGATAGGTTTCTATTACAAACAGTATAATCTTAAAAGTTTTGAAACAACTAATTCTCCCTTCTACATAAAGATACATTAGGTCCAAGGAACCTGTACTAATTCTTTAAAATATTGTAGATACAAAATATAAGTATTAAATGTTCTAGGCTACATTACATGTGTAGTATGTTCTGGTCATGACCTAGAATCAGGAATAAGTGGAAGCGTCCTTCCATGTACCTAGCTTTTCTTTATGGAAAAGTATAAAAATACAAACGTTAAAACTTAAATTAAACTAAATTCTATATGAATTCTTAGCTCAGAAAAATGTGCTGACAGTCCGGCATGATGACACAAGTTTGAGGTTAAAATCACAAAAAAACATACGGAGTTTGTGTTGCTTATCCTTAATCAGCCCTCCAAGGTGTTAATGGGTGTGCTTCCCTCGCGTGCATCAGGAAAGTGTCCTCAACATTGGTGAAAAACCAAGGGACGCCATGCGTCACGTGTCATAGCGTGTGCGCATCACTTCACGAGCAAAAATTTTCTAATAAAAATATGGGAATCCTTATGAAGACCACATGTAGGTGAAATACATAAACTAAAAAGAAGAGGCGGCGCTCTGCAACAAACAAAAGAGCACCATATAACATTTGGAGTCGACTTTAAGAAGCTCGGACCAAGTAGCAAAACAGGATAAAAAATCTTACCTGCCGCCCCTTGTTTCTTACAATAAATACATATCGGCTCTAAGCCGTGTCGAAGAACACCGTCAGGTTATTAAAAACATTTCCATAGCTTTTTAAAGCTAAAAAGATATTCTCGCGTCTTGCACTTCGGAGCGAAAAAAAGTGAAGTCACGCTAGTATGACCATTGACAACATAGAGTGAAACCAAAGACTATATTGCTAAATTCTAGAAAATTCTTCTACCATAACTGGATTGATTTTATTATTTTCAGACGAATTAAGATATTTTATTAAATACTGAAGACATTCTGTAAATAAACTTCTATGATTCTAAACTTATGAGGATTTTGAATAAATATAAAAATGGAGACTATCAAAGTGTGGCTGCAGGAGTATTCCACCGCTCCGGGGAGCGTATCAACACTACAAACTGAAAGGAAGAACACTGTCAGCCTGTCATTGAAACGTCAACGTCATTTGTCACCTGTCAAAATCACGTCGTTTTTCAGGTTATAACAAACTATTGAAAACAATGAAACTAATGTTTAAAATATGCACAAAAGCTGAGAAATGTCATTGTAAAATGAACGGCGAGACTAATCTACCTGCATGTTACATATGGTGAGTGACTAACTCCGAAAAGTGTTGCAAGACAAGGTCTTAAACCAATACGTTTGGCGATGTTGTGTTCTATGATCGCTTCTTGGCTTCGCTGGTGATAATTTCAGCACACGACCTGCGTCGAGTCCTACGAACAGACCATAAGACACAACATCCCTCTGGTATAATGATAAAAACACCACAGTTGCGAAATATACACGCAACATACCCCCCTCACAAGAGCGAAGACGGGCGTGTGAAACAAAGGCCTATTCGCTAAACAAGACAAACAGTTGACAATGTACAACCACAACTAAACAACAACAGCAACAACAACTTACATGCTAATAAAATAACTCAAATGAGCAACAGATCACCAAAGACGTCTCAATGGAATCCTACTCTTAATTTTTTTTTAAACTATGTTACTAAGGAATAATAAACTATTATTTCTACAAAGTGTTCTTATTTCTATCTATTCTGCTTACGAATAAGGGATGACACCTTAAAAATATTTCTTTAGCGTGAAGTATACTTCCTAACTTCTTACTTTATTCCAAAGGGATAAAACCCTAACTTCTTAAAGTGTGTTGAAACACATTCTATTCTATGAGTGTACATAACAGTGTACTTATTTATAACAACACGATGCTAATAAACATCATTATACCCCTTAAGGAGTGTTGAATTTAAATTCTCTTTTACTTACAGTTTGTTTAACAATACTGTTTTAGAATACATAACGTGAGTCACGTTCATAACCCTTTATGGGTGTTGGAAAAGTTTATATCCTACCTCCCTATACAAAGAAAACAAGTGTTGAGTGGAATACAGGCCGAGAACAAGTTGACTTGTATCTACCTATCATAATAAAACTTTAATTACCAAAATAACTATGCAGTGCATAAATTTTGAAATACACACACACACATACTTTTATATTCTCATCCAAACTTAAAATAACATTCCATCTCTTTCAAAAGTCTCTAACACCCCCTCTCATTCCAGTCACCATGTTCTCGTCCCCCACTTCACTGCACCGCTTATTTCTTTACTTAGCCTACCTACCTATATCTGCTTACCTATACCTAACTTCTTAATTAAGGGCTGACATGTATGATGTCTTTAATGTGGGTTAAACCTAACTTTTTGCCATTAAGGGCGCGTAAGCGATAGACAAGAGGACTAACTCTTTCTTCCACCACGCATTTAATGTTTCTAGGGGCTAGTTTACTAGCAAAGTCTTCACTTGCTTTAGATAAAACATAGTCCCTTTTCCAGACTATTTGACCTACCTTTAGACCAAAATCTCTTTTTCTCTTATCATAAATTCTTTTACCTTTTTCATAGGCTATTCTTAATTTTTCTTTTACCTTAATAAAAATTGTTTGCAGCTCCTTAAGAGAGTCTGCATATTCTTTACGTTCTGGAAAATTAATTTCTTCTTGAATGTCTAAAGACCTAATTTTATAATGTTCTGTGTCTAGAATAATTTCCCTACCATGAACTAGAAAGTACGGAGTGAAACTAGTAGCTTCATGTACGCTGTTATTCATGGCGGACTGGATATGTGGCAAGTGTACATCCCACTCCTTGTGATTAATTCCTTACTTGTTACGTTCTTGGCTAGCCTAAGTTCATCTAACCATTCTAAGAAAGCGTGCAAGGTTAACTTGCTGTCCCTACCTGGAAACCTAACGTTCCATTTTAAGACATTTCTGGTTGGGTCAATGGTGATCTGCAGCTCACCTGACTGGATAGCTGCTGTTGCTGCTGCTGTGTGACCAGCCAGGACCTCAGCGACCGTAGGCTGGGGGCTCGGCCCATCACTACCGGGCGCGCTGACAACATCGGTGAAAAAGACTCCCATTTCCCCTGAAATATCGACATTTAAAGTTTTAAATGCATTCTCACACTGTTTAATTAACAGGGATATTCTTTCTAAAACATCTTCGTCCTCAGATTTAAGACGAGACAATCTAAGTTTGACATGTATTAATCTGGAAACAATTCTGTCACGACAAGTGGGGGTCAGTGGCTCAGCAGTTGCCAGCTGTACAATGTCACTGATTTTGTTCTCACAAATTACCAATTCTGATTCTAAATTCAATTCTGCAGGATCTATAGTCACTGCTAGACGACCAGTTCTTGTTAATGAGGAGAGTTTAGCTCTCATCTCATCAACCTTTCTTAAATTCTTATAACCTCTTACTAAGAGTTCATATTTTAACTCATCACTTTGTAAGTGATAGAAATTCATTTTAATAGAAGCCATTTCTAACAATGAAAAATTCTAACAACAAAAGAAAAACAAATACGAGTGAACACTAACCTCAACAATCGAGATACCAAATGATGAACAACAACGAACGAAGTCACCTTCCAATGATGCGCTCAATCACCGGGTCACACGTTGGGTACGCCAGTTTATGTTACAACCCACGAGCCTCTCCATCTAGGCTGCAGGAGTATTCCACCGCTCCGGGGAGCGTATCAACACTACAAACTGAAAGGAAGAACACTGTCAGCCTGTCATTGAAACGTCAACGTCATTTGTCACCTGTCAAAATCACGTCGTTTTTCAGGTTATAACAAACTATTGAAAACAATGAAACTAATGTTTAAAATATGCACAAAAGCTGAGAAATGTCATTGTAAAATGAACGGCGAGATATGGTGAGTGACTAACTCCGAAAAGTGTTGCAAGACAAGGTCTTAAACCAATACGTTTGGCGATGTTGTGTTCTATGATCGCTTCTTGGCTTCGCTGGTGATAATTTCAGCACACGACCTGCGTCGAGTCCTACGAACAGACCATAAGACACAACATCCCTCTGGTATAATGATAAAAACACCACAGTTGCGAAATATACACGCAACAATACGATGGAAGTTTTAAGTGGGTGAGGCAAGTGTATAGAACGCTTTGCTCAGAACAGCAAATCCTCCTTATATTTTACTTGTGTACGATTTTGAATCATCACAAAACACAATATCGAAGATGAATTACTAAGAGGGTGTGGCAAGCTAAAAAATGCCATCGCAGCCGGGACCAACGGGTTAACGTGCCTTCCGAAGCACGGAGGAGCTCGAGAAAATAAATTTTGGTCACCCATCCCATGACCGACCATTGCGAGAGTTGCTTAACTTCAACGATCGCAGGCCAACCAAACTTATTTTGTTGGCTAATGTAAATATTTTGATTGTATTTAATGGCGATATCGATATTGTAAATATCGTCATTCTTATTCAAAGCTAAATATTGCTGGTTCAAAGAGTCCTTCTCGTCAGTTAAAAGAGTCCTGAATGGGTGGTAGGGCAAAAATGGGTGGTAGGGCAAAACTGACGATTCAAAAATGCTGTTGAAAATGTTCATTTGAATAAAGAATATTTCTATTTCTATAACCGTAACAACTGCTTTACGGGCTCCTCTGAACATGAACAATACTTGAAACTAAATGGCAGAATATGCTATTTTAATACAGTTGCTCAAAAAGTGGCGTATTGCAGGGACGTATAGCGTTCGGGATGTGGGCTATTACACACTCGAACTTTTTCTTTACCTTTCCCGAACTCGTGCGTTTTCTTTCCCAACTGTCAAAATATTGTCTATTAAAAAGAAAAAACCAACCACGAAGTTTTTACAAAAAAAAAATCATAGAAGTTTTTATGATTCATGCAAATATTTCTAAAAAGAAGCTACTAATTTGTTTCAATATCAGCCCCCCTAGCATGACCAACCAAAACGCGATATGATATGATAAGTTATCCGGTTTAACTGTCAAAAGACTATGGGTTTTGACGTTTGAATGTCAATAAATCGCTTTATCATGCGATACATATCGAGTTTTGGGTGGTCATGCTAGGCTTACAGATTTAAAAGTAATTTTAATTAGACATTAAATTAATATTAGTATCGGCCAAATTAAATTTATGAATATAAAAAATACATAAAATTGGCTGTATGACCACAGATTACTAAATATGGTATGACGTGCACTATTTACCATAGTATCTGCTTATAGGAGTTTGCGCAAGTAAGTGAAAAGAAAATGAGGGACCTTATTTCTTAATTTTCTAAATTCGTTTTTTCTGGTTTTTATTGTGGTAGGTACTTAGTATTGTGGAATTAGTGCAATAATGTGGCTTTAATGGAAAACGACGTGGTAAAAGAGAGAAATAAGGAAAGGCGCTCCTGTAGGATTCGGATTGCTTTTGTTAGGTTTCATTTCATTTCATCTCATTTAATTTAATTTTCATTTCATATCAATAAAAAAAAATTACTGAAGTCTTGGCTGTATGATCATAGTTTCCTTTGCCAACCCAGAATGGGTGAAGAAAACAAAAAAAAGTCTCTGCTTATGTTCTTTTACGATTAGTTATTTGAGTATATTGTGTTTTATTATTTTATTAAATTGCTTAATTTTTTCGCAACTGTATTAAAAATAGTTGTTCAGTACACGTGCGGAACCGTCATTGCAACTTGTTCCGACTGTCAACCCTCACCTTCGGCTGCGCCTCGGCTCGGGTAGACATTTGTCGGAACTCTTTGCAATGACAGGCTTTCCGCACTTGTAATGAAATCTACTATTCCATAACGCATACGCTACAACTTGCCTTAGGTGGACACCGACGACTGCGTATCCGTGGCGGCGCGGTCCGACACTTCGTGGCCGCGTCGTCCTTCCAACCACGACGATCCCCTCCCCATCAGGCATAGTCACCAGGTAACATTAACAAGTATTGTAAACTATAGTCTGTAAAATATAGCTTGGTTAAAATGACAACTCATTTGTGCAAAGCAGAAAGTTCTTTACGGTATTTGAATAGGGCTCAAGAAAAACAGCATCAGTAATTTTTTTATGTAACTTATGCTAAAAAATAAGTCCCTATTCCTTGTGCTGAAGCAACTTTTTGCTTTGCAGGACTGAGCTGTCATTTTAATCAAGTTGTATTTTACAGACTGTGATCTAAAAGTTGAGATTTTTTAAAATTATTTATATACTTTCCCTGTGCTATTCTCTAAATAAAGGAAAATTGTGATAGTAAAAAACCACCAGCCCACCAGCAGCAAGGAACTTTCAGGCGGGATTCTTGTAAGCCTTTCGTTAGACTATTAGTTGGTCAGAGCATCGGGCTGTAATCCCGGGGCGCGGGTTCGAATCCCGCCTGAAAGCTACTTACGGGGCTGGTTGGTTTTTACTATCACAAATTTTCCTTTAGGCTAAAAGTTTGTAGACAATTCAGTACAATATCGCCGAGTTGTTCATATGACCCGGATATAAATTCATAAGAAGTATTTTATCCCAGCATTATTATTACCGCAAAGAGATTCGGCATTGGTTTATCTGTCGTAATAGAATAGATTTTGATACACACCGTTGCCAGTACTCAAAGATATAGTCTGAATCTTTAAAATTGCTTCGTTATTGTCGCGAAAAAAACCCAAATATTTTCATCTAAATATTCGTTACAGAATGGTAATGCCCGAAGATCTGACATCAGCAGTCCCAGACATACTTCACGATCTAATTTACATAACAGGTAAAGTAATAACACAACAAAAAACTATTGACGACACTGTGTAAAACGCAATAGCCAATCCAAAATCAATTTTATCATTTCAATAATAGAGTTTAATTTTTAGGAGTGGTGGCTACCTAAGCGCCACAGCCGCGTTGTCTCGCGGCGGCGAACTAGATCTTCCGTCCCACGCCGGCCCGTTTGTGGAAAATAGAAAAAGCATACTTGTCAACGGATATCCGGTAACTTAGTTAACTCTTCATAGTTCTATGATATCTTAAATTCTGCAGTGTCGTTTTATTTTATTAATGTTTTTGTTGGTAGGTAATGACATGTTATGCAATGTCGGCGCCAGAAAGTCCGAGTACATCAACTCCCGCGCAGCTACCTAACGATGTATTCGATTTCGGACCTCAAAACGGGTAAGTCTTCATTAATATATTGCTTATTCTGCTGAAAAAAATATGTTTTGCACAGGTACAGGCGTCGAATCACGTTTCCGTGATGCAAGTGTTATTTAACGTCAATGTAGTATAGATTTCTTGGTGCAAAAGGGTATTCTTTTTTATGTCATAATTTTTCGTTATTCTTTTTAGCTCGAGTTCTGTCATTGTAATAAAAGCAGTTTAAAGTTTAATTTTGGTGTTATTTATCTCAATAAATAATAGTTCCTGAATAAGACTACGGTCTTGGACATGGTTGGTATTGAGAATAGTCCAAATTAGTACCGTCACACTTACTAGCAACCGATCGCATCAAGCGAAAGTATCCCAGTTTTCAGCGTTTTGGCCAGTCTACTTTCTATTCTGCAGTACTACAGTATCTACTACTGGAGACTTTTCTTAAAGATAGATATCGAGAATGGTTCACTCATGCACGGCCTACTACACAAAGCCAATGCCGATTGATGGGTTGTAGTGTAGCTATTGCAAATGCAACCCGGACCAACGGCTTGACTACCGAAGCCTGAAACAGCTAGAGATATAAGCTTTTCCCTATAGATAGTACTTATGTACAGATGTTTTATCTCACGAACGTGTGTGAGTCACTCTTATGTGTGTAAATGTACATGCTCACCATAGAGTAACTTTTTATATATAGAAAATAAAGACGAATCTTGGGCCCCTTTATTGGAAGAGCATACCAGTCTGTTGTCTGATGCAAGCAACTTTTGGTGTATAAACACACACATAAACACATTATATAGTGATAAAAGTGACACCTAAGGCCTAATTATAACAACTTCGGATTTTGTTTGCTTAGTACTTCCCATATTTGAATGTATGAAGATTGCGCCCCCTGGTTTTGTTCAAGTCGGCGCGTCGGCTGACGCACACAGGACCGCGTGTCTATTCGCATTACAACTGCAAGTATGGCTCACCCGCGCTCGTGAGATCAAACAACTGTAACAATCTGTGTTTATACCTTGTTCTAGCAATAGCGAACAAACAGAATCAACACTCGAAGGCGCGAACAGCCAATCGGACGCGACCAGCCAGTGGGTGGACGACAGTTTCCCGCCGCAGCACTCGCCCGAGCGGCCCTTCCCATCCACCTCCAAATACGAAATGCCCTCCACCTCCAAGCCCTACGACGACAACGAGTCGATGGACCGATCGCTGAACTCCAGCGAAAGCTCCTTCAACGCCCTCTCGGTGTCGCAATATGACAGGAGATACGACTCTGGAATTGACACGGAGCAACCGGAACATCGCTCGACTATTACTGATCTAATGACAAGAATGAGTTCGGCCACTATTTCGACGTCAGCTAATTTGGTGAACAACCTGACGTCGAGGATCGTCAAGTCTGAGATTAGGACGAGTATTGTCAGCATTAGTTCTTCAAGGTAAGACTTCATGTTGAATTTTTAGCACCATTTCTGCCATCCACCCTCAAAGCCCTACGACGACAACGAGTTGATGGACCGCTCGCTGAACTCCAGCGAAAGCTCCTTCAATGCACTCTCGGTGTCGCAATACGACAGGAGATACGGCTCTGGAATTGATACGGAGCAGCCGGAACATCGCTCTACTATTACCGATCTAATGACAAGAATGAGCTCGGCAACTATTTCGACGTCAGCTAATTTGGTGAACAACTTGACGTCGAGGATCGTCAAGTCTGAGATTAGGACGAGTATTGTCAGCATTAGTTCTTCAAGGTAAGACTTCATGTTGAATTTTTAGCACCATTTCTGCCTTTCACCCTCAAAGCCCTACGACAACAATATGTTGATGGACCGCTCGCTGAACTCCAGCAAAAGCTCCTTCAACGCACTCTCCGTGTCGCAATACGATAGGAGATACGACTGTGCCCGTGATACGTAATAAGAATGAAGAAAGATAAATTAAATAACTAAATAATTACATGTTAAAAAGCTAAATAATAATTAAATGTGCCGATTTGGCACAGGGGGGTGCGGATGCCCGTCTTCTGAGCCAGAGGTCCCAGGCTTGATTCCCGAACAAGACAAGGGTTTGTGTGCATGGGCAGGTCTGTCTGTCTGTTTGTCTTGGACTGGGTGTTTTCTATGTATAATTATTAGGTATGTGATTACAAACAAAAAATAATTTAAGCTTATAATAATATGTACCTACTAATTTGTTATCAACTTTTCATAACACAGTAAGGTACCTACTTAACAATTTAATCAGTCTTCATTCTTAATACAGCGTATCTAAGAACTTAGAGTAGTGGGTATATTACTAGTTATTTATAAATAAGTATATTAATATAAGTTAGGTACTATAAAAATTAGAGTTTACAACCCAAGTGTAAAATTAATTAAAAAATGAAAAACTAGACGAGAACTACTGCCGACAAACTGCTGTGCAGTTTGGCAGATACAACGAAAGTGTAACAAATATTTATATTAAGGAAATAAATAAATTAAAAAAAAAAAAAAACTCTGGAATTGATACTGAGCAGCCGGAACATCGCTCGACTATTACGGATCTTATGACAAGAATGAGCTCGGCCACTATTTCGACGTCAGCTAATTTGGTGAACAACTTGACGTCGAGGATCGTCAAGTCTGAGATTAGGACGAGTATTGTCAGCATTAGTTCGTCAAGGTAAGACTTCATGTTAAATTTTTAGTACCATTTCTGCCTTCCACCCTCAAAGCCCTACGACAAAAATAAGTTGATGGACCGATCGCTGAACTCCAGCGAAAGTTCCTTCAACGCCCTCTTACTGTCTCAATACTACAGGAGATACAGACTCTGGAATAGATACGGAGCAACCGGAACCCCGGTCGACGATCACGGATTTAATGACACGTATGAGTTCGGCCAGTATATCGACGATTTAAATAAATTATTTATTGGCGAATTTAGAACGTCTTCTTCGTTGATAGCAGAAAATGTCGAATATTGTAATTACCATATTCTCTGTGATAATGAATCTTTAATTTGTAGGATCGAAAAGAAGCGTGACGGCACGAACAACGTGTCACTCAGCACGCTATCCGTGAACTCGGCGGGCACTTCGGCTTCAGACAAGAGTTCCAGCCAAGACGTGAACAGCGAGAACGTGACCGAGCGCCGCGTCTCCCCGCCACCGAAACTACCCTCCACCGGCGCCATCCCCAAGAGTATCAGCTTCGATGCCACTGCCGAGAAGGCGCAGAGGTACTGCCCCATTCCACAGATTACTAAATAGTTACTATGTAACAGATAGTTAACTCCGCTAAGTCATTTAAATAAATAGCAACTCTAACTATATAAAGTAGAATTAAGCTTGTACGGCGCAAATTACGAACGGCCAATCGTTGCATCTCTTTCTATCACATATATTCTTGCTCTTTTGTGGACCTAATTTCTATGGATTTACACCGCCGGCGTTGCCGCCGCGTTTTCGAGCCGACACGGGGAGTGATATAGGCCTGCCCATACACACGCCACACATACATCATACATACATACATACACCACACATGGTAATCCTGCCACCGAAACTACCCTCCACCGGCGCCATCCCCAAGAGTATCAGCTTCGATGCCACTGCCGAGAAGGCGCAGAGGTACTGCCCCATTCCACAGATTACTAAATAGTTACTATGTAACAGATAGTTAACTCCGCTAAGTCATTTAAATAAATAGCAACTCTAACTATATAAAGTAGAATTAAGCTTGTACGGCGCAAATTACGAACGGCCAATCGTTGCATCTCTTTCTATCACTTATATTCTAGCTCTTTTGTGGACCTAATTTCTATGGATTTACACCGCCGGCGTTGCCGCCGCGTTTTCGAGCCGACACGGGGAGTGATATAGGCCTGCCCATACACACGCCACACATACATCATACATACATACATACACCACACATGGTAATCCTGCCACCGAAACTACCCTCCACCGGCGCCATCCCCAAGAGTATCAGCTTCGATGCCACTGCCGAGAAGGCGCAGAGGTACTGCCCCATTCCACAGATTACTAAATAGTTACTATGTAACAGATAGTTAGCTCCGCTAAGTCATTTAAATAAATAGCAACTCTAACTATATAAGATAGAATTCAGCTTGTACGGCGCAAATTTCGAACGGCCAATCGTTGCATCTCTTTCTATCACATATATTCTAGCTCTTTTGCGGACCTAATTTCTTTGGATTTACACCGCCGGCGTTGCCGCCGCGTTTTCGAGCCGACACGGGGAGTGAAATAGGCCTGCCCATACACACGCCACACATACATCATACATACATACATACACCACACATGGTAATCCTGCCACCGAAACTACCCTCCACCGGCGCCATCCCCAAGAGTATCAGCTTCGATGCCACTGCCGAGAAGGCGCAGAGGTACCGCCCCATTCCACAGATTACTAAATAGTTACTATGTAACAGATAGTTAACTCCGCTAAGTCATTTAAATAAATAGCAACTCTAACTATATAAAGTAGAATTCAGCTTGTACGGCGCAAATTACGAACGGCCAATCGTTGCATCTCTTTCTATCACATATATTCTAGCTCTTTTGTGGACCTAATTTCTATGGATTTACACCGCCGGCGTTGCCGCCGCGTTTTCGAGCCGACACCAGGGGGGGCTCACTCCGCAATTCAATCGACTACGCGCTGTCTACCGCGAGGTAGAGAATAGGCGGGTGTCACCGCTCAGTTATACATGCGACGCCACGCGAGAAAGAAGTTACTTATTTTACTTTCGCCACACTTTCGCACCGAAACACACGTGTGTTACCTTATGGTTTTGTCCATAGCAAAATCCGTAATATTAAATATTATTGTGCGGCCTTCGGTTTTCTTAACAACGACAGAAAGAGACCGGATTTAAAATTTCATCATCTTCCTAAAAAACCTGAAAGGTACCTAAGTTTTTTTGTGTGACTATACTGTCTTATTCTAAGTATCTATAATACTTAATGATCCGAATATTTGATTTAAGGACCCCCGACCCACCTTAGCATAGGTAATTACGACAAAAATTAAAATTGTCAAAATGATTCTCGCTTTTATACATACATAGCTAGGGTAGGTACCTACGAATAATTTTTATTAGGGAAAAAGAATCAATTGGAAATAGCTGTAGCACTTTTAAAATAGGTACCTACCTACCAAATAACAAAATATCTACCTACTTTCTGTCTTAGAATAATATAATAACTGTGAATGCTCTAATAACCAGCGAATAATAATGAGCTACGGAGTCGTTACGGCCTGGCCACGAAAATGCGCGGCGGCCGGCGGCCGGCGCGGCGGCGGCGGCGGCGCGGCGGCGACACGGCAACGAGCAAATTACGCAATCATTGCGCGCTCGCAACAGACATCTAATCAAATAAGTCAATGAGACGCACCAACGGATGCGCAATTCACTCGTCGCCGTCGCCGCCGCGCATATTCGTGGCCAGGCCGTTATAGTATTCGCCCGGACAGTGAAAGGTCGTGGGTTCGAGTCCCATCGGAGCTAGTTGTGAGACGGGTCGACTTTTTAGCGACTCCGTAGCTGAGTGGTTAGAGCATTCGCCCGGACAGTGACAGGTCGTGGGTTCGAGCCCCATCGGAGCTAGTTGTGATGTGAGACGGGACGACTTTTTCTAATACCTACTTCATTCTCAATTTTTTCAGTAATTAAAATTGCATTGTGAATGCAAAGAAGTAAAAATAAAAAATCTAAACTGTCTGTATTTAAAAATTATTTGCGCTATTTGTTGTTCCTTTTACAACTTACCTGCTTACTTCGTCGTTACATTGCAGTCGAGTCGACCGGCGACCCTACGCGGCAACCAAGACCACCCAAAACCAATTTGGCTTAAGCGTTTCCGAGTAAAAGAAGCGTATTACGTACAGCTACGGTTTAATTTCGCTTGTAATGAACGGTAAATTTCTTAGGCAGGCGTGCGGGTGCAAATTATTTTAGACCTAATTGTCGCGTGGACAAGATTGATAATTTATTGTAACTGTTTCGGAAGTGAGCCTTCTGCTACAAATATTATTCTGTGCCGACACGGGGAGTGAAATAGGCCTGCCCATACACACGCCATACATACATCATCCATACATACACTACACATGGTAATCCTGCCACCGAAACTACCGTCCAACGGCGCCATCCCCAAAAGTATCAGCTTCGATGCCACCGCCGAGAAGGCGCAGAGGTACCGTCCCACACCACAGAATAAATAATAGTTACTAGTGACAGAACCTGCACTCTGCGAGACAAATAGCAACTCTAACTTCAACACGATAAAGTAGAATTCAGCTTGTACGGTTCTAATTGCGAACGGCTAGTCGTTGCATCTCTTTTTATCGCATATATTCTATCGCGCTCGGGCGGGCGGCCCGCTGTAAATTGTATTGAATTGGTATCCCGAGATATATACGAAGCGGTAAGCACTTATCTCGGGTTCTTGAGCGAGTCACGGACGCCTGCCCATACACACACCACACATACATATACCACACATGGTAATCCCGCCACCGAAACTACCCTCCACCGGCGCCATCCCCAAGAACATCAGCTTCGATGCCACCGCCGGGAAGGCGCAGAGGTACTGCCCCATACACACACCACACATAGATGACCCAAACATACATACACCACACAGGGTAATCAAGCCGCCTACCACTCACCGGCGCCAGGTATGGAACATCTATAGGTTCCTGAACAAACACTCGGATTCAGATCTCGGTCACTCGGTCAGAACAGTTCTAACCAGATGGGTTACTCTTAAACGAAAGCAAGGCGATAAGGTTCACAAATTTAACGAAAGAATTGTCGTAAATCAGGACGTAAAAGCGAGAATGTCCGTCTGCCAACGAAGCTACCATCCACCAGTTTTAGATGTTTTTAAATCTCCTAGCAACACGCACATTTGACGTAGACAAAGACAAAATATTGACGACTTGCAGCCGCCCGCGGTTTCATCCGCGTAGTTCCCGTTCCCGTGGGAATATCGGGATAAAAAGTATCCTATGAGTTATTTCAGCCTATAATCTATCTCTGTTGCAAATTTCATCCAGATCCGATCAGTAGTTTTTGCGTGAAAGAGTAACAAACATCTATCCATACTCACAAACTTTCGCATTAATAATATTGGTATGGATACTCCATTTGACAGGCGTCGCATTATGGGCGAGGACGGTCTGGTGGGCAACCTGGACGAGCTGAAGAACAACGTGAAGCGGTCGGGCGGCAACATCCTGCATAAATTCAAGATGTTCCGCCAGAAGGGCCGCTCGCAGACGCACCACAACCGTACGTATTATACAACGACACAGCCATTACTTACGAAAGGTTGACACTCTTGTTGATGCGTTTGTTAAAGTATCACAGTAGTTTGTGTAATCTTTTGCTTTTTTTTAGGGAATTAAAACTTGCTTTTTTGTCTTGCTGTCTTGTTCATATCTTTGACTTTCAATGCGATATAGGACGATGTTTGAGACGCTCCTAAAGATAGTAGCGTTCGAGTAATCGGGCATTAGAATCTTAGGCCTCATTTCCACCTGCAAGTAAGTCTTCTGCGATAAATGTCCGACAGTCTGTAAGATAGCACACACTTGCAAGTTGTAGTTTACACTTGCAAGTTGCTATCTGACAGACTGTCGGACATTTATCGCAGAAGACTTACTTGCAGGTGGAAATGAGGCCTTAGATAGATAACTCTAGTCTCTAGCTTCGGTAATGAAGCATAACGAACAGAGTTTGAGCACGCCTTTCATCGACTTTTTTCTTAGTTTAATAAGTGCTATCCAAAGCATATTTAATTTTGTACTTGTATGTAGTGAACGGAATACCCCCATAACACCCGAAAGAAAAAAATCTGTAAAATACTTTTAAAAAGTTATTACTTAATTTCTTTAGTGTCCAAATCAGATGAAAAAAATATTTTAAAAAATCCTGATGGGGCTGGTCTCCAGCAATCAGACCCTCACGACGATCGCACGAGTTTCATTTCAAAGGATATTCTCGTTAAACTATTAATGAAATATAAAAAAACCCTTTCATTTATTTAAATTTGAGGTAGTTACTCGAGCGGGTACTGTTGTCATCAACCGCAGCCATCCATGCCGTGTCCTTTCAATGACTGACGGTTCTTACTTGTTTCAATACCCATTAAGTATTTATGTATCGTGCTCTCACATAGACTCACTATCCCTATCAATCGGCATCGGTTGCGTTGCGTTCGCAAAAATAGTTTCGCGTAAGGTGGCGAGTTTTTTAAAGTCGAAACTCACGATTGTTTAATTTCGGATATAATGAGATACTCTATTGACTTACGACCAGAATTAATAACCTTTTCACAGATAGGGATAGGTGCGATCCAGATTAGTTACTAACACCTAGCAACACCCTGGCAACTGTCCATAGTTCTATGTTAATATCAAGCGCTGCATAGCAACTAATCTGGATCGCACCTATCCCTATATGTGGATAGATTATAATTCTGGCCGTTAATTGGTTGCCTGGCACAGCTGAGGTAAAGCTCTCCGAGGAAGAGACCCGCAGCGACGACGGCAGTCGCGAGGGCGAGAGTTCCGAAGACATCCTGGCCAAGTACCGGCGCGCCGCCGAGCCCAAGCGGCGGGCCAGCCACGCGCGCCGCCCCTCCGACGTCGACGCGGACTTCGACAAGTACGTGCTGTGCCCTTATTATTGTTACGGGTCTGCCGGCCTAGCATGAGCGGCTTTTATCGACTATTAATGCATGATAAGAGCCTGTATCTTTATTCTATAAATACTTCATTTTCCATTTTTCATTAATAAAACATTGCAATGTGAATGCAAAAATGCAAAAAAGTAAAATTTTAAATAGCCTGTATCTTGCTTACACCTTAGTGAGGTAAGCAAGACAGCATAACGTGCTATATCATATCGCGTGATATAATGATGGTCATGCTAGGCAGGCTGGGGGCCTACCGACAAAAAATATGGATATCATATATGGCCTTCATGTGACATTTGAAGCCCATATTTTGTCCTTATATGGGCTATGGGCTTCAAATTTCAAATGCAACCCATGTCCATACCCATCATTTTTAGCCAGTAACCCATGGTTAGTTCACTTCCGATTCCGTATCCCACTTCTGATACCAAATTTTACGGGTTTTTGGGATACTGGATTGGAAGTAAAATAACGATAAGCAATCGGCCCTTTATTTAGTCACATAACAACGAACGTCGCCGCTGCCGTCACATTACTATTATTTTTTTATTAAGATGTTATAGGCATTGAGCAGTAAAGTCTTCCACAAACTCACTTCTCCCATCGATGTGCGCGATGTTCAAAACGTCAAAAGTTTGGTTCCAATTGTAAAGGTCCTGGCAAATGCGCGACCTACGCTTAGGTCACAGTTAAGAGGCGGATGGAAGAAGTGAGGTTGTACCCCACGCTACTGCGAGTAACGGCGAACTCCACGACCGCTATTAACATTGAATCACACTGTACTGAGCTGCAGTTCACTCGCCGTCGCACTGTACTGAGCTACAGTTCACTCGCCGCACGGTATAGCAGAGTTGCTCCGAACACAATCGGCCAAGTAACATCGTGCTGTTACATCCTCCACGAGCATACGAAAGGGCTTAAGGGCACGTACTTCCAAATTATCGAAATCAACCTATTTTTGATTCAAAAGTAAACAATCAAATATTCTTTATTATGAGCAGATAAAAATATAATGTTGAAGTTTCATAAACGATCTTGATTATTTTGTGGCTAGAAACACGATATTCGTATCGTAACTCGACAATAAAAAAAATCAAAAACAAAGAAAATTTTCATTATTTTTATATTTTTTTGGTTTTATTGATCACGCACAATTGTGATGACCACATCTACTGTGTTCCACAGTTTATTGAAACGAAGGTTTCTCATGCAAAATTAAGTAAATTAAACTAGTCCTACCTTACTAGAAAATAGTGTCCGTAATCCAGGGGGGCTGAACGTTGTCTCGCCGGCGCGCGCCGGGCAAAACGATCTCCACACAACCCCCGATGGGATACTCTTACAGCTAACACTCTTATACTACACAATGCCCTAATAGGCAGCTAAAACTTTCCCGGCGCTTTTCAAAGCGAACACACACGGGTCACAAGTCCGTACCCCGACCGGAGCCCTAGTAGGCGCAAAACGAAATCTCGGTCCCAATATGGGTAGGTAACTGGCGCGGCACGTCGCTACAGAAACACACGAACTTGCCTCACGGCTGCTGACGGCCAACTGGTCGCGAAGTCGCGCGGACGGCGGTTGGCGCCGACCCCACGAATCAACGTGAATGAATGAATCACGCGCGGCGTGAACATCCCCCCGTCCCGGACAGTAGCAAACTGTCCGCCAACTCAATCTAAGGGCAGGCGAGAGAGGGTAGCGATCGCTCGCTTCAAAACAGAGTCCCCCACCAGGACCTCGGCAAACCTGGGCACACCATCCGACCCCGGATGAAGCTGAACAATGCGTCCTAAACGCCAGCGGAGGGGCGGCAGGTTTGGATCCTTTACCAACACGAGGTCTCCAGTCTTGGGTGGGGTCGTCCTATCCGACCACTTAACGCGTTGCTGCAAAATGTGCAAATACTCCAGATGCCAACGGCGCCAAAAACTGCGTAAGCTGCTGGAGCAATTCAAATCGCGAGAGCCGTCCGGAGGGCACTTCGGAATAAGGATATTCCGGCAAGGCGTTAAGCGGTCTGCCAATCAAAAAATGGCCCGGCGTAAGGGCCTCTAAATCATTCGCGTCCGAAGACAACGGACACAACGGACGCGAGTTGAGGACCGCCTCAACCTTACAAAATACGGTCGCGAGTTCCTCAAACGTGAGGACCGTCTCCCCAATAACGCGACGAAGGTGAGTTTTAGCGGCCTTTACAGTTGCTTCAAAAATCCCTCCCCAGTGGGGGCAGGATGGCGGGGAGTACTGCCATCGTACCCCTCTGCGAGAGAGTGTGGATCCGATCTCAAAATTATTCCTATCCAAAAATTCACAAACTTCCTTTAAATACCTATCGGTGCCCTTGAAATTGGTTCCACAATCGGACCTTATTAACGACGGCATTCCGCGGCGAGACACAAAACGATTCAACGTGGCTACAAAGGCTTCTGTGGTGAGGGCACTAACCACCTCCAGGTGGACCGCTTTAGTGGCCAAACAAACAAATACACACAAGTAAGCCTTTTCCGTTCTAGCATTACGAAGCCGCGATGTCTTAACGGTAAATGGCCCCGCAAAATCCGTTCCAACTCCTGAGAAGGGCATCGATTCGTTCACTCGATCGGCAGGCAAATCACCCATCTGGGGCTGCATCGTATCGGCGCGCAAACGATAACACGGGAGACAACGAAAAATAACGGATCGGATTATTCTCCGCGCTGACAAAATCCAGAACTCTCGTTGGAGGAGCGCGGTCAAAGCATTACAACCGGCATGAGCATTCTTTACATGTCGGTCTGTAATCAACAGTCTAACTAACGGTCCATCCTTGGGGAGCAACAAAGGGTGGCGTGATCCGTACGGCAGGTTGGCATGTCTGAGCCTACCTCCGACACGCAGCAATCCGGTACTGTCCAAGAAGGGATTCAACCGCACCAAGGGTCCCTTCAACTTGGACTTACTTGAGCGCAGGGCTTTCAGCTCCGGTTCAAACTCTCGCTGTTGCGTCACTCGCAACCAATGCAACAGAGCGTCTTGCCGCTCTTGTGGGGCGAGGACCGGAGACAACGATTTCTCCTGAGGCTGGCGACAATTTCGCACAAAGCGCCTCATCCAAGCAGTCACGCCGAGCAACTTATCAAGAGAACTGTAGCGGTCTAACAAAAACTCCATCTGCGGAGCCGCCACCGTCTCCACGGCGTGAACACGCATGCCTAGGTCTGGGACTCTGGCCACAGCCGGGGTGGCAGGCCATGAGCGCTCAGGCCGTAACAACCATGATGGACTCCACCATAGGTGGTGGTCCACTAACTCAGGCGCCTCGCAGCCGCGGGAGGCACAATCTGCGGGGTTCAATTCGCCCGGTACGTGGCGCCAAATCAACGGGGCCTTTGAAGTCTGAATTTGTGAGACCCGGTTGGCCACAAAAACCTCAAGGGTGTGGACTGAACTCTTCAGCCAACAAAGGACGACCTGGCTGTCAGACCACGCAAATATCGACCCCAAGTCGACACCGTTTCCCAAGGTGTCGGCAACATGATTGAGTAGCCGTACTAAGAGAGTGGCGCCGGACAACTCCAACTTCGGAATGGTTAGCCTAGTCCGAAGGGGGGCGACCTTACTCTTGGCCATAACTAAGTGTACGGCGACAACGCCTGCTGCGTCCACCGTTCGGATGTAAACGGCTGCCGCGTATCCGCTTTCGGACGCGTCACAAAAGCCGTGCAGGGAGGCTTTAAACTTTCCCGAAGGCAGCATTTGCCTCGGTATACAAACCCGATTGACGTCGGGTAGGGATGACACGAACCTCACCCACTCTCGTAGGAGGCTACCAGAGAGGGGCTCATCCCATGACAATTCCGCAGCCCAGAGCTCCTGTAGGAAGCACTTCATCGAAAACACTACAGGGCTGAGCCAACCGTTCGGATCAAAGGTACGGGCTACAGTAGACAGCACCGTGCGTTTAGTCCAGACCTTTGGGTCTGGCAGTTCCAATCTATATGTGAACAAATCCGGGACTGGTCGATACTGGACTCCCAAAACAGACAGCATGTCTGGAGTCTCCGGATTTTCAAAGAGGAGCGGCTCTTGCTGGTGGTCCTTAGGCAAATCTGCCAAGAGGTCCGGTGAGTTAGACAGCCACTTCCGCAACTCATAGCCACCAGCCCTCAAGAGCGCAATCAGCTCATCACGTAAGACGAGAGCCTCATCTAAGCTCGAGGCCCCCGTGCAGATATCGTCGACAAATAAGGCCCCCCCCTCAATAAGAGCAGATGCCCGGGGATAGCGTAGCCGTTCGCGCTCTGCGAGCTCCAAAAGCGAACGGATCGCCACAAAGGGGCTCGACCGCAAACCATAAGTGTTGGTGTTCAGCTCGTAAGCCAACATCGGATCCTGGGGATCCTCACGCCAAAGGATGAGCTGGTATCGTCTATCCTCCGGGTGAATCACGGTCTGTCTGAACATCATGCGGATATCGGCCACAAAGACGACAGCGTGCCGGCGGAAGTTGGTCAAAACATCACAGACATCGTGATGCAACTTCGGCCCCGCATGCAGACACTGATTCAACGACACTCCGGTTGACGTGGGCGCTGAACCATCAAAGACCACGCGGATCTTCCCATTGGAAGTCTTCAAAACAGCGTGGTGTGGCAGGAAGTAATGTTCCACATTACGCCAGTCCAACTGCGAGATGGACATGTGCCCAAGGTCCAAATACTCCCGCATGAAGTCTATATACTTCTCCTTGAATGCGGGATCCCTGGCCATCCTACGCTCCATGGACAACAATCTCTTCTCGGCCATCGGTCGGGAGCTCCCTAAAGGAGGGCGAACCGCCAAGAAGGGCAAGCGGGTAATCAAGCAACCCGAGAGGAGGCGCCCAGTGTTGTTCTGGTAGAACAATTCGCACTCCTCGGCTAACGGATCCAACCGCTTGGCAGTGGGGGGTTCCTCCACCTCCCAAAACTTTTGGAGAACGTCGGACAAAGTAGAACCGACAATGGTCTGGCGGTCTACCGACGGGGTCTCTGGTGTCTGTGGTACCTTTCCCATCACCACATGACCCAGCGACGAGGACAAGGCGACAAGATCGGCTGTCTGCAAAACTCGCTTGCTTCCACACAGTACACGACCGAGGACATCCGCACCAATCAACAAGTGTATTGGGCCCGGTCGGTGGAAGGAAGGATCAGCCAAAGCCAGTCCAGACGTCAGCTCAATCGTGGATGGCGGCACTCGCACTTGCGGGAGTGGTCCAACCACCTTATCAAAAACTATCGCCGAAGCACCGATCTTCGGCCTTGGCGTGAAGTGGGGGGAGAAGGAGAACTCAACTCGACCAATCGGATCAGGGATCCGCGAGTCTCCCACCCCCCGTACCGCTTCGTGATGCGGCACAAGCAAAAGACCCAGCTGTCGGACAAGCCACCTGGACATTATGCACCCCTGGGCACCTGAGTCCAAAAGGGCACGCACCGTGACAACATTGCCCTTAGGTCCCCAAACATTCACGGAGGCTGTTGGCAACAGCACAAGCTCCGGAGGGGTGGTAGGGTCCGACAGGGGCGCCATTAAAAATTTTGGGGGGGTACTTGTCCCCCTCGCGCCTGAGTCGGCGCGCCAAATGTGGGACGCTCGTACCGGGCGAGCGGGTCCCAATCGGGTACATACTGGCCCCGACCAACAGCACTCCTAGGTGCAGGGTAATACCCGTGTGGGGCGTGCCTCGGTACATAGTACCCCAATCGAGGCCTCTCCATTAGGGGGGGGGAGTAGCAAATAGGGCCCGTGCCCATCGCCACCGTGGCGTACTCTTGTGGTACCCCCCTACCCCCGCCCGTGGCGGGGGCGTCTCTCCTATAATTCCCCCTCTCCGGGGGGGACTGAACGGGGGGGCTAAGCCCCGCCGAATCTCTAGGGGACCGGTTCCGGGCTGCCGGGCCCCCGCCCGTGCGCGAGGAATTCGAACCCCGGTCGCTCCCGGCGTCCTTGCGGTCCAAACAAAGGAGGGGGTGATGCCTCCCTCCGCAAAGACGACAATCCTCGGTCTGGGGACACGCCGACTGCATGTGTCCCCCCAAACACCTATAGCACCATTGGCGCTGTCTAGCAACGGCCCTCCGTCCCTCTGGGCGGAGGCCTCTAAATTTGGCACATTCGTGCACCCCGTGCCTATCTCCCCTGCAATACCTGCACCGCTCACTCGGTGCGGGGGGAGGGGACTGCTGGAAGGCAGCATAGCGATTGGTCGGGCGACGGGGCTGTTCCCTCGCCACCACCATACGACCAACACCTGGAACCGGGGCAGGCTCCAGGTGGTCCGTCACCCTACATTCGTCCTCCAAAAAACGAAGGAGGTCCGCGAAGGGCGGGAGATACGAGGCGCTGTCGCCTCCGTACCTCTGCTCGAAACGCCCCTTCATTTCAGCGGGCAATTTGGCGAGGACTATGTGCAGCAGTACAAAGGACCACTGATCCACCGGCAGGTCCAATCGCCTTAGGGAGTTGACCGCTGACAGTAGCGGGTTCAGCAACTCCCTCCGTAACAGGTGTACCCGCGTGATTCGCGGGAGGGCCAAAATCGTGGCCACGTGGGTGTCCGCCAGTAACCGGACATTCTGGTACCTGCTAACCAGAAGCTGGCGAGCCACCTGGTAGTTGTCGTCACTGATGAGCAGGTGCTGGACTACCGCGCTGGCCTCTCCTCGCAGGGAGGAGCGCAAATAGGCCAACTTCTCACTAGGGGATAAGTCCCGTCGTGAATCCACCAAACTGTCAAACAAATTAATGAAGCCCATCCAGGCTGACAGATCCCCATTAAAAGTGGGAATCTCCAATGTAGGCAATCGGCCTAGCAACGCCGTCGGGGTAGGTTTGACCTCCCCGCTCAAAACCGGCTCCCCCTTCCGAACAGCCAGGGCCCTCTCAGCCGCCTCCGTGAACTGGTCAGCCAGCTCATAGGCCTGGGCTACATCCTGCTCCAGCTGTTCCGACACGGCATCATCAGCTGGGGGGTTTTCCAAATAATGCGCGCGACACTCCATGGCGTGGCGCTCCAGGTCTTGCAGCCGAGCTGCCAGCCCGCCATACCGAGCTAGCAACGCGCCTACCCGGTCGGCTCGGTCTATTAATGTGACCGCACAAGCAAGCCAACGCAAAACTCCTTGGATGCCAGCCCTGGATACGGCGGTCGGATTCGTAGGAGCCATTTATAATCCGTTTAATAAACAAGGCAAACAAAGAAATATAAAAGTGGTAAACATCAACAAAAAAAACAATAGAAATAGGTCGCGTCACGATAATATAAAACACAATTAAAATTCGGACGACATACACGGACCCTACTATTTTCATAAATTATTAGCAACTTACCAATTTCAAGGGCTAACAATATAACGGTATAAACAAAACGTATAGGATTAACGGTATGGCATACCTCGCAAATCAACTACTAAACCGTTATCAACAAACAAAAACAAAACTATTTTTAATAATAATACTCGTAATTTAATACTACTAATAATTAAAACTAGTTCCACTTTTTTAACTAGGCAAGCGGACTCGGAACAAACACTAGTATGTGGTACTAATAAACAACACTTTCGAACGAAACTATTCGTCAAATAAATCCGGACACACAAAAAAAATATACACATCTAGGCGAGTAAACTCGTATCAAATCACTAGTATGTGGTACTAATAAACACACTTTCGAACGAACTATTCGTCAAATAAATCCGGACACACAAAAAAAATATACACATCTAGGCGAGTAAACTCGTATCAAATCACTAGTATGTGACAACAATTATATAAGTGTCTATCTATTATCGGATCCACCAAGTGAGAAACATTCGCTTCGAGAATTTACTAGAACAATTTCTTAGTACTTCAAATCGTCTCGGGATCTTCAAATACCCTCGAGATTTCAACAAAAAAAAATAATTTTTAGGTACGCTTTTTAGGTACGCTTTTTATTTTTACTATGAAATTTTATGTAGTTAATTTTAATATGAAAATTAATTATATCAACTACGCTCTGCTACCAAAAATATGATCACGCACAATTGTGATGACCACATCTACTGTGTTCCACAGTTTATTGAAACGAAGGTTTCTCATGCAAAATTAAGTAAATTAAACTAGTCCTACCTTACTAGAAAATAGTGTCCGTAATCCAGGGGGGCTGAACGTTGTCTCGCCGGCGCGCGCCGGGCAAAACGATCTCCACACAACCCCCGATGGGATACTCTTACAGCTAACACTCTTATACTACACAATGCCCTAATAGGCAGCTAAAACTTTCCCGGCGCTTTTCAAAGCGAACACACACGGGTCACAAGTCCGTACCCCGACCGGAGCCCTAGTAGGCGCAAAACGAAATCTCGGTCCCAATATGGGTAGGTAACTGGCGCGGCACGTCGCTACAGAAACACACGAACTTGCCTCACGGCTGCTGACGGCCAACTGGTCGCGAAGTCGCGCGGACGGCGGTTGGCGCCGACCCCACGAATCAACGTGAATGAATGAATCACGCGCGGCGTGAACATTTATACTTAGATTATTAATCTCTAATTCACGAATAATGTATAGAAAAATAGGTAATGACATATTGTAGACTATATTCTCAGGCTCGTTTTTCAAAAAGTGAATTTATGCTCAAAATAACAACAAAAACATTGAAAAAATGAAAAAGTAAGGTTATTTTCATTACTCTTCACACGTAAGGAAAAAGACAAAGACAGAGTTTTTGGAAGATCCTGCCCTTAAGTCAAATAATCTCAACGCGACGCACTCCGCTTTTACGCACTTTATACCACGTTCTTGCAAATAAATTTTCTTATTCTTATTCTTATTAAGCCAGAGTCAGTCTCTCCCAGCCCGTTAATCGTGATTGTTGTCTCTTAGATATAACCAAATCGTTTCTTTTCCTATTGAATAAGGGCTTTTTCAAATTCCTATATTTAAAAGACGACTCGAGAGTAGAACTTTATGACTTTATGCTGTCATTGTAAAATGTGATTAATATATTTCGCGTTTTCTGCAGGACTGAAGGAGTAGTGGATTTGAACGATCCCGAAGTATTTAACAGTATGAAGCGGAAACTGCGGATAGTGTTATCCAACCCTGACCTGTACTGTGTGGAGTATGTGCCCAATGTAAGTACTTTATTAACCTGTTTAGTGTTTGTTGATGTCGCATTTTGTTTTGATTATAATTAGTCGCATCATAATACCACACAGCTTCGGATAGTTAATAATTGTATAACTTTCATTGAAATACTTGGATGCTTCTCTCTCTCTCTCTCTCTCTTTCCGCTTTCAGTGTCAAAGGTAGGAAAAAATTATACGTCGCTCATAAAGTTGGGCAGTGATTGAATATTCGGGCGTTAGGTACCTACTTAGCGTTGATCGCTACTGTCTGTGGCGTGTCAAAACCATAAACTTATTTATACTAGGGGTAATAGACGGACAATGGTGCGAGTGAGAAACCAGTCCTTACGGCAGAAGCTATGTGCGAGAAAGAGTTGGAAGAAAATGACAGTAGAACCCGATTTGACTTATTTAGCGTCTGTTATCATCTTGATGAAAAGCGTCCACTCGATTATTTTGTGATTTTTAACGCGATCGCGTCGATTTGGCTCTTATAACTATATAAATCAATAATGGTGTAGTGTTCTGTGTTGAATTGTAATGTTACTTACGACAATAAACCAAATAAACACTAATTTCACAGGTAAATAGGATTGTACAATTACCATTTTCATAGTTCATATTTTAGTTGAATATATTCCCAAATACACTAAGTGACACATTAATAACATACTACTTTCCGCCTATTTTCTAAATAAAGGCTGATTTTTGAACATTATGTGTTAGATAAAAAGATATTATATCCGTGAACTTGAGAAAATATGACGTAGAGATTGATCAAAAATTATCGATATCGATACTCATGTCGATAGTTTCCAATATAACTTTGTTTGTCTTTGTGAACACTGCTAGTTTTATCAGTGCTGATTTTAACCGACACCTTTTAAAAAGTAAATTATACTTAAGTACTTCAGTACCAATTTAACTATATTTTCAGGTTTCCTGTAAATCCAGTGATTAAGTTAAACTGGATAAAATTAATAAATAGAATAGGCTGGGAGCTTCGCCAAAACTCTGTGGTGTGCAGCAAATATTTCAAGCAAAACGGCAAAGAAACCTTGAGAAATTATTTAAATAAAATTGTTTTCTTCAGAGGACAATAATTAATGGTACCTAAATGTTCAATGGGTTTGGGAAAGGTATTTTTATTTATTTATTTTTGAAATATATATACATTTTAACTTAAAATCTGTCATTACTTTTTTTTCCGTAGCCCTTCAAAATACTTTACAATGAATTTTTAAACATTCGTAAAAATGATCACCAAGTTATTTAAATTTTTGCATGCACAATGCAGTTTTTATTAATGAAAATGAAGTATTTAGAAAAAATCGACCCGTCTCACAACCAGCTCCAATGGGACTCGAACCCACGACCTTTCGCTATCCGGGCGACTGCTCTAACCACTGAGCTACGGAGTCGTTGATCGTTGTCGTCGTCGTCGTCGTCGTCGTCGTTAACGACTCCGTAGCTCAGTCGTTAGAGCAGCCGCCCGGATAGCGAAAGGTCGTGGGTTCGAGTCCCATCCCATCGGAGCTGGCTGTGATGTGAGACGGGTCGATTTTTTCGATATACTTCATTTTAAATTATTCACGTGCTATTGTTTTCGTGACAGCCACAATGCGCCGGAAGCCGCGGGCGTAACGTCATACAGCTCAATTCTCTCGCTAGTCTTATACAATATTGTGTTATTCAAGAAAATTATCAACATGTCTTCACAAAGTACGGTATTTAAATACTGTATTGTGCCTCTGTGTACGAATACTTCGATCAAAACGCAGAATAATATCTTTATTTGTAAAAAATCTAAAAATTTTGTGCAATGCGATGAAAAGAGACTCCAAAAACTCCAGAACTAGTTTTGTTAAAAAAAACAACTATAAAACAAGATTTCAATTCAATGTCTGATCTGAACTGAACCAGTGCAGCTGTGCGAGTAGGTAAGTATGACCGGCCGGTGCGGTATACGGGCGGTCGGGAGGAATGACGTCGAACGTGGTAAAAGCAGATCGCTAGCGAACAACCAAGGCAATAGTGTTTTAAGCAAATTAATTTTTACAAAAACTTTGTAAGGGAGAAGTTGCAGCTTCCATATAAAATTAACCTACGTCGCACAGCTAAGAAAAATATCACAAAAAATAGATAAAAGTAGTTATTAACAAACTGCCCACCTCCGATTGTCATCCTTACTGGCTAACATACTTAGAAATTGCTCCAAAGATTCTGGATCCGTCTGAATAGGTGCAGATTACTACTCTAAAATATTTTACTTTCAATGATGTAATGGTACCTGTTCAGTACACCCCTGCCTATACCGCGGAATCAGCTAGCGCAGTGGAAGCTGGTATTACTAATATAGACTCCGGACAAAAAACTAGGTTTCAGCGGGGATGTAAACTGAACAATTGGACTGCGATACACAGCGGAGAGAATGTTAAGTAAGGTGAGGTTACATACGGGTCGGTGGGTCGAACGTCTCCAAGGCAGAAGTGGTGTAAGGGAGCGCGCGCGCCCCTGGGGTCCTTTCTTCGTCTTCTTCTGCAGACCTTACCAATTCGTCACCTTACCCACAACACAAATAACAGCGTTCCCAAGGCACTGGGCGCTTCAGCAATAGATACACAATAACACACGGAGGAGCTTTTTGTCAAGATATATATTGCCCCTGCAACAACGCGTGGTAGAAACGTATTCGCGACCGGCCACTCGTCAAGGTGGCGTCAAATCTTGATCGTACAACACGGGATCAGATAGATAATTTAAGATTCAGTTCAAGCTCGATATGCCAGGCATATACAACGCGAGCGATTTTTAACAAATTCAGCAAAAAAAATCCGACATCTTGTCACAAGAATTTCAATCAAGTGTCACTGTCAACTTCAAGTGACAGCCAAATGTCAATTTGACGTGACATTAGAGACGCGTTCAGAAACGTCGATCTTTTCCGAACATCCCCCCGCCCCGGACCGTTAAGAACGGTACGTCAATCTACGGGTAATCGGGAGAGCCCACTAACTGCTCTCTTCAAAACCGAATCTCGAACCAAAACCTCAGCAAAACGAGGAACTCCGTCAGTTCCGGGGTAGAGTTTAACAATGCGCCCCCTTCGCCAACATAGGGGCGGCAGGTTAGCATCCTTAATCAACACGAGGTCGCCAGTCTGGGGTGGGGTGGTTTTATCTGTCCACTTCACGCGCTGTTGTAGGATATGCAAATACTCCATCGACCAACGTGCCCAGAAGTTTTGGGACATCTGTCTCAAAAGTTGGTATCGCGACAAACGATGGGATCCTACATCCTGAATCGGATATTCAGGCAACGCCAAAAGGGGCTGTCCGATCAAGAAATGACCTGGGGTCAACGCTTCCAGGTCATTCGGGTCCGAAGACAACGGGCACAAGGGTCGCGAGTTGAGGACGGCCTCAATTTTACAAAATACCGTATCAAGTTCCTCAAACGTGAGAATAGTTTCTCCAATCACGCGACGCAAGTGTGTCTTGGCAGCCTTTACACAAGCTTCAAAAATTCCTCCCCAGGTCGGACAAGCTGGAGGGCTAAACTTCCAGATTATCCCACGCCGGGAGAGGGTGGTTCCAATGTCTATTTTATTATCAACAAAAAACTTAACTACTTCCTTAAGATAATTACACGTTCCCTTATAATTAGTACCACAATCGGAACGTATCAATGACGGCAGTCCTCTACGGGAAACAAATCTGCTCAAGGCGGCGACAAAGGCTTCGGTAGACAATTCCGAGACAATTTCCAAATGGACAGCCTTGGTGGACAAACACACAAACACGCACAAGTACGCCTTATAGGTTTTAGCATTACGCAGTCTCGAAGCCTTTACAGTAAAGGGACCGGCGAAGTCGGTGGCGACTCCGGCAAACGCTCTACATTCCGTGACGCGATCAGCAGGCAAATCACCCATCTGGGGCTGCATGGTCGCGGCCTTCAATCGATAACAAGGCAGGCAACGGAAAACCACAGTGCGAATGGCTCGACGAGCAGACAAAATCCAAAATTCACGCTGCAAAATGGCCAACAAAGCATTACAGCCAGCATGCTGTGCATTCACATGGCGATCCGTTATTATCAGTTGAGTCAAATGTCCGGCTTTAGGTAACAAAAGGGGGTGACGAGCTCCATACGGCAGGTTCGCATTTCGAAGTCTTCCGCCGACTCGCAAAAGCCCACTCTCGTCCAGGAAGGGATTCAATCGCGATACCGCGCCCTTCAACTTGCGACGGCCTAAACGCAAAATTTCAATCTCGGACTCAAAACTATCAGCTTGTACTCTCCGGACCCAAAACAAGAGCGCGTCCCTACGCTCGTCCGGAGTGAGAACCGACGAATCACGCCTCGCGCGTGGGTTTCTGCAATTGTACACAAAACGTCTGATCCAAGCGGTAACACCAAGCAGCTTCTGTAAGGAGCTGTACCGATCCAACAACAAATCCTTTTCCCCGGCGGGGTTAGTCTCCAGGACGCATGCCCGCATATCAGGAACGGCTACGTTCGACAACGCTGGAGAGGGCGGCCACTCCGACTCAGGCCGCATCAACCACTGTGGGCCCCACCAGAGGGGGTGGTTAATTAGGGTTGGGGCTACACAACCCCGAGACGCACAATCCGCGGGATTCATGGTTCCCGGCACGTGTCTCCAAATCAACTCGATGTCGGAATTACAAATCTGCGACACTCGATTGGCCACAAACACGTCCAAGGTGTGCGCCGGAGCCTTCAACCAACAAAGGACGACCTGACTGTCCGTCCAAGCATAAACCTCTTGTATCGCAATAGATCGACCTAATGTGAGCCATACGTGGTTCAACAAACGCATTAGGAGGGCAGCTCCACACAATTCCAACCTCGGGATCGTATGACGAGTCCGAAGGGGAGCGACTTTGCTTTTCGCTATCACCAGATGCACAGCAACAACTCCGTCAACAGTAACGGTGCGGAGGTACACGGCCGCAGCAAATCCACGTTCGGAGGCATCGGAAAAGCCGTGAAGAGTAACTTTACAATTTTCAGAAGGGAGGAATAGCCTCGGCAAATGCACTTCATTAATCTCGGGGAGGGATGAAACGAAGCTCGACCAATCTCGGAGTAACTCGTCCGAGAGGGGTTCATCCCACGACACACCCGAAGCCCATAACCGTTGCAAGAAACACTTGGCCATAAACAGCACGGGGCAAATCCACCCATTGGGGTCAAAGGTACGTGCGACAGTAGACAATACTAAACGCTTGGTCCAGACTTTCGGTGGTCGTAAATCCACACAATAAGTGAACGTGTCAGAGACCGGTTTGTACTGTACGCCAAGGACGGTCACCACATGGGGATTATCAACATTTTCGAATAGGTGGGGGTCCTGCTGGTGCTCTTCGGGCAAACCTACCAGTACATCAGGCGAGTTGGATATCCATTTCCTCAACTCGTAACCTCCCGACTTCAAAAGGGCGGTGAGTTCGTCTCTCAGGACAATCGCCTCTGAGACAGATGAGGCGCCCGTGCAAATGTCATCCACATAGACGTCACTGGCCAAAATGGCGGAGGCGCGAGGGTATCTCAAGCGCTCCTTCTCGGCCAACTCCAACAAAGAACGAATCGCAACAAACGGGCTCGAAGCCAAACCGTACGTATTCGTATTCAATTCATAAATCAACAAGGGGTCCCTAGGACTCTCTCCACAAAATCAATTGGTACCTCCTATCCTCGGGATGGATGACCGTTTGTCTGAACATCATCCGGATGTCAGTCATAAATACAATTTGGTGCCGCCGGAAGTTGGTCAAAATGTCTGAGATCTCCGTGTGCAGCTTGGGACCTACATGCAGACACTGGTTCAAGGACGCTCCAGTAGAGGTGGGAGCCGAACCGTCAAAGACCACCCGAATCTTTCCGGATTTCAAAACGGCGTGGTGCGGCAAAAAGAAGTGCTCAACGGAGCGCCAATCCAAATCGCTCACGGACATGTGCCCTAACTCCTCATACTCCCGCATGAATTCAACATACTTCTGGCGGAAGACCGGATCCTTGCTCATGCGACGCTCCATCGCCACTAGCCTACGTTCCGCTAGCGGTCGGGATTCGCCCAGAGGAGGTCGGCCGGCACGAAAGGGGAGACGGGTGATCAAACGACCAGAGCGGAGGCGACCAGTGTTATTCTGGTAATACAACTCGCATTCATCCGCTACTGGGTCAACCCGCGGGGCTGGTGGAGGCTCCTCAACCTCCCAAAACTTCTGCACCACTTCGGAGAGAGACACATTAAAAACAAGACCGCGATCCTCATCAAGGGAATCCAAAACGCGGCGAGCAGGGCCCATCACAACTGTACCGAGTGTCGTCTGCAGAGCTACCAAGCCATCTGGCTGCAGAACTCGCTTCCCCGTCAACAAAACTCGCCCCAGGACATCGGCTCCAAGGAGAGCATCAATCGGGCCTGGGCGGAAGAAATTTGGATCGGCGAGTGGGGAATCAGACACCAAAGACAACATACTCGGTCCCAAGTCAACTGAAGGTTGACGGCCAACAACTGTGTCCAACACAATCGCCGAGGTCTTAATGCCTGGCGTGGACTTATTACGTGATGTAAATGTGAAGTCAACATGCCCTAACAACCCGGGGACTTTCACATCGCCAACACCTCTCACGCCTTCCGTGTGGGGGTGCACCTTGAGGCCCAACCGCCTAACTAACCAAGATGACACAACACACCCCTGAGCACCGGAATCCAACAAGGCGCGAACTTCCACAAGGTCGCCATTCAATCCCCTGACAAGCACAGAGGCCGTGGGCAACAAAACGGTCTCTGGAGGGGTGGCTACAATCGACCGTAAACACGTTGATTGCTAGTATGTGGGGTCCCCAGACGTCCCCCCATGGTAAGGGGGTCGCTCATAGCGATCCAGTGGGTCCCAATCTCCCACATACTGCCTACGTCCAATTCGCCCGGTATCAGGCGGGTTATATCTCCCGGCCCCTTGAAGACGGGGCGGGCGCCGCTCCAAACGCGGGTATTTGGCGAGCGGCGGCGAGAATCGGTGCCTAGCATCCACCGTGTACGTCGCCCCATAGTCGCGGGGGCACGGTGACCGATTTTCAGAGGGGGGGTCCCGGGGACCCCCGGCTGTGCGAGGCTCAACACGTTGCGGGGGGCTTCTACGACCTCCCGCAACGCTCGCAAAATCGAACCCCCTAGTTGGGGACCGATTTCCCATGGGGGGGTCCGTGGGACCCCCGCCCGTGCGAGGCTCAAAACGTCGCGGGGGGCCTCTACGACCTCCGGCAACGCCCGCATAACTCATCCCCATCCTTGGGGATCGGTTTCCCATGGGGGGGGGGTCCCTGGGACCCCCGCCCGTTTGAGGGTCCAAACGTGGCGGAGAGCGTCTGGGGCCACTCTGGTGGCCACTAGAACTGCTGCGGGATGCAAACACCGCGGGGGGTCCGAGACCCCCACCCATACGCGGTGATCCTGCAGCGACGCGCTGCGGCGCTCCGCCGCCCTCTGGGCTGTTCATGCAGAGGAGGGGATGGTGGTTGCCCTTACAAAAGCGGCATGGGTGCGCTTGGGTACATTCGCGCTGCATGTGCAGGCCCAAGCACGAGTAGCACCATGTCCGTTGTCGCGCGATCGCTCGACGGCCTTGGACGCGCTGGTCGAGGAACTTATCACAACGGGTCGTGCTGTGACCCGGTTCCCGACAGTACAAGCAGCGGGCGGTCTCCTGGACGGCGGCATAGCGGCCGGGCGCGCGAGGGGCCATACGCCCCCTACGGGGGGGTCCGGTGGGGGATCTACTCTGTGGCACAGGTCGTTCGGGTCCCATAGGACCGGCCAGAGAGGAATTATCTGCCAGTCTACACTCTCCTTCCAGGAACGTCAAGAGGTCCGAGAAGGGTGGCAGATAAGTCGCACTATCCCCACCATACTGCTGCTCAAAACGGACCTTAACAGAGTCCGGCAACTTTCCCAGGACAATGTGCAGTAACAAAAACGACCACTGCTCCACTGGGAGTTTTAAGTTTTTTAATGCGTTGTATGCAACCAACAGCGGATTCAACAAAGCCACTCTCAAGTGCATCACGCTGGCAACGCGGGGTAAATTCAAAATGGCGGCAACATGGTTGTCCGCCAGACGTCGTACGTTCTGGTACCGACGGGCAATCAAATCCCTAGCAATAGGGTAGTTTTCATCCGAGGGGGCCAAATGTTGAACTGATTCAAGGGCCTCCCCTTCCAACACGGATAATAAATAAGCTAACTTCTGGCCCTGGGTCAAATCATCCCGGGCATGTACCAGACTATCAAAAATATTAATAAAGCCCTCCCAGTCCTCTAGACGACCAGCAAAGCGCCTTAAGTCTAAGGGGGCCAATCTAGCAAAGAGAGGGGGCATACTCTTAGATGTGACCGGGGACGGGCTCGGTTCATTCTCTCTTGCCACTTGCAAAGGTCGAGCCACCTGGGTAATTCTGTCCGCAAAATCATAACACTGGTCCACATCCAAATCGACTTCTTGTCGCATTTCCACATCGGCCTCAACAGTCCTTTCCAAAAATAAGGCATACTGTTCATCAACAACAGCCAAACGTACGGGCAGATCTACGTATCTGTTCAACAAGGCCTCCGTTCTATCCGGTCGATCCAACAACGCAACCGCAGAAGCTAACCACCGTAACTCAGAACGTATTTTGGCTTTAGCAGAGGAGGCCGTCATTGTAACGTCACAAATTTATCAACAAAAACAACAAATTCAAAATATTCACTATAACACAAAATCTCCAATATTTGGAGGTTATTACTAACCACAAAATTCCAATATTACAACAACAAAGTATTTATAATGACACAAACTCTTAAATATTTGGAGGTTATCAGAAAACAACAAAACTCACTGACTATTGAAATTCACTCAAAATCACTGACTATTGAAATTCACTTGGATATCAACACAACATACTGTTACACAACAACAAGTTAATTTTAATTATTTCAAAGCACAAGTTTCAATGAGTTTCAATGTGTAAACAATGTCCCAAATCATTTAAGTTTCACTAAGTATTGAGTGCAAACTTATTAGCTAACCTTTTATTAGCTATTATTTTAGCAACAAACTTGTCAATATTCACAACTCAAATTTGCTAACAAACTAAATAATAATTATTATGAGCAAAGAAAGGCATCTGTTTACACTTTGGAACTTCAATACATGACAATTAATTACAAGACATGGAACCAATAACAAAGGAATGCCCTTTACTTTTCAAATGCAAGTTAATTACCATTTACAAGTACAAATTAATCTAGTCCGGACCAGACTGGGTCATCAAAACGGCACTGATTAATACAAAGTTTTGGCGTGGGCCTCCCAGGCCTTCAAGCTACGCTCTTGGCTACCAAGAAATGTTCAGTACACCCCTGCCTATACCGCGGAATCAGCTAGCGCAGTGGAAGCTGGTATTACTAATATAGACTCCGGACAAAAAACTAGGTTTCAGCGGGGATGTAAACTGAACAATTGGACTGCGATACACAGCGGAGAGAATGTTAAGTAAGGTGAGGTTACATACGGGTCGGTGGGTCGAACGTCTCCAAGGCAGAAGTGGTGTAAGGGAGCGCGCGCGCCCCTGGGGTCCTTTCTTCGTCTTCTTCTGCAGACCTTACCAATTCGTCACCTTACCCACAACACAACTAACAGCGTTCCCAAGGCACTGGGCGCTTCAGCAATAGATACACAATAACACACGGAGGAGCTTTTTGTCAAGATATATATTGCCCCTGCAACAACGCGTGGTAGAAACGTATTCGCGACCGGCCACTCGTCAAGGTGGCGTCAAATCTTGATCGTACAACACGGGATCAGATAGATAATTTAAGATTCAGTTCAAGCTCGATATGCCAGGCATATACAACGCGAGCGATTTTTAACAAATTCAGCAAAAAAAATCCGACATCTTGTCACAAGAATTTCAATCAAGTGTCACTGTCAACTTCAAGTGACAGCCAAATGTCAATTTGACGTGACATTAGAGACGCGTTCAGAAACGTCGATCTTTTCCGAACAGTACCTAAAGACCATAAAAAAGTGGATTATAAATGTCATGAAGATTAAAAAAATGGACTTCGGCGACATTTTAAGTTTATTTGCTTTCTTGTCCAGCACGCGTAGCATGACAAACCCGAGAAGAGTTTTGTCTACCTCGAAAGACTATAATTGACAGCCGAACAAAAGATTTGTCTACGATGAAATGTCTTTTTTGACGTTTCGAAGTAGACAAAACCTTTCTCGAGTTCGTCATGCTACCCGTGCAGGAAGGTGTAAGTAGGTAAGTAAATTAAATAACTAAATAAAAAATACTTATTTATTCCCATTCTATGTCTATCAAAACATTGCCCAAAAATTGCGCTGGGTAGCTAAAAACATCTTCATAAATCTCGCCCAACCAAGATAGTCATTACATGGGCGCAGACTCCCAGTGTCCTGCGCCTATGTATGTAGGTACCTATACATGTACGCACAGCAATATTCTGTTATCGCAGATCTCCCTTCAGCTCTACAATTATATACTCTACTACTATTTTACCAATACTACCAATGAACTTATAGGAAAAATGTGATAGTAAAAAACCACGAGCCCTATAAGTAGCTTTCAGGCGGAAGCTACTTATAGGGCTCGTGGTTTTTTTCTATCACATTTTTCCTATACTTACAAAATTGCATTGTAAAAAATAATATCAAAATACCAATGAACTTGTCAAAGCGCCGCCGTACACTCCAACCAATATAAAAAGCCAAACCTGGACTAATATTTAGAGCAATTTTTCAATGTTTTAGCCAGTAAGGATGGTAACCAAAAGTATTTCATTCTTTTCTACGTATTTTTAGCTATTTAACATTGATGTTCGAAGTAGGTTTTTTTTGCAACTTCTTCTTTATCGTATTGAAGTGAAATAAAAACTATTGGTTTTCGAATAACGGCTTCTATACTGGTATAGGATAAAAATGAACTTTATTTTTATTTTTCCCATGCCCATTGAAGTATACTTCATATACATATTTTTCACACTTATGCTCTGAAATGTTAATATTATATTTGAGAAAAGAATGCAGTACATGGCACTTTTCCGAGGTAAACATTCTAAATTTGAAAATCACTGCAGTAATGAATTTCAGTACTTACTTACTGCACTGATTTTAGTGCAGTAAGTAAGTACTGAAATTCATTACTGCAGTGATTTTCTATGGTACTACCAACTTTTTTCTTTTTTTTTTCTTTAGTTATTCCTGTGTATAAAAACAGAAAAAGCAAAGAGACATTTGTACCATACAGCCACATCATTATTATATCATAATTACGTTAACTTTTTTTTAAATACGGTGCGCACAGAGTATATACTTCGTATTGTACCACAAGCGCTATGTACCCTTAGCACCATGAAGCTCGACTTAATACTGAGGTAACTGGAGAGTGCAGTACGAACAATTTTTTGTGACCACAAATTACACAGTGGCTGTCTTCCGTCTCACCTACACTTTAAAAAAATACGTATGGTCATACGAGACAACTGACAGCCACTACATACTAAATGTCAAATTTGCTGGTGTTCACTTTTTTATTCAGGGTGAGAACTCCAGTTACCTCAGTATTAAGTCGAGCTTCATGCTTAGCACAAACATCAATCGAAAAAACAAAATGATATTTATCATAGACAAAATATCCTTTACGAGTAATTTTGTATGGGAATTATATACAGCGCCATCTACCGCCCAGAAGCGGGTATTGAAGTTGCGCATTTTAGTTGCAAGTAGTAAGTATCACTAGGCTGTATGACCGTTCGACATGGCCTCACAAACCAATATTAAAAAAACGGCGGGAATGATTTTCAGCGGTTGATTAGATATCAATACAGTTTATATTGTGTAATAAATTATCAAAATGAGTTCTGCCAATGAAACATATACAGACATTGTATGTACCTACTCCACCAAATTTGAGAGCAGAAGCAAAATTTATAACAGAAAACTTACTGCTAGCAAAATCAAAAGAAAGATATATAAAAACCTACGATCTGATTTGGAAAAGTGAAAAAAAGGCGCATACGTTTTCGGAATCTGTGTTGTTGGCGTATTTGAATGATACATCATTAAAATAATATTATTATGGGGATTTTTACATAAGTGTGCCCGGGAAAACAATAACATTTACATTTAATAATTGCCCGAACTGTGTGATATAAATTTTAATAAATATTATTTAGTTGAACAGTTTTTTTTTAATTTCCTCGCATTTCTTGAGAAAAGCACTATACAAGCCTTGTACGGTAAGCAAATTACCTTGCCTCGAATGATTAAAGCCCTCGCCTGCGGCTCGTGCTTCAAACCGTCCTCGACAATGTAATTTCTTACTTACCTGTCCTCGGCTGTAATGTACTATTATTATAATTATTAAATCTTGTTTGTGTTTTATTTACATTATTGTTATCGACAACCTAAAATGGACTTGAGGGCAGCTCTAAAACTCACACACACTTTTACAAATTACACACACTAGCTCATGTCATTTTCGGTTTCACAACCAAGCGAACTCTGTCCATCTATTACTAGAGTATAATAAGTTTATGGTCAAAACCAAGGCTTTGTACCGGTTCGAAAATTACTGCTTGATTAAGATTTTAAGGCGCTACTCGGAAAAAGATATAAAACTATAGGGCGGTTAGTTGTTATAAATCTGGTAATAAGATATATATTTCTTCATACCTTTATCTAGAATCGTATAGTTTCAGAAACACTTTTTTATGATTTTGGCTCGACACTTTTTATTTTCGAAAATACCTTTAAAAAATAAGAAATATCAAGATTATTCTTAAATGGGGACACATATACTATTGAAAATTGGTTTAATTAGTGGATGGTGGAGACAATGAAAACTCCACGTTTTATATTAATTATTTATTTTAGCAAGGCGCACACTGTTACTTATACAAGATGGGAGACCAAAGAGAATGACATGTCTGGCCGGGTTGCCAGGCTGCAGAAATACAGACTAGTTAGATACATTACTAATGTACAATTATTTTATGTTTGCAACATAAGTTGGGGCGGCCAAATGCCTTTGCAATTATACATATTGCTAAAATTAAACAATTGATTCGAATATTTTTGCTGCAAACATGGTTAAATTAAACTTAACGATGAATTACAAACCAGTGATAACCATCACATGGAGTTAAATATGCTACATACATACTTAAGTTAAACAGTTGGCGTTTGTTACGCACACAGTAAAGTTAAAATACATAACAGTGATAAAAATCACATTGTCTGCCCTACGACTGGGTCTTGGGATCAGAAACTGCTAAAACGTAGCAGTCTCTACAGACTTGAATATTGGCTATGAGCTACTACATGCATACTTAAACTAAACAATTGGCGTTCGATACGCGCCTTATGAAATGGAAATACAAAATAATTATAAGAATCGCCTTGTCTGCCCTACGACTGGGTCTTGGGATCAGAGACTACATTAGAGTAGCCTCCACAGACTTATACATCGCATAATTGCGAATTCAGTCGTCAATGGGCAATACAATCACCTTAGAGACCGCTCTTGTGTGAGTTTTGCCATCAGCCGTTCTTATCTCTATCACACGAACCTTTGTGTCCAAGCCAGTGAACACTTTGGAGATTCTACCTGTGGGCCATTGAAAGGGCGCTGTGTTTGGATTACGGAGAAGTACTAGCATACCTTCTTTCAAGTTGGGATATTCCTTTTGCCATTTAGTTCTTTTGTTTAACAAGGCTAGATATTCATTTGACCATGCTCTCCAAAAATGCTGTCGTACTTGTTCGCAACACCTCCAGAGGCGCAGTCTGTTTGCGGGAATGTCAATACAGTTCTGTTCTGGATAAGAAGTTGGAGCGCAACCAATTAGGAAATGACCTGGTGTAAGATACGAATAATCTGAGGTATCGTTAGATAAAGCGACCAATGGCCTTGAATTTAATATTGACTCTATTTGGCATAAAATTGTCTGGTATTGTTCATAAGTGAATATTTTGATACCAGTTACTCTTTTTAAATGAAATTTTACTGACTTGACCGCCGTCTCCCACAAACCTCCGTGGTTGGGGCTGTATGCAGGGATAAATTTAAATATTATGCCTTTGGTTAATGCCAAATCTAAAACATTATTTTGAAATGAAGGGTTTTTATGCAACTGATAGAGCTGATGTAATTTATTGTTAGCTCCTTTGAATGTTGAGGCGTTGTCACAGTGTATCACAGAGGGTAGGCCTCGGCGCGAGATGAACCTTTTTAGAGCCGCCAGAAAGGCTTCAGTGGTCATGTCTGAAACTATTTCGAGGTGCAGAGCCTTGGTGGTGAAGCAAACAAATACGACAACATAGCCTTTTCTAATTAAGCTGCGTCTTACTGTGGAGTTTTTAACTTCAAACGGCCCGCAGTAATCCAAACCGACCCTTTCAAAGGCCCTGGCAGGTGTCACTCTTTCACGGGGCAGAGAGCCCATGAGCTGCTTGGCACTGTCAGCCTTATACCTATGACAGATAATACATTTGTGTAAGACACTTTTAATTTCTCTTATACCATTTACAATGTGGTATTTTGCGACAAAGTACTTAATAAAAGTTTTAATCCACCATGCAAGAATGACAGGTGTTGATTAAGAATTATTATTTTGGTTAAGTGACATTTATTAGGCAATATTATTGGAAATTTCTTTGCAAAGGGAAGATCTGAATTTTGCAGTCTGCCACCTACACGGAGAAGGGCATTTGCGTCTATGAAGGGATACAATGACTTTAAGTTAGAATTAACTTGTTTGTTATTTTTTAATAGCTTTATTTCTTCATAAAAATGAACGGATTGAACGCTTCTAATGGCAGTGTTTAAAGCAGATTGAAATTCCTTTGCAGTGAGATTTCCAACATTATTAGGAATGCGCTTACATTTGTTTATGAATCTTAAGACATAGCAAGTTACTCTTAACATTTTATGCAGACTTGAATACTTAGTAAATAATGGCAAAGTGTTATCATTATTTGTGATTGTATGACATATATTTTCAGTGATGTTACATTGAATTGGAAACTCTAATTTAACAGTGTATGAATTACAATCGGTTTTAATTTCTTGCAAATAATCGGGGCCCTGCCACCACATTTTATTGTTATGCAATTCTTGGGGGTTGACACCCCTTGACAGTATATCAGCTGGGTTTAATACGCCTGGCGTGTGGTGCCATATCATATTTGCTGTGTTCGCAGCAATTTCTTTGATTCGATTGGCAACATAGGCTGGTAATTTATGAAGACTAGAATTTAACCATCCCAACACAATTTGAGAATCCGAAAAAAGGTTGATTGTTTTTATATTTGGTAGAATTTTGGATATTTTTAAAATTAATTTTGCTAACAGTAATGCACCATTTAATTCAAGTTTTGGAATAGTTAGTTTGGAATTTAAAGGAGCAATTCTAGACTTTGAACACAGCAAATATGATTGGCTTACACCAGCTATTGTTATTTTTGCATAAATACAACAACCGTAGGCTTCTGCAGACGCGTCACAGTAACCATAGAGCGCACATTCATCTGCTTCGGAAAGTTGTAAGTTGCGTGGAATTATGAGCTTGGGCATGTTGGAAATTTTACTATGAAATTCTAACCAAGCTTTAGTTAATGAGTCAGGCAAAGGATCATCCCATTCTAAGTTATGCTGCCAAATCTGCTGAAGTATTAGTTTTGCTCTAACTGTAATAGGTCCAGCGAAACCTAGTGGGTCAAAAAATCTGCTGACTGAGCTGAGGACACCTCGTTTCGTGAGCTTTTTTGGGGAGGTCACCATGTCTCCACCAAGCTCGAAGACATCATCTCTTGTGACGTATGAAAGTCCTAATGTTTTTACAATTGATAACTCCTGATCTAGATCACGTTGAGAAAGACCTAATTTTTCTTTTGGGATACTTTCCAGCAGTTGACCATCATTGGAGGACCACTTGTGTAACTCGAAGCTTCCTAGAGCCATTAACCCAACAAGTTCATTTTTAAGTTGCACAGCTTCGTTATAATTAGAAGCTCCGCATATTATGTCATCGACATAAGTCGATGATATAATAGCTTTGCTTGCTAGTGGGTAAGCGCTCTGATGCCTTCTAGCCAGCTCAATTAAGCACCTAGTGGCTAGAAAGGTCGAGCTTTTTAAACCGTATGTAATAGTTTGCAACTGCAAACATTGTAGAGGATGTTCCGGACTGTCTCTCCACAAAATATTTTGAAGTACCCTGTGTTCGGGCTGTATATTGATTTGACGAAACATATGACGTATGTCGCACATTAATGTAATATTGAAAGTTCGAAACTGTATTAAAATGTCAAATAATTGATTTTGAACATTAGGTCCGTTGCATTGTATGTCATTTAAACTGGGATTGTTATGACTCTTAGCGCTAGCATCAAACACTACGCGCAATTTATTTGTAACTTTATCCGTGCGTAAGACTGCATGATGCGGAAGAAAGTATAAAGGTTGAGTATTTGTAGAATTGTCACCTATATTTATTGATTTTGCATGATGCAATTTTAAGTACTCATGTATGAACTCAATGTATAATTTGCGATATAATGGATCCTTAGAAAGGCGTTTTTCTAAATTGTAAAATCGTTGCAAAGCTACAGCAAACGAATTTGATGTATTAATATCACTCATACTCGCTTTGAGTGGCAACCCTACTTCAAAACGGTTATTTTGCAGAGTGACAGACTCCTGAAACACCCTCTCGCTGTGAGCGTGCTCGGGTAATGACTCTAGGAAGACTTCTGGAACCTTTTCAGTCTCCCAAAACTTTTTAACAATGTGATCCAGATCAGTGTCTACTACTGCATGCAAACTAGTTGCTACGTTACAACATGGAAAGGAATCACCTGAGATGATGTATCCGAACCTGGTGTTGAGCATGATTGGATCTGATGGGCCTCCTTCAATCTTTCCATCTTGAAGCACACGAAAGAAGATGTCCGCGCCCAGCAGCAGATGAATTTCTCCTGGAATGTTATATTCATTATCAGCTAATGCATTGTTTTTTGGTATCAGTGCTTTGGAAATATCAAATTGTCTTTGTGGCAAAGGAGAGGTTATTTTATCAACAATGGAACAAGTAACGTTTATATTAAAATTCTGAGTTAAAGAGTGTATTGAAATATTTATTGCTTTATCTATTTTATTTAATTTGTTACCTAATGTTAGTATTTGTTTTTCACATTTAAATGGTTGTAAGCCTAATTTGGTTAGTAATTTAGTTGTAATAAATGAGGTTTGACTTCCTGAATCAAGCAATCCCCGTACAATAATCTTGTTCCCGGCTGCATCGTTTACTAATACCTTAACAGTCGGCAGCAAAACTTTAGGTTGGGACATCTGACTAAAGTAAGAACTCATTGAGTGCTCTTCAACAAAAGTTTCCCTTTTGTCTGACACATGCAACAGTGTATTGTGGTCCTTTGACTTGCAAATGCCACATTTGAAACTGTAACGACAGGGCTTTGAGTGTATACCCAAACATATTACACAGTGTTTATTTTTATTAACATGTTCAAGCCGTTTCTCAACTGACATGAGCACAAACTTAGGACATTTAAATAATCTGTGAGAATCATTACAAATATTGCAATGTTTTGAAACAGCTGATTGTTTGTGGTCAACGACCCCTGCTAGTGTTACACCCTTTGGTTTTGACTTTTCACTATGCATAGGGCTTACTTCCATTGATACAGCTCGTTTATCCAAAAACTCCAATAGATCACTAAATAACGGCATTGTAGAAGCACAATCCCTCTCAGAATGAAACAGCCGCACAGTCAAAGGATCTAATTTACGTGAGACAAGGCACATTAAAATGGAATCCCAGTGTTCAACGGGTTGTTTTAGGTTTTTGAGTGCTGCTAATTGTTGTCTTATTCGCGTTGTAATTTCCCTTAACTGTGGGGCAGCTGCACGCTGAAGAGGTTGCAAATCTAATAAGTTGTTAATGTGTTTTGAAATTAATAAAGATGGATTGTCATACCTTTTAGTTAATAACTGAAGAGCTGACTTATATGACTCATCACCTGCTGGCAGGCCCTCGATTATTTGCAAAGGCTCACCCTTGAGTAAAGTTCTCAAGTAATACATTTTCTCAGTTGAGGTTAGTTTAGAGTCTTTATCAATGATTGCTGTAAATAATTCCAAGAACGACTGAAAAGCACTGATATCACGCCCGTCAAACGGTTGAATATTGATTGCGGGTAAGTTTAAACACTTTTTTGCACTTAAATTGCCGACACTTTTTTCACTTTCCTGTGATAGTGATTGTTTACGTTTTCGAATTGTAGCACACAGACGAAAGTAGCGATCTTCCAGCGGTCCTGACTCGTCGTCTCTGTCATCTATACAGAGAATTTGTAACTGTATGTCCTGCAGCTTGATGTATTGCGCCTTGAGGCCGCATTCCCTCGCCTCAAGCTCTTCAATTTCGAGATCTGTGCTCGCGTCGAAATACGCTTCTAGGCGAGTAAAGAAGCTTTTGCACTGGCCGCGCGCAGCTCGCAATTTCTTAAGCTCCTCCGACGTTGACATCTTGATGCCTTTGGTGGATTTTATTGATGTATCGCTCCCACTGCTGGTCAACTCGGAATCCGAGAGTTCGGACGACGAAGACGATGACATGCGCCTGTCACGTCAACTCGCCAAGCCGGAGATGGCGCGAACGAAGCGGGATGGCAAAGGCCCTCTCCACAAGAGCGAGCGAGAAGGCAAATACAGGAACGACGAACGAGGTTAAAATGGCCGACTTTTTGTAATTCACATTACATAAAATTGAATGCTAACATTTTATTTATTTTATTTTATTTAGATTGTGTGTGTGCGCCTTGCTTTTTATTTGATTGATAAAATTATTAAAATTGTGATAACACTTTGTTTACGATGCGCGGTACGGGACTCGTACGCATCGCAACACGCGGCCACGCCGGCCGGCGCATGATGTACCTAATATACGACGCTCGGACGGACACTCGCATTTTTTGCACTTCACATTACACTGAACACCTAATTTTCGGCACCAATTTGGTGGAGACAATGAAAACTCCACGTTTTATATTAATTATTTATTTTAGCAAGGCGCACACTGTTACTTATACAAAATGGGAGACCAAAGAGAATGACATGTCTGGCCGGGTTGCCAGGCTGCAGAAATACAGACTAGTTAGATACATTACTAATGTACAATTATTTTATGTTTGCAACAGTGGACACCAATAATATTTAGGATCGTATAGAAGCATTTTTTAAAAATCGCTATAGTTTTTGAATACGAAGTGATTTTGTGTTTTTTTGCGTAATCGGCAAAATCGGTCTCGCTCCCGCGCGCGTCGTTTTCTCATTGCTACCTCGCTTTAGCATAACTTTTCCGAGTATCGCCTTAACCAGGGGGGTTATTGTCTAACTCAACATCAATCGCGATCGCATTCAGTTTTAAAGATATTGTACGACCAATGCTGCAGTAATATAATAGTACATTACAGCCGAGGACAGGTAAGTAAGAAATTACATTGTCGAGGATGGTTTGAAGCACGAGCCGCAGGCGAGGGCTTTAATCATTCGAGGCAAGGTAATTTGCTTACAGTACAAGGCTTGTATAGTGCTTTTCTCAAGAAATGCGAGGAAATAAAAAAAAACTGTTTAACTAAATAATATTTATTAAAATTTATATCACACATGTTCGGGCAATTATTAAATGTAAACGTTATTGTTTTCCCGGGCACACTTATGTATAAATCGCCCATAATAATATTATTTTAATGATGTATCAATTAAATACGCCAACAACACAGATTCCGAAAACGTATGCGCCTTTTTTTCACTTTTCCAAATCAGATCGTAGGTTTTCATAGAGGTATCTTTCTTTTGATTTTACTGGCAGTAAGTTTTCTGTTATTAATTTTGCTTCTGCTCTCAAATTTGGTGGAGTAGGTACATACAATGTCTGTATATGTTTCATTGGCAGAACTCGTTTTGATAATTTATTACACAATATAAACTGTATTGATATTTAATCAACCGCTGAAAATCATTCCCGCCGTTTTTTTAATATTGGTTTGTGAGGCCATGTCGAACGGTCATACAGCCTAGTGATACTTACTACTTGCTACTAAAATGCGCAACTTCAATACCCGCTTCTGGGCGGTAGATGGCGCTGTATATATTTCCCATACAAAATTACTCGTAAAGGATATTTTGTCTATGATAAATCTCATTTTGTTTTTTCGATTGATGTTCGTGCTAAGCATGAAGCTCGACTTAATATTGAGGTAACTGGAGTTCTCACCCTGAATAAAAAAGTGAACACCAGCAAATTTGACATTTAGTATGTAGTGGCTGTCAGTTGTCTCATATGACCATACGTATTTTTTTAAAGTGTAGGTGAGACGGAAGACAGCCACTGTGTAATTTGTGGTCACAAAAAATTGTTCGTACTGCACTCTCCAGTTACCTCAGTATTAAGTCGAGCTTCATGGTGCTAAGGGTACATAGCGCTTGTGGTACAATACGAAGTAATATACTCTGTGCGCACCGTATTTTAAAAAAAGTTAACCTAATATGATAAAATAATAATGTGGCTGTATGGTGCAAATGTCCCTTTGCTTTTTCTGTTTTTATACACAGGAATAACTAAAGAAAAAATAAAGAAAAAAAGTTGGTAGTACCATAGAAAATCACTGCAGTAATGAATTTCAGTACTTACTTACTGCACTAAAATCAGTGCAGTAAGTAAGTACTGAAATTCATTACTGCAGTGATTTTCAAATTTAGAATGTTTACCTCGGAAAAGTGCCACGTACTGCATTCTTTTCTCAAATATAATATTAACATTTCAGAGCATAAGTGTGAAAATTAATTTTGTCAACTTTCTTCAACAACAAGTGTTGGATGTCAAACTGAAAGCGATTGCGATTGATGTTGAGATAGGCAATTACCCCCCAGGTTTTAAAAAAATGCTCGTTCGGGGCGAAATCAATTTTCCAGCGTTATAGCCCAGCGGTTATAGCCGCTGCGTCAAACGAAATGGGCTCGGAGACGGAGTGCCGTGACATCTGCCGTCTGAGCGAAATCAACCGATATTTCAAGCAGGAACCGTTTTGTTTTGATCTTCCATTAGAATCGAAATAATTTCGATTCTGAAAGAGTGAAACCGAAATGCAAACCTACCACCCGCGTTAAGGACAACTTTTAACTAACAAGAAAAACGGGCGAAATGAACTCTTCAGCTTTAACATAAGCAACGCATTTACAAAATAATAATGTCGTTGCTAGACAAAATGGTACCTAATAGCTGACGGTTGATGTATAACTCGCAGCGGTGCACGAGCACGTCGCTGGTGGAGTGGGTGCGGTCGGCGGCGGCGGGCGCGCGGTGCGAGGCGGGCGCGGCCGTCGCGGGCGCCGTCGCGCGCGCGCTGTCCGCCGCCGCCGCGCCGCGCCTCGCCGCCGCCCTGCGCGCCGACCTCGCCGCGCGCCGCCCCTACGCCACCTACCTCGCCTCCTGCCGCGCCGCCCTCGCGCACGCCGCGCGCGCGCTCCGCACGTGAGTGTCCCACAGCCGACCGCCGCGCCGCGCCTCGCCGCCGCCCTGCGCGCCGACCTCGCCGCGCGCCGCCCCTACGCCACCTACCTCGCCTCCTGCCGCGCCGCCCTCGCGCACGCCGCGCGCGCGCTCCGCACGTGAGTGTCCCACAGCCGACCGCCGCGCCGCGCCTCGCCGCCGCCCTGCGCGCCGACCTCGCCGCGCGCCGCCCCTACGCCACCTACCTCGCCTCCTGCCGCGCCGCCCTCGCGCACGCCGCGCGCGCGCTCCGCACGTGAGTGTCCCACAGCCGACCGCCGCGCCGCGCCTCGCCGCCGCCCTGCGCGCCGACCTCGCCGCGCGCCGCCCCTACGCCACCTACCTCGCCTCCTGCCGCGCCGCCCTCGCGCACGCCGCGCGCGCGCTCCGCACGTGAGTGTCCCACAGCCGACCGCCGCGCCGCGCCTCGCCGCCGCCCTGCGCGCCGACCTCGCCGCGCGCCGCCCCTACGCCACCTACCTCGCCTCCTGCCGCGCCGCCCTCGCGCACGCCGCGCGCGCGCTCCGCACGTGAGTGTCCCACAGCCGACCGCCGCGCCGCGCCTCGCCGCCGCCCTGCGCGCCGACCTCGCCGCGCGCCGCCCCAAGCCACCTACCTCGTGTACTGGTAAGGCGTAAAGAGATGAGTGAAACCAACGAAGTCTGATGATACACTGATTTATTAATTAATAATCATTACAATTACACGATATAATGTATAGGTGCATACTATATACACTGCACTCGCCTCCTGCCGCGCCGCCCTCGCGCACGCCGCGCGCGCGCTCCGCACGTGAGTGTCCCACAGCCGACCGCCGCGTCGCTTTCTGCCACACATCTAAGTCGTGGGCCACACTGGAGCGACCGCGGGGCGCGGAGGCGACCTGCGGATCTGCAGGACGCGCGAACACGTACTATTCAAGCCGCCGGTCGCTCAACGCTCCCGCTCAACGCGGACGCAAGACGCGCCGCTCCAGTGTGGCCCACGACTTAGGACAACGGGTCAGCCCTCGGCTGCCCCAAGTGGCCTCCTGCCGCGTCGTGAGTGTCCGACCTCTACGCGCGCCACCCCAAGCCACCTGAACTCCTACTACTATTGTAGCAAAATAAAGATTTTAAAGCGTCATAGGACAAAGACGGTGCCTAACCAAGCCTCTTGCTTCATTGATATCGACACAAAGCAAATCCCGGACTAGAAAAATAAAATCAAAATTCAATTATTTTTTATTCAATTTAGGTTGAGGTAACAACACTTATGAACGTCAAAGAAGCTACGCCATCGGTTCGCACATCCCACGGTGGGAGACCTTGCGAGAAGAACCGGCAAGAAACTCATCAAGGGCAATCTTTTTCTCCCTGTTTGTCAGCGACGTCTAAGGAAATAACGGAATTCAAAAATACGCGCCGCTACGGGGTCAAAGAAGGCCAAAGAAATCTGGGGTCCGCGCCACTGCAACGCTGCGCAGCAAAAAGCCGGCGAAATCGTTTCGCTACCTTTTATAGGCAAGGACATTGCCAGAATATTCGCCCGCCAAAACATCGCGAGTGATCCGCCGCGCGGGCGGGGCCCGCAGGGTCGGGAACAATCGAGCATAAGTGTCGCGAACGATCCAAAGGATTCTCGACTCTCCCGCGGGCAGTATAAAAGCGAGAGTCGGCTGGCACATGGCATGCTGTTGAAAAGTAGTCAAAATCGGAATACGACTTCGAGAGCAAAGGAAGAAATCTAAGTGCGAAGTGTTAAAATAAGTGTTCTAAAGTATTAAGAAGAGTTTTTAAGTGCCTGTTTTGAAGTGTTTATGCAGTAATTCAGTATTAATCACAGTTTTAAGTGCCGAATTAATTAATAGTGGTCGCGTTTCCAGCCTATAGTTAAATTAGTGTTTTTGCCATCCATAATTTTCCTTAATAGTAGTTTCGGTCATTTTAAATTCTTTGTAAGTTAGTTTTGCCGTAAAATAAAAATCCACATTGATTTTAAGAAGTGTTTTTTGTTTATCTGGACGACATCATATCGGACAGTTTTCTCCAGACCTACCTTTTGACGTCATATCCAACCAGCAACATCTTTTAGTGCCGTTGTGCGACTAACCGCCCGTCCACAACAGTGTTATATTTCATACAGAGTCGTCAAATTGAAAAATGACCTTTACACATTGTAAGGTCACTTTCCATCATAATAGAAAATACTAGTTAGATTTAATACATATTATCATATTATATAACAGTTAACAATTTTCAACCAAACAAGAGGTTTCAATCGAATAGTTAGAATAGTAATGGGCATACATCTCATTCATATTAAGATTACTAATAAAAAAAATTGCAAGTTGTGCCATACATTCGAATAGTAATAAATAAAGTATAATATTTAACTACACGTTAAGACAAGCAGTCATGAGTAGACCCATTCCCATTGGTGGCACCCGTTCACGAGCATGACGCATGAACCAGCCATCGCTTCGCTCAACCATGTTTTAGGGAACGTAACGACCCGACTCACACGACACCACCGTAGGAATGTTTAACGAGAGCATGACATACTTAAGCTAGCGTCTTTAATCCCGGTTCAAAGTTATTTCTCCTGTGTACAGGCAAATCACCGGCGTCCGCGCGGAATGCGCGTGGTGCGTACGCGCCGCGGCGGCCGCGCGCGTACTGGAACAACTGGAGCACGGACTCGCGCTGCGCCGCCTGGCCAGGCACCACCACCAGCGACACCAGCCCCTGCAAGGTGACCGCAACAACACATACACACAACACACACTGTTGCTGGAACAACTGGAGCACGGACTCGCGCTGCGCCGCCTGGCCAGGCACCACCACCAGCGACACCAGCCCCTGCAAGGTGACCGCAACAACACATACACACAACACACACTGTTGCTGGAACAACTGGAGCACGGACTCGCGCTGCGCCGCCTGGCCAGGCACCACCACCAGCGACACCAGCCCTTGCAAGGTGACCGCAACAACACATACACACAACACACTCTGTTGCTGGAACAACTGGAGCACGGGCTCGCGCTGCGCCAACGGGCCAGGCACCACCACCAGCGACACCAGCCCTTGCAAGGTGACCGCAACAACACATACACACAACACACTCTGTTGCTGGAACAACTGGAGCACGGACTCGCGCTGCGCCGCCTGGCCAGGCACCACCACCAGCGACACCAGCCCCTGCAAGGTGACCGCAACAACACATACACACAACACACTCTGTTGCTGGAACAACTGGAGCACGGGCTCGCGCTGCGCCAACGGGCCAGGCACCACCACCAGCGACACCAGCCCCTGCAAGGTGACCGCAACAACACATACACACAACACACTCTGTTGCTGGAACAACTGGAGCACGGGCTCGCGCTGCGCCAACGGGCCAGGCACCACCACCAGCGACACCAGCCCCTGCAAGGTGACCGCAACAACACATACACACAACACACACTGTTGCTGGAACAACTGGAGCACGGGCTCGCGCTGCGCCAACGGGCCAGGCACCACCACCAGCGACACCAGCCCCTGCAAGGTGACCGCAACAACACATACACACAACACACACTGTTGCTGGAACAACTGGAGCACGGGCTCGCGCTGCGCCGCCTGGCCAGGCACCACCACCAGCGACACCAGCCCCTGCAAGGTGACCGCAACAACACATACACACAACACACTCTGTTGCTGGAACAACTGGAGCACGGGCTCGCGCTGCGCCGCCTGGCCAGGCACCACCACCAGCGACACCAGCCCCTGCAAGGTGACCGCAACAACACATACACACAACACACTCTGTTGCTGGAACAACTGGAGCACGGGCTCGCGCTGCGCCAACGGGCCAGGCACCACCACCAGCGACACCAGCCCCTGCAAGGTGACCGCAACAACACATACACACAACACACACTTGCTCAAGACACATGGTAAAATAATAGCCTGATCCCACCACCATAATCATAGGCCAATAATACGTAGTCACGTGCACAAAATAATCGTAATAAGAGATGGAAGGAAGGACCAAAGTTGTCCATTTTAATGCTATTTTGGTGATTTTTTTAAACATATCGAAACAACTCGTGAAATGCTGTTCAGACGAGTTGGGTGTGTATAGCGATCTGGATCTCCTCCATTAACCCGCTGGATAGCCATCATCAGATTATAGCTCGGTCAATCCCTGGCGGAGAACTAAGGCCTCAAAGTTATCTCGTTTGTATGAAAATCGACTGGCGTGGCCACCACTATATATAAAATCATCGTCTTCTTACCGTTGACACGAAAAGAAGAAAAAGACTTGCACATTTTGATCTAACAAGTTACTTTAAATGAGGTTCATTATATTTTAATTGAATGAAACTTTGTATTTTTGTCAGGTGGCGAACTAATGGATGAGAAGGCTTCAAGACTGACTGCTAGTATAAAGGCCATCACGGCCGAATTGAAAGCAGACCCTTCGTGGGAAGGTGAGCCATTTACAGATACAGCTAGTATACTGCAACTTCTATACGCCAATATCTTACTTTTTTGTCAATGTATATTAAAACTCTAGTTTACTTCAAAGTTCCTCCACATGAGAAAATTGAAAAGACTCAGTGCGATTTTGCCAAAGTCAAGTGTCGGCAATTTTGTTGTCATGCTGATTTCAGAGAAGCCGTTTGTTTTATATGCCTGTCATGCAACTGGGATACGATCTACATTTCTATTCGGATTGCGTAACTTTGTAAATAAATAATAAATGAATAGTTTATTTGCACAAAACATGGTATAAAATCATTTTATCAAAATGATAACAAAAACAATAAAGGTGCTCATGTTTCACTAATATAGTCTCAGATGCCTGTCTGTTCCGGTGTCAGCTGTGACAGAGGAGCCACTTGCAATACATTATAAGCTGTCAAAATGGACTATCGTATGAAATAGTTTTAGTTCCAAAGGTGCAAATCATTTTCATATGTCATCTGGGGTCTGTAATACAAATCTGGGATATCAAAACATTGTGTGGGACGGAGAATAATAATGTTTTCACTTCTCATGCTCGTAAAGTTCGTGTTTATGTTGGGTATAGGCTGCATAAAATCGCTTTTTATGCTCTAGTGCATAAAGTGAAATCTTCGTCTAAGTCTCAGACTCTACGACAAAGGTCGTCAGGTAAACAGTCACACACGCAATTAAACTTCGTCATATAAACTTTATTAATAACTAACGTATTTCATTCTGTTTCTTAAATTTTGTACATAATCCATGTTAAATTATTAAATTAATAAAACTAGGCAAAATTAATGAGTTTTCTGAGAAATAAGTATTACAAGAGCATTAAGGACTACGATCTATGCTAAAGTCACTGTGCTGCCAGCCAATGCCACGTATAAAAAAAGAAAAAGAAAGTCTTCCCGCCAATATGGCGAAGTCTTTATTTTTTCTTTTTTGCAATATTGCTATTTATTTTCCTCACACTCGAAGTGAAAAGCAGAGTGTATAACTCGTTCATAAAACCCATTTTACCCTCGAATCGACTATCCATCCTCGCCTACGGCTCGGGTGGATATATACGTCTCGGGTAAAATTGTACGTTTTATGCACTTGTTGTACAATCTACTATTTCACTTCTCATGCTCGTAAAGTTCGTGTTTATGTTGGGTATAGGCTGCATAAAATAGTTTTTTATGCTCTAGTGCATAAAGTGAAATCTTCGTCTAAGTCTCAGACTCTAAGACAAAGGTCGTTAGGTAAACAGACACACGCAATTAAAGTTCGTTAAATAAATTTTATTAATAACGTATTTCATTCTGTTTCTTAAATTTTGTACATAATCCATTTTAAATTACTAAATTAATAAAACTAGGCAAAATTAATGAGTTATCTAAGAAATAAGTATTTCAAGAGCATTATGGACTACGATCTATGCTAAAGTCACTGTGCTGCCAATGCCACGTATAAAAAAAAGAAAGTCTTCCCGCCAATATTGCGGTCTTTATTTTCTTTTTTGCAATATTGTTATTTATTTTCCTCATACTCGAAGTGAAAAGCAGAGTGTATAAATCGTACATAAAACCCATTTTACCCTCGAATTGACTATCCATCCTCGCCTACGGCTCGGGTGGATATATACGTCTCGGGTAAAATGGTACGTTTTATGCACTTGTTGTACAATCTACTATTGTTTTTAGGTGCGTCGGCCGCGGCGCTGGAGACAGTGGAAGTGACAGTGGAGCGCGCTGCGTTCGCGCGGCTGTACTTGCACGTGTTGTTCCCCAACGGAGACGGAGACATCGCGCGAGACCAGTCAGTATACCGATCCTACTTCATACTAACATTAATATTATAAACTAGCTTTCGCCCGTGTGGACTACACGACGCTATCCCGCGGGAATGTGATATTTTTTCGGGATAAAAAGTAGTTTTTGTTCCTCTCTAGGTGTTCACTAATTCGATGCGTTTGGATAAAATAAAACTTAATTTTTCACTGCCACAAAAAATCTCCATTTTTATTTGACCATAGAGATGTCACAGATTGCATTTTACATGGTAGCTTCTAGAGATGGCACAGAGAAGAGTATTAAAAAAGGAGGGTGCGATTCTAACTTTTAATTTAAATTGGTGGAGCAAATTTAGTGTTGAAAATTACTATTGAATTACTATTAAAAACTAAACATTCCGCCCACCAAAGACTCTGTCTTTACACAATATCAAAGGAAAGCTTAAAACAAACATGAAATAGGTCTTACCAATGTGCACCGCCCACCGTGTTTAACCCTATTGCTTACAAAGAAACAGAAATACAATGACAAAGTTAACTCTAAGATAGTTTCTACTTTCTGAACAAAAAACACAATTTGTTACATGCCCGTTTACAAATACCATTCTTGGTTTTGATTGTGACTACTCTAGTCACTCCATCCTTGCCTGTGTGCTTTTCTAACACTTTTCCCAACAACCATTTTGCGGGAGGCAAGTTATCCTCTCTTATAACAACGATGTCACCTATAGCTGGTTCCTGTTCATGCTTGGTCCATTTGAACCGCTGTTGCAAGGTGGACAAATACTCATCTGACCACTTTGTCCAAAAATCGTTGACCATTTTCTGGCTCATTCTCCATCTTGACATTCCCGTCGCATTTACTCGTGATAAATCTTCATCTGGTATCACTATTAAAGGCTCTCCTATCAAGAAGTGACCAGGAGTGAGCGGTACAGGATCATTGGGGTCATCGCTCATGTGTGTCAATGGACGGGAATTGAGGCAGGCTTCAATTTGCGACAATACCGTTGACAATTCCTCAAATGTCAATGTGGATTCTCCTATGACTCGTTTTAAATGGGATTTGGCTGAGCGCACTCCTGATTCCCACAGCCCACCGAAGTTTGGTGCGTGGGGTGGAATGAAGTGCCACGTAGTACCTTCTTCTACTAACAGCTGTGTTAACTCGGTTTGGAAGTCAGACTTGGCTTTGATAAACATGCGCTGTAGTTCTTTCTCTGCCCCGACAAAGTTTGTGCCATTGTCGCTATAAAGATGTTGACAGGCACCTCTTCTGGATGCAAATCGACGGAATGCAGCAATAAAGCCACTAGCAGTGAGATCTGATACAGCTTCTAAATGTATAGCACGAGTCACCATACATATGAATAAACACACATAACCCTTATATGATTTCGATCCTCTTCCTGGTGAAAATCTCAAGTTTATGAATCCAGTAAAATCAACGCCGGTTCTCATGAAAGGTTTTGAAGGTTGAAGCCTTGCTTCTGGCAACTGTCCCATCAATGGATTGTGCCTTTGTTTTGAGTACCGTCTACAAGTAACACACTCTCTATAAACTTGTTTTGTTAAAGCTCTGGCTCGCACAATCCAATATTTAGAGCGTAGCAGATTTACCATCATTTGAGGCCCACCATGTAGTGTTCTCTTATGTATATCCATCACAATTAATTTACTTAAATGACTCTCTTTTGGTAAAATAATAGGATGTCTTTTATCATATTGTACGGGGGCCTTATCAAGCCGTCCACCTACTCTTAAAACTCCATTCTCAGAGAGAAAGGGGTTAAGAGAGTGGAGGCTGCTCTTTTTGAGAATTACTTTTTGGGACTTCAACTGTTTGATCTCGTCCGGAAAATACTTTTCTTGTGTTTCTTTTATGCAGTGTTCTAATACCTTGTTTCTTTCCTCGACTGTCACAATTTTATTTAATGTGGTTCTCTGAGCCATTGGCAGTTTTAAATTCATAAACTTTTTACAAATGGCTAAAACATCAAGCATTTTTCTAAGTGATGAGAACTTTGTCCAAATAAACTCTTCTTTAATTTCAATTTGATGAGTAAATGCCTTTAACGGTCTCTCCTCTTGGTTGGTATGAAAACTTTCCCCAGTTGTATAGGATTCCTTCTCTAACAACCATGATGGGCCATACCACCATAATGTATGAGATCTTAGCTCAGTACAACTCAGACCTCGCGAGGCACAGTCTGCTGGGTTGTCATTAGTTCGGACATGACTCCATTGTTCCGGGTCTAGCATTCCTCTTATTTCTGAAACTCTGTTACTCACGAATGTGACCCAACGACTTGGTTCTCCTCGTATCCATGCCAACACAACTTCTGAATCTGACCAAGCGTGCAGCTGTGCCTTGGGTACCGACATAACTTGAGAAACTTCAAATAATAATTTTGCAGCCATGAGCGCGCCACAGAGCTCCAATCTTGGAATTGATATCTCCTTCTCGATGGGCGAAACTTTTGTCTTTGCTGTAACCAAGGCCACATGAACCTCATCGTCATGCATCACTTTCATATAGACTGCAGCGCCATACGCCGCCTGTGACGCATCAGCAAATGCATGTTATTCAACAACGCTATCCTTTTTAGTTTTTAGCCATCTTGGGATTTCTATGCCTTGTACTCTCTTTAAGTCTTCCCTAAATTCTAACCACTCTTGCCGTAACTTTGGACTCAATTGTTCATCCCAGTCTATTCCGGACCTCCACAATTTCTGAATGAATATCTTTGCATTTATGATAATTGGCGCAATCCAACCTATTGGGTCGTAAAGACGGGCTATCATAGATAGTACGCTTCTCTTAGTCACAAGTGGATTATCTTCTGTTATGTTTAAGGTATACTCGAAGTTGTCGGTACATTTATTCCAGCGTATGCCAAGAACTTTTACTACATCATCAGTTTTGAAAATTATGGCTTGATTTGTAGCCTGGTTCTCCTCTCTAATATGATCAAGTAACTTCTCATTGTTACTGCACCACTTTTGAATTTCGAATCCTCCTGACCTCATCATATTGTTAAGTTGCTCATAGATTTGAATGGCTTCGGATTCGGACTGGCATCCCGTTAACAGATCGTCCATATAAAAATCTCGGATCGTTATCTCAGCTGCGACTGGATATCGCGCCTTTTCATCCTTTGCAAGTTGCTGTAATGACTTAACGGCCAGACTTAACACATTCCGGTCCATCGGTGTTGAACGGAAGACAAACAATGTACCGTCCTGTCTCATCTCTTATTGTTGTTTTCTCAAATAAGTCTTCACACTCTCTCTCTTCTTTACTCATTTTCTTTTGAATGCAATCTGGTTCTGTCTCAATTTCCCAAAATTGCTTTATTAGTTTGTCCGTTTGTAATGACACATGTAGACTTATAATTCCTCTCTTCGATGATGATTGTAGATTTGTTACTCTGCCTGATAATACCCATCCGAGCTGAGTGTTTTGTGCTATCGGGCCTCCATGCTTTGGGTGCTTTATTACTCCTGCTAGTAAGATCTCACTGTGTATGTCAACACCCAATAGGACATCAATTTTTCTCGGGCAACCATATTCAGCATCGGCCAATGCCAACGATTCGATTTCAGGCCAATTTGTGACCTCTATGTTATTGGAAGGCAGAAACGTCGTTAAGGCATTTAACACAAATGCATTCACTTGGATTGTAAACGCAGGATTGTGAACTGATTCTATGGTGAATGTGACCATACTCTTCGTTCTCTTTTGTCCCTCTCCGACTCCAGATATAATACCATTTACAGGTGTCTTTTTAAGGCCAAGCATTTGTACAGCCGCTTCTGTTATGAAGGAGGCTTCAGAACCTTGATCAATGAGAGCTCTAATTCGGTGACAGCTTCCGTATTTTGACATCACATTAACAACTGCTGTGGCTAACAGTACTTCTTGGTAACTTTTCATCTCAGTAGCAAAGTGGGTGGAAACTCTCTGCTCTACCGCACTACTCTCGGGTGCTCGCTTCTCGGGTAACATGGTGTTGACAGCAGGCTCAGTGCGTGTAGCTTCTTGGTTCTCAAAATGTAATAGAGTGTGATGTCTTCGACCACAACGGCGACAACTCGTTGTCCTTTTGCAATATTTCACTGCATGATTTGGTGTCAGGCAGTTAAAACAAAGGTTTTTATTTTGAATATAATCTGATCTCTCTTGAGGCGTTAATTTCTGAAATTGTTCACAATGAAAAATAGGATGTTGTTCTGCACACATCGAACAAGTGACCAGTTTTAGATTTTTTGTTTCAGGGGGCAGTGTAGCAGTATGCAAACTCTTGGATTTCATGGGCAGCATTGGCACTGGTTTTCTCGCCTGTTGAAGTGATCTGGGTGCAGGGGTGCTATCAATAGTTTCAATCGTTCTGAATCGACGCTCCAAAAAAGTTACCATTTGCTTCCAAGTAGCTAGATCTTCTAATGAAACTGCATTCAATTCAGATTCCCATGCCTTTCGAGACTCACTATCTAATTTGGAATTGACAATATAAATTATGATGACATCCCAAGTCTCAGTATTCACTTCAAGATTGGTAAGCGCCTTTAAACATGAGTTAGTTGTGTCTAACAAACTTTTTACTGCCGTTGCTGATTCAGATGTTAACGCCTTTTGTGCAAACAGTTTCTTTAATATCTCATTTGTATTGTATCTTTTATTCTTGTAACGTCTAATAAGTTGTGACCATGCCTCACTGTAATTATTCTCAGTAGTAGCTAAATCTTTTATTAGATTTGCAGGTTCTCCGCACAAACTACTTTTTAAATAATGTAGTTTCTGAACTCCACTCAAACTTGAGTTGTTATGTATAAGTGAGAGAAACATGTCATAGTATGACTCCCACTCCTCGTATTTGCCAGCAAATGTTGGCAACTTTATTTGTGGTAACTTGACTTCACAACTCGCGGAACTGGATTGGCCGTGTGGATAAGTAGATGTAGAAGCGATTACAGGTGCTGATGGAATACTTCCTCGGTCAAATTTGAGTTTAGTTTTGTACTCTAAATAAATCTCTTCTGCTCGGTTGTAGTAGTCTTCCTTAAAGTATTCTATCGCCTTTCGTTCATCTTTCATAGTACAATCTAAAATCTTCTCATGTGTACTTCCAAAATATATCCAAATTTTCTCCAAATTTTCTAATCTACTTTCAATGTATGGAACTGTTATTCGATCCTTCGGTGACTTGTTATAATTTGCTTTAGATTTTATTATATTATTTAAAGTATCTTCTTGCTTTCCAATCAACAGATCCATTTTGACAATTTTTTATATAAAAGTTCAAAAAAACACAAACAGAAAGTTCACACTCGACGAAGAAGTGTCCAAGTTGACACTCAAATTTAGAAAATACTTAGTTCAATATTCAAATAACACTTAACACTTATTTACTTTTAGTCCTAAAAGGTACACAAAGTTTAATCTCAGAAAATATCAGTAATTTTTCTAAGTCCAATTTCCAATACCTACAATTTTAGGTTACCTATGTTGTTTGAAAAACACAAAATTGTTTAAGTGTCGTAAAAATATCTTATGTGTTTTGTAAATTCACGATATTTTAAGTCTCTCAATCAGTAAGTTTGGTAAGGGATATGTTTTGTTTAATTATTCTCAGTTCTTTTACACGAAAGTTCGGCTTATGATTTTTATCAGAAACGTGGTTTTGTTTTTGTCACTGTTCTCACTTTCACTGATTTCTCACTTTACTCACGGTACGGTTTACCAGTCCAGTCCATTCCCGGGTTTCGGCACCAAAATGTTCACTAATTCGATGCGTTTGGATAAAATAAAACTTAATTTTTCACTGCCACAAAAAATCTCCATTTTTATTTGACCATAGAGATGTCACAGATTGCATTTTACATGGTAGCTTCTAGAGATGGCACAGAGAAGAGTATTAAAAAAGGAGGGTGCGATTCTAACTTTTAATTTAAATTGGTGGAGCAAATTTAGTGTTGAAAATTACTATTGAATTACTATTAAAAACTAAACACTAGGCTACAAACAAAGTATCTGTGTCCGGTCAGCCGTTTTGACGTGATTGAGTTAGAAACATCTAAACTTTCACATTTATAATATTAGTAGGATGCGAAAGTTTGTTAGTCTTTCACGCAAAAACTACTGAACGGATCTGGATGAAATTTGCAACAAAGATAGATTATAGGCTGGAATAACACATACGATACTTTTTATCCCGATCGAAATCTGCCTGGGCGCCTCACGATAGGCGCGGATACATAGGGAAAGACACATTCTGTACCTAAATTTTTTTTACCGTCATTTGAAAACGTAGAGCAGGAGGTGTTCAGGTCAAGTGAATAGAACATAAAAAAATAGAAAAAGATATCCCAAATTTTTTTTATAAGTATTATTTAATTTTACAAAAAATTCTAATATTATCTATGGATATCAATGCAATAATTAACATAATACCAAACGTAAAAACAAAATTACTTATTTAACCACGAGACAGGTAAACGATAATCCGGAAGCTATTGGGCGCATACAATAGCGCGGTAGGAGTATCGCTATAGCGGCCGGCCGATCAGCTGTTGGACCGCCGGGGTTGAAGACCGCGGCGCCCAGCCCGCGTGCGCTCTGAAATTACTTGTTTTCATCGTAAAATGAAATAATTTTATCAAAACGTTTGGTATTGTACAGTCAAGGTCAAAGATATAGATACAAGTATTATGACAATAAATAAGTAAACATATAAAGACCCATAAAATTGTATTCTTCTAAATTCAAATAAATATGTTCACAATATTGGAAACATAAATATGTAGACCATGGGCGTTAATATATAAGCAATCGAAAACACAAATTTATGTATTCACTTTAGGGAACATTAATTTGTATACAAGCAACATATTAATAACTTTAAAAACAGCTTCGAAATTTGAGTTTTGACAATCACTGAAAAGAGTGCCTACCTGTCAATGATGATTTTGTCCCTTTCATTTGACGTACATTATTCAGTCATCCAAAAGATTTTATTTTGAGTAAAGAGCCATTTAGACAAGGCGAGTTTCTCGTACGCTCGCCTGGCGAAACTCGCCTGTCGAGTTCGAAAGGCAATTCTCGCCCGCCTACGTTTACACAGTCAATATTAGCAAAAACTCGCATACGATAGTCGTATACGATTCTCGAAAGGCGATAATCACCTTTCGAGAATCGTATGATCTGTTTACATTAGATGATTTTTTCGTGGGAGATTATCGCGTACGAGTTTCTAATCTGTGTAAACTTGAACTCGTACGACATTTTTGCTCGAACGTTCGATTATCGCACAAATCCGTTGTGACCAATATTTGAAGGCGAGCTCGCTCATTCGAATTTGAACTTTTTGTACAAGTGACTGCGCAAAAAGCTAAATGGTTGAAAAATCTTTTAAATTCGGAAATACTGAAGTAATTAAAGTTGAGCTATATAGAGACCATGAGTGTTTGTGGAGTACGGAACATAAGGACTATAAAAATCGAGAAGCTAGAAATGCAGCTCTCAATGCTTTGGCACAAGAAATGGGGATTGAGCATTGATAATAGGATAACCTATGAAATTGCCGTTTTGTATGGAGATTTCTGTAATTATTTTTTTTCCATACTAACGTTTTTGTTATTATTTAACGACTAATATTATGTAAATTTACAAAATTTTACACAAGTATTTATGGACATTTTAACTATTAAATGACACATTCGTTAAGAGAAAAAAAATTTTTTTTCACTAAGTTACAACTAATAAAGTACGAAATTCTGGAAACAAAAATAGTCGTAACTTTCGGAATAAGTTTTTTCTATGTAAATAATCAAATATCGTGGTTATTAAATTATCAAAAGTTGCTCGATACGGTCTTTATGTAACGCAATATTAAAGAAATTATATATTTCTAATATTATAAAAGTTGTTAAGTTATATGTACAAAAGAAAAAAACGGCAATTTCATATGTAAAGACCTATTATATATTCGGTAAAAGGATACGCCCATCCGAACTTGAATCCAAATATTCCTATGAACATTTTCATAGAAGCATAAGCAGCGCCATCTGTTACAACCCAATCGAAATGTTGTTTGAACAACTGAACTCGAAGAACAAGTTTCTCGAACGGCGAGAAACTCTTAGCTCGTACATTCAGTTGACACGATTCGAGTTTCTCGCCTAGGTGAGGCGATTCTCGCCTTTCGAGTGCCGTCATCGTACGTACTGTTTACAAGCTTCGAGTTTTTTCCCGCCTTTCGAGAATCGTACGTTCGAGTCGAGAAACTCTCCCTGTCTAAATGGCCCTTTAGGCTCACCGTGTACTATGAAAACTAATCGTTGCCATTTATAAACTGCGAAATAAAATACCAGTACGAAAGGTAAAATATTTATTAAAAAAAACTAACTAGGTTCTTTTAATCCATACTATTATTATAAATGTGAAAGTGTGTTTGTTTGTTTGTTTGTCCCTCTGTCACGTCAAAACGGAGCAACGGATCGACTCGATTTTTGGTATGGGGATTGTTTGGAGATGGAGAGTGAAAAAGCTTACTTTTATCCCGAAAAAAAAAAACACATTCCCGCGGGCTAACGTCATGTTGGCCACGCAGGCGAAGCCGCGGGCGGAAGGCTAGTAGAATATAAAATTCAAAAATGTGACATTACCTAAATAGAATATCATAATATTTCACGGCCAAAGAGTTTAAAATAGAAATCGTTGTAGAATTTATTATAATGTAATAATGACTCTTTAGAATCTTGTGAATGGCTGATCACATTTTAAATCTTGAAGATAGAGTTGGGCACTTTTGATTGTTTACATATTTTTGATTATCATGTGGATATATGTTTACGATTATGTATGTGTCTCTAAGTTAATGAGGTACCTATGGATACATATTATTGCATTTGTCTGTTTACCAAGTAATTTTCAAATTGATGTTTACTTATTTTTGTTGTTTTGCACGTTTCCATATTTAAAGTAATTTAAGAGGTTACATTTTGTGGCAACTTGTGGTGTATATATATCTTTGACCTTGACTGTACATATTGAATTGATATCAAAAAATAATATTAGAATTTATTGTAACATTATAATACTTACTTATAAAAAAAAATTGGGATATTTTTTTCTATTTTTTTATGTTCTATTCACTTGACCTGAACACCTCCTGCTCTATTTGCAGTTTGTTTTACAACATCTTATATAATGCTGGACGCATATTTAAGTAGTTCCATTCCCGCGTTTTAAACTGCTTATTTTTGCCGCTGAATATTGATAGTGCAGTGGTTAAATTTGGCTTCAAAAATACGAGGTGTCCTGATGGTGCTCTCAATCATGGCTTGGGGGTTTTTCTTTGTGCACAGACTTTTAAAACGTCTGAATTTAAAATCTCTTAGATCCACTAAAAATCTTTATTCCTGATCAAACCGTTTTTGTGAAGTTTGTATTCCCTATTTTATGTATGTTTGTGCTGCGCCGCAGGGTGTTAAGTGAGCACATTCGCCGACTGTCCGCGTGCACGAGCGCGTCGCGAGCGGGCGTTCGCGCTCGCCACATTTGGGCCGCGCCCTTCCCGCGGGCGCAGCTACACCTGCGACATCTACCGGTGTACCGCACGCCGCGAGACAAGGTTAGTACTACACATACACACACACATACTAACACACTCGTACGCGAGCGGGCGTACGCGCTCGCCACATTTGGGCCGCGCCCTTCCCGCGGGCGCAGCTACACCTGCGACATCTACCGGTGTACCGCACGCCGCGAGACAAGGTTAGTACTACACATACACACACACATACTAACACACTCGTACGCGAGCGGGCGTACGCGCTCGCCACATTTGGGCCGCGCCCTTCCCGCGGGCGCAGCTACACCTGCGACATCTACCGGTGTACCGCACGCCGCGAGACAAGGTTAGTACTACACATACACACACACATACTAACACACTCGTACGTGAGCGGGCGTTCGCGCTCGCCACATTTGGGCCGCGCCCTTCCCGCGGGCGCAGCTACACCTGCGACATCTACCGGTGTACCGCACGCCGCGAGACAAGGTTAGTACTACACATACACACACACATACTAACACACTCGTACGTGAGCGGGCGTTCGCGCTCGCCACATTTGGGCCGCGCCCTTCCCGCGGGCGCAGCTACACCTGCGACATCTACCGGTGTACCGCACGCCGCGAGACAAGGTTAGTACTTCACATACACACACACATACTAACACACTCGTACGCGAGCGGGCGTTCACGCTCGCCACATTCGGGCCGCGCCCTTCCCGCGGGCGCAACTACACCTGCGACATCTACCGGTGTACCGCACGCCGCGAGACAAGGTTAGTACTACACATACACACACACATACTAACACACTCGTACGCGAGCGTTCGTACGCGCTCGCCACATTTGGGCCGCGCCCTTCCCGCGGGCGCAGCTACACCTGCGACATCTACCGGTGTACCGCACGCCGCGAGACAAGGTTAGTACTTCACATACACACACACATACTAACACACTCGTACGCGAGCGTTCGTACGCGCTCGCCACATTTGGGCCGCGCCCTTCCCGCGGGCGCAGCTACACCTGCGACATCTACCGGTGTACCGCACGCCGCGAGACAAGGTTAGTACTACACATACACACACACATACTAACACACTCGTACGTGAGCGGGCGTTCGCGCTCGCCACATTTGGGCCGCGCCCTTCCCGCGGGCGCAGCTACACCTGCGACATCTACCGGTGTACCGCACGCCGCGAGACAAGGTTAGTACTTCACATACACACACACACATACTAACGCACTCGTACGTGAGCGGGCGTTCGCGCTCGCCACATTTGGGCCGCGCCCTTCCCGCGGGCGCAGCTACACCTGCGACATCTACCGGTGTACCGCACGCCGCGAGACAAGGTTAGTACTACACATACACACACACATACTAACACACTCGTACGCGAGCGGGCGTTCGCGCTCGCCACATTTGGGCCGCGCCCTTCCCGCGGGCGCAGCTACACCTGCGACATCTACCGGTGTACCGCACGCCGCGAGACAAGGTTAGTACTACACATACACACACACATACTAACACACTCGTACGTGAGCGGGCGTTCGCGCTCGCCACATTTGGGCCACGCCCTTCCCGCAGGCGCAGCTACACCTGCGACATCTACCGGTGTACCGCACGCCGCGAGACAAGGTTAGTTCTATACATACACACACACTCGTCAGAGATGTCAGCGTGCACGTGTGGGTGTTCGAGCTCGTCACATTTAGGCCGCGCCCTTCCCCCCTTAAATATTATAGCACACTAAGCAATTTCTAAATAAAACTCTAAATACTCAAACTTGTTTATTCAGGTTTATAGATTGTGTTACAATTTTGGGTGGTGGTAGGACTTGTTCTCAGTCCGCCTGGCTAGCTACCACCATCTTATCTAAGTCTGTCGCTATAACAATGATGTTTTGAGCATTATTGTGTTCCGGCAGTAACTGATAAGATAGCCAGTTCCTCAGTGATTGAGGATTCCGGGAGTAGTATAGTAGTACCTTCAGCCTTATCACCACTTAACATCTGGTGTGATTAAGGCTAAGTGCTACCGCATTGTGGGCAAAAAAGAAGAAACAACATTATGAACGTCAAAGACGCTACGCTATCGGTTCGCAAATCCTGCGGCGAAAAAACCTTGCGAGAAGAACGGGCACGAAACTCGTCAAGGGCAATCTTTTCCTCCTTGTTATATTTCATACAGAATCGTCAAATTGAAAAATGACCTTCACACATTCGTAATGTCATTTCCCATCACAAAAGATTTTAGTAATAGTAGCTAAGTTATTTAAATTCTTACTTTTTTGCACTCACAATGCAATGTTTATTATTGAAAAATGGAAAATGAAGTATTTAGAAAAAATCGATCCGTCACAACTACAGTCTAACGACTCCGTAGCTCAAAGGTTAGAGTAGTCGCCGGGATAGCGAAAGGTCGGTTCGTGCCCCATCGGAGCTAGTTGTGAGACGGGTCGATTTTTTCTAAATACTTCATTTTCCATGTTTAGCTAACTTCAGTATTGACGTTTTTCTCGTGTTCTGTGTACATGTCCATTGTTGTTTCCAGCTGTCGTGCATAATGCGGTGCGTGACCTCCATCATGGCGGTGCTAGGGCTGAGCGAGGGCGAGACGCCCTCCGCGGATGACCTCACGCCCGTACTCATATACGTCGTCATCAAGGCAAGGCATCGGGAACAGTTACATCTGTTCCTGGTATCTATTACAGCTGTTTGCATAATGCGTGACCTCCATCATGGCGGTGCTAGGGCTGAGCGAGGGCGAGACGCCCTCCGCGGATGACCTCACGCCCGTACTCATATACGTCGTCATCAAGGCAAGGCATCGGGAACAGTTACATCTGTTCCTGGTATCTATTACAGCTGTTTGCATAATGCGTGACCTCCATCATGGCGGTGCTAGGGCTGAGCGAGGGCGAGACGCCCTCCGCGGATGACCTCACGCCCGTACTCATATACGTCGTCATCAAGGCAAGGCATCGGGAACAGTTACATCTGTTCCTGGTATCTATTACAGCTGTTTGCATAATGCGTGACCTCCATCATGGCGGTGCTAGGGCTGAGCGAGGGCGAGACGCCCTCCGCGGATGACCTCACGCCCGTACTCATATACGTCGTCATCAAGGCAAGGCATCGGGAACAGTTACATCTGTTCCTGGTATCTATTACAGCTGTTTGCATAATGCGTGACCTCCATCATGGCGGTGCTAGGGCTGAGCGAGGGCGAGACGCCCTCCGCGGATGACCTCACGCCCGTACTCATATACGTCGTCATCAAGGCAAGGCATCGGGAACAGTTACATCTGTTCCTGGTATCTATTACAGCTGTTTGCATAATGCGTGACCTCCATCATGGCGGTGCTAGGGCTGAGCGAGGGCGAGACGCCCTCCGCGGATGACCTCACGCCCGTGCTCATATACGTCGTCATCAAGGCAAGGCATTGGGAACAATTACATCTGTTCTGACTGGTTTCAATAGAGGATCGTACTGTTTTTTTTTAATTTGGTTAAAATGTTTTTATTATATTTTGTGAAATTTCATTTAAAATCATCATTTTTAGACTTTGAAAACAGCTTGTCTCGGATGGTATCAGACAGACAGCTAAGTCAATAAATACTTTCAAAGATTGCATCACAAAATGACACCTATTTAAATAACCATAAAGGCTTATGCAGATGTAGGACTTTTTGTTTGTTAATTTCCGCTTGATCGTTACATATTGTCAAGGGAATAAAATAGATTTTTTGGCGTATAAAAAGAGATCGACTCTCTGTGCTATGCATGTAATAAAGATCATGTCGCGGAAAGTAAGACCCGTATTCTAGAACAACAGATATAGTTAGCAAGGGATGAATGTATTTGCATCCCTTTCTTACTGTACTTAAGAAGAGATCTCCACTTAAGTGTCGTTCTAGAATACGGGCCTAAGGCTGCCTGTCCATTGACGCGGAGCGGCAAGGACGTACCCAGGGGGGGGGTCCAGGGGGTCTGGACCCCCCCCGAAATCCATTAATCCGCGGGATGGGCGTGAACTTCACGACGTTATCCCGCGGGAATGTGATATTTTTCCGGAATAAAAAGAAGCCTATGTTCCACTCCAGGCTAAAAAGTATCTGTGTCCCAAATTTCAGCCCAATCCGCTTTGGCATGATTCAGCAACAAACATCTAAACTATCCCCCCCCCCCCCAACGGACCCCCCCCCCCCCCGACAATAAATCCTGGGTACGTGCTTGCGGAGCGGGGCGACAGAGCGGAGAAACAAGGAAAAAAAATCTCAGCCTCGCGGATTTTATGAAAGAAATCTTATTGGTTAATATTTCCTCGTTTCTCCGCTCCGTCGGTCTCGCTCCGCGTCAATAAACAGACAGTCTTATAGCCTGGTTTACTGTTGGACAGGTGAACCCCGCATCGCTTCTATCGACCATCGAGCTGGTGAACGCGCTTGGCGAGGGCGCGCTATCGGGCGAAGCTCTATACTGGTGGACGCAGTTCTGCGCCGCCGTCGCCTACATCAAGACCATGGACTACGCAGACTCCTAGCGCCGCCCCCAGCGCCTGGTGAGCCCACATCTATATTAAGGTGTACTGGTGGACGCAGTTCTGCGCCGCCGTCGCCTACATCAAGACCATGGACTACGCAGACTCCTAGCGCCGCCCCCAGCGCCTGGTGAGCCCACATCTATATTAAGGTGTACTGGTGGACGCAGTTCTGCGCCGCCGTCGCCTACATCAAGACCATGGACTACGCAGACTCCTAGCGCCGCCCCCAGCGCCTGGTGAGCCCACATCTATATTAAGGTGTACTGGTGGACGCAGTTCCCACATCAATATTAAGGTGTACTGGTGGACGCAGTTCCCACATCAATATTAAGGTGTACTGGTGGACGCAGTTCCCACATCAATATTAAGGTGTACTGGTGGACGCAGTTCCCACATCAATATTAAGGTGTACTGGTGGACGCAGTTCCCATATCAATATTAAGGTGTACTGGTGGACGCAGTTCTGCGCCGCCGTCGCCTACATCAAGACCATGGACTACGTTTAGGTTATGTCGGCGGACGAAAGTCCCTCGTATGCGCAGGCCTTAACTCAACAGGTTGACGATACATAGGTAGCAACCGTCAATGCCTACTATGGAATATTAATTATTAATAACTATTATAGCCTCTTTGTTGCTACTCTCGACTCTATAGCTCAAATCCACGGTTTTGTGAAGTGGGGTATCTTACGACTGAAAAAAAACCACATCAAAAAAGTAAGAAATAATTCCTCACCAAATAAATAACGTAAGTACTTTGAAGTCGGGCGTGAAACATGTACAATTTTTTTGTTGTTTTTGTTAAAACCCGCCCGACTTCAAAGTACTTACGTTATTTATTTGGTGAGGAATTATTTCTTACTTTTTTGATGTGGTTTTTTTGAAGGCGGTTTTATTTTTTTATAAAAATAATTTTTATTTCACTCTTTTTAGTGCATCGTGCAGGCAATTTACGTGTTTTCTGGTAAATAGGTATGTGATCAAACTCATAACCTCCTTTTTCGAAGTCGGTTAAAATACCTTGAGGTATCCCCTTTTTAACAAAACAAGAATCATCTAAATCGGTTTATAAACAAAGGAGTTATGCCTACAGATACGTATTAAATTCACATAAAGTGGTAACGAAAACGACAGTATTTTCAAGATTTCCCGAAAATTACTGAAGCGATTTCAAAATTTCAAAAAATGGGACCAACTTGGAAACCAACCTGATGTAATAACGTTTGAACCATTTCAATCGGTTCAGCCGTCTTCGAGTAATCGGTGGACATACATAAAAAAAATAAAAAAAAAATAAAACATACATACAGACGAATAGAGAACCTCCTCCTTTTTGATTTAGAAGTCGGTTAAAGAGAAGAGACGACGACGACGAATTGCGGAACGTAACATTTCCATCGTTTACTCACTTGAATGAAGCTAATGATAAGTTTTTACTTTCAGAATTCAGCGCGTGTCAACGAATTGGAATTCAATCGGCGTACATTAATACTGACCTACGCCCGCCGCCACTCACTGTGAACGTTTATGGACAACGATTCGAAACCAACTCATTTTAAACTACTTCTACAAGTAGCCGTGAACTATTTTACTTACGAATAGTAATACGGAAAAAGTAAACAATATTGTATGTATTATCAATAGCCTCTATTAGACTCGTCAACATGCGCAGACGCCGGACTTTTTTATCCAATGAGCTTGTATTATATTCATTATTTAAAAATAGAGAAATTAGTAAGAATTTAAGATTGTAAATAAATATCAGCACGAGTTAAAAGATGAATCGTACTGCAAAAGTGAAGACCACACGATCGATAAAAAGTCCGTCGTCTCCGCAAACTAGCACACTCTCGTTGGCATAGGTATTAAAATTTAAGTGCAATGTCACAACGAATCAGAAAAAAAAATAAACGTTAGGTGTATTGCGCAACTATTATGCGTTTTAGTAGAAGCTTATTAATAAATCCATGTAAAAAGACAGTAACGAATACGTTTAGAGTAGACTAGCGGGCGACACTAGGCTGTACGTTCAGTTGTTTTATCTCACGAGCGCGGGTAAGCCGTAAGGGCGTTTGTGCACTACACTGAATTTTACCGATCCGGAAAAAAACGGATGCTTGTATTTTAATAATTAATCATTTAAAATAGTAAGAATTTATTTAATTCGTGTAGTTTCAATGTTTCAAACCCTAAACTACAAATTTTTACTATTATAAATGATTAATTATTAAAATACAACCATCCGTTTTTTTCCGGATCGGTAAAATTCAGTGTAGTGCACAAACGCCCTACTTGTAGTTCTAATGCGTATATATAATCCGTTCGGTTAGATAGTGTCGGTACACCCCGCACGGCATTGTGGCAGAGCGACACTATCTAAGCGAATGGACTATACACGCGCTCTCGCCAAAACCAGGGGGCGCAATCTTCATTCATTCAAATGGGAACTACTAAGCCAAAAAAAAACTAAAGTTGTTATTATCAGGCCCTAGGAGTCACTTTTTTATCACAATTCAGGCAGACTATTTAGTCACCCACCAGCATCCTATGAAACTGTATCTGTGATGAATATGTTTCTTACGTCTTTTAGTATTAAAATATGCCACGCAAAGTTGTCCCGAAAAGACGAGTTGATCGAGCGCGCGCGCCGCACGACCCAAAGCGTGATGAGATGACTGTAGGTAAAACTGTAGTCACGCGATATGATACGATACGTCATGCTGTCTTACTTACCCCAATAAAGAACCCTTTTAGAGTAACGCGTCATCGATGCGCGCGAACGGTGTCCACCGTTGATTGATGCGACAGCCGCAATGGTCGCGACAGCCGCGATCGACGCGACTGCCCGAAGTCTAGCTTAAGGCGCCGATTCCCGAAAATAGGGTATTTTAAATTATGGATTACTCGCAAGCCACAAGTACTCAAAATTTGGAAAAAATATATGTTATTTTACAGTTATTTATCTAGTGCTTCCGGTCGTGTTTTTTCGATTGGTGATATTTAACTGTGTCAAATAAAATCCCAAACATCCGTCTAATCGTAAGCCAAATATCCTATTACTTGCAGTATACTTGGTTTTAGTTAAACCTTTTGACCGCCAATGTCTGCTATAGAAGACAAAATAAAACAAAAAAATAAATTATTAGTTATCATCTTCATATTAAAGTCTTAGCGTGGAGGACACAAAAACGTTTGTCTTCTATAGAAGACATGGCGGTCAAAAGGTTAATGAAAAATATACGAAAATATGTCTTTGAATAGCCGACGGATTCCGGCCGTCAAAAGTTTAAAATAATTTTTATTTAATTTTTAATTGAATTTTAAGTGATTTTCGATTCGCGGGGCGCTCGCGAGTTCACAGTTCACTGCCGGCTGCCGATGCGTCCGCGTGAAGTGTATCGCGCGCGGCCGAGCAAGCGTTAGCGTGCCTATTTCGATCGGGAATCCTCGCCGTAAGGTGTAAGCAAGATATAGGCTCTTTATCATGCATAGGCGGTCCACACCAAGCGAACAGCCTCGGGCGAGGCCCGCCGCGCGAGGCATGCGCCGCACCGCTCGCTCAGTGTGGACGTACCTCGCGCGCGGCAGGCGCATGCTCAGCCTAGGGCGAGCGCTCGCGCACCCGAGCCAGGAGATGTCGGGTTTTTTGATTAGGCGGGTCCTCGCTTGGTGTGGACCCGCCTAATTGCTCAAAGGTGCCTCAGTCGTTTGCCTCGCGCAGTGTGGACGCCACGTTTGGTTCGTACCGCGCTTGTTCAAAAAACTTTCAACTTAGCAAATATGGCTCAGGCTGCTCGAGTGATGCAGCCTCGCTGTATAAGATTTTCCGACCGAGCATGTCTCGCGCGAAGCACGGCGCTTGCCGCGCGAGGCTGCTCGCTTGTGTGGACCCGCCTAATAGTCGATAAAAGCCGCTCATGCTAGGCCGGCTGACAACCGATAGCGCTAGTTATGCATTGCAAAGATTGGCTCACCCGCGCTCGTGAGATAAAACTTATGTACCAGACGCCAACTCATGAATTGGCATAGTCGCTTCACAAACTACTGCATCCTACGTCCCGATGCCCCAAAGCATTACCTTTCAAGTTTCCCAACTATTTAACTTTCCATTTACCTACAGCTATGTAGTTCATATAAATCACAATCAGCTATATGTATTCACAAATTATACTTATTTGTAAGATATAGATTTAATGTATAAGTGTAACATTTGTGTAAAACCACTAAACTCAGGATACCTACCTATCAAAAAATAATATAAAAGCCGAGCATAGTTTGATACATTAGAACTCTATTTTAATGGTAGTATGACTTCAAGGTGGAATGTGCCCATTTAAAGTTCTATAATATCATCACAATGTGAGTAATTTATAGCCTATCGTTATTGCCGAGGATAGGAAATATTCCGATCTGTCCCCCTGCTCTGTCCCCATGGGGTGACAGAATGGACAAAAAAGTTTGATCTGTCCCCCTGTCACCGATGAGGGGACAGTTCGAACTTTATTCACCTCCTTAATGTTTGATCTGTCCCCCTATCGGTATTAGGGGGACAGATCAAACTTTTTTATTCCTGTTTGTCCCCCATAGAATTATTATTTATATTTATTATTTTTATTTATGTTCTTAAAAGTAATGCAACCTTTTATTAAATAAAAGACAAAATTGTTTCTGTTTATAATCGCCTTTATTTATATAAGCTATAACTTAGAATAATAACACCTAGAATAGAAACCTATTGCAAGCCCGAAAAACGCGCAACTAAAACTAAGCCATATCTGGCTCAGTTCTCAAGGTCTGTCGCTGGCAGTGCTCAAGGTCACCTTATCTTGAACACAGCTCGCGAAAAATAATTCAAAATGACTGTTTGCACTATAAATAAGTGTTCTAGCAACTCAGAAAAACAAAAAATTGTGATCAAAGGTATGTACTCACATATTCTACATTTTCTGTACGTAACATCTACAATCGACGAAAAACAAATAATTTGAAACATATAACATACAGTGGCACAAACTTTGCTGTGCCGGTGGCCAAAATGTGAAACAGCGTGTTTTTTTTTAATGTCATTCTGCTGTCAAGTTGATGTCCAACCATAGCGCTGCTGGCGGCTGAAGTTCTTAGAAGTCAGGGCCGGTTAAATTGCTACAAAAAAAAGAAAAAACGTACGTAGCGCCGCTGTCACCGGCACAGCAAAGTTTGTGGCACTGTATCACTATACAGTGTTGCTAGTTGTTGGAAAAAAATTGCACACAGTGATGTTTTAAGTTGGTTGGTATTATTTGCTACTAAATATTTGTGTTATATATAAGTTCTATGAAAATAATTTACCATTTATTTTATTTGTCATTTATCTAGTGATTCTGGCCATTCAATACTAATGGTTAATTTGCTGTTATTTTAAAAACACGTACTTATGTAATGTTCTTATTAATATAATCATATTCATCTTTATCCCACTGGATGCGGGCAGCACAGGACCGATCGTTGTGGAGATCCTTGGGGGAGGCCTATGCCCAGCAGTGGGCGTCGTTCGGCTGGCATGATGATTCATCTTTGTGTCATCATACCAAACACATGACAAATCATAGCATAACGAAGCAGGCATAGGAAAGTATTTTCCTATACTTACAAAAATTGCATTGTGAATGCATAAAAATAATTTAAAATCTTATTTAATGGCTGTTTCATCTTAATCGACTGTTAAAAATTTGTAAAAATGTTTCTTTCGGATGCGAGGGTTTCCTCACATTGATGAAACAACGCTGGCCTACAGCGTAACAAGTGATAGCAAAATTCGACGAGTCGTGTAAGCCTTTCGGTAGCTTAGTTGGTCAGAGCATCGGGCCGGATTCCCGGAGGCGCGGGTTCGAATCCCGCCTGAAAGCTACTTATAGGGCTCGTGGTTTTTACTATCACATTTTTCCTATACTTACAAAAATTGCATTGTGAATGCTTAAAAATAATTTAGAATCTTAACATAAATAAAAATAATAAAATATAAATAATAATAATTTTATATAAGTAGTTATTTAATTCTATGGGGGACAAACAGGAATAAAAAAGTTTGATCTGTCCCCCTAATACCGATAGGGGGACAGATAAAACATTAAGGAGGTGAATAAAGTTCGAACTGTCCCCTCATCGGTAACAGGGGGACAGATCAAACTTTTTTGTCCATTCTGTCACCCCATGGGGACAACGCAGGGGGACAGATCGGAATATTTCGAGGATAGAAGCCTTTGGGTGTTCATTATAATAAATATAAAATGGGCCTAACTTTCAGATATGTAAAAAATGAGAGTGCCTGTTACTGATCTACTCAGTATGGTGAAATCAAGTTGGTCAAAACATAAGATCACCTACTTCGACTGTGATGTTATAGGTTGATTACCCAACAGAGGTGTATTTTTGAGAAATGTATGAAATGGGTGTGATATTTTATCATAAAGCAATGAAATTAATGCCAGGATAATGTACCTAGTTTAGAAAAAAAAGTTAACAGACTGTAGTCTTATAGGAGCGAGTATACCTTAGATCCCCAGTGGAGAAATAATGAAGTAATCACGATATAAATTGTGTAGCAAACAAACACTTATTAAGAATCTCACTGCAGAAGTTTCCACACTGTTATTTATTTAAAAATTCAGTCAGGAAAAAGAGCCCTATCAAAATTATTTTATTAAATAAATGAAGAGTATGTAAAATTATATTTTTATATTGCCCTATAATGTATTGTTAAATGTATCTTGAGGTGCAAATTGGAGAAATAATGTTACCTATATCCTGAACAGGTTTTTATTCACTTGGTTACTTACATTGTTGTTATATATTCCATGATTCCAATACTAAACTAAATTACAACAAAATACTATTAGGGACATTTTTACTAAGAACAGGGTGCTTACCATCAACTCTTATTACGGTTTTGTTTAGGAACCTAAACTGATCTGCTTCGCTTATTCGTACCACGACAGCTTAATATCAATGACAGCGATTCAGTGATCGATCAATGACATTTCACAGCCGCTAAGCTGTCAGAAACTCTTATTTGACTTATAACCCGGTCGATTTAACATGTCACCTGCAGGTTATACCCGTCCCTCTCACTCTCCGGGCATGACAGAATCGAGTGAAAGAGACAGGTAGAAGAAAAAGGACACAAATCGTTCGGTCATTAACATTTAGCAATTCATTTGCGATCCAGTTTTTAGAAGGTCAGAGTACGAAAGAAAGCGATTCATTTTAGGAACCTATTCTGAATCGCGCTATTTTTGAATCGCTGTCATAAAGTTGATGGTAGGCACCCTGTTTTACTTTGGTTGTTGGTATTAATTATGGCACTGTGCAGTTAATTTGTGAATAAAAACATCAATTTTGCCCTATTAATTATAAAACATTACAATGTACCTACCTACCCATTATTTATTTCACTTTAGGTTAAGCTAAATTGAGTCTTGAGCACCAGTTTATTTCGCACCATAAAAAAAACATTATTGGAAGTAAATATGTACCTTCAGTAAATATTGCTGGTATGGTATTATAAATGGAAACGAAAAGAATACTACCTGTCTCTATCTTAATCACCTTATCCAGTATCTTGCCTAGAATTCTTACTATCAACTGCATTATTATGTATAAGAAAATAGATATGTACCTACCTACTACCTATATATTTAACCACTGTTCTTAGTGTTATGCAAATATGTATCTATTTTAATCAAAGCAATCAAATTATATTTAGCAATAAATAATTCCGAAAATATCAGTTTATCATTTCTAAATTACAACTCGACTCTTATATGGAATAATGTAAAAAATCATAGATTCAGGACACTTATAAATTTAATTTATACATTCGATTGTTGGATTAGGTATTAATCTGCATCCAGCATTGGTAAATAATTTAAAGAGAAATGGAAAATGAAGTATTTAGAATTTTCCATTATTCAGTAATAAAAATTGCATTATGGATGCAAAAAACTAGAAATTAAAATAATTTAAGAGGTTTAATTTGTACAACAATATAAGCAAAATTTATAAAAGTAGGAAGGATGAAGAAATAAAAATTAAGTTTGGCGTACATAAAATTTATTACATACTGGATTTTACATTTTTGGGAAGTACACTTATCAACAACACCCTTTTCTGTAGCAGGACACTGAAACAAAATAATAATGGTTGGTAAAATGTTCAGAGTAAATGCAATAACATGCAGTGGAAGGAAATCAGTAAATAATTTGACGTCATGGCACTCAGAAGTAGCAAATAAAAGTTTTGTAACATCATTTTCATCAATATCATTCAACCTTTATTGAAATATCTCTCGCTTCTCTTGCAGAAAAGACAATAATACCTATCTACAAAATACTTCATTAATAATTTGCAACATTTATTACACAGATGATATAAATAAATAAGAAGTGTAGAAATTGAAAAACAGTAACTAAGTCCCAAGTTCACCATCAGTTAGTTACATTAACCATTGATTTATTAACCAACCAACAGTTAACATAACTACCTTATGGTAAGTATATCTTGTAAAAGCTCACCTATTATCACAGTGTGTTTATGATCGTGGTCTCTCCTTCTTTTCTTTGTACAGGGCTAGGAGCGACACATTGGCTACCTTCACCACCTGCAGGCCAAAATAAAGTAAGTAATGAATTACTTAAAACAATCATAAATTAATGAACATGTGGTTTCCACTAAAGTATGTAAAATGAAAAGTAATACAAATCATAACTCAAATGTCACAGACTTCTTTACAGTTTATCAAGCGGTTTACAAATTACTATTTATATTACCTTAAATCTGACTCCAGGAATGTCACCAACAGCATGGCCTTTACGACCAAATCCTGCTACTAGTACTTCGTCATTTTCTTCAATGTGGTTCAGACAACCATCTCGTGGCACGAATGCTGTGACCTTCTTGCCGTTCTTGATGAGCTGTACTCTTACACACTTTCTGATGGCAGAGTTGGGCTGCTTAGCTTCAACACCTCTGTGAACAGAAGATTGACATTGTACCTAGTTGATTGAAAATAAACACATCCAGTAAAAAAAAAATATAATTGGGTAATTTTTGACATTCAAGGAGTGTAGGGTTAAATTATTGAAGCATGCAACTACATATTGAACATTACCAACTTTACAACTAAAACTTCGCAAAAAACAAGTGTCTATAACCTCAATTTTTGAGTTCACCGACCTCTCACTCACGTGCTACTTATACATTATTTACATATCTCACTCACTCGGCTCACTCCAAGTTTTTGCCGTAGATAGCGTCGCCGCCTCTCGCAGTATTATCCTGTGATTGTAGCGAAAACACATTCACAAGAAAAATACCGCGCGAGGAAGCGTCGCTTCGCCCGTAGACTCGATCTGCGCCGCGGACGTGACAATCTTGCGTTGCGCATGTAGTAGTACTCGGATACTTGATATTCCGCATCATAACATACCATTACTAAAGAGATACATTACAACCTTACTGATAAAAATCTATAGAATGCTGTCGGCACATTACCATTGAATCTGAAACTATGAGAGAACTTACACTTTTTCCAGGACGATGCCCTTGGCGTGAGATGCACCACCGAAGGGATTAGCCTTCCACCTCGTTCCCATGTGGGCTTTTTTGTAGTCCTTGTCAGCCCATCGTTGCTCACGACGATGGTTCACGTGCTTTCGCGCCGTGCGAATACCACGGGGCTTGCCTGAAATCCGATGTCGCCGGTTATACACAAAGTTCACAGTTTACACAGAAATTGATATGCGGCTATTTTTAACACATGACGCGAGTTGGTAAATTCCCTTCGCACCTCATCATAATCTCACGGTCAGCGAGATGGAAAAAGATTTAATTTACACCACGAGAAAAACATGTCTCCGCCATGGCCGACAAGTAGGCGTGAAGACAAGTTATCACGTCAAACTTGCGAAATATTAGTCCATTATCACTTTGAAACACCTATTGCGCATATAGCACTAAAACACAACGTAAAATAACTTAAATTTTAATAAAACCACGGTATTTTTATCACAAACTGCTCCTTACCCATTTGGATAGCACGACACCAATCGGCTACGGATGGGAAAAGAAATCAACTAGCCACAGCCAACCACCGGCTTCAATTCGACATGTCTACCAACATTCAAATCGTACAGAACCAATGCAGTGTTGCCATATTTTATAAAGATGTTCAATTAATTATTGTGGTAGTAGGTACGATAATCGATTACAGAAATTGAATACTTTATAACGTAAAGCTAGAAACACATTTCTCTGGCGCGGCGCAGCGCAGCGCGATCGGTTTCATACATTTAGTATAGTTAGAAACATATTTATGCAGTGTGGTGTGGCGCAGAGCGATCTGGCGCAGCGTCGATCGCTCGGCTCCGATTGCGCCAGACCCCCCACCACTTTCTAGCATTGTATCGTCATGCCCCCAGTACACGTTGGCCGATCATGGTCGGCGACCATGACCAATACTTCGTACATTGGCACTTTTGAACGAACAAATTTAAAAAGGTTTTTTCAAAAGTGTCAATGTACGATGTATTGGTCATGGTCGCCGACCATGATCGGCCATCGTGTACTGGGGGCTTTAGATGACTCGGTAGCGGACTGCGCAGCGGAGGTCTGCATTTTGCTTTTTACTACATAAGTTCTCCGATTTCTCCGTCAATAATGGGCCAATTTAAAAATTATTTTTTTTTGTTTAGAAGAGTCACCAATTCATTATCATGTAGGGTTGTTAATTATACTGTTAAAACAAAACAGTATTAAAGTGATTTTAGTACACTATACTTTTTAATTTTATAACAAAAATAATATATAATTCTGATTTGAAAATAAATTACACTAAATATTTCTAAAATAGGTTCAGTATTTTTTGAGTTTATCTATTACAAACAAACAAAGTGTATTTATAGTATTAGTATAGATATAAATTGCATCTCGTATTCATTCATCATCTTATCATCGTAATCATCAACAATTTTTTTTTTGGATTTAATATGTTCAAGTAAGAACAGAAATTGTTTTCAAAATTAGAAGAAAACATAATGCAGATGTTAGCTCGGCAACGACTCGATTGACACTCAAAGAGCATGTAATCACTACGTTTAAGAGACGGGTCTTTCATAGAAAAAAAGTAAATTATCGTTTTGTATGGAAGTTATACTAAAACGGAATACCAACCACATAGCTGAAATTATGACGTACATGACGTACAGGGTTCCCAACATAATAACCGAAATAGTGATGTACCAGTCATGGGATTTTTTATCGATGGCGATATTAAAAAATATCAGGATTCCATTTCTATCATTTTGCAAACTTTAGGGTCTAATTGATGCCTTACTTACGCTAACGTTAATTCTCGGTTTAAATTAAACAAGAGTTATGTGACAATAAAAATTTCATTCAAAAAGATAAACCAAGTTTAACAAGAATTTCACGTTGGCGCAAATGGGGCTAAAAGTAAACTCCATTATTAAAGTCAAAGTCTAATTTAATCGAACTTATAATATATATACATGCATTTGGCAATAAAGATACTATAAAAAAACCTGTTTTCTTTTCCGAGGGGCTGCAGGTGCTATTTTTGCAGTTGTAGTTGAAGGTTCTGGAATATTCACAAGAAACATGTTAATATAGCATAGCATGTAAATGAATAAATAATGTAAATCATACAAACCGCCTTAAAAAATTCACGTAGGTACGTAATTAATACGTATTTAAGTATACATACTTAAGTACTTTGAAGTCAGGCGTGAAACATGTATTTAATTTTTTTTGTGTTTTTGTTTAGACCCGCCAGACTGCATGCACGAATGCACTAAAAAAGAGCCACAATGCCGTGCGGGTGTACCGACACTATCTATCCGAACGGACTTTACTTCATTATGCAATAGGCATTTCAAAATTGGACCAACTTGGGAAAAAACCTGATGTTATAACGTTTGAATCATTTCAATCGGTTCAGCCGACTTCGAGTAATTAGTGTACATACTTAAAAAAAACGCGACGAACAGATAGCCTCCTCCTTTTCAATTCTTGAAGTCGGTTAAAAAATTATCGATTGTCGATAAAAAAATGTCAAGCACTATTTATCAGGTTATCTTCTCAATTTTTTAAATTTTAATAGAAAACTTTTAAACTTTTTAAATCACGTAATCCTTAATGTAATGGCTATAACAAAATGTGAATGTATGCTTACCTTTCTTCATTAAATGGAAATTTGGCCATGAATATTCGCTTATGGCCTTCTGACCGGCCGGCTCGTAAACCACATAATATATTTCACAAGTTTTGTAATACATCTCTCAACAGATCACACGGGACCACGAAAACGTACAATTAAGGCGAAATTTTGCGAGTAATTCACAAAATGCACAAATTCACACAATAATACTAAAATCAAGCTTCGTTTACAAACAGTCAACAAGACAAGAATGTCAAATTTGGCGGCTGGCGGCTGACTGTCAGTCAGAGTGAGTGAGAGTCAAATAGGTGAAAGTAAGACAGCGATATTTTTGGTACAAACTTCATACAACACTTTTTTGTATGGAAGTTGCGCCAGACTGTTGACACTGATCAAAAATTTCGGCCGAACGCGCTGCGCCCAAAGATATTATAATATAACGCTGCGCCACACTAGTAAAATGTGCACACCCGGGTCGACGCTGCGCTGCGTGCGCTGCGCCAGAGAAATGTGTTTCTAGCTCTATAAACGTAGTGGCTCTATGCTCAGTGGTTAATAATAAAGTGTGAAGCCCCCAGGTGGCCTACCACAAGCTCCAAAAGCAGTTATTTTTAAGTTGAGAGAGTGAGACGCCGCTCTACACGCCGTATAGCGGCGTCTCACTCTCTCAACTTAAAAATAACTGCTTTTGGAGCTTGTGGTAGGCCACCTGGGGGCTTCACACTTTATTATTAACCACTGAGCATAGAGCCACTACGTTTATAGAGCTAGAAACACATTTCTCTGATCAAAAATTTCGGCCAAACGCGCTGCGCCCAAAGATATTATAATATCACCTGTACAGGGGGGTACCGCGTAACTTTTATGGGTATGAAATTCATACGTTTTTCCGAACTCAGTGGCTACCGGCTAAGAAATCTGGATATGGGTATGGGCTTCAACTGTCATTTGAATTCCTTATTCTGATAGATTTATGCTGCTTTGTTCTGTTGAACGTTGCTAGCTAGTTATCGTTATACCTGACGTCACAAAACAAGGAACTGATAGCGGCTATTTTCTTTATAAAATTGACATAAAGTTCCCAAAAACGTATGAAGTTCATATCCATAAAGTTACGCGGTAGCCCCCCTGAACACGGAACTCTGAACCCTCTGAACTCCAGACCACTCTCTGTCTGCGCACAGGAAGAGACAGAGATTCAGAGAGCGTTCTGCGTTTTGACCGCTCGAGAGTTCCAACCAACGCACACAAGGTGGTGTTTAACTTCTTGCGTTCCATTTTCGTCCGTGTCTATGTAGGGCAGAAGCCCCGGTTATGGCCACTGTACCGGTTTTGGCCACTTTTTGTTCTAAAAGTTTTCTAAACAACGTTTCGTCATTTTTGCTAAAGGCAATTAAAATAAGGTATTTTAAGGTAATAATAACAATCGTAAAGCCCCCAGTACACGATGGCCGATCATGGTCGGCGACCATGACCAATACATCGTACATTGACACTTTTGAACGAACAAGTTTAAAAAGGTTCTTTCAAAAGTGTCAATGTACGATGTATTGGTCATGGTCGCCGACCATGATCGGCCATCCTGTACTGGGGGCTTTAGAATTCCTAATGTCATACGATTTTTTTTCAATAAATTCCATTTTCTGTTTTTTAAAATGTTTTGTATGAAAATTTTTAGTTTGTTTTTGATGAAATACATTATAAACCTTTGTTTTTTATAATTAAATTGTTGTTTTGCAAATGATTGGTTTCTAGCGCATTAGAATATTTTAATTTAACCCATGTTTGGTTTTGATTTTTCGCTATACTTACAAAAGTTTAACTATCAATAAGTGGCCAAAACCGGTACATTTGGCACCTCTCACACATTTTGTGTTATATTCAAAAACTATTTAACTTTTTTTAATTTGAAAAATTTACCTTTAAAGGAAGATAAATTATCTATCATTTAAGATATAATTTGTGTCTTAAATACCTAAGACTATTTAGTACTTACTGCTTAAAAGTCAAAAAATCCTTAAAGTGGCCACAAAGGGTACCTCTGCCCTACCTGCAACATTTCGCTAGAAAGTTCATCTTCCGAAGAAAAAGCATTGCTTTTGTGGATTCTAGAAGCTTCTAAAAGGAAAAGAAAACAACTCTAGAAGAACAAGGCGAATTCAGTAGTAAAATTTAAGTATTACTTAGCACCGAAGAGTTTCCAAATTTATTTTCGCATGTCGAAACTTCAATGAATTATATGATAATAGAGTCTGGCCGAGCTCTAGCTCACAGCGAGGTGTGAGACAGGGAGATGTCATCTCTCCCAAACTGTTCACAGCTGCGTTGGAGGATATTTTTAAGCTGCTGGACTGGAAAGGATGCGGTATCAACATCAATGGCGAGTACCTAACACACCTACGGTTTGCCGATGATGTAGTTCTTATGGCTGAGACCTTGGAAGACCTGAACACAATGCTCGAAGATCTCGGTAATGCTTCGCAAAGAGTGGGTCTTAAGATGAACATGGACAAGACGAAAATCATGTTCAATGCCCATGTTGCACCCGCTCCAGTTAATGTTGGGAACATTACACTCGAAGTTGTTGACCACTATGTTCACCTACGACAGACGGTCCAGTTAGGTAAGTCCAACTTTGAGAAAGAGATCTCTCGTCGAATCCAGCTCGGATGGGCAGCGTTTGGGAAGCTCCGGCATATATTCGCGTCCGAAATACCTCAATGTCTCAAGACGAAAGTCTGTGGCGTCCGAAAGAGGTTGCATTCCTTGCGGCTTTCGGCGTCACAATTAAGAGAATAAATATGAGGTGACAAGTTGTCATCCTTGTCAACGGTTTTCGTCTATATTGACAGGAACAATTTTCCTGGATAAATATTTTATTACGTGCTAGATAATATTTAGCTGTAATCGTTTGTACATAATTGCAATATGCAGGTGTAAATATATATAGTGTATATACAAGTTCGAGTTTGATTCCTAGTTCCGTCCGTCCTGACCCGAGAGAGTGCGGGACATTGCCACCCGCACATTGGTGACCCCGATCGAAGAAGCATCCTTCCGGCGGGCGGCGCACACTGGTAACAGTTGCTCACGGTGTGGCCCGTATCGACGCGACGCCCACGCCGACGGACACGGACGGTAGGATACCACGGCTCGATGTTCAATCGCCGTGGCTGAAATTGTGCCGATTTGCGCATCCAGTTCATCAGTTCCTGAATCGTTTCTCGCCCGAGGCATCGAATTCGACAGACTTCGTGGTCTCCGTGTCGACATACGTATTTATACTATTGTACATGTCATATACAGTGTGTAGTAATTTTTTAGATTGTAGCGAAGACAGTTTTAGTTTTAAGAATTTTATGTGGTGTTTCATACTTCTTTTCCCCCTTGTTTCGTGTTTGTGTATATTTAAATTAATATACCATGGCTGAGACGGAACAATTACGGGAACAGTTGAGGCTGCTCCAGGAGCGTGTTTTAAGCCTGCAGTCTGTGGGTGACCAAGCCCAGGTTAGTGAGGTGAAAATAAAACTTCCCGTTTTTTGGGCAGACAAGCCCAGATTGTGGTTTGCTCAGGCTGAGGCTCAATTCGAGATCCACAGGATTAAGGCCGACTCCACCAAATTTGGTCACGTGTTGTCCATGCTGGACACGAGAGTGGCATCCGAGGTTGAGGATGCCATCACCAATCCTCCGGCTGAGGATAAGTACGACCATTTAAAGAAGGAGTTAATAAGTAAACTCTCAGTTTCGAGGAGCCAGCAGATACGTCAATTGCTTAGTGACGAAGAGCTGGGTGACAGACGCCCGTCAGTTTTCTTGCGCCATCTTCGCTCCCTTGCCGGCACAGAGATGGGTGATGACAGCATCCTTCGTGAGTTATGGATGCGCCGTCTCCCGCGCGAAGTACAGCGCATTCTTATTGCTCAAAAGGACCTGCAGCTGGATAAGGTGGCTGAAATAGCTGATGCTATTGTTGAAGCATCGCCGCCACCTCCCGCAGCTGTTCATGCCGTGACTTCTCCGGAGTTGTTCGCTATTATGCAACGCCTGGAAGAGTTGTCTCGGAAAGTTGAGGCTCTTTCTACTGAGCGTTCTCGTTCGCGTTCTACATCCCGTTCTTCGTCCAGGACCAGCTCCAGATCCAGGGATCGCCTTTGCTGGTACCATCGCACTTTCGGTACTAAGGCCTCCAAGTGCATTTCACCCTGCTCCTGGAAATCAGACCAGCGGGGAAACGAACCAAGCAATCAGTAGAGGCGGCAGCTGATTGCTCGAAGCCTAGCCGTCGTTTGTTTGTCACTGACTCTAAGTCTGGCCATCGGTTCCTTATTGATACCGGATCAGACATAAGTTGTTTTCCTCGCCATCTACTTAAGGGTGATTATCCCGTAACTACGTTTGATGTCAGCGCTGCTAATGGCAGCACCATCAGAACGTATGGCCCCGTTTTAATGCGATTAAATTTAGGTCTTCGACGGGAGTTTCGTTGGAATTTTGTTATTGCAGACGTCAGTGTACCCATTATTGGTTCAGATTTTTTAGCTGAATACCACTTAATGCCGGACTGTCATAATCAACGGCTACTTGATGGTCTCACTAAGATTACTGTTGCTGCAATCGCTGCCAATAGTACACAGGCTAGTGTTAAAGCTGTTGTAGCTGATTCACCTGCCGCCGCTCAGATATTGTCAGAATTTCCTGAGATTCTGCGTCCACCAGGTCTACCTTGGGTTGTAAAGCACAAGACCCTGCATCACATCATTACCACTGATGGCCCTCCGGTTTCATGCCGTCCTCGTAGACTTGCGCCGCAGAAACTTCAGGCTGCTAAAAAGGAGTTTGAGCTGATGATCAACTGTGGAACGGCTCGTCCTTCCAGCAGTTCCTGGGCATCTCCGCTGCACATGGCTCGCAAGGGAGAAAACGGCTGGCGTCCTTGTGGTGATTACCGCGCGTTGAACGCCAGAACGGTTCCCGACCGGTATCCTGTTCGCCATATTGCAGACTTTGCTCAAAGTTTGGCTGGCGCTACTGTCTTCAGCACTCTTGACTTGGTAAAAGCGTACCAACAAGTGCCGGTTAACGAGGACGATATTTGCAAGACAGCCATTACAACACCATTCGGATTGTTCGAGTTCCCCTTTATGACGTTTGGTTTACGGAACGCTGGACAGACTTTCCAGCGTTTCATTGACGAAGTCGTAAGGGGACTCGACTTCTGTTATCCATATGTTGATGACATTCTGGTGTTCTCGAAGACCCTAGAGGAGCATGTCCAGCACCTTCGCATTTTATTCCAGCGATTGCGAGACTATGGTGTGGTGATCAACCCCGTCAAGTGTGTTTTTGTGGCCGATGACGTGAAATTCCTCGGTTACAGAATTAGCAAAGACGGCTCTAGTCCTCCTCCAGAAAGAATTGAAGCCTTGCGAAGCTTCCCTCTACTAGGGCATGGATCTCGGAATCTCGTGATATCGTAATATCGGAATCTCGGAACTTGAGATCCGATATTTCAATTCCGATATTGAGTCATTCGATATCGTAATATCGGAATCGGACAAATATTTTTATTTGACTTTAAATATAAACCAGCTCGGCGTTAGACAACACACGGAGCTACAATTATAGGTTTTAAAACTTGGTTGTGTTGAGTAGCGCCGAGCGCAACAGCTGAATAAACCATGTTCCTGTTACCAGATACCTGATGGTACTTTACCTGTTACTTGACTATGTAAATGCTACCTCTATTGTATTTTTCTTGTTGTGTTTATAATTTGCATACCTCTGTATAGGTCAAATATGTATCATATTATCTTATCATACCAGCTTGTTTTGTATCGTTAAGGCCTCATTTCCACCTGCAAGTATGTCTTCTGCGATAAATGTCCGACAATCTGTCCGATAGCAACTTGCAAGTGTAAAAACGTAGTTTAAACGTATGCATGTGATGCGACACATGAACTATGATAGCGTTGTCTGCCTCGCTCACTGTTTACCTGTTCCAAATGGTTCAATTAGCCGTTCAATTCAGCCTGCCTAGCTGCTTAACGTTCAAGTAACGGTATTGATGCTATTCAGCAGCTACGTCCAAAACATAAATCAACTGGCTGGCTCAAAGATATTTAGGCCTTCACATAGTTGGTGACAAAAGTATGAAAAAAATATTGAATACAATGTAACCGTTGAGGTTTAGTTAGTCTTGCTAACTGCACTGCGGTGTAGGACTTAAAAAATATTTAAATTTAAAAAAACGAAAAGTTCATACATAACAAAGATAGAAAGCGCTAGTCAAGTGAGTGAAGCGAGCGAGCCGCGGGAGCGGCCGGCGAAGCGCTAGACCAAAATACCATTTTTCAAAGGCAAATGTAATCTTGGCAAACAACAGTGAATAGACGGACAAGTAGGCAAAAGTCATCGCTCCAAGCCGTATGTCTACTGTTTGATTGGATGGCTGCATATCATTCAGGCTGTTAGTTGAACAGCGTCGTTTATGGTTGTGACATGTACAACATGTAGTGTGGGTACTATTGGACTATGCAAATTCCTTCGCTACGTTGGATTCTGCTGATTTCAGTAATAAAGTAATATACCTATATACAGGTAGGAATATAGGAAAATTCTTGATAGAAAAAACCGCCAGCCCTGCAAGTACCTTTCAGGCGGGTTACTGTCAGGGTTAGGGCGGTTTTTTCTATCTACATTTTCCTTTATTTATAGAGTTGCATTGTGAATGCATACAAATCATTTAAAATCTTAATAACGTGTGTTTTAAAATTTGATGTGCCAAATGAACATCGCTCGCCTAAAAAACACACTTATTTACTAGTCACCGAGCATGGTCGTTATCCGCTAAAACAAAATAGGTAGTCAAAATAGTTCTCGTCTGAAATTCAAGCGTAGTTATACGCCACAGTACCTATGTACTTGGTACCTATGTACTAAAGATTGGTTTTATTGTTCACAACCCATCCTCATATTCATGCAATTTAGAATGAAAATATGCAATTTATTAATAAAATGTGCCATTTATAAAGAAAATGTGCAATTTATAAACAAATGCGCAATTTTTTACGAATTTGTGCAATTCCGATATTAATATCGGAATTCCGATATTGAGATCTAATATCGAAAATCAATATCGGAATTGAAAAACTTCCGATATTACATGCCCTACCCTCTACCGAAAACGGTTGAAGGACTTCGCAGGTTTCTCGGCATGGTGAATTTTTATCGCCGTTTCCTGCCGGGTGCAGCTGAGATGCAGGCACCGCTTATCGATGTGTTAGCATCATCTAAGCTGAAAGGCTCGAAGCCTGTGCCATGGACACCGGATTTGGAGCTCGCTTTCCAGAAGTGTAAAGACCACCTGAGTAGTGTCACACTTCTGGCTCATCCAGTTCCTGATGCCCAATTGGGATTATTCACGGACGCGTCCTCCAGCCATGTTGGGGCTTGTTTACAGCAGAAGGTCGAAGGCCATTGGCAACCTTTAGCTTTCTTTAGCAAAAAGCTGTCTGCTAAACAATCCACCTGGCCTGCATATTACAGAGAGCTCTTGGCTGTTTATGAAGCAGTTCAGCACTTTCGCCACATCATGGAGGCGCAAAACGTGACTGTTTTCACAGATCATAAGCCGCTGATTTACGCGTTTTCCCAGCGGCGCGAAAAGTTACCCCCTGTGCAGCTCAATCACTTGTCTTTCATTTCTCAGTTTACGACGGATATTGTTCATGTAAGTGGGAAAGACAATGTGGTTGCAGATGCCTTGTCGCGTGTGGAGGCTCTTTCTTTTGAAAGTGATTTCACGGCTCTTGCACAAGATCAGTCGTCAGATCAAGAGTTACAGGAGGTTCTTACCGGTTCTTCGCTGAAATTAGAGAAGATTGTTTTACCCGGAACGGATATTTCAATTTTCTGCGACATTTCAACTGGTAAACATCGGCCATATCTGACCCCCTCTTTCCGTCGCCCCCATTTTGACAAACTGCATTGTCTTAGTCACCCTGGCGCGCGAACATCTGCTCGCTTAGTTGCCGAGCGATTTGTGTGGCCTGGCATGCAGAGTGACTGTCGTAACTGGGCGCGAGCCTGTACGAGCTGTCAACGGAGCAAGGTGTCCAGACATACTGTGACTGTGACGCCTTTGGGGCAATTCCCTACTCCATCGGGGCGTTTTCGCCACGTTCATATTGACATCATTGGTCCTCTGCCTCACAGCCGAGGATTTCAGTACTGTCTCACAGCTGTGGACAGATTTACGAGGTGGCCCGAAGCATGGCCGATGGTCAATATGACGGCAGAAGAGTGTGCAGAGACGTTCTTCCGGGGATGGGTTTCTCGCTTCGGCGTTCCGTCTGTCGTGACGACGGATCAGGGGCGCCAGTTCGAGTCTGTTCTTTTCCGGAGTCTCTTGCAACATTGTGGCACACAGAGGATACGCACTACGAGCTACCATCCTTGTGCAAATGGTCTGGTAGAGCGAATGCACAGACAGCTTAAGGCGGCTCTCATGTGTCACAATGACACGTGGCACAAAGCTTTGCCAGTGGTCCTCCTTGGGATGCGATCTTGTTTGAAGGAAGATCTTCAAGCGTCCCCGGCCGCTTTGGTATATGGGGAGTCTCTGTGCTTGCCAGGAGAATTTATGTGTCCATCTCCTGTGAACCGCATTGGAGAGGCTAATTTCGCGGATCAACTTCAAAAGCACATGGCGCTTTTAAGTCCAACTCCACCCTCGCGTCACGGCGAACGTCGCCCGTTTGTTTTTAGGGATCTGGAGAAGGCGACCCATGTGTTTTTGCGAGATGACTCTGTACGGACTTCTTTAAAACCACCGTACTCAGGTCCTCACAAGGTGGCATCTCGTGCTCAGGATGGAAAAACGCTGACGATTTTGGTGGGTGATAGGCGACTTACCGTAAGCCTTGACCGAGTAAAGCCAGCTTTTGTCTTGAGCGACCCATCTCCTCCGGGTTCTTTGCCAGCCGCTGTTCTTGGGTCTCCTGCACCTGTTACTGATTCCGGACTGCCGTCTCAGCCACCGGTATATCATACCCGTTCAGGAAGAAAGGTTCGCTTTAGGGTTCCCATTAATGTATAGTTTTGTAAATAGTGTGTACATAAGTTAGTTTTTTTTTTTTGTTTTTTTTTTTTTTTTTACTCCGTAGGGGGGTGATGTGGCGTCCGAAAGAGGTTGCATTCCTTGCGGCTTTCGGCGTCACAATGAGCGATTTTCTGAGAGGCCATTTAAAAAAAAAAAGCTTCCAATTGCTTCACTAGATGGCGTTGAATAAGTATGTACATGTCTATGGTATATTTTGGTATGAAACATATTTAATTTAATTACTTTTTAAAAACCCAAAGGAAACTAATAATATATTAAATAAGTACTACTGTGAGGAACAGAAACGAAATAGGTAAATTTAAAGACTTAGGTAAATAAATAACATCTGTCTGACGTTCCGTTTTACGTAAAAAAGTCGCGTCAAAGTAAAATTTATAACGTTCCGTTCCTTCTAACTGCATAGGTGGGACAGCGCCATCTAGTGACTGAGCTTTCGGAAAATCGCCCATTAAGAGAATAAATATGAGGTGACAAGTTGTCATCCTTGTCAACGGTTTTCGTCTATATTGACAGGAACAATTTTCCTGGATAAATATTTTATTACGTGCTAGATAATATTTAGCTGTAATCGTTTGTACATAATGGGCGATTTTCTGAAAGCTCAGTCACTAGATGGCGCTGTCCCACCTATGCAGTTAGAAGGAACGGAACGTTATAAATTTTACTTTGACGCGACTTTTTTACGTAAAACGGAACGTCAGACAGATGTTATTTATTTACCTAAATCTTTAAATTTACCTATTTCGTTTCTGTTCCTCACAGTAGTACTTATTTAATATATTATTAGTTTCCTTTGGGTTTTTAAAAAGTAATTAATTTAAATATGTTTCATACCAAAATATACCATAGACATGTACATACTTATTCAACGCCATCTAGTGAAGCAATTGAAAGCTTTTTTTTTTTTAAATGGCCTCTCAGAAAATCGCTCATTGCAATATGCAGGTGTAAATATATATAGTGTATATACAAGTTCGAGTTTGATTCCTGGTTCCGTCCGTCCTGACCCGAGAGAGTGCGGGACATTGCCACCCGCACAAGTCTTTGACCAGTGTGTGTTGCCAGTAATGACCTATAGAAGTGAGACGTGGTCTTTTACTATGGGTCTCATAAGAAGGCTCAAAGTCACCAAGCGAGCAATGGAGAGAGCGATGCTTGGTATTTCCCTGCTCGATCGAATCAGAAATGATGAGATCCGCAGGAGAACTAAAACGACCGACATCGCTCGAAAGATTGCATCATTGAAGTGGCAGTGGGCGGGACACATAGCGCGGAGAACTGATGGCCGTTGGAGCGGAAAGGTTCTCGAATGGCGACCGCGTACCGGACGACGTTCCGTGGGCAGGCCCCCTACAAGGTGGACCGACGATCTGGTCAAGGTCGCGGGAAGCCGCTGGATGCGGGCAGCGCAGGACCGATCGTTGTAGAGATCCTTGGGGGACGCCTATGCCCAACAGTGGGCGTCGTTCGGCTGACATGACGAGAGTCTGGCCAACGAAAACTGTCCAAGAGAAAAGACGCCAAATTTAAAAATGCTTATTTAAAAACTATAACCTAATAAAATAAACATCAAGTATCAAAATAGTTTTTCAGAGTATATACAGGGCTAACATCTACAGGATTTTTAAAATTGTCGGCTTTTCTCGTGGACAGCTTTCGTTGGCCAGACAAAACTTCATCTAAAAGCAACTAGAGGAAGGGCGCTTGTGCACTACACTGAATTTTACCGTCCGGCAATCCGTTTTTTTACGGTACGGTATGGCATGAAAAACACGGATGATTGGCTTGTGCACTTGTCCAGGTTGAGCCAAGATTGAAAAAAATAAAAAAAATAGCGTATATATTTTATGGCCTGCCATATCGGACGGTAAAAATCCGTGTAGTGCACCGCGATGTCTGCATTTGCAACTGCAGGCATCGCGGTGTACGCGGCGTTCACTGTCTCGGTGGCAAATGAACTCTTAGAACGCCGAGTTTCACTTTGACCGCCGCGTTCTGACTGCCTGCTGTGTGCGTTATCTATTATACCAAACTCAGTACACTTGTTAGAACGCAGTACTCTGAACTCTGAACGCGGAACTCGGGACCGCTCTCTGTCTGCGCACGCTCGCAAAAATCCTTCGAGCAACGCGGGTCTTCCGTCCCGGAACGGAAGGCCCGCGTTGCTCGAAGCAAAAATCTATCAAAATAAGGAATTCAAATGACATTTGAATTTTAGCTGGTAGCTCCCCTGATAGTGGCTATTTTTATATGACATTTTTTCCGGATTTCTTCTTCCGCCCCGACGGCGAGAGTGGGTTCGAGCTTCTGGCGGGCTACCGGCTAAGAAATCTGGATATGGGTATGGGCTTCAACTGTCATTTGAATTCCTTATTCTGATGGATTTTTGCTGCTTTGTTCTGTTGAACGTTGCTAGCTAGTTATCGTTATACCCGTCGTCACAAAACAAGGAACTGACAGCGGCTATTTTCTTTATAAAATTGTCTTAAAGTTCCCAAAAACGTATGAAGTTCATATCCATAAAGTTACGCGGTAGCCCCCCAGCTCCTTCCCCGGGATTCATCTCGTAGGCCCGCTGCCCCACACTGTTGGGTGCCGCTTTACGCGGCCGTCTTCTGACGAGTGGTGTGGTGTGCGTGCCCACTGACCTCTATTTATAAGTGCTTACTAGGGGGGCTACCACGTAACTTTATGGATATGAACTTCACACGTTTTTCGGAACTTTAAGTCGATTTCATTTTATTTTACACGGAAACAAAGTTTAGATGTGGATGATGTAATGAGCAATAAACCAAGGAACTCCTACAACATAAATAATAACCAAAACAGTTATAAAAAAGGTACAATTCCGTACTACTTTGCACCGAGTTGTACTAAAGATACGATTATTTCCACAAATACGCCTGAGGCACCAAAAAATCATTCAAAGGCGACTCGATTTTTTCGAGACTAAAATTAAAGATTTTAATGTACTCCACCAGAATATAGCTAGTATTCTCTCGAAACAAACAACGTTACAGGAACTACGTTCGGTAGGAAAAGATACGGATGTAATATGTTTAACAGAAACCTTCCTACAATCTGGTTACAGTAGCTACTTAAAAGTAAATGGATTCAAACTGGCCGCTAGTTTTTGTAGAAACACAAAACGAGGTGGATCTTGCATATTAATAAAAAAGGAGCTAAACCACAAATAACTAAACTTCATAAATAATTACGCTATTACTAAATCTTTCGAGGTATGCGGCATTGAAGTTGAAGTTACAGGTTCAAAACTTATTATAATTTGTGTTTATAGAACCCCTACATCTGACCCAATAATATTCTTAGATAAATTGAACTCGATGTTACATGAAATATCAAAAAAGTACAAATCGCAGACAAAAATTGTTATAGCTGGTGATATCAATATAAATACCTTGAAGGCAGGAAGAATAACGGAAAATTTAAGCGATCTATGTAACAATTATAATCTGAAAATTCACATTAACGAGCCAACACGCAAACAGTCCTGCATTGACTATATCTTGAGCAATATTAAAGATGCTACAGGGACTGTGTTGCCTTTATTTCTGTCAGACCATGAGACTGCCCAATTGCTGACGTTCAAACTGAAGCGAAAATTGATTTACAATGGACCATTCTATATGTACCGCAAGGATTACTATTTGGAGAACATAACAAGATTTAAACAATATCTGAATGCACTTTCTTGGTCAGAAGTCTACGAAGAAAATGACTTTGATATTGCTTTTGACAAATTTCATAATATGTTTTGTTTACTATATAATTTGTGCTTCCCAAATAATAAGATCTACATAAACAATACAAATAAAATCAATCGTATGTGGATAAGTAAGGGGTTAAGGAAAAGTGCTAAAACAAAAAGATTACTTCGATATCACTACTATAAAAATAAAACATTAGTGAATAAGCAAAAATACTTAACCTACTCAGAGTTATTTAAAAAATGTATTTATAAGGCAAAAAAATATTGCAATAAAAAGTATATACATTCTAATTCTAACAAATGTAAAGCAACATGGACTGTTATTAATAATGAATTTCATAATAAAAAATTAAATGATAATATACCGACTATAAAAATTGATGACAAACAAATAACAAATGCGAATGACATAGCTGATGCTCTTAATAATAATTTTATAAATCTATCTGACACATGCATATTAAACAAATCGTGTAAAAGTTTTAGAAACAAAATTCCCAACTCTATGTTTATTAGTCCCTTTTCGGAAAATGAAGTGAGAATGGAAGTTATGTCATTAAAAAACACAAATTCAGAAGGTTATGATGGTATCAACACTAAAGTCCTAAAAGCATGCATTGGTGATATTATCCACATATTGACACATTTAATTAATATGTCATTTTCATCTGGGGTTTTCCCGAGTGCGCTAAAAATATCTGTTGCCCCCAGTACACGATGGCCGATCATGGTCGGCGACCATGACCAATACATCGTACATTGACACTTTTGAAAGAACCTTTTTAAACTTGTTCGTTCAAAAGTGTCAATGTACGATGTTTTGGTCATGGTCGCCGACCATGATCGGCCATCGTGTACTGGGGGCTTGTCGTAAGACCTCTTTACAAAAAAGGTGATAAAGAAATCATAGATAATTATCGACCTATCACTCTCATATCGATCTTCTCAAAAATCTTTGAAAAGTGTTTGTACAAGAGGCTAATCGAATTTAGTAACAAATATAGCTTAATATGCAATGAACAATTTGGATTTCAAAAAAATAAATCCACTGTACTAGCTCTCTATGATCTCCTCAAAATAATTTTGACAAATATAAATAAAACTAAGCTAACGACCGGGTTGTTCTTTGATTTGAGTAAAGCATTTGACTTTGTTTCCCACGATTTACTGTTACATAAACTGGAACAGATGGGCATTAGAGGCATTGCACTCCAGTGGCTTTCGTCATATTTAAAAAACCGGAAGCAATGTGTCTCTACAAATAGAATAGAAAATAAAGAAAAAAATACTTACTTATCATCTTATCAAGAACAAAAATGCGGTATCCCACAGGGCAGTATTTTAGGCCCCTTATTATTTATTTTTTATATTAATGACATAATTGGCGCAACAGATCATAAATGCATACTATACGCTGATGACATTTTGATAATTGTAACCACTGATAAAAATAATGATAATTCAATAATAAATCATGAAATGGACATAAATAATACTATTGACAAAATAATAAAATGGCTGGAAGAAAATAATCTGACAATTAATCTAAATAAATCTTTATACATTCAATTTAACCATTCAAAACATTATAAATATAACTTTAAATTAAATATACCTAAGTTAAAAGAAGAAACATGTACAAAGTTTCTTGGTGTTGCCATTGACAGAGATTTGAATTGGAAATCTCATATTGACAACGTATGTGGAAAAATAAATAAATTCTCATATGCACTGCTGCAAGTTAAAAAAGTCACAGACAAGAATACAGCCGTTCTTTCGTATCACGCTTACGTCGAATCAATACTGCGCTATGGTCTGGTGATGTGGGGAATTGCTACAGACTGGAACAGGGCATTTATAGCCCAAAAAAAGTGCATCAGAGCGATATGTGGAATCCCATCAGACGAATCTTGCAGACCATTATTTCAAAGCCTTGGTTTGTTGCCACTACCTTCTTTATATATATATGAAATTGCAATGTTTGTACACCAGCACTTATGTCTATTCAAAAAAGTCAGTGATGTTTATGGCAATCGGCAGCAGAGAAATCCCTATAAACTGATTTTAAGTGAAAACCCTAAGTCTGATAAATTTGTAAAGAGTGGTATGGTAATGTGCGTTCGTATTTATAACAAGATTCCGAATGAACTAAAATCACTTAATAAAGTACAATTTAAAAATAGTCTCTTCAAATGGCTGAAAACAATGAATTTTTATAACGTAAAAGAATTGTTTGACTTGAAATAATTTCATTAATATAAGTAATATGACAAGATTTTAGTATGTAGGTACCTTAAATTCTATTTTCATAATTTATATTTGTATGCTGTCTGGCACGGCAAAACATGAGCACTGTATATATATATTTTTTAAGACCTTGATGTAAATAATACCATGTTTTTGACAAATAAAGAATTGAATTGAATTGAATTGAATTGAATTGATTTAATAAAATAAATAGCCACTATCAGTTCCTTGTTTTGTGACGTCGGGTATAACGATAGCTAGCTAGCAACGTTCAATAGAACAAAGCAGCAAAAATCTATCAAAATAAGGAATTCAAATGACAGTGGAAGCCCATACCAATACCCATAGTTTCTAGCCGGTACCAGTAGCCCCCCAGATGTCTGCGGTCTGTGGCCCTCGGCGTGGTCAGCCAGCCAGGTGAGACCAGGAAGACCCCTTGGGGGAGGCCCAGCCAGCGCCTGCGAGCGGTTGCGCAGACGGGGTATGAAGACATAATCAAGACTGATGACTAGGCTGTATGGGAGTTAAACCCAGAATGGGTAAAGTAAATGTTAAAAAAACTGTCACTGTCACCTGTCACTGTCAGTGTCAGTCATCAATCAAGGCAACATCAACACCTTGCATGCATTTTATTTATTTACCGCAATTTATCAAAACATTACAGTAAGGTTTGAGTATTTCGAAATATGACTTTAAATTTGGCTAGAAAGGATGGTGGCCCTGGATACGTGGGAATTCAATTTTGTCAAGAGTGCAACAACATGCTTTATCCGCGCGAAGATAAAAACAATAAAGTTCTCTTGTATGCCTGTAGAAATTGTGATTACAAGCAACTAGCGGACTCCAACTGTGTCTACGTTAATAAAATTATGCACGAAGTTGATGAGTTAACACATATAAATCCTGATGTGGTAAGTGACCCAACTTTGCCGCGTACGAAGGATCACATGTGCCCTAAATGCAACCACAGGGAAGCTGTATTTTTCCAAGGACAGACGCGGCGAGCAGAAGAAGAAATGAGACTTTATTATGTATGTACCAGCTGCAAACATAGATGGACTGAGTGAAGTTTTGTACACCATGTAAGATATAGGTTCATTATTTGTGTGTCAAATATACATCTTCCACTAAAGTGTAGTTATAATCATTTGTCATTTAGGAGTATCTCCTCTATATTATTTTGATTAGTGTTTTAAATAATTGCAGGTTCTATGGACTATACTAGGTAAAGGAAAAACTATTAACTCTGGTAATAATTTATTAAACATAAAATGTAGCCAAGCCATATCTGTTCTAATAATAACAGTTAACAATTCACAGCCATTTAATAATTAATGATTGATGAACACAGGCGCATATACAAATCTGGCCTGTTAGGCTCAACAATATGGGAAGTGCATAAACATCTCGATATTAATAATCCATCTCATTTGAGGCTTTTCTAATTTGGCACAATATCTCATTTTTTATTTTTTCATCAGAAAACCAGCATTCTTGACTGTGTAATATAAATAAATGGTTATGATTTGATTTTGATCACTTTAAATTGTTTGGCTGACATGATGAAATGGTTTACATCTGATATTATACATTGTTGGATGGGCTACAAGCCTTAATTACACATGGCATTATCCTGAGGAAATATGGAAAGAAAACTGGGGATAAAAGTACCTGTATAGTATCTTGAAAACATAATCTGATTTACTATAGACAATAATTATTGACAAAATAATATTTAACATGCTGATTACTGTGTGTCAACATGAATCTCTGATATGATTTTTTCTAACCTGTCGTCATGAACAAAAAGTTAAAGTTAAGTACAATAAAGCATCTGTTTTAAATAAATATTAAACATTAAATAAACTAAAAACCTTTACTCTCAACAGACCTAAATCCCAGTCAGACACGATTTTATTTCATAACAGCAGTATAACAATTTTGATACTTGGTTAGTATCAGCCCAGAGTCCCAGACCCATATGAAATAATATAGTATTAAGTAAAATAGTTTTAAAGTCACATTGAAAACAAGAGGTTTATGTCCATGTAAAATTAAATAAATAAATAAAATTAAATATTGGACACCATCACATACATTGTTCCAATACCAAAGTATAGTAGCTTAAGCACTAGTGTTATGGAAATTGGAAACAACAACGGGTATTACCACATACAACCAGACCCGAGGAAATATTGAAAGGTTCGTATTCAACATTTACCCGACTCGGAATTGAACCCGGGACCTCTAGCGATAGCAGCACATTGAAAACTGGTGCGTACACAGCTCGGCCACAGAGGTTGTCAATAAAATTTATGTTTTAAACATCTTTTTATTAAAATTTAACTGAAAGGATTCCATTGTTATAAATATTACCACTCTGTGGTAGCATTTTATCACATGAATTGCATTTATTTTTGTGCATACATCATAATCTCAAGTTCAATTTTAATTTATATACTAGTCTCTCATATTAACTTATATTCTTATCAAATACAATACAATTATTTAAGCCATTAATAATTTTCGTTTTGTTCTACCTAGCACTTAAAAATTAATGTCTTTGAATATTTAAAATAAGACAAACATAACAATCGTACATATATCATCAACCATGGAGGAAGACAGGTTTTTAGATTATTAGATAAAATATGTGTAAAGGATCAACATTCAACATTGCACTGTGTTACAAAGGGAAGTAATACTCATGTCATAGCATATTTATTAAAGTAATGCTGGTTTAAGGTGGTTCGTTGAGCTCAGTAGCGCCGCCAATGGAAATAAATCACTTACGATTTATCAAGAGCTTAGAATAAAAGTTTCGGTTATTTCGCGCTCTCTCTTTTTTATTTGCGCAAAATAACTGAAACTTTTGATCTAAGCCTTTAATAAAGTGTAATTGATTTATTTCCATTGGTGGCGCTACTGAGCTCAACGAACCACCTTAAACTGACTTTCTTACTTAAATTATATTTTAATAATAATAAAAATATAGGAATAATGTGATAGTAAAAAACCACGAGCCCTATAAGTAGCTTTCAGGCGGGAAGCTACTTATAGGGCTCGTGGTTTTTTACTATCACATTATTCCTATACTTACAAAAATTGCATTGTGAATGCATAAAAATAATTTAAAATCTTAAATAATAAAAATCACAAAAGCAGCTTTACTATGATTAGTAATTTAAATATAGGCCTGTTAAGTATAGTCGGCAGCTCCTTCGGTTTTACAGTAATGTCAAACTATCTTAACGCATTTTAAAACGCAATATCTACTGAATTTGACGAGTTCGAGACTCGAACTTATTACTCCGCTGGTCGCCTCATTGTGAGACCCATATGCGCACAGCTAGTAGTGGTAGGGTAACTTAAGGCGATACTCGGAAAAAATGTGCTGAAGCGAGATAGCAATGAGAAAACGACGCGCGCGGGAGCGAGACCGATTTTGCAGATTAGGCAAAAAAAACACAAAATCACTTCGTATTAAAAAACTACAGCGATTTAAAAAAAATGCTTCTATACGATCCTTAATATTATTGGTATCCACTAATTAAACCAATTTCCAATAGTGTAAGTAACCCCATTTAAGGATAATCTTCACTTTTCGTATTTTTTAGAGGTCTTTTCGAAAATAAAAAGTGTCGAGGCAAAATCATAAAATCGTGTTTTTGAAACTATACGATTCTAGATAAAGATATGAAGAAATATATATCTTATTACCAGATTTTTAACAACTGTAACCGTCCTATAGTTTTAAATCAAAAAGTCCATATTTTTCCGAGTAGCGCCTTAACATTATACCACTTTGCGTCGGTTTTCGAGACACCAGTGCTTTTTGTGCTGCTTTTTTTATCCTCAACGGGGTAGCACTTAGCCTTCATCACACCTGATGTTAAGTGGTGATAAGGCCGAAGGTGGAAGCGCACTACTCCCGGAATCCTCAATCACTGAGGAACTGGCTATCTTATCTTTAACTGCTGCCGACTATACATAACCATATCAGTTTGAAAACAATATTTTATCCGTTAAAACTGTAACATCGAAATATGTATATTAAGACTTAATACCTATCACTAGAAATACTACCAAAAGCTTAAAATTAGGACTTTCGTAAAAATGGCAGGCTTATTAAAAAATCCTTAAACACTCTCTCTCTAAAAATGTGTATGTGCGTGTGATAGTATATTGCTTTTAAAATTCTAAATATATATTTATCAAATACAAGCTCAGGCAAAACAACCGAGATTTCAAATACCTAATTGACTATGCCAACTATGCGAGAAGCCAAAATGGACAATGCTCTATAACCTAATGTGTAGGTACCTACCTACATAACTCGGTAGGTATTTTATTTCTTGTTCTAAGTATCTCTACGTTCCATAGTTCTAAGTATGTGACGAAATGGGACGCTATGTGTTCATCACAGTACTAAATAATTGTAATAATGTGGTGTTCATTTTAAGGGCTGCATCTTTGCGCAACTTGGAACACATCTTTACAAGCCCCAGACTATTGCATTCAGAGATTTTCCTTTGAAATACCCTAAATATAAAACAATTCCCGGACTGATCACTATTTGAATAATAAACATTATTTAATAAGTACTAGAATTCTAGATAGCAACCCTGTTCATGCTCTGAGTGCGTAGTGCAGTGCAAGTACTTAACTTATAGGTATCGATGTAAACACAGTTTTGTATAGGATTGGCGGGTCGCCATCTAGATCTAGCGGAATACGTTATGTACTAAATTAAAACGTCGCCATACGAAACTCACTCAAAATAGTCGGGATCGGAACGGACTGTTACATCCTTCACTTCACGTGCATAGGAAGGGGCCTATTGATTGTAAGGGGCTCTTTCAAATTCCTTTTTTTTAAAACGCGACCATTAAGGCTCAACCCCTAGGACGTTAGAAGAAAAACCTTGCACTCAGCACTCTGTAGCTGTAGCTAAAACAAAACTGTACCGGCGGCGGCCAAAAATGGAGAATGGTATGGTACCTATATAAGACCATACAAATTCGGGAAAAACATGGGAAAAACGATCGTACACGGCAAAATAAATAATCGTACTTCCATTCAAAATATGAAATTCGTGATCGTACACAGTTTTAAATAATCGTACAAATACGATTTAAATCGTACAAATGGCAGCCCTGCTCTGTACCTATCATACTTACGTATGTAGGTATTTCCGCAAGTATATTAACATCCAGTCATAGAACAAATACAAATGTCAAATTAAATACTATTCCATAATTGAATTTCCATTAATTGTGCAGCTTTGGCTAAAATGGCCAGAAATACTAAGTTGGTAGGTATACATATAATATGTAAGTATGATCTTTAATGTAACTTGGGCAAAGTAATAATTAATTTGTTGAAACAAATGCATCAGAAACGTTAGTTTTATGGATGCATTTTCAATTAAAAACATAATTTCTGAGGAATAATATGTTTTCTTAAAAATAGTGTGTCGTCAAAATTATTTTCTTAGGCGAAGTTCATCAGGATAGAGGATTCATCCACGATTCATCGTAGGTATACATTATAATCTTTGTATTTCTATCGTTGTCTTCCTTAACTGTGTAGGCTAGGCCATGTACACTACCATCATAATCGAGTATAATTGAACTTATGTAAAGCGCAGACAGACCACACGAAGAGCGCAACGAAAGGAGGAGGATATGGAGCAGGTGAAGTTTGACTCCATCAAACAGGTAAGCTCGTTTCGCTCCGTTCTAGAGTGATTGTGCTAGAGTGCGTCCTACACCCAAGCGGGAGGAGTGGAGCATAGCTGTTTTAATTTTGCGAGTAGATAGCTGACTCCGTTTGCCTAACACAACACGAGAAAAAAGTTAGTAGGAGCATGTCACGTATTTCGTACCTACTGAATGATGCGTGAATCGAAAACAAGCTGGTTGCCATGAGAACTCGAAGAAATTCTAAATCTTTCATCGGTCAAATGTTTGGAGCAATGGGGTTTCCTACGCTTGCCCCGCCCACTTACTACTTCTTACGTCTTTCTTGTATTCTGTGGTTCGTTAAAACAATATCACTCCTTTCAGTCACTACAAACTTAACCCGTTGAGTTTACTTAAGATACGTGGCGTCTATCTTGAGTCGCCGGCCACGTATGGAGAACCGGCATCAGCGCGCGGGCGGCGGCGGCTCGGGCAGGCCCTCGGGCTCCGGCGGGAGCACGTTGCCCTCGAAGTGGCCGGACAAGTTGCCGGGCGGCGAGTAGTTCGCCACCACTATGACTTTGCCGGCGCGCGACCGAGCCTTGCCCACGCCGAAGAAGCGGGTCGCTACCCACACCATTTGGGTGAAGTGGCCTGGACGGAAAAGGTATCCATTTTTTAAATAGGTGTTCCATGCCATGGGTGCTGCAAATCCTCATAAAAACTTTGATCCCAATAAAAACCCAGCAAAGATGACTTTATATTAAGCTACCGCACGGTCTATCAGCTTTTTCCTTTTTTTAAATTCTCAATCCAATCTGACTATAGTATTTTCAGAGATCAACAACTTCCAAGAAAATACAAAAATTACATTTTACCTGCATTTACATTAGCGTGGAGAACATCGGACTCTTTGAAGAAATTGTACTGCCGCACAGCTGCGTACCAATACGATGAGACTTCTTGACCTGAAATCAATGAATAGATCGATGAAAAAACAAATTTTGCGTTAAGAAATCGTACATGAATAACCTACTGAAACTATAGCGCTCCGTCCGCGACCTGTGTCGCGACTTCGTCTGCGTAGACCCACTTTTTTACCCCCTTAGAGGGGGAATTTCCAAAAATCCTCTGTGCTCCCCTATATTTTCAATAATAAGAAAGAAAATATTTTTGGTATTAGTCTGAGGAAAATCATCATTCGATCTAGGGTACCTATACCTAGTCAAGTGTTTATAAAGGTTTGAATTAAGAGTTTTGAGTAAAGTCAGCTGTGACCTGTGACGTCGGGCTGCAAGTTGCTAACGGGGCGCTGGTACAGGTTCTGGCCCACGTCGCGGTCGTTCCGGTAGTAGAACTTGTTGGTGTGCGCCAGATGGTTGGCCCACGCTTGGGCGTAGTCACAAAGCTGAAGCAGAAACATTAAAACTTGTATTATTTAGAAGCAAAAATATTTATCGGATCTGATAGCGCAGACACTGCTGGTCCATGGGTTAGATCGTGCACTCGTAGCGTAAATTTGATCTCCACGCAGAACAAAAAACCATTGACTCACTGGAAAAAAGTCCAAATAGCCCTTGATACGGACGGAACTACTACGAAAGCCATAAGAAGTTCCGCTACGAAACTAGTGGAAAAGTCACAGCTAAAGGCTTGAGCACACCAAACGCGTGCAGAAGTCACGTGCGGTCAGAAGCAGAGCAGGTCAGTAGCAGTGCAGGATATGGCGGGAGTCGGCGCACTGAACGCAGCAGCAGTTGCAACACGGGCCCGCGTTCAAACCGCCGTTCCGTATGACGGATTAGGCGGGCAGTATAGGCATAATACAACTCTCTACAACCGGTTTGTAGTTCGGCAGGTGTAGCACAGGGTAACAAAAACTACTACGTCGGTACTTGATGTAGTGCGGCGCAGTTTGAACGCGGGTAGTGTGACGTAGTTCATAGAGTTTCTTGTATTACAACTTGCGCGGGCCCGCATTCAAACAGCGCTGCTTCTGCCCCGCGTTTGGTGTGCTCAAGCCTTAAGTTCCGGTACGGAACTAGACCAGTGGAATACGTTACCTCGGGCGCCATGTAGAGCTGCGGCGCGCCGTGCCGCTGGCGGTACACGTTGTGCCAGCAGAGGCACTCGGTGATGAGGTCGCCCCGTGAGAGACCCAGTAGTTCTGCCACGGAGCTACATGCATGTTACCTCGGGCGCCATGTAGAGCTGCGGCGCGCCGTGCCGCTGGCGGTACACGTTGTGCCAGCAGAGGCACTCGGTGATGAGGTCGCCCCGTGAGAGACCCAGTAGTTCTGCCACGGAGCTACATGCATGTTACCTCGGGCGCCATGTAGAGCTGCGGCGCGTCGTGCCGCTGGCGGTACACGTTGTGCCAGCAGAGGCACTCGGTGATGAGGTCGCCCCGTGAGAGACCCAGTAGTTCTGCCACGGAGCTACATGCATGTTACCTCGGGCGCCATGTAGAGCTGCGGCGCGTCGTGCCGCTGGCGGTACACGTTGTGCCAGCAGAGGCACTCGGTGATGAGGTCGCCCCGTGAGAGACCCAGTAGTTCTGCCACGGAGCTACATGCATGTTACCTCGGGCGCCATGTAGAGCTGCGGCGCGCCGTGCCGCTGGCGGTACACGTTGTGCCAGCAGAGGCACTCGGTGATGAGGTCGCCCCGTGAGAGACCCAGTAGTTCTGCCACGGAGCTACATGCATGTTACCTCGGGCGCCATGTAGAGCTGCGGCGCGCCGTGCCGCTGGCGGTACACGTTGTGCCAGCAGAGGCACTCGGTGATGAGGTCGCCCCGTGAGAGACCCAGTAGTTCTGCCACGGAGCTACATGCATGTTACCTCGGGCGCCATGTAGAGCTGCGGCGCGCCGTGCCGCTGGCGGTACACGTTGTGCCACAGAGGCACTCGGTGATGAGGTCGCCGTGAGAGACCCAGTAGTTCTGCCACGGAGCTACATGCATGTTACCTCGGGCGCCATGTAGAGCTGCGGCGCGCCGTGCCGCTGGCGGTACACGTTGTGCCAGCAGAGGCACTCGGTGATGAGGTCGCCCCGTGAGAGACCCAGTAGTTCTGCCACGGAGCTACATGCATGTTACCTCGGGCGCCATGTAGAGCTGCGGCGCGCCGTGCCGCTGGCGGTACACGTTGTGCCAGCAGAGGCACTCGGTGATGAGGTCGCCCCGTGAGAGACCCAGTAGTTCTGCCACGGAGCTACATGCATGTTACCTCGGGCGCCATGTAGAGCTGCGGCGCGCCGTGCCGCTGGCGGTACACGTTGTGCCAGCAGAGGCACTCGGTGATGAGGTCGCCCCGTGAGAGACCCAGTAGTTCTGCCACGGAGCTACATGCATGTTACCTCGGGCGCCATGTAGAGCTGCGGCGCGTCGTGCCGCTGGCGGTACACGTTGTGCCAGCAGAGGCACTCGGTGATGAGGTCGCCCCGTGAGAGACCCAGTAGTTCTGCCACGGAGCTACATGCATGTTACCTCGGGCGCCATGTAGAGCTGCGGCGCGCCGTGCCGCTGGCGGTACACGTTGTGCCAGCAGAGGCACTCGGTGATGAGGTCGCCCCGTGAGAGACCCAGTAGTTCTGCCACGGAGCTACATGCATGTTACCTCGGGCGCCATGTAGAGCTGCGGCGCGCCGTGCCGCTGGCGGTACACGTTGTGCCAGCAGAGGCACTCGGTGATGAGGTCGCCCCGTGAGAGACCCAGTAGTTCTGCCACGGAGCTACATGCATGTTACCTCGGGCGCCATGTAGAGCTGCGGCGCGTCGTGCCGCTGGCGGTACACGTTGTGCCAGCAGAGGCACTCGGTGATGAGGTCGCCCCGTGAGAGACCCAGTAGTTCTGCCACGGAGCTACATGCATGTTACCTCGGGCGCCATGTAGAGCTGCGGCGCGCCGTGCCGCTGGCGGTACACGTTGTGCCAGCAGAGGCACTCGGTGATGAGGTCGCCCCGTGAGAGACCCAGTAGTTCTGCCACGGAGCTACATGCATGTTACCTCGGGCGCCATGTAGAGCTGCGGCGCGCCGTGCCGCTGGCGGTACACGTTGTGCCACAGAGGCACTCGGTGATGAGGTCGCCGTGAGAGACCCAGTAGTTCTGCCACGGAGCTACATGCATGTTACCTCGGGCGCCATGTAGAGCTGCGGCGCGCCGTGCCGCTGGCGGTACACGTTGTGCCAGCAGAGGCACTCGGTGATGAGGTCGCCGTGAGAGACCCAGTAGTTCTGCCACGGAGCTACATGCATGTTACCTCGGGCGCCATGTAGAGCTGCGGCGCGCCGTGCCGCTGGCGGTACACGTTATGCCACAGAGGCACTCGGTGATGAGGTCGCCGTGAGAGACCCAGTAGTTCTGCCACGGAGCTACATGCATGTTACCTCGGGCGCCATGTAGAGCTGCGGCGCGCCGTGCCGCTGGCGGTACACGTTGTGCCAGCAGAGGCACTCGGTGATGAGGTCGCCGTGAGAGACCCAGTAGTTCTGCCACGGAGCTACATGCATGTTACCTCGGGCGCCATGTAGAGCTGCGGCGCGCCGTGCCGCTGGCGGTACACGTTGTGCCAGCAGAGGCACTCGGTGATGAAGTCGCTGTCCTGCCACGCCGTGCGCACCTCGCTCCACTGCACCACCATGGTCACCGGCCGAGATGCGAGTACCTGTTAAAGTTCCATATAAATCAGCTCAGAGAAAATAATTATAAGTAGGTTAGGTACTGCCTTTAACTTTAACAGATAGTAAAGTAAGTATTACTATATTATCTGTGGTATTACCATACCTACCGACCTATTACTATCATTGATAAGTTTGCGATATCTGTTGAAGTTCCTACGTCGTATATTCTTTCATAATTAATTAGTTACTTCGTAAGTTCGTAGGCTTTTCGTAGGTAGGAAGCAATAGTTTAATGTAATGACTTTTGATCCTACGCAATCAGAGCGGCTTTTGTAGTGCAATGCAACTGTTACCATTATGATGCTATACTGGTATGAAGTATACATCTCTCGTCGAATCCAGCTCGGATGGGCAGCGTTTGGGAAGCTCCGGCATATATTTGCGTCCAAAATTCCTCAATGTCTCAAGACTAAGGTCTTTGACCAGTGTGTGTTGCCAGTTATGACTTATGGAAGCGAGACGTGGTCTTTTACTATGGGTCTCATAAGAAGGCTCAAGGTTACCCAGCGAGCAATGGAGAGAGCGATGCTTGGTATTTCCCTGCTCGATCGAATCAGAAATGATGAGATCCGCAGGAGAACTAAAACGACCGACATCGCTCGAAGGATTGCTCAGTTGAAGTGGCAGTGGGCGGGACACATAGCGCGGAGAACCGATGGCCGTTGGGGCGGAAAGGTTCTCGAATGGCGACCGCGAACCGGACGACGTTCCGTGGGCAGGCCCCTTACAAGGTGGACCGACGATCTGGTCAAGGTCGCGGGAAGCCGCTGGATGCGGGCAGCGCAGGACCGATCGTTGTGGAGATCCTTGGGGGAGGCCTATGCCCAGCAGTGGGCGTCTTACGGTTGAAATGATGACTGGTATGAAGATACTTATTGTGTAACTCATTATACTTATTCATACCTAAGTTAAGTACTTCTTAACGCGACGCCAGAATATCTATTTCATACACTTACCTATTATGGTTACGACTTACGACACGGCCAGTCAAGTGTGTGTGTTTTCCGACTTTAGTGCGTATCCATTTTACCTCCTACGGTTTTTTAAGCTTCCTAAAGCTATTAGCCGATGCGGTTGATTAAGATTTATAACTTGTGGAACTCCATCCAAAGTTACGAGCCAATTTATTCTCCACTAATGTCGTAATTAATATTCATGTTCAGCGTTCCTAGCGTAGATGTTCATTACTTTCTATTCATTTCGGAGAGATACCGATAGACTTTTATCTTTTATCAAGTATACCTACCATTTCTAAATTTGAATGCGGTGTCCGCCTATAACTGGCTTGCACATTTAGCTTTATATAATAAATACTATTATTAATTTAGACTAAGAACAGTGTAGCAGCCGTTGGCAGACCTTAATAAATAAAATAAAAATAAAATACCCACAGTAGGTACTTACTAAGTAATTGTGTTCTCTTTCATAATAAAAGCCATACCTAATCCGTTTTACAATAGTGATTGACCAAACAAAACCGTTGTCGGTCGCTACGTTGCGGCCTACCAACATGATAGCGTGTCGTCAAACTATTTCGCAATGTCGCTTTTAAACGTCACCGAAATAACGCACCCATTACAGAAAGGCTGAAGAGGTGCAGGCTTCAGCCGAGGGGTGCGGTGCCTCATCATTAGTTGAAGTGACCTTTTAGATTCGAGCGCCACTCCCTCAGGGCATTTCTCTCGGTCTATATGTGGTTTACCTACTTCGTGAAACTAGAGTTGTTAGGAAAGTTTTTATTCCACTGCGCTGCGGTGTGGTAACTACGAAAAGGAGTGTTGAACAGCAATATCGTAGAGTATCTACCACCTATCCCTAACATAATTAGAGAAAAACAAAATATTTTGCAAACGCGTGCTGCACGAATGTTAAATTTTTATTAGAAATGGAACATGCGCTGTGTTTAAAATAACAAGAAATTGCAAATGATTCCGGCACTTGCTATACTTACACCACTAATATTTAATTAGTAGTACAAAGATTTTAGAGGATGATAGTGTCCATCAAAACCTTTTTTTTATTATAGGGCTAACCATGCAATCGCGAAAAAAATCAGCTCTTCCAAACAAAAGTACAACATCAACTCGATTAACATGACGCTATCCCGCAGGAATGTGATATTTTTTCGGGTTAAAAAATAGCCTTTGTCACTCTCCAGCTCCCAAACTACCCCCAGACCAAAAATCACTGTAATCCGTTGCTCCGTTTTCACGTGGAAGACGGACAAACAAACACACTTTCACATTTATAATATTAGTATGGATATAACTATACCGTGAAATTATGACTAAATAAGAATTAAATAAAGCATATATTTTTTTTTAAACCGAAAGTATTTCGAAAACCACTTGAAGATAAAATAAAAATCGGCCAAGTGCGAGTCGGACTCGCTCATGAAGCGTTCCGTACCCACTTAACGTACCGATTACGTACACCTAGCAAAAATACCAGTCATTTTTTGCCAGAAAAAAATAACATTGTTTTTCATATTATTGGTATGAATGACAAAGTTATATTTGCGGTTTTCGAAAATGTGTTATATCTCAAAAACTTGTAAAGCCTACTTAGCTGTGATAGTTTTCCTTTTAACTTCGTCATATGTAAGTACTACTATCGTGAATTTTTTCACGTATCCAAAAACAACCATTTGGCTGTTAAAAAAAAAAAAAAAAGGGGGGGGGGCACATGACTCTAACAAAATTTTATGGGGTAGACAAAAAAAATACATACCCACTCCGCCCAAGCTAAAGAAATTTTTTTTTCAAAATTTTACTTTACTTTGCACTTTGTTGGCGTGATAAATATGTATAAGTATTCATGCCAAATTACAGCTTTCTAGTACTAAGACTAGCAGCTAGACTGGGGACAGACAGACGGACAGACGGAAATGGCGAAACTACCGGGTTCCTTGTTGACTACGAAACCATAAAAAGTGTTTCTATAGTATAGAAACCAAGTTAGTCGGAATCGGAATAATAGGCAACCACTGCGTCGATCTAAAGAGCACTTATAAAACAAAGAATCGGCGAAGGAAACCTTTTGTCCAGCCTCTGACGTCCGAAACCACTTTCCTGACTCCACCCGGTCTCCACCCAGGCGGCCTAATCGCTGAAACTTTGCAGTGACTTGCTCGAGACGATAAAACATACAACAATAGTTTCCATTGTGTTAATAAATAAAGAGACTATAGATTACCCACATATTGCACTGCAAACTGCAATACGACCAATAGCTTGCAAAATATATTTTTCGAATAGACGATTAAATGCAAAATGTAATTTTAACACCTACTTATAATTATTACAGGAATTTTATCTGTACATAAGTTTAGACTTAAAAATCTTCTGACACGCCAGCCATCGGTACTCGTGTCTTAACGTTCTACGTAGGTGCCTTACCGCAAGCTGACCAAATAATAATAATAATCCATTTATTTCAGGCAACAATATTAGTACAACAATATATGACCCATATAATAAATACCTTACAGACTAACATAAATATAATATTAAAAGTATTCCTTAAAAAAACTATTTATTAACACGTAGTGTCGACGGCGACAATGTTATAGATATTGTAAGAGTATCGCAGTGCATAGCTCTGTCCTGTAAAAACATTACTTCATTATTGTGAGGACAGCTGGCGGTAGGCCCCAAGGTTAACACTTAAATCCAAGACCACACGAAAAACAAAGATATTTCAGTAATAAATAAAATAAATTGTTCCAAAAGTCATTATAGATAGCTATCGTAAATTTATATCTGCGCGGTAGAGAGTAAAATTGGCAGGGCGAAGGTCGGCGAACGAACGGTTCCGCGTTCCGTGTCCCCGCGGGTCAAGGGCGGGACGGCCTACATCGGAACATCGGAACATCGGGACAATAAGGAGCCAGCCATAGACGTGACGCTTCCAAAAGGACGCGCCTGGAAGCCGTTGTCAAGGTCACGAGCGTGATATCACCGAAACCGGTCATCGAAAAAACTATCGAATCATCGCTAAAAACTATTTGTAAAGAGATAAACACAAAGATTTTAAGTTCGGATGTGAGAAGGTAGTCTCTCTATAGAACAACTGAAAAGAGTTTAAAAATTATTTCACCAGTACGGCCTGGCCACGGAAATGCGAATTGCGCATCAGTTGGTGCGTCTCTTTGACCTAGGTATTTGATTAGACGTCTGTCGTGAGCGCGCAATGATTGCGAAATTCGCTCGCCGCCGCGCCTGTTTCGTGGCCAGGCCGGTAGAAAGCTCTATTCCTGAGTGACATAGGCTATATATTTCATCCCGATATTCCCACGAGAACGGTGGGAATTGCGGAATAAAGGAAAATTTGCAAGTCAGCACCAGGCGTGAGCATGAGGTTGCAAATTCGTGAATTTAACGCCAATATATAATTTTGCCAACATTAAATCGCTTGAAATTCAGAGGAAATTTGTTGGTAATCATTTTCATTTTTAAACTAGGAGGTACCTACTCAGATGTAGGATTCTTTCGATCAGTTATTATTTTGTATTGGTAGACGGGCATCCGAAGCCGTAAAAAATATAGATAACACAGCTGTGCATGTGGCATTATCGTAAATAGCTGTGCTGTGCTGTGTTTTTTCATATCTGTGGTCCTTAATTCGGCTCCTGAAGACACCTGAAGAAGACAGGGTCGGTTAAACGTGAAACACGATTCTAGGCCGACATTGACACAGTATTTAAAAACAATATCTTTATAATAAAATCGCAAAGTGAAAGAACCGATATAGCTCGTGTGCTACGATAATAGCTACAAGGAATGCTACGAACTACGAGGAAATATGTACTACGCGCTACGATAACTACAAAGTCTACTCACACTCACAGCACAGCCAATACAAAATTTACCCAGGCCCGGCGCAAAAGAATAGTATCACAAATAATTGACTATTACAAGTAAAAAGATAATATATATTTATTTTGTTCAATATCAGTGGCTATCATATAGATATATCAAATTGAAGAAAATGTTTTTGATATATTTATAACAGTATTTTACTTCTTTTTTAACACTAAATATTTAGGTTTTATTCTATGTTTGACTAATTCTACTATTTTTTCCAATTATAGGAAATAAGTTTGTGCTGTGTGAACTAGGTACACGATGTTTTCCCGTACGAGTTTAGATATTTAAATGTATAACCACAGTATAACTGCCTGCTACATGCTACGACTACGATATAGCTACGAGGAATACTACGACCTATGAAGAGAATGCTACGCGCTACTATTACACAGTTATGAAATTGTTTCGTAGATTACTTTTATTTGTTTTGTGATGTTTTTTGTTGTTGTTAACGTGATATTTGATACTAATGATATTAAAATTTATTACCGTTATCAAGATTTGAGTTCAGAATTTATTTTTGTTAACTAGAATTTATGCAAAAAGTTGAGATAAGTAATATTTGATATCCTAATGTCACTGAAAAACGCCGCCACCGATCTTTTTCCTGTTGTTTTATATGAACGATATGCAGCAGTTCTGCGTACGTTTTTGGTGTGTGGCATGGCAACCTTATACGCGCGTATAAAACGCTAGTCTGTAATCGCCCTAAAGAAAAGACTTACCCTTTGCAATAGCTTCTGGCGATTGTCGAGTTGTTCAGGTTCGTTGTTATCTTTAGTAGGCTCGTTGTTATTTTTGGAAGACTTTCTGAAATATAAAACTGTGGATTAATGAAGGGATTACGCATTCTATTTCAGAACAAGTATTAGTTTCTTATATTCGAAGGAAAGATAAAAATTGAAGCGGTATTAATTTCTGATTTTCTTAGCCAAGTTGTGAACAAGCCTATTTACTTACTGCAACAAGTACTAAGTGCTAAAGATTTTTCATATATAGTTTTTTTAAACTAGAATTTACTATGTTCCTTTGTATACAATCATGAACACGGCTATTATACCTACAAATCACAATAGCTCTCCATGCGAACGAATATTAAGAGCAATATACGGCACACATTTGCTAATTTCTTTTCTGCAAATAATAATTAGCAAATTAGTTTGTTCTATTTGAAGGACAAACAAAAGGGAAAGTAGAATTAACTAGTATCACAAAATCTACAAATTACAATAGTCCTCTAAATGTATTAAGTGCAGAGGAAGTCAGTAGGTATAGGACGCTCATAGCTCATTACTTTTCCACATTTATTATTTTAGCATAGTAATTTAGTTGTTTTAAACAAAGGTACCTAAAAACTAAAGTTGAAATTATTTCATTTCCTCTGTATACAATCGTAAACACGTCTAATCTACAAACCACAATAGTCCACCCACATGTATAAAGTGCAATTACGGCAGTCGGCGTAGGATATTGCTAATTCTGGTGGGCGGCCCGCCCGCCCGTCGCGTGCGAACGCGATAAGCCTGAGACAACAGCCCAAGGCTGCGCGCTTAATGATGACGTTTGAACTACCTACCCTTCACGATCTACGATGACTGATGGATGGAAACACGGCGAGGCTATAGCGTTCGAGGACTTCGTGGTACCTAAGCAGTCATTTATTATTGTGGGTGTAGGTTTACACAAACTTTCATCGATAGAAGCGAAGGCTGTGCGCGCTATAGATGACGCGGTGGGCTATTCACGACATACAGTTCAAGATCACCGATGGATGGAAATCGTGGCTAGGTTGGATTGTGGTACCTAGTTACTATCGCGTTTAAGTTTAGTTTTAAGAGTCGAGTCAAAGGAAATAAGTCGGGATAAGACCCCAACACCGTGGACCATGTAAATGCGACAGTAATGCTCAACTCACACTGGCGCAGAGTCGAGGAAGCGTCAATCTGAAACCACACATAGCAAATTCACCCTTATCTCCACAACGTAATGCACATTTCTAATTTCATATAAGTTTCAGATTGACGCTTCAACTCTGCGCCAGTGTGTGTTGAGCCTTGGGTGGGGTCTATAAATAGTATTTTATTTATTATTTGTTTGTAATCGACAAACTCAAAAACCATAAAGGTTTTCACCTTTAGAAACCATAAGGTGGTTTCTAAAGGTGAAAACATTTTAAAAATGTTTTCACCTTTAGAAAGCTATAGATTCTTCCTGAGTATGCATGCACTGTATTTTATCATAATGCTACATATGCTCTATTTTATCCCGATATTCCTACGGGAACGAGTACCACGCGGGTATAACCTATCGCGAACACCCTAGTAAAGAAAGAGGTATGAAGATGGCATAAGTTTCGGCATCGTAGCCAAATATTTTTTGTGTTATGTCATAAATTCCACTGCGGCACTAACTCTAGACTAGACAGACCTTGAATTCTGTGCTCATAATATTATCAGTGCGTTTTTATTATTACTTTGACTATACCTTGCGAACTAAACCAATAAAAGTCGGTGCCAAAAACAGCAAATTGTTACTAGAAGTAATATCATTTTATGATAATAAGTTTCGTTTAGAGTTTGCTTTATTAATATGAAAATCGTTATGTAATATGACGATATAAATTGGCGATTATATTTATCATCGTGTTCCTGTACTTAACCCAATAAATAAATACGTCTTTTTCCTCTACTCCGTATAATAATAAGTACTTAGGTGCGCTATTGTTCTCTTTGATCCAACCTTTTTGAGTCGCGGAAAGGGGCGCGCGCGATGCAATGTTTTTTAACCGACTACGGAAACGCAAAAAGGAGTTCTATGATTTTGACCGGTATGTATGTGTGTATGTGGGTAGTATGTTCATCTGTTCCCGCATAACTTCTAAACTGCTGATCATATATTCACAACTGAGGTATCGTTGGGTCACGCACGTCACATGAAATTGAATAAGGCACCCTATAGATGACATAAAGCTGTTAAACTTAAATTTATATTTTTTTAAATTTAAGTTCTCCAAGAGCTTTCATTTGATTTTATTGTATCAAAATAATATACTTAAATAAAAATTGAGTTCACGGCAATTTCAGATGAGAATATTTTCTTGTTTCATTCGTACTCTTTAGAGTGTGATTTTTCAGCAGTCGGGTTTCAGTAGTAGATTTTGAACTTAATTTTTTAAAATTCTTTAACCAAATGTTACGTACCTAACATAACATGCACTACGTACACTATACGTGACGTACGTAGGTAGGTATACTAATGTATACCCGACGCAGCTGGCACTTTAATTACCTACGGTTGCCGAGCCGAGGCTACAATAAAAATTTGCATATTATTTTGCATACGAGACCCGTATTATCGTAGTGGTTGATCGAAAACGCGCGTTGTTTTGCAAATTCACGTCGTAATATTATATAACGCCGTCACAACGTAATTAGAATCGGAAGAAAATCCCACGCAATTTACTGGGTGTTCTCAATAATTGCACCTAAGATACATATATAGGTACATCTTACAGAACGCAAAACTCAAAATTAAATGCTCGAACAGACAATAGGAAAATGCAAGCAATTAATGTATTTGTGCTATGACACGATATGTGGATATACATAAGTAGGTACCTATAGCATTTTTTTATATGGAAATATATAAATTAAATACGAAATTTAACCGCCTCTGTGGTCTAGTAGTTCACAACACCGATTTCAGACCAAGAAGTCCCGGGTTCGATTCCCAGTGGGGGTACATATTGTATTATTTGTATTCGGTTTGGTTGGTCTTGTTCTTAGTCCGCCTGGCTAGCTACCACCATCTTATCTAAGTCTGACGCCAAAACAATGATGTTTTCAGCATTATTGTGTTCGGCAGTTAGAGATAAGATAGCCAGTTCCTCACAGTGATTGAGGATTCCGGGAGTAGTGCGCTTCCACCCTCAGCCTTATCACCACTTAACATCAGGTCTGATGAAGGCTAAGTGCTACCCCGTAATGGATAAAAAAGTTATAAGTAGGTAGAGTTTACATTAGTCCTAAGTATTTTGTTTTCCTAGATTCAGATTTTATTGCAAGTCACAAGTTTCACAAGGTGTTAAAATTTTGGATTATATATAGTACTAGCGGCCGCCCGCGGTTTCACCCGCGTGGTTCCCGTTCCCGTGGGAACATCGGGATAAAAAGTACATATAAACCTTCTTCTTGAATCACTCTATCTATTAAAAAAAACGCATCAAAATCCGTTGCGTAGTTTCAAAGATTTAAGCATACAAAGGGACATAGGGACAGAGAAAGCGACTTTGTTTTATACTATGTAGTGACAAAGTGACGCCCTATAAGAGCACAGCAACCATGAAGGGCAACTATATTTTTTACATAAATATTGAATACGGTATTTTACTGTTTTTTTTTTTATTTCTTTAAAATGTTTTTCGAAATATTAGCTACACAAAACAAGTTTTCATTTTAAATTATCTTGAATATTTTTAAAGATATAGGACTTCAAACTTTATAATTAGACAAGGACAGGACGCTATCTTAGTGACGTCAGTGGGTTAGTAGCGTCATAGTCACGCCATAGAAGATTTCGTTTTATAAAGAGACAGCTATAGTCAAAATCAAACAGACTATAATTCTTTTATTATAAAACAGATTCAAATTTTTTTTTCACATTTGGTATTCTTAATTGCAATATTTTTTAACGTCATCATTAAATATCTACATTTCAACAACAGTAAAATACACTATTGAAATATTGAATTAAATTATCACGGATTGGATCGTGGATGAATCTGTGGATTTTTTATTTAGGTAATTCTTGGTTCTGTATTTGTGACCTGTGAGGCAGCAGCGCGGGCGCCACCTTCTTGCGCAGGTTGGCGAGCGCAGTCAGCTCCTCTCGCCTCCGGGACGGGGGCGGCGCCCCGCACAGCGTTACCAGCGGCGTGGGCGAGGCTGCGTCTGCTACAGCAACCTGGGCACCACGTAGATGTTTTGGTTCTGTATGTCTGACCTGTGAGGCAGCAGCGCGGGCGCCACCTTCTTGCGCAGGTTGGCGAGCGCAGTCAGCTCCTCTCGCCTCCGGGACGGGGGCGGCGCCCCGCACAGCGTCACCAGCGGCGTGGGCGAGGCTGCGTCTGCTACAGCAACCTGGGCACCACGTAGATGTTTTGGTTCTGTATGTCTGACCTGTGAGGCAGCAGCGCGGGCGCTACCTTCTTGCGCAGGTTGGCGAGTGCAGTCAGCTCCTCTCGCCTCCTGGACGGGGGCGGCGCCCCGCACAGCGTCACCAGCGGCGTGGGCGAGGCTGCGTCTGCTACAGCAACCTGGGCACCACGTAGATGTTTTGGTTCTGTATGTCTGACCTGTGAGGCAGCAGCGCGGGCGCCACCTTCTTGCGCAGGTTGGCGAGAGCAGTCAACTCCTCTCGCCTCCTGGACGGGGGCGGCGCCCCGCACAGCGTCACCAGCGGCGTGGGCGACGGCTGCGTCTGTTTCAGCAACCTGGAGACCAAGTAGGTATAGTTATGTCAGGCGTCTGCGAAGCGGGGGCGTCCACTTCGCCTGGGTGAGTGACGCCCTGCGCCACGGCCCTTCAAGGGACGTGGTCGCCTTCGATAAGCTGAATTACCCGTCCAACCCCCTGATTCACGAACCGTCGGAAACGGAATCGAATTCGAATTCTGTGCTTTGTCTTTGTCTATTCTATAACGAGTGACAGAGACAGGGGCATACATTCCGCCGTCTCGGGAGCGTTTCCGATGGTTCGTAAATCAGGGGGCAGGTACAGCTGATTTATAGTCGGTAAGAGTCCGACATAACCCCTGCAGCCGGCTGTAAGGGTATCCATGAGGATTCACTGCCGCCTTCCTCCGATGACCGGAAGGTTGTTGGACGTGCGATTATTTCAAAAGGAAATGGTCGGACATTCAGGCAATAAAGAAAGCGGGAGCAAAATTCGCGCGGCGGACGCTACTAGGTCGCTGAGTTTATCACATAGACGCGGGAAGTACGCATCGATGAGGGCTCGTACACATAAACCCGATACGACGTCGCATCGTGCTACGACGCGGCATCGATTCATGATGCGACGTTGTATCGTGAGAATCTAGGACGAATAATCTCGAAAATTCGACCGCACTAGGGCACTAGAAGTGTTCTCCTCATGCTGATGGTAAGACGCTCGTCGTAGATACCCACGATACGAGGACGCATCGTGAAACGTTCGCCGCGTCGTAGCACGATGCGACGTCGCTCGTATTGTGTTTATGTGTACGAGCCCTGACGCGTAGGTTTGGCTGAAGCTAGGGTGCGTTCCCATTGAGACGGAGAGCAGGTGGAGTTTCTTCGAGCTGACATGTAAAATACAATAAAAATACAGTTTCCCGGCGCTCTTTCATAAAATGTAGAGATGCATCACCCATCACAAATAAATTCAATAGTTATAAGGTCGAGAGAGTGTTTAGCTCGGTGCTTTGGCATTGCACATTGCACGATCTCACAACTTTTATCAGTAGGTACCTACCTAAGTAAGTTGTCATGTAAAGGTTCAAGATTTTAGTAGGCAGATATCAATAATATATTTACGGCAGGGTGGACTTGCATGCTTTATTTTAGCAGATGAAAGCTAGATATTTGAGTTTTATAAAAGTAATTTAATAAATGATAAATGGTGCTTAGATCTCGTTTCCACAGTTTCAGTGCACATCCAAAGTGCACTGGGGTATCGCCGGCGGTGGTCTTAATAAAATATTTGGTTATTTAATTGGTACCTACGCTATCATACGGTGGTGGCGTGTGAGGCGGGTCGTTACGTTCCCTAAAATATGGTTGAGCGAAGCGATGGCTGGTTCATGCGTCATGCTCGTGAACGGGTGCTGCCAGTGGGAATGGGTCTGCTCTTATCTGCTTGCCTTAAAATGTGTTTTCTTTTGTTTTTATTCATTTTATTAAGAATTACATTTGAAACATGTATGGCGCAACTTGCAGTATATAGTAGAATTGTCTTTTGTTTTTAACTAATATTAAAGCTTTAAGTAGAGTTCCTAAGTACTTAATTGAAAATTGTTCACCGCTATGATCATTATAGGTATGAGGAGGAGCCCGTGGCGCAGTGGATAGCGCGCTTAGCCTGCGATCGTTGAGGTTAAGCAACGTTCGCAATGGTCGGTCACGGGACGGGTGACCAAAAACTTTTCATCTCGAGCTCCTCCGTGCTTCGGAAGGCACGTTAAGCCGTTGGTCCCGGCTGCGCTTGCAGTCGTTAATACCCACCAATCCGCACTGAGCCCGCGTGGTGGGTCATGGCTCATTCTCCTTATTCATCCATAAGGAAGGCCAGTGCCCCAGCAGTGGGGACATTAAATGGCTGATGATGATGATGATGATGATGATCATTAGTTCGCCTATACTTAACTGTATTTATCATAACCCATTGTGTAATTGTGATGGAAACTGACCTTAGTCATACCATGTTAAGGTCATTTTTCAATTTGACGACTCTGTATGAAATAAAACAGGGAGAAAAAAACAACCCTTGGAGTTTCTTGCCGGTTCTTCTCCAAGGCCTCCCGCTGTAGGGTTTGCGAACCGATGGCGTAGCTTCTATGACGTTCACAAGTATTGTAAATAACAATCTAAATTGAATAAACAAATTTGAATCTTGAATCTTGAATCATAGATGAGCCATTAATTTGGCATTTAAGTAAATTCACGTGAATATCTGTATCTCATACAAATCGTGCGAAAATATTATTAAACTATTTTTCTCACTTATTTCTCTTAGGTATCTATTAGAATTGGTTAAGTATTCAATGAAGAATCAAGCTAACAGTCCTGTGAGCCACAAACACAGCTACAAATCCTGTCAAAACAACTGTAAGTAAATAAAATAATTACCTAGGTAAAGTATTTCACTTGTTTGTGGAGGTTCTTGTACTGATTGCACAAGATTTTAGAAGATTTTAAGTACCTAGTTGCATTTCGTTTATAAAAACAAAAGAAAAACCTTTAACTTTCCCCAATTTTCTTTCGCGTAAAAAAATTAACTCTCGAAAACGTGAAAGCTTACCTTTTTGAAGCCGGTGTCCTTTTTGACAGCATGGTATAGTCGTACAGGTTGGAGCTGGACGGGTTGTTGTTGAGCGGCGGCGGCGGCGGGTAGTACGTGTCCTCATCGCGGTAGTTGTTGACGAGGGCCGACTTTAGAGGCAGGAGCTCAACAGTGTCGTGGGCGCGGGCCGTCATCGCGCGCGTCGCATCGTGCGGTGCGGCGCCGCCGGACGCCTGCAGCCCACTGAGAGATGTGACCTTGAAAATGGTGCAGCGTAGGGCTGGGGTGCAGTCGATAGGGATGCTTTCCTCTTTGAGTTATGCTATATAAGTAGAGTAGACTTTCAGACTTTGTATAAGACGCTTAGATCTCAGTAACAGTGACTAACATTAGATACCTTTATAGATGAGTTTTGGTTGTAGATATGTATTTTCAAAAAAGCGTAGAAGAGCTGTGTTTTCATACATTTGACACGTGAGGTGTCAGCTCAACTACCAAACCAAATGTTTGGATCGTTCACTCTGACACAGCTTTGAGGACTCTAATATAATTTGTGGGACTCTATAGCTACAAATATAGGGCCGTAATCCGGTCAGGGAGGCGCTATCCGCCAGTCACTAGCGGCGGAGCTTCAGTTATAGTGCCGTGTCCCCGGACACACATTTCAATAATAAAAATAGCATTCACAATGCAATTTTTATTATAAAAAAATTCTCTTCTCGTAACGACTTCGTAGCTCAGTGGTTAGAGCAGTCGCCTGGATAGCGAAAGGTCGTGGGTTCGAGTCCCATCGGAGCTTATTGTGTATTTGTTTCACTAGTAAGTAGGTATTCGTTCTTGCTTTTTTTTGGCTTAGCACAAACTTCAGACCAATCATTGCAGTAGGTAAGTAAGTACTAAGATAAGTTAGGAAAATTCACGCATTATTAAATATTTTTGTTTTTTAGTGTTTTGTAGGCAGATTTTGTTTGAAGAGTTTTTGAAGGCGGTTTAATTTTTTATTATAAAAACTTTTTTTTTACCTTAAGCTCGCTAAAAGATAAGGGTTTTCTACGCCATATCGAATTCCAATATATCGACATGCCATTTGATCGAAGTTTCAATAAATCGATTTTCAATAGATCGCTGTTACAAAATATATTCTTATCGATATGGCTTACACACCGACCCATCCTTAGCGGAGGCAGGGGAGCACAGGATGGTACCAATTCCGGAGCGCCCGGGCCGCGCATGCGCCGGGCGCTGCGCTCTTTCACACTTGCAATATTACTTGTATAGGCACGATAGGTGCACGATAGCGATGCGCGACTCCGAATGATTTTCCTTTTCGACTAATTCATAACTACTAATTTGGCCATTCGAATGCAAAATTAGTAGTATACTAATGTCTATATTCGAATAACGACTACTAATTAGTAACTACTAATGTCAACACGGAACGAAACGAATAAACGGTAGGTTATTCATTCATTAATCATTCCCACAGCACAGTATTAAAAGCACAATAGTTTCGATCCCGCCCACCTGACCAAGCGCGAGTCGAACCGAAGCCGAACGCGACTGGACACTGAACAGCCGGACGTATGCCGTCGACTCCAGTCGAATAATCTCAATCGCAGTCGACTTAGTCGAATGATTCATGGAGTCGAATGATTAGTATTAGTATTATTCGGAGTCGCGCATCGCTAGTGCACGATAGCGCCGTCCTCATAATACCTAGTGTACCTAACCTAGGTTCGTTCGTAGAAATACAGAATGAACGTATAGTGGCTATGAACTTATCGTGAGTAAAGTTTGAGCTTTACGTTTAAATGAAGGCTTCATTCATATTACGTGTCTGTCCATTTACTAAATGCTAAATGGTTATACCTACCTACCCTAATATCTAGTTCACAGTGCCTAACTGCAGTTTCGTTCATGATTTATAGCCGACTAGCGTTACGCCCGCGCCTTTTGTCATACGAGGTTGGATTACTTTTCGTATGGTATGCTCCATGGTCTTATTTCTATATAAAGAATTCATCAAAGTTGGTTCAGTGGTTCATTTAAAAAATAACAGAGAAACAGTTACTTAGATACTTCGTATTGTAATGTAATATAGTATTTTATGATCTGAGAATGTAATAGAGCCATAGAGTAACTTAGTATACCTTTATAGGAAAAATAGAGCTTACCTACCTTCGTGTTATTGTTGATCGAAGTTAACTACACACCAAAACCGCCGACCCGCAGACATGAGTCGTCGACTTTTATGCCGGCCGATTAGTCGGCGACTTTACATCTCGTTCAATTTTGTCGGCGAGCTCTTTAGGTAATTAGTTACGGGTTGTGTTTTGGCGGCCACATGAGTCGCCGACATGGTTCTTTGAAATAAAGCCGCCGACACCAAGCCTTTGGGCTATGTCGGCGGGCTTAGTGTGTAGACTGCTTAAGTTTTTTTTTTATTCACTACGTGGTAGCACTTAGGCTTCATCACACTTGATGTTAAGTGGGTATAAGGCTGAAGGTGAAAGCACCACATAACTTGGCATTTGTCAGAGGGCGTACATCGTCGTGGTCGGTCTGAAAAATAAGCCTTATTCTCATGGCATAATTTTAGTTCCAGATATTGACACACGCCAACGTACTCAACACGCAGCAGCACTATAATTCATCCATAGGTCGCTGGTTCCGATCCGGCTCGAAGGACCAAAAAACCAACAAAGAATCAAATCTTTCCCTATAAGTAGGTACTATGAGCAACAGCGTCGCTTAACCACTTAGCAACAAAATTCGTGTGCGCGCGTATCGACCCTGCACGCACTAAACGTATGTGGTGACGGCGCGGCGTGCAAACCATTTTAACCTTAGAAGTGGTTAAGCGACGCTGTTGCCCATGGGCCATGGTACATAAGTTTAAATGGGAATGATAGAAAGACAACCATCGTCTTAAAATTCATTTAATACAATAATTAGAAACGGTACATTGTGAGGTTTAATATATCAAACGATATAAAAATAAAAACTCATTTAACCATATGGTATTTACAACATAATGAAAATATTACACTTTTGGAGCACAGGAAATCACAAAAAAATACTATGGCCAATTGGTAAGATTTTCCAATATTTAATTATAATTTTATTTCATTCAGGAATATGCTATAAATACCATGCCATTAAAATGTTGCATTTACTGATTTATTTTTACTTAAAGATAATCAGGGGCAAGACGAACAGACGAGAGAGCAACAGATTACCCAATTAATTATTTTAACCCCTTCGGATCTGGTGTCCATCCATTTCAATGGACATAACATTTTAATGCTAGTTTTAAGAAAAAAACAGTTAAAAAAATAATTTTATTCTTGCAGTGTATTCAGAAATCTGTGTGTAAGTAATTCGAAAATAAAAATAAAAAATCTAAAAAGAAAAAAAACACTACTTATACTAATTCCATTTATTTTGGTGTAAATAATGAAAAAAAAATCGAATAAAACTTATTTCTGTGGAGATCCTTGGGGGAGGCCTATGGCCAGCAGTGGGCGTCGTACGGCTGAAATGATGATGATGAGATGATGAAAACTTATTTTAAAGTCTTTTTATTAATTCAGATCCGAAGGGGTTAAATTATTTAACCTTTTGACCGCCATGTCTTCTATAGAAGACAAACGTTTTTGTGTCCTCCACGCTAAGACTTTAATATGAAGATGATAACTAATATTTTTTTTTGTTTTATTTTGTCTTCTATAGAAGACATTGGCGGTCAAAAGGTTAAGAAATTGGATAACAGTAATTCTTTCTTTGCTTTTGTTTTAGTTGGTCGTATCTCTATATCAGATTCGTAAGTTAAGTTGCCCTCACTGGCACTCACACTTATAACGTAACTTAACGTTTTCCGTTATTGTAGGAAACGCTCCGGATTGGAGCTTTGAAGTCCGCCGCCGCCTGTTGCTGGATTTGGTAGGCGAGTGGATGGATTTTGAACCCGTATAATCTGAAATAAGAAGGGGTATCGTTATTTAAAATACACTTTTATGAGAAATAAATTGTCATTAAACTTTTGTTAGTACTAAAGTATGAATTTGGCCCGACGACTGTCCTCTAAAATGAATAGTATACTCCCATGATAATTATATTTTAACGGTCTAGAACAGGGGCGTAGCTACCGCCTTATCTGCCGTATCAATTATACGGGGGTAAGCAAGAAATCTTAACCCTCCATAAGGGCCCCCAAACAAATTTTTATACGGGGCCCCGTCAAGGCACGCTACGCCACTGGTCTAGAATTATAAAGTGACTAGCTGACCCAGCGCGACTTCGTTCCCGTGGCCCTACCCCCTACTCCACCCTACCCTACCCGTACTCTACCCCTACCCTACTCTACCCCTACCCTACCCCTACCCCTACCCTACCCTACCCCTACCCTACCCTACCCCTTCCCCTACCCCTACCTCTACCCTACCCCTACCCCTACCCTACCCTACCCCTACCCTACCCTACCCCTACCCCTTCCCCTACCCCTACCTCTACCCTACACCTACCCCTACCCTACCCTACCCATACCCTACCATACCCCTACCCCTACCCTACCCTACCCCTACCCCTACCTCTACCCTACCCCTTCCCCTACCCTACCCTAACCCTACCCCTACCCCTACCTTACCCTACCTATACCCTACCCTACCTTTACCCTACCCTACTTCTACTCTACCCCCACTTACCCCCTCTTACCCCCTCTTCCCCTATTTTCTCACCGTAAGAACCTTCCTTGGACTTCCACGAACATTTCAAGACCAAAATTAGCCAAATCGGTCCAGCCGTTCACGCGTGATGTCGTGACCAAGGGAAATAGGGATTCATTTTTATATATATAGATGCCTAGGTAAAGAAGCCTGCTAGACTCGAAGCGTAGTTCATGTGTTGCGTCGCAGGTCACGAAGAAGTGAGAGCCCCGCGCACCACAAAATGCATTTTTCCTATAATTCTGGCCCTCAATTAGGCTTTTTGGACCCAACAAAAAGTTTGCCCACCACTGCTTAAAGGTGCAAGTGCTCAGTGCAATAATAAAATGTAAATTATGTTTTTTTTTTTATATAATATATGTATAAAATTAAAATAATTAGGAAAATACAAATATATCCACAAATAAAATGTTAATGATAAAATAAAAAATGTATTTTATGATGAAAATGGCGTCATCCTCACTTCCAAATTGCTGTGCCCGACCGACAGGGTCCAAAATTGTATCCATATTTATAAATTTTAACAACCATGTAACATTTTGGAATGCAAATAAATTGATATTGATATGATATTGAAGGTGTAAATACATTTGGCGACCTCCGCGGCCGAGTCGTGTGTAAAGATTTTCAAGGTGCCGTTATCTTTAGAGGTCCCGGGTTCGATTCCTGGACGGGTAAATATTGAAACAAACTTTTCAGTATTTATTCGGGTCTAACTAAGTGTAATACACTTCGTTGTTTCCAATTACCATAACACTAGAGCTCAAGCTACTACAGTTTGGTATTGGAACAATGTTTGTAATGGTCTCCAAGGTCTTCCGCCGTAGTTTGCGCATCAATGGCGTAGCTTCTATGACGTTCACAAGTATTGTTAATAACAATCTTAATTGGATAAACAAAAGACTTTCAAACTTTATTGTATGGAGCCTGGCATACCTAGCAAGCTAGCAAATATAATTTATTTATGACAAATACTATTGACAAAATGTCGTAAATGATAATCTTATGAAATATTTAGATAGATAGATAAATTGATTATTTCCATCACATACAACACACAGATGATAAATGACTTCATAGAGGAACATACAAAAAAAAAACTGAACTGTGTGCCGCATCGAGACAGAAAAAGGCAAAAACTCAGTGATACCTTTTAGACTAAGCTCCCGTTGTACGAAACCCTACCTCATAAGGTGGCAGCTCAAAAATGTAATGCAGTGATAGATACTACTTAGGAACACTGGATTTTAGTAGGTTGCCGTCGAATATCCTGGAAGAACTTCTATTTTTGTTCGTCTTCAAATCGCTATTTTGATCGAAAATTACATCATAAGGTGGCAGATCGAAACGTTTACGCATCGAAAGAGACACATTTGGACATAACAACCCGCATAGGTTGCCGGCCCAAACCCTGGCAGGTTTCAAGGTCAGCCAAGTTTTATGAGCCCCAAAAATGGGATAAATTACCTCATCAGGTGGCACGCTGAAACTGATGCAGATCGATTGCCCCAGACATGCCACTCATTAATATATAGGGTTGCCTGCCTTCAGCTTGGCAGTTTTTCTGGTCAGCCACATCGAACAATGTATTACAAAATCTTGGAATAACGAGAAATTCTTGAATAGATGCTATGGTTCAGGGTATAATTTAGTAATTTAGATTGTATGATTTGTAGATGGATTTTTATTACGATTTAAGGCGCTACTCGGAAAAATATGGACTTTTTGATTTAAAACTATAGGACGGTTACAGTTGTTAAAAATCTGGTAATAAGTTATATATTTCTTCATACCTTTATCTAGAATCGTATAGTTTCAAAAACACGATTTTATGCCTCGACACTTTTTATTTTCAAAAAGACCTCTAAAAAATACGAAAAGTGAAGATTATTCTTAAATGGGGTTACTTACACTATTGGAAATTGGTTTAATAAGTGTACACTAATAATATTGAGGATCGTATAGAAGCATTTTTTTTAAATCGCTGTAGTTTTTTAATACGAAGTGATTTTGTGTTTTTTTTTGCCTAATCTGCAAAATCGGTCTCGCTCCCGCGCGCGTCTTTTTCTCATTGCTATCTCGCTTCAGCACATTTTTTCCGAGTATCGCCTTAATTAGAAACAGCGAGTTGAAGTTGCAGAAAAGGAAATATTTTAACGGTTTCTTGTTAAAACATGCAATAAATACTAATAAATAAACAATTATTACAGACCAATTTGTGTTTAAATAATAGTTTGCAATGTTGTTATTAGATAAAAGTAAAAAAAAGATAACTCTCTTTTATTAAAGATATAAAAATGTAAGTAAAGAATCACCCTTACGGGCTACAAAAGTATGGATCGATTTCGTATCGACTTCTTTTTTGTAAGTACATAAATTTTAAATATATACTTTTTATGGGTATTGAAGGCATAACAAGTATATATTAATGTATTACAACATATTTAGTACAATATATTTAATTATATTTTTATATTTTATTTTTCCATACTAGCTAACATTGCCTAAATCACGCAATGGTTCCTTGCCTCCTGGAGCAGGGGCGTGCATCAGTTTTCCAGCGCAGTAGGCACTGTAGATCTAACTAGTGGTAGTTGCACTGATCATTTTAAAATTCGTAATATTTAGGCCGAGCGACGGCGACGTGACGCGGACAAAGTCGCGAGCGGAAGGCTATGTTGAATATAAATTCGCTTACCATATATTGTCCCGCTTTCTTCAGACTGTAACTAATGTTCTGTATGTTATGTGAACTTACTTCCTAGTGAACTTGCTCTGCTCTTATCCTTTGGCACCTGGCGGTCGTGTGCGGTGGAGCGAATTTTTAACCACCACAGATATCTCAAAAATGCATGAATATAGGTAACATGACTCGTAAAGAATCACACATGTCATTTGAGCGATAGCCGTTGTGGCTTTTAGAAAAGCCGTTGTATTTGTTTTATGTCACTTCACATCACTCACGATCACGAATACCGGGTTTAATTAATTAATAAACGAGTTATAACACACATATTGAGAGGTATTTAAATTTAACTAGATTAAATAAAATTTAGAAATAAACACAGTCTTCGCTGTAGAAAACAAAAGACACGGAAAGCAAAATAATAAATACGTATGGCGGCAACCAGCTAACCAAGTATAACTGTCGTAATATTTGGTATTAAAATGTCTGAAATTTTTACCTTTCTGTTGAGTTAAACTAATATTTGGCATAGGTCTATTGAATGAAACAATTTTTGTTTTATCTATGAACGAAAACTGTGCGAAAGGATACGTACGTAATTTCTGTAAGCAAATCGAATCCGGACAATCGGCACATTCTAATTTCTCCATTATATTTTAATTATTGATTACCTATATTAAGCACAAACACACACAGCAATTTCTTTTTATCACAGTACAAACACTCGATCACTCAACAGTAATTATCTAATTAGGTCTCGCGCGCGTGTGATGCCAAGAAGACAAAAACGAACTAAAATAAAAACAAAATGGCAGGAACTTTCGTTGTTGCAAATTACATCCGTAATTATTAATAATTCTATAACTCAATCACGGGTGCGGGCGGTTAACAATCACTCTTAAAATCAGCGCAATAAGGTTGAAACTCGTTGAACGTACACGCACTGCAGCGCGCGGAACTAGAAAGAGACGGGTCGGAAATCATCGGTTCATTTCGCGACAGTTCGTCTAAGTAAGCTCAACTACCTAATCCGGTTAAATTGAGAACATATGCATGTCCTTAGGACGACGCACATTTTCGGTAAACATTATACGCGGTTGTATTACCTTGACCAGTACTTTTTCTAATTTATGTTGTATGAAAGGCTGCTTGCATCGAATAGGCGATTCGGAGTCTGCCTACCTTAGAGTTAGGTACCTATGTATTTAGTATTTAGCGAGGAAAAACTTATTGGGTGAGGTGTTGAATAGACGTTTTATTATAGAATATCTGAACCATATTAAACTAAATTAACTTTAAGTATATAATTAAATTAGTGGAAAATTAGTAGCATGTTATTTAGGTTTTTAATGAGGTAGGCACAGCCTAATTGCCTATATGGTATGCACGCCCCTGTCCTGGAGGCAAGCAAGTTGGGGAACTTCAATTGAATATAATCCGACTAAATTTTATTAAATTGGACATTATTTCTTATTCTACGATTAAAATAAGGTGTCTAGATTAAGATTGGTATAATTTGGATAGGAACAGAGAGTGTTTTGACACAATTAATTAAAGTATTTTAATTAGATGTCAGCTTGCCTCCAGGAGGCAAGACACCATTGGAGCGGGTAAAAATACTTGCCTCTGTGAGGCAAGGAACCATTGAGTGGATAAGACGCAAGTCTGTACGTCGACTTTAAGTTGATATCAAGATTTTTACTAAATTATACCCTGAACCATAGCATCTATACAAGAATTTTGTTATTCTAAGATTTTGTAATACATTGTTCGAGGTGGCTGACCAGAAAAACTACATGGCATGTCTAAGGTAATCGATCTGCATCAGTTTCTTACGTCTTCAAGCAAAAACTAGAGAACGGATCCGGATGAAACGTTACTGTGTTATAGTTTAGATACCAGAATAGCACATATGGTAGGTTCATTTTACCACGGAAAAAGTCGCGGGGCAGAAAGCTAGTAAAACATAAAAATAAACTCAACTCATAAAAATCATCACCTGTGATTTGAAGTGAACATAATAAATATTGTTATACAGCACAAAATTGCCCGTTATACTACCTATATCACGTTGAACGTTAAAGGCAACATCACTTTTTTCAATAGGTATTCAAAGATATAGGTATCTATGAGAAATGACCAAAACTGGTACATTTACCCCATTATTTCAACACCATAAGACGCAAGTCTGTTAGTACGTCGAGTTTAAGTTGATATCACGATTTTTACTAAATTATACCCTGAACCATAGCATCTATTCAAGAATTTCTCGTTATTCCAAGATTTTGTAATACATTGTTCGAGGTGGCTGACCAGAAAAACTGCCAAGCTGAAGGCAGGCAACCCTATATATTAATGAATGGCATGTCTAGGGCAATCGATCTGCATCAGTTTCAGCGTGCCACCTGATGAGGTAATTTATCCCATTTTTGGGGCTCATAAAACTTGGCTGACCTTGAAACCTGCCAGGGTTTGGGCCGGCAACCTATGCGGGTTGTTATGTCCAAATGTGTCTCTTTCGATGCGTAAACGTTTCGATCTGCCACCTTATGATGTAATTTTCGATCAAAATTGCGATTTGAAGACGAACAAAAATAGAAGTTTTTCCAGGATATTCGACGGCAACCTATTAAAATCCAGTGTTCCTAAGTAGTATCTATCACTGCATTACATTTTTGAGCTGCCACCTTATGAGGTAGGGTTTAGTACAACGGGAGCTTAGTCTATTTGCTTTGAGTTAAAGCAAAGCACTGATTTTCAGTTATTTCAGTTTGAATGTGTAAAATTATTTTATTTTACACATTCAAAGTGAAATATTTATAAAAGCATTATCATTTACGACATTTTGTCAAAACTGAGGTTAACAAAAACAAAAATAAGGTATGATGCGTTTCTGACTTTGACTTGACCTGATTTTGTCTAATATTTCTTTATTATTTTAACCGAACAAGTCACACTCTAAGCATTCTATTGGCATGAGTATACATTATCATAGTATACCGACCTGGGCACGAATTGCGAGGCAGGGCGCTTGGGGCGGTACTCGGGGTGCACCATGAACACCATGTGCGGGAAGCCGGTGCCGAAGTAGGCGCCGTCGGTGTGGTGGTGGCGCGACGACTTGGGCGTGTACACGTCCATGCAGCGCGGGCAGTACAGCTTCACCATCGCCTCGCCCGGCACGTCCGACAGACCTGCACTCGTGGACCGCACACTCGCATTAGTTTTATTGGGAATTAAAAGGGACGTCATTGGCAGACGGAAACGATAGATAGAGGGAATAAGAAAACTAAAAGTGATGAAATTTTAATCGAATATTGAAATTATTATTATTTCATCAATTCCACAGATAGACGAGAGAGACACCTCAGCAAGACTAAAAGGATATTTTTTTTGCAATCACAGCAATTATTAAGAATCATTATAAACTTGTGTTATAGATTCAAGATCTGACTTGATGGACTTATATAGAAATAAAATGCTGCTGCTAAAGTGTTAGTGTTACTGCTTGCGTTTTCTTCATACAATAAATAAATAAAAATATTTTTTCAAGCTACATCTATAGACTCATAATTTTGGTACAGATCTTTTGGTGTAACATGGTTTTGACACTAGTGTGTGACCGCGAAAAGTAAAGTGAGGCTAGAAAATGTATTGAAATACAAAATGCTTACCCCATCAGCATTCTAAATGCATTATTATACTGGATATGGAGAGCACAAAAATGATTTAAATGTGGTACTTACAAACGTACTTTTAAAAGGACTATTAAAAAAAAGGTTAGAAAGGATCAAGATCAAAATTAACAAAAAGTATGTTTTGTTACTACTTTACCTAGGGGCAGCATCGGTTGACATTCACAATAAACACGAGGGCAGTGACCAAAATCTCCTGCCTTGAATTTCTCCAACATTTGCCCGATTCCACTAAAACACAAGAAGAATAATAAAACTTAATGCATAACACAAAAGAAATTATAATGTCATTGTAAAATAAAAACAAAATTATTGTAGAAAATATTAAAAATGAAGTAGGTACCTATTAGAATTACTTACTACTTACTTCATTTTCAATATATTCAAAAACGGAAAAATTCAAATAAACTATTATTAGATTTTAATAATAATCATAATATTTAATTACCGATTAGTCAATATGTAACGAGCATGGATCAGACCATACAGTATTTCAGAAGCTTGTTCAACCAAGTCTGACTGATTAGGATTGTCATCGAGGTCATCATCTGGAAAAGAATTATTGTGCTTAACTTATCAAAGTTACACCTTCCACAAGCAAAAATAAGTGTTCTACATGAGAAACCTGAACATAATGTTAAAATAGTAATATTTCGATTTGCTATTTATTTTATTAAAGGGGCTAGCTTACAACCAAACACATCAATACATTTCCAAGCACAATTTTGACGACATCATGGACAAATGTGCAGGCTATTTACAAGCTTACACAACATTCATTACAATAGCTTAAAAACAATTAAATACAGTATTTGAGGTCAAATTATAAATAACAAAGTTATCAATTTATATTATATTACTAGCTGACCCAGCGCGACTTCGTTCCCGTGGCCCTACCCCCTACTCCACCCTACCCTACCCGTACTCTACCCCTACCTTACCCCTACCCTACCCCTACCCCTACCCTACTCTACCCTAACCTACCCCTATATCCTTCCTTGGACTTCCACGAACATTTCAAGACCAAAATTAGCCAAATTGGTCCAGCCGTTCACGCGTGATGTCGTGACCAAGGGAAATAGGGATTCATTTTTATATATATAGATTATCATGCATATCAATACCGTAACAAAATTAAAATTAAAATTTAAGCTATTTAAGCTAGCTTATATTATTATAGCTATTTTAGCTATTTATTGTGACTGAAATTAAAACAATTTAGTATTTACCAGGTTCTAAGTCTAGGATCATATCAAGTGCTTGCCTGTAGTGTGGCACTTGCTCATTAAGACCAGTTAGGTTAAACTTGTCGTTTATGTAGTCCTCATCGACCTGAAAATTTGTTACACGGTCGATATTACAGCATTCTGATAACCAGTGTCGACGAAAAAATAAAACGCATGATACCTAGATGCAAAAACTACGCGATGGACTTACTTCACAGAAAAATTCATTGCCGCGCAGTGTACAGAACCAGGAAATCCAAGATACCTCCTCTGAGCTACTCATTTTCCTGAATAGTTGTTTTACTATGAAAACAAATACCTTTACACTTGGTTGTGAGAAAAAGATACTCTCATCGATGATGATAATGTGTCAAAAAAAGATTAGCGGATTTAACTTTTTTTGGGTTCAATTGATTGCGTTGCGTGTACTATCAATTTATCCACAAGTAAAATGGTAAAATGTAATTTTTATCTTGACTTGAGCTGATAATAATCCTTTTGATCGAGTCCCCGATTTCTGATTTCGGTCGGACTTCTACTTCTGGCTTCTGTTCTCTGCACAAATTATATAGGTTCTCTGTCAGAGTGAGTGATAGGTGACTGACAGACTGACAGACACTGACTGACAGTCCACAGAATACAAATAAGGGTAATATTCCACTTATCAAAGATCTTTGTCAGAGTGACGGCAGAAATTGGATGTCAAAGTCGTCTAATAGCATATTGGACAAAGATCTTTGATAAATGGAATACAACCCTTAAGGAGGTATTCCATTTATCAAAGATCTTTGTCCAATATTAGTTCTATGGTAATAAAGGCTGATTTATATTTGCATAAATACAGTAGCGAGTTAAGAAATCAGTCAGTTAAGTAACAAGTAGTAAGTTGTAAGTAGCGTCCAAACGTATAGGCGAGTAAGTAGTCATAAGTTGCCGTTCCGAGAAGAAGTATCCGCTCCGCGACAAAGACAACAGTTGTTGGTTATTTTACATAGGTAAGTATCTACCTACTCGGATTCAGAATAATGGACGAAGAATTATTATATTAGGTGCCATAATCGGAGAATCATCATCATCATCAATTTACGTGTGATAATCGAAGAATTAATAGTGCTTTTTCTTGTGGTAGATATTGAAGATGAAATTGTAATAGACCGTGAATAGACCTACAAAAAAAAACGCATATTATACCTAGGAATAGGAAAGAAAGTGGATAGCAAGAAGAGAAACATGGGGCGCACGCAATCAACTTCTTATGGTACTGGCAGATGAGGACCTTAAAGAATATAAATTATCTTCGCGCATGTCCAAAGATTCATTTTTGTTTCTACAGATAAGTGGGACCTGTCATTCAAAGATCTAACATAGAAAACCAATAAAAATATAAAATGTATAAGTATTGTTTGATTTCGTTTTTTATTTTACAGCTTTTCTTGTGTCGTATGGGCAGAAGTGCCTATTGTTCTTTTTCTTATGCAGCATCTCGAGCTAATTTGTTCTTATATTCATCGCTTTTAGTGTTATATTTATATAGGCAATCATGTCCTAAACATTCCTTGACGAACTTTAATGTTGTCTCCTCCGACCACTTCATCGTGCTGTGATTTAAACAGATTTAAAACTCAAACTCAAAACAAATCAACTTTAAGAAAGAAAATTATTAAAACAAAACACGTTGCAACCAGAAAACTTATGAACTGTACTAAACTCGCCCGTCTACACGCGCGGCGAGTTTAGTTGGCGGGGTGCGGAAGACGCACGGGCGGGGTGGACTTGCACTTGACTTACCGAAAAAATAGAACTTCATTCTATTCTCTGTACTTAATCGTCAAGTTATTACTTAACTGGCAAATCCCTGTCCAAACGATGATAAGAACTTAACTCGCCAAGACCGTAAGTTAACTCGCTACTGTACTTATGCAAATGTAAATCAGCCTTAGGAGTGGTATTCCTTTGATCAAATGCAATATTGGCCAAAGTTTTTTGATAAATGCAATACCAAATACCACCCTACAATACTTTAGTTATTGTTCTGATACCAAATACCACCCTAAAGGTTCGCGCACATTCGGGGCGCAGCGGGCCGGGCCGCAGCGCAAAAATCCGTCCAAATCGCTCGTATGTATTTTATATGATTTATCGCAGACTATGCCGAGGCGCAGCGGGCCGCATAATCCGCCGCGGATTTTGTTGCGTGCGTGCGATGCGATGCGGCCCGCCCCGCCCCGACACAGTGTGCTATAGCAAGCGGATTTTTCTCGTACTACTCGGTCAGATAACATGACACCTACAAATTATACCCGTCTCTTTCACTCGATTCTGTCATGCCCGGAGAGTGAGAGGGACGGGTATAACCGGCAGTAGTAGAAGAAATTGGATGTTTGAATTTGGTTGTACGCAAAATCCGTCAATGCGCTGCGGCCCGGCCCGTCACTAATGTGCTATACTCAAATCCGTCAATACGATGCGCTGCGGCCCGCTCCGCTGCGCCCCGGCATAATGTGCGCGCTCCATTAAGGAGCGCGCACATTAAAGGTTCGCGCACATTATGTCGGGGCGAAGCGGGCCGGGCCGCAGCGCAAAAATCCGTCCAAATCGCTCGAATGTATTTTATATGAACTATCGCACACTATGCCGCGGCGCAGCGGGCCGCATAATCCGCCGCGGGTTTTGTTGCGTGCGTGCAATGCGATGCGGCCCGCCCCGCCCCGCTGCGCCCCGACCCCGACACAGTGTTCTATAGCAAGCGGATTTTTCTCGTACTACTCGGTCAGATAATGAGCATTTCTACAAAAGGGTTCTTTTTTTCTCAATTCGGTGCTTGATTTAATATTTGGTTTTTTAAGTAGTTTAAATAATAAAAAAATAAGTTTATTCCATCCTGAATCTAAAAATAACAATGGGACTAAATATTGAGAAGTGGTTTATGAGAAAAGTTAAGCACCTAATTGAGAATGCACCGAATTGAGAAAATAAACCACCGAATTTCAAAATCGCCCATCGAATTTAGAATTACCATAAACGTTTTGCTAACTGACTGTTGGTCTATTAGTTTATTAGATGGTTAATTTTAGGATAAAGTGCGCCTCGCCTATCTTTAATGTTTCTATCTAATTGAAATATAAATAATAAAAACAAATATCTTTAATGTTTCTATCTAATTGAAATATAAATAATAAAAACAAAAATTCAAATCAACATGTTTAATTTTTCAATATAGAACTAAGAATTAGTCTTAATTTTTATTAAAGAAGAATTTAATAAGTTTTGAAGAATCTAAATCGCAATCCTATCCATTCCTATACAAAATTATTTAATTTCTTTCCTAACAAAAATATCTTTCAGAACGTTCCATGGCTTGTTATGTAGCATCAGGGATAAATTCGGTGAACCACCTCTTACTAGTGTGGCTCACCATTCACTTGCAGTCTCTTTCCATAATTGTTTTTGCATTGTACCCTATTAATACATAACCAAATACTAAAAGGATCTACGTGATAATGGCAAGGCACCAGCCGGATAAACTACACAAAACAGGCAAACCGGGTAATTAAGGTAATATCGAATCAGGGTCCTGGCCTACTGGGCAACCTGCGTAAACCTGATAGCTCTATGACTTTGGATCAGGAGGAGACGAATGCCGTTCTCCTACAAACTCACTTCCCAAACTGCCAGCCTCTACAGCATATCGAGTGGCAGGACGTAACAAGTCACCCAACAGATGACCGCTGGTCTTTCGCTAAAAGGGTGATAACAAGGAAAAGGTAAGATGCGCAATAAACGGTTTCTCGCCTTTTAAGTAAACAGGGACGGACAACAACTTTTTTGCTGCCCTTCTACAAAAGGGGGATCAGCAACTCGTTGCGGTCATTACCCATCTTTTTCAAGCCTGCCTGGCGCATGGCTACATCCCACACCCCTGGAGGGAAGTCAGGGTAGTATTCATACCAAAACCTAGTAAGTCTGACTACACGAACCTGAAAACTTTCCAACCCATTGGCCTTTCCTCCTTCCTGCTGAAGACCATGGAAAGGGTATGTGAATGGTTTTTACGAGATACAATACAATCTGTACATCCTTTACATAAGCAGCACACCTACAGTGCTGGCAAATCCACAGAATTGGCACTCAATGAACTCGTCAGTAAGATTCAAAACAAACTAATATGCCTTGGTGCGTTCCTCGAAATTAATGAGGCCGTTGATAAGACTACCTTCAGCAGCATTGAGAAAGCGCTGGTAAGGAGAGGTGTCAATAGATGCATTGTCAACATGCTTTGCAACAGACTGATACAGGTATCCGGTGATGGAAACCAAAGGACGCATGTAGCAAGAGGAGGCCCCCAGGGAGGCGTCCTCTCTCCACTGATATGGAACCTGGTAGTAGACGACCTGCTCTCACTCCTTAACTCAAGTCACTTTTACACCATAGGTTACGCTGATGTCACCATTCTAACAATGGGTACTCAAGCATAGTCTGGTAGCCCAAAGCTGCTCAGACTGTAGGAGCAAAGAAATGCAGAGTCTTCTACGACAGGCCTGCTGTGCTCTCACTGGCTGCATGAACACTGCTCCAATTGCAGCGCTGGAGGTAATGCTTAACCTTAATCCACTGCATCTTCACGTGCAACAAAAGGCAAAAGCAGCAATTAGACTGAAACACCGAAATATTCCGATCTGTCCCCCTGCTCTGTCCCCATGGGGTGACAGAAAGGACAAAAAAAATTGATCTGTCCCCCTGTTACCGATGAGGGGACAGTTCAAACTTTATTTACCTCCTTAATGTTTTATCTGTCCCCCTATCGGTATTAGGGGGACAGATCAAACTTTTTTATTCCTGTTTGTCCCCCATAGAATTAAATATATAAAATAATTATATTTTATTTATGTTCTTAAAAGTAATGCAACCTTTTATTAAATAAAAGCCATAATGGTTTCGGTTTATAATCGCCTTTGTTTGTATAAGTTATAACTTAGAATAATAACACCTACGGCCATTTTCACCAAATACTCGTAAGGTATTTCTTAGCTAAGAAAATCTTATTTAAAGCTGTACCTTATGATACTGTTACGTTTCACCAACCAAAACTACTAAAGAGATTCCTAGCTAGGAACGTCTTGGTTAAGTTTAATTTCTCTATGGTCTGTGTTTTCAAGGCTTGAGCACACCAAACGCAGGTCAGGAGCAGCGCTGTTTGAATGCGGGCCCGCGCATGTTGTAATACAAGAAACTCTATATACTACGTCACACTAAATTTGAACGCGGGCCCGCGCTCAAACTGCTCTGCGCCGCACCGCGCCGCACTGCAACTGCCGGACTACAAACCGGCGGCGGCGGCGCGGGAGCGGGGCAGAAGCAGGGCAGGCGCGGCGCAGAGCAGTTTTAGCGCGGGCCCGCGCTGTTGTATAACTATGGCGGCCATGTTAGCATGACACACCGAGGCAGGGCGTTTGCAGTGCAGCGCAGCGCGTCGAAAGCAGTTGACGAGAGTTGTATTTTTTGATATTCGTGATGGATTCCGGTGAAAAATTAATAGAATTAGTTCGTAAAAATAAATGTATATGATTTAAAGGACAAATATTATAGGAATGTAACATACAAGCTGCGATTGTGGGAGAACCCGTCACAGTGAACGCGGTTTGAACGCGGGCCCGCGTTGCAACTGCTTTGAAACTGCTGCTGCGTTCAGTGTGCCGACTACCGCGCGCTCCCGCGCTGCTACTGACCTGCTCTGCTCCTGACCCGCGTTTGGTGTGCTCAAGCCTTTAGTCATAGTGCGAGAACCATTTCTGTTCTAGTGATAATCTTTGGAACTAAAACAGTTTTCATACGTCAGTCTATTTTGACAGCTAATTTTGTAATGCAAGTAGCTCCTCTGTCACCGGAACAGATAGAAGTGTGGGGGACTATAGTGTTAATCGGAGTCAGTTGTATTGTTTCGTTATGGTCTATAGGTTTTTAAAAGAAATTGTATAATACTTAAAAATACAATAATCTTATTGGAGGAGGTAAAAATAAAGCGGACGCCAAATTACAGTACTGAAGAAAAAATGGTCTTTGTCCGTAATTTGTCGCGTTCTGCGTACAATTTTTTTGTATTGTTTTAAAACTTTATCGTCGTCAAAATCGTCAAAGAAATCCAGAAATTCAAACAAATATTGCACATTCATTTTTAATAATACAAGTTTATTATTATTTTAAACTTTATATACGAGTTATCTCAAGTCAAGTTTGACGTTTCATTTGACATAAAGTTGATCCTTAACACTTAGGCGACTGTTTTCTGTGTCCTAACTTTAGGAGCTTCTTAGCTGCTTAGGACGTTCTTAAGTTGTAGTGAAACGTAAAAGTTCCATTTAGGAATCGCTTAACGATAAGCATTGCCTTAGGAATGTCTTAACATTTGGTGAAAACGGCCACTAGAAACCTATTGCAAGCACGAAAAACGCACAACTAAAACTAAGCCATATCTAGGGTGCGTTCTGTGGCTTAACTCGAGTGCACTCGAGCGCACTCCGGCGCGCGCTATAGCCGTTCCGTGGCTTGGTGAAATTTTACTCTGACAGCTGTCAGAGTGTAGTTTCACCCGTTCTGTGGCTCAGAGTGCAGCAACCAAGGAATTTATAAGTACTACGTACAACAGGAAGGTGCACTCCGTATTTTTGTGTATTTAAAAATACACTTTAATATTAAGAGATAAGGTTTATATTTCAATACAAAATGTCAACGGTCCAGCTGAGACCGCAAGAACGAGGTGAGGGTGTCCCTTTCTCTGAAATTGCCAGCACTCTTAAATAACAGGTTTAGTAGATTTATGGTTCACAACTTTCGTTATAAAAATTAAATTTCGTAAAATTTCCGCTTCGTAGGTATTACTTTTAGTCAATAGAAAACATCGCATATTAATTTAGGTATTACCGTATTAAGCATAAAAATGTATCAGGTCGTTTAAGTTTTTTATGGCTTATCCTAGAAAAGAATTTGAATGATAGATTTCAGAATGTTAAAGTAGCAACATTTCAAGCCGAATGACGTTTTCTGACGTTTTCCGTCTTCGTTGTGTCAAGTTCGCAATTCGCTCGTCGCCGCCCGCCGCCCGTCGCGCATGTTCGTGGCCGCCGTAATGGGATGGAGTGAGATAAACTGACCTCGTTCTTACTATCTCATTAGAACCGTTTTTTAGCAGCAGTGCACCTTCCTGTTGTATTATAAATTCCTTGGCAGCAACCAAACAACCATCATATCGAATGGTTGTTTTTCACTCTGACAGCTATTTGACGCTTGAACAATAAAAAGTGTCAAAGTTTGAATTTAAAGTTAAAACTTTTTACTTTAACGCCGTAATTACTTCGTCTATCTCATCTTCCATAAGGATTAAAGTCAAAATGTTGCAGATAGCTATAAAACTCGAGCAAAAGTAAATCATTTCCAACACAAGCGTCGTCAAAAATTTTGAGGTTATAAAAACAACTCGATCGTTCTGTGGCTCGGTTGCAACTCAAACGGGTGAAACTTTAACCAAACAACCACACCCAAAACCACGGAACGCAGCCCTGGCAGTGCTCAAGGTCACGTTATGTCAAACACAGCTCGCGAAAAATAATTCAAAATGACTGTTTGCACTATAAATAAGTGTTAATAAACTTTTAAGAACATAAATAAAAATAATTAAATAATTATTTTATTTATTTAATTCTATGGGGGACAAACCGGAATAAAAAAGTTTGATCTGTCCCCCTAATACCGATAGGGGGACAGATAAAACATTAAGGAGGTAAATAAAGTTCTAACTGTCCCCTCATCGGTAACAGGGGGACAGATCAAACTTTTTTGTCCGTTCTGTCACCCCATGGGGACAGAGCAGGGGGACAGATCGGAATATTTCGAAACACCCAGGTACCCTCAAGTTTCCAAAGGTAATACACATAAAGGGCCAACTGGAGGAATGGTTAGACATACTCCTTGTGGAGGCGGTGTGTGATAAGGCCAAACCATCCTTCATCCTTGATAAGAAATACAAAATACAACTGGATGACTTACAAAGCTCTCAGGCACAACACAGAGCGCTTCTGATTTACACCAATGCCTCCAAGACCTCTAATGGAGCGGGGACAGGTGTGTTCTCAGAAGACTAAAACATACAAATTGCTCTGCCTCTAAGTTCATACATCACTGTCTTTCAAGCTGAGTGTATGGGCATTTTACTGGCAGCTCAAGCAGTCGTTACCAGGGAAGTAACCGACTATGATGTGCTCTATTGATTGCCATTATCGTTTACGAATGGCCCGTAATAGCTAAATTCATGATATGTGAAATCTCAATTCGGTGTAAGTTTTCTCAATTCGATGCCCCATTTTCCGTGGAGTTGAGATCCACGGAATTGAGAAAACCCACCATTTTTGCTCAAGATTTTTGCCGCGACGTGTGCATTTAAAAAATACCAAAAGACAACTGTAGGATTATATTAATGATTTATTTGAATTGCGTTAACATAACATTAAAAAAATTACAGTTGAATCTACTTGCGTTAACTTAATTTACATGGTAAATAAATATAAGTGTTCGAGCACCATTATAGAAAGGAAGTTATAGAATCTAAGTATAGTCGAACCAATTGAATCACGCACGACCCATTATAAGTTCATTTTCAAATTTATATCAAAATTCAATAAGGTCGTAATTTAAACTTGTTGACATTGACACTGACCTTTAGAGCGTGCGCAGACAGAGAGCGGTACCGAGTTCCGCGTACAGAGTTCAGAGTACTGCGTTCTAACGAATGTACTGAGTTTGGTACGATAGCGCACACAGCAGGCAGTCAGAGAACGCGGCGGTCAAAGTGGAACTCGGTGTTATAAGAGTTCATTTGCCACAGAGACAGTGAACGCCACGTTCACCGCGATGTTTGAAGTTGCAAATACAGATAAACTTATTGAATTGGTTAGAGAAAGGAGATTATTGTATGATTTAAGTCATGTATGTCATGTAAAATATAGCCAGCCTTTCTTTTGCTGAAATAGACTTCTTTTAGTTGCATTTTGCTTTTCGATGTAAGTAACATTTTGTCTGGCCAACGAAAGCTGTCCACGAGAAAAGGCGACAATTTTAAAAATCCTGTTATGTTAGCCCTGAATATACTCTGAAAAACTATTTTGATACGTGATGTATATTTTATTAGGTTATTAGAAAATAACGAAATATATAGATGTAATAATAATAATTTAATGGTAATTAAGAATTTTTAAATAAGGATTTTTAAATTTGGCGCCTTTTCTCGTGGACAGCTTTCGTTGACCAGACTCTATTCTATCATATAATTCATTGAAGCTTCGACATGCGAAAATAAATATCGAATTCGCCTTGTTCTTCTAGAGTTGTGGTAATTGGGTGCACAAGAAAGTATTGACTTTCATTTCCTTTTAGAAGCTTCTAGAATCCACAAAAGTAATGATTCTTCTCCGGAAGATGAACTTTCTAGCGAAATGTTGCAGGTACAAAGACACGGACGAAACTGGAACGCAATAAGTTGAACGCAACATGTGTGCGTTGGAACTCTCGAGCGGTCAAAACGCAGAACTCTGAACTCTGTACGCGGAACTCAGGACTGCTCTCTGTCTGCGCGGGCTCTTATAGTTTTGATGCTTTCAAACAAATTAGTACCTAGCAAATTAGGTCATGATTCAATTGGTTCGACTGTAACATATATTACATAAAAAATTCATTATTTCATTAAATAATAGTACCTATTTATTTGCCAATAATTTTGACCGCATCACATTAAAGAAAACGGTTCAAATATTAAATATGCACCAAAACTAAAGTAACATCAATATGATACATAGGGCATTGCACGAGTTTAAAAGATATACAGGGTGTTAGGGGCTCCGTTGCAAAAACTTTAACCATGGCTTCAACCTCCAGGCATCATGCTGAACAACGCACAGCAAGATTTTTTATCGGAAATGAAAAAAATATTTCGACTCTCCATACAAAATGTCCCGATTAGTTGCTTAATTTGTATGAAAAGTAATTTTTTTTTTCATTTCCGATAAAAATTCTTGCTGTATGTTGTTCAGCATGATGATGGTCTGAAGCCATGGTTAAAGTTTTTGCAAAGGTGCCCCTAACACCCTGTATGTGTATATACTAGCACATAACAAAAGATAAAATATCACAATTGAAATCTTATTATGAGTACAATCACTTTTTTGAATAGGTAGCTAAAGGCTCATTACACGTACCTACTTTCAGATACAAGTTTTCAGAACAGGTGATCACTCATAAAAATGTTACAGCGACTTCGTGACGAGTCACGTACTCACGTCACGTCACGCCAACGAGCAACGCTGCGCCATCAAGATTTTCACGTTACGATGAAACTCGTGAAAATCTACTACGACACACATTGCGATCACACATCGTTAAAAAAATCGACACAATGTCGCTCGATGTGATCGTGACGGGCCACAACAAATAAGAGTAGGCTCACATGCATCACATCATTTTTTCGGCTTTCTAAGTATAAAATTGGAATATAGTACACTTGTTGAATTGTAGACATGGCTATATGCTATATGAAATTAATTCGTAGCCGGAGTTAATTATGACACTTTGTCCTTACAAATATTAAATACAGTCCTTAGGATACCTATGATATCCTGCATTTGGACAACTGGGCGGGTCATTCAACTGACCCACTGTATATATGCTCGACCAACTGCTTCGTAAGATCCACGTCCTTCAGATTGTTCCAACCATCAGTTTGCATTACTCTCGGATTGTTCTTAATAAAAGTCAACACCTTGTGCCGTAGGGTTTCTAACTTATACTTCTGTGCCAGTAGAGCAATGTCAACAGCATTTTCATAATGTATCTGTTCTGCTATCGCATGCTCTGCGAGTAAGAATAAATTGGTTAGTTGAAATTTATCAGCTATCCTCAGTAAACTCACGCAATTTTGGTTTAATATATTTTTTATTGTGCCAGTGTACAGAAATTCTAGAAGCAGATTCACATCACTTTCGCTTATATCGACCTGAAGAGAAGCAGTTTTAGAATCTTTGATCAAACTTCTCAGTACTGGACTGTGGGCGGTTAAAATGATGCTATGCGTAGGAAACTTGGTTCCATTTGCAGACTCTAAAACGAAATCAGTATTCTCTTGTTTTGACAAAATACCGCTTAAATCGTGCTGTAATTTAATTGATTTTATAACGTCACTGTTGAGGGAATGACTAGAATTCATGATGACAGATATAGGAATAAATACAATATTACTGTGAAAAAATTTCAAGTCTTTCTCAGTGAAGCAAAATGTTTTAATGTGGAAATTTTCATTAGGAGCGGAACTTTTGAAAGTAAACCACGCGAGAGAGCGAGGTAAAATAGTCCAGCCCCCTATCTCGGCAGGCCTCTCTTTTGTTTTAAATTCATTAGAGTTGCTAACTCCGATTGAGAAGTTACCAATTTTCCTATGGCACACAAACAAATTTACAAGGTAATTATACCCGGGACACACTGAAGTTGAATAGTAGAACCATAAATCCGACTCATCGCCCGTATAGGTACCCCCTATGTCATACTCATTACTGTTTTTGATTTTATGTTGTAAATCATAAATGCACAATTTTTTCGCATCAATCGTCTGACATTTATGTAGGGTTGACACTGAGCCACTCTGAAATTAATAGAAAAAATGTTTAGAAAATATAATACCTATATCGGTTCAGTACCTAAACAAACTTACTATTTTTAAGTTCATTCTATTAAAGAATCTTACATCCACGTATTGGGCATCGAGACTCCGCTGAAGAGCTATCTGTTGTTCGACTCGATAATCACCAGCGTTGCCTATGTTGACGAGCTCTCCATCATCGTCCACAAGCATCATATTGATTCTTCAATCCTGAAAAAGTGTTGATGATTAGTGATTGGCCTAAAAATGTAGCCCACCCCATTTATTTTATTTTGAAGTTAAGGCTGTGAAAAAAAAAACTTTTCTGGCGCTTCGCCGGCCGCTGCCGCGGCACGCTCGCTCCGCTCGCTTAGCTTGCGCAGCGTTTTGGTCACTGTTCTAAACTAACCTAAAACGACTGTGAATTTCGTGGGTGGCGCACAGTGGTTCGATCCCATACAAGCGCATTTGGACACAGGATTATTAAAAACTGAAGTGGCCATTTTGAAAAAAAAAATACTCCTTATTCCAGAATCAAAAAGAAATAATAATCACTGATTATATTTTTTCGATTGGAAGTATTATATTATCTGTGATTGGACTCATACTTTTCCTGTAATTAAATAAAAATTGTATGGAAAGCACTATTAAAAAGGTTATATCACGTGATTCCCTGCTTGTTTCTCTATTCGCTTTTCAAATTTACAATTAGGAAATAATTTTCTAAGATTCGTCTATTGCACAATGTGCGCAATCGTGCGTCTTCGGAGATATGGCCAAAAACGATTTTATTTTTATAAAAAGTACTAGCTGACCCAGCGCGACTTCGTTCCCGTGGCCCTACCCCCTACTCCACCCTACCCTACCCGTACTCTACCCCTACCCTACCCTACCCTACCCCTACGCTACCCCTACCCTACCCCTACCCTACCTCTACCCTACCCTACCCCTACCCTACCCTACCTCTACCCTACCCCTACCCTACCCCTACCCTACCCTACCCTACCTCTACCATACCCCTACCCTACCCCTATATCCTTCCTTGGACTTCCACGAACATTTCAAGACCAAAATTAGCCAAATCGGTCCAGCCGTTCACGCGTGATGTCGTGACTACAGTTGCAAAACTTCTGAAAGATTCGGAATAATTACGGAATACTTCTCAGAAAGTTTCTTTCCATCAGAATTTTTCAAAATAGATTTGATTAAAAATATTGACAATTCTTTTTATCGTAGGTCAATGTTGCTAGAAAATATCGTATGCCCGAGTCCCGCCCGTCCGACCCGACCGACCGAGGCGAACGGACGAACGAACGAACAACTCGTGCGCGCCGCGGCCACAAGCCGCGGCGGGTGCCACAGACAGATTAAATTCTAGTCTAGTGGCGCTCGGCGCGGCGGGCGGGGCGCGCAGCGGGGCGGGGAGTGGCGGGCGGGCCCCCCGGAGAAGTTTTCGCCCGCGCCCCGTCCCCGCCTAGAAAGATTCATAATGTTTCGGAATAATTCGCAATATTTCGATTTACGATTAAAATTTATAAAGTAAACGTTGTTTCTTTAAAAACGAAGTACTTATTTGCTCAGTGATGGATTGATGTTGAATTGGTTGTTATTTAGCGTAAGTAAAATTTGAATGTTTATTTTATAACTTACCTATGTAAGGCGATATTAACAACCAAAGTAGGTAAGTACTGTTAGCATAGCACTAAAACAAATTTTTATTCTTGTTATTACTTTATTAGGTACTAGCGACCCGGCCCGGCTTCGTTTGAACAATTTGTTGGTGTTTCGACAGTTACAGTCATTTTAAATGTGATAACTTCTAAAGTATTCATTTAAATCATATAGGGTAAAGGACAATTTTGATTTACCTACATTAAATGGCCAAGGTAACTTATTTGGATAAGGATTAATACCGATTATAGGAGAAATTAGCTTTGCAAATAAAGAAAAATGGTTACTGTGAGTCAACCTTAGGAGATTGACATTTATGACGCTGTTGCGTACTTTTTTGTTGGCCTTTGAATGATATACAATTCCGTAGTAAATTATTTTGATGCATCTCATAAGGTTCAGCGTTCGCAATGTAAGCGCTCGAAAAATCGATTTACGGCTTCACCAAAAAACATGTAATTTTCTCTATAAAGTACATAAATAGGTACGTAAGTAATTAGAATGTTTTGTATGTATTTATAAACCGTTGGAATTAAATTTTCTAAATGACAGTGAAAGCTGCATCAAAATCCGTTGCGTGGTTTAAAAGAAGAAAGCTTAGAAACAGACAGATGCATAGAGCGACTTTATTTTATACTATGTACCTACCTACCTAGTAATAGTGAAGTGATGATAAGCCTCGGCACTTGCTACTCTAATAGAAGACGGCTTCTCGGTGCCGAGGTTTGTACCTACCTAGCAGTGGCGTAGCGAAGGGTACATAGGTACAAGCCGATTCTCATCGGCTTACCTTAATATCATAGATTAAAAATATGTTTTCATCCGTTTCAAGCAATTCAAGAACATTAAAAATTTGCTAAAACAATACGTACCTACCGTACGTAGGGAGGTACCTACTTTCTTCAACACTTAAAACATCTACAGAAATTTTATTTAAGAGGTACCTACCTAGATAGTAAGATATCTATCCATCCATACTTACTTTTACTATGATTGACTTTTTTCTAGCTAGGAAGGTGTTTCAAAATAAGTGTCAACTGCTTTCTAGTGCTTTTTACCGATTGCTGCCTTTTTATCGTTACCTACTCCCGTATTTTTTGACGATCGAAATATTCCGAATGTTTCGTAATACTTCGGAATATTTCGTAAGTATTCCACGGGAAAGATTCGGAATTATTCCCGACTGCAACTGTAGTCGTGACCAAGGGAAATAGGGATTCATTTTTATATATATAGATAATCACTATTAGGTAACTTTCTTGAGACACAATGAATTTAAAAGTAGTAAAACTAATGTATCAAAAATCTTGTATTATTATTGCTTTACTAAAATCCATTTTCTTATAATAAAATTGTAACCCGCTGCAATGTTGGGACATAAGCAGTTCGAGTTTCTTATCTAAAGCGTTTGAAAGATTTCTAGTAACATTTTTAGTTATCTTTTCAAACTGTTCTTCCATTTTTTTAAGTATGATTTGCAGGTCCGTAGGTAATTAATTATATTTCTTCTATTTAGTAGTCAATTATTTAAGTTGGTATTACTTTTTGAGCTAGTATCCCTTTCGTATTCACGTTGTCTATTGATTCGTAAAAGTTTTTTTTTTGTAATGGCTTCTTACGTTTTTCATAGAAATTCCGCCAACGTCCCGTAATGAAAGAAACACGGTTTTTGAGAATATGCCCGGTGAGAATCGTAAACAGTTTTCAGCCTTGACACCTTGATAAACACAAAGCGGTACGGTACGTTAAAACGACACAATACAACACAGAGATATACATAATATATATAAATTACATTTCATATATAAATTATATATAGGTATGGTATGTACAATTTATAATTTTATATTGTATTTATTTACATATTTACTGAGTAGAATGAAGGCTTGCCTGTCTGACATTGACAGTAGGAAATTGCTGTTCACAGGACGGGAAATGGACGGTTACAGAGAAGGGTTTTTGGTGCAATTAAACAAGATGTGTTCCACCGAACCTTCGTCAAGACCACATTCGCACAGAGAACTATCTCGGACGCGGATTTTGTGGAGGAATACCGGAGAAGTTACATGTCCCAGTCGTAAGCGGTTTATGGTTGCAACCACATGCCTCGGTAGCTCTCGGAATTTCCAAAACCACGGCTTCCTGGGGATAGTAATTTGGAGTGATCTGTAATGACGTCCCACAGCTCTGGAATTACGCGCCCATCTCTCTTCCCACGCAGAAGACAGGCAAGGCTTTGCTAACTGGAGAACATCCTGCGAATAATTTTGAAGACAGCAGGTATGCCAGATGTTGTTGCCATTTTGGCCCATCCATCGACCACTTCGTTGCCGCAGATGCCACTTTCGTAAAAGTTTGGTTGCCATCACTGCTTGTCAACGTCAGGTCAGGGTCAAGCGAGAAGCTGTCAAAATGTTAGGTTTAAAATTTAAATGCAGGTAGTTTGATAATTTTACTTTCTGAATTTTGCATTTTCTGTGAAAATGCAAAAAAAACCAAATGTTCGGGGATGCTGCGTAGGTTTCTCTTCAATAAAGCTCAGTTTGTTGCGTAGTTAAATATATAATGAATAAAATAGCGAATTACAATAAAATAGATAAAATAGCGAAAATAATGGACAGAAGTAAAATTTAGTGCGTATAGGAAGATGCGAATTTTTTGCAACGCGATTTATCCTTGCAAAATTATATGACGACTCGATTATTGTTACGTTATTTTGTATTTTTATTCTTAGTATTTCTATAAGATTTTTAAATATCTTTAAAATGTCTTTATGTAAATGTAAAAAATATATTGTTATTTATAGTTTCTCACCATTTTGACGACCGATTTGGCGCAGGGGTAAGCTACTTGCCTTCTGCGCCAGAGGTCTCGGGTTCGATTCCCGAACAAGACAAATATTTGTGTGCATGAACATGTCTATTTGTCTTGGTCTGGGTGTTAGCTATGTATATTAAGTATGTATTTACAAACAAAAAGTATATAAGTATATATTTATCCGTTATCAAGTTCACATAGACACAGTTTCTTAAGAAATTTACTATGGCCTTAGATAATTGGTGTGATTGTAAATATTTATATTTATTTATTACTAAATTTATAAAATATATGAAATCAATCTCGTTAATGACTGATTTTTATTATTATTATCACTGCCATATTCAGTTTCATTCCAGAGATACCATTTACCATTAGCTATCTTCTTCAAATGAGACAGTATAAAACTTCTTTTTATCTATCCATACCGGATTTATTGAAAATATATAATTTTTTCGGTTTCTGGGCTATATTTCCGAAAACGCATAATTGCGCACAATGTGTCAATGGAGAAAATATAGTATATGATGGCCTTGTAGTAATTTTAAAACCGCAAACAGAAACAGGCAGAGAATCACGTGATATAACCTTTTTAATGGTACACGCCATACTATTAAATCGTTTTTATTTAATTAGGTACATGAAAAGTATGAGTTCAATCGAAAAAAAGCAATCAATGATTATTATTTCTTTTCGATTTTGATATACGGAGGTATTTTTAGTTTTTCAAAATGCGAACTTTAGTTTTTTAATAATCCTGTGTCCATGCGCTTGTATGGGATCGAACCACTGTGTGGCGGGGGCGTCCCGAGCCCCCACGACCCCCTGCTTTTCTGTTTTTTTCCATTTGTACAAAATGCTGAACTTTTATAGGAAAAAAAGATTTTTGGGGCAATCATTCGTAAAAAAATATTTTTTCATATCATTGGATGTGTCTCAAATACCTCCCGAGTGTTTTTAAGGGTACTTACTTATCGAAAATTAATTAATTTTTTGGCTACGACGACGCACCGTTTTTATTAAATAACATAGTTAGGGGTAAAAATCTTAAAATAAGTCGCCTCGCTAGGGTTTTTTTAGGTGGTGGGAGGGGGAGAGGAGGGTCAGGGGACCCCCCCTCTTCAAGTTCCACCTGCCGGAAATGCGTAGTTTTCGAGATATGAGCGATAGAAGCTAGTATGAAAATCGTTACAAGTCGCCTCAATAGGGGTTTTTTGGGAGGCAGGAGGAGGGGGAGGGGGAGGTGACCCTCCTTTTCAAACCCCACCTACCGGAGTTGAGTTATGTAGTTTTCGAGTTATGAGCGATAGAAGTTTAGTATGAAAATCGCTGCCGCCTATTAGTTTCCGAGATAATCGACTTTCAAAATTCGCTCGAGAGTACGCATAAAGTCGTTTCTGGCGCTTCGCCGGCCGCTGCCGCGGCACGCTCGCTTCGCTCGCTCGGCTCGCGCGCTAGGTTCATGTCAACCTAACACGCTCGTCGCTACGCTCCTCGCACCTATCACGTGACCTACGGTCTACGGTTTCTAAGTCCCAGCCCCATAGTACCCAATTCGGTCCAGAATGAATGAACTACCACGATGAAAATAACACGAGTTTGAGTACCTACTTAGCACATTCACACGAAAAAGCAACAGAATGAATGACGCAATCTGTCTAATGTTATGTCAGTCAGTGGTTTTTGTTTTACGTTTCGTTTCACGCAAAATTCAAGCTAAAAAACATATTTCATATAATGCAGTACACAATTAACGTTTCATTTCACGTAAAAAAAAAAAAATATTAATGAAAAAAAATGACTCATTTCCGGCAGCTAAATTTGCTTTAAAGCATTTTATGCGAAGCCCAAAAACACCTCCACAGCCTCAATTAACCTCAAAGAAGGCGACTTGTTTTAAAATCCAACCCTAGTTAGGTACTAAAAACTGGGATTTATAATAACTGAGACACCCTATAAAATATAACAGACATGGACTAGTCATTCAAGAAAATACCTATAATTTACATATTTGAAAGAAAGATAATAATCCAATAAAAATGTTAAAATTATAATAAAAGTAAATTGAAAATGTAGATAATAATATAGTATTAAAGTAATTTACACTGTAGTGAATAGAATATTGTATTGTATATAAAGTAATTGGTGACATTAAGTGATTGACTGATGATATATGTTTGCTTTCTGTCACCATGAACAACTTTAAGCATGTTTTTCAACTAAGTTCTCATGTAGGTGTGACTATGTATATGTCTCTATGAGAATAAATTCTTTAAACCTAAAGATGATTCAATTCTCATTTCCCAGACAGATGATTTTAAATAGCTTATTGACTCATTTACTAGTTTAAGATTGCATAATGTTGCAATAAAGTAAATTTTTTATTAGGTACTTAAGTAGTTTTGTTGAAATGGTGTGGTATTATTATTCTTATTAATTTTAATTCTTATAAATTAAATCTATACCAGTAGAATTATAAAACTTCTCAATTTTAGATATTTGTTATTCGTAAGCTTCTGTTATTGTTGATCGACGTTCGTAAGACAAAATTTAACATAAATAAGTTTTAGAGATGTAGGTAATGTTTAACAAAAATAAATAAGATTTAAAATGCGATACATTGAGTTATAATGTACTATGCGATAAGTATATTTCAGAAAATAGACTGTATGCTAGTGAAACTAATTTTGCTACTGACCTTTGGTAAAATTTTATGTTGATTTGATGAGCAAGTCCACAACAAATTAAGTGACGGTGATAAAACAAGTAACAACATCAATTTATTCTGATTTGACCACGATTTGACTGACTCACAAATTAATTATGAAGCACAATTTATTTGACTTCATTTCATTCACTTTGACTCACAAATTATCAGGCGTTGGAATCACCCATAGAATCGGTCAAAACTTAGTGGCCGGTAGCCCCGATACCCATTCATTGGCTATAATTAAGACCGCCATTTTGTTGGGGTGCCCCCATTGGCTAAAATTAAGGCTGTCACTTTTTTCAAGAATTTCAAGATGACGTTTATTTAGTTTGTGTTTTTTTTTTACTCATTTCGGTTTTCTAGTATTCTTTAGATGTTTTTCCACTTTTTCTCAGATATTTCTTTACAGAAATATGGATACATTATTCGAAGATGCCTTCGGTATACGTAAGTAAATCTATTTACGTAGTTTTATGTATCAATTATTTATTACATTAACCTAAATTTGAGTTTTGTTGTTTTAGGTAATTCCAAGTGGCAACTTTGTATTTCTTAAAACTAACCAAAACAAAAGAAAATACAGTTCACAACTTAACAGGAGTAAAGAAGATTCGGTTTCTCAGAAAGTTATGAAATTTATCAAATGCTAAAGAGTCGCAATAGTTTTTACAAGTGCGTCATGCTTGGTACCACGGAGGCCTCTTTAACCAAAGTTAAACTGTGAGAAAACTCTGCTACCCTTCCACACCCATATGTGCTCATCCAGGAAAAGCTCCCTCCTGGCCTTGAACTTCCCAGATCATTATGGAGATCTTTAAATAGACTCCGTACCCAAGTTGGTTGAAGTAAAGACAACCTGTCCAGGTGGGGCTTCACCAGTAACACGGATCTCGCGTGCAGGTGTGGTTACACTCCACAGACCATGGCCCACCTCATTGATTGCTCTACATGCATGCCCGGACACCTGCACGCGTGAGGACCTCATGTTGGCTGCAGATAATGCGGTGAGAGTGGCACAGTTTTGGGCCAACAACATATGATTTTGAACTTGTCATTGACATGTTGAAGAAGAAGTCATGAATGAAAGGTAGGTAATGTTTGTTTATTCTTTTTATATGAATGTAAGTAGGTATGTGTAATTAATTATTGGTTAGTTTTGTTAAAAAATATACATTTTCAATATACATTTAGAAGTGATATCATATGGTGATAATGATAAAGCACAGTAGATTACTTGGGATTAAATTTAAATAATCAGTTGTCACATTTAACAAGTTTCAATTTAGTGAAGTTGTTAATACCAAGTCAAGAGAAAATAACAGTGTAAGTAATTCAATAACTTTGTCAAAACATTTAAAATGCCTTATCATCAAATTCATATTTCTGATTCTGACAAACAGAACAGAATTATAACAAATGTACCGGTGGGATAATATATGATTGTTGTCGGTACGAATGATGGTTTATTGTGATTGTCTTATGACTAGGTATGTTATAACTGTTACTGCTACCTACTATCTTAGATCTTACTTAATTATATATACTACCTCTCATCAGTCTATGTACAAAGCTTATCTACTTAATAACAGTTATTAACTATAAACATTGATTATCTATAACTTGTGCATAGCGGCACAACAAACAAAATGTGCTTTATATGAAATATGAAATATACACACTACTCTTTCTTGATTTACAAACTTTTCAGTTCAACTATCACTTATTTGTTTATAAAATGTTATGGCAGATTATAGTAACAATATGTAGAATCTATACTAACCAAATCTAATCTTTTCAGATAACTTGAGTCTCAACGAGATTCGTGGAGTGCTGCGAAGATGCCCGTGTCTGCCTATTCTTGCGGTTATAAGTTATCAAATCAGAATTATGGTGCAAATTACTGCTGTTAGTTGCTATATTGATTACTTACTGCATTAAATGTTTAACTATTAGAATTAGGTTATTGCGTCTTGCATTGAAACTAAAGTGATATTAACAGTGAATAATGAAATGGCAGATACTAAATAAAACTACTAGGAAAAATAGCATTAGCATTTGTGCATAGTAAATATTTGCAAGCAGTTTAATTTTTCTTGTAGCTGATAAAGTATTTATATTTCTTAGTTTATCTATAAAGTCAATTTTAAGTAATTTCATTACTCTCATTCTTTGTCTTGTATAAATCTCAACTTAACTTATGTACTTTGTATTTGATAAAATTATAATGTCAAGTAATAAATGCCTTCTTTCATCAAATGTGTTTTTTATTTGAGCAGAATTTAAAATAGTATATTACTAGGGTTGTACCAAACGTCGATGATTTGCACATCTATCGATAACGAATCAAGGGTCGATAGTTCTGGCAGCACTATGTTGTCAAAATCTAATCGGGGCCCGTCATTCACTAACAAACGGCCGTTATAAGGCTTGATTCCTATCTGTACTAGTCTATATAATTTGTGCAAATTATATAGCTTTGACATAATACATCTATGGCTTTGACTGATGACTCACTCAGACTCACACTGACAATGACAGACAAGAAAAAGCGCGGGAAACGTTAAACTTCGCGGACGTGTTTTCTGAAGCTCTTACAATTTTTATCAATTTTCTTTCCGAAATAGTGATCAGTTGATTGGTTTGTTATTCCTTATCTCGTATTTAAAGTGTATTTATTATTTATTTGTGCCCTAGCAGCTTTGGTAAGTCAAAATTTAGCTAACTTCTTTGCATGAAAGATCCCCCTGAGCCGGGGGGCTTTGTCCCCCCGGCTTCTAATTTTATTACAATTGGCTCAAACAATGAATCTGGCATGGAAACAGACGGATCGGTCGCAAGTCGATCTCTGAAACGTAGTCGATTACACATTTGCAAACATTGCAATAAAAAAAGACGCCGACATCACACAGCCGACCCGCCAAAACCCTCTGATTGTAATTGTAATGAATCGACAACGGATCAGCCTGAACCAAATCGCAAAATTGCTTCTCCAGCTCCTTTTAAAAATGTTCTTGTGCAAGATTCGCCTGTGTCCACTTCCACACCTACTGCACCTCCTGTACCCATAGGTAGGACCTCATATGAAAAGACGGATGCTGCTCCTTACGTAGTGCATGTCCAAAGACATCAGGATTCTCCAAACGATGCAACTACTATGCACCCTATGGCTTTCGGTAAATTCTTGAAAAATAACTCATTTAATAACATAATAAATGGAAGTGTTAAAAAAATTGGCCGTAATAAAATGTCTGTATCATTTTCAAAATATCAAGATGCCAATACCTTCATTAGTCATGATAGTTTAACAAAAAATAACTTAAAGGCATTCATACCTACCTTTAATATTACACGAATGGGTTTAGTCCGAGGAGTCCCAGCGGAGTGGTCTCCTGAGGAAGTTAAGGATAATATATCTGTCCCAATAGGGTGTGGTGAAATTATCAAGGTTAGGAGATTGAATTTTAAAACTTCTGTTGATGGTACCTCAATTTGGAAGCCATCTCAAACTATAGTGCTAACCTTTGACGGACAAGTCTTGCCGAAACGCATTTTTATGTGTTACAATTCACTCACTGTAGATATGTACATATTCCCCACTATTCAGTGTTTTAATTGCTGCCGCTTTGGGCATACCAAGGCACAATGTAGATCGAAACCACGTTGTTTTAAGTGTGCTCAAGACCATATAGGTGAGTCTTGTAAAACCTCTGAAGAAGAGGCATCCTGCAGTTCATGTGGTGGTAGTCATTTTGCAAGTAACAAAACATGTCCAGAGTTTGTGAGACAAACCCAAATAAAACTATATATGGCACAGAATTGTGTATCTTACATGGAAGCTTTAAAATTGCATCCACCTATTTCAAAATCTTTTGCTGAAGTTTTGGCCAACCCTCCCATGAAATCATCTATGAATGAAACCCCTTATAATAACTTTTCACCTACAGTAAATTCCTCAGTATCATACAAGAAAAATACATATACAAAACCTCATCCTCGCCCTATCCCATCTAAGGGATATGACAAAGTAGCTCACCAAGCCCTCTTGCAAGAATACACAATTCCCACTCCTAATAATGGGTGTGGGTTTAGCAACACTTTTGACTCAATCTTACCTGCTGATACTCAATTACCTAATGATTTTGTCACAGCTCTATTTAAACTGTTTTCCCAATTTAACCTTCTCCCACCGTCCAACGCTGCTCAACCTATACTTAATAATATTCAATTCTCTCAAAATGGACAGACAAACAGACAAAATAATTCAGTGGAATTGTCATAGTGCTCCACATAAAAGACATGAAATAATTTATCTGTTAAATGAATATGATCCATCTGTTCTTGTTTTGTCAGAAACATGGCTCAAGCCGCATTGGAACTTTAAAATATCTGGTTACAACACCATACGAAGCGATAGAAATGATGGGTATGGCGGAGTAGCCATTCTTATCAAAAATAATGTTAAATATGACATCATCTCTTTACCATCTTATAACCCACTAATATCAATTATTGCTGTACATGTACATGGCCTTAACTTAGTATCTATCTATATTCCTTCTCAATCATCTACGCTTATGAATGAAATAAATAAACTGTTTACCACTCTCCCTAGACCCTTTTTAGTATTGGGAGATTTCAACTGCCACCACCAAGCTTGGGGAAGTACTGTCTCTGATAACTATGGAGAAAACCTATTAGATATCACTAATTTACATAACTTATGTATTTTGAACACAGGTTCTCCCACTCGCCTCACAGCCCCTGGACGTAATTTAAGTGCTGTTGATTTGTCAATATGTACTCCAAATTTGGCTTCTCAGGTATCTTGGTATACTCACTCATCTACACTTGGGAGTGATCACTTCCCTATAGTTATTACACTTCCCTTAAAAAAACAAACAAGTGGAACAAAATTGTCTACAAGGAAATATAGACTTCCTGACAAACATTCTAAAGACTGGATTAAGTATAAAACTTCTGTTGAAACCAAGCTGACTTCCCTCCCTGCTGTGACACCTGAGACTGTAAATGAATCTGCAGAAACTTTGGCTTATATTTTAAGTGAAGCAGCAGGAGAAATATTCCCTGTCAAATCTAATTCAAGTACCAAAATACCGTCACCACCATGGTGGGACAATGATTGTACTATTGCTATCAGTAAAAGAACAGTGGCAGAAGAGACATATAATAGTGATATGTCGGAAGCCAACTACGATGCCTTGATGGAAATCATTGCAGAGACTAAAAAGTTGTTCAAACAGAAAAAGTTTGAGGGCTGGAGGAAATTTTGTAGTTCTATTTCACCTGACACCCCCCCTACACTAGTTTGGCGCAATATTAAAAGATTTAAATCTGCTTCTAATCCAACTTCCTTAAGGAACATTCCTCCTATTGTGGCCAATAATTTCATGGACAAACTATCTCCTCCATGGGTAGCACCACTCAGTAACACAGATACCTCGCCCAATAACCTTTCAGACTTAAACTGTCCCTTTTCGCTCCACGAACTAAAAGCTGCAATACATGGCACTAAAGATTCTGCACCAGGTGCAGACGGTATTCCATATTCTTTCTTTTCTTATATTACTGATGAAGCTCTTATCTATTATCTAAATCTTATCAACACTATCATGATGACAGGTGTCATTCCTATGTCATGGAAATGTCAAATAGTGTTGCCTGTTCTCAAACCTAGCAAACCTCCAACTGATGCTAGTTCTTATCGTCCAATAGTTTTATCGTCTGTTTTAATTAAAATAGCTGAAATATTACTCAAAAACCGTCTTGAATGGTATTTAGAGAATAATAATTTGCTATCCAATACTCAGTATGGTTTTAGAAAGGGCAAAGGTACAATGGATAGTTTAAGTATTTTAACTACTGACATACGCTTAGCTTTCACACACAATGAATCAGTAATAGCAGCCTTTCTTGATATTAATGCTGCGTATGATAATGTTCTCTTACCAGTTTTAAAAACTAAACTAGAATCGCTATCAGTCCCACCTATGATAATACATTTTATAATAAATATTTTGGAAGAACGACATTTAACACTAAATTGCAATGACCTTGAAATTAAAAGGACTGTAAGGAAAGGCCTACCACAAGGATCTGTTCTTAGCCCCTTGTTGTACAGTGTTTATACACATGATCTAGACCGGTGCTTCAATAATAGTATAAAAATATTACAATATGCTGATGATCTGGTAATTTATTCCACAAACCAGTCGATCCAGATAGCTGCGTTACATATCTCATCTGCTTTGAATGGTTTAAACTTATGGATGAATGCTAACGGATTAGATTTGTCAGCGTCTAAAAGTAGTGTCGTTATATTTTCTCGAACAAGAAATCCCCCTGCCGTGCAAGTTCATTACAATAACACACTTATTCCCGTTAAACCTAACTTTAAGTTTTTAGGTGTTGTTCTAGATTCAAAACTTACTGGTCGTGATCATTGTGACTATATTGTTGGTAAAACTGAGCGACTTCTGAATCTACTTCGATGCCTCGCCGGAGTCTGGTGGGGGGCACATCCTCAATCCCTTAGATTAGTATACAATGCATTAATCCGTAGTGTATTGGACTATGGAACTTTTCTTTTGGAACCTGCTAATTTAGCTTCTCTTAAAAAATTGGATGCTGTACAGAACAAGGCACTTAGAATAATAACCGGAGCTATGAAATCAAGCCCTATTAACGCGCTACAAATTGAAAGTTGTGAACCTCCATTAAACATTAGGCGACAACTTCTTGCTGATAGATTTTTGTTCCGATCGCTCCAATTCTCCGATCATCCTATTTTCCGCTCACTTCACTCGCTGACTGAAGAAATGAAAACAGCCCAATACTGGAAACACAAAGCTTCCCCTTGCTTAGTGGTCAGTTATCAAAAATATCTTAGCTTATTATCTCCCACACACCGATCTATGCGCCTACCTCTCTTTGAAATTGATTATAATGCCTTACATATCTGCCCATATATTAGATATGATCTAATTCAAAAAGATAACATTAGTCCTAACTTAGCATTTACATCCATTCTAGATTTAGAATATAGTGACTACCACCACATATACAGCGACGCTTCAAAAATATCCTCTTCCGAATGTACTGGAGTCGGAGTATACCACACCCAACTCTGTATTGTTCAGAAAATTAAACTTCCTCCAGAATCGTCTGTTTTCACAGGAGAATGCCTTGGTCTTCTTAAAGCGGTAGAATATGTCCTTCTCATGAAATTAAAAAAGACTATAATTATTTCTGATTCTATGAGTGCTCTTCAAGCCATTAACAAAAATCCTTTTCGCACCCGAACTCACCTTCCCATCATTTATGACTTGAGAAACAGTCTTAATACATGTATAAATATGGGTTATGTAGTAGAATTTGCCTGGGTTCCAAGTCATATCGGAATCCAAGGTAATGAAAAATGCGATCAGTTAGCTAAGGAAGCTGTATATTGCGGAGATATGGTTCCATATAAAAACTATAGTCATGATCTGCTGTCTTTGCCCATGATTGACATGCGTAAGGAGTGGCATAATTCATGGATCAACAGTCGTGAACTAAAAGGTAGATATTACTCTTTATTACAGCCGTCTATACCAGCAAAGCCATGGTTCCGCAAGGCCAAGTTTGGTAAGATGGCTACTAGCATCTTAATACGCATGAGGCTTGGTCACGTCTGTACACCGGCTCACCTTGCTAAACTTGGTATTGTTAGCGATGAATATTGTGAGTGTGGGACGGACATAGGCGATCTAAACCACATTTTCTTTTCATGCCCATTTTACGACCGGTCCGTATTCCTAAATGATCTCCTTTCCCTTGATGTTCCTTTCCCGACATCTATTATTTCCCTGCTATCTTCAAATGATTTATTAATATTTAAATGTATTGTATCTTTCCTGAATTCCAACGACATTAAGATATAGTCTATCTGTAGGTATATATTATAATATTATTATGTAAGTAATAAACCAATAACCCACAGTCTCCTGATCCTATCCAAAATTCCGAATCCGCATCCTTTTAATTTTTGTCATCGTTTCCCTACCTTGAAACTGGCAAAATGCGCAAACCGCGCGATGCCATAACAAAAAAAAAAAAAAAAAAAAAAAAAAAAAATGACAGACAACAATTTTATTTAATCCAATGGATGCCGAATGGCGTTAATGGGATAAAATATGGGCTTCAAATGTCAAATGAAGCCCATGTCCATATTCATATTTTTTTGCCGGTAGTAGTTATTAAGGTAGTTTCTACATGGTTTCTACCTACTACACGTGATCTGGGGGCTACCGCGTAACTTTATGGGTATGAACTTCATACGTTTTCGGGCACTTTAAGTCAATTTTATAAAGAAAATAGCCGCTATCAGTTCCTTGTTTTGTGACGTCGGGTATAACGATAACTAGCTAGCAACGTTCAATAGAAAAAAGCAACAAAAATCTATCAATATAAGGAATTCAAATGACAGTTGAAGCCCATACCCATATCCATATTTCTAAGCCGGTAGCCCCCCCGTGGCCGGTTGGGCTTGGGCGTCTTTGGGTTAAAGAATGAATGAAACTAATTCATAGACAAAATGAATGAATGACAGAGTACAAAATAAACATGGCGAACCAATCTTGACCCAATTGACAGCTGTTTTAATAATTCTCTATCTCTTTCTCACCTCTGTGTAGCGCTCCGTCAAGCGTGGCTAATCAAGGCACGAAAAGGTGAGGTTTGTCAGCATATTATCCACATTTACTTAATTTTTTACCTTACGAGTTTATTCAATGCAGGACAAAGTAATGTTTCTGGCTTCTTTGAAATCACCTTTTGAAACTTTGAAAGTGATAACTCTCTTGCAAAATGCATAATAATCCAAGCTGTCGAATGCATTCCGTGCAAGGCGTTGTTTCTTCGGTACTATACGATACGGATGTGATGATACTATCATGAAATGAATATCATGTTCCAGAAAGATGAGCAGCTCGGAGGAGGTGTCCTGGATTTCATGGTTCTGCACGTTGCGTGGCAATGAATTCTTTTGCGAGGTAAAATCTCTGGTCTCTCTATTATTATCAATAAAGAAAGTTCCTGTTATGTGTTAGATTTCTGTGCAAAAATAATGTCTGAAAATTCTAAAATGCATTATCATATTTTAAACACATATATTTATTACCGTTTCATTGCTATGCTGGTGCATTGTATTGATCCAACTTGTTGTTTAGGTGGATGAGGACTACATAAATGACAAATTCAATTTGACTGGACTTAACGAGCAAGTGCCTCACTACAGGCAAGCCCTTGACATGATTCTAGATCTGGAACCTGGTATGTTTTTATTTGTATTTAAAGCTTGTTACAAACCAACCAAGTGTCAGTTAATTACTTTACAACCAACAAGAACTTAGATACACATGTAGCGAAATTATTAATCAAAACTTAGTTGTATTGTCGAAATTGTGAAGTAATTGGAAGAAACATAATAATTCTTACTTTCTAAATTAGTTTCTACATAAATTATCTTACAGATGATGACCTTGATGACAACCCTAACCAGTCTGATCTAGTAGAACAAGCCTCGGAAATACTCTATGGTCTGATTCATGCACGCTACATTTTGACAAACCGGTAATATTCTGCCTATTAAAGATTGACAATCTTTTCTGTTCCGGTGACAGCGGCGCTATGCATTTTTTCTTCAAGATCTTCAGCCGGTAGCAGTAGTGCCATACTTGCACAACAAATTGACAGCGAAATGACATCAAAAAATAACATGTTAGTTCCAGATTTTGGCCACCGGAACAGAAAATGTTGTCACACTATATACTACATTTGATTTTAGCTTTTTACCTTCTTACGGCCCGTTCACACAAGGATCTATCTTTTGTCAAAAGTAAAGATGCTATCGTCTTTTTTACGTTTCGTAAACATGCGGTTGTGCATTGAAATATCATTACCTCCATCTAAAACACGATTTGTTAAAAAGACAATACATCAAAAGTCGTTGTGTGGATGTGCCATTACTTCTTTATTTTCTCTAATACTCTTCAGACAGTTAATAAAACTGGTTAATGCCTGTATCCAGTGAACATTAGTATTATATTATTTGTAAAGTTCAGGTACTTGTCTAATATGTTTTTAAAACTATTGATGTATTGACTATTGATTTGATGATATAGTTAATTTGCTTATATGATTGAAGTTGTATGTCAAACTGCCATTGTTTAAAACATTTTATTCCTTACAGGGGAATAGGGCAAATGCTGGAAAAGTTCCAGCAGGGTGATTTTGGACATTGTCCTAGAGTTTACTGCGAGTGCCAACCTATGTTACCACTAGGTAATAAAATCCTTTTTATAATTATAACCAACTAGCAGATCCTCGCGGTTTTACCCGCGTGGTACCCGTGCCCGTGGGAATATCGGGATAAAATATAGCCTATGTCACTTGGGAAGAATGTAGCTTTCTAATGGTCAAAAAATTTTCTAAATCGGTCCAGTAGTTTTGGATCCTATTTAATGCAAACAAACAATCAAATCTTTCCTCTTTATAATATTAGTATAGAAGTATAGATAGATACCTAATAAAAACCATTCTAAATTGTTGCTGCAAATATGAATTAAATTTTCATCACTTTTAGTTTTCTTATTCCCTCTACCTTTTTTTTGTTTGCCAATACATGGGTAGAGTAAATGGTAGAGAAGAGTGGTAGAGTACTAACTTTCCTGCTAACTATACTAATGTAGACATCATTGGTAGAGTAGGGTAGATACTGAAATTTGGTAGACTAGAGTAGCTAGCACCGCGGGCAAGCTACTCTACCCGTGTACAGCCTTTAATTCCCAATAAAACTAATCCAACTGTGCGGTCCACGAGTGCAGGCCTGTCGGACGTGCCGGGCGAGGCGATGGTGAAGCTGTACTGCCCGCGCTGCATGGACGTGTACACGCCCAAGTCGTCGCGCCACCACCACACCGACGGCGCCTACTTCGGCACCGGCTTCCCGCACATGGTGTTCATGGTGCACCCCGAGTACCGCCCCAAGCGCCCTGCCTCGCAATTTGTGCCTAGGTACCAATTTTTTTACTTTAATAAATAAGCAGTGCCTTACTGTTATGCGAGGGCTTCACCTGTGTTTAATGCCATTAATTAGACGTTAGGCGATAACTCGGACGGCGCTAACTTTCGTCACATCAAAGGGATTTAGCGGGCCTCTAGAGTAGTGCGTTGTTGTGGCTACACTTACGTATACGAATTTGGTTTTTGTTTAGCATGGTAATATAATAAAACTTAAATAATAATTCTTCACACTCTTAATTAAACCAAAGCCACAAATTATATTATAGACTAGACTAGTATCCACATATCACACGCTAACTAAGCCGCTAGACGCTAGAATCAAACATCAAATGAGTGTGGGTGACTACACATTTATCGCATAGCTTAGGGTCCTATCAGACAGAAAGCGGTCACGCGGTCAAGCGTTCAAGCGGTCAGTTTTGCGTTCGAGCATGCAATTGCTCACGAACCCCGCTGTTGAACGGTCGACGCGGTCAGAATGCCTCTTGTGTGAGTATATCTATGTAACATAATATAACACAAGGAACGCAAAACAGACCGCTTGACCACTCTCTGTCTAATAGCACACTTAGTGCACAATTTAATGAACGCTAATCATCACGTTATTAACGCCGTTACGCGTCATGCAGGTGAAGCCCCAGCATTAGCAAGCTTTTCTATTATCGACATTTATCTTTGAACTGTATTGCAGGCTATACGGATTCAAGATCCACCCACTGGCCTACCAGATCCAACAGCAAGCGGCCGCGAACTTCAAAGCGCCTCTGCGGAGCGTCTCGTACAACAACGGTAAACGCTAGGGACGTCGCGGCGCGAGATCGCGCCCTCATCCCTCTCTGATACAGATAGATCCTCGGTACCTACAGCGCATCACCGTGTCCTTGCCGCGTCGCCGACATTTCTACAGAAAAGTCATAGATTGGTGTTGTCTCGGTATCGCGTCCCTTCTATGTTGAACGCACGTATTGTGGGGTCGGCAATAAGTAACTGAAAAGCAATACAGTAAAAGTACAGACTGTCATTTTGTAAATTAATATACGTTAAATGTATGAGTATGACAACCTCGCAATACGACGTTTTTTTGTTTCTTCTGTTTCTAAATCTAACTTTCATGCTTGAGTGGAGCTTCACCAGGCAGTTTGGCTTTCTTTGTCTGGTTGAGATTGTTGTGGAGTACTAAACAAAATATCACTAACTGGCGGGGGTAAAGGTATCTGTATCATTTGAGATTTGTTATATTCCATGAGACTGGATGGATGTTTGCGCAGTTGCAGTAAGTTGTCAGAATGATGCTGAGCCTGTTGCTGTTTTACATGTTTATTAGTGACTAAATAATTATAAGAAAACCTTTATAAAGATCTAGAATTAATATTATAATGAAACGGCTAATAACTGTATTGTCATTTGTCAAAATTACATCTTATTTTAAAAGAAGCTCAAACTTTTCGGCCGAATTACGTAAATCAGCAACAGAGAGCATAGTCATCCAACAGTAGGTAATAGATAAATCTCACTGAAAAGCATTCAGTATTTATACACGCCATGTAGTTTACAGATGTTTGCAACATTAAAACATACCTGTTACATTTCATCAATAACTTTGATATCGCTATGTACCTATCGTAGATTACAATTATCTGAAACACCATAGGGTACAGTTAAGTTTTTATTTTTATATCTAAGCATTCGTTACAATAGTGCCTAGATTCAACTCTTAGCACATTTGCCACTTGAAATATCTTAATTAGTTTCTGTATCGATAACGGTAAATATAAATAAACACTATGACAAGTATTGGCCTTTTTTCTTGCTTATCCTGCATGTTAACCATATCCTTTCGCTGAACGCATTTAGATGAAGTGCAGTGACGATTTGTGTGCCGCTCAACAAAATAAAAAGTTACTGAGTTAGTCAATTAGCTAGGCTAAAGTATTTTACTTGCTATATGTATATTAGTATGTAGTCATGCCGTTAATAAAGCCATTTCCACATCCCAAAATTAGAACTGGTACTTCTACACAAGTTCAGAATCTTGTTTTTTTTTAAGTTTTAATTTGTTTTGTTCTGCATAAAAGTACAGAATATTTTTAAAATATAATTCACAATGCAGTCGAGTTCTTTCAAAGCATCCAGCCAAACAAACAAATATTATTTGTGATGTGCATTTTTAAAAAGACGGGGCATTTTATGGGAAAGAAGGTATATTGACTAACAATCGTGAACTAACATTTTAATGGAAAATGTTTGTTTGCCACAGAGACGAAGACTTCCAGTAACATTCCAAAATGATTATATACCCACCGAGTGCGCGCCCCAGGGCCCGGGCTCCGCCCCCGCGGCCGCGCGAGCTCGCGGCGGTTTCGGCGGCGCTAACAGCTATTTTCAACCTCTTGTAACTTTAACTAATAATAATATTTATTAAATAGGTACTATAATTACTCCTTATTTAATGACACCTAATCAATGAGAGTTATGTTTCAAATTCAATAAAGTTTATTTTTACGTTTTCTGTATTTTGCTTTTCATTTAGTTTTTGCCTTTATTTTTCTATTGAAATCATTTATATTACAGAGTTTGCAGAAAGATTAACAAAGAAAATAATAATCACATCAATTGCTCATAGCAATAAAATAGAATTGCACATTGCATAAATAGTTAAATATAAGTCTATGAAGGCATTAAACATTCACACAGCTGACGTAACACTTCCGGGTTATTTATTTCTTTGAAGGTGCTAGTTTGAATGCAAGAAATATTCTTTTTTATATATTTTAGCGCTGCTGTCTTAAGTATCTCTGAATTGTACAAATCAGCTACAGTTAATATCTCCAGTGCATTGTCTACGGACAGCTGTTGGGACAGTGCATATTGGGACAGTTCCCGCAAACCTTTCAAGTTGTATCTATCTGCTAACATCAGCATATTGATGCAGTTGCAGTTTTCCAAATCACTAAGTGTTCCTGTATAAATGCACTCTAAAATGCATTGTAAATCATCTTTTCCTACATCTACAAGTTTAACATAACTATTTTGGCTCTCTGCCGTTTCTTCTTTCAACATAGCCTTGAACACTTCACTGTGAGCTGCTAGTAAAACCTTGTGGACCTTGAACTTTGCACCATCTGCCGATTCTATAGTAAAATCAGACCCAATAGGATCGCTCAGTAAAGCTCTAAAGTCATGTTTTATCTTCACTTGTTCCAGAAGACCTTGGTTAATACCCCGAGTCTCAGAAGAATCAAAAGAGACAAATATGTAAAGATTTCTATCTTTAATTAAATCTATGTCATAAGGTGAAAAGCTGTATGTAGTGAGATAGTTTTGAGACATTTCTTTTGATTTTTTAAATCTATGTTCCCTCAAGGATTGTGTTAGATAGACAGCAGCATTCTTTTTATCAATTTTCATATTGTCAGCATTGCGGCTAATGGCAACGCTGAAGAGATTTTCTTGACGACTGCAAACAAATACATGCAGTAGGAAGATGTCAGCAACTTGCTCTGTTTTGTACATGAACCAGTAATCGGCAATGTCTTGTATGTATGTGCCGCCGATGTCGTAGAGGTTCGGCCGGTGAAGTTTCTGATAAACATTGTTTAAACAAAGCCACTTAGCATCGCGGGTTTGGCAAACTTTGTGCCCGAAAATAACACTGCTTTCATCCTGTAAAAACAAAGAAACCATGTTAAGCTAAGTGGTCATGATATTAATAAGTAATGATTTCACAACATTATTCACAAGGTTAGTCATCAGTATTATTTCATAAGTACAGGCAGGAAGTAAAACTATTTACCGGTAAGTTATCAAAATCTTCGACATCCATGTTATGTGGTTTGGACATCCAAATAGTAGACTACTTATGTAGGTAAGCAATATTATATTTTCACAATAAATACAATTTATTTACAAATTACACACGCACACAGCTGATTTCTCTGGGTAAATAATTGTAAAAAAATTCGTCCTTTTTGGACAGGCGAAGACATCAAGCCATACTGCCAATTCTAATGTAAACGTAGTGATTACATGCTCTTTGAATAAATGAATGAAATTGAATGAATGAATATGTAGTAGGGTAATGTTCCACTTAGAGTGCTCGTCAGATAAGTCTGCGCGCGGTATAAATCGAATACTAATCTTTTCTATAACATTAGAAAAAAAAATGCACTGTAACTAGCGCTAAAAACGCGCCAGGCACGTGCAGAGTTATCTGACACACACTCTATCTAAGATCTTTCTTTGTCCAATACCAATATGAATTTGACCAAAGAAATTATCAATGAAACCATATAATCAATATTTATTTGGTAAGTGGAATACTGCCCGTAGACAGACGAAGCAATGTAGCAAGAGACGAAGCAAAGACAAGTCAAGCAAGATAGTGATGCGACCAATGCGACTCATGCGAGTAAAGCCCCCAGGGGGGCTACCGGCAAAGAAATATGGATATGGGTATGGGCTTCAACTGTCATTTGAATTCTTTATTTTGATAGATTTTTGCTGCTTTGTTCTGTTGAACGTTGCTAGCTCGCTATCGTTATATCCAACGTCACAAAACAAGGAACTGATAGTGGTATTTTTTATAAAATTGACTTAAAGTTCCAAAAAACGTATGAAGTTCATACCCATAAAGTTACGCGGTAGCCCCCAAAACCTATAAATGGCTATAAATGGCGGAAAATAGCCGCTATCAGTTCCTTGTTTTGTGACGTCGGGTATAACGATAACTAGCTAGCAACGTTCAACAGAAAAAAGCAGCAAAAATCTATCAGAATAAGGAATTAAAATTACAGTTGAAGCCCATACCCATATCCAGATTTCTTAGCCGGTAGCCCCCCTGAACGCGTTTTATGTGAGCATACATGCTTATATCGATTAATAAATCGAGTATTATGGCTATTATGACCGATTAATCGAATATAATTGATCTAGAAAAATGGAAAATGAAGTATTTAGAAAAAATCGACCCGTCTCACAACTAGCTCCGATGGGACTCGAACCCACGACCTTTCGCTTTCGGGGCGACTGCTCTAACCACTGAGCTACGGAGTCGTTACGAGAAGCGTCGAATTTATCCAATACTTCTTACACGCTGTATAGTCAGCGTTAATTTCATCAATGTGGAGATATTACTACCCTCACACGCGAAAGAAATACCTTTCCAGGTATTTGGCAATCGCTAAAGATGAAATTACTATTGCAACTTATTTTAATTTTTAGTTTTTTGCATTCACAATGCAATTTTTATAATAGAAAAATGGAAAATGAAGTATTTAGAAAAAATCGACCCGTCTCACAACTAGCTCCGATGGGACTCGAACCCACGACCTTTCGCTTTCCGGGCGACTGCTCTAACCATTGTGAGACGGGTCGATTTTTTCTAAATACTTCATTTTCCATTTTTCTATTATAAAAATTGCATTGTGAATGCAAAAAACTAAAAATTAAAATAAGTTGCAATAGTAATTTCATCTTTAGCGATTGCCAAATACCTGGAAAGGTATTTCTTTCGCGTGTGAGGGTAGTAATATCTCCACATTGATGAAATTAACGCTGACTATACAGCGTGTAAGAAGTATTGGATAAATTCGACGCTTCTCGTAACGACTCCGTAGCTCAGTGGTTAGAGCAGTCGCCCGGAAAGCGAAAGGTCGTGGGTTCGAGTCCCATCGGAGCTAGTTGTGAGACGGGTCGATTATTTCTAAATACTTCATTTTCCATTTTTCTATTATAAAAATTGCATTGTGAATGCAAAAAACTAAAAATTAAAATAATTGATCTAAGTATAGGAAAAATGTGATAGTAAAAAACCTCGAGCCCTATAAGTAGCTTTCAGGCGGGATTCGAACCCGTGCCTCCGGGAATCCGGCCCGATGCTCTGACCAACTAAGCTACCGAAAGGCTTACACGACTCGTCGAATTTTGCTATCACTTGTTACGCTGTAGGCCAGCGTTGTTTCATCAATGTGAGGAAACCCTCGCATCCGAAAGAAACATTTTTACAAATGTTTAACAGTCGATTAAGATGAAACAGCCATTAAATAAGATTTTAAATTATTTTTATGCATTCACAGTGCAATTTTTGTAAGTATAGGAAAAATGTGATAGTAAAAAACCACGAGCCCTATAAGTAGCTTTCAGGCGGGATTCGAACCCGCGCCTCCGGGAATCCGGCCCGATGCTCTGACCAACGGGTAGTTGTCGGGTAATCTTTTTTACTATCACATTTTTCCTATACTTACAAAAATTGCACTGTAAATGCATAAAAATAATTTAAAATCTTATTTAATGGCTGTTTCATCTTAATCGACTGTTAAACATTTGTAAAAATGTTTCTTTCGGATGCGAGGGTTTCCTCACATTGATGAAACAACGCTGGCCTACAGCGTAACAAGTGATAGCAAAATTCGACGAGTCGTGTAAGCCTTTCGGTAGCTTAGTTGGTCAGAGCATCGGGCCGGATTCCCGGAGGCGCGGGTTCGAATCCCGATTCCCACCTGAAAGCTACTTATAGGGCTCGTGGTTTTTTACTATCACATTTCTCCTATACTTACAAAAATTGCACTGTGAATGCATAAAAATAATTTAAAATCTTATTTAATGGCTGTTTCATCTTAATCGACTGTTAAACATTTGTAAAAATGTTTCTTTCGGATGCGAGGGTTTCCTCACATTGATGAAACAACGCTGGCCTACAGCGTAACAAGTGATAGCAAAATTCGACGAGTCGTGTAAGCCTTTCGGTAGCTTAGTTGGTCAGAGCATCGGGCCGGATTCCCGGAGGCGCGGGTTCGAATCCCGCCTGAAAGCTACTTATAGGGCTCGTGGTTTTTTACTATCACATTTTTCCTATACTTACAAAAATTGCACTGTGAATGCATAAAAATAATTTAAAAATCTTATTTAATGGCTGTTTCATCTTAATCGACTGTTAAACATTTGTAAAAATGTTTCTTTCGGATGCGAGGGTTTCCTCACATTGATGAAACAACGCTGGCCTACAGCGTAACAAGTGATAGCAAAATTCGACGAGTCGTGTAAGCCTTTCGGTAGCTTAGTTGGTCAGAGCATCGGGCCGGATTCCCGGAGGCGCGGGTTCGAATCCCGCCTGAAAGCTACTTATAGGGCTCGTGGTTTTTTACTATCACATTTTTCCTATACTTACAAAAATTGCATTGTGAATGCATAAAAATAATTTAAAATCTTATTTAATGGCTGTTTCATCTTAATCGACTGTTAAACATTTGTAAAAATGTTTCTTTCGGATGCGAGGGTTTCCTCACATTGATGAAACAACGCTGGCCTACAGCGTAACAAGTGATAGCAAAATTCGACGAGTCGTGTAAGCCTTTCGGTAGCTTAGTTGGTCAGAGCATCGGGCCGGATTCCCGGAGGCGCGGGTTCGAATCCCGCCTGAAAGCTACTTATAGGGCTCGTGGTTTTTTACTATCACATTTTTCCTATACTTACAAAAATTGCACTGTGAATGCATAAAAATAATTTAATTTTAGGCGATTATCACATTGGCCTTTAAAAATAATTTTTGGATTGATTCTCCGGCAAGCCGGCAACACTACTTAAATTCTTTATGGCCAGCTGTCAGTCGACTCGAGGTCGACTCGACATAATACTCTTTGGACTCGACCGTGCATTTCATTTTCATTCATGAAATTGACATTCATGAATGACATGAATGAGAATGACTTTTATTTGACAGCAGTGCATGCACAAATTATATAGACTAGTAGTGCATGGAGCTCTATTGTTTTTAGTATTTTTCCTTTCATCAATTCCATTTTATTTCTTTGGTTTATTCCCTAATGCTGTGACAAATATTGAGGCTCTAAGCCTCTACCAATATGGTTTTGAACGCCGCTGTGCAGATGTTACGGTATGAAAACATATAATAACCTTCGCCTATTTATTCTTACAAATTTTTCTTCATTGGGGATTGGGAACAAAATGCCTTACAATTTTTCCTATAATTTTAGTCAATTCATTTTTGCAATATTTTTAAAGATCTGCTTAATAATAAAATGCCATATTTTTAACAAAAAAATTAAAAAGGAAAAGATGACTTACCAACTCTTTTAAGGATTAAATATTCAGGCATGTATTTCTGAATAAGATTATCTTGCATTATTGTGTAAGATTTTTAGTCTTAGGGCTCTACATGATATTTTTAGTATGAGTATTGTTATACATACTTACTTATATAATTTTCAGGGAGGCAGATGAGCTTAAGCAAAAGATATTGAAGTTTAAGAATGGGACCTCAATGCTGCAGGAGCGTGGCTTGTGGGCCACTCAGCAGCAGCTTCAAAAGGTGTGTAGCATCATCTGTTGAGCGTTTGCTCAAGTAGAGAAATAAGAAAGTCTTATATCTCAGTTCTCAGTATTTTATTTTGAAATCACACCATTTTACTATACACATCTTTTAACTAATTTCTAATGAGAAATATTTAATTGAGCCACAAAAAAAATACTAACTTAGCATCTAAAATACTGAAATGGACGCAAAGTCCACCACTTTGCATCCATTTCAGTATTTTAGATGCTAAGTTAGTATTTTTGTGGGTTTGGTTAGGTTAGTTTGGTGATCAGTTAATTACAACCCATTTCATATATTGACAACCATTTCTTTCAACAACTTCACAAGCAGTGCATCACATACCAGTGACAGTTGTCTAAAGCGCATATGCAGCTGATTGTCAAATGCTTCAAATCTGGAGTGAACCATAAAGAATACTAAGAAGTTCGGCCTACCAACCTTCACTGTTGATCCAGCAATGTTGACCTATATATTAGACAAGTGGCTCTCCGCGATTTCACCCGCATGTTACCCGTTCCTGTGAGAGTATCGGGTTCAAATAGTTACTTAGGAAGCATGTAGCTTTCTAATGGGTAATCCATTATAAACAAACAAATAAAATATCTTATCTTTCCTAAGATTAGATTTAGATAAGTATAGATAGATCATTGTCTGTACACTCATAGCGCTGACTATAGTCTGACTATTGTCATATAGACATTAGGGTTAATGTAGCCATCATTGGTGAAAGAATATCAAAAATCTGTTCAGTAATTCCAGAAATTGTTCCTTACGTACAAACTTACTAACTTTTTTTTTACCACAACAGCGTAGCACTTACCCTTTATTGCATCTGATGTTAAGGGATGATAAGGCTGACTGTCGAAGCGCACTAAGGTTTAAAAAAAAAAGTACTACTCGGAAATCTCAATTACTGAGGAACTGGCTTTCTTATCTCCAACTGCTGGAACACACCAATGCTGAAAACATTGTTGTTATGTTGTCAGACTTAGCAACTAAACCAAATACAATATGTACCTCCACTGAGAGTCGAACCCCAAGACTAGACCACAGATGTGGTTAAAACTTTACTCTTTTCATACTATTAAATAAGTAGTACAATATGTACTATAAATGTGAAAGTTTAGATGTTTGGATGTTCGTTACTCAATCACGCCAAAACGGCTGAACAGATTTGGCTGAAATTTTGAATACAGATACTTTGTAGTCTGGAGAGAAAAATAGGCTTCTTTTTATCCCGGAAATATATCACATTCCCACGGGATCATATCGTGTAGTTCACGCGGGTGAAGCCGCGGGCGGAAAGCTAGTAATATTATATTGTAGTGTAGGAGTATGCTGCCATCCTTACGATAAGTGCAATAACTCGAGTTTGTGGGCTAACTGAATAAGGCTGGATTTCACCAACTTTTATTCCAAGAATAACGATAACTCTCGGATACTAATGTCACAACCACATAGTATACTAGTTTGACAATAGTATCCGAAAGTAAGCGTTATTCTTGGATTAAAAGTTTGGTGAATCCAGCCTAAGGCTGATTTCGACTAAACTTTTATCGCTTACTGCCAGATACTAATGTCAAACTAGTATGGGGGTTTGACATTACTATCCGAAAGTAAGCGTTATTCTTGGAATAAACGTTTAGTTGAATGCAGACTTAAGCACATAATTATGTACTATCAGTAAACTAACTGTGTACTATATTATAGAGATGGGCAGTGGGAAAAAAACCCAAAAGGAAAAACCCTGAATTTTTTCCTTAGTTATAGTACTTATCGTAAGGACGGCAATTCGGTTAAAAGGTGATATTATCTATATTATTTTAAGCATTTTGCTTGTCCTTGTAGATATATCAAAAAGTGTTGGTACTTGACCTGGACTATGCGTTGGAAAAGAAGGTAGAGCAAGATCTCTGGAATGTTGGTTTCAAACAGCAGATCGAAGCTCTGCAGGCCATATCTAAAGATAGAAAGGTAATATTCAGAGGTTTTTATATTTTATTACTTAGACTTTTAATAGAAGCACATCTTCAGCTTATTGCATGCTGTGAAATGAAACAACTTTTGTGAAATTAAGTTTTGTTTTTATAAATCCAAAAATTACATATAATTTTTACATTGGTATAATGATATATCCACTAAATATCATACATATCCCCGTGTTTCGCCATAAAAGCTGTTTAATTTCACTTTCCAAGATCTTTGATCCACTAAACATAAATAATTTATACTGTGTTTGCTCCCAGAACCCGTTGCGAAGCGATGGACAAGCGATGCTGTCGTGGGTGTTGCAAGCGGCTGCCGGCTTCTACCTGTGTCTGTTGCACCAGATATGCACAGCTTTCAAATTAGACTTGCCATTTAGGTAAGTGAACATTTGTGCTGTAGTTCGTCACGAATAGCGTGTTAAAGCCAGAGTGAGACACCGAGTGTTGCAAAAGACCGGAAAGACTTTAATATAAAAAAAATATATGAAAATATGTGGTTTGACATACAGGTTATTTCCTTTTCTACAACATGTTACTTTTGATAATCCATAACTAGGTTTTTACTAGGAAAACAAACTTTTTGGGTCGCGTCGCGCCTAAAATTCGAATAGGCTCTGAGTTCTGTCTATCTGCCATTAAAACTTTCGGTCGAAAAACGATTTTTCAATGCATCATCATCATCAGCCATTTAATCCCTCCTTATGGATCGATATTTTTCCATACACATCCATCTATAGACTAAGCAAAGATTTTATGGAAAACCAAAGAAAAATCTCGTTTTTTGACCTATGTTCTTTTTTAATACTTAACAGAAATCTTTAGACTTTTCAATGATGGAATATAGATAATAGTTATGGGATATGAAAATGATTAAGTACTGGGTCTTTAAAATTTGCCTCGCAACAAGCTGCCTCGTTCATGGGAATGTTTGTGCTATGTTTGGCTTAGACATTTGCTCAAACTGGAAAAGCCATTTGTGTAACAGGGGCAGAGTAGTGTTTGGGTTTGACATGGCTTGGATGTTGTTGTGTGTTTAAGTAATATTATAGACGTGGGCGAAGTCGCATCAGCGTGGCCCCTTTTTTTGTACCCAAGAGACCCTATACCCACTGATATTGAAAATACCGTTAATAACGCTTCGTTATTTTCGTTATTTTATTTAATCGTATGGCATAATTAATAATACAGTCGTTCATAATTACAAAATTAATTAAGTTTTACAAGGTTAATTTATCCTTTAACTTCTGAATCCATTGGATAGCGTCATTTTCCAGGGAGTACAAGTCAGCCGGGCTGCCATGGTATTTCGTGAGAGGGCACTCCGTCACTATGTGCTTCATGTCCTGGACAACAGCTCCACACTCGCACGCCGCTGACTCGATCCATCCGCACATAGTCAGGAAGGCATTACTCCGCCCGCATCCAGTACGTGCTCTATTGAGTTGACACCATTCTTTTCTTGGGAGTGCAAATCCAGCAGGTTTAAGTATCGGGTTTACGGTGGTTCCCATGGTGTCAGGAGGTTTTGCACTCCACTCTTGCACCCAACTTGAAGTAGTGTCGAAATTAGAACTCAACAGTTCACATGCGGTCTTGTACGGTGGATGTCGCGATCTCAAGCGATAGGGCGGCGGGTCAGTGAACTCCGCGTGTGCCGGCAGGTCAGAGGATCTGTGGATCTTCTGGGCCTCTCGTACTAGTACTTGTTGCCTCCTTAGATGTGGTGGTGCAATATGGCTCAAAACAGGAAGCCACGGGAGGGGAGTACATTTTATGGTTCCGGTTATGCATCTCATGGTCTGGTTGAGCTGAGTGTCTACATGCGGCACATGTGCGCTGTTTAACCATACCGGAGCACAGTATTCAGCTGTTGAGTACACCAGACTCAGACCGGTAGTTCGGAGTACATCGGCGCTTGCTCCCCAAGTAGTTCCCGCCAGCTTGTGTAGGATGTTGTTCCTTGTCTGGAGCTTTTTAGCCAGTTTGTTGATATGTGGAGCGTAAGTAAGGCTACGGTCGAGAGTCACGCCTAGATATTTTGGCGTAGGGTTGTACCGCAGTTTATATCCAGCAAACTCAACCGTAGGTTCGTATCTTGACATTTGGTTGGACAGATGGAACGTGGTCACCTCAGTTTTATCAGTATTTGGTACTAGTCTCCATTTTTTGAAGTAGTTGTGTAGTACACTTAAGTCTTCAGTAAGAGTTCCTTCAGGTGACTTGAAGGTTTCGTGTTGGGCAACTATGGCTATGTCATCAGCATATATAAACTTACGACTTCGTGTATCAGGTATATCGTGCATATAAAGGTTGAATAACAAAGGAGCAAGAACCGAACCCTGTGGTAGTCCATTATTCAATTTCTTGGTTCGACTTTCCGCATCGCCAAGGTAGACCTTTAACTCTCGGTTGCTGAGCATGCTATTTATCAGACCTACCATTACTTTGCATTTCACCACTTTCATGAGCTTATAGATTAGGCCCTGTCGCCAGACAGTGTCATAAGCAGCTGACAGGTCTATCATAACAGCAACCGTCTTCAGTTTTCTTTGGAAGCCTGCCTCTATATGAGTTGTGAGAGACATTACCTGGTCTGTACAGTTACGGCCGCTGCGGAAACCGGCTTGCTCCACTGGGACTGCTCTGTCGACTAAGGGCATTATGCGGTTATACACTAATCTTTCTAGCAATTTGTAGACACAGCTCAGAAGAGCAATAGGGCGGTAGCTCTTAGGATCATCTGCAGGCTTTTGGGGTTTTAAGATAGCAATAATTTTGGAACTGTTGAAGTTGCGGGGGAGCCTGTTATGTAGCAATATATCTGAGAAGAAATCTTTCAGCCATTTCCTGCTTCTCGGGCCCAGGTGCTTCAGAAACTCGTTGTATACTCCATCAAACCCAGCAGCCTTGAAAATTATTTTCGTTAATAGCAGGCTTCGCATCTATTGGGGTGACAGACATTTTACAACTTTGGAAGTGAACTTTGAGAGAAATGGTTCAAAAACCTTTTTTAAAAAAGGTATATCATTTTTAAAGACCTAGACTGTATAAAAACACCCCACACAAATAGGTTAGATGACAAAATTGGTTTGTATGTTATCTGATACTATACTAGTATTTATATTGTTCTGTTTATGACTTAAGTACCTTAAATTCATCAAAATAGTAATTTTTAAAATTCTAGCTCGTAATTTTAGTAATTTCAAGGATAACTATAATTGGCCCTCAACCACGTAAACTTTGCATCTTTGTAATTTTTTTATTATTGTGCTGTTGTTACCCTGAATAAAGAAAATAAAAATAAAAAATAAATAAAGGGTGCAATGTGCATTTGACCAAACTTTTATTCCGAGAATATCGCTAACTGTCGGATACTAGTGTCAAACTAGTAACCGAAAGTAAGTGTTATTCTTGGAATAAAAGTTCGGTCGAATAATAATAATAATAATAATAATAGTTTATTTCAGGCATCTTACAATATTAGGTGTTTGTAACACCTAATATTGTAAGATGCCTGAAATAAACTAGGCCCATATAATAAATACCTTACAGACTAACATACATAATAATATCATCATCATCATCATGTCAGCCGAACGACGCCCACTGCTGGGCATAGGCCTCCCCCAAGGATCTCCACAACGATCGGTCCTGCGCTGCCCGCATCCAGCGGCTTCCCGCGACCTTGACCAGATCGTCGGTCCACCTTGTAGGGGGCCTGCCCACGGAACGTCGTCCGGCACGCGGTCGCCATTCAAGAACCTTTCCGCCCCAACGGCCATCGGTTCTCCGCGCTATGTGTCCCGCCCACTGCCACTTCAATGATGCAATCCTTCGAGCGATGTCGGTTGTTTTAGTTCTCCTGCGGATTTCATCATTTCTGATTCGATCGAGCAGGGAAATACCAAGCATCGCTCTCTCCATTGCTCGCTGGGTGACTTTGAGCCTTCTTATGAGACCCATAGTAAAAGACCACGTCTCACTTCCATAGGTCATTACTGGCAACACACACTGGTCAAAGACTTTCGTCTTGAGACATTGAGGTATTTCGGACGCGAATATATGTCGGAGCTTCCCAAACGCTGCCCATCCGAGCTGGATTCGACGAGAGATCTCTTTCTCAAAGTTGGACTTACCTAACTGGACCGTCTGTCCTAGGTAAACATAGTGGTCAACAACTTCGAGTGTAATGTTCCCAACATTAACTGGAGCGGGTGCAACATGGGCATTGGACATGATTTTCGTCTTGTCCATGTTCATCTTAAGACCCACTCTTTGCGAAGCATTACCGAGATCTTCGAGCATTGTGTTCAGGTCTTCCAAGGTCTCAGCCATAAGAACTACATCATCGGCAAACCGTAGATGTGTTAGGTACTCGCCATTGATGTTGATGCCGCATCCTTTCCAGTCCAGCAGCTTAAAAATATCCTCCAACGCAGCTGTGAACAGTTTGGGAGAGATGACATCTCCCTGTCTCACACCTCGCTGTAGTTGGATAGGATTAGAGCTCTGGTTCTGTAATCGGACCGACATGGTGGCGTTTTGGTATAGGTACCTCAGCACCTCGATATACCTGTAGTCTATTTGGCACCTCTGGAGAGACTGCACCACGGCCCAGGTCTCGATCGAATCAAAGGCTTTCTCATAGTCCACGAACGCCAAGCAAAGTGGCAGGTTATACTCTTCGGTCTTCTGTATAACTTGCCGCAGCGTATGAATGTGGTCTATGGTACTGTAGCCTTTCCGGAACCCGGCTTGTTCGGGAGGTTGGAAGTCGTCGAACCTGCGAGCGAGACGATTCGTAATGACTCTCGAAAACAACTTATAGATATGGCTCAGAAGCGAGATGGGTCTATAATTCTTCAAGAGAGTTTTATCACCCTTCTTGAAAAACAGCATCACATCGCTTCTGCCCCATGCCTTTGGAGTTTTGCCCTCGAGGATGACAGAGTTGAAGAGCTTCTGGAGGACCTTAAGTATCGGCTTACCGCCCGCTCTTAGAAGTTCTGTTGTGATTCCGTCATCACCCGCCGCCTTGTTGTTTTTGAGCTGCTTGAGAGCCATTCTAATCTCGTACAGGCTGACGTCCGGGATATCTTCGGTATAGTGTCGGGTAAGCTTGGCTCTAGGGTCTTTATTAGCCTTGCTTTCAACAGGTGTTTGCGTGGAATATAGCTGTCCATAGAAACTCTCAATCTCCCTCAGGATTTCAGGTGTTGACGAAACGATGCTACCTTCCCCAGTTTTCAGCCTCGTCAATTGACTTTGCCCGATAGACAGATCTCTCGCGAACACTTTGGAGCCTTTGTTCCGCTCAATGGCTTCTTTAATACGCTCGGTATTAAATTGGCGAAGGTCGCGCGTCAAGGACTTAGATATCTGTCTATTGAGCTGCCGATAACGATGGGCATCCGCTGAGTTCTGCAGCTTCATTTCGTGTCTCTGATCCATGAGTAGGAGAGTCTGACTGGAGAGTTTCTTCAATTTGGGACGGTGGGTTTTATAGTACTTAGACCCTACCGTGCGGACAGTGTCCACCACCATGTTGTATAGATCGTCCACGTCTATGCTGTTCTCAAGGGCTTCGAAGCGGTTTTGAAGCTCGAGCTGAAAGCACTCGGGGTTTTGAATTTGAGCTGGTATTGGTCGGAGCGTGGATTTTATCAGTCGCGATCTTTCGAGCTTGACATCGATATTCAATGTGCCTCTTACCATACGGTGATCGCTTCCTGTCTTAACAGCGTTGATCACACTGACATCATTGAATATGTGCTTCTTCGTCGACATGATAAAATCGATCTCGTTTTTGACTTTACCGTCCGGACTGATCCAGGTCCATTTGCGGCTTACGGGCTTCCTAAAGAAGGAGTTCATCATATAGAGGTTCTCCCTCTCCATAAAGTCTGCCAGCATCTGGCCTCTATCGTTCCGTTGCCCAAATCCAAATTGCCCCACTCTCAGCTCATCACCGCAACGTTGCCCCAACTTTGCATTGAAATCCCCCATCACAACCGTGTAGTGGGTTTTATAGCTATGCATGGCTTTAGAGATCTCCTCATACATAGCCTCCACTTCGTCATCGTCGTGTGTCGAGGTCGGAGCGTAGACCTGGATAACATTCAGCGAATATCGTTTCGATAATCTGAGTATCAGGTACGCTACCCTGCTCGACACACTTCCGATGGTGATCACGTTGTTGACAAGGGATTTATGGACGATGAACCCGACACCACCAATGGACTGTTGGTCGCCCTCCCGGTGGTAAAGTAAGTTACCGGATTGCAGGGTTATCGAGTCCTCCCCCTCTCTTCGGACTTCAGATAACCCAATGATATCCCAATGTAACTTACTTATTGCCTCTTCCAACTCTACGAGCTTCGCGTCGAGCCTCAATGTGCGCGTGTTGTAGGTTGCCAGGTCGAGTCGTCGGTGTTGGTAGCCGGAGCCTACCCGGAGATTCTTAGCACCCCCTGCCCCGCCGTTACCATAGCCGCTACCGTAGCTAGGAATAGCGGGGCCGCCGGGGACTGGGGGCCGATTTGTTGGTTGTGTTGTCATTGGGGGGGTTGTGCCATAATCGCCACGCTTGGCAGGCGGGTTGGCGATCGCAGTATTGGCCTTTTGTAACTGGAGACGCTGCTGCCCATCTCCTGATGGCAGTTTTCCCTTAGTCGCCTCTTACGACACCCACGGGAAGAGAGGGGGTAGTGCTATTCTATTTATGTGCCGGCACTACACGGCACAATAATACTACACGGCATAATAATATATCAACTACTTATTAACACGAATAGCAGGCGGCGTCGTGTTGCGAAGCGCAGTGTCCGGTAGCCGACCACGAAACCGGCGGAACAGGACACCCTTCGGCCAAAAGTCTTCTTTCATGAAGGTCGACAGATGTTCGGTCGGCACCCTCACCACAAAAGAATTGAAATTCACGTTGTGGCGAGACTCCAACCGTTCGACCCTCAGAGTAAATTTGGCTTTAATCCTCATGTACTCCACAATGTCATCGGTTTTTGTAGAGTAGTGCAGGCGTGACACGTACACCAGCGTCGTCGGGATAGCCGGCCGCAGCAGGTGATTGTGTCCGGTCGGGGCGGTGCCGCACAGGTTGCGACGAGAGGCCTTCTTCTTCTTTTCCACCTTTTTGAATCCCTCTTCATCGCACTCTGTATCCTGTCTTCGCAGCGCTGGTTGCTCAGCTTTGGAGACCGATCGTTGTTTTTCCCCCATTTCCTTACCCGACTCGAGTTGGCGTTTGGCGGGTCGGTTAGAAGCGGTGACAGCAGCGTAATTACGTTGTGGGGTCGACGTGCTTACGCGAATGCAGCCTTAGTTGTATAAATGTTACAGATTTAGGTTAGTGAGTAGTGTATAATGTTTCCAGACGTCGCGCGTCGCTACTGGGCTGGGTGGAGGGCTGGGGCGTGGGTGCTAGCGCGGGCGGGGGCGCGGGCGAGCCGGCCCCCGCCGCCGCGCGCTACATCTGCCAGCACTGCCTCGTGCACCTCGGCGACCTCGCGCGCTACCGCCAGCAGCTGCGCGTCGCCCACACCTTCTACAGGTGCGTGTCGTATGGCGAGGTGTCGCATGGCGGGCGGCGATACATTGGCCGCGAGCCGGCCCCCGCCGCCGCGCGCTACACCTGCCAGCACTGCCTCGTGCACCTCGGCGACCTCGCGCGCTACCGCCAGCAGCTGCGCGTCGCCCACACCTTCTACAGGTGCGTGTCGTATGGCGAGGTGTCGCATGGCGGGCGGCGATACATTGGCCGCGAGCCGGCCCCCGCCGCCGCGCGCTACATCTGCCAGCACTGCCTCGTGCACCTCGGCGACCTCGCGCGCTACCGCCAGCAGCTGCGCGTCGCCCACACCTTCTACAGGTGCGTGTCGTATGGCGAGGTGTCGCATGGCGGGCGGCGATACATTGGCCGCGAGCCGGCCCCCGCCGCCGCGCGCTACATCTGCCAGCACTGCCTCGTGCACCTCGGCGACCTCGCGCGCTACCGCCAGCAGCTGCGCGTCGCCCACACCTTCTACAGGTGCGTGTCGTATGGCGAGGTGTCGCATGGCGGGCGGCGATACATTGGCCGCGAGCCGGCCCCCGCCGCCGCGCGCTACATCTGCCAGCACTGCCTCGTGCACCTCGGCGACCTCGCGCGCTACCGCCAGCAGCTGCGCGTCGCCCACACCTTCTACAGGTGCGTGTCGTATGGCGAGGTGTCGCATGGCGGGCGGCGATACATTGGCCGCGAGCCGGCCCCCGCCGCCGCGCGCTACATCTGCCAGCACTGCCTCGTGCACCTCGGCGACCTCGCGCGCTACCGCCAGCAGCTGCGCGTCGCCCACACCTTCTACAGGTGCGTGTCGTATGGCGAGGTGTCGCATGGCGGGCGGCGATACATTGGCCGCGAGCCGGCCCCCGCCGCCGCGCGCTACATCTGCCAGCACTGCCTCGTGCACCTCGGCGACCTCGCGCGCTACCGCCAGCAGCTGCGCGTCGCCCACACCTTCTACAGGTGCGTGTCGTATGGCGAGGTGTCGCATGGCGGGCGGCGATACATTGGCCGCGAGCCGGCCCCCGCCGCCGCGCGCTACATCTGCCAGCACTGCCTCGTGCACCTCGGCGACCTCGCGCGCTACCGCCAGCAGCTGCGCGTCGCCCACACCTTCTACAGGTGCGTGTCGTATGGCGAGGTGTCGCATGGCGGGCGGCGATATATTGGCCGCTGTATCATTGGCACAGCCCGATACTAACATGCCTGTGCCAGCGCTGGCATGGCGTCGGCATCAAATCCACTGATATTGGCCGCTATCATTACTACAGGATAAATTCTACTACAACGAAGAGTATTTTTTTGTCAGGTACTTATTGTTTGTGATTTTTCCTATAAATGAGGACGTTTCTAATATTGTTTGTAACTAATAAAATGAGTGTAACTGGTGTTTTATTTAAGTATTGTTCACCAACGCCAGCTTCTATTTGTAGCTATATGTTTAGAAGTTTCTATGAAATCACAAAAAGCCAGCGTGCCGTGGCCGATATGTTGACGGCGATGCATTCTGTGCACGCGGTGTGTGTGTTAGCTGATTTATTGTACACCGAAACGTAGTCTCTGACTCTGTCAGCCTCTTAAACGAGCTCGAAGTGACTCGAGCTATGAAGAGGGCTATACTCTGCATCTCCTTGCGAGATAAAATCTGCAACAAAGAGATCCGAAGAACAACATTTGGCCATTAGGGCAAACGTGTTCTGGGATGGAGACCGCGTATAGGCAAACGTAGCGTAAAGCGCCCAGTTACCAAGTTGAGCGACGACCTGCAAAAGATGGCAGGCGGAGCTGAAAACTGGGCTTAGTGGCGTGAATTAGGAGAGACCTATGAACAAGAAGTTTGTACAAGGAAACTGGAGTTTTCAGCCTGAATAAAAAGTGTACCCCGCAAATTTGACATTTAGTACGTAGTGGCTGTCAGTTGTCTCATATGACCATAAGCATTTTTTCAAAGTGTAGGTGAGACGGACGACAGCGCCACAAAAAAGTGTTAGTACTCCTCTCTCCAGTTGCTTCAGTATTTAGTCTAAGCTCTTTGCCTATGAAGGTCCATCAGTGAACGAATACGAGCTGATGATGATATTGTTGCAGGCACGCGCTGGCGGTGTCGGTGCACTCGGGCCAGCCGTACAACCAGCTGGCGCTGGTGTGGTGGCGGCGCGGGCGGCGGCTGGCGGCGCTCTACTGGCACGTGCGCTCGCTGCTCGTGCGCGCGCCCTTCCCGCCCGCGCCCGCCAACCTGGCGCGCACGCTGCACGCCGCGGCCAGGTTAGCATACACTCGCTACCACACAGGGCCGGGGCACTCGGGCCAGCCGCACCACTGGTGTGGCGGCTGGCGGCGCTCTACTGGCACGTGCGCTCGCTGCTCGTGCGCGCGCCCTTCCCGCCCGCGCCCGCCAACCTGGCGCGCACGCTGCACGCCGCGGCCAGGTCAGCATACACTCGCTACCACACAGGGCCGGGGCACTCGGGCCAGCCGCACCACTGGTGTGGCGGCTGGCGGCGCTCTACTGGCACGTGCGCTCGCTGCTCGTGCGCGCGCCCTTCCCGCCCGCGCCCGCCAACCTGGCGCGCACGCTGCACGCCGCGGCCAGGTCAGCATACACTCGCTACCACACAGGGCCGGGGCACTCGGGCCAGCCGCACCACTGGTGTGGCGGCTGGCGGCGCTCTACTGGCACGTGCGCTCGCTGCTCGTGCGCGCGCCCTTCCCGCCCGCGCCCGCCAACCTGGCGCGCACGCTGCACGCCGCGGCCAGGTCAGCATACACTCGCTACCACACAGGGCCGGGGCACTCGGGCCAGCCGCACCACTGGTGTGGCGGCTGGCGGCGCTCTACTGGCACGTGCGCTCGCTGCTCGTGCGCGCGCCCTTCCCGCCCGCGCCCGCCAACCTGGCGCGCACGCTGCACGCCGCGGCCAGGTCAGCATACACTCGCTACCACACAGGGCCGGGGCACTCGGGCCAGCCGCACCACTGGTGTGGCGGCTGGCGGCGCTCTACTGGCACGTGCGCTCGCTGCTCGTGCGCGCGCCCTTCCCGCCCGCGCCCGCCAACCTGGCGCGCACGCTGCACGCCGCGGCCAGGTCAGCTATACACTCTTTTTGCAGTACATTCGCAAAGAATCGAAGGAATCCAAAGAGCTTTCAGCAGACACCTTGCCTTCAGTGTCAGTGGTTTTTCACACAGGCAGCCGTATGACCAAAGGCTTAGTAAGTTTAAGATGGTCAGTCTTCAAGCGCGTCGAAAAACTTTGGACTTACTTTTCCTCCATAAAATTATTAATAGTGGTATTCGCTGCGGTAATCTGCTGTCCAACATCTCTCTGCAAGTGCCTGGTAGGTATCCTAGAAACCGTATTCGAAAACTCTTTGCTCTACCATTTTCGCGAACTAACCTTGGTCATCAATCTCCATTGGCACGAATTTGCGAGGAATACATAACAGTCTAAATAGTAAGATCGAAGATCTAGACATTTTTAATGATAGTTTTAATAAATTTAAAAAGAAATTGTTTATTTATTTTAAGCAAGTCGGTAATTACTTTTAATTTTAGTCTCTGTAATCCAGAATCTATACCGTAGTGCTCACTGATAATATTTTAAGTGCTATGCACGCCGATATTGTGGTGCATATCAGATTTTTTTTGTTTGTTGTTATAAGTAGTATAAGTCATAATATGTACCATGTGGCAGTGCTCAATAAATAAAATAAATACACTCGCTACTACACTGGGTCGGTGCACTCGGGCCAGCCCACAGTGATTCGTCCCATACAAGCATGGTGGACAATATTATTTAGACCTTAAAATTAAGTTTATACGTTGCGTCTTTATGTGGATTATCGGAATAAATAACAAAAACAACAATACATGTAATTTCTACTTCATAAAAATAAACCAACATAACTAGAACTCTCCTTACCTACTACTACTATGTAAACTGAGGTCAGCTTATAGTGGGTTAAATGTTAAGCATAAATCATTAATTTCTAGTTATATATATCTATACTAATATTATAAAGAGGAAAGATTTGATTGTTTGTTTGTTTCTTAGTTAACCGACTTCAAAAAAAGGAGGAGGGAAGGGAGGGAAGTAGTCAATTTTTTTATGTATGTTCCACGATATATCCGCCAATTATGAACCGATTCTGATAATTATTTTTTTATCTGATAGACCAAAGTTTTAATTTAGTCTCATAAAAAATTTACAGTAGTCGGACCAGAATTTTCTTCAGAATACTGAAAAAAACACATTGTTGTCGTCTGGTAATTCCTGCTTTACGCTTCAATATCTTCGCGAACTATTAACCAATTTCGATGATTCTTTTTTCATTTGAAAGAGTATACTCCTGAGATGGTTATTTTGTAACCAAGTCAGGATCTGATGGTGGAATTCAGGGGAAATTGAGAAAAACTCGCAAGTTTTATATATTTTACGTGTTTTATATATTTTTCAAGTATTTGCATCATCTCATGATAATGAGCTTGTGATGGAAGTTACAACTCCTCAATGGTTAGGAGTTGGTAGATGTTTTTTTAAATATCATTATTACGTAAAGATTTGTAGTTGTAATATTTATGGTTATTTAGGTGAGCTGATGATGAAATGTAAAACTCATAAACGCTTAGGAGTAAGAGCATGTTTTTTAGGTACCACATGCACGAATAGACCTTTAGTTGTATTCTTTCAAGTAATTTAGGTAAGCTGATGGTGGAAGCCAGTGGAAGGTTAAACTGCATAACAGTTAAGAGTTGTAAGGCGGAGCTTGTCTTGGTGTTCTAATATAGATATGGAAAACCATTGGACACAGTTATAGCGTTGCACTTTACAGTACACTTGCTCATTATGTGGTTTCTTAAGGTAGATTTCTTACACTAAAAATGGAAAAATTAACATATTTTTTTTCAAAAAAATTAAACCGCTTTCAAAACAAAAAACTGCAAACAAAAACTCAATTCCCAAAACACTTAAAAATTAAAAACTCATTGAATCATTTAATTCATAGGACGAAAATGCTCTACTTTTTTTAACTTACCTTGGAACTTACTGATCTGTTTGAAGTCAAAGAAGGAAGGCTCCGAAACTACTGGACCGATTTCAAAAATTCGACCATTAGAAAGCTACATTCTTTCCGAGTGACATAGGCTATATTTTATCCCGATATTCCCACGGGAGCGGGTACCACGCGGGTAAAACCGCGAAAATCCTACGCTGCTAAACTATGAAGAGTTCATGAAGTTATAACAAACATTGAACAAATGTTTGCTTTCCTAACACTGTAATAAGATGGATATACATTACATAGCATACATTTTGAAAGTAGAAACTCAAATAACCGTTAATTTTTATCAAATTTAGAATGTTTTATCCATTCTTCAAATAATTATTTTATTGAAAGTTAAATATTATAATCTGAAAAAATATTATTATGAACACCTTCCGCTTGAGTCCGCTGCTTGTAATCATTATTTTTATAAAGTACGTTAATGTAGCTACCATATATAAAAAATACAGCTTGGGTACATGAGGGTACATGTAAGTTCTAGTCTAACAAACATTAAAAATGTAGGAAAAACCTAGTATCTGTGGAGTTTGACTCTACATATCTCAATAACATAACGCGTATTTGCTTTAGTAAATTATAGTAAAAATACTACTTACCTACTACTTCACGATTCATAACTGATAATTTAACTTTCTCTTTTAATTTGACGTTGAGATGTTGACAAAGTGAAGATCAGAAATCAACAAATTTTGTAATTATTTACCAAACTTCTGACACTTAAAAAAATATATTTTAAAACTTGACGATATTTGAACAAAACTTTTATTTGATCCATGTTAGCTAGGATGTTAGGTATCGTTATAGCTAGCGCAACGGAAGTAACTCGATAACCCTTTTTGTCGACCATGATCGGGAAATCGAATCACAGTGCAGCCGCACGACTGGTGTGGCGGCTGGCGGCGCTCTACTGGCACGCGCGCTCGCTGCTCGCCGCGGCCAGGTCAGCTATACACTCGCTACTACACAGGGCCGGGGCACTCGCGCCAGCCGCACGACTGGTGTGGCGGCTGGCGGCGCTCTACTGGCACGCGCGCTCGCTGCTCGCCGCGGCCAGGTCAGCTATACACTCGCTACTACACAGGGCCGGGGCACTCGCGCCAGCCGCACGACTGGTGTGGCGGCTGGCGGCGCTCTACTGGCACGCGCGCTCGCTGCTCGCCGCGGCCAGGTCAGCTATACACTCGCTACTACACAGGGCCGGGGCACTCGCGCCAGCCGCACGACTGGTGTGGCGGCTGGCGGCGCTCTACTGGCACGCGCGCTCGCTGCTCGCCGCGGCCAGGTCAGCTATACACTCGCTACTACACAGGGCCGGGGCACTCGCGCCAGCCGCACGACTGGTGTGGCGGCTGGCGGCGCTCTACTGGCACGCGCGCTCGCTGCTCGCCGCGGCCAGGTCAGCTATACACTCGCTACTACACAGGGCCGGGGCACTCGCGCCAGCCGCACGACTGGTGTGGCGGCTGGCGGCGCTCTACTGGCACGCGCGCTCGCTGCTCGCCGCGGCCAGGTCAGCTATACACTCGCTACTACACAGGGCCGGGGCACTCGCGCCAGCCGCACGACTGGTGTGGCGGCTGGCGGCGCTCTACTGGCACGCGCGCTCGCTGCTCGCCGCGGCCAGGTCAGCTATACACTCGCTACTACACAGGGCCGGGGCACTCGGGCCAGCCGCACGACTGGTGTGGCGGCTGGCGGCGCTCTACTGGCACGTGCGCTAACTGCTCGTGCGCGCACTCCAATGGGGAGAAAAACTAACTTTTTATTACGACAGAGGGCGTAGGTGTTATTGAGGGGGAGTATTTTGCTGATTGGTTGTTATTGTGACGTCACAATAACAATCAATCGCATCAGCTGTAAAAATCGATGAAATCGTTTAACCAATTATCGACCAAAGAGTACATTATTATCCCACAGATTAGGTAGAAAGTGGACTCCCAGTCACAAAAACGCCATCTACAAATAGCTTTGTCCGTTTCTCCCCATTAAACGGAGAGAATGGGGAACCTAGAGCTACCTTCGATGATATCGAAGGTAGCTCTAGGTCTACACACAAATATTGCCATCTTCACCATTTACCTACACTGTTTCAATAATCAGTCGATACCTAATAATAAACTAGCATAGTGTAAACGACCCTATCCTAAAAAAAATACTTCTTAAGTTATACTATAGTCCCTAAATTATCTCATAACTAAACCGACTAAGGTCCGGTTGCTCGTACATTTAACTTTTGTCAAAATTGACAAAAGTTAAAATTTAACTGATGTCAATTTTGACATCGGTAAAAGAAAAATACGTTGGTTATCTTAAGGTTAATAGTGTTGTCTGTACTATATTATTAACCTTCCCTTAATTACTAATGTCAAAATTTAAACCACCCCCACCCTGTCGGTTATTTTGACCGCCGTTAAATCTGTAATTTGACTGCTCGTTAAAGTAACCGCTGCTTCAACAACGCTTTTTAAATTTGACCGCCGGTTAATTTTACTTTAACCATAATTTAACCCTATAGTTAATGTAACCAAGCTTCGAGCAACCGGACCTTAATAATATAAAAAAACTTTGATTGCTTTAATACGATTTGTTGAATCACGCTGTTGACTGTAATTTTAACTGATTGTTTGAGTTTTGAATGTAATATGGAGTGTAGAGGTAAGGAGGACTGTCTCCCTTGTGAAAAAGTGTCCGTCTAACTGCGTTAAATTAAGGTGGCGGCGCCACAGTAGCACATGGCATGGCGCACTTTTCAAAATAAGAAACAAACACGCATAATCAAACGTTTATCATTTTTTACGCCTGTTAAATTTTATAATGTTTAAAAACGATGTTTAATGTGTAAATAAAATGAGGGAATTTCATGTCACTCTAGACTAAATTTTCTAACGCGACTTACTTCAGTCCGTCAACAACTAGATACAACATTCACACCATACCCTAGGCCTGCGCCAGCACCGTTGCAGAGGATTTTGGAACTGTTATTAAGCAGTCATAGCTGGAAACTTTTCCAACTTTCCCCCATATGAGTCAGTCCTCCTTATAGTCCCACACCCCTGTCTGTTCCGGTGACATCCGTGACAGAAGAGCCACTTGCAATACGAAATTAGCCGTCAAAATAGACTGTCGTATGAAAACTGTTTTAGTTCCAAAAATTAAAACCGGAACAGAAAACGTTGTCGCACTGTACCTGTAGTCCTCTACACTCCATAAAATGTAAGTGTCTCCCAACAGCGGTGGTCTAAGCCAAGAGGGCACCCTGCCCGTCCTGCCGGGCGTGGGGGCCCCGCGCGCGCCCCCCGCGCCCCCCGGGCCCCCCGGGCCCCCCGCGCGGCTCGACGCGCACGGATACGTCAACGAGCTCATCCGCGCCATGCACATGATACACAGCGTCGAACAGTGAGCACCTGCATCCCTACTAATCTATACTCTACACTTATTACTTACAGTGGCGGTCAGATAATTAAAGACAACCGTTGATTTTCATACAAACGAGGTATCTTTGAAGCCTTGGTTCTCCGCCAAGGATTGACCTAGCTGTGATCTGATGATGGCCATCTAGGGAGTGAATGGAGGAGATTCAGATCACTATACACACCCAACTGATCTGATCAGCATATGCATATGTGACCGCCACTGTATAAATTTATTAATTATTTACTATCTATACCAGGCGTAAAATACATACGGACGTCGTTCCGTGGGCAGGCCCCCTACAAGGTAGACCGACGATCTGGTCAAGGTCACGGGAAGCCGCTGGATGCGGGCAGCGCAGGACCGACCGTTGTGGAGATCCTTGGGGGAGGCCTATGCCCAGCAGTGGGCGTCGTTCGGCTGACTTGATGATGATGATGATACCAGGCGTCTGTCATTCGATGTATTTGCGCGCTACTCTCAGAAAAGAAAGTACTGGACTGAATTGAAAAAATATTTTTGTGTTGGATAGTCCATTTATCAAGGAAGGCTTATAGGCTATATTTTATCCCGATATTATCACGGGAACAGATACCAAGTGGGTTAAACCGCGAAGATCCGCTAGTAATATCATAAGGAGGAAATATTTGTATGTATGTAATGAATAAATTAAAAAACTACTGGACAGATTTCAAAAGTTATTTTCACAATATCAAAATAATAAAAAAAACAATTCATATCGTCTCAAGAAGTCAGCATTATATTTAAACACTGTCTAACAACATACTTTTAAAATCATTTGTGGTGGGTGAGGATGTAGGTAACGGACCTTGTGACAGAACCGGATGCAGTTTAGGTCACTTGTTTTATTCCTTGCTCTTTTGCGTATAGCAGTACCTATAACATTAAATGACTTAGCCCACTTATACCGCACCGCTGCCACCCAACCAATATATGAACAGTCGAATATGGACTTAATGTCGTGCTCTGTAGATGCACTTTAACTTGCGGCAGGCTCGCTTACAGCGCGCTGTGTGCTGTTGTATATTGTTACTGTAAAGTGCATCTACAGTGAACGATATTAAGTCCATATTTGGCTGCTCATAATTTGGTTGGGTGGGAGCGGTGCGGTATAAGTGGGCTATGACCTTAAGTCATCTGTTGCGCAGGCTGGACACTGCGGAAGCGATAGTGAAGACGCTTAGCTCTTCGCTGCCTTCACTGATCGCCTCGGATTGCTTCGAGTGGATGACTTTGATAAAGGTATGTGTAGGTTATTATGCATATCGAACTACTAATAAGGCACAAACTTGAAGATTTAATTCTAGTCATGTCATGTTGAAAATGCCTAACTGTTATTGACATGTAAATATTTAATTTAATAGTGATTTTCAAAAATATAAAATAGTAGTAAAACAAAGGTGAAAATATAAATCAATCCGATTAATAACGTGCAAGTAATGAGCTGCTCAATCGTAACCTACTGTGACTCTAGCTATCTCTTTCTAAAACGAGTGTCGCGGCCTGACAGTGCAGGGCCGTAAAAAAGAAAAAGAAAAATATCTCCATAGCAACGGTTATTAAATAATAACACTTCTGTCAACTGAGTAGAAATAAATATACGCATCTATGATTATTGAAAACGCAATCTTTTATTCCGAACCATGTGCTAACATGTATTTTGATCCTTAAAACCGGATATCGCGCGTACCAGTGGATATTCGTGAAGAACTTCGGAAAACTAAGGGGATTCCAGCCTAAGACGAGCACATAGAGGACATCGCGCGCAGCGTATCTTCTGTTCCCGGCGTTCCGGCAGTTTTTCACGTCATCAAGCTCACCATCTCACTACCGGCATCAGCGCATCGCAGTCGCAAAGCCAAGATAAGTGGAGACGAGCCTACCAAAAGCGACCATTTGTGTAACTTGTACTAATCAGCTCAATTTATTTACGATAATTTCAGTGTTCCTCGGGAGTCGTGTGCTTTGCCCGTAACGCAGATTGATTTACTGCCGTTTCCTGTGCTGCATAAGTTCCAGTCAAGGACAGTCGTTAGTACCTTCCACATTTTCCTAAAATGGCTCCTACGCCGCCACCTTTGCCAGCCGAAGGTAGCGATAAAGGTGCTGATGCGATTAAAGATCTAAATAGAAAGCGCGGTGTAGTCAAAGGGAGGCTCACGAACTTTAAGAAACATGTGTATTCTTTAGCAGGGGTAGTATTATCGGCAGAGCAACGAGCGGAGTTGAAGCTCCGTATTCAGGGAATAAACAGTTTATTTAGCGAGTTTCATAGAATTCAAAATGATATTGATGAGTTGGTAGATGAGAGCAATTTGCAAGAGCAATTAGAAACACGCGAATTTTTTGAAATTGATTATTACGCAATATTGGCTAAAGCGAAGTGTATGACAAACGACGACGAGCGTCAACCTTGCGCGGCCGGCGAAGGTACTATGCAATCAGTAAAATTGCCCACTATAACTTTGCCCGAATTTGACGGTTCATATCAGCAGTGGCTAGAGTTTCGCGACACATTTATATCACTAGTCCATTCATCCAAATCCATTTCGACTATTCAGAAGTTTCATTACTTAAAGTCCTCATTAAAAAAGGATGCGCAGGCTGTAATCGAATCGTTGGAATTTTCGGCTGATAGTTATATCGTTGCATGGGAATTGTTGCTTAATCGCTATAATAATAGTAAGCTACTTGTTCACAATCATTTGAAGTCATTATTTTCCATGTCTAGTATTTCGAAGGAGTCGTCAACTCTAATAAGAAAGGTTATCGACACAACTTTAAAGAATTTGCGTGCTCTTAAGCAACTTGGTGAACCCACAGAGCACTGGGATACAATAATTATATTTATTGTTGTGTCTAAGCTGGATCAAGCCACTGAACGCGAGTGGGAGCAGCACAAAAGCGTTTCTTTTAGAAGTGGCGACACCATAAATCGCATTAAAATCGATGATTTGCTTGACTTTCTTCGCGATAAAGCTGCTATGTTAGAAACATTGTCTACATCACACAAGCCCAGTCAATCACTTGATAGGAAGCCGTCGTCGTATCCAACCAAGGTTCATTGTAACGTCATGACGGAAAAGGCGGAAGGTAGCACTTCCACAAAAGATAAAACCAACTATCTGTCGCGCAAAAGATCGTGTTGGTTCTGCAATGGTGCGCACCCTCTTTATTCCTGTCAAAAATTTCTGGATATTTCGTTAGCGGAAAAACAAAGCTTTATCAAGGTTAAGAAGTTGTGCGAAAATTGTCTTCGGCTTGGGCATACGGCTGTCGAGTGCAGGTATGGCCCTTGCAGAAAGTGCGAAAAGAAGCATAATTCTTTGATTTGCGATTCTCATGTACGCTCGGTCGCCCTGCATTCGACAACTGAGCAACCACAACCGCCGCAATCGCCGCCGCCGTCGCCGCCAGCGCCTTATAACAGTTCTTCGCAGAGCTACTCTATTCAGTTAAATAGCACACACAGTGATCTAAGTAGTTCAGTTCTGTTATCTACTGCGGTAGTCTGCATACCTGACCACTCAGGAAAGTTACACGAAGCACGCGCGCTTTTAGACAGTGGGAGTGAGCGATCGCTTGTAACAAAATCGCTATGTGATAAATTAAATGCGCCTTTAATACAGTCCACTCAGCAAATACGAGGTGTCAGTAGCATCGCTACGCAGTGCACGCAAGCCTGTGAATTCGAGATTCGGTCGAGAGATGGCATCTTTGGTTCACGCATAAATTGTTTAGTTTTACCTAAAATAACGTCAACGTTACCCAGTTTCACGTTTTCTGGGAAGTTGTTTCGCGTACCAGATGAAATTACGCTTGCAGACCCCAATTTCTTTGAGAGTCGGCCTGTAGATATGCTGATAGGAGCAGACTTATTTTGGGAGTTATTGACTGAGGGAAAAATGCGCTTGGCCTCAGGTCCTTTTCTTAAAAATACAAGGTTAGGTTGGGTAGTATCTGGTTCCGTTAGTAACTACAATATAAAACCGAAAGATATACAATGTAATTTCGCGCAAACTTCAACTTTACAGTCGATCGATAAGCTATTGCGTTTGTTTTGGGAGGTCGAGGAGTTACCCGTTTATTCTAAATCAAACGTGAATTCTAGTAGCGAGGAAAGCCTATGTGAGGCTCATTTCATTGATACGACTAAACGCAACGCCGACGGTAGGTTTTGTGTAAAGATGCCGCTTAAGCTATCTCCTGATAAGTTAGGCGATACTTATGCCCAAGCAGAACGACGTTTTTACGCGTTAGAAAAACGTCTCGAACGCAACCCTGATTACAAGCTGATGTACGCTGATTTCATACACGAGTACGTCGGTTTAGGTCATATGACTCGAGTAGATTCTTATAGTGATGCTCATTATTTTTTGCCTCACCACGGGGTGTTTCGCGCACATGCTACCACCACTAAGCTTCGAGTGGTGTTTGACGCAAGCGCCGAGTCCACTACCGGAGTGTCACTGAATGATTTACAAATGATCGGTCCTGCCGTGCAAGGTGATTTACTTGCAATTCTGTTGCGTTTCCGCGAGTTTGAATTCGTCGCTTGCGCGGATATTGAGAAATTTTATAGGCAAGTCTTAATCGATGAGTCTCAACGCGACCTTTTATTAATTTTATGGCGAGATAGTCCGTCGGATCCGTTAGACGTATACAGACTTAACACCGTCACGTACGGTACAGCATCTGCGCCTTTCCTCAGTTGCAGGTGCCTTAAACAGTTAGCGCAAGAGACCTCAGATCCTGACGTGGCTGATATTATATTAAATCAGTTCTATGTTGATGATATGTCCTGTAACGCACCCACTAAAGAGAGTTTATTGAAAATTTGTGATGACACGGCAAAGCTTTTACAAACCGCATGCCTTCCCCTACGAAAATGGGTGTACAATTTTGAAAATGGTTCTGATAATAATTCGCACGCAATGTTTAAAAATTTATCAGTGGGTGAAAGTGTTCAAAGTAAGACGTTAGGGCTGGGTTGGTACCCTCAACAAGATGAATTGTATTTTCATACTGAATTAGAACAAGATGTAGGCTGCGTTTCAAAACGTTTAATTTTATCTTGTGCAGCTCAAATATATGATCCACTTGGATTAGTAAGTCCTGCTATTATAATCGCTAAAATATTGATGCAAAAATGTTGGTCATTACAGTTACATTGGGATGAACCCGTCCCTGACGATATTTCTGCAGAATGGAATAAGTTTGTAAGCGGCCTAGAGTCGTTAAAGGCTATCCGAGTTCCGCGGTACGTAATGACGAACAAGTTTGGTAGTGCTACGACCACAGAGTTGCATTTATTTAATGACGCATCTCAAGCTGCCTATGGTGCATGCGCATATATACGTGTTATTGATAGGTCGCAAGGTAACGCTGTGATGGTTAGTTTATTATGTGCAAAGGGCAAGGTGGCATCTCTCAAACCGATTATGACGATTCCGCGGCTCGAGCTATGTGGCGCTCTATTAGGCACTCGATTGTTTTTAAAATTAGATAGTTCTTTGCGAACGCAATTTGCTTCTGTTGTATTTTGGACAGACTCGACGATAGTATTAGGCTGGCTAAACACGCCGCTTAATAAACTTAAGCCTTTTGTTCAGAACCGTGTTTCTGAAATATTAGAAATCACAAAAGGACACGAGTGGCGGCATGTCATTGGGAAAGAGAACCCAGCTGATGTGGTGTCGCGCGGCTGCCACTTCGATAGTCTCAGTAAGTCAACTTTGTGGTGGGGAGGACCTGAGTTCCTCCAGAATATTGAAGATGAATATTCGCCTGTAGTTTATAAGTTGCCTTCAGATTTACCTGAATTAAAACCTGAAACGTCACACAATTTTACGACGCAACAAGGTTGTGGTGATAGTTCGTTGGTTAGCGTTTTTCCTTTTCATAGATTTTCGCAATTTGTTCGCATGCAACGTTCTCTCGCATATGTTTTACGTTTTATACGCAACGGTCGTACCGGTGTAGTTCAAATAAAAGGAATGTTAAATGAAGATGAACTAAATGAATCTGTGCTGATTTTAGCTAGACTTTCGCAGCAAGAATCATTTGGCGATTTATATGATTCTTTTAAAGCTGGTAGTGTAAATAATGTACCAGCGCACTTGTCAAAGCTTAATTTGTTTTTTGATAAAGAGACACAGTTAGTTCGTGTGGGGGGTCGTATAGGGTATTCACGCGAGTTTGATTACGACAAGAAACACCCCATTTTAATTTCATGTAAGCACCGTTTCACAGAGTTATTATTTCGCTATAAGCATATTCAACTCATGCACGCAGCCCCACAGCTATTATTGTATTCGATCCGTGAGTCTTGGTGGCCTATAGGTGGAAGAAATTTCGCTGGAAGGACGTACCGTAAGTGCGTTATTTGCGATCGATTCCGAAAGAAAAATATCCAGCCTATTATGGGTAATTTGCCGAAGGAAAGGTTAGAATCTGGATTTCCATTTAAGTACTGCGGGGTTGATTATGCTGGGCCTGTGCTCGTACTGAACCGTCGAGGTCGAGGTGCAAAGACGACTAAGGCTTATATTTGTTTATTTATTTGTTTTGCGACACGCGCTATTCATTTAGAGCTCGTAAGCGACCTCTCATCTAATTCATATTTACTCGCACTTAAACGTTTTATTTCTCGCCGAGGTAAACCGTTAGAAATATTCTCCGATAACGGAAAGAATTTTGTTGGTCTGATGAACGAATTCAAAACTTTTCTTCACACTTGTTCAGACGACATTAAAGAATACGCAGTTTCTCAAGGGATCACATTCAGAATGAACCCTCCCTATGCTAGCCATTTTGGGGACCTGTGGGAGGCCGGTGTTAAGAGTTGCAAGCATCATTTGCGCCGTGTAGTGGGCAATGCACACTTAACTTTCGAGGAGTACAGTACAGTTTTGGCGGAGATTGAAGCTATACTGAATTCTCGTCCACTTACTCCGCTTTCTTCAGACACGCGAGATTTATTACCTCTTAGTCCTGGTCACTTTTTGGTCGGCCGTCCACTGATGGCTCCTGTCAGCGCGGACCTGAGCGACGTGGCGACTTCGCGGCTGAACAGATTCCAAAGGCTGGAGCAGATCCGGCAGCATTTTTGGGCTAGGTGGTCCAAAGAGTATATCTCCCAACTCCAAGTAAGGATGAAATGGACAAAGGGCTGTGAAGATCTGAAGGAGGACACTCTTGTTCTACTCAAAGAGGATAACCAGCCCCCTTTGAAGTGGAATCTTGGGCGCGTGGCTCAAGTCTTCCCCGGCAAAGACGGCGTTGCCAGGGTGGCGGACATCAGAACAGCTACTGGTATTGTGCGACGCGCATTTTCAAGAATTTGCCCGCTCCCGTTACGGGAACCTTACGAGTCGCAACAAACCAATGGGAGTCAAGTAGTTTAATTGGAAGACCACAGCTCTTCCAAGGCGGGGAGCATGTCGCGGCCTGACAGTGCAGGGCCGTAAAAAAGAAAAAGAAAAATATCTCCATAGCAACGGTTATTAAATAATAACACTTCTGTCAACTGAGTAGAAATAAATATACGCATCTATGATTATTGAAAACGCAATCTTTTATTCCGAACCATGTGCTAACAACGAGTTTTCGGCCTTTTTCCAGTTTTTGGCTAACAACTTCTAAAATATACATTTTACAGCAAATTCTTTTAGGACACTTCGAAAGAAGATAAAATTAGCGACAATTTGAGCGTAACAACAGCTCTGTGTGCTTAACAGATCTCGAGATATAACACTTAAAAAATGGGCAATTTTTGCCAAATATAGCATCAAAGTATAATCTAATACAGAAGCAATATTGTCGTGTCCAGATGACGTGCGTGCTTATCTGGCTGGTGCAGTCGGCCAGCGAAGACTACGCGGCGGAGGGCGCGCTCAGCGACGGCGAGGCCAGAGCGGCGCAGCTCGCAGAGACACTCGCAGCTTGCACCGCGCTTGCTCTAGCACTACCATCGCCCGCGCCTAGGAAAGCGTTGCCTGCCTGTGAGTGCGCACTTGGATTACTTCCTATCTTATATTTATATTATTTTTTTGGATATAAAGAATTCCTAATAGCGTAATTCCTCGCGACAAAAAATGCTTACTTTCCTTTTTTTAACACTACTTATAAAAATTTATTGTTTATATCTTTGAAAAAAATTACGAAACATGTGTTTTTTCTTTTATTAACACCCAATTAAAATATTAAAATTATATAATAATTATTAATGGTGGAGTAACCTGTAATTGGCTTTCTGTTGTTATGTGTTTAACTTATTTATGTAATTTTGCTGTTGGTCTTCCGAAAATAAATAAATAAATACAGTAAATGCTGCCTTATGTCTATGAGAAATAAGGCAGCATTTCAGTTTGGCCCCATTCGGCCGCCCGGGCGTCGAAGAGGCCATTCAAAGTTATCCTAAATAGGAGCGTTTTACCTACCATTAAAACGCATATTGTGTCCGGAGCCTTATTCGAAGCCTAGGTAAACATATTTTGAGAAAGCCCTTTCCGTTTCCGTTCGACATCAATTTTCCTATTGGTCAATTTTACCAACGTGACGTCACTTCCGTAACGTCATCATAAGTCACGTGATACGAGTTCACCTTTTAGCAACGGCGGAAGATTTGTGTCATATTGTAGTCTCAAAATCTGAAACACTTGACAACCATTAAGGATAAAATCTACACCAGGCAGGTCTTAAAGCTAGGCTTCGAATAAGGCTCCGGACACAATATGCGTTTTAATGGTAGGTAAAACGCTCCTATTGTGTCCTTTCGCCGTTATTCGAAGCCTAGGTAAACATATTTTGAGACCTTGTTTGTTATCGCCTAGTGAACGAGGACGCCAATGTGACATGTATCAGCAATTATGACATTAATCTTATACCTTTTGACAAATTCGACAGGTACAAGGGGTAGGTACTCGAATTAATTGTTTAACTTTATAACCCAACATCACAAATTAATACTATATAATATGAGAAACATTATGCTATTACTATCAAACATTCAAGTATGACATACAATAGTACGTAAGTACCTATATAATGAAAATATGAGCACGGACTGAACATGATTGAAAAGAAAATAAAATGTATACTTATGCTCAATCTATCAAACCTTATTCATAAATATGTAAACTATGTTACATAAATCATTTACATATTCTTGAAATATTCAAAATCTGAAAAGAAACAAACATTACAATAACACAACTTGTGCTATCCCTTATATATTTTTGAAGCAAAAACATCTGAAAATCTTTTGGCTAAGTCTCTTCTGATATACAATCGATACGATATGATCTGAAAACACATAATAAAGCAAAATATAAGTACAATATAATAATTGTAAAAACTTTCGGCACAAGAAACCATAAGCACAAGACTCTTATCTTCCCTAACTGTAAAATCATGTTGCTTTAAATTATTATGTTATACCTACTAGTGACACGCTAAACTCCCGAGCACTAGCATTGTTACGAAGCTGACGACTGTTTCTCAGTATATCCTTTACCGCTATAGGGAAATTATTATTCATAGGAAATATACTAAAATAAATAATTTGGGGAATTTTAATATACCACTGTGTATCCCCAATCTAAGCAAAGCTTGACCTATGGCCAAGATGCCCAAGTCGTAATTCTTATGGTTCTGTAGGGTGCGCAGCATTAAGTCCACTTAGTGCATGAAGAATTAAATAAATAAATAAACATGTATTTTGTAAATACATGGTTATGTTACATACAAAACACTTCGATCAATTAAACATAATATTATACTTAAAATATCGAACCCACGACGTTATTTTTGGCAGTTAAACTGTTGACTCACTACCTACACCAAATTCAAGAGAAAACACATTATTTAAAGCTCTGTGCTAGAGAAGAAGTCAACTATTGCTATGTTTGTGCAGTGCAAGATGCATTAAAGTTTGATTGCAAAAATTAACGTTAACATTATGCGAATAGGATCGCAGATCGCAGGATGTTATATGTATAACATCCTAAACTAATTGTGCCGGCTTGTCTTACTGGTCTGACAAAAAGCGCGATCATGTATAAAAGTCAAGTAAATTTCTGAAAATAATGTAAGCACATGCCTTATTTTACAAGATCAAAACAAAAGTAGTTCGTATATTAACTTCTTTAAAGCATCTGCTATTTTGTAACAAATCGAATTAATGTAACTCTAACAGATAAATTGCAAAAGATTTGCAATATTTTGTCATAACTTTATCTACTACTTATATCTATCAATCAATCAAATATTTATTTATTCACATAGACATATAATAAGCATGTAGGTACTTATGAATCGTCAATATTTTCCTACCACCCATTCAAGACTTTTTGACTGTAACTATACATATAAATATAATAATGACAACGAAAATGACTGGTAATGGCCGATAATGACAGTTTCACTTCATATATTTTACCGACACGGTCCCAAGTTGCATTGCAGGACACAATTTTTTATACTGCCATTCTAAAGACGCGTTTCTCTTATTATTAATTACTATCGAACCAATGAAAAAACTCCGTTAATTACTGCCAATTTAGCTACACGGAACATCTTAAATAGTTATATCCAATCTAGCAAAGAAACAACTATACAAAATTAAAAAATTTCATTGAGTTATGGCTCATTATATTCATCCATTTAGTAAAAAAATGGGTTAACCGGGCACATAATATAACTTCGTAATGAATACAAACAATTCTAACATAATGAACTAAAAAATATATTAAATATTAAAACTCACCAAAGACATTGTTTATCAGAAACATAAGAGACTTCTTTTCCTCATCAGGAAAACGAGCAACTTCTGTTAGTTGCCCTAATGCTTGCCCGAAGGGCATAATTTTGCTATTGTACAAGACAGTGTTCTTGTGGAGCGACTGTCAATCTGAAAACTCGTAAATTATTATCAATGATCTGATCTACTAATTTTACATTTGTATGGGTCCGTGTCCTTGCGAAATCAATCTCAGAAACCCATTTTTTACTTATTCTTTCCAAAAAATTCATAATTTATCCAATTTATTCATTTTATGATAATGATTCATTAAAAGTTCATAAAAAGATGTCTTTGTAGACCCTGTCAATCTCCAAACTGCATTCATTCTAGCCTGGAAAGGCGTAATTTTTCTATTGTTTAAGACAGTCAAAATCATTTACGTACAAGTACTTTTGACTGAATACATGAATAGTTTATATCATGATAACAAATGGTTTACATTTTCAACATCATTACATACACAATTATATGAGTTACATGAGCACAGGAAAAATAATATCGGTAACGGTGACTGCTATTGCCCGTTGTAGGTTGATCTGTATTACAGGCAACAAAATATGGTATATATCCCTACCTAGTTTTGCCATTTTAAAATACCGTGATCGTCAGAATTCGTCTCACAATATAAATCTACGGTGCCATGGATCAGCCTGCCATATTTATACATGACGATGAGTAAGCATAAACAATGCCTGTATCAGATGACTTCACTCTTCTAGACTGCTAAAATAACTATTGCCTATAAATTTTCTAAAACATTCTACTGATGAAATAAAGTAAAGTAATAATTTATTCGGTTTTCTACATTAACAATAGGTACACATTTACTTAATCTAAACTAAATTTAGGTATGAAACAGTCGAAAGGGCAGACCCGATCGGCTCGCGCTGTTGCTTACAGCTATGTCAGACTGTCAGGCTCTTTCAGATACGCAAAACGCCAGACACGCATTACCAGAAATCGCAGAATGTCAGATTACACGAAAAGTCAGAATCGCAATATCCTAACTGGCTTTATAGCATAATTACTTTGACTGCATAGCTTCTAGTCAGTAGGTACCTATTAATCGTTAAAATACTAATTATTGCCATCACTGGTGCCCATAGGGAGCCACCGCAGTATTTCAATCAATATATGAACTATTAGTGCCAAGCACAGCTTCCAGCGTGCCTAATACTAGCGGGGCTTGATCGCATATAAACATGAAAGGTATGTGTAGTCGATATACCTATACCCCCCCCCCTTTTTACTAATATTTATTTGAATATACAGTTTCTACTTTCAATCATAATTATTGACGGCACTAATAATATCACGAAATCCAAAAAAAATAAAAAGATTATAATGCTTATTGTCAAAAACATTGCACCCTGATACTTGCGTAAGCAGGAAATGCCGCCCGTTACTTGCGTAAGCAGGCTGTTTTTTTTTTTTTTTTCATATTTATTTAATTTTTTTTTTTTTAAATGTAACCAACCACAGCTTAAAATCTGCATTGAATATCATATTAAAAATGTCAGGGATAATGAATCCAATTACGTATCCATTTATAAAACATTATCGAACCAATGGTAGGGGGGTTCGGGGGGGCTGAGCACCCCGTCACAACAAAACCTCATAGAGTGACCACCAATGTGGTGGGTCACGTTAGATTAGAACTGTGACAAAAACAAGTCATCACTACGTTAAGTACGTACTTATATAAAACAGTATAAAAAAAAAATTCAATACCGCAGTACCTACGCACAAAAAATAAAAAAATAATAATATCAAATCATTAGCTCCATGTTACATTACACGACCCACATAAACACTCCCTAAAAGGGGCAAAGGTCAACTGTAGAAAGTATTTAGAATAAACTTTTGCAACAACAGTATGTACTTTTAAAATCAATAAATGAAATACACTATTCCCTTTAAAATATTATTTGCCTTGCACTACTTGGTTAGTTAATACATATAGCAACTAAACAAAATTAGTGCTATACCACTCGACTATACTGACGTATTATTTTCGAACTGCAATAATACTTTTCCAATAGACATGATAACCATTATAGAAAATGTCGGTACTTCAAAATGCTTTCCTAACAATAAATCGCCACAAGAAGTCGGTACAAATGGTAAAATAGGATTTATAAACTAAACAAGAGAAAAGTGTCAAAATCCCTAAATCACAATGTATCACTATTAAAAGAAATCTATTTGACATAATCTTAAGATACTATCACATGAACAGATTTTTCATGGTGAGAAAATATAAAATTTCTTACTTGCTTGTGGGTAAGAAAATAAAAAATCAAAACTTTCACTGACCTGGCGAGGTGTTAAATTACCTCAATTCCTATGTGCCAATAAACCTGATACTCCATCTCGTCGTTCTAAATGCGTTGGATTTCCACGATAGGTACTTTGAAATTAACAGGTGGACCTCGAGCCCGACCCGCCATGTTTTCGCGCGCTCACTCACAGGCACGCTCTTTTAAAATTCGAACAATTTTCATAAATAATAATATTACTTCATCCGAGAAAGTAAAATAAAAGAACCACTCGTACAAATTCTTAAATTTCGAACGCTAACAGCGTTTATGACTAGATGTGAACGGTTCCGAAAAATGGACGCCAATGACACAAATCTTCCGCCGTTGCTAAAAGGTGAACTCGTATCACGTGACTTATGATGACGTTACGGAAGTGACGTCACGTTGGTAAAATTGACCAATAGGAAAATTGATGTCGAACGGAAACGGAAAGGGCTTTCTCAAAATATGTTTACCTAGGCTTCGAATAACGGCGAAAGGACACAATAATATGTTATTTTATTTTTAAATAAAAATAAAATAAAAAAGCTTTTGCAAAAATTTGACCTACTTATCTATTTTTTTCTTCATAAATGGAATCTTTGAATTATACTTAATGTCTGGAAAAAATATACATGTTTTCAAAGTAATTACTTGTATAGTAGAAGTTTAGTGTTGATATCTGTTAGTTGCCCCACAGTAAAGGTGTGGCTACAGTGGGCGTTGCCCCGGCCACGTGCGCTGCGCGGGGCGGCGGCGCTGTGGCCGGCGTTGGCGCGGACTCTCACCGCGTTGGCTGCGTTGCCCGCTACTTCGCACTTGCAGACCAATGCGGGTGAGTTCATTAGTTGCCCCACATTGAAGGTGTGGCTATAGTGGGCGTTGCCCAGGCCACGTGCGCTGCGCGGGGCGGCGGCGGCGGCGCTGTGGCCCGCGTTGGCGCGGACTCTCACCGCGTTGGCCGCGTTGCCCGCCGCCTCGCACTTATCGACCAATGCGTAAGTAAGTTCACACCACAGATAACCAATAGATACCGCATTTAGGGCATCCGACCTTCGCCAAGCATCTATGATTTATCACTGATAAAAGACAATGCTTGTCAACGTCGCGACGTTTTAGTGCTGACCAATGAATTATGTCGTAAAAGTTATTGTCATTGTCACGTGTTACAGTGCCACAAACTTTGCTGTGCCGGTGGCCAAAATGTGAAACTAACGTGATTTTATTTAATGTCATTTTGCTGTCAAGTTGATGTCCAACCATAGCGCTGCTGGCAGCTGAAGTTCTTAGAAGTCAGGGCCGGTTAAATTACAACAAAAAACAGAAAAACGTACGTAGCGCCGCTGTCACCGGCACAGAAAAGGTTGTGGCACTGTACGTTACGTCTCTTGGTGGGTCACGATTCAATTGGTTCGACTGGCGTCTCTTCAATTTAACCATTTTGATAGATTAAACATCACCACCATGCAAGAAAGGGGTTGAAGGCTAACCGCTATGAATGAAGTGTGAATCGAAAATAAGTTAGTTATAATTTTTTATATACCTACTAGCTGACCCAGCGCGACTTCGTTCCCGTGGCCCTACCCCCTGCCCTACCCTACTTCTACTCCCTCCTTCCCCTATTTTCTCGCCTTTTGAACCTTCCCTAGACCTCCACGAACATTTCAAGACTAAGATAAGATAAATCCGTTCAGCCGTTCTCGAGTTTTAGCGAGACTAACGAACAGCAATTCATTTTTATATATATATAGATAGTTTGTGGTGCCTATGACAGCTCATTTGTGCAAAGCAAGATGTTGCTTCTGCACAAGGAATAGGGTCTAATTTTCTAGCATAAGCTGCACTAAAAATGTCAATGCTGCTTTTCTTGAGTTTTATTCCAATAGCATAAGGAACAAAAAGTTCCTTATGCTATTGGCTTTCCACGAATGAGCTGTCATAGGCACCATGCTACACCGTACACCGCATAAACTATAGGTTGGAAAAATGTATGGAGTGTCTGTTGTTTTGATCAAGGAGTTTTCCGGCTACGTGCCCCCCTATTGTTTTTATTGTTTTCTGTGGGGGATAACTTTAATTCTGCACCATGTCCACACCTTTTTGAATCTTAATGGCACTTTCCTGCGATTTGGTGAAGGTTTTGTTACATATTGACGTCGCGTGTGATTTGAATTATTGTTCTTCTGCAGTGGACACAGCGCCGCTGCCGGAAGACGAAGAGCTGCACGGTTTCCTGCCCATAGAGCACGCGCTGGAATCTCTCCGGTTCCCGCACCACGCCGCCTGGGACTCGTACGGCGGCCGACTGCCCGCCGCGCCCGAACAACACCAGTCAGTATAATAAATAATATGTAGGAATATAAGTGGGGAGTTGGCGATCAAAGTGCGGGCTAACTATTAGGAATGGGGAAGTGTATCACGTTACCACAAATACGAACTTCGAGAGCTCATAATGACCCTAAGCGCTCAATCAAGGAGAGGCGGCGCATTCAGTTGATGCGTCACATTGACTTATTTGAATAGACGTCTGTTGCGAGCGCGCAATGATAGCACCATTTGCCCGCGCCGCGCGACGCGCCGCCTCTCCTTGAACGAGCCCTGAGTGCCCGCACATTCAGCCACTAGTCGCGGCTACTAAACGCGACCACTAGTGTCTCAGTTAAGCCACTAGATGCAGCCGCCAATCGCAGCTGCTAGTAGCTTAGTGGCGGCCACCTGTCGCGACCACTACTTTTGGTTTCGGTACGGGCGCCGGTAACAAGCCGGCTACTGGTTGAGTGTGCGCGCAATATGCGAGCGACAAACGGATTACACATTACAGGTGTACACAACATTGACAAAAATATAACTCTGACTTAAATTACTTAACACTACACTTACTCGGTTTGCGCCGATACTATGCAAAATGTATGAAAAACCTCGTCCGCAGCTTCGTTTAGTGGCCCAATGTAAGGGTCGGACTATATGCTTCAGGACTCTGTCCGGTTCGGAAGAATAACAACAACAAACAAGCTCGGATCCAATCCGCCGTGCAAGCAATCGTTTGAATTTTTCTCACGATGATGACTAGATAAGATCCGGAGCCATCCGATATCTACAGATACGGATTGAATCCAAGCTTGTTCGTTGTTGTTATTTCTCCAAACCGGACCGATTCCTGACGCATAGAGCGTTATAGTATGCTGTGGGTGGTGAGGTGACTGTAACAATTTGCCACAGAACCCCAGCGGAGGCATGGGCTTGCCTCCTGGAGCCCGAACTCCAGCATCGCGTGCGCGCCGCGCGCCTTGTGGAGCTGGGGCGCCGCCTCGCCGCCGCCCGCCCCGACCTGCTGACTCACACGTGAGTTATCTAACTAACTTAACGATATAAGATTTTAAACTTTCGCGTTCCATTATAATTATAAACAAGAGTAACGGGACTCAACGCGACATTTATTATGAAGTACATATTATTATGTACTTACAGCTTGACGTTTCGGCTGTGTTGCAACAACCGTGGTCACAAGCACAAGCAAGCTGTAAGTACATAATAATATGTACTTCATAATAAATGTCGCGTTGAGTCCCGTTACTCTTGTTTATAATAACTTAACGATGATGTAAACATTTTGTGGACTTGGTTTTAAATTATTTTTGTTTGAAAAATGGAAAATGAAGTATTTAGAAAAAATCGACCCGTCTCACAACCAGGGGCCCGTTTCTCAAAAGCTTGTAGCTTGTAATACAAGTGGAAGTCCCTTTCTAACAAAAGCTGTCAAAAAGTGACATCCGCTTGTATTTACAAGTTACAAGCTTTTGAGAAACGGGCCCCTGCTCCGATGGGACACGAAGCCACGACCTTTCGCTATTACGTAATTATATATAGTATTACGTAAATGGTTGTTGGAACACACATTTTATTCAATTGATGAGTTTATGCAGCTCAAAGAATAAGTAGTTTGCTGTGGTCGACGCATGGACGTAATATAAATTAATAATTATCTACTTGAATATAATTTACATTTGACATTGGTTTTATATCTATTTCTTATGATTTTCGTTTGACATGTACAGATAATAATTCAATTCAATAGTAGTTCAATTTAAATATTAATGTTATTGGATATAAGTAATTTGTATTTTTGCATGCTATTTAATATGGCTAAATAGGCTTAAAGCACATAATTTAAGATGACCAACCTATCGAATGTAAACCTACCCTATTTACAGCAAATAAAGCATTATCTTATCTTATCTTATCTTATCCGGGCGACCGCTCCAACCACTGAGCCACGGAGCTGTTACGAGAAGCGTCGAATTTATCAAATACCACTTACACGCTGTATAGCCAGCGTTAATTTCATCAATGTGAAGATACTACTACCCCCACACGCGAAAGAAATACCTTTCCAGATATTTGACAATCGCTAAAGAAGAAATTACTATGGCAAGTTATTTAAATGGTAATGGTTGTGAGACGGGTCGATTTTTTCTAAATACTTCATTTTTCAACCATAAAAATTGCATTGTGAATGCAAAAAAGTAAAAATTTAAATAACTTATTTTAGTTATTTATTTATTTGCATATTTAATGCAAGTTTTATTATTGAAAATATTGTTCCCGTGGGAATATCGGGATAAAATATAGTCTATGTCACTCGGGAAGAACGTAACTTTCTAATGGTCAAAGAATTTTCGAAATCGGTCCAGTAGTTTCGGAGCCTATTCGATGCAAACACACAAACAGTCAAATCTTACCTCTTTACAATATTAGTATAGATAGATGAAGTATGTATTAGAAGAAGTCGACCCGTCTCACAACTAGCTCCGATAACCTTAAAACCACGAATTTTCACTGTCTCTTTAAATTCCTTGATTGTAATTAAAATTCTTCTAAAGTACGGTCGCGGAATACGAAGAATCCCGTACAATGACCTGGGGGCCAAGCCTGCTAACGTTAAGTCATAATCGTGTTTCAATTGTAGTGCTTTTTTACACACTAGTTACAAGAAATGTGTACTTTTTTCACAATACTTCTGATGTTCACACCACACACTACATTCACATCACATCATACTGTCATAGTTCTTGTAACTAGTGCGTAAAAAAGCACTGCCATTGAACTATAATTGAAACACGATTATGACTTAACGTTAGCAGACTTGGCCCCCTGTTATTACCTGTCCCTGTCGCTCCCGCGTAAATTATCAGGTCATCGCGTGCGAGCGTGTCGCAACTATATTAACGCGGGAGCGACAGGGACAGCTAAAAACAATTCATTCATTCATTCATTATGAATAAAAAAGTAAAACAATTTTTCAAAGTTTACTTTACTTGACAAAGTCATCAAAAGCAAGTGTTTTCGACCAGGGAAGAGGACGGGGTATGTTCGTTCTCCGGCGTCGGCGGCGAGGAACAGTTGGCGGCGGCGCTGGCTCAGCTCGCGGCCGCGCCCGCGCCCTCGGGCTCCATCGACGACAGCGACGACGAGCCGCCGCACCCGCCGCCACCGGTCATCATCTCGGAGGCCGACTTCAGAGAAAAGGGTGAGTAGTTGAGTAGAGGATGGCTGGTATATTCTCTGTCAGCGGCGCTGTCTCAGCTCGCGGCCGCCCCCGCGCCTTTGGGCTCCATCGACGACAGCGACGACGAGCCGCCGCACTCGCCGCCGCCGGTCATCATCTCGGAGGCCGACTTCAGAGAGAAGGGTGAGTAATAGAGTAGAGGATGGCTTGTGAACATTCTCTGTCGGTGACGCTGGCTGGCTCAGCTCGCGGCCGCCCCTGCGCCGTCCGGCCCGCCGCTACCGGTCATCATCTCATCATCATCTCGGAGGCGGACTTCAGAGAGAAGGGTGAGTGTAGGAACGAAGGGATAGCGACATTGTTAGCGGCCAAAGAAGAGGATAACTTGTCTACATTCTCTGTCGGTGGCGCTGGCTCAGCTCGCGGCCGCCCCTGCACCGTCCGGCCCGCCGCTACCGGTCATCATCTCGGAGGCGGACTTCCGAAAGAAGGGTAATTAGTAGAAAAGAAGGATGGCTTGTCTATATTCTTTGTAGACGACGAGCCGCCGCACCCGCCGCCACCGGTCATCATCTCGGAGGCGGACTTCATAGAAAATGGTGAGTGTAGGAACTAAGGAATAACAGCGACATTGTTTGCGGCCAAAGAAGAGGATGGCTTGTCTACGTTCTCTGTCGACGACGAGCCGCCGCACCCGCTGCCACCGGTCATCATCTCGGAGGCCGACTTCAGAGAGAAGGGTGAGTGTAGGACTAAGGAATAACAGTGACATTGTTTGCTACCAAAGAAGAGGATGACTTGTCTACATTCTCTATCGACGACGAGCCGCCGCACCCGCCGCCACCGGTCGTCATCTCGGAGGCGGACTTCAGAGAGAAGGGTGAGTGTAGGAACGAAGGGATAATAGCGACATTGTTTGCTACCAAAGAAGAGGATAACTTGTCTACATTCTCTGTCGGTGGCGCTGGCTCAGCTCGCGGCCGCCCCTGCACCGTCCGGCCCGCCGCTACCGGTCATCATCTCGGAGGCGGACTTCCGAAAGAAGGGTTATTAGTAGAGAAGAAGGATGGCTTGTCTATATTCTTTGTAGACGACGAGCCGCCGCACCCGCCGCCACCGGTCATCATCTCGGAGGCGGAGTTCATAGAAAATGGTGAGTGTAGGAACTAAGGAATAACAGTGACATTGTTTGCTACCAAAGAAGAGGATGGCTTGTCTACATTCTCTATCGACGACGAGTCGCCGCACCCGCCGCCACCGGTCATCATCTCGGATGCGGACTTCTGAGAGAAGGGTGAGTGTAGGAACTAAGGGATAACAGCGACAGTATTGGAGACGGACTTCCGAGGAAGGGTAGGTAAGGTAGTAGGAACAAAGCTAAAGGGATAACAGCGACAGTATTTGAAACGGACTAAGAGAGAAGGGTACGTAGTAGAGAAGAGGATGGCTAGTCTACATTCTCTGTCCTCAGCTGCGAGGAACAATATGCAGTGCTTTGATTCTTAAATTCTAAATTTTAAAATTTTCTGATATATAATTACTAAATTGTGTATGTAATTAATTTCTACGTTCGAAACTTTGCAACGTGGCCTTCTCAATAAATTTTGCGACTATTTCCTATTAAATGTTATTCTTTTATACATTCATTGCAAGTCACAGGTACATATAAAAGTTGTTAAAAATATTTAGATCAGTGTGACACCATAGGCACTGCAACTTAAAATCTAGAGCTTTTCATTAAACGATTTCTTATGTATAGTACATCTTATTAAGACCTGCGCATGCACCATATTATTAAATAATTTTAAAGACAGCTTTTGAGCTAATATTTGACTTATATTTCAGTGCGAGAAAAGCGAGTAGGCATTTTGAAACCGCAAGGATCCCTTGAAAGAGCTCGCGAAGAGCGCGCCTTGGCCACCACACAAGAAGAACCTGAACCTGTATGCCCCGTAAGTGATCTCATGAAAAGTTTAATTCCCTATTTTTCTTCTTATTTGTTTAACTTTCGTAGGTAACAAATCGATATTAATATCTTAGGAGCTCGACGTCAGCGAAGATAGCAGCAAAGGGGAGGACAAGAAGGAGGCGCGTAAACCAAGAGTCAACATCGCCATGGCCGCCATCATGCGCAAGCAGGAGGAGACCAACAAACAGGTATTATATCTATCTATACTAATTTTGTAATGAGGAAAGATTTTATTGTTTGTTTGAATTGAAAAAGCTCCGAAATTACTGGGCCGATTTAGAAAATTCTTTGACCATTAGAAAGCTACATTCTTCCCTAGTGACATATGTCCCGATATTCCCACGGGAACGGGTACGTATCACCAATGTGGACGCACCATTAGAAATAAGTGGCACGTATGGAAAACCCTTTGCTCAAAACAGCAAACCTTCCATACACTTTAAGTTCGTATGATTTTCTTAGCGTCGTCATGGCAACTAACTTGTTTTCAATTCTTCGCAGCATTCCGTACAAAATGCGTGACATGCTCCCGATTACCTCTTTCTGTGAAAGAGCTGCCAATATGATTCGCGACTATTTCACCAACTGAATTACGTAGAAGTAACAAGTATTTTCCCTACAGGTCAAGTTCGTCACGCCCCCACCGACACCGGACTCTACAGCGGATGCCACCGAAAAGGATCAAGATAAACCAAAAGTGATACAACCCAAAGCTATCAAAGGGCTCGTGAGCCTACCGCTAGGCAGGAAGACCGGGGGAATCCTGTCACTAAAAGACAAATCAGCTGGGTACCCCCATTTGGTGAACGCAGAACCAGATCCTCCAAAGAAGACTGAAAAGGAAGAGAAAAAAGAACCGAAACAGAACCAAGGTTCCAGTCAAAACTCTCAAAACTACCAGCCGAAGCGTCAAGACCAGCCTCCGTCGCCGAACTGGAGCGGCCACGCACAAGCGAACACTTACGACGGGTCAAGAATGAACTTCCAGAAGAACTACGGCATCCAGAATACAGGCATCACGTACAACCCGAGCTACTCCTCGCCCACAAACGCCGGAGGCCAGAGCATTCGTCTACCAGTAGTCAATCCTAAAGAAATCGACGTCCGAACCGCCGCATTGCAGAAGCAAACCTCCCGAGGAGACCTCTTTCAAGAAGGCCACAAGTTCGGCGCTCACGGATACCAAATGTCCGGGGACAAGAAGAATTTCCTCAACGACCTTCCGCCACGATTCGCCAACCAGTACCGCTACTGGCAAGCCGCTCAAGACTCCCAGCTAGCAGACAACAAGTTCCGCGATGACAATTTCAAGAACAGCTCCTTATTCAACCAGCCCAACACCACATGGATGGCCCCGCAGCAGCCGCAGGAAACCTACCAGCAACCGCCATGGTGGAAGCCGGAAAACCCGCCGCCGAACTTCAACGCAAACTTCTCGCCGTCGGTCAACATGCAGCCGAACTTCTACTCGCCCCATTTGACTACGAACATGCCGAACCCGTACCAAAACGTTCAGAACGTGCAGTCTTTCAACTCTATACCACAGAAGCCTGACAGTATGATGGGTCAGGGTCAGAGTTACGCGCACTCGGCGATAGGCCAGCCGCAGCTGCAAACTTTGCAAAGTATCGTGAGCTCGGCCAACTTCAGCTCGTCTCTGAACGCGTTCCGGCCGTTCGGGGCAGTTGGCTATGACGCGGCGATGTACCCGCAGTTTGGCGGCAAGCTCGCGTTCGCGCCGCCAAAACCCGATGCTAGCGCCAACTATGCCGCCAACATGATGGATGCCCAGCACAGGAACTTGAATATGAATTTCAATGATTCTTTGGGGCGAGATGGAAGTGGCGGTGCTATGCAGAGTATGGACTCGTCGACGGTAAGAGTTCTGAATATCTTTGATATTTTTTTTAGACTAAGCCTAGACGCGCATGGAAGCTTGACTTGATCGGCCGATGAAAATATCGGTCAGTTTTTATATTGAAATAGTAAGCTATCATGCGCGCGTGTCAACGTAATCCCATAAGAATTGTCAACGTAATGCCATAGGAATAAGTAACTTATTCTTATGGTAATGCCAATGTTGTAACTGACCGATTTTTAATCGGCCGATGAAGTTAAGCTTCCATGCGTTTGAGCCCTAAGGGCCTGTTTCACGACGCTAGTACCACCTACGCGCCGCCAACATGATGGATGCCCAACACAGGAACTTGAATATGGATTTCAATGATTCTTTGGGACGTGATGGAAGTGGCGGTACTATGCAGAATATGGACTCGTCGACGGTAAGCGTTTTGAATATCGTTGGTATTTTTTTTAGACTAAGGGCCTGTTTCACGACGCTAGCGCCAACTACGCCGCTAACATGATGGATGCCCAGCATAGGAAGTTGAATATGATTTTCAATGATTCTTTGGGGCGAGATGGAAGTGGCGGCGCTATGCAGAATATGGACTCGTCGACGACGGTAAGCCTTTTGAATATCTTTGGTAATTTTTTTTAGACTAAGGGCCTGTTTCACGATGCTAGCGCAAACTACGCCGCCAACATGATGGATGCGCAGCACAGGAACTTGAATATGAATTTCAATGATTCTTTGGGGCGAGATGAAAGTGGCGTCACTATGCAGAATATGGACTCGTCGACGGTAAGCGTTTTGAATATCTTTGGTATTTTTTTAGACTAAGGGCCTGCTTCACTATGCTAGCGCCAACTACGCCGCTAACATGATGGATTTCCAGCATAGGAACTTGAATATGAATTTCAATGACTCTTTGGGACGTGATGGAAGTGGCGGTGCTATGCAGAATATGGACTCGTCGACGGTAATCGTTCTGAATATCTTTGGTAACTTTTTTAAGACTAAGGGCCTGTTTCACGACGCCCCAGCGCCAACATGATGGATGCCCAACACAGGAACTTGAATATGAATTTCAATGACTCTTTGGGAGATGGAAGTGGCGGTGCTATGCAGAATATGGACTCGTCGACGGTAATCGTTCTGAGTATCTTTGGTATTTTTTTTAGGCTTAGTGCCTTTTTCACAATCTCCGATTAGGAGATAATTTCCAGTTTAATTGTTTTTTATGAACTATCTGTCAAGTAAGACTTGCGCACTCGGCCTGCGATCGTTGAAGCCATTGATCCCGGCTGCATTTGCAGTCGTTAATACCCACCAATCCGCATTGGGCCTGCGTCATGGCCTCATTCTCCTTATCCATCCATAAGAAAAGAATAGCCAATGCCCCAGCAGTGCAGACATTAAATGCCTCATGATAATGATGATTGTTTTTTATTTATTTACTTACTTGCATACAACATTAACAAATTTTATCCTTTTGTTAGTTTCTTTTATAAATTAAATTAAGTACACAGTAAATGCAACATTTGCTTTTTCCTAAAGCCGGGTCTCCAGGGTCTCCGGGTCTCCAGCGAAAGTTTTTTGAAAACATTCAACAAAAACACATACACAAAACTTTGTTTCTGAAAAATGTTTCTTGACATGCGCCGTCTATACCTCTCTTGGCTTGTGTACACAAAACAATAGTTTCTCTAGCAAACAAAAGTTCGGACGAAGAAGACGTAGTTTCAGATCGTATCTTTCTTCTAATCCATCTTTACTTGCATTGCTCTAAACCACCGTAGAATCAAACTTGGCGCGAAAACCAAACTTTTTTTTTGTAATGGCTTCTTCCATTTTACACAGAAATTCGGCCATTGTCAAGCGAGTTATTAAAATTAAAAAAGTTAAAAGTTGTCCAAATGATAGATTATGTACAGTACCCTGCCCCTTGACCCGCGCGGGGGAAGTACGTGTTTTCCACCGGGCATGGAAAGCAAAAACACTGTTGATGCAAACAAAATTGTGTAGTAGTAAAACAATGTTTTGTGTAGACAGTTTTGTTGAATGTTGAGATGTTTTTGTTGATTGTGTAGGGCAAAACACGCGCTGGAGACCCGGCTTAAAGTTCATTTCATATGTATGTTATCGCTACCAATACAATAAGAATGATCGTTTACTTTCGCGTGTACTATCTACAACGAACGTAACCCTCACGCAGGGCACAGAGCCGGCCGGCGCGGGCAACACGTACTCGCTGTTCAGCGGCGCGGCCGACCCGCCCGCCTGGGCCGCCGCCGCCGCGCAACACCCGCACCAGGTATGTATTAACGTACATAGTATACATATTAGTTGTTTGTTGTTTGACGACCGATTTGGCGCAGGGGTAAACTACTTGCCTTCTGCGCCAGAGGTCTCGGGTTCGATTCCCGAACAAGACAAATATTTGTGTGCATGAACATGTCTATTTGTCTTGGTCTGGGTGTTAACTATGTATATTAAGTATGTATTTACAAACAAAAAGTATTTAAGTATATATTTATCCGTTATCAAGTTCACGTAGACACAGTTTCTTAAGAAATTAACTACGGGCTTAGATAATTGGTGTGATTGTAAGAGAATATTTATTTATTATTTATTTATTAGTGTAGTGTACATACATCACTACATAGTATAAAACAAAGTCGCTTTCTCTTTCCCTATGTCCCTTTGTATGCCTAAATCTTTGAAACTACGCAACGGATTTTGATGCGGTTTTTTTAATAGATAGAGTGATTCAAGAGGAAGGTTTATATGTACTTTTTATCCCGATATTCCCACGGGAACGGGAACCACGCAGGTGAAACCGCGGGCGGCCGCTAGTACAACATAAAATATAAACAGTCGATTTTATCCGCGAAACACTAACTTCTTTATCTTTAAAAAAATTTTACTTCATAAATATCGCGTGAATAAATGACGCTTTCTTTTTAACCGACTTCAAAAAAGGAGGAGGTTCTCAGTTTGGTTGAATTTTTTTTAACATAGTTTAAATAATATTTAAAAGAACATAAAGCGAATGAAAAGACATTAAATGAACATTTTTAGGACCCTATTAGCTCCTTAACACAACCAATCTAAATAATGTGTTCAATGAAGCGTGAAAATATCCGTGGAAAAGTTGTTTTATTTAGACCCATTACGTTACATTGTTTAGTTATTTAAATTTTTACTTTTTTGCATTCACTATGCAATTTTTAGAAATTGCAATATTTAGAAAAAAAACGTGAGACGGGTCGACTTTTTCTAAATACTCTATTTTCCATTTTTCTACATTGTTTTAGTTATATTATACTGTTAAAACATGTTAATTTACTTGTTGAATCCATCCTTATTCTTTTTTTGGGTCATTTGTGCACCAATGATTAAGCGCATCATACGTGACGTGTGATCTTAAAACAAATTAGAATGCTCCATTAATTTGGTAACGTTTCCCCAGTCCCTCTGGTCGGGCCCCGGGCCTTCGCCCTTGGAGCGCCTTCTGGAGCAGCAGAAGCAGATGAAGCAGCCGCCCGCGCCGCACTGACCGCGCCCCAGCCTCGGGGCTCCGCCCCCTGGCCACGCCCTACCGACTGTAATGCCTTGATCACACGTACCGAGTAATAGGGGTGCCCTAAACATCGATGTCAACATCGAAGCTAAATCCACGATGTTCGATTAGCATCGAAAGGAAAACATCGATGTCAGCCAACGTCGATATTTTTTGCAGACATCGTCATCAATAAATAAAACAACCATAATATCACACGAAATTTTTAATTAAAAAATGAAATAAAGAAATTGTTAAAAAATTGACACATTAGGGCGTATTGGAACATGTGTGTGAAAGCGTTGATAGATTTTGGTTGATTATGTGCCCGCGACCAAATTTCGATTTTGTGTCCCTGACATCGATGTTATGATGTTTTATATAATGCAACATCGATGTTTTAACTTCTAATATCGATGTTCATTGAAAAATCAGTGATCATCGGCCATCCCTACCGAGTAAACGGGCGAGACAGTGCTCTCGGCCGAATACTCTTTACATGTAAACACATTACTCGGCTGCGCTCGGTACAACATTGACTCGGCCGAGCACTGTCTCGCCAATTTACTCGGTACGTGTGATCCAGGCATAACAACAGGGGCTTTACCCAACCTGTAATGTTGTGAGCGAGATGGCGCAAATCAAACCCGTCCGTACTTTACAGTGCCACAAACTTATCTGACTCGTTGGCAAAAAAATTTAACCAAGTCTTTTCTTGCATTTGACAGCATTTTCGGTAAATTTAAATTGGTAGTGACGCCTTCATCACCTGCCCCCTTCCTTTCTCGAATGAAATTGCATTGGCATTACATTGAATTAAAGTCAAACGTCATAAATAATGACTCTATTGAGGTTAATTGATTCAATGTTTGACATTAATATCGGGTTCACACGAAGCGATTTTAGTTGACCAATATTTATCGTTCAACAAAGGTTGGAAGGAACCTTTAATGAATCGATTTTTGTGTTCAGACAGTTCAAATCGCATGCGATTTAGCAGTTGATCAACTAAAATCACCTCGTGTGAACTCGGTATAATATAATAATTGACTATTTGGATTAAGTTCAAGAGTGAGGGGGCTGGTCAGACGAGTTTGTGGGACTCTATGTAATCAACATTACTTCAACATTGTGATGACACCTGATGACGGTAGGCCCCTACGACTTAACCAAAATTACTGTGTACAAACGTGTACATAATGTTAAATTATTTATGTAAAGATTTTTTTAAATAGTACAGTCAACGGCCAAGTACATGTTGCACTACGAAAATCACTCGTATTGCGTAGTACGTGATAAGGGCTCCAAGTCAAAATTGGTGATGTGGAGTTAAATGCGATGCTGGTGTGTTTTTGGAGCGGAGTAACCGGCTGTGCGATGTGTACGATTTACGCTCGAATACTTCTCATCTTTAGGAACGTCTCAAACATCACCCTGTCGCATTAAATGTCAAAAGTATGAAAGAGACGCCATGATGTTAGAGACGCTCCCAAAGTTGAGTGGCTTTTGGGTATTCGGGCGTTAGAAAGACGAATAACTGGGATTTAGTTACCGCTACAATTCTACTTTTCCAAAAAGAGGGGTTTTTAATTACTGTGTATCTTGTGTTTAGAAACAATGAGATAGCACGGGTTAACAGGTACGTAGATACCTGTTTCGAAAACTGTATATACTTTTGATCAATGTCAAGTTATGTCATATTGTAAATGTTATCCCAATCTACATATTTATACAGCTCAGCTCAGCCTCCCATTCCACAGTGGCATTTAGATGGTGACAAAAAGCATAACAAAATTGTTTTTTTTATGTCTGATACTATTTGTATTATTTTTTGTATTTGAATTTAAACTCGACTGCCACTGAATTTTGTGTGATAAAATGTTACTGCAAAATGTAATATATTTTATTTACTGTACTAGTGAATATCGCCGTGGATACTATTTCAGTGTTATTTGAGGAAAACGTAGTTATAAATTTAATTATCTGGTTTATGCGGCTTTGATATATCACAGCAGCGTAAATTGTGAAGTCACGAGTGTGATACAATCAATTTTGAACTGTAACAATGTAGTCGTTAGGTTTAAGGTTGATTGCGGATTTGAACTTAAGTATAGTTTAAATTCACGTGTGTATTAAGTTTCCAGATTTTAATTCCAAGGATTGACTTTGTACAGTGATGTAATTATAAATTTATCATATTATGTTGACGCGGGTTACGGATACCTCAGTTTCGTCTTTTAGAACCTAAACGTTTACCTGAAATACAAAATAAATATATCCTGGCGATATTAGCGAGCGCAGTTTTGTAACAGAACTTTATTTTAAGCGTGTTCTGTTGTGTTTTTAAGTGAAAATAAATTGAAGTAACTATTGTGAAACAATATTTTGTAATACAATTATTTTTGTTACGATGTTGAATTGTTTTATTACTTTTAAATAAAATAACATTTTCATCAGTCAATAATTTAAATTTATTATTTATTTAATAATGATACTAAACAATTTATATGTTATTATTACTTATCTAATTGAAAGAAGCAAACTAATTTCCTAATCGCATAATAAAAAGGAATATTTACAATAAACCTAATCAATAAATATTTTGAACATTATGTATATTTTGTGACAATAAATATTTGATTCGTCTCTAACATAGAGTGAATTAAACATACGGACAGAATGTCGTGCTGAGTTCTAACAACTAAATTAACTAAATGAACACAAGGTCCCACAAGATTTTTAAATGCCAATTCAATAGCATAATTAATTTTATTGATAAAATAACTTAATTTCGAATCTATGATAAATTCTCATGTGAGCCTTATCTCCAGTACATACATCAGATCGTCAGTCCATATACCGATATGCATAACAAATTGACAAACTTACATCTTCATTCGCTGTCAAATAAACGCATCATAACATCAGACCACAATAAAATTAATCTTCCAGGCATTTAGTAGCATTCTGTTCACAGCTCCAACAAAAACAATGTAAATTTGGAAAGTAGCTTTTCTTTTACAAACTATTTTTAAGCTGAATCAAATATCGAGTGTGTAAAAAAAATATATTATTTTTATGAATAAAGTTAATTTATTCGTTATAATGCAATTCATTCTGACTAGTAAAATTGGCTGGCCAAATGCCGGGTAACCAGTGGCTTTCACAAAATATTTGATGAAATAATTGGCACAATTACTCGAATTAAAACATTCAAAGTCAGCTGGCAACATTGCGCAAAAGTCGCGTAATGGATAGCATTAAAATGCGATTATGCGACTGCATTCAGACACGGTCTACTAAAAACAGTAGACAAAAAATTATTCATTATTGAATTCAAAGACACCTCGAATTCATGTCAGTCAGTAAACTAATACATTAAATAGGTTTATACTATACATTAGTCAAATTAATCAGGACAGTTGCAAGACAAACTTTGATCGAACAGATCTATAATAAAATTATACTAGAAACAAGGCATTGTAATAACAAACAGCTCAACACTCGGACAGGCAGTCGGCAACAACATTGTGTGAGCCACTTATCCTTACGTAATTAATGAAAATATAAATATTGAATACTATACAAATGGATTGTGGCGCAAGTATTGTTACCGACTGCCTTCTGGGAACACATCAGTCGTCGCGCCGAAGCGCCGCAAGCCCCCCACATCTCGGTCTCGCCGCAACAAAACGCGCACGTATCTACAACCTACTATATAAATTCGTATCGACGTCAACTCATGACGCCAAAAGTAAACATACATTTAAAGTACCAAGAAGTATTAGTCACCAGGATAGCGTTATCGGTTAGCAGTTCGAAAATAAACATAAAAATTGTCACTACAGATCCAAACGCATGGTTGAGCAGTCATGGGATTTCGCCCATTGTCATTCAAACATTACATAATTTCATAATCACCAATTTACATAATATAGGAATCCTAATTGTATATTACACAACCATGTTAAATAAGAATCGTAGATCTATATGTAAAGAATCTGATAGTCAAAAACCGGAAATATTTTACAGTATTATTTTTGACACAATTTGTAGACTATTGCTTACGGGATTAACTGCACCTAAACGACGTTAATCTTGAGGCTTCTACTGGTAATTAAGAGTCATGACCCTCAAAAGGGTATATTAAAAGTGTCGACACGGTTGTAAAAATACTCGTATTAGGCCTCATTTCCACCTGCAAGTAAGTCTTCTGCGATAAATGTCCGACAGTCTGTCAGATAGCAACTTGCAAGTGTAAACTACAACTTGCGAGTGTGTTTACACTTGCAAGTTGCTATCTGACAGACTGCCGGACATTTATCGCAGAAGACTTACTTGTAGGTGGAAACGAGGCCTTAGTGAATGGAATATAATAAACCAACCGACTAAAAATTACCAAATTTACCGACTAAAATACTAGTTTTGGTTGCGGGAAAATAGGTTTAGGTTTGGTAGGTTAGATAGGCGACCAACTAAGTCGCTCACCTAGTATTTTTGTCGGTAAAAAGTATAATAATAATAAATAAATAAATAACTTCTTACATTCACACCAATTATCTAAGCCCATTTTAATTTCATTAAGAAACTATCATGGAAAACTTGATAACGGATAAATATATACTTAAATACTTTTTGTTTGTAAATACATACTTAATATACATAGTAAACACCCAGACCAAGACAAATAGACATGTTCATGCACATAAATATTTGTCTTGTTCGGGAATCGTACCCGAGACCACTGGCGCAGAAGGTGGGTAGCCTACCCCTGCGCCAAATCGGTCGTACAGGTCGGTATAAAAAGTATTTTAGTCGATCGGTTAATTACTACTTTTAGGGAATTGACGAAAGTGGCAACTTCAACTCTTCTATTGAGTCATTCAAGTGCAACGTTGTATAGAACGTGACTGTGACGTAACAGTCTCGTCATGTCGATAAGTAATTCATATGTGATATTGTTATGAAGCAGTCTCACGCCTGCCGCTCGGTGGTGAAGCTGTAAGTATACTCGCGGTCCAAGTCGAACCGCGTGCGGCGCACCACCACCGGCAGTTTACTCTGAAAGGGAATCATTTAACTTTAAAATAAATTTAAAAAAGTCGATAAATCTTATGATTTTTACTTCCAAACACTTGTAGTCGGGTAGAAGGCCCCCTCAAAATGAATTTTGCCATAATCGTCATGCTCATTGCTCGGCTGGGGATTACAGACGTTAAGGTTTCAGAAAATGCCGCTGCTACTCATGGAACCGCCATTATAAGGGCTATGCTACTTTTCTTAGATTCTAGGCCTGCATCGACAAGGCTTTGTCGAAAGGTTAATACCGTCGCCATCGGATAGGCGTCGTCCTATATCGAAGCTTCGGTCCAGTCCACAAGGTAGTGCGTCGATTTAATGAAAAGTTGCTGCTCTTATATTTATGGTAAATCATATGTTCTGATGTTACTGACTTTATTTAGTGTAAAGAATTTAAAGAAATTTACTTTTGCTCCGAAATATTTTAGTACCTCGCCCGCTTCGATACATCCGATGGCGACTGTTCTTAATTCTTAAATTTATTTTTGTAAACTAAACATTCCTACATACAGACATACATCATGTCCTCCTCACCGTGTCCGGTGACAACTCCTACGAAAACCAAACTTGGACTTAAAGGTCCGGTCACAAGACGCACAGAACAGCTGGCCAGAAGCATTGCAAGTGTAATTTGTAAAGCTTTGGTAGTCTTGCGAACTTGTCGTTTTACTTCGTGATCTTCAAGGCGCTTCGTTTCATAATACTCCACACTAGTGTGGATAGTATGTCGCCATTCTGGTCTTAGGCATGCAAGATTCAAATTTTTTTATTCAATTTAGATTGTTATTTACAATACTTGTGAACGTCATAGAAGCTACGCCATCGGTTCGCAAACCCTACAGCGGGAGACCTTGGAGAAGAACCGGCAAGAAACTCCAAGGGTTGTTTTTTTCTCCCTGTTTTATTTCATACAGAGTCGTCAAGCTCCTCCTAGCCTTCAGTTGGAATATCACAGGCCACTAGATTGCGTTTTACAGACATACATACATATTATACTCACGTCTGTTTCCGACGGGGGTAGGCAGAAACTATGTATCGCCACCAAACATTTCTACCTAAGTAAAAAAATCTGGAACTCGACCCATTGTCACTAGGCAGCCCCCTCAGCTTAGGGTTTAGTAAGAAGGGCACGCCCTCCATGCCTTTGTACCAGCCCAGCGTTTGGTAGTTGTTGCGCGGCAGTAGGCAGAAACTATGTATCGCTACCAAACATTTCTACCAAATTAAAAAGACAGGAACTCACCACATTGTCACTAGGCAGCCCCCTCAGCTTAGGGCTTAGCAGGAAGGGCACTCCCTCCATGCCGTCGTACCAGCCCAGCGTCTGGTAGTCGTGCGCGACAGTAGGCAGAAACTATGTATCGCCACCAAACATTTCTACAAAATTAAAAAGACAAGAACTCACCACATTGTCACTGGGCAGCCCCCTCAGCTTAGGGTTTAGCAGGAAGGGCACTCCCTCCATGCCGTCGTACCAGCCCAGCGTCTGGTAGTTGTTGCGCGACAGTAGGCAGAAACTATGTATCGCCACCAAACATTTCTACCAAATTAAAAAGACAGGAACTCACCACATTGTCACTAGGCAGCCCCCTCAGCTTAGGGTTTAGCAGGAAGGGCACTCCCTCCATGCCGTCGTACCAGCCCAGCGCCTGGTAGTTGTTGCGCGACAATAAGCAGAAACTATGTATCGCCACCAAACATTTCTACAAAATTAAAAAGACAGGAACTCACCACATTGTCACTGGGCAGCCCCCTCAGCTTAGGGTTTAGTAAGAAGGGCACGCCCTCCATGTCGTCGTACCAGCCCAGCGTCTGGTAGTTGTTGCGCGGCGGCGGGGCGGGGGTAGGCAGAAACTATGTATCGCCACCAAACATTTCTACCAAATTCGAAAAACAGGAACTCACCACATTGTCACTGGGCAGCCCCCTCAGCTTAGGGTTTAGTAGGAAGGGCACGCCCTCCATGCCGTCGTACCAGCCCAGCGTCTGGTAGTTGTTGCGCGGCAGTAGGCAGAAACTATGTATCGCCACCAAACATTTCTACCAAATGCAAAAATCTGGAACTCACCACATTGTCACTAGGCAGCCCCCTCAGCTTAGGGTTGAGCAGGAAGGGCACTCCCTCCATGCCGTCGTACCAGCCCAGCGTCTGGTAGTTGTTGCGCGACAGTAGGCAGAAACTATGTATCGCCACCAAACATTTCTACCAAATTAAAAAGACAGGAACTCACCACATTGTCACTGGGCAGCCCCCTCAGCTTAGGGTTTAGTAAGAAGGGCACGCCCTCCATGCCGTCGTACCAGCCCAGCGTCTGGTAGTTGTCGCGCGGCAGCGGGGCGGGCCCCTTGGGGCGCGGGGGGGCGGGGGCGGGCGCGGGCGACGCGGGGGGGCGGGGCGCGGCGCGCGCGGGACGCACCTGTGACATATGTTGAAATAGATGACTCTTTTTTCGCTAGATGGCGCTAGCCAATTAAACATCTTATGGGCGCTTGTGCACTACACTGAATTTTACCGTCCCGGCAAAAACGGATGATTGTATTTCAATAATAAATCATTTATAATAGTAAGAATTTATTTATTTCGCGTAGTTTAGTGTTTGAAACATTGAAACTACACGAAATAAATAAATTCTTTCATAAGGAAAATCAGTTTTAAATTCAAATAGTATTTATTTTCATCTATTTATGATCTCATAAAATAAAATGTGATTCTCTATAAGCACACACATATTAAGTCGACGACTGGTATGCCAAGATTCAGGCATAGCCTAGTTTGGGGACCACTGTAAAACTCCTAAAATAAGATATTTTTATATTTTGTAATGTGTATTCTGCATATAACATTGTACCTTTCTGGTATTTTAATAAATCCTTTTTCATTCAGATGTAGATGTAGTAACACGTTGTATTGTCAAGAGTTACAACACAAGAGAGTGATTTAATTAAAATACATTATATTTAACTACACTAATAAGTAGGACAACAGCGACATACGTCATGTTGCAGAGCGTAACTGTAAGTTACGGTGCAAGTCTGAATACGGCTATACTACAAAATAAACAGGTACAGAAGTCAATCTCATGTATATACTTCACTTTTCATAAAAACGCGTGTATATCACTATAAACGGTCGCGCTCTTACAAGATTCGACTGAGACAGACCCGAGATATCGCGTCCGTGAGGTGTGTATATGTGTGCGTTGCTCGAGCGCACTCTATAAGTAGATTGTCTTCTGTACCTGTTTATTTTGTGGCTATACTACACCTCCCCCGAAAGTCATCCTTTTTTTATCCACAACGGGGTAGCACTTAGCCTTCATCACACCTGATGATAAGTGGTGATAAGGCTGAAGGTGGAAGCGCACTACTCCCGGAATCCTCAATCATTGATGAACTGGCTATTTTATCTCTAACTGCCGGAACACAATAATGCTGAAAACATTATTGTTATGGCGTCAGACTTAGATGAGATGGTGGTAGCTAGCCAGGCGGACTAAGAACAAGTCCTACCACCAACCAAACCGAATACAATATTTACCCCCACTGGGAATCGAACCCGGGACCTCTGGGTCTAAAGCCGGTGGTGTGAACCACTAGACCACAATTTAATTAAAAGTGATTTAATTAAAATTCATTATATTTAACTATACTAATTAGTAGGTCAACAGCGACATATGTCATGTTGCAGAGCGTAACTGTAAGTTACGGTACAAGTCTGAATACGGCTATATATACTACACCTCCCCCGAAAGTCATCCTTTACCTGGTAGGCGGGGCTTAGCGCCTCGTAGTCGTGCTCCGTCGCGAACTCTCCCGGCGACTTCATGTTCAGGTTGTGTAAGTCCGATATGAGCGGCGATAACTTCGGAGGCCGCTCGGGCGCCGGTCGCAGCCTGTTGCAAAGTAACTTTCTATGACGTCTACGTAAACTTATCAGCATTATATTACGAGACTGAATCTTATCACTGTGTCAATGGGAGTCGATCAAACTCTCGAGTTACAAAGGGAACCCAAGTTTCGGGTTTGAAGACCTAATGAAAACAGGACATAGCTGTTTATTAGGGTTCCGTACCCAAAGGGTAAAAATGGGACCCTATTACTAAGACTTCGCTGTCCGTCTGTCTGTCACCAGGCTGATGAACCTCACCATTACCTCATGAACCGTGATAGCTAGACAGCAAATATTTTTACAGATGATGTATTTCTATTGCCGCTATAACAACAAATACTAAAAAACTGAATAATAAAATAGGGGCTCCCATACAACAAACGTGATTTTTTTTGCCGTTGTTTTCTCGATCTTAAAAATTGTGTCCAATGTTGTGTATGTCCAATCTACCCTTGGCCTCGGACTTGGCCAGTTTTTTTTATTTATTTATGAACATTAAGACCCTTTTCACATGTACACGGTTTAGGCCCGGTTGCCGTGCGAAACTGTGCACTGTCACCCGGCCTTACATTTTCATTTCGCACGGCAAAGGGCCTAAACTGAGTAAAGCGGGCGTCCGCGACGGGCACAAGTCGCGGGTCTCCGTCCGTGGACACGCGCGCGGGCTCCGTGGAACCGCATCACATATCATTTACCAGCCTTTTGAAGGATATTGTTTCCTTGAAGAAGAGTTTGGCTGATATAATGATCAAATTTCAAACATCTGAAAATACTGTAAGCGAATTGCGTAAAGAAGTTTACGATTTACGTGAATCGCTTGCAGTAAGTAGGTCACCGATCGCAGGCTCTACTGTAAACATGCGACGCGGGGCATGCCTAGATACGTCGACGACGTCGAGTTGCAAGTCAGCAGTTTCGTCGCCGACTCCGCCACGGCCCGACAGAACCCGAGCGCCGCCGCCGCCGGCCGCGAGCGCCGACTCCGCGAGCTGTGCACCTCCCGCCCGCGCCCCGTCGCCTCCGCCGCCGCTTCCTACTGCAGTGGCGCCACGCACGCCCGCGCCCAGTCTACGTGACTATGCTGCTGTTGCTGCTACCAAAGCAAGCTTACAGCCGCAGAAACTGGACCCCTCCAAAAGACGAGCGCCCGCGCCGAATGTTGCCTTACCGGGCCAAGATGATCAAGGTTTTATCGAGGCTCGGAGCAAAAGACGACATCGTCAGCGACCGACGCAGAACCAGTATGGTACCGCACCGACAGAGCCCAACTTCCTGCTGCGAGCTGCCATACCGACCACGGCCGTATACCTGTCCCGTCTGCACCACACCATCACCGCGGAGGACGTGACAGAGTATATAAAGAAGAAAGCCAACTTTTGCTTGAGAGTACAGGCTTTGGAATCGCGCCACAATACGAATTTTAAGTCGTTTGTCGTGCGCGTCCCGACAGCGAGGCTGGAAACTTTCCTGAAGGAGGATTTCTGGCCGCAGGGGGTGGTTTACCGGCGCTTCCGCGGGACATTGCCAAATGCCACCGACTCAACAGCGAAAGCTGTTGCTTAATGTTATCTTACTAATCTAATATTAAGTTAAGATATTTACTAACAAAATTGCATGATATAAATATATATGTTTGTCTTTAAGGTATTTATTATATGGGCCTGATATTGTAAAATATTCTTTGTAGCCTGAGTAAATGATGTATTATTATTATTATAGCGCTATTGACTGAACAAGCCCGTGCGTGCTACCGCTGCTAACCCGCTGGCGGGCCCCGTCACGGGCACCCGCGCGGGCGACCGTTGCCGCGTCGCGGGGAAACGGGCCACAAGGCGCGGGCGCGGGGCCCGCCTCCCCGCGACGGGTGCACGCGACGGGGCCCGCGACGGAGCACTTTTGTATGGAACCGCGCGGGCGTCCGCGTGACGCAGCTTAGGCCCTAAAGCTCACCTCCTGTTGGCGTCGGGCGTGAGGTTGGAGACCACGTTCTCGTAGTCGGCGGGCGCGTGCGTGGGCGAAGTGTCCGCGCTGCCGCCGCTCACCTTGTAGCACACCATCTTGCCGTTGATCTCTCTGACAAGAATAAAAAAATATATAGTTTATTACTCAATAATTTTGTTACCACAATGAGTCACACCAATGATTTTTGTTATCAGCATATTTAAAAAATATGTTACTCGAGAAAAAAGAATATGTTTTTATTTTTTTCCTATCTTCAAAAATGACTGAGATATTGAACGTTAAAGTACGGCCTCCGAGGAAAATTCGGGTGAACCAATGGCATTAACGTGTGACGTCACATCGCGAGTTGGCCCTTCATATTCTCCTTTGGCTATATAGTTGCGCTCTCACGGTTTCGCAATAAATTTATTTATTTTTCTTATAGTGGATCAATGATCAATTTTGTATTGAGCCCATGTGAAAAAACATGGAAAAAACACCTTCAAATTAATGAGTTGTATTTTCGTGATTAATAAATTAAATCAACTTTCGTAATGGCGGACGGTATTCTGTCAATATAAATAGCAACCGTCAAACTTCGATCAACAATAACACGAACCGTCAAATAGACAGTTGGTGACAGTTTTAGAGTGCGGCTGCGCGCGGTCGAAATCGAATACTAATCATTTACCATAACCTTAGAACAAAGAAAATGTACTGTAACTAGCGCCAAAAACGCACCAGTTGCGCGAAAATTGCGCACGGACGGACTCTATGTAGGTACAGTTGGACGGAAATCACCCACAGCAGCCGCAATCGGAGATGTCACTGCGACATGACGTCATCGCAATAGCGCGCAAGGAAAGCAAATGTACAAAAGCTGGTGAAACTTTGCAACGCTGTAACTTTGGAAATCCCGGACAGATTTCGATGAAACAAAAACTGTTATTACTTGCACGAGTACGCGCATTAAATGTAGTAATTTTTATAGTCATATTTTGATGTGTTGGTGTGACTCATTGCGTTGAGACAAACCCAGATAGTAATATACAACGTGTTAATGCAATAACTGAAAGGCCACACACCCGAATTAATTTATTTTTATATTATTTCATTATATTTATATTATAAATTGAAAAAAAAAATGTTTTTAAGAAACTTCCAAGATATTCGTGCTCTTAGGTCTCCATGACTTTCAGACAGATTTTAAGCTCTACTATGACGTAAGTAAGAGAGAACGTGATGGGTCGCGCAAGTAGACACAAACATTTTTAGAAGCGGCAAAAACAGAAAACCATTTTTTTGAAAAATTTAACCCATACTTATCAAAAATGTGTGGAATCTATTCTACTCTCGATATGGAACAAACTATTTTCTCAGTTTCGCAAAACATATTAACATGTTGTATTATACAAGTGTTGGGACGACTCGCTCTTCTGTCGTTCTAAAAAACAACTCGCAGGTCAAAATGTTTATTTAGTAGGATAATTGTAATCGCTCTACTTCAATTCCTTAAATAACTTGCAGCCTACCTAAGTACAAGGAAGGAAAACTAATTTGAGATATAGTGTAGTGGCGTGTCTATACCACTTGGGGCCCGTAGCAAAATCACTTTGTATTACACCCCCACCGCCCAGGATTTCTATTCTTTCTTTTTTGAAATAAACAGTATGTATAAAGCAAGAAATGATAACAATAGACAAAATTAGCACATTCATTTAATCATAATGTTATTGCCCAGTAAAAATTAGGACATAATAAAAGGTTAAGTGCTAACTTTCAAACATTTAACACCTGTTATTCCCAATCCCAAGTAACATTAACAACAAACAAACGTGGGCTGGAATGCTAATAAATCGCTATTTGTAAATCAGAGCCGTCGCTTTATTTCTCAAATATCGGTCGCGACGGATACGAGATCATTCAACAGCTACATTCATTGGTAAAGCTGCTATATACTCGTATATTCGCGTTATTCAAACAACACCTATATTTAACATACTGCTACACTATGAAACGCTTACTTTTTCCATTAGAAAGGTACACGGTACGGTATTGATATTGTAAATAGGTTGTTTTGAGGCCAAAAGGAAGTTACGCGTAGGTCACCCGCGCATTCGGCTATGACCGCACGCTCACATCGAAATTTCTCTCAATTTCAACACGAAGTAAGCAAAGAAGTTTAAACTAATTATGTTCCGAAATAACTTACTACCATAGAGAAAATTCATGTCGTTAGTTATTGAACAGTTAGTTGTATTGTAAAACCTTGCTTTCTCTACAAACTGGAAATAATACCTCGGCTTTGATTGAGGTCGGAAAATCATACAAACTTCGAATCATTGGAAGAGTTTGCTTGACAGAATATGATATAAGGTATTTATATGACTTAATTATTAAAAACTTGCTAATTTAACAGCTCCGATAGGGATTGTATATTAAAAAATATGAAAAGAGATATAACGATTGACACTGTGATTGACACACATTTCGTTCTTTTTAAATGTTTTCTCTAAAAATAGAAATACGCCATTTATTTTTAACAAAAATGAGGAAAAAGTAAAGTATGTAGTATTGTAGGGCGAACATAAATCCGGTATTTTTCCTTCTCCATGAAACCATATATCGAGTGCGGTTTCTTACCACAAGCGTGGACTAATTAGCGCCAAATATTAATTTAAGAATTGCCCGCATTCGTCACACAATTGGGTGACTCATTAATCATCATCGTATTTACCAAGAAATTACTTTATGAGCTCTTATTCGAGAAGATAAGCGGGAAATAACTAAGATGATATATTTATAACAAGGAATTTATACGCACGTTACTCAGTTGTGTGATATGATATGACTGATAATATTAATACGAGTAATTTATATTGGAGGATCACCAGCGATGTTGTGTGGTCTGATAATGGATGGATTGATTGATTGGTGTGTTCCGACAACTCTACAGCTAGCAAAGAGACTCGTTTATCGAGCTATAGGTGCATGCCATCGATAACGCATTAGAGGAGACAGATTTTGCAAAAAGTCTGAATCGAAGTCAGGGTGCGTTCCAATTTCTAATGCATAGATTTATATACAACTAGCGCTCCGCTCCTGGAACCACGTTTTACCCTTCTCTTGAAACATACTGCAACTTTTCCACTTTTCATATATTATCTTGCTAATATAAGAAAGAGTGTTGCATTCATTGACACCGCGCTCCGTCGCGTTTCGCAGGGGTGTACAGTATGCTATGCAATGCACCTACTTCAAATAGTATAGGAAACACGCTTTGTCCAACACTATGAAAAGGCGACGAACGGGGCTCATCTTATTAACATAATGCTGCATTTACACGGAGCCAATACTTGAGACAATTTGTGTTTTACCTGAATTGTCTGAATTGTTTTTGGCTCGTATTTAATTTGTATTTTATACAATTGACATACAGTTCATTATGGTATGTTCAATTTCGTTGCTTTCATTCCATTCCGCGGCGGTGTAAATTGAGCCTAAATGCAGCATAACAGAGGGCGACATTGGAAATGGCGGGCCGCGCGCAACATACATGCTAGCATTAATGATCACCAGCTTACCCGGCGAGCAGGAACTCGTACGGCGCCTGCCTCATCTTGGAGCAGACGATGACGTCAGTGACGGCGGGGCGCGGCGCGGCGGGCGGCCGGGCGCGCGTGCACAGGCGCCGCTTGCCCGCGCGCAACATACATGCTAGCATTAATGATCACCAGCTCACCCGGCGAGCAGGAACCCGTACGGCGCCTGCCTCATCTTGGAGCAGACGATGACGTCGGTGACGGCGGGGCGCGGCGCGGCGGCGGCGGGGCGCGACACGCGCGTGCACAGGCGCCGCTTGCCCGCGCGCCCCGCCACGCTGTACCCCGCCGGCGCCGGCTCGCGCTCGCCGACCACCACCACGCCATCCATCACGTAACCGGGCACTCCTGGTACAGAATATACAATTTTGTGGTATACACTATTACACAATATACAACGCGTAACAGAATTAATACCAAACCAGAATATGGTAGATAGGGACCATCAAACTGAACAACTTTTATTAAGGGACCAACTCTGAAATCGCGAAAAAAAAATCTCTGCTGTTTCATACAAATATTAATAACGAAAGTATGAAAATGTATGAAACAGCTGCTTATTTTATTCGCGTCTTCAGAGTTGTTCCCTTTTTAAAAGTGTTCAGTTTGATGGTCCCCATTTACCATATTCAAGTTTGGCTTTAATTCTGTTACGCGTTGTATATGTTTACATGGTATAGTATTATTGTAATGAGCTTGGGATATAGTCTATACTAATATAATATTATAAAGAGGAAAGATTTGTATGTATGTAAATAATAAATAAACTCAAAAACTACTGGACCGATTTCAAAAATTCTTACACTTTTAAAATGCTACATTATCCCTGATTAACATAGGCTATATTTTATCCCGATATTCCCACGGGAGCAGGTACCACGTGGGTAAAACCGCGAGGATCCGTTAGTAAACTATAAAAGTAGACTAGGATTACATAAATATAACTTATAGGTTCTTTAAGGGCATTCCGGTGATCAAACTCAGAATTTTCAATGTTTTTAAATTAAATTTCCTGACAAAGTATCATTGCTAGGTCTTCCAAAATATTATATGTGATAGATCTTTTCTTTATGAAGGGAAGTTACTAAATTTTATTTGAATAAAATAAATACAATGTACTAAAAAAAATGATTTTCAAGACCCCTTTTTTCCGTCTTAAACTCAATTATCTCAATAACTATTTGAGTAATCAAGGTAATTTTTTTTGTGTAAGTAGTTCTTAGTCATATCTAGGGAAGTTACTAAAAATTTTTTTTGTAATGTTTATATTCAAGAACTAGTATCCCAAAATGCATCGTACACCGTTTCGCAGCATAATTCTTCAGTCTCCGCCTGGCATTGGCGGCGTTTGGACGTGGAGACTGTATCGCTCCGATTGCGCCAAAATTAAAAAAAAACTCAAACCAGGATCCTAATTTTTTTCAATGATGCTTATTTTGCTAGGAAATATTGAACTAGCACTTCAGGATTGGGTATAGATGAGTGCTTTGCCATTTATTGCATAACCATAGACCTATGTAACCTAGGACAAGTAATAATTTTACTCATTACCTAAAGCAAACATTAATAGTTTGAAATAAAAGTGACGGATAAGTAATATTGCCTAAGATACTTAAGAGCCCATAAAAGTTGTACTATTTGAGTACCTACATTTTGTTGTGTTGTAGGTAGGTACATAATTAGTCTAAGTTTCTAACTTCTACTACTGTATATTAAATTTATGTTCGTTTTAGGTTCCTCACAAAATTGGAAATGTGAGAAACTTAAGATAGGTAGGTGTAAAAAATTGCATCTAGAAATAAGAAATTCACTTGTTGGAAAAGTTTTTTTACAGAGACATAATGCAATAAAAAGCAATTCTTGAAATAAAACCGACGTAAGTTTTTTTCATATACCTAGTTGATCTAATATTACCATTACACCAATTTTATGAGACTGTGAAAAGTCCAGCTTCTTACCTTTGAGTAAGGAACATATACCGCACCATTTTGTGAAAATTTCAGGTTCAAAACATTCTTGAAGTGACGACTTCTTTAGCGGCGTTGTGCACTATTTATTGTGATGGGTAAAAGCTGTTTAACTCGCGTCAGAGGGCCTACTCTGAAACGCTAATCCGAAACTTCGGTTAGCCCTGTCCCTCTCACTCTCGAGTCATAACGGAATCGAGTGATAGGGGCGGGGCTAACCGAAGTTTCGGATTTGCGTTTCAGAGTACGGTCCCAGGATCACGTGACCGTAAGACGTACTTGGGGGCCTGATCGAAAAACTGTTACAATGTCATTAGAATACGAAGGCAAATTTCGCCATCTTTCCCGATGGTCTGATAGCTCTGGCACCTCGGTTAGACAAAACAGGCGGCGCGCGGCGGCAGAACAGAAGACCTCGGTTTCAAATCCAGTCCGTATTATTTTCTTTTTTTTTGTCCAAACTCCTTTTTTTTTGTGAAAAAGTCTACGGAGCCCTTTATCAACGCATCTAGTTCATTATTATAAGTATATTTTCTAAAAATCAACTGGTTAAAAATTTAAGAATATCAAAAATGCACAACGTTTATATTCAAGTTTTCACTTCTGCCGGCACTCCCGGAGTGCAACTCGCTGTTCTTACCACACTTTTATTAGCTTCACCTGTAACTAAGTCACAATGTAAGAAAATCTTGGAATTAAATTTTAACCTACTTCTAATTGTCGTATTGATTTGAAACTTTGCAAGTACATATGAATCCGATGACAATACAATAATTTGCTAACATCGAGCTGATCTGATGATGGAGTCCAGAGGTTGGCAATAGAACTTTTTAATGGCTGTTAGGAAACCCCTCGAGCCTAGGCTCATTTGTTTCGTTCTGATGAGACCTATCTGTTACACTTGGTGGTGAGGGTCTGATGATGGAGCAGAGAGGAAGTCAGTGGCACTACTTAATGACCACTAGGAAACCATTCGAGTTTGGGCTCATTTGTTTCGTTCTGTTGCGACCTATTCGCTAACACTTGGTGATGATGGTCTGATAATGGATCAGGAAAGAAGTCAGTGGCACTCCTTAATGACCACTAGGAAACCATTCAAGTTTGGGCTCATTTGTTTTGTTCTGATGCGACCTATTCGCTACACTTGGTGATGATGGTCTGATAATGGAGCAGGAAAGAAGTCAGTGGCACTCCTTAATGACCACTAGGAAACCCCTCGAGTTTGGGTTCATTTGTTTCATTCTGATGAGACCTATTCGCTACACTTGGTGATGAGGGTCTGATGATGGAGCAGGAAAGAAGTTAGTGGCACTTCTTAATGACCACTAGGAAATCCCTCGAGTTTGGGCTCATTTGTTTCGTTCTGATGAGACCTATTCTCTACACTTGATGCTGAGAGTCTGATGATGGAGCAGGGAGGAAGTCAGTGGCACTCCTTAATGACCACTAGGAAACCTCTCGAGTTTCGGCTCATTTGTTTTGTTCTGATGAGACCTATTCGCTACACTTGGTGGTGAGAGTCTGATGATGGGGTAGGGAGTAAGTCAGTGGCACTCCTTAATGAACACTAAAAAACCCCTCGAGTTTGGGCTCATTTGTTTCGTTCAATGTTTAAGGGGTGGGCAGAGACATGAATGAACTGTAAAATCCATTACCATCCATCCATGGCTTGCCATTTATAAAACTAAAAAGTAAAAAATAAATATGTAGTTTAAAAAACTAGTAAAACCCACTTTTATAGGAACAGACTAAAAAGCACAAAATTACCGTCTATTCAGTAACTGAAATTAAAAAGCGTGGTGCGCCCTTTGCAAAGCATGCACTTCAAGTAGGTAGTTAATATTATGTTACTATAAAAGTGGGTTTTACTAGTTTTTTAAACTACATATTTTTTATTACTAATTCTCTTTTCCACTATAATTCAATACCTAGTACAAAATTAGAGGCTCTTGCAAGACATGCTCTTGCTCTCGCGGTTTTGAAATTCGAAATTCGAAATTCCCACAACAATATCTAAAACCGATGGTTGAGGCGCCAGTAGCAATAAAAAGAATGAAAGGTCTGTCAGCTGTATTGACAGTTTAAACTCTCAAATTTAACCACCGCGTCAGATAAGTTTGCGGAGTTCTGTAAGGAGACTTGCATAGTCGGAGTAAAATTTTTGATACTCTAATGAAATATTGCATAGGTACAAGTACTTCCGAAGGAGGAATATTTATTTCATTATTTAAATTTCATTGCACAAAGTATAAACAAATGGCGGGCTAACTTTAAACTGACTAACATATTATATCAAAGATAATAAACTCATAAAAATAAATAATCTCGAAGAAGTTTTATATACACTCTCTGCCACAAATGTCATTTATTAAAAGTAGGTGGCTAAAACGTCAGTGATTAGATTACATATCCTTTGGAAACTGCCATGCAAGAAATGACAGTTTTGTATAAGTAGTACGAAACCAAACCGTTTCAGCTGCTCGACCGTGATGTTGTCAAAGACAGCGGCTTTACCTTCTTTGAGCTTATCAAGGGCAAACTTGAGCTCTGTTTCTGTAAAAGCCTCGTCCAAGTGGTTAACCTCTTTACCAGGGTCTCGTGTAAATTTCTTCTGGAGACTTTTCGTGGAAGCTTTCCCATTTTGGAGTAAGTGGTGAGCGATCTGGTTTGTGGTCACATTGGAATGACGATCAGCGATTTTAGGATCATTATTTAGTTTCCTTATAAAACACCATGCCTTCTACGCCTTCGATTAGCTTGTTCCACTTTTCTCTCGTTGTTTCGGATATGGCTTCTAGCAATTCATTCCCAAAATCGATGGTGTCCTCTGAGATGGGATCTAATTCATACTGGTCTTGGTATGTCATCCTATCATATTATATTTAAAAACATATATTTGATGCTTGGGAGAGCAAGCGAGATGTAGTTGGTATTTATTGTGACCTCTCCAAAGCTTTCGATTGTGTTAATCACCAAACGCTTTTAAGGAAATTAAAACATTATGGTGTCTATGATAAATCGGTTAGCCTTATGCAATCATATCTATGTGAAAGAACACAGAAAGTAGTTATCAACAAAACTGAGTCTACTGGAGCCCCTATCAACATGGGCGTACCCCAGGGGTCAATACTGGTCCCTTTTGCTGTTTTTAATTTATATAAATGACCTTCCTTTTTAAGCAAAGAATTTATGCAAGACAGTGCTATTTGCTGATGACACTTCCTCTAGTCTTTAAAGTTGACAGAGGTAATAATTGCTCTGACGAAGTAAATAGTACTTTATCGAAAGTTGCGCATTGGTTTCATAGCAATAATCCATTCTTTTACCATGGTACCATTAGACAGTACCATTGATGGTACTGTGGCAACTTCTTTTTGCCGTGGTACCATCAATTAATCTATCATTAAACTCGAAAAAAAACAAAATGTGAAAAAAAAATCCCTGCCAAATGTAAGACAGGTTGATATTCACATAAAATTGGATGACAATGTAGTAGAATTAATTAACAGTACTCAATTTTTAGATATAACATTAGATTATCGGCTTCAATGGGATCCTCATATTGAAGCCTTGGCCGGTAGACTCAGTTCTGCGGCATTTGCTGTTAAAGAAATAAGGCTCTTAACCGATATTGAAACGGCAAGGTTAATCTATTTTAGCTATTTTCAGAGTGTATTGTCCTACGGCCTATTACTTTGGGGTTCAGCAGCTAACATCGAAAGTATTTTTGTGCTTTAGAAAAGAGCTATTCGCGCCATATACAAACTTCGGCCAAGAGATTCTTTAAAAGAAATCAACATATTAACTGTTGCAGGACAATAAATAATAATATATGAGAATATGGTATATGTGAAGAAGTATCTCAATACATTTGTAAAACGTAGCAATATACATCAATTCAAAACAAGAAATAAAAATAAGATTGCCGTTCCAAGGATTCGACTTGAAAAAACAAGAAGTTAGTTTTTGGGGAAAAGCGTAGCTAGTTTTAATAAAGTTCCACAGAATTAAGTAGAGCTCTCTTTGCACAAAATTTTAACATATAGTTGTGTTGCTGTCGCTTCGGTATTAATTTTTAATTAGTACAAATATTTCAGCATATCGCATAATATTTAAACAGAAAAAAGAACCTGACGTTAGGCAAGTTTTTACTTTTTTTACCCATTTTTGGAGCACAAGGGATATGATGCGTACATGGCGAAAAATAGTGACATTGAAAAATAAAGATATTTTAAAATTTATAATGAAAAAAGGTTTTTTTAAAGTGGCTGATTTATAACCAGGCGTTTTACTAGACCTAAGTCGTGCGTATGATCGCGTGTCTTATAATATTCTATTACAAAAGTTGTATGGTATCGGGGTAAGGGGAGTCGTTCAAAATTGGTTCCGCTCATACCTAACAAATCGCTCTCAACTTGTTGAAGTCGAAAACCATGACTCCAAATCGGGCTACATAGTCAAAGTAAGATCGGATACTTTAGATGTAAAAATGTCTATTCCTCAGGGAAGTGTGATCGGTTGTATATTATTTTTAATATACATTAACGATCTTCCCAAAATAATAGATACGACGAGCGTACTCTTTGCAGATGATATGTCAGTCATATTCCCGTGCTGTAATGAACAAGATTTAAAATCTAACCTTACCAGAATAATTGATAATATATCTAATTGGCTAAACGATCATAATTTGCTAATAAATTTTTCAAAAACAAAACTTATACAATTTAGACCTACCCAAAAAAACCATTAAGCATTAATTTCACTCATAATAACATAGATTTAGAATGTGTTCAGGACTTTGATCTGCTTGGCATTAAAATAGATACTAATATCAACTGGAAAAGTCATGTCCTTAAATTGTCAGGTAAACTAGCTAGTTTCACTTATGCATTATATAATTTAAAAAAGGCAACTGATCAGAAAACAGCAAAAATTGCGTATTATGCATACGCTCATTCTTGGATTAACTACGGAATAATCTTATGGGGAAACAGCACCGATGCCTCAAAGATATTTATCTTACAAAAAAAATGCATAAGAATACTTGAAAACCTAGATATCACAGTCAGCTGCAGGTACTACTTTAAAAAGCTCCAAATTTTAACTGTAACATCTCAATACATATTGGAAATTTGTAATTTCGTTAGGAAAAATCAACACCTTTTTCCCCAAGCAAAAGATTTCTACACCGGAAAAATGAATTTGAGACATAAAAATCGGTTAGCTTTACCATCATCAAACTTAAAACTCCATAGTTCGGGGACACATATAAGCGCAGTAAAAATTTTTAATAAACTTCCTAAGTCCATCCAAGCTGAATCGAACGCTAACACCTTTACCAAAAAACTAAAAGAGTATTTGCTGGATAACAGTTTTTATAGTCTTAAAGAGTTTTTTGAAAAATGTTGAGAGTTGTTTTAGATGTCCTGCCGGTTATTTTTAATTAATATGTTTCTTTATTTTATTTTTATTTTATTTGTGTTGCTGTGCCCTTGCAGGGTCGTGTTTGTTTCTTTTATTTTTAATAACATCTTCTGTACAAACATGGTATGCAATAAAGAACTTGAGAACTTGAGAACCTTACGTGGCAAGTTTACATTAGTAAACAAAGTATCAATTATTTCAGTTGCGCTACATTTTGTTTAAACAAATTCGACGATCTCCGTGGCCGATTGGTGTACGCACCGGTTTTCTAGGTGCCACTATCTCTGAGGTCCCGGGTTCGATTCTCGGACGGGTAAATGTCGAAAACTAACTTTTAGATATTTTCTTGTATCTGGGTGTATGTGATCGTTGCTTCCAATTTTCAATGACACAAGTTATTGTATTATTTGATATTATCATTTTTGGTATTTGAATAATATGTATTTTATTTTATTTTTTTGTACTTAAACAATATTTTTATTTAAGTGTTTTTTTATATATTGATTTATATTATAGATTGATAGCGTGATTTTATATAAACGGTATACTTATTTAAATATTGATTATTTTGATTGAGTAAAAAAGTATTAGATGATGGGCTAGTATGAGTTATTTATATTTTTTCATAATAAATTATAAGTTTTATTAATTTGATTGGAATAAATCTGAAAATGTAGCTACTGGTTAGAGCAGTATACATTATTTATTTTTTTCAGTGTAATTTGTAGCAAATGTTGTAGTTTTGCCTGCGAAGATCATTTCGATAATGGATATATTATCGAAATGATTTAGAGATAGAAAATAAATATAAATAGCTGCTGCTGTGTTCTGCATTTTGAAGAATCGTTTGAAGTGACTATCTTTGTTAAAAAAAGCTTTTTTTACTACATACGAATAATATCTAAGATCTACTCTTCCTACAAACCGACGTTTACAATAAATATTCATTAATAATTCTTATTGTGTTCCACATAATATAATTTCCTTAGTAAAAGCGCACATAGGTGATATTTTAGATGTAAATAGAATGCGCGCTGCATGCCGCGTCTACACGTATTTCTCAGTCTACGAGAGTGCCGCGGCCGGAGTCTTACCGATCCCAGCACCCCCTCGCTTGTGTAAGCAACGGCCATCGACGATATTTTTTTTACCTATGCTATATCCTTAAGTCCACAGAGGCGGAAAGGGGAGGCTGAGCGGAGCTGTGATTTACATTTACAAAACAGGCTGAGTCAACTCAGCAACAGCCGCGCGGGGCGGTACAGTACAGATAATATAAATATGACTTATAGATTCTTTATGCTGGGAGGAACTCCACAGAGGCGGAAAGGGGAGGCTGAGCGGAGCTGTGATTTACATTTACAAAACAGGCTGAGTCAACTCAGCAACAGCCGCGCGGGGCGGTACAGTACAGATAATATAAATATGACTTACAGATTCTTAAGCTGGGAGGAACTCCACAGAGGCGGAAAGGGGAGGCAGAGCGGAGCTGTGATTTACATTTATAAAACAGGCTGAGTCAACTCAGCAACAGCCGCGCGGGGCTGACGGTTTTCATGGTTTTGTCAGTTATCAAATGCATGGAAAAAGTTCCGCTTCGTTTCTCTTCACCAAGGTGAATGGAGACGGACCTTAGCACAGACCAAATTAAGGGCGAAAGGAAGCGAAACACGTCTTTTGACGCTGCTATGCTAACGACAGCACGAGGACAACGAAATTTAGCTCGTTTCGTTGTTTATAATTATTACCTGTATTTGGAATTATTTTGTAAGCAGGTAATCATGTCCTCTCAACAACAGCAATCATGTCTCAATTAATCGTCTTTAAACGATCTTATATTTAATTACAATCGCAACGAATGCACGCATGCCCTTGGCCTACGTTACGGGCGAGTAACAAAGATTCAGCAAACACAATTTTATTGAATAAGACTGGCAACAATAGCGAGGTTTGCAAACATAGATTTTAACTAAATCGCCTGTTTGAATTACTAAAAATATTACTAGTTAAATAACGAAAAACTTACTTGCAAATGAAGTATTAGAAAAAAACGATCCATCTCACAATCACAACTAGCTACGAAGGGACTCGAACCCAAGACCTTTCTCTGTCCGGGCGAAAGCTCTTTTTTTCTAATACTTACTTACTTCATTTTTAATAATAAAAATTGCATTGTGAATGCAAAAAAGTTAAATTAATTTGAAATAGTGTACTGCAAAAAATTAAACCTACCGAAAATGATCAAGAAATATTGCATTCATCTGATTTGCTTTAAATTGCAAGTTTATTGCACGCGTGGGCCTCGGTCCTATCTTGATATTTTTCAGTTATCACAGTTCATACCCATATAAGACAGCACAGCTGCTTGATAGACTACTAGCGGATCCTCGCGGTCTCACCCGCGTGGTACCCGTTCCCGTGGGAATATCGGGATAAAATATAGCCTATGTCACTCGGGAAGAATGTAGCTTTGTAATGGTCAAAGAATTTTCTAAATCAGTCCAGTAGTTTCGAAGCCAAACAAACAATCAAATCTTTCCTCTTTATAATATTAGTATAGTATAGATAAGTCGTTGTGATACTCCATACTCCACGACAACAATCCCTATGCTATAATAGCTTTAATTGCAATATTTGCAACAACGTAGTAAAAAATTGTGATTGACGAAGGTTCGACCGACCTTCACGCGCGCTCAATGTTAGGCCACGTTCGCACGGGCGTGCAGAAAGGCGTTGCGTTAGCGGGGCGATATCGCAACGTCAACGCCTAGGAACCAGAGGTGTTCGCATAGACGTAAAAAAATCGCTTGGCGTTTTGTGCTCACACGGTGCGGACTGCAGGCGTACCTATCATGAATTCGGACGACATCTTGGCAATCGCCGTTTGGTATATTAAGAAACGATAAGCAAATAGAAGGCAGTACTGGTTTCATCCTCTTCATTCAGAGAGAGTTATCTTACTGGTCAATTTTACACTCGGTACAGCAAGCTTCAACGGTTTCCTCAAAAATTCTTCGATTAATATGAGAATGTCAATCAGCTCATTTGATGAACTACTGCTTATTTGTTGGCCCTAATAAAATACAGCGACAAGATTCCCAAATGAGTCCTTGGGTTATTTAGGTAGGTATCACCTAAATGAAAATAAACCTAATGACGTAAAAATAGTTACCCACTGACAGTAGGTAGCGTTAAAAAAAACGCTTGTATGAACGCCAATAGGGCTGCCCGTATGTTGTATTTCCATCGCGTCCATCGCGTCGCGCCGTCAATCGGGCAATGTGCGATAAAATAACGCCGCGTAAAAAAATCGCTCGCGTGTGAACGGATTAGGGAAAGTCCATAAGTTCTGTTTCAAGGCGTCAAAAAATCGCTTCAACGCGCGATAATATTACGTCCGTGCGAACGTGACCTAACCGAGTGTTACAGTTCTTTTTTAGTTTCTGTGGTCATCACATCACGTACTCAGAAGTTTGAAGGCTGACGTAATTGTAACGGGGCAATAATGCAGTCTTAGAAATTCTAGGTATGAAATTAAGATTGTAAATTTTTACGGAATAATATTTCCCATATAAATCAAATCAAATATATGTCGCAGTAAGATATATAAATCCGTGATATAGTTATATCCCTAGGGATATAATTATGTACCGCGTTTAGGCGCATAATGTCCAATTCGCAAAATGTCCAGCGTTCGCAGAACGTCCAGTTCGCGAAAATGTCCAATATTCATCATAATGTCACACCATTAATCAGTAATTTTTAACAGATCAAATAATGAGAAATAGTAAATTTAAAAATAAATATGTATATTTTTCATTATTTGATCTGTTACAATCACCGAAGGACTTATTTGATTTTATTATGTTGATTTTAGTATTTTATGATTTATGTTACTTAAAATAAAATAAATTACAAAAATAAAAACTGATTTTCAAGTAATAACTTGACTAATCATTAAAACCCAACGCTACACTAATCAATAAACGTACTGATTGATGGTGTGACGTTTTAAGAATATTGGACATTTTCGCGAACTGGACGTTTTGCGAACTGTACCCCTAGTGTAAGTTTTTATGTCAATTTGTATGAAAACTGTATAAGCGCGCTACTCGCCGCTAGAGGCGCTGATACAGTTTCCATACAAATTGACATAAATACGGAATCGAAATAGTTTGCGTTTGCTTGACATAAAAACTTACACTAGGGGTACAGTACGAGGGGTACGAGTAGATGATCTGCAATAGAGACGAGAAGTGAGCGTGTTTGTATAAAATTACAGTGTCCGTTTTTCTGCAAACGAACGAGTGTATAATCCCAATCCCAGACCAGTCGTCGCGGACATTAAATTAATTGCTTTCATCGCTTTAATAGCCATAAGGAGCGGTTTCAACACAGGAAACGTGAAAAGATAAAGTACAATCCGAGTTGCATAATACGGGAAACATGATAAGGATGAAATAAAAGAGTCGTTGAGACCGATTCGGTTTCGACTGGCGGCGGGTCCACGAACTCGATAAGAGCCAACGCGCACTTGTGACTTTTAATCGGGCGATAGTTTGATCGTCCTCGGATTCAGCATAGAGTTATATGGCAGTGCGCGCATTGACGATTAAACTATCGAACGATCGAACTATATATCGAAAATGACTGGCCGATAGTTATACGATCAAACTATCGCACAACTATCTGCCGGTCGGTAATGTGCATGAAGGACTATGTGAGCGCGCGCATTGCATTAACTAAACTATCGCCCAACTATCGGTCTACTGCGCATTCAGTATGGCACTGTACGTGAGTGCACGCACTTCCGATAGTTGTACGATCAAACTATCGCACAACTATCGGCCGGTCGGTAATATGCACGCACTCCATTCAACTAAACAATCGCCCAACTATCGGTCGACTAAAAATCACAAGTGCGCGCAGGCTCTCAATACCAAACTATCGGCCGACAGTTTGATCACGATCGTCTTACGATTCCGACTAAACTAACTGTCGACTAAAAATCACAAGTGCGCGCAGGCTCTTAGACATCGACGCCGATGCTGAGGACGCGCGGGCCGCCGCTGCTCAGGCCCACGATAGTCTGGGAGTATCGATTCGACGAGACGTCTAGCCAGCCTCTGGGCAATGCCCACACTGGCTACATTGACCTCATAAATGAGATAATATTCTTATACACAAAGAAAGTAGTTTTATTCGATTCCTAAAATATTTTAGAGGAACTCTAAATAGTATAAAACAAAGTCGCTTTCCGCCGTCTGCATACTACTAAATATGCAGTTTTCATTCATAGACAGAGTGGTTTTAAGAAGAAAGTTTATATGAAGCACAGGCACTAGCAATACACATATTATGTCAACAACATAGGACTATGTCAATTACAATATTGAATGACTTTTGTAGCACAGGTAGCTTTGTTTGGGAACACTGCAATGTGGCAAAGTTCTAAGCAGTTTAACGTACATAATTGCTCATGACTACATCTTCAGTGCACCCGCGTGAAGCTAGTCGCTACTTTATGAATAAACACTTTATGTACTTAAGTTTTATTAGCTTTAACATTAGTATGATTACTTTAGTGGATATAATCATCTGATGTTTTAAGCAAACTTCGAAGTTTATAAGTCATTCAAAATGATAAAAACTGGTTTTGTATTAATCATTGTATATGATCTTCCCACAAGCTACTCCAACAATTTTATTGTGTTGAAAAGCTACACAATTAGGTGTTTTAACTTTAATGTATGATTGACATTAATTTATGTTTACTTACTATCTTTGCAAATACTGCCAATAGTTCGAATATTTAATGGAGTTTAGATATTAGGCAATTACTATATCCTTTGCTATGTATAAAGTTGTCGATTCATTAGCATTAATTTTATTTCATCATCATCAGCCATTTAATGTCCCCACTTTTAATCTATATAAATAAAAAAATTATGACTGACTAATGACTAGGTAGGGTAATCCTCAACAATACGGTATTTTACTGATTTTTTTTTATTTCTTTAAAATGTTTTTCGAAATATTAGCTACACAAAACAAGTTTTCATTTTGAATTATCTTGAATATTTTCAAAGATATAGGACTTCAAACTTTATAATTAGACAAGGACAGGACGCTATCTTAGTGACGTCAGTGGGTTAGTAGCGTCATAGTCACGCCATAGAAGATTTCGTTTTAGAAAGAGACAGCTATAGTCAAAATCAAACAGACTATAATTCTTTTATTATAAAACAGATTCAAATTATTTTTTCACATTTGGTATTTTTAATTGCAATATTTTTTAACGTCATCATTAAATATCTACATTTCAACAACAGTAAAATACCCTATTGTAGGTAATTTTTAATACTTCTACCTTAACACATCACATCACTTAAACTGGATTGAAACAGTTAACCAAAGAACTAGGTACTTACCTATATAACCATACTGCTATTCTTTTCTTGGAACAGTGTCAAGTTCTACAGAGAATCAGTAAATAGTATGTTACAACAGTACTTCTAATCATATTATTTTTTGACACTAATCAATAGGAACAGAATGATTCATTAAACAAAAATATAAATAAGTCTTAGGGCTTATTTTTAAATCCTCAGATAATAGTCATGAGTCAGTTAAATTAATAACCAATCAAAATAAATCTCAAAACAAGAGAGATATGAATGACAATTGCTTTTCAATTTGGAGGTATTAAACAATATCAGACGAATATTTTTTTATCTGGGCATTCAAAAATAGGCCCTTAATGCATCACATTTAAATCAACATACCTTCAGACTTCGAAAGGCAGATGTAGTGGCTCGGTTTCTTGCCAAACAGCCCATTCTGGCGCAGCAGGCCTGCGTCGGCGTCCTCGTCGTACGTTCGGCTGACGGGCCGGTAGCCGGTGGGGCACTTGGCAACGCTCTCCACGATCTGCAGCGACAGTAGCGGCCGCTCGTCCGGCAGCGCATCGCCCAACTTATGCAGCACTTTAGACATTGTCCCTTATGACATCATTTGCATCTTAGTCTTAGTTCTCTGCAACCTGTTGTGTTAAGCCCTTAAAGAAATGTAACAGTTATAAGATTCTTGAATTCTAACTACTACGTGTTCACTTCATCATTGCCGCTACCTCGCGGCCCGGCTCGTCATACTGCACTCCCTGCCCATTTTAATTACTGCACGGGTGACGCAGGGGGTTCGGTATGACGAAGCGGGCCGCGAGGTAGCGGCAATGATGAAGTGAACGCGTAGTATGTCCAAGTTACTTATTATAGGTAACTCCTGACTTTGATAAGGATGTTTATGTACGAAGACATGGCTCAGTGGCGTAATTATACTGTATGGGTCCATGGCAAATTCACTATGTACGTATTACACCCACCCCCAGGATTCATATTCTTTCCTGCAGCAGGACTGTAGCAGGCATTTTGCCAGCTTGCCACCCTGAATTAATCAATCCTACTAATGTTATAAATGCGAAAGTTTGTGAGTAGGGATGTTTGTTACTCTTTCACACAAAAACTACTGAATGGATCTGGATAAAATTTGCAACAAAGATAGATCATAGGCTGGAATAACACATAGGATACTATCTATCCCAATATTCCCACGGGAACGGGAACCAAATGGGTGAAAATGCAGATGGCCGCTAGTAACTCATATACCAGTGTATTTTTATCTTCCATCTACTAAAGATTTGAAGCCAAGTTCTATACTATTGTTTGATAAGAATCCTTTTTTTTATTCACAACAAGGTAGCACTTAGCATTCATCACACCTGATGTTAAGTGGTGATAAGGCTGAAGGTAAAAGCGCACAAACAAATATTAATTAATCAGATCTCATGATTATCATGCTCTTATTGCTTATATCTATTGAATATAATAATTTATTAGTATGAGTAGAGTAGTACATGTTGTTCTCATGCATAGTATGTATCTCTCCTAATTTTATAGCAAAAAGAAAATATTATATCTTTAATAAATAAGAGAACATCATCAAGCCAGGTCAAAACACTCATAGACCCATTCATTTGCATGTTTATGTTAATTGCTACTACTAACCTTATTTTTTATTAGAGATAACAAGTAACTGTTTTACTGCCCACACTTTGAAGTGTGTTTAAAATGTGGGTTGGCATGCTATTCAGGGTATTACACTACAGAAGCACATACAAGACTTGAAAACATTAAATTATAACACTAAATCACTACATAGTATAAAACAAAGTCGCTTTCTCTGTCCCTATGTCCCTTTGTATGCTTAAATCTTTGAAACTACGCAACGGATTTTGATGCGTTTTTTTTTAATAGATAAAGTGATTCAAGAGGAAGGTTTATATGTACTTTTTATCCCGATATTCCCACGGGAACGGGAACCACGCGGGTGAAACCGCGGGCGGCCGCTAGTATAATAATAAACATACCAACATGAGAAACGGAATATAGGTAGTTAATCACGAGGTTGATGTGATTGAAGACACAATACACATATAACTATCTACTAAAAAGTTTATTTTCAGCGAGGGACGAAACTTTAGTTCAATGAATACGCGTCAAGCGACCGACTTGGCAATATTCCATGCACCAACTACATGATTTAGAGTAGTATGCAGCGCCTTCGAAAGCAATTAGAATCAATTGTTAAGTACCGAACAGTCACTTAACAGGAACAATGACCCGTTTCGGCGATTACACACTTTCTTCTATTACCGTTACAGCAAGTATAATGATTAACTCACCGTAGTCATGACATCACACTAGAATTTCAGTAACTATTCCGCTGGTTTTTATTACAGATACCTTTGTTTGTAGACTTGTTTCACAACAATGGTCAATGACTGATTAAAAATAGATCATCGATATTAATAACGTCCAAGTAATTGAATGTAAAAATAAATATTTCAACAAATTCTCAGAACAGAATTGTAATAGCAAACAAAATATCACTTTTATTTTGACAACAACAAGCGAAACGAAACGAGCACGAAACGAGTCAAACGAGTGACGGACACTAGGGATGTGAAAAAATAATCGATTATTAAAAAAATCGATTATTTTTCTTTAAAAATCGATTTTTAATAATCGATTTTTTAAGTATGAATAATCGATTATTAAAAAATCGATTATTTTTTTCTTATTTCCAACAAAAAAAACGATTTTTTTTTCAGCGCCATGCCGCGCCGCCATCTATCACGTTTAAAGCCCCCAGTACAGGATGGCCGATCATGGTCAGCGACCATGACCAATACATCGTACATTGACACTTTTGAAAGAACCTTTTTAAACTTGTTCGTTCAAAAGTGTCAATGTACGATGTATTGGTCATGGTCGCCGACCATGGTCGGCCAACCTGTACTGGGGGCTTCACAAGTACCTTCTCGGGACGTCCGTAGCGTAGCGTAAAGTGGATCTTATCACTTATCAGGGATCTTTGTCCAATATACATTTGATCAAAGAAATTGGACGTCGAATGTATGAAATTGGACGTCAAAGTTGTCCAATTTCTTTGATCAAATGTTTTTTGGGCAGCGATCTTTGATAAGTTGAATACCACCCGTAGGTGAGCATTAATGGCCGGTACACATGTTCCGATCTGACCACCCCGATTTGGTCTGCTAACCTGTGGGGGCTTCCGCGTAACTTTATGGATATGAACTTCATACGTTTTTTGGAACTTTAAGTCAATTTTATAACAAAAATCCTATCCTATATTTATCCGTTATCAAGTTTACGTAGACACAGTTTCTTAAGAAATTAACTACCTACGAGCTTAGATAATTAGTGTGATTGTAAGAAAATATTTATTTATTTATTATTAAAAATAGCCGCTATCAGTTCTTTGTTTAATGACGTCGGCACGTGAGTAAATCCCGAACCAGAATCCAAGCTGCTACGGCCCGCTGTTGGTACACTCACACATAGCGCGTGACCTCTCACCAACACGGGTTTACCGCCGCGCCGCCGCCGCCGGGGTAAGAACTGGGGGGCTATCGGCTAAGAAATCTGGATTTGGGTATGGGCTTCAACTGTCATTTGAATTCCTTATTCTGATAGATTTTTGCTGCTTTGTTCTGTTGAACGTTGCTAGCTAGTTATCGTTATACCAGACGTCACAAAACAAGGAACTGATAGCGGCTATTTTCTTTATAAAATTGACTTAAAGTTCCCAAAAAAGTATGAAGTTCATACCCATGTTACGCGGTAGCCCTCCAGCAGGCGTAGCATGACGAACCCGACAAAGATTTTGTCTACCCCTTAATGTCATTTTTGACAGTTAAACAAAGAGTTTGTCTACGTTGGGATGTAATTTTTGACATTTCAACGTAGACAAAACCGCTCTCGAGGTCGTCATGCTACCCGTGCTGGTCTGCGCCGGCTCAGTTGCGGTATAACTGACAGGGCCGCTGACTGTCACATTTCAGTGACATGAAAATTTGGAACACGTAAGTATATCTTGTAAGTTTATATTGATATTTTTTTTAAAAAATCAACCGAAATTATAAAAAAAGCCTCATGTTGAGATTGACCCTCATATTAATAATACTGTTGTTCCTATTTTTAAGTTTTTCTTCGGATTAAATTTAACTTTTCAACGGATTTTTTTTTTCAAGGGCTAAAAAAAATCGATTTTTTCATAAAAATCGATTATTTTAATACAAAATAATCGTTTTTTTTTAAATCGATTTTTTTCTGCGTAGAAATAATCGATTATTAAAAAATCGATTTTTTTATATGGAAGTCACATCCCTAACGGACACGGACAAGAAAGACCCACAAATTAGATAGACGAAAGACCACAGATAGATTTTACTTACATAAAGCAAGGTTTTTTTTTTTGAAAGTCATAACGGCACTGGGTTTTCGAGCCCTCTTATGCCCGTCTTGATGTTAATGGGCGATTTTCTGAAAGCTCAGTCACTAGATGGCGCTGTCCCACCTATGCAGTTAGAAGGAACGGAACGTTATAAATTTTACTTTGACGCGACTTTTTTACGTAAAACGGAACGTCAGACAGATGTTATTTATTTACCTAAATCTTTAAATTTACCTATTTCGTTTCTGTTCCTCACAGTAGTACTTATATAATATATTATTAGTTTCCTTTGGGTTTTTAAAAAGTAATTAATTTAAATATGTTTCATACCAAAATATACCACAGACATGTACATACTTATTCAGCGCCATCTAGTGAAGCAATTGAAAGCTTTTTTTTTTTTAAATGGCCTCTCAGAAAATCGCTCATTTAAGAGACACAGTGTGTCCACATTTAACTTGATCAATCTACTTTTGCAGCTTTAAAAAACTACCAAAATCTACCAGAGCCATGGCCAAATCTACCTTGCTAAAATGATAAAATAGAGATGAAATAAAACTAAATAGTTTACTGTTTTCCTCCCAAAACTGGGGGGCTACCGGCTAAGAAATCTGGATATGGGTATGGGCTTCAACTGTCATTTGAATTCCTTTTTCTGATAGATTTTTGCTGCTTTGTTCTGTTGAACGTTGCTAGCTAGTTATCGTTATACCCGACGTCACAAAACAAGGAACTGATAGCGGCTATTTTCTTTATGAAATTGACTTAAAGCTCCCAAAAACGTATGAAGTTCATACCCATAAAGTTACGCGGTAGCCCCCCAGATCAAAATCAATGAGAGATTTTCTGCCAGCAAATAAAAAAAAAAGTTTATTTATTAGCTCGATAGATGGCGCTGACCTGACATGAATCCACTCACCTCTATTGTTTATTACCACACAGGGATGGGCCTATTTCTCGAAAGATACAAGTTTACAAGATCACAAGCTTCGAAATGTAACATGGACTTGTAAATTCTGTTTCACGAAGTAAATAACAAGTGTTTTTTACGGTAACAAAAAAGAGTGTCATTGGAATACCTAATGACATATAAATGCATTGGCTGATAAATATTTTTCATCTCTCATATTCGAAAAGTGATGTATATTTAAGGCCTAATCAGACGAAGGACTTTTGTCCCCGTGGGACAAAAAGTCCCTGTACGTCCAAAATATTTCCTCCGGGTACTTGTCGCGGACTCAACGCATATAGTGTGCGGTCATTTGTTGCCCGAAGACGTACTTCACTATCGGGCGCTCAATGCAGCTAAAGTTCGTTGTGTGCGTTGTTACGCCTATTTACGTTTGTTCGATTTTTTTCGGGGACTACCGCGAACTTTTGTACAGTCCAGTCTCTCGGTGTCCGCCGTACTTTCGGGGACTTTTTGTCCGCGGTACTTTTAGTTCCTTGTGTGCGTTATTCGATACAATTTATAAGAGATCTATATCGATGGACAAAAAAGTACTCGGCGGACAGTCCCTCGTCTGATCAGGCCTTTAAACTGAGCAGCGGGTTCAAAACTCTGCGTTGCACCCTAGGGTGTAAAAGTATTTTTAAAAATAGAACTGAATTTGGTTACAGTCAATTATAGAGTAACCTCATCGGCAATGAAAAAGTTTTCTACTGATGTTGTATGGGGTGGATTACCTGATTGTAACAATGATAACGCTGTTCTGTTAAAATGGTCTGAACATATTCTTGAATATTTTCGTACTGATAATCCAGGCTTGAGGCGCAAAATAGCTTCAAGCCATTGTGCTCGTCGTGTTTCATCACTGGGAAATAGGTGGGTTCCTATATTTTTACAAAAAGCCACAATGCAAGTATTTGACATTTTACTTCTGTTTTAATTTGGATGTTTTCGAATCACCCAGGCTTGAGCACATCAAACGCGGGTCAGGAGCAGAGCAGGACAGTAGCAGCGCGGGAGTCGGCGGGAGTCGGTACACTGAATGCAGCAACAGTTTCAAAGCAGTTGCAACGCGGGCCCGCGTTCAAACCGCGTTCAGTGTGACGGGTTAGGCAGGCAGTAGGCATAATACAACTCTCGGCAACTACTTTCGACGCGCTGCGCTGCACTGCGAACGCCCTGCCTCGGTGTGTCATGCTAACATGGCCGCCATAGTTATACAACAGCGCGGGCCCGCGCTCAAACTGCTCTGCGCCGCGCCTGCGCTGCTTCTGCCCCGCTCCCGCGCCGTTTGTAGTCCGGCAGTAGCAGTGCGGCTCGGCGCGGCGCAGAGCAGTTTGAGCGCGGGCCCGCGTTCAAATTTAGTGTGACATAGTTCATAGAGTTTCTTGTATTACAACTTGCGCGGGCCCGCATTCAAACAGCGCTGCTTCTGACCTGCGTTTGGTGTGCTCAAGCCTTCAGAGTTATTGTTATAAATTGTAAATAAGAATACATAGGTACAATTATTACTATTACGAATTTAATTCAATGACAATGAAAGAAAAGTTACGTCAGTAACGTAGACTCCTTTGGCCTGTTTAACCAAAAATACAATTTACAAATTGTAAATTGTATTTACAGGCTACAATTCTACAAGTTTCTGTTTAACCAACATTCACAAGTTACAAGTTTACCATGGTGGAAAATTTACAAATTTGTAAATTGTAGATACAATTCTACATATTTCTGTTTAACCAACATTTACAAGTTACAGGTGACAATTTACAAATTTGTAAGGAAAACCGTTTCGTGAAACGAAGAATTGTAATTACAAGTTTACAAATATGTAAATTGTAGCACGATTTCTACAGGCGGGCTCACCCTGTGTCAGAACTTTACAATTGTTTGCACCAGCCGAATAAGTAAAGAAATTAAATTGTTATTGACATAAAAATGCTTCTAGCCACTAGTAGTGAAAGAATTGTATTATTACTATAGTTTTCCATGACTTTCTTTTTAGTTAAAATAGCAGTAGGTACTTACCTAAAGTACTCTTCAAACAAAATTTTAAATAAATACTTTTATTAGAAAAAAACAGAGTAGCAAGTGGTGCAGTGGTAATTCAGCCTACAATCGTTGAAGTTAAGCAACTTTCGCTATGGTTGGTCACGGGATGGGTGACCAAAATTTTATTATCTCAAGCTCCTCCGTACTTCTGAGGCACTTTAAGCCGTTAGTCCTGGCTGCGTTTGCCGTCGTTAATACCCATCAATCCGCTTTGGGCCCGCGTGGTGGGTCATGGCCCATTCTCCATATCCATCCATAAGGAAGGTCTTTACTCCATCACTTATTACTTACGGGACTTATAATGGCTGATGATGATTAAAATTCTATTGTTTTTAATCTACTATCTTCAAAAATTTACAACTTGTAAATTGTATTTTACAACTAAAAATATGTAAATACAAATATGTAAATTGTAATCTACAGGCGTTTTCTACAATTGTAGACGTTGGTTAAACAGCATTAGACTTTACAAATATGTAAGATTTTTTGTTGTAGAATTCTTACATATTTGTAATGTTTGTTAAACAGCACTTGTATTACAAGTCTACTTTGTAGCTTTCTTCCATAATACGGTATTTTACTGATTTTTTTTTATTTCTTTAAAATGTTTTTCGAAATATTAGCTACACAAAACAAGTTTTCATTTTGAATTATCTCGAATATTTTCAAAGATATAGGACTTCAAACTTTATAATTAGACAAGGACAGGACGCTATCTTAGTGACGTCAGTGAGTTAGTAGCGTGAGCGTCATAGTCACGCCATAGTAGATTTCGTTTTAGAAAGAGACAGCTACAGTCAAAATCAAACAGACTATAATTATTTTATTATAAAACAGATTCAAATTATTTTTTCACATTTGGTATTTTTAATTGCAATATTTTTTAACGTCATCATTAAATATCTTCATTTCAACAACAGTAAAATACCCTATTGTAGACTTGTAAAAATGGTTAAACAGGGCCCTTGGCAGCAAATTTAAAAAAAGCAAACCCATGTCTGATGAACGCCATCTGTCGAGTTTTTTGGGACTAACTTTTTTCTTTTTTAATCATCTGTCAGAAAATCCCTCCTTGCAGGAGCAGGGGGGCTACCGCGTAACTTTATGGGTATGAACTTCATACGTTTTTGGGAACTTCAAGTCAATTTTATAAAGAAAATAGCCGCTATCAGTTCCTTGTTTTGTGACGTCGGGTATAACGATAACTAGCTAGCAACGTTCAACAGAACAAAGCAGCAAAAATCTATCAGAATAAGGAATTCAAATGACAGTTGAAGCCCATACCCATATCCAGATTTCTTAGCCGGTAGCCCCCCAGGGGGTTACCGCGTAACGTTATGGATATGAACTTCATAAATTTTTTGGAATGAGCGATTTTCTCAGAGGCCATTTAAAAAAAAAAAAGCTTCCAATTGCTTCACTAGATGGCGTTGAATAAGTATGTACATGTCTATGGTATATTTTGGTATGAAACATATTTAAATTAATTACTTTTTAAAAACCCAAAGGAAACTAATAATATATTAAATAAGTACTACTGTGAGGAACGGAAACGAAATAGGTAAATTTAAAGATTTAGGTAAATAAATAACATCTGTCTGACGTTCCGTTTTACGTAAAAAAGTAGCACCAAAGTAAAATTTATAACATTCCGTTCCTTCTAACTGCATAGGTGGGACAGCGCCATCTAGTGGCTGAGCTTTCAGAAAATCGCCCATTTTAAGTCAATTTTATAAAAAAATAGCCACTATCAGTGTCTTGTTTTGTGACGTCGGGTATAACGATAGCTAGCGACTTCGAGCAACGCGGGTCTTCCGTCCCGGAAGGGAGTAGCCTTATCGAGTTTACTGAGAGTTTACTCTATTCAAATAGTTCTGTCGTTTTTTGGGGGGGGGGGAAATGTGCACACAAGTGCAATTCCGTATACTTACATATAAAAACAATACTGTAAAGACGAAACTAACACATAGAAAATGAAACAATACAGCGACAGTTCGTGTACGGATGAGTCACAACTCACTCACACATTGCCTCGATTTCAACGTAAAACGTAAATAGGGCTGGACTCAACAGTCTATGCAGCAATATCGATAAATTTCAATTTCGGAAGAAGTACTAATAAAGGTAACAAACTGAAACATAAATATTAAATATTACTTATCTTTATTTATCGGTTAAACAATTATAACCTATCCAACACAAAAAGAATTTTTCAATGGGGGATTTTTCTGACAGCTATAAAGAAAAAAAAAGTTGATTTAAAGCGACAGATGGCGCTCGCAAATAACGAAATGATCAAAAGTAATCTAAAAGACTAGAAGTTAGGTCAAACACACGCACGCACGACGTTGCCAGGCTATGCTTGTCATGTCATGTCAGTCAAGCGCGGGGATTTTACACACTTTTTGATTACCTATGCTTCAACTAGTAGATTTACGTGTGTTCTCACTGATATTTTTTGTTACTTCGTTGTTATTTTACTGTTTTAATATAAGACAGTGCTACCTACGAATTTGAAAACAAATCAAAATGTTATCAACTCGTCATTTTAGTTTATTTCTGGTCACACTTGGTTCGGTCACACCGACTTCGCTATTTGTCAGCGCCATCTCGTTTCATTATTAGAACAATTTTTTTTTCTTTTTTTTCTGTCCCTCAGAAATCTCTCATTCGGTTCAGTAGTTTCTGAGATTAGCGCGTTCAAACAAACAAACTTTTCAGCTTTCTAATATTAGTTTAGATTTCTTATAATTATTATTAGTTATTTATGTAGGATCTTACTAACAGCTTTTGATATTCTAATATATAAAAATCTCGTGTCACGGTGTTTGTGGTTGCGCTTCTCCAAAACGGTTCGACCGATTTTGTTGTAATGTTTTTATTCTTGGTACCTAGGTACGAGAATAGGAATAAGACTAAATTTTATACGGCTATTGCTAAGAGCTGATGATTTTATAACGCAATCGCTACTGATTAGCTGTTTTGTAAGAGTGCGACCGACCACATACGCCGTGACACGAGATTTTAAAATATTAAAATTCAAAATTGCTATTTAGGTTGAGATTACAACACTTGTGAACGCCAAAGAAGCTACGCCATCGGTTCGCAAATCTTACGGCGGGAGACCTTGCAAGAAGATCCGGCAAGAAAACCTTTAAGGGCAATCTTTTTCTCCCTGTTATGTTTATTATATTTATATTATATAATGTAACAGTAAACCATTTTCAACTAAACAAGAAATCAAATATGTCAACATATTAGGCGTAGCTGAACTTGTAGATCCAGCAGAATTGTAAGATGGTTCAATGGGTTATGAATGGCTCTGGAAAATAAATATAACAGTGCGATGCAATTTTGTGACTTTATTATTACACCAAGAATACTTAGAAGACTTGCGGCACAAATGCAGTCTGGTATTAAACTTGGTATTGACTTCTCCGTTATTATTCTCCTTTTCTTTGGAAGGGCTTGAAAATCAGATGACATGAAATGGGTCGAGCAAATAACACTGGTCCGCTTGAGATCCCAGGTTTGCTTATTATTGCAAAAACTTTTCCATGAATTCCTTAATTCAGGATTTTTAGGGAAGCTGTAAACACAAAAAGTGCGATAAATAAACAATGAAATCAAAATATTTTCATCATATATTATAAAAAAAAGGCCGCCGTGGTCGTAATCGATCGGACGGGCCTATTATTTTTTATAACGTTTATTCTACACCGCAGTGTATATAAACATGATAGTACGGAACCTTCAGTGCGCGAGTCTGACTTGCTCTTGATCGGTTATTTTTATTCTAATTACATGCTGGGTATTACCCAATATTAATAACGTACTATAGTTCATATAAAACCATGATAACAATCATTTGTACATGTGAATAAATAACGTCTCGTCGCGTCGCCAACCGCCACTCAAATTTATCGACAAACATTATGACATGTAACGGTAACATCAGTGTGTTGCCCATCGTCGGCGAGAAGTCGGATTTATCGCGCGACCGATCTGAAATTTGTATAAACCGGTCAAGCTAGCATCACACCTGCAAGTTATACCTGTCCCTCTCACTCTCCGGGCATGCGGATCGAGCGAAAGAGACGGGTATAAACTGCAGGTGTCATGTTTGCTCGACAGAGCTATATGGGCGAGCGGACTTGATGTTGCTGAACAAATCCGACAACAATGGGCGATTTTCTGAAAGCTCAGTCACTAGATGGCGCTGTCCCACCTATGCAGTTAGAAGGAACGGAACGTTATAAATTTTACTTTGACGCGACTTTTTTACGTAAAACGGAACGTCAGACAGATGTTATTTATTTACCTAAATCTTTAAATTTACCTATTTCGTTTCTGTTCCTCATAGTAGTACTTATTTAATATATTATTAGTTTCCTTTGGGTTTTTAAAAAGTAATTAATTTAAATATGTTTCATACCAAAATATACCATAGACATGTACATACTTATTCAACGCCATCTAGTGAAGCAATTGGAAGCTTTTTTTTTTTTAAATGGCCTCTCAGAAAATCGCTCATTTAAGAATGAAATATGCGAATTCGGTATTTAAATGTAATTAAATAGCAATAATACGATAATAATTTACTTGCATGTGAAATGTTACACCATCTTTTTGTTAACTTGATGTTCCAGACCTTTTTTCTTTAGCAAAAAACTGAGCAATTCGGCATTTTTAGTACTGCGGCGTTCACTTGCGCGACTGGACTCGGTCTAGTAAAGCCCCCAGTACAAGTTGGCCGACCATGGTCGGCGACCATGATCAATACATCGTACATTGACACTTTTGAACGAACAAGTTTAAAAACGTTCTTTCAAAAGTGTCAATGTATGATGTATTGGTCATGGTCGCCGACCATGATCGGCCATCGTGTACTGGGGGCATAAGAAATCTGAGTGCAACTAGTTTTTATAAACGCCAATGACCATTTGGGCTAGTACTTTGACAGAGGGGAAATGCTTCGTATGCCTACTCCCTTCCGAGACGGAAGGCCCGCGTTGCTCGAAGGCTAGCGAGCAACGTTCAACAGAACAAAGCAGCAAAAATCTATCAAAATAAGGAATTCAAATGACAGTTGAATGAAGCCCATGGATACCCATACCGTAAACTGCTGCAATTTTGCCCCTTAGCTTCAACTTTGCCTAATCTATTAAAACTAACATAACTTCACCACCGCCATCTATTTTTTACTTTTGATAATGGGAGAAAAACCTTCGTTTTAATGGCAACCCATTTCATTATTATTCGTTGTGGCAACACCGTCACTTTTTTGTCTGGCACCCATAGAGTAACTTGTATATATAGGCTGGCACCTTTCAACGGTCACAAGAAGTGTGCACGTTTTTTAAGTCAGTGCAAAACTTTTTGTTTTTCATTGGAAAAATCGAGAATTTCAGCTTTCTTATTGTTTACGGGGTAAGCAAATGTGCTCTTTCTCATGTTTATAATGGTTATTCTTGTAAATGTGATCATTTAAGACTAGAACGATGGTAGGCAATGTTGTGAAGGCTTCTCGGTCACTTAGTGACTCAAGTTTGCCTAGTCCTAGGGTTGTCACTAGTTTCTCAACTACAGTGAAGCGTTTGGAGGGTTTTGATTTTAGCAGTACATATAGGTATGTTTTGTTTAGTTATTTAAAAAAAAGATATATTTACATCTATTACATAGATATACTTACGCCTATTTCCCACGGGGTAGGCAGAGACTATGGATCGCCAACTGCTACGATCCTTGCACAATTCTTTCGCTTCATTCACATCCATCAATCTTTTCATTTCATACATGCCCGGCTATTTTTGTCACTGCGTACACCAGTCTTTTTTATTAAACCTCCTACTTGGTCCGTGTAGGTTTTGTTATACTTACCATTTTATTTCACTTTTTGCAAAAATAATTTATATTATATATAATTATACATCTTTTGTTGGTGTCCATAGTGGCATATAAGGTATATTAATATACTATTATTTGTTACTTTTGTTTTGTGATTTTAATTTGACTTATTAAAACTTAAATAAAGAAAACTAGTTTATTCCTGTCAGATTTGTTTGATTGACCCTATTATAACGTTTGTTTTGGTTAAAAGAGTATTCCACATGATGGTACAAAAAAACTTTAATTGTTTTTATTGAATATACCTACTTAGTCTTTTACATTTTGTGTTTTTCTATTTGGAGCAACCCTAACCATGCTTAAAACTTACTATGAAAATATTTACTGATACTGCTCAAACTGTGCCTGCTTGTGGCCAACTTTGCCTGCTTGCCAGAAAACTAAATTGATGGTTCTATGTGGTAACCCATGCACATCTTTATGGTAACACATTCTTTATGGCTCTATAATGGGCGATTTTCTGAAAGCTCAGTCACTAGATGGCGCTGTCCCACCTATGCAGTTAGAAGGAACGGAACGTTATAATTTTCACTTTGACGCGACTTTTTTACGTAAAACGGAACGTCAGACAGATGTTATTTATTTACCTAAATTTTTAAATTTACCTATTTCGTTTCTGTTCCTCACAGTAGTACTTATTTAATATATTATTAGTTTCCTTTGGGTTGTTAAAAAGTAATTAATTTAAATATGTTTCATACCAAAATATACCATAGACATGTACATACTTATTCAACGCCATCTAGTGAAGCAATTGGAAGCTTTTTTTTTTTAAATGGCCTCTCAGAAAATCGCTCATTAAGATCAGTTTTTAAATGCGGCTCGTATTTTTGCTAATAATTTTCTAGGCAAAGTTGAGGCTTTTCATCACAATTTTGCCTACAACTTTGACGGTTTCTGGTGATCAATTTAATAGCAGTTTCGGCGTTATGAACCTTGAGATTTATGGCATAGATCTCCAATGGGAGAGTTTCCTGCAGTTATTTTTCGATGCACTAGATGGCGCTGTAACCCTAACACAACCTACTTTTTTCAGCATATTATGGCAAAGGATTGGTTCATTCAGCCTAAAAAAGACTTGTGTGTCGATCGGTTGTACTGTCAAATTAATCTGTCTGTGGTAAAGTTTTTCTTCTGTGAGATCGGCAGATTGCTTTGCTTCCATGCGTTGGTTTTGGTGGTGTTTTGTGAGCGTATTCGTTTTTCTTGATAATTTGATTGATCATCATGGATTTCTTCCGCCGACGAAGGCGGGTTCGGGTTTGAGCTTCCGCTCCTTCCCCGGGCTTCATCTCGTGAGGCTACTGCCCCACTGTGTTTGGAGCCGCTTTGCGCGGCCGTCCTCGGGACGGGTCGTGTGCCCCACCGGTTGTTTGCGGCCCTCGGCGTGGTCAGCCAGCCGGGTGAGACCCCTTTGGGGGAGGCCCAGCTAGCGCCTGCGAGCGGGCGCGCAAACGGGGTATGGGCTATAATTTAGGTAGGGGTGTTAGAAGGGATGTGAGGATTGGGCGAGGTGGGCTGGGGAAGTGGCGGGGCACAATATCGCGGAGCAGCGCCCATTTCTTCATGGCTCTGGTGTTGGTGGTAATGTTGGGGGAAGGAGCTGATTCTTCGGTTTCTAGCGGCGGTGGTCGTCGTCTGGGTGCGATGCCCTGCAGGTGTTTGTGGGGCCCGTGATCGGCGCAGTCAAACATTCGACGCGCCAGTTGGCCCACGAAGTCCTGCAGCGGCTGGATGTTGAGGTCCCTCGCGATGACCTCGTTGCGTACGTAGCGCCACGCTTGGGTGATGATGCGGAGCGCCACGTTCTGCTGGGCTTGAAATAATTTGATTGAAACCTGGCTTGGACTGGCGATGAATACTGGACCCCGATTGGATAGCTTACATTTTGGCCTGGCACTGAATACTTGACACCGATATTGCTTAACGTTTTGGACTTGCCTAATCACCGCACTGTCTGGTGAACGAACTTCAATCATATCGAAAGACTATGGATCGTGTCGTCTTGATCCATAATATGGACATGGGCTTTATTTGACATTTGAAGCCCATTTAAATATATTACTCAGACAGACTATTCTCTTTGCTATTTTCTATTATGTAAATACTTTTTCGTTACTTTTTCAGAAAAAGTTAGGTCGCTATAGTGGGGTAGCGCCATCTAGTTCAAATTTTTGAACTGAACGATGAAACGTCAAAAGAAACTCTCTCATTAGACCGCTAATGTAAACATGGACACAGATAATAAATACTTAAGAGATATTTTCAAAAAACCATAAATTTCGTGCAAAGTTGCAGCAGTTTACGGTATCTATTTTTTTAGCCGGTAGCCCCCCAGATACATTACTGGAGGAAGACATTAAGAGCTAATAGTTAATACTCATAGTACTCGTATCACTTCATTCATCCCCCAAGTATCATAATATATTTGTTTCTTTCTCGCATATCCGTAAATCGATTTTGTAAGAAAGAGAGCGCCGGCGCCGATAGCTTGTAAATATATCCACGTGTTTACGTATACGGGCAAACAAGATGAACAAAACATGACTAGATATGGACGGGGAAACCCTGAAAATCCAGCCAAATAGAGGGTTTGTGGGTTCCTTTAGAATAATTTTTTTTTTTTTTTAGTACATATATATTTCAGTAGTACATACCTACATAATCTTGCATAATTCAAAGAGTTCGCTATACACTGCGTATTACGCCAAGTTTTTGACAATCTCACTGAAATTGAGTTAAGAGGACGCCCAACGCAGTTCCGTGCAAAAATTCTTCACTTTCATAGCGATTGAGATTTTGTAATGCCGAAAACACAGAGCTTTCATCTCACTCACACCCTTGCAGCAAACTGTCGTTGATATTTTTTTTTGTATATTGAGTTCCCGCTTGACACCCCCTACCCAAGTCCCAAACGAAGTCTGTTCTGAAAAAAAATTGTGGATACCCTCTTTCTGTGTACTTAGAAAGAGATGAAGCGGCCCCAGCGTGGGGAAAACCACCGCAATACTCGTTGGGAGGCAGCGTAATGCCCCCAGTACACGATGGCCGATCATGGTCGGCAAACATGACCAATACATCGTACATTGACACTTTTGAACGAACAAGTTTAAAAAGGTTCTTTCAAAAGTGTCAATGTACGATGTATTGGTCATGGTCGCCGACCATGATCGGCCATCGTGTACTGGGGGCATAAGATGCCACCCAAGCTAGACCTGAAGGGCGAGACCATACAATGGCAACCGTCCATCAAATACCTAGGCTGCCACATTGATCGCGGCCTGACTATGGCTGCCCAATTAGAGCACATCACGTCGTCAGCCCGCGCCGCGCGGGCCACGCTCCTCCCTGTCTTGAACTCTAGACTGCCGCTGCGGGCGAAGCTCGCAATCTACAAATCCCACGTCCGTTCTCGGCTCACATATGCTGCACCGGCGTGGTACTCGCTCTGCTCGCAGACGCGGAAGCAGCGGCTACAAGCCCAGCAAAACTTAGCGCTCCGCATCATCACTCAAGCGGGGCGCTACGTCCGCAACGAGATCATTGCGCGGGACCTCAACATCGAGCCGCTACAGGACTTCGTGGGCCGACTTGCGCGTCGAATGTTCGACTGCGCCGACCACGGCCCCCATCAGCACCTGCAGGGCATCGCGCCCGCAAGACCACTGCCGCCGATTCCAGAAGATCCAACTCCCACCGCAAACGCCAACATCAACACCAGAGCTAAGAAGTGGGCGCTGCCCCGTGACAGTGTGCCCCCGCCATCTCCTTAGCCCTTTCTGTCCACTCCTACTTCCCACCCTATACCCCCACCTAAATTATAGCCCTTACCCGTTTGCGCGCCCGCTCGCAGGCGCTAGCTGGGCCTCCCCCAATGGGGTCTCACCCGGCTGGCTGACCGCACCGAGGGCCGCAAACATCCAGTGGGGCACACCTCTCGTCAGAAGACGGCCGCGTAAGCGGCACCAAGCACCGTGGGGCAGCAGCCCCACGAGATGAAGCCCGGGGAAGGAGCAGAAGCTCGAACCCGCACCCGCCATCATCGGCGGAAGGAATCCAGAGGGGCCCCAACAAAAAGAATTGTCAAATTTTTCATCCTCAGTTTTTAATTCAGGGTGTGGCTTCCATACTACAATAATATACAAATTTCTTGGTCCGGTGACAGCGGCGCTATGAACGTCTTTTTTTTTGTAGCAATTTAACCGGCACCGGCCCTGACTTCTAGACCTTCAGCCGCCAGCAGCGCTATGGTTGGACCCATGAAGCTTGACTTACTACGTTACCTCAGTAGTAAGTCGAGCTTCATGGTTGGACCTCAGAGTTATTGTTCTGAGGGTTGGACACCAACTTGACAGCCAAATGAAGTCCACATTTTGGCCACCGGAACAGAAAAGTTTGTGGCACTTTACCCGTGCGTACAATTAATATGATTATTATACCATATTTAATTTGATAATCAGCCTCGGCAGATGAATGGATCGGGGGGCTACCGGCCAAAAAATATGGATATGGACATAAGCTTCATTTGACATTTAAAGGTCAAATGAAGCCCATGTCAATATCCATATTTTTTAGCCGGTAGGTACCTAGGACAAACAACCTCCGGACGAGTTTCAACTTTAACTCCGCTATAAATAGATTACACAGATAGCTTTTGTTTTAGTACATTAACTGTTTATCATAAAGTTAATATATTCCGTTAAGCATATTAACTTTATGCTTTTTATAGGCTCTTCTCACTATTTCTCACACTGCACCGCACACCGCTCCGGTTACTACACTATATAATTTGTGGCTCCGGTCCGGTTTGTGGTAGTGCGCTTCCTAGCTTTAGCTGTAGAATCTTGATTTGCATACAAAACCCGCAGTGTATAACACTCACGCCGCACATCAGTCCGGTGTCGGTGGTGCGGAAACCGGAGGCTGTGTGATGGAAGCCATACCCCAGTAACCCCAGAAACATATCTCATTCCCATAAGAAAACACGGTCTAGCTCACACGAACAAAGCCGAGAGTGTAAACCTTGTATAAGTACTTAGTCAGTCATGATGAGACTTTTTTAAATAAGAAACTACCATTGTTTATGTAATCTATTTATTTATATGATAGTACAAAGCAATATGGAATAAAGTAAACCACTTGTTCTAATAAATAAAATTCTATGAAGTAGGTAGGTAGGTCATTTATAAATACTGCAACCACAACAAAACAACATTTCATTAACAAGCCAAAATCATATATAATAAAGAAATCATTCATCGATTAACATAGATTGCCTGATTCAGTAAAAGGCCTGTAAAGGCTTTAGGCCTGAGTTCACAAACAGTCGGCTATGTTAACTGTTGGTTAGTAGGTTTTATAGACAATCACATGCGTTAACCAACCGATGGTAATGGTGAACTCAAGCCTATGTGATTAGATTTATAACACCTATTGTTATTTTACTACAAATATCACAATATTCACCTTTCTGAATGTTTTTAAGCATCTCATTTGCTTAAAATTTAACATAATAAATAATCGCAAAATAAAGTAAAAAGTTATACCTTTTGCTATGAATGTTAAACCATTATTTTAATAACCTACCACAGAAGCACTTGCATTGAAGCTATGATGATAGGTGGGCATGAACTTGAACAAATTATTATTTGTCTCTGTGATTATTTTAGTACCTTGATTATGTAACAATAAAATTATGTAAATGCCTCAAGGCAAACATTACTCTAAAACTTTAAAGGGCAATGGTGTTATTTCCGAGGTGCCAGAAGAAGAACTGAAGAAAGGAGACACATCTGATAGGTAGTTTCTTGGCAATAATCCTATAAGCAGAGCTATCTTTGCAGCTATTGGTGCCTTCTCCTCATCATCAATTATGGTGTCTTGGTCTGGCATAACCTAGAAAAGGATACAACATTTTATGATTACAGATTCATTTAAGAATAATTTGCCATAAATTGAGAACACTGGAGACACTACCTTATCAGCAATGTGCTTCTGAATACGACCATCTCCTCCTACAAAGAATGTGGAAAATCCATCATACCACCTGAAATGACAGAAAAAAAATTTAAATTTATTAGAAAAAGTTACAATATATTTATGATTTTTGAATACTATACTACTTACAACTCTTGATCTTGGAATGCTTCCTTCAAATTCCACAACTTGTATTTCCAAAACATCAAGAAGACCTTTAATCCAGAAATTCCTCTGATCCTCCACCTAAGCCTGAAGTGAATAAAATATAACAGTAACATGAACTTGTCCAACACATACAATTTCCACCATGCGTTGACCAAATGTATGCTATTTCGATTGAGAGATTACTTATTGCTTACCTAATAGAAGAATCCTCTGGATGTGCTGTTATCTTCATTACTTCAAATTTCACGTATGCAAATTTAATGTGCCCTACAGTTCTTAGTAGTGCCACTTGACGCACATAAGGAAACAATCCTCTGGAACAACATATTGTCAAATTTATTGTTAACTGTGTAATTCAATTATTAAAAAAATAATTCAATATCAACTTACATTGTTGTAACACCCCGTATGTTGTTGACAAACACCAGATTTGGGTGGTAAATTGAATAATCTAAGGGTTTCACAAATAAATTTGGCATCTGCAAATGTTAATACATATTATTTGAAGACAAATTGCAAATCAATATTCAATGAATTCTTGATTATGGTACCTACTGTTTGTGATAGCACATGAAATACTTTCATTAGCTGCTCTTCACTGGGTTTGCCACTAGGAGCACTGACTTCTTTCGAGGGTGAGGCTGGGGAGGGAACAGTAGGACTTCTGCAATAAGCAACTGCATTTCGTTCAAAGTCGGATAGGCATGTGGGCTCAAAATCCTAGAACATACAATTTTATTTCACATTAACTTTACAATCTTCAATCAGATTTACAATGAATTAATCAGCACAAACAGTATGTATACTTACATCATTGTTATATTTAGTGAAGTCTACACTGTTCAAACATGTGTATGGATTCAGTGTGTTTGATGATATCCTCTGCTCAATATAGTCATCACTAGTAAGGTCTAGGGCTTTCATTTCTATATTTTGATCATTCTCACAAGTTTTTTTACCAACCCTCAAAATATCCATTATATCCACTTGATTATATTTTGGGAGTTGTTGATTAGTGACATTAATAAGGAATTCATTCATGTAGATGTCATCAATGTTGTTTTCGATAGTAGTTTTCGGAGCCAGCTGATAACTAGAGATACGGCGTTTTGTGACATACTAAAAACAGCAAAGTTGTATTGATGGCATAAGGGTTTTAGAAACAAATCACAAGTTTAAAACTAAAAGAGGTGTGATATTTTTTATGAAATCTTCATCTAGAACACGCTGAACACGCGAACTTCAAGAGTGCGAGCACTTGCATTCAGTTTGGTCATAATTATGTTCAAAGACAAACTACAACCCATTAAGTAAATAATAATAATAATACAATAACGTAAATACATACAATACATTCCTAAGGTATATTTGTATTCAGTATAAATGGATATTATATAAATTTAACTTACTTCTTCAATAAACTGGGTCCGTACAGGAATTTTTCGAGATAGGCGATTTGGATGGGTTTTGGTCGATACTATCCCATTTATTGGTAGTAATTTATGGGACAATGTACGCAGACAAATTGCCATTTTTACATTGAGTAGACACAATATTTTACGTAATTAAATTGATATTTGATGAAAAATTCTCGAAGAAAATACGGACATGTCGCACCGCACTTGACATTGACACTTCACTTGACAGCACAAATTATGGCCGTGTTCCGTTTTGAGTCAATAGTACTGTTGGCGCTGTGAGCGCTAAAAGCTGTTCCGATTTGATTATCGCGCTGACAGCACTGTTGACGCGATTTCAATTCGGAACGGCTATTTGCAAGCATCGCGACCGAGCGTTGTTTTGATTTGAATTTGTAAGTAAATAATCACCGGTTTAGTATGGATATTCGTCAATTAGTAAACGTTTTATTGGACAGCGATGATGATAGTGATCCGTGCTTAAATTTAGAGTAATGACTCTACCCGTCGTCTCATCTTTAATAAGCACTATCATTTTTCTGGCTTCCTGCTTCGGGATAAACAAATAAAATACCTAAATAAAACCTAAAACGCAGAGATTACTCAAACAAAACCACAACAAACAATGACGTTTGACAACAAAACGTCAAATATGACAGCCCGCTCACAGTGCTAACGCTTGAGAACGATATCACCGTGATCGCAAAATGGCGGCGGTAGTGACGTCATCCGTGACGTAATTACTGCTTTCGTTGTCGCGCTCACAACAAATCGGAACGATGTGTGAGCGCGATATCAGTGATATTATCGCTGTTGGCGCAAAACGGAACGTAGCCTATATAGACTAGTACAGATAGGAATCAAGCCTTATAGCGGCCGTTTGTTAGTGAATGACGGACCCCGATTAGATTTTGACAACATAGTGCTGCCAGAACTATCGACCCTTGATTCGTTATCGATAGTTGTGCAAATCATCGACGTTTGGTACAACCCTAGTAATATACTATTTTAAATTCTGCTCAAATAAAAACCACATTTGATGAAAGAAGGCATTTAATACTTGACATTATAATTTTATCAAATACAAAGTACATAAGTATAAGTTGAGATTTATACAAGACAAAGAATGAGAGTAATGAAATTACTTACTAAATTGACTTAATAGATAAACTAAGAAATATAAATACTTTATCAGCCACAAGAACAATAAAACTGCTTGCAAATATTTTTTATGCACAAATTCTAATGCTATTTTTCCTAGTAGTTTTATTTAGTATTTGCCATTTCATTATTTACTGTTAATATCACTTTCAATGCAAGACGCAATAACCTAACTCTAATAGTTAAACATTTAATGCAGTAAGTAATCAATATAGCAACTAACAGCAGTAATTTGCACCATAATTCTGATTTGATAACTTATTACGGCAAGAATAGGCAGACACGGGCATCTTCGCAGCACTCCTCGAACCTCGTTGAGAGTCAAGTTATCTGAAAAGATTAGATTTGGTTAGTATAGATTCTACATATTGTTACTATAATCTGCCATAACATTTTATAAACAAATACCTAAGTGATAGTTTAACTGAAAAGTTTGTAAATCAAGAAAGAGTAGTGTGTATAAAGCACATTTTGTTTGTCGTGCCGCTATGCACAAGTTATAGATAATCAATGTTTATATTTAATAACTGTTATTAAGTTAGACGATGATGACTGATGAGAGGTAGTATATATAATTAAGTAAGATCTAAGATAGTAGGTAGCAGTAACAGTTTATAACATAGTCATAAGACAATCACAATAAACCATCATTCGTACCGACAACAATCATATATTATCCCACCGGTACATTTGTTATAATTCTGTTCTGTTTGTCAGAATCAGAAATATGAATTTGATGATAAGGCATTTTAAATGTTTTGACAAAGTTATTGAATTACTTACACTGTTATTTTCTCTTAACTTGGTATTAACAACTTCACTAAATTGAAACTTGTTAAATGTGACGACTGATTTAATCCCAAGTAATCTACTGTGCTTTATCATTATCACCATATGATATCACTTCTAAATGTATATTGAAATAAGGTATTAGGAAGGTTTTTTTTAACAAAACTAATCAATAATTAATTACACATACCTACTTACATTCATATAAAAAGAATAAACAAACATTACCTACCTTTCATACATAACTTCTTCTTCAACATGTCAATGACAAGTACAAAATCATATGTTGTTGGCCCAAAACTGAGCCACTCTCACCGCATTATCTGCAGCCAACATGAGGTCCTCACACGTGCAGGTGTCCGGGCATAAAGAGCAATCAATGAGGTGGGCCAGGGTCTGTGGAGTGTAACCACACCTGCACGCGAGATCCGTGTTATTGGTGAAACCCCACCTGAACAGGTTGCCTTTACTTCGACCAACTTGGGTACGGAGTCTATTTAAAGATCTCCATAATGATCTGGGAAGTTCAACGCCAGGAGGGAGCTTTTCCTGGATGAGCACATATGGGTGTGAAAGGGTAGCAGACTTTTCCCACAGTTTAACTTTGGTTAAAGAGGCCTCCGTGGTGCCAGGAATGACGCACTTGTAAAAACTATTGCGACTCTTTAGCCATTGATAAATTTCATAACTTTCTGAGAAACCGAATCTTCTTTACTCCGGTTAAGTTGTGAACTGTATTTTCTTTCGTTTTGGTTAGTTTTAAGAAATACAATGTTGCCTCTTGGAATTACCTAAAACAACAAAACTCAAATTTAGGTTAATGTAATAAATAATTGATACATAAAACTACGTAAATAGATTTACTTACTTGTACCGAAGGCATCTTCGAATAATGTATCTATATTTCTGTAAAGAAATATCTGAGAAAAAGTGGAAAAACATCTAAAGAATACTAGAAAACCGAAATGAGAGAAAAAACACAAACATAAACGACATCTTGAAATTCTCACAAATTATATAGACTAGTACAGATAGGAATCAAGCCTTATAGCGGCCGTTTGTTAGTGAATGACGGACCCCGATTAGAGTTTGACAACATAGTGCTGCCAGTACTATCGACACCCTTGATTCGTTATCGATAGTTGTGCAAATCATCGACGTTTGGTACAACCCTAGTAATATATTATTTTAAATTCTGCTCAAATAAAAAACACATTTGATGAAAGAAGTCATTTATTACTTGAAATTACAATTTTATTAAATACAAAGTACATAAGTATAAGTTGAGATTTATACAAGACAAAGAATGAGAGTAATGAAATTACTTACTAAATTAACTAAGAAATAAGTATAAATACTTTATCAGCCACAAGAAAAATTAAACTGCTTGCAAATATTTATTACGCACAAATGCTAATGCTATTTTTCCTAGTAGTTTTATTTAGTATCTGCCATTTCATTATTTACTGTTAATATCACTTTCAATACAAGACGCAATAACCTAATTCTAATAGTTAAACATTTAATTCAGTAAGTAATCAATATAGCAACTAACAGCAGTAATTTGCACCATAATTCTGATTTGATAACTTATTACCGCAAGAATAGGCAGACACGGGCATCTTCGCAGCACTCCACGAACCTCGTTGAGACTCAAGTTATCTGAAAAGATTAGATTTGGTTAGTATAGATTCTACATATTGTTACTATAATCTGCCAAAACATTTTATAAACAAATAAGTGATAGTTGAACTGAAAAGTTTGTAAATCAAGAAAGAGTAGTGTGTATATTTCATATTTCATATAAAGCACATTTTGTTTGTTGTGCCGCTATGCACAAGTTATAGATAATCAATGTTTATAGTTAATAACTGTTATTAAGTAGATAAGCTTTGTACATAGACTGATGAGAGGTAGTATATATAATTAAGTAAGATCTAAGATAGTAGGTAGCAGTAACAGTTATAACATAGTCATAAGACAATCACAATAAACCATCATTCGTACCGACAACAATCATATATTATCCCACCGGTACACTTGTTATAATTCTGTTCTGTTTGTCAGAATCAGAAATATGAATTTGATGATAAGGCATTTTAAATGTTTTGACAAAGTTATTGAATTACTTACACTATTATTTTCTCTTGACTTGGTATTAACAACTTCACTAAATTGAAACTTGTTAAATGTGACAACTGATTATTTAAATTTAATCCCAAGTAATCTACTGTGCTTTATCATATGATATTACCATATGATATCACTTCTAAATGTATATTGAAATAAGGTATTAGGAAGGTTTTTTTTAACAAAACTAATCAATAATTAATTACACATACCTACTTACATTCATATAAAAAAATAAACAAACATTACCTACCTTTCATTCATAACTTCTTGTTCAACATGTCAATGACAAGTACAAAATCATATGTTGTTGGCCCAAAACTGTGCCACTCTCACCGCGTTATCTGCAGCCAACATGAAGTCCTCACGCGTGCAGGTGTCCGGGCATGCAGAGCAATCAATGAGGTGGGCCATGGTCTGTGGAGTGTAACCACACCTGCACGCGAGATCCGTGTCACTGGTGAAGCCCCACCTGGACAGGTTGTCTTTACTTCAACCAACTTGGGTACGGAGTCTATTTAAAGATCTCCATAATTATCTAGGAAGTCTAAGGCCAGGAGGGAGCTTCTCCTGGATGAGCACATATGGGTGTGGAAGGGTAGCAGAGTTTTCCCACAGTTTAACTTTGGTTAAAGAGGCCTCCGTGGTGCCAGGCATGGCACTTGTAAAAACTATTGCGACTCTTAAGCCTTTGATAAATTTCATAACTTTCTGAGAAACCGAATCTTCTTTACTCCGGTTAAGTTGTGAACTGTATTTTCTTTTGTTTTGGTTAGTTTTAAGAAATACAAAGTTGCCTCTTGGAATTACCTAAAACAACAAAACTCAAATTTAGGTTAATGTAATAAATAATTTTTACATAAAACTACGTAAATAGATTTACTTACGTGTACCGAAGGCATCTTCGAAAATTGTATCCATATTTCTGTAAAGAAATATCTGAGAAAAAGTGGAAAAACATCTAAAGAATACTAGAAAACCGAAATGAGTAAAAACTAAATAAACGTCATCTTGAAATTCTTGAAAAAAGTGACAGCCTTAATTTTAGCCAATGGGGGCACCCCAACAAAATGGCGGTCTTAATTATAGCCAATGAATGGGTATCGGGGCTACCGGCCACTAAGTTTTGACCTATTCTATGGGTGATTCCAACGCCTGGAAATTCTTGAAAAAAGCGACAGCCTTAATTTTAGCCAATGGGGGCACCCCAACAAAATGGCGGTCTTAATTATAGCCAATGAATGGGTATCGGGGCTACCGGCCACTAAGTTTTGACCTATTCTATGGGTGATTCCAACGCCTGCTTGACAGCACAACTTGACAGCTTGACATGACAGTATTTTTTATCAACTTTACAGACAAAATAAAAAAAACAATTGAACATAAACTGTATTTCGACAACTTGTCTCGACCACCACGACCCATACGAAACATTTCTACGTTGTCATGATTCCGTAGACATGTAAAGCCCCCCCTACAGGATAGCCAATCAATTTGGCCGACCTGGGGGTCTACCGGCTAAAAATATGAAGTTCAGATCCATAATACTGATTTCAAGCCCAGACCCATAATATGGGCTTCAATTGGAGCTACCGGCTAACTGTTTTTCCGGATCTGGATTTCGCGAGTGAATGATAGTCGCGTCTTGTTGCATCATTTCAAATAAATACCAATATTTAACAAAATATTATTATTTCTCTGCATTTTTTACTCTTATTATTTATATTTTAACTTTATGGATATGAACTTCACACGTTTTTGGGAACTTTAAGTCAATTTTATAAAGAAAATAGCCGCTATCAGTTCCTTGTTTTGTGACGTCTGGTATAACGATAACTAGCTAGCAACGTTCAACAGAACAAAACAGCAAAAATCTATCAGAATAAGGAATTCAAATGCCAGTTTAAGCCCATACCCATATCCAGATTTCTTAGCAGGTAGCCCTAGGGGGCAATTGCGTTCATATCGTATTCAATCGGCTGCAATTTGTATGGAATGACATTTATTACGATACAATATGAACTGTCAAATGAATACAATTATCTTTACGCAATTCCATAGCATGATATGATGGGCCATCGTGTACTTGGGGGCTACCGACTAAAAAATCTGGATATGGGTATGGGTATGGTAAATTTATGGGTATGAACTTCATACGTTTTTCGGAACTTTAAGTCAATTTTATAAAAAAATATCCGCCGAAGTTCCCTGTTTAGTGATGACGTAGGGTATAATCATAGTTAGCTAGCAACGTTCAACAGAACAAAGCAGCAAAAATCTATCAAAATAAGGAATTCAAATGACAGTTGAAGCCCATACCCATATCCATTTTTCTTAGCCGGTATCCCCCCTGGGGGGTATATGATGTAAATGTAAGTATTTGTTTGTTCTGTGTCTGGGTGTTATGTTAAATATGTCTATTATTACTTTAATCCATAATTACATTTATCAAGACATATTATACGAGATCCAGACTCTATTAATGTAGAATAATTCTCGTAATAAATTGAAAGCGTTGTATGTAAATTGCATAAGCCGTCATTGCATACACATCCATCCTCACGGCCAGTCCAACGCAGAATGAAACCGGCGATAGTGTGAACGCTGTCACTAAATGATTGCAGCCGCCGGTCATGGTCGCCGACCATGGTCGGCCAACCAGGGGGGCTACCGCGTAACTTTATGGATATGAACTTCATACGTTTTTGGGAACTTTAAGTCAATTTTATAAAGAAAATAGCCACTATCAGTTCCTTGTTTTGTGACGTCGGGTATAACAATAACTAGCTAACAACGTTCAACAGAACAAAGCAGCAAAAATCCATCCTATTAAGGAATTCAAATGACAGTTGAAGCCCATACCCATATCCAGATTTCTTAGCCGGTAGCCCCCCTGTACTGGGGCCTTAGGAGAATATTTTTTATGCCTACAGCTTAAAGCTACATAACTTCTATAGGTTCAACTGATTTTTTGTTTATGTGATTGTGTTTTAGTTAGGTATTGTCATAAACTTATTATACTCTACAAATAAGTTTATGGGTATTGTATTGTGGTGGTATTGTGATGAGTGTATTTACCTTGCCTTGCCTATATGTTTTTTCTGATTTGGAAGTAGTTACCTAAGTGGTTTTCTGCTTTGGAAATGAATATTCTTAGTAGTTTATCTGCAGAGAACTGGATTTGAAATTACGTCCCATACATTTTTTATTTCACATTTTTGTTCTAGTTTATTTCACTTTGTTTATCGTGTCTGGAGAGTGCTATCTCCACATTTTGGACCCACCTGTAAAAACAGCGTCACACTTGCTGTGGCATAAGATAAGATAAGATAAGATAAAAATATTCTTTATTCACTTAGACATAATAAATATGTAATTATGAATCGTCAATATTTTCCTACCACCCATTGGGCGTTTTCACATTGGACGATAACGGTAACGACACGATATCGGCGCGATATCGTCGGACTGGCAGTTTCATACAATCACTACTAAATGCTTTCACACTGTGTCGTTACCGTCAACGATATCGTCTGTCGTGCCGATATCGGTGACGACACAAGTGCGGAAGATGCGAAGCCGGTTATTAACGAAAGTAAATAAGGGTAATTAACAGTTTATCTGTTATTTACTGCATTTTTGGGTTTTTACGCTAAAAGCCACCGCTAGGTAGCGCTTGTTTCTTGATTTGCTAGGTGTGAGTTCCGCGACGATTATGCCTGCTTGTTGATTGGTGGAGAGGAGAGAGGAGGTGGATCTCCTCCCGCCTCACCTCTCCCTTCTATTTCGAGTATGTAATATCGACAATGACCGAACGATAGTAATAATTTTTAAGTGACTTCAAAAAAAAGAAGCTTCTCAGTTTGACCTGTATTTTTTTGTATGTATGTTTGTCCGCGATTATCTCGCTTTTGGCTGAACTGATTTAAATGCGGTTTTCAGGAAAGTATTTGTTACATTTAGGATAAGGTTTTAGTATTTTAACCGACTTCAAAAAAGGAGGTTCTCTGTTTGACCCGTATGTATGTATGAAGGTTTGTCCGCGAGATGCGGTTTTCAGAAAAGTATTTGTTACATTTAGGAGAAGGTTTTGGTATAACAACTGACTTTGAATAAGGAGGTTCTCAGTTTGACCCTTTATGTACATTATGTATGTTTGTCCGTGAATATCACACGTTTGGCTGAATCGATTTTGATACGTTTTACATCAGATGAGTATTTGTGATTGATGCGGTTTATGTGTACATTCCTAACATACTATAGGCTATAGGTATAAATAAAACACTATCACGGATTTTTTCACGCAATTTATTTAACAACTTGGTTGTTGTTAAATAAATTGCGTGAAAAAATCCGTGAAAGTGTTTTATTTATATGGACAGTTCGCGCAGAAATCTAAGATGTGTTTATACTATAGGTACTTACCAAGATAATAGGTAGGTACACGAAAATTGCCTGCATGATGCACTAAAAAGAATGACAAAAAATATTTTTATAAAAAATAAAAGTGCCTTCAAAAAAATGCCGCCAAAAAGTCAGAAATAATACCTCTAACACTAATACTGTATTCACAACAAATAACTTAAGTAGGTAAGTACTTTGAAGTGCCCGACGTCTTGAAAGTACTTACTTACGTTATTTGGTATTAATTCAGTATAGAGGTATTATTTATTTTTTACTTTTTGGTGGCATTTTTTTAAAGGCGCTTTTTTATATAGGTAAGTAATATGTGCATGTAAAAATAATGTGCCTTATTGGTGTGGATCTATAATTGGTTTACTGTAGCTATTAATAGTTTCATAATTGGTATTTTAACTGTTGATCCACCAAATAAATAAAATGTCCTCGAAAGTGTCCTGGCTCATTCGAAAAAATTTATAAAACATTTTACTTCGCGCACACAGTTTATCGAAGAGAAGGTAATATGTTCCCTCTAAATATCGCACTTGAAGAATAGGATCAACCCAAAATGTTCTTTGACGATATCGTTTTTTTCGCCGTAAATATAAAAGATAAAGCAAACGTAATTTGTTTACTGCTGCCATTATTACCTCGAATACCTATACTAGTATAATAACTAATATAAAACTTGGAGCCGCGCGGTTACTTTAGCTGGCGTAATGCGACTAACCGCATAGCAAGCTGCTGGTTATCGTTTCACACACCGATATCGTTCCGATATCGTGCCGATATCGTGCCGATATCGGCGGACGATATCGGGACGATATCGGTGTAATATCGTGTCGTTACCGTTATCGTCCAATGTGAAAACGCCCAATCAAGCCTTTTTTAACTGACAAGAAGAATGGACGCAAGAAACTTGCCAGCGTTTCTTAGTTAGGTAACAACATTTACAAAAAAAAAACATATCGTTTCGTTACTAATACAACAATTGCTTAGTATAAAAATACATCATATTAAACAGTGATTATGTTATGTGTTACATCATGACCATGCATTGCGGTCATTCAAATAATCGTCTACTTTATAGTATCCTTTGCTCAACAGCGACTCTTTAATGTAACATTTAAATTTATGCAATGGTAGTTCAATTATATGCTGTGGAACTTTATTAAAAAGGCTATGAATTCCCCAGAAATGAGGCTATGGATTTTTCTAGCCTAAACTTGGGAACGACAAGTTTATCTTTATTTCTTGTGTTAAAGCGATGAATATCGCTCTGCTTTACAAATGTATTATAATACTTTTTCACATAGATTATATTTTCATAGATGTATTGTCCTGCAACAGTTAAAATGTTTATTTCTTTAAATAGATCTCTTAAAGAATCTCTCGATCGGAGGTTGTACATGGCGCGAATAGCCCTTTTTTGGAGCACGAATATACTGTGGATGTTAGCGGCTGAGCCCCACAACAAAAGGCCGTAGGACATAACACTATGAAAATAACTAATATAGACTATTCTAGCCGTTTCAATATCGGTTAAGAGCCTTATTTTCTTAACTGCGAATGCGGCCGAACTGAGTCTACTCGCCAAGGCTTCGATATGAGGATCCCATTGTAGTCGCGAGTCTAATATAATACCTAGAAACTTTGTATTGTTAATGAATTCGACTATATCGCCGTCTAGTCTTATATGAAAATCAAATTGTCTTACATTAGGTAACGAAAATTTTAAACACTTAGTTTTCTTAGAGTTTAATGATAAATTATTACTATTAAACCAATGTGACACTTTTGAAAGAGCACTATTTACTTCGTTAGAACAGTCATCACCTCTATCTACTTTAAAGAATAAAGATGTATCATCGGCAAATAGCACTGTCTCAGATAAATTCTTCGCGTAGTAAGGAAGGTCATTTATGAATATTAAAAACAACAACGGGCCCAATATTGATCTTGGGGTACGCCCATAGTAATGGGAGCTCCGGTAGACTCAGTTTTATTAATAACTACCTTCTGAGTTCTTTCATACAGATATGAATGCATAAGGCTTACTAACATTTCAGAAACACCATAATGTTTTAACTTCCTTAATAGTGTTTGGTGATCAACACAATCGAATGCCTTGGAAAGGTCACAAAAAATAGCGATTACATCCTGCTTGTCCTCCCAGGCATCAAGTACATGTTTTAGAAATGCAACCCCAGCATCAGTTGCAGAGGCGGCGTAGCATGGGTTGACACCCGGGGCGGTTTTCTATTGAGCACCCCCAAAATAAAACAACGAATACCTACTAGACGTGCTTACGTCACTTTATTTTGCTAAATTATTCAATCACATTGTCTAAATTTACTTTTCTGTCCTCTTCAATGGACAAAATGGAAAGATTGGTAAGTCGCGCTTGGCCCATTTTGGATATTATTTTATCAACTTTAATTTCGAAAAGCTTCATTCACAAGAAGCCACTGAAAGTACTGGAACACTTTTTAATACCTAAAGCTAAGCTATGCACTGGCGATACAGCCCCCTGATTCATGAACCGTCGGAAACGCTCTCAACAGCGGAATGTATGCACTGTCTCTCTCACTCACTATAGAATAGACAAAGTCGAAGCACAGAATTCGAATCCGATTCCGTTTCCGACGGTTTGTAAATCAGAGGGCAGGAGCAGCGGTTTTGCGCGTTGTAACCGTGCTTAGGTAAAATTGAATTCATAGTTTTAATTTTATTTGTGTAGATCATTTTTAATTCAAATTTATTTTTTGAGTAGGGCTGGAGACCCCTATGTAGGTATATAGTTACTTTAAGCACTATTCTTCTACATAAGACAAAAATTATATCTTAAATTATTTCTACCTATAATTAATCTAAGTTCCTACTTACATCTAGAGGTAGTTAACTTACATTTTCAAATTTAATTTCATTCATTATCTGTATGTCACCGGAAAATAACAAGGACCGCAAATTTATAATTTTCCTAGGAAATTTATAAATTTACGAAAGTCCGGTAGAAAATTCCTCTTGTAAATTTACGTTTTTTATTATTTTCCGGTGACATATATATCGCAAAATGTGTGAGAGGTGCCAAATGCCCCGGTTTTGGCCACTTATTGATACCTCATAGTCAAACTTTTAGCGAAAAATCAAAACCAAACCCAGGTTAAATCAATATAAGTATTCTTGGGTGCTTCTTCGAGTAAGGCATTCTTTGGTGAATTTCGTGGCAATTTTCAAATCCAATATTTTTTCTAATTTGACATCAGACTCTTAAAATATACGTAAAAGTAATATTTTTTTATAGAAGAGGCACCTCGGAGAGCGATATACTTACAGAGATAACCGAGGTTAAAAAAGTGGAGGCCACGCAAATCACAAAATACCCCCACGAAAATAAAAATTGTAATTTAACTTTCTCAAATGAGTTACTTAATGTTACTTAATATTGAAAAAAGTTATTGTGTTATCATAAGGTAAAAAAATAGGTAGATTACCAAGGTGTCGCGAAGGGTTCGCGAGTATCAAAATTAACCCAACAATAATTGTATATAGCAACACTCAATACAAACCATAGAGCTAATTTCCGATCGGTAAGTGTCAACATTTTTCGCTCCAACGTCGACTCGCTTTCAAGTTTTCAAAGTGTAAATCGTGGCATGTGTGATCTTCGCCTGCTGCTCGCCGCCAGCCTCAAATACCACCGAAGTTAAGTACTCAGCATTATACAAACCTTATTTAGAATTGAATGCATAATGTTCCTGTTAAGGATCGCGTTGATAAAGGACGATGGAATGGTACGCCCACGAAACTCGCTGAGCTGATGGGATGTGGTACAGTTTCATCGTACAGAGAGGTAATGTCCTTACAAATCACTGTTGTTTTATGTCATAAGGCGTGTGCAATTCTGTCCCTTGTCAGGGAACTAAGATTGGATGAGTATCCATAAAAGAATGAGCCCTTGAAGAGCTCGCCCGCACGGCCGCCTGCCTGATAGGATGGCGGCCTGCATGTTAAGTTTGCGCAATCTTATCACGAGGTATAAAGGTTGGTCTGAAAAGACCGTAGTTGAGACTAGGGCGTGTGTCGACCGTAGGGTCTGCACTAGTACACCTATTGAGACACGATAAGACCTGCCGATGCTTTCGGAAGGTAAACAAGCTATAAAGAGGACTGAGGTCCTTCACAAAGTATGTGAGATTGCACTCCTAATGACATAACAAACTCAAGTTGATATGCTAAATTTCATGTTGATTACATGTGTTACTTTAATGAGAATATATGTGCTGAGTGCTTAATGATTGTACATGACTGTATGATCATAAGAATTGTCTAACCGCAGGTGTGTCAACCTGACCAAGATGGCGAGGGGGCTAGAGTCTGGCTGAGGGACAAATCATCATCATCCAGGTGAGACAACTGACAGACCTACTTTGCATCATTACCTACCTTAACTGCATGAATACTCTTGGCCTCCTGTATCAGATTTCTATATAATAATATATTAAGATAAAGCGAAGCAGATAATTTATAACTAATAAAATCCATTAACTTTTGATAAGTACATAGGTACTTTATGAAAGAACTCTGGCAACAACCTGTATGATAGTTTGATTTGTGTAGGCTGTCATACAGATTACAGATGTAATTAAGTAATGAATGTAAGGTCACATATGATACCTACTATGTATACACAAATTTGGTGCAGATGTGCTGGGATTGAAATTTGATATAGATAAGTTGGAATTTATCTGGGGAAAATAAGGGGATAAAGAATTGGATATAGTTATACCTACTTACTGAAAAATAATTTAAGTAGTATAAATCCAAACAAAACAATGTTTAGTACAGATCTCAAACAAAGCTTATCTGATATATGGCCGAAGAGAGTTTAATGAGAATTCATTTGATGCAATAGGATGCATTTGTCAGCTGTCTCATCGAATGATAACAATACCTATAAAAGGATAAACAGATAAATACTCATGAAAAACAATGAACAAAGTGCAACAATTTACTTTATTAGTAAAAGTCATGCGGTCACACCTACACACTTACTTATTATAAGTTATTATTTCTGATGGTATGAGTGAAATTCAGTTTTACTAAGGTTGTGAACATTGATCTAACAAGTTACTACTGTTGAGTCAGTGTTAGCAACTTAACATCAAAACAATCAAAATTCCCGCCAAGTGTTAAGTTTAGGATCAGCGCCACGGAAGTGTCAGTGAATACACGCAGCGCTAGTGTGTTAAGATGTTGCAATTTTTCTCCGCAGGTCGCTACTATACTTACACGAAAGGGTCATTGTAATTGTCAACAAACAAATTGAATGTCATTCGAAACATTTTCAATAGTTTAAAGTGAAACAAAGAAAGTACGAATTAGATTTCAACAGGTAAGACAACAAAGTATCACAAGCATTGTTTGAAACTATAATTTCAAGTTTAAACCATATCTTTAAGTCAGAACAACCAATTGTCAGGAAAAATTTTGCGGCAACCTATAAGTCACATAATTATGTTGAAAACAATCTTCAAAGTTTTTTTAGACAAAGAAAATGTGCTTAATGATGAAATAAAATATCAGTAAAGGGTGTTTCAATGAGGACTCTAGCTGTGTGAATCTTTATTTAAACCTAACTTTTTATCATTCTAATAGGGACACCGATACTCAGTACCTACAAACAATACATATAAAAGTGTACTATTACAAGAAGACATTGAGTAATAAATTGAAGTCAAGGTTCAGGTATGTAAAACTGTGATCACACACCATATTATTTCAAGCACATACAGGACTAGTCACTTGATAAAACTTCCAACATTAAAGTAGAAGCTGACTAGCAAAGATTGTTTCAGATAGCATGTCAAATTATCATAGAACATTGTCGTTGTAATTCTTATACCAAATCAAAACTAATCATAACCCAATGTTTACATACTTATGGTTTACATGACATTTTCACCAAGCGCACTTAAGTTTTCACATAGTGTCACATACCTACCAAGTTGAATATTGTCATTGCTTCAATTAAATACAACTCAAAACATTGACAACAAAGATAATATGAGCGTCTCATACTAACTTTTATTATTTGAGTGCTGACAGGTGTTATAATTATCACAACAAAATACTACTTAAGTTAGCTCACTAAGATTCTTAAAATTATAAGAACAGAGTAGCATCAAACTAGACAAATTCTGATCAAGCTCAATAGCCTAACGGTGAATAGTTGGTTAATGCTGTGAGAAAATGATACACAAACAAATACATGAATAATGACCTACTTACCTATCTATTACAAACTACATGCATACATATTTGATGTTCAGATGTTACATACACTGTGAGAATGTAGTATCTGTGCTTATGGATACATAGTGAAGTGACAATCAGTGTTCATGTTCAGTGTTTACACACTGTGCTATAGTTTGATAACCTATAGTCAAAAGTGAAAAATTATTGGTGGTCAATATGGTATATTGAGTGTACAAAAAGCAATAAAATGATTGTGATTTCATGCGTTTGATAAAGTTAGTGCTAAAATACAATCTAAACACTGTGTGACCAATAAGAAGTGTGGCCTAGTGAACTTTCTTGTGTTCCCATATAACTGAGTCAAAGAGGCACTGTAGTGTCATAGCCAAGTAACTAAGGCAAACGGTCACTGTAGTGTCATAGCCAAGTAACTAAGTCAAAGGGGCACTGTAGTGTCATAGCCAAGTAACTAAGTCAAAGGGGCACTGTAGTGTCATGGTCAAGTAACTAGGTCAAGGGGGCACTGTAGTGCCAGAGCCAAGTCTAGATAAGATCAAATGTTTTAAATTTAACAACAACTAGCTCAACTAGTGCTATGATTATAGACTAGGTTGAGTAGTATAACTTACTAGAGATGTTTCACAAAATTGACTATGGGATCAAGAAGTCACTAAATAATTAAAACTTAATACTTGATTAATTATTTCAAAACAAGTTATGAAAGCACTATTATAGATGAATATTATGATTTTTACTGTAAGGTAATAAGAGTGCTAATCTACAAACACACTTTTCACACACAGTAAACGCATAACAAAGTTAAAATTAAACAAGGCTAACTATAATGAGTCTGACTAAAATCAATTAATACGGTGTCATGCATGAATGAGTTATAAATGGTATACAGTATTTATGATGATTTCAGATTCATACCAGTCAATATAATTTAATACCATGGAGGAAATATATTTGGATAGACTAACTACATTTGTGTCAAGTATAAAAAATCTAACGAGTAATTCTCGCGCTCTTTGTGCTTTGAAGTCGTGGTCAGATGATGATTTAGAACAAGCAAGGATCGTGTCATCAAAATTACAAGCAGTAATTCACCGATTTAATAGCGAATTGTATCAATATTTTAACACTTCAACAAATCCGGATGCGGATGAGATATCCAGTATGACGACAGAACAATTAAGAGGAGAGGAAGCATTAGCTGAACTAAATGTAAAAATACAAGTCAAAAAGGACAAGGCTGATTCTTCTTCCAGTTCTAGTCAGTCCATCAGCAGAGGAAAGCTACCTGAATTGAACTTGCCCACATTCTCCGGAGATGTTCTACAATGGACACAATTTTGGGATCAATTCTCTTCCAATATTGATCAAAGAGCATTAAGAGACGTCGATAAGTTATTGTACCTAAAGGCTTCTGTGAAGGGTGAGGCTAAGACAATTTTGGATGGTCTTGAGACTACAAACGAAAACTATAAAATTGCTGTAGCAACTTTAACAGACAGATATGGAAAGAAAACCCAAATAATCGATGCTCATTATTCAACACTTTACAAACTTAAGAGAGCAGACAAACAAGAAGACTGTAGAAGAATATTAGATGAGATTGAAAGACACCTTCGTGTATTGAGCTCACTGGGCGAAAATACAGAACACAACCATCTGAGATTCTTAATCCTGGAAAAGTTTCCTGAGGATATAGTATACGAGTTGAAATTGAAACTAAGTAACGACACTATCGAAGAAATGAGAAAACAACTCCATATTGTACTCTCAGCGAGAGAGGATGCTAAAAGAACATCTGAAAAATTCAATTTAGAAGATACCAGTTATACAACAGAAACGCTTCATATACTAGAACCTAGAAATGAGAAGGGATCAAAAGTCCGAAAACCAAATAATATAAGGAAGACCGATAAAGGAATTAAACGTAGTGTAACTGCTTTCAACAAAACCTTTAACACTAAGAGGAAATTTCAATTCAATGAAGAGAAGTATGGGCATGGATCTAATCAGAAAAGAAGGAAGCTCTACTGCATATTTTGTAAAGGAGATCATTTTAATGATGAGTGTACAGAAAGTAAAACTCTACAACAAAGAAGATTAAAATTAAGAAACCGTTGCTTTATTTGTTTCCGTGAAGGCCATCAAACAGGCTCCTGTAAGTCTAAGCACATAACCTGCAGACACTGCGGTAAGAAAGGCCTCCATAATAGAGCACTTTGTCCGAACAGAGAGTTCCCAAGGAAGGTGACAACAAAGAATGAGGTACCAAGGAAGGAATCTACCAGTACAATGCACATCTATGAAAAGGGAGCCACAATACTACAAACTGCTATTGTTAATGTCAAAGGACCTGAGAATACTTCAAAGAAGTGTCGTGTACTGTTAGATTCAGGCAGTATGAGAAGCTATGTTACGCAAGATGTCGCGCAGGACCTTAATTTAGAAACCGAAGAAGACAACCACCTCACAGTATTCACCTTTGGTTCGAACAAACCTCAAGAACTAGATAGCCCGTTGGTAAAACTTCATATTCAATCAAGAACTCATATGCGAAGGACAGTATATGCGAATGTCGTACCATCTATTACACGCAGTATCTCATCTTATGGCAAAGAATTGACCAAATGGAACCATCAAAAGGATTACTTATTGGCGGATGATGGATCTCTGTCAGATAAGGTAGATATTCTGATTGGAAATGATTATTATCATTCACTTATGTCAACCGAAAAGGTGAAATTACAAGAGAACTTGTACTTAGTGAATTCCGACTTAGGATGGATATTGTCAGGCAAAATAACGCATAAACATGAGGATGAGTTATCAATGCTCACATACTTCCAAGCACCCTATGAAACTAGATTAAACGACCCTGATCTGCCATTAGATAACACATCAATGAAAACTTTGTGGGACTTAGAATCTCTTGGAATTACCGATTCTCCAAATGCTAACCGTGAAGAAGAAGCTATTAAGCATTTCAATGAAAACACCGAATTCATAGAAGGAAGATATCACGTTAGCTGGCCTTGGAAGGAATACCCACCTGAATTACCAACTAACTACGGTCTGGCATACGGACGCCTGATAGGACTAATGAAACGCCTAGACACAGAAACTTTGTCAGCCTACGACCAAACACTAAGTGATCAACTGCAAATGGGTATCATTGAACTAGTACCTAGAAAAGATACAAGTGATCATCCCATCCACTATCTTCCTCACCATGGAATATTAGCACCAGGTAAGGCTCTGAGAATAGTCTATGATGCTTCAGCTAAAACAAAGGATACAAAGAGTCTGAATGAATGTCTATACTGCGGTCCGATGATGTTGGAGGATTTGACTGGACTACTGTTGAAATTCCGAAGTCACGCCGTAGGCATGACGGCAGACGTAGAAAAAGCATTTTTACAGATTGGTCTAAAAGAAGAGGACAGAGACGTCACTAGGTTCTTATGGTTGAAAGACATCAATAAACCCGCTACTGAAGACAATCTACTACACTACAGATTTACCCGTGTTCCCTTTGGGATCATATCCAGTCCATTCCTTTTAAACGGTACGGTTAGACACCATCTTCAAAGGTCGAATGGAGACTACGCAAAACAGTTAGCTAAAGACATATATGTTGACAACATAGTCACTGGGGTAGAAACAGCAACAGATGCTTTAAACCTTTATAAAGAAAGCAAGAACATGTTTTTAGAAATCTCAATGAATCTTCGCGAATGGAGCTCCAACTCCAAAGATTTTATCGAACAAATACCTGATGCTGCCACACAAACAACTGTAAAATTACTGGGTCTAAACTGGGACTTGAAAGAGGACGTACTTTATCTTAGAGCTAGAGTCAACGAGAACAATGAAACCACAAAAAGAGGAGTCTTAAGAACTATTGCAGCTATTTATGACCCCTGTGGATTCTCTGTACCAGTCATGTTACCAGCTAAGTTACTACTTCAACAATTATGGAAGAAACAGATTAAATGGGACACACCATTACCAAAGGATCTACTTCACAAGTGGACGAACATCTTGAAAGAAATGAAACAAGTAGAAAACATATGCCTACAGAGAAATATTACTGTACCCAACGAAAGAGAGGCACAAATACACTGTTTTACTGACTCATCTACAGTAGCTTACGCAGCAGTAATATACATAGTACAGAAAGGCACAGTCAACTTCATAATAGGTAAATCACGCTTAGTTCCTATTAAAGACCAAGAGAACTTAAAGATTCCACGCTTAGAGTTATTAGGCGTTCTAATTGGAAGTAGACTTATAAAATTCGTACTCAAATTCTTACCATTGAACATAACCCAGTTAACACTGTGGACAGATAGTCAAATAGTGATTGATTGGTATCACTCTGAAAAGTTACTTGAACCTTTTGTATCTAAAAGACTAGAAGAAATAAAGCGCAACAAAAATCTGATAGTAAGATACGTACCGTCTGGACTTAACCCGGCGGACGTAGCGACACGTCCAACCGCCTCAGAAGAGGAAAGGAACAAGTGGTTATCTGGACCCGAATTTTTAAGACAAAACCCTAGACACTGGCCTAGTGGTCCGATAAGGGATACTTCTCTTCTGATGGGGGAGGGTCTGTTGAACACAGAAAAACAACCAAAAATAACACCGTCAGAGAGAGAAGCAATATCAAACGAAATTTTAGATTCACAACTGCAAGAGATAAAAGAACTACAGAAAAGTACATTTCCAGAAGAGTATGGAGGAAAGAAAACAAACCTATCTAAGAACTTAGGATTATTTATTGATACTAATGGAATTCTAAGATGTGATGGAAGACTCACACATTCAGATTTATCCTACGATGCAAAACATCCCATACTACTACCAAAGAACAGTGAACTTACCGAAAGAATAATTAAGGAAACTCATGAGAAAAACCTTCATGTTGGAGTACCACATACATTAAGCCTTATAAGACAAAAATTTTGGATACCTCAAGGAAGAGCAAAAATTCAAAAAACGCTAAGCAAATGTACAAGGTGCGTAAAGCATGGAGGAGGTCCATATGAACTACCTAAAACTCCAGCGTTACCGGCTGAAAGAGTAACGTTTAATACACCATTTACATACGTCGGTGTAGACTACTTTGGGCCGATGGTCATAAGGTCAGAAAATGGTATAAAAAAGAGATGGATTTGTCTTTTCACATGCCTTGTGATACGAGCAATACATTTAGAGGTTGTCAAAGATCTAACCACAGACGAATGTCTTATGGCATTCAGACGCTTCATTGCTACTAGAGGAACTCCTTCACTTATATTAACTGATAACGCACCTCAGTTCAGACTGCTAGCTGAGGTAATATCAGAAAGAGAATCGACAGAAAAGATAAAATGGAAATTCATTCCTCAACTAGCACCCTGGCATGGGGGCGCGTACGAAAGACTGGTAGCAGTGGTAAAGCATTGCCTAAAACGAACTCTTCAAAAACATATGCTCGGAGAAAATCAACTCTCGACGATCATCAAAGAAGTTGAAGCCGTAGTCAATACCAGACCACTTACGTACGTGGGAGCCGATATGGACCACATTCTGAAACCAGCTGATTTCCTAACACCAGGAAAATGTTTGAACATTCAATTACTCATGGATTGTTTGCCACTCTCTGGTTCAACCATTAAACAACAACTCATCGAAGGATGGAAACGTGGAAACACGATAATGAATGAGTACAAAGAAATGTTCATCAGCCGATACCTTCTGAGCCTCAGAGAAAGGTACGGAAATTCTCCCAAACAAGCAAGAGTGAGGACTCGTGAAATTCCTCAAATCGGAGATGTGGTACAAATTAAAGGTGAAACGAGAAACCGCGAAAGTTGGAAAATAGGAAAAATAGTAGAAATATTAAAAGGAAAGGACGGTTTATGCCGTGTTGCTAGAATAAAAGTCGATAACAATGTGTTCACACGATCAATTGCTCATTTATATCCTCTTGAAGTGGAAGAGGAAGAGACACCACAAATTTCCATTGACAAAGCACTAAATCAAGTGGATCTCGAGAACATAAGCGTTGATGATAGAGACTCGATACAAACGCCGTCTATCGAGATTGAAGGTGTCGACACTAATCCAACCACAGAGATAAGTGATAAATCAAACGATGATGAGAACACGAATACAAACGTAAGACACGACTCAACACACGACGCGAGAAAAGAAATAGAGAACGTTAGTACGTTAAATGACACTGAGCTTGCACAAGACTATAATGAACGTGATCTAGAAAACGAAACAATAGATAACCATGAATGTAATAACCAAACAAGCGATGAGAGATCGCGTCGAGCCGCTGCAGTCCAAGCAATGGAGAAGATCCATAAATGGACTCGCGACTTGATGACTACTATAGTGTAAAACTCGCGAGGCGGGTGTGTCGCGAAGGGTTCGCGAGTATCAAAATTAACCCAACAATAATTGTATATAGCAACACTCAATACAAACCATAGAGCTAATTTCCGATCGGTAAGTGTCAACATTTTTCGCTCCAACGTCGACTCGCTTTCAAGTTTTCAAAGTGTAAATCGTGGCATGTGTGATCTTCGCCTGCTGCTCGCCGCCAGCCTCAAATACCACCGAAGTTAAGTACTCAGCATTATACAAACCTTATTTAGAATTGAATGCATAATGTTCCTGTTAAGGATCGCGTTGATAAAGGACGATGGAATGGTACGCCCACGAAACTCGCTGAGCTGATGGGATGTGGTACAGTTTCATCGTACAGAGAGGTAATGTCCTTACAAATCACTGTTGTTTTATGTCATAAGGCGTGTGCAATTCTGTCCCTTGTCAGGGAACTAAGATTGGATGAGTATCCATAAAAGAATGAGCCCTTGAAGAGCTCGCCCGCACGGCCGCCTGCCTGATAGGATGGCGGCCTGCATGTTAAGTTTGCGCAATCTTATCACGAGGTATAAAGGTTGGTCTGAAAAGACCGTAGTTGAGACTAGGGCGTGTGTCGACCGTAGGGTCTGCACTAGTACACCTATTGAGACACGATAAGACCTGCCGATGCTTTCGGAAGGTAAACAAGCTATAAAGAGGACTGAGGTCCTTCACAAAGTATGTGAGATTGCACTCCTAATGACATAACAAACTCAAGTTGATATGCTAAATTTCATGTTGATTACATGTGTTACTTTAATGAGAATATATGTGCTGAGTGCTTAATGATTGTACATGACTGTATGATCATAAGAATTGTCTAACCGCAGGTGTGTCAACCTGACCAAGATGGCGAGGGGGCTAGAGTCTGGCTGAGGGACAAATCATCATCATCCAGGTGAGACAACTGACAGACCTACTTTGCATCATTACCTACCTTAACTGCATGAATACTCTTGGCCTCCTGTATCAGATTTCTATATAATAATATATTAAGATAAAGCGAAGCAGATAATTTATAACTAATAAAATCCATTAACTTTTGATAAGTACATAGGTACTTTATGAAAGAACTCTGGCAACAACCTGTATGATAGTTTGATTTGTGTAGGCTGTCATACAGATTACAGATGTAATTAAGTAATGAATGTAAGGTCACATATGATACCTACTATGTATACACACAAGGCAGAAATCGTTTTTTATCAGAATCAGTCCAAAAAACCTACCTATTCAATGTGACCTGTGTGATTATACCTAAACCTATTGAATATAACATTTTAAGTTTGATTTAAACGAATTTACATTAATTAGTTAAATGCGAATTCGTTTAAATAAATAATATACATAAACTAGTACAAAATTCAAAGTTATTTCATTTGCATGGTCAAAAACTAATGTGCGTAGGTGCAAAACTACCACGTAAACCACGCAAATCACGACCACATAAATCAAAATAAATCCTTTATGCTAAAAATATACAAAAACCTTTTCAGCAAATAAACTGTGTTTTAAATATAAGTTACGTTACCTTATATGTATATGTTCACTACAATATTTTATTAAATAAATAAATCCACAGAGACTGGAGAAAATTGAACCACTCAAATCAAAGTTTTGAGAAACCAAACCCACGCAACGAGGTTCTTACCTCTATTTTTCGAAAACTCTACGCACTGTCACACAAACTTTCTGACTGGCCGCCGGAGCGCGACTCTTTGTAACTTGAGTTAGAATGACGTAACATAGGGCCGCGAATTTAGAGATGTATTAGTGAATTTATAATGATCCACGCAAATCACCAACTACCAGCGGACAGTTACATTTTTATTTTTTTTAGGAAATGTAGTTCTTTTAGAACTATAGTCTAATTTTTTATAGCATTGTAAACTTCTTAGGACTTAGTGTTTTTTTTTTGGTAAGCATGTAGCGTTTAGTTTAAAATATATAATTTACGAAGTGACCAGATCGGGGCTTGGGACACTCCACGAAAATCAAAGAATGGGGGTATTTTATTTTTTAATTATATTAATTTATAACAATAATTGAATAATAATCAGTTACCCAGTTAATAGAGATTTTAAGGTTTGCGCAAAAAAAGAAATGGCTTGCTGACTTATCGATTTCCATTATTTTTAAGCGATGCCGCTTGAAAAACGTGTCCCAAATAATGACCCTCTTATGTGCTAGAAACCAATCAATTGACAACATTTCAAAATTTTAAGGTATTTATTTTTATGGATATAATGAAAATTTATCGCTTTTTAGGCAATACGTATCTTTTCAATTTAATTTATTTTCGTACATTACTGAGATATTAATTAATTGAAAACGGTTTATTCTAAAAGGACGTAAGTACACTATATAGGTTCAATTCAAGCGATGCCTTTGCCTTACCTCTTAAAACTGTTCAATTAAAAAAAAAACTGTCTTTGATGTAATTTCCATAGAGATGTAGGCACGCTAGTACTTTATATCGATAATCATGGTATTTTTCTTCAGAGAGACATTAATTCTAACTCCTATAATTTTATTCAGATGGGGGCACAAAACAAGAAACTGAAAGCGGCTATTTTCTTTATAAAATTGACCTAAAGTTCCCAAAACCGTATGAAGTTCATACCCATAAAGTTACTCGGTAGCCCCCCTGATGCTATAAAATACTACATTTGATTCTGTCTCGTATGTGATTTACCAATGTATAGTTCTGTTCCGGTGATTATCTTTGGAACTAAAATGCCCCCAGTACACGATGGCCGATCATGGTCGGCGACCATGACCAATACATCGTACATTGACACTTTTGAAAGAACCTTTTTAAACTTGTTCGTTCAAAAGTGTCAATGTACGATGTATTGGTCATGGTCGCCGACCATGATCGGCCATCGTGTACTGGGGGCAAAACAGTTTTCATACGACAGTCCATTTTGACAGCTAATTTGGTATTGCAAGTGGCTCCTCTGTAGGGATGTGACTTCCATATAAAAAAATCGATTTTTGAATAATCGATTATTTCTACGCAGAAAAAAATCGATTTTTTAATAATCGATTATTTCTACGCAGAAAAAAATCGATTTAAAAAAAATCGATTATTTTGTATTAAAATAATCGATTTTTATGAAAAAATCGATTTTTTTTAGCCCTTGAAAAAAAAAAATCCGTTGAAAAGTTAAATTTAATCCGAAGAAAAACTTAAAAATAGGAACAACAGTATTATTAATATGAGGGTCAATCTCAACATGAGGCTTTTTTTATAATTTCGGTTGATTTTTTTAAAAAAATATCAATATAAACTTACAAGATATACTTACGTGTTCCAAATTTTCATGTCACTGAAATGTGACAGTCAGCGGCCCTGTCAGTTATACCGCAACTGAGCCGGCGCAGACCAGCACGGGTAGCATGACGACCTCGAGAGCGGTTTTGTCTACGTTGAAATGTCAAAAATTACATCCCAACGTAGACAAACTCTTTGTTTAACTGTCAAAAATGACATTAAGGGGTAGACAAAATCTTTGTCGGGTTCGTCATGCTACGCCTGCTGGAGGGCTACCGCGTAACATGGGTATGAACTTCATACTTTTTTGGGAACTTTAAGTCAATTTTATAAAGAAAATAGCCGCTATCAGTTCCTTGTTTTGTGACGTCTGGTATAACGATAACTAGCTAGCAACGTTCAACAGAACAAAGCAGCAAAAATCTATCAGAATAAGGAATTCAAATGACAGTTGAAGCCCATACCCAAATCCAGATTTCTTAGCCGATAGCCCCCCAGTTCTTACCCCGGCGGCGGCGGCGCGGCGGTAAACCCGTGTTGGTGAGAGGTCACGCGCTATGTGTGAGTGTACCAACAGCGGGCCGTAGCAGCTTGGATTCTGGTTCGGGATTTACTCACGTGCCGACGTCATTAAACAAAGAACTGATAGCGGCTATTTTTAATAATAAATAAATAAATATTTTCTTACAATCACACTAATTATCTAAGCTCGTAGGTAGTTAATTTCTTAAGAAACTGTGTCTACGTAAACTTGATAACGGATAAATATAGGATAGGATTTTTGTTACAAAATTGACTTAAAGTTCCAAAAAACGTATGAAGTTCATATCCATAAAGTTACGCGGAAGCCCCCACAGGTTAGCAGACCAAATCGGGGTGGTCAGATCGGAACATGTGTACCGGCCATTAATGCTCACCTACGGGTGGTATTCAACTTATCAAAGATCGCTGCCCAAAAAACATTTGATCAAAGAAATTGGACAACTTTGACGTCCAATTTCATACATTCGACGTCCAATTTCTTTGATCAAATGTATATTGGACAAAGATCCCTGATAAGTGATAAGATCCACTTTACGCTACGCTACGGACGTCCCGAGAAGGTACTTGTGAAGCCCCCAGTACAGGTTGGCCGACCATGGTCGGCGACCATGACCAATACATCGTACATTGACACTTTTGAACGAACAAGTTTAAAAAGGTTCTTTCAAAAGTGTCAATGTACGATGTATTGGTCATGGTCGCTGACCATGATCGGCCATCCTGTACTGGGGGCTTTAAACGTGATAGATGGCGGCGCGGCATGGCGCTGAAAAAAAAATCGTTTTTTTGTTGGAAATAAGAAAAAAATAATCGATTTTTCAATAATCGATTATTCATACTTAAAAAATCGATTATTAAAAATCGATTTTTAAAGAAAAATAATCGATTTTTTTAATAATCGATTATTTTTTCACATCCCTACTCCTCTGTCACGGCTGTCACCGGAACAGGAAAGCTTGTGGCACTGTAGTTGCGTTTGTGGCATACCTTTTTTTTATAGTGAAGGCAAATACAGTCTTTTTTTACACATTTTCGTATACCGCTTACGGCATGTTGGACTCATATCTCCTTTGACTCTCAAACTCCCCATAAGGTTACCCACACCGGGGGGGCTACCGGCTAAGAAATCTGGATATGGGTATGGGCTTCAACTGTCATTTGAATTTTTTATTCTGATAGATTTTTGCTGCTTTGTTCTGTTGAACGTTGCTAGCAAGTTATCGTTATACCCGACGTCACAAAACAAGGAACTGATAGCGGCTATTTTCTTTATAAAATTGACTCAAAGTTCCCAAAAACGTATGAAGTTCATACCCATAAAGTTACGCGGTAGCCCCCCTGGTTTGTGGCATACTTACTCAAACTTACTAATTTTCCATTGAAAATAGTCGATAATAATTTCGATAACTGAGTCAATCCAGGCGTTGGAATCACCCATAGAATAGGTCAAAACTTAGTGGCCGGTAGCCCCGATACCCATTCATTGGCTATAATTAAGACCGCCATTTTGTTGGGGTGCCCCCATTGGCTAAAATTAAAGCTGTCACTTTTTTCAAGAATTTCAAGATGACGTTTATTTAGTTTGTGTTTTTTTACTCATTTCGGTTTTCTAGTATTCTTTAGATGTTTTTCCACTTTTTCTCAGATATTTCTTTACAGAAATATGGATACATTATTCGAAGATGCCTTCGGTACACGCAAGTAAATCTATTTACGTAGTTTTATGTATCAATTATTTATTACATTAAAACCTAAATTTGAGTTTTGTTGTTTTAGGTAATTCCAAGAGGCAACATTGTATTTCTTAAAAGTAACCAAAACAAAAGAAAATACAGTTCACAACTTAACCGGAGTAAAGAAGATTCGGTTTCTCAGAAAGTTATGAAATTTATCAAAGGCTAAAGAGTCGCAATAGTTTTTACAAGTGCGTCATTCCTGGCACCATGGAGGCCTCTTTAACCAAAGTTAAACTGTGGGAAAAGTCTGCTACCCTTTCACACCCATATGTGCTCATCCAGGAAAAGCTCCCTCCTGGCCTTGAACTTCCCAGATCATTATGGGGATCTTTAAATAGACTCTGTACCCAAGTTGGTCGAAGTAAAGACAACCTGTCCAGGTGGGGCATCACCAGTAACACGGATCTCGCGTGCAGGTGTGGTTACACTCCACAGACCATGGCCCACTTCATTGATTGCTCTTTATGCCCGGACACCTGCACGCGTGAGGACCTCATGTTGGCTGCAGATAAAGCGGTGATAGTGGCACAGTTTTGGGCCAACAACATATGATTTTGTACTTGTCATTGACATGTTGAAGAACAAGTTATGAATGAAAGATAGGTAATGTTTGTTTATTCTTTTTATATGAATGTAAGTAGGTATGTGTAATTAATTATTGATTAGTTTTGTTAAAAAAAACCTTCCTAATACCTTATTTCAATATACATTTAGAAGTGATATCATATGGTGATAATGATAAAGCACAGTAGATGACTTGGGATTAAATTTAAATAATCAATTGTCACATTTAACAAGTTTCAATTTCGTGAAGTTGTTATAATACCAAGTCAAGAGAAAATAACAGTGTAAGTAATTCAATAACTTTGTCAAAACATTTAAAATGCCTTATCATCAAATTAATATTTCTGATTCTGACAAACAGAACAGAATTATAACAAATGTACCGGTGGGATAATATATGATTGTTGTCGGTACGAATAATGGTTTATTGTGATTGTCTTATGACTATGTTATAACTGTTACTGCTACCTACTATCTTAGATCTTACTTAATTATATATACTACCTCTCATCAGTCTATGTACAAAGCTTATCTACTTAATAACAGTTATTAACTATAAACATTGATTATCTATAACTTGTGCATAGCGGCACAACAAACAAAATGTGCTTTATACTCACTACTCTTTCTTGATTTACAAACTTTTCAGTTCAACTATCACTTATTTGTTTATAAAATGTTATGGCAGATTATAGTTACAATATGTAGAATCTATACAAACCAAATCTAATCTTTTCAGATAACTTGAGTCTCAATGAGGTTTGTGGAGTGCTGCGAAGATGCCCGTGTCTGCCTATTCTTGCGGTAATAAGTTATCAAATCAGAATTATGGTGCAAATTACTGCTGTTAGTTGCTATATTGATTACTTACTGCATTAAATGTTTAACTATTAGAGTTAGGTTATTGTGTCTTGCATTGAAAGTGATATTAACAGTAAATAATGAAATGGCAGATACTAAATAATACTACTAGGAAAAATAGCATTAGCATTTGTGCGTAAAAAATATTTGCAAGCAGTTAAATTTTTCTTGTGGCTGATAAAGTATTTATATTTCTTAGTTTATCTATTAAGTCAATTTAGTGTAATTTCATTACTCTCATTCTTTGTCTTGTATAAATCTCAACTTATACTTATGTACTTTGTATTTGATAAAATTATAATGTCAAGTAATAAATGCCTTCATTCATCAAATGTGTTTTTTATTTGAGCAGAATTTAAAATAGTATATTACTAGGGTTGTACCAAACGTCGATGATTTGCACAACTATCGATAACGAATCAAGGGTGTCGATAGTTCTGGCAGCACTATGTTGTCAAAATCTAATCGGGGTCCGTCATTCACTAACAAACGGCCGCTATAAGGCTTGATTCCTATCTGTACTAGTCTATATAATTTGTGAGTCAATCAAGCAACACTATTAATGCAGGAAGGGTCATTTTGATTTGACATGACGTTTGTTTGTTTGTTTTGTCTTTATTTTGTTGTGTGGTGTGTAGTTAATATATTATACCTACTTTGTTTTGCATTTGATTTGAGTAGAAATACTTTGTAAGCTACTAAGCTCAAATTACCGATACTAAAATAATTCATTAATAGTTTTATCATGGAAAATCGCCCGAAAATCAAACGGGACCCCTTAGTCCATTGTTTTGTTCCGGCATGTAAGAACACAGCATTAATGTGTCCTGGGAAACTTTTTGTTTTTGTACCAAAATCTAATCGATCGGAATGGTGTTCTGCTGTTAATAAAGTAACCGTGCCTACAAGTGCAGTTTATATATGCGAAGATCACCTGAACGTAAGTGTTAACCCTTTTATAAATGAAAGCTGATTCAAGTCTGGCCTATTTTTACTTCAACTTCAACTTTTATGGTGAATGGCTGCTTCAGTATTAAATTGTTTGTTTTTTTACAGCTTGAAGATGATCTTATGAATTACGAAGCGTGGATTAATGGCAGGGCTCAGAGGCCTAGACTGAAACCCCAAGTCCCCAGAACATTAAGAAATATTGGTATAAGTGAATTTCCATCAACTTCTTCAGTGACACAACCAGAAACAGAATGCTATGAATCAATCTGCCATCAAAAAGATCAAGGGGTTTTGTGCAAACCTCAGTATTTTCACAAGTCTGTACAAGTGAATCCTGTTATGGTGAATCGTTGTGTAGGTGTGAATGTGAATGCTTTAAAAAGAAAACAACAACCTATTTTAGTAGAAGAAGCCTCAGATCAGAGCTCATCTCCATTTGGTTCTACAGTGGAGTTTACTGAAACTGAAACAGGAGATTCCCCTGTACAATGCGTGCGGGAGTTTACTGGAAGAAATTTTATTTTAACTCTTATAAGACTCAACCCTTTTGATTATATAGGTATTACAAAACAGTATTATTGGATTATCGAATATATAGCTAAAGCATCAAATATACCTTCATTCCATATTATTTTAACTCTTTATAAATTAAAAAATAATGATACATTTAGGAGAATGAAAGAGTTATTTGAAGTATCCATAGCTACTTTATGGAGAATGTTTTTTAAAACAGTGAAACTGCTGAGTTTATTTTTTATTCAATTTATATACTGGCCAAGTAAATTAGCTATAAAACTGAATTTACCTCCAGCATTTCGATGTAATGCAGAGTATTCATCAGTTCAAACAATAATTGATGCATTTGAAATTGAAATAGAAAAGCCAAAGAAGCCTATAGAACAAACTTTGACATGGTCACAGTATAAACATTGTAATACTGTCAAGTATTTAATAGGTGCTACGCCTGATGGTTTTATCAACTTCATATCGGAAGGGTATGGTGGTCGCATATCTGATATGAACTTGATAGAGCAAAGTGGGTTTTTAGAAACTGTTCCAGAAAATGCCACTATATTGGCTGACAGAGGGTTTAAACATCTTGAAACACATTTATTAAAAAAGTCTGTTAAGGTGTTACGACCACCTAGTGTTATCAAAGACAAGAAAATGACTAAAAGTGAAGTGCTTGACACTAAAGTTATTGCTAGTCTTAGAATTCATATAGAGAGGGTCATCAGAAGGGTTCGTCTATTTAAAATATTAAAGCCACATTCTGTTGTCAACAATAAGATGGTAAATATTATTGATAATGCTGTTATAATAGCTTGTGGATTAATCAATATGCAGGCTCCTATTATAAGAAAATAATTATTGTATAAAAATAAAAGAGTTATTCTATTTACATTTGTTTTATTACTACATAAAGTCCCATTGGAGCTGGTTGTGAGATGGGTTGATTTTTTCTAAATACTTCGTTTTGATTTTAATTGCATTGTGAATGAAAAAAGTAAAAATTTAAATGTATAAAAATAAAACACTTTCACCGATTTTGCATGCATTTATTGAACAACTTTGTTAATTTCTTTGTTGTTTTTAAAAGGATTTTATGTTTTTATCTGGCACCTTTCCAGGGGCCGTGGTCATGGAAAACTACCCACTATTTATTGATTTTAATAAAAGAAGTCTTTGTTTTTTGTTCGGAAACAGGATACGGTTAGGTATTGATTATTTTAACTTTAAATTAATAATAACAAAAATGATTTATTAATTTAATATTTTGATTTGTTTAAGTAATTTGGATAATAGTTACTTATAGCAAGGCAAAAAGTTACTGACTCAACCACCAGTTCACAAAAATTGGAGGCCCTTCGGAGAAAGAACTGGCAAGAAAACTACACAAAGGGGGACGATCTCCGTTTAATAAAATTATTTGCAAAAAGAAGTAACCATATCTTTAGTTCTTGCAGTGTGGTTTGGGTTCAGACTTTACTTGATGGATTATAGAGTCCCAAGCTGGTGGTATCTTCCAACCATCTTCTCTATTGAAATTTGGGTATTTGGTAATTTCAATAGCCTCATGCATTAATCTGGGAAAGTATCTTGGTTCTCTAGCGAGGATCTGCGGTTTGTCAAACCTTATATAATGGTTGGTTCCCTCAAATGAATGTTCACACACTGCAGACTATTATCGCGCCTATGTTTGATGTCAGCTACATGTTGTTTAACGCGCGTCCCTATGCTTCGCTTTGTTTGCCCTATGTAGGAGAGCCCACAGTCACAATCTATTTTGTAAACCCCTGCAACTTGAAAGGGAATATTACACTTGACTGGTGGTAAGAATTGGTTAATCTTCTTCGGTGGCCTGAAGTAAGTGTTAATCAAAGCACGCTTCAGAATCCTTCCAAGCTTGTCAGTGACACCTTTCACATATGGTAGAATGGCAGGTTGACGTTCTACTGTGGATGCTTTGGTGCGTTTTCTGTGATGTTTGCGTGGTACTAGCAATTTTTTACTTCGCAGTACTTGCTCGACATGCCAAAGCTCGGCACTCAGGTGTTCCTCATCACAGATGTTGCGAGCACTCTGAAACAAAGATTTCCCTACAGTAGCTAACTGTAAAGGGTGATGGTGAGAGTCACCATTTAGATATTTATCTGTATGTGTTGCTTTTCGATACACAGTGTGGCTCAAAGTTTGGTCAGGATTCCTGATAACAAGTACATCTAGGAAGGCTAGTTTCTTATTTGCCTCTAACTCCATAGTGAATTTAATATTTGGGTGGTTAAGGAAAGCAGTGGCACTATCTTTAGGTAGTAATGTGAAAGTGTCATCTACATACCGTTTGTAGAACCGGGGATACAGTGGTGTTGAGGCCAGCGCCTTCTCAAAAGTCTTCATAAATAAGTCTGCGACTATTGGGGATACCGGAGAACCCATTGCTACTCCATCAAGTTGTATGTAGAATTCATCATTCCACAGATGTTAAACAATGTTCCAAAAGTTTTGCATATTCCAAGGGCAAAATCTTCTAGTTTCTTCCTAGTGATATTGATGCAGTCCTTTACTGGTAGGCATGTGAATAAGGATGTTTATATAATATAAGATGTGTATATACTACATAAAAGTTAACATTTTACAATTTTCATAATTTCTTTATAAATGTAAGTCTTCCAAAAGAGTTCAGCTTCTTCAATAATTTTTTTCACATACATCTTGTCATAGTATTGCCAATACATACTGATTTTCCTATTTTCCTCAAATTTGGGATCTGCTACACAAAATAATGCTTTTCTTTTATTCATAGCATGCATTTGCAGTTGTACTTGGGCTTTAAACTTAGCTGTAATAGAATCATTTTTTACATAGTTTTTTATAGTTTGCTCACTCGATGGACACTTTATTTCCACCACAAACTCTTCACTAACTCCATCTGGAGATGCACCTTAAATAACATTAATCAACTTAAATCCACATTGTTCAATGGATATCTTGAGTTCTTGTTCAATTTTTTTTAAAACTTCCTTTTCCAATATTCTTCCTCTTCGAATGGCTGTAGTTTCAGGCACTTTGTATCCTCCTAATATAGACTTCACCAGAACACCATCTGTTTTACATCTAGTGACTTCATAAATTTTTGACGCTGAAATTCGACCTTGTCGCATTATGTGCCACAATGCATTTTCTGCTTGGTCATGAGTTTCTTTTTCAATTTTTTCAATAATATCATTACTTAAATTAGACTGTGCTTCTGTTATGAAATTTTCATAGCTGTGGTTTTCTTCAGCTTCATTGCTTGTGTAATGCAACATCAATTGGTAAATACTAAATTTGTCTAAATTGGTGTGTTCACGCCGCGCGTGATTCATTCATTCACGTTGATTCGTGGGGTCGGCGCCACCCGCCGCCCGCGCGACATCGCGACCAGTTGGCCGTAAGCAGCCGTGAGGAGCGCCCGGTCCGGGTACGGACTTGTGACCCGTGTGTGTTCGCTTTGAAAAGCGCCGGGAAGTTTTAGCTGCCTATTAGGGCATTGTGTAGTTATAAGGGTGTTAGCTGTAAGAGTTTCCCATCGGGGGTTGTGTGGAGATCGTTTTGCCCGGCGCGCGCCGGCGAGACAACGTTCAGCCCCCCTGGATTACGGACACTATTTTCTAGTAAGGTAGGATTAGCTTAATTTACTTAATTTTGCATGAGAAACCTTCGTTTCAATAAACTGTGGAACACAGTAGATGTGGTCATCACAATTGTGCGTGATCATATTTTTGGTAGCAGAGCTTAGTTGATATAATTAATTTTCATATTAAAATTAACTACATAAAATTTCATAGTAAAAATAAAAAGCGTATACCTAAAAAGCGTACCTAAAAATTATTTTTTTTTTTTGTTGAAATCTCGAGGGTATTTGAAGATCCCGAGACGATTTGAAGTACTAAGAAATTGTTCTAGTAAATTCTCGAAGCGAATGTTTCTCACTTGGTGGATCCGATAATAGATAGACACTTATATAATTGTTGTCACATACTAGTGATTTGATACGAGTTTACTCGCCTAGATGTGTATATTTTTTTTTTGTGTGTCCGGATTTATTTGACGAATAGTTTCGTTCGAAAGTGTTGTTTATTAGCACCACATACTAGTGTTTGTTCCGAGTCCGCTTGCCTAGTTAAAAAAGTGGAACTAGTTTTAATTATTAGTAGTATTAAATTACGAGTATTATTATTAAAAATAGTTTAGTTGATGATAACGGTTTAGTAGTTGATTTGCGAGGTATGCCATACCGTTAATCCTATACGTTTTGTTTATACCGTTATATTGTTAGCCCTTGAAATTGGTAAGTTGTTAATAATTTATGAAAATAGTAGGGTCCGTGTATGTCGTCCGAATTTTAATTGTGTTTTATATTATCGTGACGCGACCTATTTCTATTGTTTTTTTTGTTGATGTTTACCACTTTTATATTTCTTTGTTTGCTTTGTTTATAAAACGGATTATAAATGGCTCCTACGAATCCGCTCGCCGTATCCAGGGCCGGCATCCAAGGAGTTTTGCGTTGGCTTGCTTGTGCGGTCACATTAATAGACCGAGCCGACCGGGTAGGTGCGTTGCTAGCTCGGTATGGCGGGCTGGCAGCTCGGCTGCAAGACCTGGAGCGCCACGCCATGGAGTGTCGCGCGTATTATTTAGAGAACCCCCCAGCTGATGATGCCGTGTCGGAACAGCTGGAGCAGGATGTAGCCCAGGCCTATGAGCTGGCTGACCAGTTCACGGAGGCGGCTGAGAGGGCCCTGGCTGTTCGGAAGGGGGAGCCGGTTTTGAGCGGGGAGGTCAAACCTACCCCGACGGCGTTGCTAGGCCGATTACCTACGCTGGAGATTCCCACTTTTAATGGGGATCTGTCAGCCTGGATGGGCTACATTAATTTGTTTGACAGTTTGGTGGATTCACGACGGGACTTATCCCCTAGCGAGAAGTTGGCCTATTTGCGCTCCTCCCTGCGAGGAGAGGCCAGCGCGGTAATCCAGCACCTGCTCATCAGTGACGACAACTACCAGGTGGCTCGCCAGCTTCTGGTTAGCAGGTACCAGAATGTCCGGTTACTGGCGGACACCCACGTGGCCACGATTTTGGCCCTCCCGCGAATCACGCGGGTACACCTGTTACGGAGGGAGTTGCTGAACCCGCTACTGTCAGCGGTCAACTCCCTAAGGCGATTGGACCTGCCGGTGGATCAGTGGTCCTTTGTACTGCTGCACATAGTCCTCGCCAAATTGCCCGCTGAAATGAAGGGGCGTTTCGAGCAGAGGTACGGAGGCGACAGCGCCTCGTATCTCCCGCCCTTCGCGGACCTCCTTCGTTTTTTGGAGGACGAATGTAGGGTGACGGACCACCTGGAGCCTGCCCCGGTTCCAGGTGTTGGTCGTATGGTGGCGGCGAGGGAACAGCCCCGTCGCCCGACCAATCGCTATGCTGCCTTCCAGCAGTCCCCTCCCCCCGCACCGAGTGAGCGGTGCAGGTATTGCAGGGGAGATAGGCACATGGTGCACGAATGTGCCAAATTTAGAGGCCTCCGCCCAGAGGGACGGAGGGCCGTTGCGAAACAGCGCCAATGGTGCTATAGGTGTTTGGGGGGACACATGCAGTCGGCGTGTCCCCAGACCGAGGATTGTCGTCTTTGCGGAGGGAGGCATCACCCCCTCCTTTGTTTGGACCGCAAGGACGCCGGGAGCGACCGGGGTTCGAATTCCTCGCGCACGGGCGGGGGCCCGGCAGCCCGGAACCGGTCCCCTAGAGATTCGGCGGGGCTTAGCCCCCCCGTTCAGTCCCCCCCGGAGAGGGGGAACTATAGGAGAGACGCCCCCGCCACGGGCGGGGGTAGGGGGGTACCACAAGAGTACGCCACGGTGGCGATGGGCACGGGCCCTATTTGCTACTCCCCCCCCCTAATGGAGAGGCCTCGATTGGGGTACTATGTACCGAGGCACGCCCCACACGGGTATTACCCTGCACCTAGGAGTGCTGTTGGTCGGGGCCAGTATGTACCCGATTGGGACCCGCTCGCCCGGTACGAGCGTCCCACATTTGGCGCGCCGACTCAGGCGCGAGGGGGACAAGTACCCCCCCAAAATTTTTAATGGCGCCCCTGTCGGACCCAACCACCCCTCCGGAGCTTGTGCTGTTGCCAACAGCCTCCGTGAATGTTTGGGGACCTAAGGGCAATGTTGTAACGGTGCGTGCCCTTTTGGACTCAGGTGCCCAGGGGTGCATAATGTCCAGGTGGCTTGTCCGACAGCTGGGTCTTTTGCTTGTGCCGCATCACGAAGCGGTACGGGGGGTGGGAGACTCGCGGGTCCCTGATCCGATTGGTCGAGTTGAGTTCTCCTTCTCCCCCCACTTCACGCCAAGGCCGAAGATCGGTGCTTCGGCGATAGTATTTGATAAGGTGGTTGGACCACTCCCGCAAGTGCGAGTGCCGCCATCCACGATTGAGCTGACGTCTGGACTGGCTTTGGCTGATCCTTCCTTCCACCGACCGGGCCCAATACACTTGTTGATTGGTGCGGATGTCCTCGGTCGTGTACTGTGTGGAAGCAAGCGAGTTTTGCAGACAGCCGATCTTGTCGCCTTGTCCTCGTCGCTGGGTCATGTGGTGATGGGAAAGGTACCACAGACACCAGAGACCCCGTCGGTAGACCGCCAGACCATTGTCGGTTCTACTTTGTCCGACGTTCTCCAAAAGTTTTGGGAGGTGGAGGAACCTCCCACTGCCAAGCGGTTGGATCCGTTAGCGGAGGAGTGCGAATTGTTCTACCAGAACAACACTGGGCGCCTCCTCTCGGGTCGCTTGATTACCCGCTTGCCCTTCTTGGCGGTTCGCCCTCCTTTAGGGAGTTCCCGACCGATGGCCGAGAAGAGATTGTTGTCCATGGAGCGTAGGATGGCCAGGGATCCCGCATTCAAGGAGAAGTATATAGACTTCATGCGGGAGTATTTGGACCTTGGGCACATGTCCATCTCGCAGTTGGACTGGCGTAATGTGGAACATTACTTCCTGCCACACCACGCTGTTTTGAAGACTTCCAATGGGAAGATCCGCGTGGTCTTTGATGGTTCAGCGCCCACGTCAACCGGAGTGTCGTTGAATCAGTGTCTGCATGCGGGGCCGAAGTTGCATCACGATGTCTGTGATGTTTTGACCAACTTCCGCCGGCACGCTGTCGTCTTTGTGGCCGATATCCGCATGATGTTCAGACAGACCGTGATTCACCCGGAGGATAGACGATACCAGCTCATCCTTTGGCGTGAGGATCCCCAGGATCCGATGTTGGCTTACGAGCTGAACACCAACACTTATGGTTTGCGGTCGAGCCCCTTTGTGGCGATCCGTTCGCTTTTGGAGCTCGCAGAGCGCGAACGGCTACGCTATCCCCGGGCATCTGCTCTTATTGAGGGGGGGGCCTTATTTGTCGACGATATCTGCACGGGGGCCTCGAGCTTAGATGAGGCTCTCGTCTTACGTGATGAGCTGATTGCGCTCTTGAGGGCTGGTGGCTATGAGTTGCGGAAGTGGCTGTCTAACTCACCGGACCTATTGGCAGATTTGCCTACGGACCACCAGCAAGAGCCGCTCCTCTTTGAAAATCCGGAGACTCCAGACATGCTGTCTGTTTTGGGAGTCCAGTATCGACCAGTCCCGGATTTGTTCACATATAGATTGGAACTGCCAGACCCAAAGGTCTGGACTAAACGCACGGTGCTGTCTACTGTAGCCGGTACCTTTGATCCGAACGGTTGGCTCAGCCCTGTAGTGTTTTCGATGAAGTGCTTCCTACAGGAGCTCTGGGCTGCGGAATTGTCATGGGATGAGCCCCTCTCTGGTAGCCTCCTACGAGAGTGGGTGAAGTTCGTGTCATCCCTACCCGACGTCAATCGGGTTTGTATACCGAGGCAAATGCTGCCTTCGGGAAAGTTTAAAGCCTCCCTGCACGGCTTTTGTGACGCGTCCGAAAGCGGATACGCGGCAGCCGTTTACATCCGAACGGTGGATGCAGCAGGCGTTGTCGCCGTACACTTAGTTACGGCCAAGAGTAAGGTCGCCCCCCTTCGGACTAGGCTAACCATTCCGAAGTTGGAGTTGTCCGGCGCCACTCTCTTAGTACGGCTACTCAATCATGTTGCCGACACCTTGGGAAACGGTGTCGACTTGGAGTCGATATTTGCGTGGTCTGACAGCCAGGTCGTCCTTTGTTGGCTGAAGAGTTCAGTCCACACCCTTGAGGTTTTTGTGGCCAACCGGGTCTCACAAATTCAGACTTCAAAGGCCCCGTTGATTTGGCGCCACGTACCGGGCGAACTGAACCCCGCAGATTGTGCCTCCCGCGGCTGCGAGGCGCCTGAGTTAGTGGACCACCACCTATGGTGGAGTCCATCATGGTTGTTACGGCCTGAGCGCTCATGGCCTGCCACCCCGGCTGTGGCCAGAGTCCCAGACCTAGGCATGCGTGTTCACGCCGTGGAGACGGTGGCGACTCCGCAGATGGAGTTTTTGTTAGACCGCTACAGTTCTCTTGATAAGTTGCTCGGCGTGACTGCTTGGGTGAGGCGCTTTGTGCGAAATTGTCGCCAGCCTCAGGAGAAATCGTTGTCTCCGGTCCTCGCCCCACAAGAGCGGCAAGACGCTCTGTTGCATTGGTTGCGAGTGACGCAACAGCGAGAGTTTGAACCGGAGCTGAAAGCCCTGCGCTCAAGTAAGTCCAAGTTGAAGGGACCCTTGGTGCGGTTGAATCCCTTCTTGGACAGTACCGGATTGCTGCGTGTCGGAGGTAGGCTCAGACATGCCAACCTGCCGTACGGATCACGCCACCCTTTGTTGCTCCCCAAGGATGGACCGTTAGTTAGACTGTTGATTACAGACCGACATGTAAAGAATGCTCATGCCGGTTGTAATGCCTTGACCGCGCTCCTCCAACGAGAGTTCTGGATTTTGTCAGCGCGGAGAATAATCCGATCCGTTATTTTTCGTTGTCTCCCGTGTTATCGTTTGCGCGCCGATACGATGCAGCCCCAGATGGGTGATTTGCCTGCCGATCGAGTGAACGAATCGATGCCCTTCTCAGGAGTTGGAACGGATTTTGCGGGGCCATTTACCGTTAAGACATCGCGGCTTCGTAATGCTAGAACGGAAAAGGCTTACTTGTGTGTATTTGTTTGTTTGGCCACTAAAGCGGTCCACCTGGAGGTGGTTAGTGCCCTCACCACAGAAGCCTTTGTAGCCACGTTGAATCGTTTTGTGTCTCGCCGCGGAATGCCGTCGTTAATCAGGTCCGATTGTGGAACCAATTTCAAGGGCACCGATAGGTATTTAAAGGAAGTTTGTGAATTTTTGGATAGGAATAATTTTGAGATCGGATCCACACTCTCTCGCAGAGGGGTACGATGGCAGTACTCCCCGCCATCCTGCCCCCACTGGGGAGGGATTTTTGAAGCAACTGTAAAGGCCGCTAAAACTCACCTTCGTCGCGTTATTGGGGAGACGGTCCTCACGTTTGAGGAACTCGCGACCGTATTTTGTAAGGTTGAGGCGGTCCTCAACTCGCGTCCGTTGTGTCCGTTGTCTTCGGACGCGAATGATTTAGAGGCCCTTACGCCGGGCCATTTTTTGATTGGCAGACCGCTTAACGCCTTGCCGGAATATCCTTATTCCGAAGTGCCCTCCGGACGGCTCTCGCGATTTGAATTGCTCCAGCAGCTTACGCAGAGTTTTTGGCGCCGTTGGCATCTGGAGTATTTGCACATTTTGCAGCAACGCGTTAAGTGGTCGGATAGGACGACCCCACCCAAGACTGGAGACCTCGTGTTGGTAAAGGATCCAAACCTGCCGCCCCTCCGCTGGCGTTTAGGACGCATTGTTCAGCTTCATCCGGGGTCGGATGGTGTGCCCAGGTTTGCCGAGGTCCTGGTGGGGGACTCTGTTTTGAAGCGAGCGATCGCTACCCTCTCTCGCCTGCCCTTAGATTGAGTTGGCGGACAGTTTGCTACTGTCCGGGACGGGGGGATGTTCACGCCGCGCGTGATTCATTCATTCACGTTGATTCGTGGGGTCGGCGCCACCCGCCGCCCGCGCGACATCGCGACCAGTTGGCCGTAAGCAGCCGTGAGGAGCGCCCGGTCCGGGTACGGACTTGTGACCCGTGTGTGTTCGCTTTGAAAAGCGCCGGGAAGTTTTAGCTGCCTATTAGGGCATTGTGTAGTTATAAGGGTGTTAGCTGTAAGAGTTTCCCATCGGGGGTTGTGTGGAGATCGTTTTGCCCGGCGCGCGCCGGCGAGACAACGTTCAGCCCCCCTGGATTACGGACACTATTTTCTAGTAAGGTAGGATTAGCTTAATTTACTTAATTTTGCATGAGAAACCTTCGTTTCAATAAACTGTGGAACACAGTAGATGTGGTCATCACAATTGTGCGTGATCATGGTGACACATTTATTGGTATAATTTAGTACTAGCGAATTTGTCACCTTCCGTTTTTTACATTCGTCAATGAAAATCGGTGCTCTTAGAGAAAGAGGCAGAGTAACTGCTGTTTGTTTTCGCTTGGCTCCCATCTCCTTTGCCAAAGAAAACTTGTTGTCAGAGACCGCGTCTGCCAGCTTGGGCTTCGCCCAGTAGCAACTGACGGAAGTTACTGATGGTTCCTCAGTGCGCTTAATGAGCCACATTATAAAACATATTGTGTGTTTACAGCCACCATCACTAGCTGCACAATCCTGGCAAGATACCTCTTTTATAGTCTCTTGGATTTCATTTATTACGGCTGTAACCGTATATAGTTTGCAGCGGACCCTGTGCTCCGGTGTCACCCTTCCTTTTAAAAAGCAAAGACCATTTTCTCTCTTTACCTCCACATATCCCACCGATGTTTCGACGTAGGAGTCTCTTGAAGACACCATCACCTTAGCCCCTCTTATTTCAGCAATGTTGAAACAATCGTTTTCCCGCATGAACTGCAGCAACATCACCAAATCCACTTTCGGCAGGTTTCGGCTATCTGCCATCGCGAAACCGTCGGAAACCTTCATTTTATCCCTATCCAATTCTGGGTAAGAAGAAAAGCGAGCGACGCCAACAAAATTGAATCACAATCACAAATTATAGGTAATAAGTAACGAAAATAGAGAAAAGCAAACAAAGCAATCACAAATCAAAGCACTCAAAGCCAGTCTGGCGCAACTTCCATACAAAAAAGTGTTGTATGAAGTTTGTACCAGAAATATCGCTGTCTTGCTTTCACCTATTTGACTCTCACTCACTCTGACTGACAGTCAGCCGCCAGCCGCCAAATTTGACATTCTTGTCTTGTTGACTGTTTGTAAACGAAGCTTGATTTTAGTATTATTGTGTGAATTTGTGCATTTTGTGAATTACTCGCAAAATTTCGCTTAATTGTACGTTTTCGTGGTCCCGTGTGATCTGTTGAGAGATGTATTACAAAACTTGTGAAATATATTATGTGGTTTACGAGCCGGCCGGTCAGAAGGCCAAAAGCGAATATTCATGGCCAAATTTCCATTTAATGAAGAAAGGTAAGCATACATTCACATTTTGTTATAGCCATTACATTAAGGATTACGTGATTTAAGTTTTCTATTAAAATTTAAAAAATTGAGAAGATAACCTGATAAATAGTGCTTGACATTTTTTTATCGACAATCGATAATTTTTTAACCGACTTCAAGAATTGAAAAGGAGGAGGTTATCTATTCGTCTCGTTTTTTTTAAGTATGTACACTAATTACTCGAAGTCGGCTGAACCGATTTAAATGATTCAAACGTTATAACATCAGGTTTTTTCCCAAGTTGGTCCAATTTTGAAATGCCTATTGCATAATGAAGTAAAGTCCGTTCGGGTAGATAGTGTCGGTACACCCGCACGGCATTGTGGCTCTTTTTTAGTGCATTCGTGCATGCAGTCGGGTGGGTCTAAACAAAAACACAAAAAATTGTAAATACATGTTTCACGCATGACTTCAAAGTACTTACTTAGGTACGTATACTTAAATACGTATTAATTACGTACCTACGTGAATTTTTTAAGGCGGTTTGTATGATTTACATTATTTATTCATTTACATGCTATGCTATATTAACATGTTTCTTGTGAATATTCCAGAACCTTCAACTACAACTGCAATAATAGCACCTGCAGCCCCTCGGAAAAGAAAACAGGTTTTTTTTATAGTATCTTTATTGCCAAATGCATGTATATAATATATTATAAGTTCGATTAAATTAGACTTTGACTTTAATAATGGAGTTTACTTTTAGCCCCATTTGCGCCAACGTGAAATTCTTGTTAAACTTAGTTTAACTTTTTGAATGAAAATTTTATTGTCACATAACTCTTGTTTAATTTAAACCGAGAATTAACGTTAGCGTAAGTAAGGCATCAATTAGACCCTAAAGTTTGCAAAATGATAGAAATGGAATCCTGATATTTTTTAATATCGCCATCGATAAAAAATCCCACGACTGGTACATCACTATTTCAGTTATTATGTTGGGAACCCTGTACGTCATGTACGTCATAATTTCAGCTATGTGGTTGGTATTCCGTTTTAGTATAACTTCCATACAAAACGATAATTTACTTTTTTTCTATGAAAGACCCGTCTCTTAAACGTAGTGATTACATGCTCTTTGCTCAAAGCCACCTCAAAGCATCAAATCACCATCAAATCAAGCACTTTTTTTTTTTTTTTTAATTAGTTTATTCATGACTTGGATACAGAGTCCTTCAGTCGCATACATTTTTATAGTTACATTGTAGAGTACATAAGAAAGATATACAAAAATTCATAAATCAAAATCAGAGACAGAGCAGCTGACAAACATAAAAAAAACGATAACTTAAAGCATAAGTTATGCAAACAAAAGGGAGATAAATATTATAAACTTAACTAGACACAAAATTAAGATTATGTACATCAAACTAAATTTAAACTATGTACAAAAAATATTCACAAGAGAATAGAAAATTAAATCTTTTCTACTGTAGTAATAATGTACTTAAAAATAGGATTAAAAAAATCACTGTTATTTAAGAGGTCTTGAACGCGGCGGGGAAAACTGTTTTGGTTTTGAACTGATAGGGAACTGTCACTTATGTCACTGATCTCACTGATAAGGGTGGACCGTTGGATTGTAAACTTAGAGCAGTTGAGGATTATGTGTTGCAAATCGGCATCTTCTTCAGAGCAGTGTGGACATCTACTGTTGCTGTAGACATTGATTCTATGGAGATGCGTCGGAACTAAACAATGGCCAAGTCTCATTCGTGTGATTACAGTTACAAATTTCCTGCTCTCAAATCTCTTACTTTTGCTATACCAAGGTTTTGCTGGTAAGTCTTTCTGTATCTCAGCATACCACTTGCCTTTAGTCTGTAATGTATTATTCCAGTGACTTTTCCATAGGTCTTTTGCATTTGCCTTAAAATATGCATAGTAATCCGTAAATGGGACTTGAACTGTTTGGGTGTGATCTTGGTTATGTTCCATGCGTGTCAATTCGTCTGCTATCTCATTACCTTCAATGCCACTGTGTGAGGGAACCCATATAAAGTTTACATTAAACCCTCGGTTAGTTAATTGCTCTATTAAACAAAGAATTTTACACAAAATATAGTTTGATTTGTAAGACGAAAGGCCATGGAAAAGAGAAGTTAATACACTTTTAGAATCAGTCACTATAACAATATTTACATTATTTACATGACAATTTATATACATTAAGGCTTTAAGTATTGCATAACTTTCTGCTGTGAATATGCTGCAATTCTGATTTAACTTAAAACAATCACTGTAACTAGTTTGTGGATCATAAATAGCCGCTTTGACATTGTGTTCATCTTTAGAGCCATCTGAGTATACAAAATAACTGTCGGCTTTATTGTTCTTAAACTCAATAAAATCTATTTTACTTGTTATTAAGGCTAAATGGATCTTGTTTCTATCATAATTTATCAGGCTATTGTAAGACCAGTCATAAATAGGCCACTTATTACATTTAGAAATATCTTTTGATTTGTTTTTAACGTGAGAATAAATTGTTATGATTTCAGTACCAGAAACGAGTGAATGGGGAGTTAAATTAGGAGCTGCTAACGAATGTAACTTTTCTGTCATTTGATCAAGTTTGGAGTCAAGACTATTGTCAGAGGACACAATTTTTAAAAAGAAGTTCTCAGCTAACTGTAGTCGTCTGAGGAATAAAGGAGGTATGCAAGTTTCTACTTCTAGAGAATTAATGGGGGTGGAGCGCATTGCTCCACAGATTAGTCTTAATCCTATATTTTGTATTACATCTAGTTTTCGGAGAAGGGTGCTACTAGCATTCAAATAGGCTAAACTACTGTAATCAAAGTGGCTTCTGACTATACTTTTATACAGCATGCTCATGGTTTTTGGGTCTGATCCCCAGAAAGTACCAGCTAAGTGCCTTAAAATATTAACACTTCTCATTGCCTTTTTACAAATGTAATCAATGTGCTTATCAAATTTTATTTGTGTGTCAATAATCACTCCTAGGAATTTGTATTGAGCAACAGTGGGTATTTCAGAGTTGTTGTATAAAATTTTCATATTAGAATTATTTTTGCTAAAAATTAAAACTGAACTCTTTTCAGGACTAATATCTAATTTAAGTTTGTCATGGTAGTATGTAAGTAATTGGTTTAAAGCATTATTTATATTATTCTTAGCTATATCTATGTTTTGATTTATACTGTACAAAAGCAAGTCATCTGCAAATTGCAAAATATTTACATTATCTGTGTTTACATATTTTAAGATTTCAGAAGTATAAAGGTTGTATAATAATGGAGATAATGTAGCACCTTGCATAGTTCCTTTATTAGCTGCTTGAGGGCCATGCAGATTATTGTTATATTTTACATAAATGACTCGATTGCTCAAAAATTTAAAAAGCCATTGTAGAGTCTTTTCTGGTACACCAATATCATGCAATACTTGAATAAGTTCTTCTATATTCACATTGTCAAAGGCACCCTTAACATCCAAGAAAACACATACCATGTTGGAATGACTCAGTTTTACTTGTTTTATGTCGTGTATTAATGATACAAAGCTTTCAGAGCAACTTTTACCTTTTCTGAAACCATGCTGGACTGTAGGGATTAAATTGTTAGTTTCTGAAAAATAGTCCAAACGCAGCTTCAACATATTTTCAAATAATTTTCCCAAACATGATGATAAAGATATAGGTCTGTATGAAGAGGCAATATTTGCAGATTTGTTGGGTTTTAATACAGGAATAACACATTGTGTTTTCCAAGATTCTGGTATGATGAGGTTTTGCCATAATTTATTATAAATGCCAAGTAATGTTTGTTTTGCATTTGGATGTAATTGTTTAATTAAAATGTATGGAATATTATCTAGCCCTGGTGTGGTATCCTTCCTGCTTTGTAATGAATTATTTAGTTCATTCAAAGAAAATGGTTGGTTCAGAAATGAATTATTAGTATTTTCCTCAGCACTATTGAATAATGATAAAAGTCTCTCTTCATTGAAATCACTAGAATCTGATAAATTGTCCAGAAAACTTGGAACCCATTCATCATCAAAATTCTTATTATGATTACTACTACCAATTCTTTTGAATTTTTTAATGTAATTCCATATCTTAGAAACAGGTGTCATTCTATTAAAACTACTGCATAAGTTTTTCCAAGATTCAGAACTCTCTGTTTTTATAGTTCTTTTCTTAAGAGCATCCAATTTTTTGTACTGTATATAATTATCGATGGACGGGTTTGATTTATATTCTTTTAATGCTTCTTTTGAGTTTTTTATAGCATCCTCACATTTTGAATTCCACCAAGGAACTGGTTTTCTATGAACATTATTACTTAACCTACTTTTTCTTTTAGGGATTGTTTGTTCCCGTAGGTCATTTAAAATATTTACAAAGCTATTATACACTTCTAGACAATCATCAGATTCAGTATTCAAATCAGAGAAACAATTTTCAGATAAAGCATAGAATTCAAGCCAATTAGCTTTATTATAAATGTATTTTTCTTCCACAGGACCTACTTCATACTGGGAAGGTTGGATATTCACATGAAGAGATATCGGGTAGTGATAACTGCCTAACGGATCATCCTGAACATGCCAATCACACAAATGAGCTATGGAAGGACTAACAAGAGTAACATCTATCGCAGAAGCCTGTCTATTAGGATATGGACAAGTTGTTGGTGTGCCGTCATTCAAAATACATAAATCTAGTTCGTCAATTATATTGTATAAAATATTGCCTCTATTATTATTACTATAACATCCAAAACTTACATGATGTGCATTAAAATCACCCATTATGATGCATGGTTTGGGAATATTATTTAAAATGTTTTTTAATTTATTCGCATCAAATCTGCCAGTGTTGGGTGGACAATAAACACAAAGTATAGTTATATCTCCTGATTGCGTCATAATAGTTAAAGCAACGTTTTGAATAGTTTCCTGAAAATTAGTGTTTAAGACAGAGTATTTCAAACCATGTTTAATCAGAATACCTACACCATTGTGTATGTTTTCGGAATTTTTAAAAATAAAATTATAATTGGGAAAATTAGGAATAACAGATTTATCAGTAAGCCAAGTTTCGTTAAGCAAACATATGTCAATTTCTTTATCTAAAAGCAACTTTTGTAATAGTGGTTTTTTGCTCTGTAAACTTTGTACATTAAACTGTACTATATGTAAATAATTATCCATTAAAGTAAATTAGATATAAATATTTCTTTTATTTTCTTAGTGGTTAAAGGAGTTTTGTTATCTTTGTTATTGCCTAGAGCTATTAGCGACTTTACAATAGCATTAAGAATGATGTCATTATTAACTATTTGAGAAATATCTACATTTTCATTATTTACACTTACATTGTTCAATTTTGGGTAGGATTTCAAATCATTAATGGCTGGAGGGAGAGGGGGAGGGGAACTCACCACAGTGGCATAATTTGGCTGTGAGTACTTCTTCTTATTTTCTTCTAATTTCTGTTTCTTGATGGGACAGTCTCGGGATATGGCCAAGTGGTTGCCGCTACAGTTGATGCATACTACTTCTTCTACATCGCAGTCTTTATATGAATGTTGACCAGCACAGGACGAGCACATTTGTGTACCTCTGCAAACTTTTGCTGAGTGATTAAATTTAAGGCACTTAAAACATTGCAGGACAGGTGGTATATACTGGTGGATATTGTATCTGAATAATTGTATGTAAGCATATTGGGGTAAGGTAGTTGTGGCAAACGTAACGGCAATAGTAGTCAGGGGTACAAGTGAATTGTTAATCTTTTTCATAAATCTTTTGATTGAAATTACTTCAGCATCACATGTAATATTTTTGTATATCTCTTCATTGGACATTTCTTTTGGGACATATCGCAATACACCAATTTTTTCGGTCAAGTAAGATGGCACAAAAGCCCTCATTTGATGCTTGCTTAAGAAGTCATCCATTTTTAAAAAATAGTTAGCAGAAGATGCTTTTTTGAAGGTGACTCCAATTTTGTGTGCGTTTACTCGATGTACGCCAGTAATGCCTTTTACATTTTCTGAGAATAATTTTGTCAAAGTTATGGGATTTTTGTTGCCTAATCTTTCTTGTTCGGTAGATTCCACAAATACAGTAAACTCTCCAGCACTGTTTTCGCAAAATAGTCTTTTATAATTTGGCTTTGTATACATTTTATACTTATCATTTTGCTGTTCTTGGGGGTCGTTAGATACCTCCGTAGGTATATCGTCGTTTTTTCTTCTCAGCGGGGTCCTCCCCATTGCTAGGGGGACCCATCTTGAGCGTGTTTTAAGTTTTCTAGCGTGTTAATAGAAATTGGCAGGGATATAATCAACTTTTAATAAAAAGAAAATTTAAAGCTGCCGCCTTGTTCGACTTCCCGCCAAAAAGTCCCAAATCAAGCACTTTTTTTTTTTTTTTATTAGTTTATTCCTGACTTGGATACAGAGTCCTTCAGTCGCATACATTTTTATAGTTATATTGTATGTAGAGTACATAAGGAAGACATACAAAAATTTCAAAATCAGAGAGAGAGCAGCAAGCAGCTGACTAACATAAAAAATCGATAACATAAAGCATAAGATAAGCAAACAAAAGGGAGATAAATATTATATAAACTTAACTAGAAACAAAATTAAGATTATTTACATCAAACTAAATTTAAACTATGTACAAAAAGTATTTACAAGAGAATAGAAAACTAAATTAAATCTTTTCTACTGTAGTAATAATGTACTTAAAAATAGGATTGAAATAATCACTGTTATATAAGAGGTCTTGAACGCGGCGGGGAAAACTGTTTTGGTTTTGAACTGATAGGGAACTGTCACTTATGTCACTGATCTCACTGATAAGGGTGGACCGTTGGATTGTAAACTTAGAGCAGTTGAGGATTATGTGTTGCAAATCGGCATCTTCTTCAGAGCAGTGTGGACATCTACTGTTGCTGTAGACATTGATTCTATGGAGATGCGTCGGAACTAAACAATGGCCAAGTCTCATTCGTGTGATTACAGTTACAAATTTCCTGCTCTCAAATCTCTTACTTTTGCTATACCAAGGTTTTGCTGGTAAGTCTTTCTGTATCTCAGCATACCACTTGCCTTTAGTCTGTAATGTATTATTCCAGTGACTTTTCCATAGGTCTTTTGCATTTGCCTTAAAATATGCATAGTAATCCGTAAATGGGACTTGAACTGTTTGGGTGTGATCTTGGTTATGTTCCATGCGTGTCAATTCGTCTGCTATCTCATTACCTTCAATGCCACTGTGTGAGGGAACCCATATAAAGTTTACATTAAACCCTCGGTTAGTTAATTGCTCTATTAAACAAAGAATTTTACACAAAATATAGTTTGATTTGTAAGACGAAAGGCCATGGAAAAGAGAAGTTAATACACTTTTAGAATCAGTCACTATAACAATATTTACATTATTTACATGACAATTTATATACATTAAGGCTTTAAGTATTGCATAACTTTCTGCTGTGAATATGCTGCAATTCTGATTTAACTTAAAACAATCACTGTAACTAGCTTGTGGATCATAAATAGCCGCTTTGACATTGTGTTCATCTTTAGAGCCATCTGAGTATACAAAATAACTGTCGGCTTTATTGTTCTTAAACTCAATAAAATCTATTTTACTTGTTATTAAGGCTAAATGGATCTTGTTTCTATCATAATTTATCAGGCTATTGTAAGACCAGTCATAAATAGGCCACTTATTACATTTAGAAATATCTTTTGATTTGTTTTTAACGTGAGAATAAATTGTTATGATTTCAGTACCAGAAACGAGTGAATGGGGAGTTAAATTAGGAGCTGCTAACGAATGTAACTTTTCTGTCATTTGATCAAGTTTGGAGTCAAGACTATTGTCAGAGGACACAATTTTTAAAAAGAAGTTCTCAGCTAACTGTAGTCGTCTGAGGAATAAAGGAGGTATGCAAGTTTCTACTTCTAGAGAATTAATGGGGGTGGAGCGCATTGCTCCACAGATTAGTCTTAATCCTATATTTTGTATTACATCTAGTTTTCGGAGAAGGGTGCTACTAGCATTCAAATAGGCTAAACTACTGTAATCAAAGTGGCTTCTGACTATACTTTTATACAGCATGCTCATGGTTTTTGGGTCTGATCCCCAGAAAGTACCAGCTAAGTGCCTTAAAATATTAACACTTCTCATTGCCTTTTTACAAATGTAATCAATGTGCTTATCAAATTTTATTTGTGTGTCAATAATCACTCCTAGGAATTTGTATTGAGCAACAGTGGGTATTTCAGAGTTGTTGTATAAAATTTTCATATTAGAATTATTTTTGCTAAAAATTAAAACTGAACTCTTTTCAGGACTAATATCTAATTTAAGTTTGTCATGGTAGTATGTAAATAATTGGTTTAAAGCATTATTTATATTATTCTTAGCTATATCTATGTTTTGATTTATACTGTACAAAAGCAAGTCATCTGCAAATTGCAAAATATTTACATTATCTGTGTTTACATATTTTAAGATTTCAGAAGTATAAAGGTTGTATAATAATGGAGATAATGTAGCACCTTGCATAGTTCCTTTATTAGCTGCTTGAGGGCCATGCAGATTATTGTTATATTTTACATAAATGACTCGATTGCTCAAAAATTTAAAAAGCCATTGTAGAGTCTTTTCTGGTACACCAATATCATGCAATACTTGAATAAGTTCTTCTATATTCACATTGTCAAAGGCACCCTTAACATCCAAGAAAACACATACCATGTTGGAATGACTCAGTTTTACTTGTTTTATGTCGTGTATTAATGATACAAAGCTTTCAGAGCAACTTTTACCTTTTCTGAAACCATGCTGGACTGTAGGGATTAAATTGTTAGTTTCTGAAAAATAGTCCAAACGCAGCTTCAACATATTTTCAAATAATTTTCCCAAACATGATGATAAAGATATAGGTCTGTATGAAGAGGCAATATTTGCAGATTTGTTGGGTTTTAATACAGGAATAACACATTGTGTTTTCCAAGATTCTGGTATGATGAGGTTTTGCCATAATTTATTATAAATGCCAAGTAATGTTTGTTTTGCATTTGGATGTAATTGTTTAATTAAAATGTATGGAATATTATCTAGCCCTGGTGTGGTATCCTTCCTGCTTTGTAATGAATTATTTAGTTCATTCAAAGAAAATGGTTGGTTCAGAAATGAATTATTAGTATTTTCCTCAGCACTATTGAATAATGATAAAAGTCTCTCTTCATTGAAATCACTAGAATCTGATAAATTGTCCAGAAAACTTGGAACCCATTCATCATCAAAATTCTTATTATGATTACTACTACCAATTCTTTTGAATTTTTTAATGTAATTCCATATCTTAGAAACAGGTGTCATTCTATTAAAACTACTGCATAAGTTTTTCCAAGATTCAGAACTCTCTGTTTTTATAGTTCTTTTCTTAAGAGCATCCAATTTTTTGTACTGTATATAATTATCGATGGACGGGTTCGATTTATATTCTTTTAATGCTTCTTTTGAGTTTTTTATAGCATCCTCACATTTTGAATTCCACCAAGGAACTGGTTTTCTATGAACATTATTACTTAACCTACTTTTTCTTTTAGGGATTGTTTGTTCCCTTAGGTCATTTAAAATATTTACAAAGCTATTATACACTTCTAGACAATCATCAGATTCAGTATTCAAATCAGAGAAACAATTTTCAGATAAAGCATAGAATTCAAGCCAATTAGCTTTATTATAAATGTATTTTTCTTCCACAGGACCTACTTCATACTGGGAAGGTTGGATATTCACATGAAGAGATATCGGGTAGTGATAACTGCCTAACGGATCATCCTGAACATGCCAATCACACAAATGAGCTATGGAAGGACTAACAAGAGTAACATCTATCGCAGAAGCCTGTCTATTAGGATATGGACAAGTTGTTGGTGTGCCGTCATTCAAAATACATAAATCTAGTTCGTCAATTATATTGTATAAAATATTGCCTCTATTATTATTACTATAACATCCAAAACTTACATGATGTGCATTAAAATCACCCATTATGATGCATGGTTTGGGAATATTATTTAAAATGTTTTTTAATTTATTCGCATCAAATCTGCCAGTGTTGGGTGGACAATAAACACAAAGTATAGTTATATCTCCTGATTGCGTCATAATAGTTAAAGCAACGTTTTGAATAGTTTCCTGAAAATTAGTGTTTAAGACAGAGTATTTCAAACCATGTTTAATCAGAATACCTACACCATTGTGTATGTTTTCGGAATTTTTAAAAATAAAATTATAATTGGGAAAATTAGGAATAACAGATTTATCAGTAAGCCAAGTTTCGTTAAGCAAACATATGTCAATTTCTTTATCTAAAAGCAACTTTTGTAATAGTGGTTTTTTGCTCTGTAAACTTTGTACATTAAACTGTACTATATGTAAATAATTATCCATTAAAGTAAATTAGATATAAATATTTCTTTTATTTTCTTAGTGGTTAAAGGAGTTTTGTTATCTTTGTTATTGCCTAGAGCTATTAGCGACTTTACAATAGCATTAAGAATGATGTCATTATTAACTATTTGAGAAATATCTACATTTTCATTATTTACACTTACATTGTTCAATTTTGGGTAGGATTTCAAATCATTAATGGCTGGAGGGAGAGGGGGAGGGGAACTCACCACAGTGGCATAATTTGGCTGTGAGTACTTCTTCTTATTTTCTTCTAATTTCTGTTTCTTGATGGGACAGTCTCGGGATATGGCCAAGTGGTTGCCGCTACAGTTGATGCATACTACTTCTTCTACATCGCAGTCTTTATATGAATGTTGACCAGCACAGGACGAGCACATTTGTGTACCTCTGCAAACTTTTGCTGAGTGATTAAATTTAAGGCACTTAAAACATTGTAGGACAGGTGGTATATACTGGTGGATATTGTATCTGAATAATTGTATGTAAGCATATTGGGGTAAGGTAGTTGTGGCAAACGTAACGGCAATAGTAGTCAGGGGTACAAGTGAATTGTTAATCTTTTTCATAAATCTTTTGATTGAAATTACTTCAGCATCACATGTAATATTTTTGTATATCTCTTCATTGGACATTTCTTTTGGGACATATCGCAATACACCAATTTTTTCGGTCAAGTAAGATGGCACAAAAGCCCTCATTTGATGCTTGCTTAAGAAGTCATCCATTTTTAAAAAATAGTTAGCAGAAGATGCTTTTTTGAAGGTGACTCCAATTTTGTGTGCGTTTACTCGATGTACGCCAGTAATGCCTTTTACATTTTCTGAGAATAATTTTGTCAAAGTTATGGGATTTTTGTTGCCTAATCTTTCTTGTTCGGTAGATTCCACAAACACAGTAAACTCTCCAGCACTGTTTTCGCAAAATAGTCTTTTATAATTTGGCTTTGTATACATTTTATACTTATCATTTTGCTGTTCTTGGGGGTCGTTAGATACCTCCGTATATCGTCGTTTTTTCTTCTCAGCGGGGTCCTCCCCATTGCTAGGGGGACCCATCTTGAGCGTGTTTTAAGTTTTCTAGCGTGTTAATAGAAATTGGCAGGGATATAATCAACTTTTAATAAAAAGAAAATTTAAAGCTGCCGCCTTGTTCGACTTCCCGCCAAAAAGTCCCCAAATCAAGCACAACCAGTGAGTGTTGCCAGTGGTGATTGGAGATTTCGAACGCTAGGGTGACTGGAAGGAACGAAAAAAAAAAAAACCCGGCCAAGTGCGAGTCGGACTCGCGCACGAAGGGTTCCGTTACCATTACCATAAAAATCACGTTTGTTGTATGGGAATTAATTAATTTAACTTAATTTTTATTTTTATTTAATTACTTACCTATTTATGTTTGAAATAAATAAGTATGTATGCTTACATACATCTAAATATTCTGTGAATATTTCAACCTACCTGTACCTGTTTCCGTTATTAATATCGAGCAAAAATCCCCTGGTGGTGGGTGACAGACAGAAAGACAGACAGACAGACGGACAGCGAAGTCTCAGTAATAGAGTCCCATTTTTACCCTTTGGGTACGGGACCCTAAAAATGAATTGTTTTTAGAGTGCGCGCCGATAAGACGTCTTCGCGCGGTCAAAATCGAAAACTAATCTTAATCTTTACCATATCCTTATAGCAACAAAAACAGCAAAGACATTGAAACTTAAACAGCCCAGACTTCGGTAAGTATAATATAAAAACTGCACTACCTACAACTTTTATGTACCAGCTAAATACGGAGATCCAAAATGGAACGAAAAGAACGCACAAAAATAGGAACGACAAGGGAACGCATCACTGTAAAATAGAACGCAAAATGTTCCAAAAGGAACGATCTGGCAACGCTATTACCAACGCAAACAAGACCACAGACCAGACTACAAACCATCCAACAGACCAGCTAGGCAACTAGTGCGTCAGAGTTAAATGACTTTTTTTTTCTTTATAGGGAATGATTCAAGGCAAATGCATACACACTAGAAAGATCTATATCGACCATTTTACACATTTTTTTGAATATCTCATTAAATATACAACCAGAAAATCTAAAAATATGTTTATAATGTTTAATTACTTCTAATCTCGAAATGGTTTTCGAATTTTACTGCCTTGCAAAAATGAAATGTTGTCAATTGCAGAACAACAACAAAGGTTAATAATAAATTTCAACCATAACAAATTTCTTAAAATTTTCATAAAAAAACAAAAGAGAAAATGACTTTTGTTTATTAAAAAAAATATATGATATTACCTTATAATACATTATTTTAACCCATATTGCTTTTGGGAAACATGACGAAAAGTTTAGAAAACTTGTCGAGTTCGAATTCTGTTGACAAGCGTTGCGTTGCGTGCGTCCGTTGGTTGCCGTACCGCACCGATACAATACATAGTAATTATTGTGAAACTGAATATCGGAATTATCTCCTTTAATGCTCCAACACATAAGTACCTAATTATTGAAACTATTTACGTTTTATAACGGGTGCCAAGCACCAAGGGGTGACAACTCACTCGCGGTATCTCTAGCGCCAGACCGCGAATGAGTACCTAGTCACCACGCACGTTGTCACCCCTTGGTGCTTGGCACCCGGGGCGGACCGCCCCCCCTTTACGCCGCCACTGATCAGTTGTACTTTTACCTTTTGAAAAACCAAACTGTTTCTCATGCAGTATACTATTTAATTTAAAATATTCTAAAAGTTGAGCATAAATTAATTTCTCAAATATTTTACTTATTGCTGGTAGTATGGATATAGGTCTAAAATTTGCTGGGTCACTTTTGTCACCAGGGGGGCTACCGGCTAAGAAAAATGGATATGGGTATGAGTTTGTAATTTGAATTCCTTATTTTGATAGATTTTGGCTGCTTTGTTCTGTTGAACGTTGCTAGCTAGTTATATTTATACCCGACGCCACAAAACAAGAAACTGAAAGCAGCTATTTTCTTTATAAAATTGACCTAAAGTCCCCAAAAACGTATGAAGTTCATACCCATAAAGTTACGCGGTAGCCCCCCTGCTTTAAAGCTCAGGTTAACTCGAGTTTGGTATAAAGGGACTTCGGGCAGCGGACCGAAGTTCCTCTATACCGATTGGTAAGCCCCCAGTATACGATAGCCCATCATGGTCGGCCAACATGATCGGCCCTCCTGTACTGGGGGCTTAATGGGCGCCTTTGCTTCGTTAATTTTCCGCTGGAGTTAACTCAAAGTAGGGCCAACACGAGTTATTTATTAAGGTAAATCAAAAATGTAAATCACATTTTTGATTTGCATAAGTAGCGAGTTAACTTACGGTCTTGGCGAGTTAAGTTCTTAGCATCGTTTGAACAGGGATTTGCCAGTCAAGTAGAACTTAACGATTAAGTACAGAGAATAGGATGAGGTTCTATTTTTTCGGCAAGTCAAGTGCAAGTCCACCCTGCCCGTGCGTCTTCCGCACCCCGAAGCGTAGTTAAATAAGATTGGGAGGAGTCGTGTCAGCATAAAGGCAAATTTTATCGGGACAATCAACCTAATATTACATTGAAACCTTGGTTCTCAAAACTTCACTTTGACAAAAAGCTAACATCCACTCTTTCCCGTTTACGTTTTGGTCATTGCAGTTCCCCATCCCATCTTGCTAAACTACGCGTTCGTGACTCCTCGCTCTGTGAGTGCGGACTTGACGATGGCAACATTTTACACATACTATTCCAGTGCCCCATTTATAATACCTTATCCTTTTATGACATCCTTCTGAAATACAAAGCTCCTCTTCCCTTTAACCTTTCCTCTATCCTGTCTTTATCTAATAGAATTTATGTTAAATGTCTTATTAAGTTTTTGTCTCACCATAATATCTATTTATAATTCCTCCCTAATAATATATTTATTATCTTTTTATATCAATATTAAATATATTTACGACCCATGCCCAACACCAAACCCATCCTTCCCTCTCCCACACTGAAACTGGCAGAATTATTCCTCTGTCAAGAGGAGTGGATTGCCACAACAAAATAAAGAAGAAGAAGAGAAGAACTGTTGTCTTCGTCGCGGAGCGGAGCTTGAACGGCCACTTATGTATGACTACTTACTGTACTTACTCGCCTATACATTTGGACGCTAACTTACATCTTACTACTTAACTGACTGACTTCTTAACTCGCTTGTACTTTATGCAAATGTAAATCGCCTGAGTTAGTAACTATAAAGAAAAGTAATTGACACATGACATCACATGTCTCTCTGTCTGTGATTCTGTCAAAAATCTCAAAAACAAATTGTTTGCAACTTTGCAAGAAGCACCAAGCACAGCAAGAATCTGTGAAGAAGACTGTGGAAGCAAGAAGTTGGTTGTTGCTGCAAGCGAGCTCTGTTACGCTAATTTGACAAAAGTTTGTTATAATCTTCAACAGTGGGTGTTACCCACCCGCTTTGTAGGTGTTTGTAGTGAGAAGACAAAGAAAGCCAAAGAAGATCATGTTTTTGAAACAAATATTGCCAATCTTTGGCGGAAAAGTATTGGGTTCCTGTAATAACCCTGTAAGTTGAAGATAGAGATGTTTTGCTTTGCAAATCTGAGGCATATGAGAAAGTAATAGGTTTTTCTTTTGTTTGCAGTTACTACCATGTAGTACATTATCTCGTTTTAAACACACTAAAGAAAGCATTGAAGAACACCGTGCTAAGGTGATGGGCCGTGGTCTACCTGAAAAGAAACCCTTACCAGGTGTTAAAAGCATCATATTAGTTGCATCTGGAAAAGGTGGAGTTGGAAAAACCACTACAGCAGGTATGTAGTAAAACAGAGTTAGTTTTAGTTTTAGTTTTTAGATACAGGATAACAAGATAAGTAAGAATTTGATATCATCAAGAGTACAACTTGATCAAGATAACAAGACAACTAGAGGTTATACCCGTCCCTCTTACTCTCCGAGCAAGTGAAAGAGACGGGTATAAGTTGCAGGTGTCATGTTATCTTGACCAAGTAGTATATAAGAAATCAAGTCTCTTGGATGCAATTCCACACCAACATCTCCATCCTACAAGAGTTCGGGATCAAAAGGCTCCTATCAAATATATTTCAATCTCGCATTCTTAAACTTTTCGGACACATTTAAAGGCAGGACAATACTTCCATAGAATGTCAAGCAAGTCATCCATGGCAGAGTAGAGGGCACTAGACATCGTGGAATTCATGGACAATCGCCAATTTAATGGGCCAACTAAATAAAGACACTGGTGGGTGGGCCTCTCTATGAATGCACCAGATTGAACACCAATAGAGAGAGATGGCAGAACAGAAGATCTAAAGCAAGCTACATCGGCTACCCATATCATACATAAACAAGGCTACCCGTAATACACTTCTTGTCACCACAACCACTCTGACAAGAGTGATACAATTGAGATGATGATATAAGAAAAGCTCTTACCAAAATATCAAATTTCAAGCTACTTTAGCCATTAGACTTAATAAATGTTTTAATTATGTAAGAAACTTTTAAAAATGTTGTGCAATTGACTTTGACATATTCCATGTATCTGAATTATGTATAAATATTTTCAGTGAATCTCGCATGTGCAATGAAAGTGATAGAGCCAGATAAAGAAATAGGACTTCTAGATGCTGATGTGTTTGGCCCGTCTGTACCACTCATGATGAACATCAGTGGAGAACCAATGCTCAATGATGACAACCTCATAGAACCACTTTTAAACTATGGTGTAAAATGGTAAGTGCCACAAAAAAAAAATGCTACAAGCCCTAGATTTAGATGGTGTTCTTATACCGCTGTGTTGATACTTGGCTAAACACAACCTTGTGCTAGAGAAAAGTAAACTTTATTGATTTGATGTTATTCATCAATAGCATGTCCATGGGCCTCCTGGTTTCGGGTGAGAATGCGGTGGTGTGGCGCGGGCTGATGGTGATGCAAGCGCTGGAGCGGCTGACGCGGCACGTAGCCTGGGGCCCGCTGGACTGCCTCGTGGTCGACACGCCGCCCGGCACCGGCGACACGCACCTGTCTCTCGCACAGAACCTGCCCCTCGATGGTGTGTACTCAGTTCATGTTGTTGATCAATGAACGTGGTGGTGTGGCGTGGTCGACACGCCGCCCGGCACCGGCGACACGCACCTGTCTCTCGCACAGAACCTGCCCCTCGATGGTGTGTACTCAGTTCATGTTGTTGATCAATGAACGTGGTGGTGTGGCGTGGTCGACACGCCGCCCGGCACCGGCGACACGTACCTGTCTCTCGCACAGAACCTGCCCCTTGATGGTGTGTACTCAGTTCATGTTGTTGATCAATGAACGTGGTGGTGTGGCGTGGTCGACACGCCGCCCGGCACCGGCGACACGTACCTGTTTCTCGCACATAACCAGCCCCTCGATGGTGTGTACTCAGTTCATGTTGTTGATCAATGAACGCGGTGGTGTGGCGTGGTCGACACGCCGCCCGGCACCGGCGACACGTACCTGTCTGTCTCTCGCACAGATCCTGCCCCTCGATGGTGTTTACTTACCTCATGTTGTTGATCAATGAACGTGGTGGTGTGGCGTGGTCGACACGCCGCCCGGCACCGGCGACACGCACCTGTCTCTCGCACAGAACCTGCCTCTCGATGGTATGTACTCAGTTCATGTTGATGATCAATGAACGTGGTGGTGTGGCGTGGTCGACACGCCGCCCGGCACCGGCGACACGTACCTGTCTGTCTCTCGCACAGATCCTGCCCCTCGATGGTATGTACTCAGTTCATGTTGTTGATCAATGAACGCGGTGGTGTGGCGTGGTCGACACGCCGCCCGGCACCGGCGACACGTACCTGTCTGTCTCTCGCACAGATCCTGCCCCTCGATGGTGTTTACTTACCTCATGTTGTTGATCAATGAACGTGGTGGTGTGGCGTGGTCGACACGCCGCCCGGCACCGGCGACACGTACCTGTCTCTCGCACAGAACCTGCCCCTCGATGGTGTGTACTCAGTTCATGTCGTTGATCAATGAACGTGGTGGTGTGGCGTGGTCGACACGCCGCCCGGCACCGGCGACACGCACCTGTCTCTCGCACAGAACCTGCCCCTCGATGGTGTGTACTCAGTTCATGTTGTTGATCAATGAACGTGGTGGTGTGGCGTGGTCGACACGCCGCCCGGCACCGGCGACACGCACCTGTCTCTCGCACAGAACCTGCCTCTCGATGGTGTGTACTCAGTTCATGTTGTTGATCAATGAACGCGGTGGTGTGGCGTGGTCGACACGCCACTCGGCACCGGCGACACGCACCTGTCTCTCGCACAGAACCTGCCCCTCGATGGTGTGTACTCAGTTCATGTTGTTGATCAATGAACGCGGTGGTGTGGCGTGGTCGACACGCCACTCGGCACCGGCGACACGCACCTGTCTGTCTCTCGCACAGAACCTGCCCCTCGATGGTATGTACTCAGTTCATGTTGTTGATCAATGAACGCGGTGGTGTGGCGTGGTCGACACGCCGCCCGGCACCGGCGACACGTACCTGTCTGTCTCTCGCACAGATCCTGCCCCTCGATGGTGTTTACTTACCTCATGTTGTTGATCAATGAACGTGGTGGTGTGGCGTGGTCGACACGCCGCCCGGCACCGGCGACACGCACCTGTCTCTCGCACAGAACCTGCCCCTTGATGGTGTGTACTCAGTTCATGTTGTTGATCAATGAACGTGGTGGTGTGGCGTGGTCGACACGCCGCCCGGCACCGGCGACACGCACCTGTCTCTCGCACAGAACCTGCCTCTCGATGGTGTGTAAAAACACTAACTACCTATTTACTTGATATATAGGGTGGAATTATTTCATGATACCTGGAGGGAAAGTACTCTAAATATGTATAATGGAGATAGCAAATTAATTTTACTCAAAGGAAAAATTTCTTTATTTTTGAAATGAAACAAAACTGCATTCAAATATTTTTTACTCACTGGGAAAGAACCGACAAAAATATGAAAAAACAACAGCCTCCTATACTTTTATGCCATTAGTCGATAGTGTGATAAATTAAATGAAAGGAAAACAATGGAACAATGTTGGGTTTAACTAGTGTACTTTCGGTGTCCGTTACGCTGGCAAGAAAGTAGCTTCTAGAGGGAAGCGAGTTTGATGAATAGTTAGTGCGTAATTTGCTGTAAATGTGCGCCAAATAAAAAATTTGTGGGCCTAATACTTTTGGAATAAAACGGGAAAAACGAATTCTGCTGGAGTAACGGTGCTCCAGCAGGAAGATTCTAAACTAATGATCGGAGAGAAATAAAAATTATGTGGGCGGGTAGCTTAGATTCTAGCAGGAATGTGCGCCAAATATGAAATTTGTGGGCCTTACAGTTTTGGAGATATTTGATTTTCTGCTGGCGTAACGTTTTGCCGAGTCCCAGATCTCGGGAACTACTGGATGTGCGATCTTACAGTAAAGGCATATAAGTAGCGCCTAATTTGTGCTGTATGCACATACAGAAAACATTTCAAAAATATTCACGGATTTGAAGTAAACAGACATTTTCAGAAATCAAAAAAATAATTCTAGCGCCTAAACTACCACACAAATATAGAAACCAAAAACGGTGTTCTATTCTTCTTGCTATTTCTAATTACCATAAAAAGTTTGAGAATCCCACAGTTACGCGTTTTTGAATAATACCCACATGAAGGTGAGACAGACAATGTCATGACTTTGACGATCAGCAGGATAAAGATATCAGAGATTATTTAGATCCTAGCCCAATAAATAATTAGTGCTGTTACTAAAGTACATGTTCTGAAAATTTCAGCATCAAATTTTTCGTAATAAAGTAAATATTCATTAAAATCCAAAACAACTGCCAGTATTCTGATTAACCGACCAAATTCGATAGACCACGAAAAAGCGACGCGCTCATACATATTGATGGCCTTCTTTAATGTGTCGTATTATGCAGAAAAATTTGATGTACAGTCGCGTTCATAACTTTTTTTGGTAAATGTAGGTGAATAGTGCTCTATCATTCAAAAGGATAGTTTGAGCCTTTATTCATACCAGCACAGTATAAGAAGGAACCATTTTTCCATACAGTAGTCCGACGGAGACGTCAAGAGAGACAGGTCAATCGTGCGGGGCGTGACAAATAAACAAATAAACAAACTTCTTATTTAATTAATATTATAGTGCATACGATTTGCATACGTGCAAATCTTGATCTCGCATATTTTATAGAACTACTGTCTGGGACGTATTAATTTCTAAAATCCAAGATGGCGGCCAACTTTTTTGTTTGTTGGCCAATTTCGATGAAACTCGGTTTTTGGTACTATTTGGACAAGAAAACAGCAACGCTATGTTAAAAAATTTAAAAATCCAAGATGGCTGCCCACTTTTTTATTTGTGGGCTGATTTTGGCGAAACTCGGTTTTTAGTACTATGACAAGAAAACAGCAACGCTATGTTAAAAATATTAAAAATCCAAGATGGCGGCCAACTTTTTTCTTTGTTGGCCTATTTTTATTAAATTCGGTTTTTGGTACTATTTTGACAACAAAACAGCAACGCGGTGTTAAAAATATTAAAAATCTAAGATGGCGGCCAACTTTTTTGTTTGTGGGCCGATTTTGATGAAACTCGGTTTTTAGTTTTATTTTGACAAGAAAACAGCAACGCGGTGTTAAAAATATTAAAAATCCAAGATGGCCGCCATTTTTTTATTAGTGGACCGATTTCGATGAAACTCTGTTTCGAGTACTATTTTGACAAGAAAACAGCAACGCAATGTTAAAAATATTTAAAATCAAAGATGGCGGCCAACTTTTTTGTTTGTGGGCCGATTTCTATGAAACTCGGTTTTTGATACTATATTGACAAGAAAACAGCAACGTAATGTTAAAAATATAAAATATTCAAGGTGTCGGCCAACTTTTTTGTTTGTGGGCTGATTTTGATGAAACTTGGTTTCTAGTACTATTTTGACAAGAAAACAGCAACGCATTGTTAAAATATTAAAAATCCGAAAGTTGATAAATTGGTATGGATAAGTTGCGTTCGGAATGATTCCGTTTCGGAATTCCGTATAAAAATTCCCTCTCTATGTGCCCAGGTGTTATTGTTGATCGAAGTGCCCAGTCTAAGATCAATGAGAAGATATGTAGCGTAGAAAGTTATTGCACACTGTTTGTTGTGTTGAGCACGAATCTGTTCTGTGGCGTTGCGCTTGTGCGAGCTGTTACTAGGGTTGCCTGCCACTGCCATTCTATTTCATTACAAAATAAGGAGATTTAATATGCGTATTCAACTGGTTCACAAAATTAATCATTTTTCTTTCTTTCTCTCTGTAATCTACAATATTAACTCAAAATTGGCAAGATAAAAGGCCTAAAAAAATACAAAATAAAATCTTGCTTTTTCAGTTTTCGAGAAAAACCTACTTCGAGAATGACGTTACCAGCTTCGGTTGTGGTTTGGTTGAAATTATTTAGCGCGATCGCCCCCCAGGAATGCAACAAAACACATTTGTTAATGAAATCTCAAATAATATATAAACATGAAACATGAATGGTTTAAACACTTTGTTAATAATTATTTTTTGTAAATTCAAGTAGTTAGGTACTTAATGAACTATTTGTTGCTTTCTCCCACTAAAAAAAGGCTCTATAGCGCAAAGAAACTTTCTTCAAGATGAAGATTTGCCCAAGCTTTACAGCTTTTGCTAACACATATTTTTTTGCGATTAAATCTAATGATTGGCGAATAGGCGATTTTCTGAAAGCTCGTTTTGATTAGCTCAATAGATAACGCTGTCCCACCTATGCAGTCACAAACAACGGAATGTAATAAAGTTTACTTCGACGCGACTTTTGTTTCATAAAACGGAACGCTTTGTTTATATTTTGATTGATTTTTGCTGCTTTGTTCTGTTGAACGTTGCTAGCTAGCTATCGTTATACCCGACGACCGACGTCACAAAACAATTGTAGTAGGTATTTTTTTTATAAAATTAGTAATTAAAGTTCCAAAAAGCGTATAAAGTTCATATCCATAAAGTTACGCGGTAGCGACCCTGTATGTATGTGATTAAGTTGGGCTTCCAAGCATCTGTGCTAATTTTCGTAAGTGTATGTATGTTTGTCCACGGTCCACGAATTTCTAGAAAACTAAGGCTACGTACGCACTGGCAGGTGGCTAGCTTGGCGCCTAGAGCCTAGTGGCTTGCATTCTACTAGCGCAACTAGCTAGGCGCCAAGCGCGCAGTGCAGCCGGTCGCGAACATTCTAGAACGTTCGTTTTACCAAGGTGACTCGCTAGGCTCTAGGCGTTAGTACTGTAACGATGTCGATTCATACCAGTCATTATGGATGGTTAAAAACTCTATTATGACTGGAAACTCCATCTAGTTCTACATACTGGCCATTAATTTTATCGAATCCTATCCTGTTCTTTCAATTCAAATTCAAAATCTTCGTTTCACGTGTCCTGTTCATCATTTTTGATTCAGTTCTACTAAAATCACCAAGCCGTACAGAGCTCTCGGAGCATTACCAGTTTTTTATACCAGTTTGAGTTGTTTGTTATAGTTTTAAATAAGTGGAACCCTTGACCCTTGGAAAGGGGTAAGTTTTCATCATCATACCCACTACTACCTACTTACCTACCTACTTTTTGTTATTCATGTATTTTTTATCTTGTTGTTACAGTTCCTAATCTTCCTAATCTTCCTATGCTTCCTATATTTTCTTTATTACTACCTTTACAATAAAAAGTCAAGTCCCTATTAAACATCATCTTTTTATTCATCTATTATCTACAAATTAAATACTGGGCGGTGACTTCCGACGTTCCGGCTAGTGTACCACTGGCCGACGAGGACGTCCCTTCACAGTACTATTATATATTCTGTGCTCTTGGCGCCAAGCAAGCCGCCTGCCTGTGCGTTCGTAATCTAAAAGTCATATCTAGACGATTTATTTTTGATTGCAATAAAGGTCATTCAGATACAAAACTATAGAGATCGTAAATACTTCGTTCAACGCCATCTAGTGAAGCTTTTTTTTTAAATGGCCTGTCGGAAAATCGCTCATTATTTACTACCCTTTGTCGTGCTGGGAACCGGCGGCGATCGAATATCTTCAATCGATGGTATGAGAAAAAAAGTTTTTGATGTAGGTTCAATCTCCCACTTCTGTTAGAAGTGGGAGATTGAAATTGAAGTATTTAAAAAAAATCGACCCGTCTCACAACCAACTCCGATGGGACTCGAACCCACGACCTTTCGCTTTCCGGGCGACTGCTCAGTCGCGAATCATATTAAAAACATCTTTTAATATGAGACCAACACTGAAATCACGAAAAAAAATAAGCTGTTCCATACAAAAGTGCAAAAATATTTTATCAAAATCTTCGAGCAACGCGGGTCTCGTTGCTCGAAGATCAAAATGTATGGAACAGCTGTTTTTTTTTGCGAATTCACTGTTGATCCCATAATAAAAGTTGTTTTTTTCATGAGTAGAATAATCCCTAAAATTATCCGGGCTGATAAAAAAAAAACCCCAATTCGTCGACAAAATCAGTCTATTAACTTCCTCAATCTCGCTCGTCTAAAGACCCCAGTACAGGTTTGCCGACCATGGTCGGCGACCATGACCAATACATCGTACATTGACACTTTTGAAAAAACCTTTTTAAACTTGTTCGTTCAAAAGTGTCAATGTACGATGTATTGGTCATGGTCGCCGACCATGGTCGGCCAACCTGTACTGGGGGCTTTATGCGCGCGACGTTCGGTGCGGCCCTGTCACTTTATACCGCAACAACTGAGGTACCTATTGTATTGTATTGTAAAAAAGTTCGTCCTTTTGGACAGGCGAAGACATCAAGCCATACTGCCAATTCTTGAGTATTATGTATGTTATTATAGTTTCTTATGTTTTCATTAGAATGTAGGTGTGTTACATTCCATTGCTTCTTGGAGTATTTGGCGTCAAATATGTCGAGTCGGTCTTCTTGGTAATTCTTGCTGAGGTAGTCACCACTACAATAAAACACTCGGCATCACGTTACCGAGATAGCGCATACTTTAATCATTCCACACATCGTCCAGTTGCGTACACACTTGGGGCACAAAACCACACCTATCTTGAGTCACAAAGTCCACTATGAAACAAATTGCGATTAATTAAAATATCCACTTAACCTAACCCGCCAAAATGGTGCCAAAAACTCGCAACTAGTGCCGCAACTGAGCCGGGGCGCAAACCAGTTCTAGCCCCGGCGGGCGGCGGCGCATCGGTGAACCCGTCGCTCGGTGAGAGGTCACGCACACATCGCCACGCTATGTATCGGTGTACCGACAGCGGGCCGCATATTATAGAGCTTATTACACTTGGCTAAATTCAGCATCTAATTAATCATACATTGCTTGTTTTGATTGCATCACTTGCTACAAATAAGCTCAATGAAAGCAATGTATGCTTAATTAGATGCTGAATTTAGCCAAGTGTAATAAGCCCTTAAGGCAGCTTGGTTATTGGTTGGTGGAATATTTATTCATGTGAGATCACTGTCTATTGTCAATTTAATCACATTGCACATTAGGTACCTATGTTTGAAAAAAAACGAAATAAAATTACAAAACAACCTTAATTTTATTTTTATACTTAAATAATGTTAAAATTATTTGAATTCTTTCACTTCAAGTAAAAAAACAAAACAGAAATAGCTTCATTCGTCATTAAAAATTAAATAAAAGTACTCAGTCAAATCACTTTTTTACTTAAGTGTACACAAACGTGAGGTGTACAAATCTGATCGGCAAAAAAGTTAAGAAGGTCATTAATATGTATGAGCGCGTCGCTTTTTCGTGGTCTATCGAATTTGGTCGGTTAATCAGAATACTGGCAGTTGTTTTGGATTTTAATGAATATTTACTTTATTACGAAAAATTTGATGCTGAAATTTTCAGAACATGTACTTTAGTAACAGCACTAATTATTTATTGGGCTAGGATCTAAATAATCTCTGATATCTTTATCCTGCTGATCGTCAAAGTCATGACATTGTCTGTCTCACCTTCATGTGGGTATTATTCAAAAACGCGTAACTGTGGGATTCTCAAACTTTTTATGGTAATTAGAAATAGCAAGAAGAATAGAACACCGTTTTTGGTTTCTATATTTGTGTGGTAGTTTAGGCGCTAGAATTATTTTTTTGATTTCTGAAAATGTCTGTTTACTTCAAATCCGTGAATATTTTTGAAATGTTTTCTGTATGTGCATACAGCACAAATTAGGCGCTACTTATATGCCTTTACTGTAAGATCGCACATCCAGTAGTTCCCGAGATCTGGGACTCGGCAAAACGTTACGCCAGCAGAAAATCAAATATCTCCAAAACTGTAAGGCCCACAAATTTCATATTTGGCGCACATTCCTGCTAGAATCTAAGCTACCCGCCCACATAATTTTTATTTCTCTCCGATCATTAGTTTAGAATCTTCCTGCTGGAGCACCGTTACTCCAGCAGAATTCGTTTTTCCCGTTTTATTCCAAAAGTATTAGGCCCACAAATTTTTTATTTGGCGCACATTTACAGCAAATTACGCACTAACTATTCATCAAACTCGCTTCCCTCTAGAAGCTACTTTCTTGCCAGCGTAACGGACACGTACTTTCGTATGGAAAAGGTGTTTTTTTTTATATGTGAATTGTGAAAGCAAATTTGTTTCTTGACAAAAATAAAGCAATGGTTCCTTTCAGGGAAATTCGTTATCTCCATTATTTCGAGGACTTTCGCCCCAGGTTTTATGAAATAATTCCTCCTATATATTTCTATAAGCCTTCATTAGTAATAGTAAGTCGCTTTTTATTCACACCTCTTTATTACAGCAGACATTTTATTGATCTACTCCCATTTTATCAATAGTTATAAATTATAAACAACTTCTTACATTCACACCAATTATCTAAGCCCATTTTAATTTCATTAAGAAACTGTATCATGGAAAACTTGATAACGGATAAATATATACTTAAATACTTTTTGTTTGTAAATACATACTTAATACATAGTAAACACCCAGACCAAGACAAATAGACATGTTCATGCACACAAATATTTGTCTTGTTCGGGAATCGAACCCGAGACCACTGGCGCAGAAGGTGGGTAGCCTACCCCTGCGCCAAATCGGTCGTCAAGGTCGTCAATTATAACTATAATATAATGAATATTATAACTTATAATATTCATTATTTGAAATAGGCGTATTATTCATTTTATTTTCTATCACAACTACTATATAATTCATCAATTATTAAAAAATCAACAACAAATGATAATGTGACTCAAGGGACTCCCCCTTCTGGGGCCCGTTTCTCAAAAGCTTGTAACTTGACTTTTTGACAGATTTTGTTAGAAAGGGACTTCCACTTGTATTACAAGCTACAAGCTTTTGAGAAACGGGCCCCTGGTAGTAAAAATTATGATATTGAGGATTAATATTGTTTTGGTTTTGTTTTCTTTACTGATTGCTCTTTTATTTTCTCAGGAGCGATAGTGGTAACTACCCCACAATCGGCGGCTTTACAAGTGACCAAACGAGGGGTAATAATGTTCGAAAAATTAAAAGTGCCTATAATAGGAATGGTAGAGAACATGTCACACGCCATATGCACGTCATGCGGCACTAAGAACTTCGTATTCGGGAGTGATACGAAAAACAGCGCACAAAAAATGGGCCTAGACATTATAGAAAGCTTCGAAGTAGACCAGAATATGTCAGACTGCATAAACAGCGGCAAACCGGCCATATACGCTCTGCCCGACAGTATACACGCCGAGAAGTACAGACAGCTAGCCAACAAAGTGTTCAAATATATAGAAAATAAGGATAAGCAACAAGCCAACGCCACAGAGCAGTAGCCAAGAATCTGATTATTTAAGTAGTAGTTGTTGAATTTTAATTGATTTACCTATTTATACAAATAAATATAAATGTCTTTTTATTAAACTTGTGCTTAATATATTATTTTGAAACTCCTATCTTGGTTAGGTGAAGAAAAAAAGGAATTCTTTGTATAATATAAAATTTATTCAGAACATATTGGTTTGCTTAGGAATCATACATCTATGGCCAAATCAAATAAATAAAAAATACTATAAAAATATTGTTATCTTGTCTTTTTATACGTCCATTTGTAGAAATGATAAATATGCATGTAAAATGAGGATAGTCTTGAAATCAAACGTCAGCTGCTGTGAAGCGCTGAGTCAAAGTGAGCTTAAGTATAACTTCTCAGAACTTATCTATTCAAACCTCTTAATTCATAGTTCCCATTTAATAAGTACAAAATACATACATATTTACATCACAACAGGTAGAAAAGAATTCGGAATGAAAATGACAACACACCATATAAAATATTATCAGTCGCATCGGTCTGCGACTTAGTCCAAGAACATCACTTACATGCGAACATATTTAACAATCCAATCCATTACGAAAATATCACTCCTTATGTGGGTTCGAAGATAGTATAAAGGCACAGATGTGGCTATCCCATTGTTGTGAAACAGATACATCGACAATTCCTAAGGATAGGCCATCCATGCCTTTATAATGCAACATGACAAACTAGCCAGCAGGCCTACTCTAATTAAACGAAACTTCGTTATACCCGTCCCTTACTCTCCGAGCATGACGGAATCAAGTGAAAGCAGCCAGGCTAACAAAGTTTGGTTATTCGTTAAATTAGAATAGGCCTTCTGTTCTCTCATACTCATTACATCGGTATTGTCAATGAGTTTGTGCTAATTACACCACAATATGTCTATGTTGCACTTTTAACGAAAATAATATACAAAGCGTCAGAATTAACAATTACTGAAGAAGGATATTGTTTGACAGACCAATCTGTCCTATAAATAAGAGAGTCACAAACAAAAAGTATAGTAGGAAGAATTGCTGTTTCAAGTTAAAAGGTTCAATCACTGCAGTATCCAAACCGACCCGAATATTCAAATCAACAAATCAGTTTTAGTTGGTGTTCACGGAACACATTTTACAAAACACTTATTTAAGTATATGAAGGTAGAAAAGCGTCGAGTGTAATCAGAATAGGTATCATATGAAAGGAGAGCCGGTCACTCGAGTGCTTTAATAAATATTAGTTCGGGTCGGTGAAGGCACTGCTATGAAACAGAAGATCGGGCGCTCGTCGCACCAACCAGTGATTGTAATTCTGCCGCCGACTAGGTCGTACGATACATAACAATATCGGGGCGTTCGTCGGTACTGACGGTATCCCCTCACACGTAACAATGTTAGACGCTGAGCAGACGATGAACATTTGCGTCCGCCTGATCTTAATAAGGTCGATCTCTGTTTACACGCGAACAATCACAACTTTGCACTTAGTAATAAAGATCGAGGCGCAGACTTGAGCGGACAGAATGTCCGTCAACTGGGGGGCTACCGGCTAAAAAATATGGATATGGACATGGGCTTCATTTGACATTTGAAGCCCATAAAAGGACAAAATGTTTTATTTTTTTATTTTTTAGCCGGTAGCCCCCTGGTTAGCGCCTAATGTTAGTGTTGTGTGTGTCTGTGTGTTTGTGGCGGCGCCTACCACCGCTTCTTGTGCTCGTCCATGCTGACGCCGCCCGGGCCCAGGTACACGATCATCAGCAGGCCGCCGATCACCGACAGCGTCTGAAAGCAACATACACAATTTACACATTACATACACATACACAAATCTCGAATTGATACTATTTAAGTTAGAGTAACTAAGGACACACTTGCTATTTAGTTGCTGTGCGATAGTTGTACGGACCTCAAGAAAGTTAATATTTGTACTATGCGATTATTATAAGAATAGGACTGTCAAAACGGCCATATTTGTTTGCGTTTCGCTTCCACTTCAGGGTGTAGGATGTGCAAGAAAAGGAACAAAGATCAAAAATGCCGTTTGACAGTCCTATTCTTATAATAATCGCATAGTATGTGCGCCCACACTTGCGATAGCTTCAAAAAGATTTGTCTGTAACTTTTAAATTGCATAGGCCCGCAATTTTAGTGCAACGCGATAGTGGCACGGGAGTTGTTTTCTATATAAAACTATCATAACCCGCACATTGAACGATAGTTGCGCGCAACAATTCATACTACAACAAAATCCATATTATTGAATAAAATTGCAATTGCAATCGCCTAGTGTGTTACTTACGGTATTATATGCAATAGTAGTACGACGACGAATTATCTCAGAACGATTTAATTGCAAGAAGGTAATAAAATTTAAACTCGTGAAATCCTCTCTCAAGAATCAACTTTAATGATTAGCCTATTCGATTCCTTTTATCGGCTTTCAATTTTATTGTATAGCCTTAAGCGTTGACGGACCTTCTTTAAATAAAATAACTGTAAGGGCGTTTGTGCACTACAACTGAATTTTACCGATCCGGCGGTCCGTGTTTTTACGGACCGGCGTGGCATGAAAAACACGGATGATAGGCTTGTGCACTTGTCCGGTTTTTTACTGGCTGGGGCAGCGCAGTGATCTCTTTGAAACTACACTCTACGGACGCGTTTTAAACGAGAGGAATAATGAGGTCCTTGGAACGTCAGCAATTACTTGCTTTATTGCCTTATGTACGAAGACGTAGAAGACAGAAAGAATTTTGGGTTCATCCTCTTATCAGTGAAAGGTACCTGACAGGGTCATTTTACCGAAATCACAATTAATTGAGGCTTGATGAAAAATTATTTTTTAACTACTATCTAATGTCTACAGCTAGCTATATAACAAAAAAAGTTTCATCAAAATCCACTTAGTAGTTTTTGCGTGAAACACGGACAACAGACAGACAGACAGACAGACAAACAAAAATGTCAAAATCCATATTTTTGGTGCTAGATATATTACGTGTTATTGGTGAAAAATAATAATAATAATAATAAATAAATAAATTCTTACATTCACACCAATTATCTAAGCCCATTTGAATTTCATTAAGAAACTGTATCATGGAAAACTTGATAACGGATAATTATATACTTAAATACTTTTTGTTTGTAAATACATACATATTATACATAGTTAACACCCAGACCAAGACAAATAGACATGTTCATGCACACAAATATTTGTCTTGTTCGGGAATCGAACCCGAGACCACTGGCGCAGAAGGTGGGTAGCCTACTCCTGCGCCAAATCGGTCGTCAATCGAGAAAGGCGCTTGAATTTATTTTGGCGTGCGTTAATTTATTTGCGATAACTCCTAAGATATTCATTTAAATTATATGGTGTAAAAGAGTAAAATAATGTGCATGAAATGCTTAAAGCAACTAACGTATTTAAATTGATAAGGGTTAATACTGTATCCGTTTAAATAGCTTTCCAAATTACCGCATTGTTCGTAACCATTTTTTAAGAGATAATATGGCTATAATATGCTATCCTTAAAAGATAGACATATGCTATCGCGGACTTTTTTGTAGATCTATAGAAGAGGAATATCCCAACATGCATTATTTTTTTAAACCTCGAAAGGATTAGGCAGCGTTTTTGCAGAAAACTCCCGGGCGGCTTGCCGTTTGCCGGCACTTTCGACAATTATCGTTATATTTCTACCAATTTACACAAAACTTTCATAAATTATAAATTAAAATCTTTCTGCAAAACCACGCTACCTGTTAGTGAAAACCGCATGAAAATCTGTTTCGTAGTTTTAAAGATTTAAGCATATATAGGGACAGACAGACGGGAAGCGACTTTGTTTTATACTATGTAGTGATTTATTATTAAAATACAACCATCCGTTTTTTTCCGGACGGTAAAATTCAGTGTAGTGCACAAGCGTTCATATGTTTTTCATTGCCGTCATCTCGGAACGGAAAAAAACGGTCCGGAATGGGGAAAAGTAAAATGACGGACGGTAAAATTCAGTGTGGTGCACAAGCGCCCATATGTTTTTCATTGCTGCCATATCGGTCCGGAAAAAACCGGATCGCCGGATCGGTAAAATTCAGTGTAGTGCACAAACGCCCTACCAGTATAAATTATTTCAGCAACTTCAGTGCTGGGTCATAGTGCCGATTGACATAAATCTTATCCGAATTAATATCGTTGACCATTGCAACTTGATAACAATTTATCAATACACAATGAATTTTGACATTTACATGTGTAAGATAGATAAATGAATCAATACTTATAATAATAGATAAATCAATACTTATCTATCACGTATCTAATATTTTCGTCATTTAAACAATACGTCGGTCGACCATATGATAACATTATGGACATCACAATAATATATTGCGAAAATAATATACCCCCAACCAGGGGGTTGTCACTCCGCAGTTTAGGTACGTTCGGCCGGCGGCAGGCGTATGGCATAACAGTAGGCAAGCGATGACAAAGCGACCGGAATTGGACTTTATTTTTATGCAGAAAGATTTATTTTTATTTGAATGAGTTTGCAGAGTGTGCCTTCTGTACCTTGGTACTATTATACAGGATAAATTTTTAACCAGTGCACAAATTTTTAGGATCAACTCAGAATCGGTAAGCGAACAACTTTCTCCTAGAAACACGGGTCGAAATACGACAAAAATTTTTGGACTTCCCATACTAAATAGATCGCGTGATCAGTCCGATTTGTATGAAGAGTCCGAAAATTTTTGTCATATTTCGACCTATGTTTCTAGGAGAAAGTTGTTCGCTTACCGATTCTGAGTCGATCTTAAAAATTTGTGCACTGATAAAAAAATTACCCTGTATATTCTGTGGTATAACAGAAGATGATTTTGATATATTTTCAGATTCTATAAATAAATTAAAATCTATACTTCATCATGTCAGCCGTACGACGCCCACTGCTGGGCATAGGCCTCCCCCAAGGATCTCCACAACGATCGGTCCTATAAATAAATCTATACTTATGTAAGCCCTAAATAGGGTTGAGTTATTTCTTTTATTTTATACAAATTCAGAGCTTGTTCTCTTTGTTTATCTTAGTTTGTATTTTATTTTGAGTCCTATAAGTGTTGTTTTGTGTAAATTTTTATATAACAAGTGTAATTATTAACATTTCCTCTATATTATTGTATGGAATATAATAAACCGACCGACTAAAAATTACTAAATTTACCGACTAAAATACTTGGTTTGGTTGCGGAAAAATAGGTTTATGTTAGGTTAGATTGGCGACTGTCGCTCACCTAGTATTTTTGTCGGTAAAACAGTATTTTTGTTGATCGGTTAATTACATACTACCCTTATTGTATTGTATGTATGTGCTAGGGTAACCATGTTGGTGATAAAAAAAAAGAAATAAAATTACGATATTACCTGGAAGAAGTCGTATTTGAGGAAGTCCCGCAGCGGCTTGTATGAGGGCACGGCCCACCACGCGTTGTGGTACAGGTTGAGCACGCTCAGCACCAGCACCAGTAGCAGCGCAGACAGCTTGGTGCGGTACCCCACCGTCACCAGCACCATCAGGATGCTGCCCAGGATGTCTTGCACGATCTGTCCGAACAGACCAAAGGGTTTAGCAGCGTTTCTCGTGTAGTGGGTCGCCGGCATCGGGCCACGGAAATAAAATGCCGGGTCGCAGCATTAGGCGGGCCCACACCAAGCGAGCAGCCTCTGGCGAATAGTGTAGGCAATGAACAGATTCTTTGTATGGAGACCCATACACTAATTCCTCAGTCGATGAAACTTTGCTGGGTTATAAAATAGCATGAGCCATAAACTTTTAAATGATTATCCAAAAAAAAAAACTCACACGGAAGTTAGGTATTTATACCTAAAAAAACAAATCTGTTTATATATTGAACCGATTAATTTCTCAGTCCAAATTTATTTTACCAAATGAGTTATTTATACTAGTATAAATGATACTTGATAAAAATCCAAAACTATTTTCAAGCATGAGTATGCTTGGCAAAATGGTATAATTCCGTTAAAAAGTTCGACAGAGACATTTTTCAGTTAAAGTCACCCCAATTGTTTTATTAAAATTTAGTGTTTCTGCTGGGATACGTTACAAGAATATGTCCGGTGAAGAAAGTTTGGACGGAGCATTTTTCCTAAAAAAAGATATCAATGAAATAAGACTTTCATTAAAAAATACCTAACCTTCTATTATTATTATTTGGAAATTTATACCATACTTTTAATTTATTGATACTGTATCATGCTGTTAAGTTTTTTGTAACTGAAGAATTACTGTGAGGGTCAACTAACTTATTGACTACACTAGAAGCCCGCCGCGCGCGGCATGCGCCGTACCGCTCGCTCGGTGTGGACGTGCCTCGCGCGCGGCGGGCGCATGCTCAGCCTCGGGCGAGCGCGCGCGTGACCGAGCCGAGAGGTGTCGGTTTTTTGGTTTGCTCAAAGGTGCCTCAGTCGTTTGCCTCGCGCAGTGTGGACGCCAAGTTTGATTCCTGCCGCGCTTGTTCAGAAAACTGTCTACTGAGCAATATGGCTCGGGCTGCTTAAGCGAGGCAGCCTCGCTGTGTAAGATTTTCCGACCCGTCATGCCTCGCGCTAAGCACGGCGCATGCCGCGCGCGGCGGGCCTCGCGCGAGGCTGCTCGCTTGGTGTGGACCCGCCTGTCGTAAATAATATACTGCCGTATTTATAACAATATTTAAGCTATCTGAAACATTGTTTTGTCTTTCTTACACAAATGTCATTTCTAATTTGAGCAAAAGAGACAAAATAATGTTAAACATAGGTTACATATTTTTATTAATAAGGCGATTAGAGTAGGAAAAATACAAATGCACTATGATGGTTAAAAAACTTGGTGGGTCACGTCACGCACGATGGAGAAACATTAAAAATTACCGGCATAAGAAAGTTTGGGAAACCCTTCAATAGCCTATTTTCATTGTATTTTTTATCCAAATATTAGGGACCCGCCTAAAGGAGTTCATATACATACGAAGTGCCCGCGCGCGGATAGAGAGCGCGCTGCAGAAAAATGTCAATGAAAATTGACCTTAGAAATGTTTTTTATTTTATTCATAAAAAAAAATGTAGAGTTATCTTATCCGCTTCAATCAGAAAGTTATGAATTTTCCCATGGGAATCCAAGAGAACGTGTTTAAGAAGTATCTTAATTGATACCCATGCAAAAAGTTGGCTCACATCAAAAAGTAATTTTTGTCACAGACAAAAAGCAAAACATTTAATCAGAACCAGAACAGTTTAAACAGAAGTAAGTCCAGTTTTTTGGTCCATCACATGAACAATAAGGAAAAAGTAGTATATGATATTTCCTTAAATAACCATTAACTCGGCACCCAAAGGGTGTAAACCCTCGTAATTGCGAGATAGAAAATAAAAAATCTATATCTATTGACTTCCTACTGATCCTACTAAGCGATAGAACCTTGAATAGACCAGTCCAACTTAATTACCGTAATGATGGCATGTCACATTGTTATGCAAACAATTTCAAGGTTATCCTCAAATCATCTCTAAATATTTGTATTGAAACATTAGTTAATGTTAAATTTTGTAATTATATCTCTTTACCAATGTGACGAGTTAATGCTTTTTTGATAAAATTATTATATTCTTTATTACAACACAACTTAAGAATTATAAAATCTATTAGCTATTAGCGTGTCGGAACAGCTAATGAGAATAGAGATAATGTATTATTGATTATTAGAATGGTGAATATTAATTTTTTATCATAGCAGATAATTTTTATTTTTTTTGCATTCACAATGAAGTTTTTATTTATTGAAAATGAAGTATTAGAAAAAATCCACACGTCTCACAACTAGCGATGCTATGCAAGATGGGTTCAAGCCCCATTGGAGCTAGTTGTGGGACGAGTCGATTTTTTCTAATATAAGTACTTAATTTTCAATATTTTCAGCTTAGCAGAAAAGGCGCACAGACACACCCACAGCGGGCGCCGGGTCGTGCGAGTGTCGTAACGGGGCCGTAACGTTACGGCGACGATAGGAACAAATTAACTTCGCTAGTCGTTTCTACAGTGCGGCCACCAACATTTATGTTTCTGAAGTTGTTTTACGAATTCGTACCGGTGCGGCCTCGGCCTCACATCGACTCTACACTTCTAAAGGCTTGTTCAGATTATGCTAGTACCTACTTTATTTCAATAATTTTAAATTATTTTAAAGTAACTTTGGTACAAACATAAGCACTTCCACTTATAAATAAATTATTTCTTATAATCACACTAATTATTATCCAGGTAGCCCAAACTAATTTTAATTTAAGAACTTGTGTTTTGGATACGAGATAACAGATATGCTTTCTAATTAATATTCTTTAGATAAAGCTGATGACGTTTTTGCGCCCGTTCGTCTCGTTAGTTAAATTAAAAGTCTTGATTGAATGGGTGATAGGGCAAAACTGACAATTCAAAAATGCTTATGTATGTACTTACAAGTTTATTTGAATAAGTTTTTTGTAAAAACTTCGTTTTCATGATAAGCTTTTTGTTGACTGTACTTTAATATTGAATTGTCATCCAAACCAAATCTGAATGCAGAGTTTTAGCTCAATCGGACAATGGGAATTTGGTCAAATTTGGCTTGCAATATTTGACCCGAACGGACGGACATCCTACATACACTGCAAGTTAAATAAAAGCTTGTGAAGAATATTTCTATTTTCTATTTATAATATACTTATAAGGCATAATCAGACAAGGGACTTTTGTCCCCCGCGGACAAAAAGTCCCTGTACGTCCAAAATATGTCCTCCGAGGACTTGTCGCGGACTCAACGCATACAATGTGGGGTCATTTGTTGCACGGAAACGTACTTCACTATCGAGCGCTCAATGCAGACTCTAGTTACGTTCGTTCTATTTTTTTCGCGGACTACCGCGAACTTTTGTCCAGTCGTCTCTTGGTGTCCGCGGTAATTTCGCGGACTATTTGTCCGCGGTACTTTTAGTTCCTCGTGTGCGTTTTTCGATACAATTTATAAGAGATCTATATCGATGGACAAAAAAGTACCCGGAGGACAGTCCGTCGTCTGATTAGGCCTATATCATTACTACTCGACTAGCTGGCTATGTGGGTACATTAGGGTGTCGCCACTTGGAGACAGCGCGCCGGGTGACGTTCCACCCAATGTGAAGCAAGACACGAGATAAAAAAACATACCTGCAAGAATGAGACTTCAAATCTGAGCAGAGTGATGAACATGAAAGCGAGCAGCACCCGCCCGGCCAGCTGCAGGTACGTCTTGGGGCGGTTCTCGCCCAGGCTCGGCACGCCCGCGAACAGGCTGCGGCCCTCCGCGCGCGCCTCCGCCAACACCAGCAGTAGCGCGCCAATCAGCGCCAGGTTGCGCAGCAGGAACTGCATGTCCCATAGTATGCTGTACGCAAATGTCTGCCAACAAACATAATGGACACGATTCAATTACTACTTTCTACCAGTAGCAGCGCGCCAATCAGCGCTAGGTTGCGCAGCACTACCACTAAACCATAGAGGCGGTTAAAAACATAATGGACATGATTCAATTATTACTTTCTACCAGTGGCAGCGCGCCAATTCACACCAACCTTCACATTAATAAGTACATACATACATATACTCACGCCTATTTCCCACGGGGGTAGGCAGAGACTATGGATCGCCAATAAGTACTTACAGTATTTTTAATTTTTAGAAAATGATTTTTTTTTCAGTGCTGCAATAAATTGTCCTAACTTTATACCTGTGCTTTATTTATTAGGAAGCTCTTTGAAATTGTGCTTGATTTTCTAGGGGACTGCGCACTAAAAAAGGTTAAGAAATGCTGCTCTAGATGTACCTAACATAGGTTGGTTTAAATTAATAGTTATTTGTTCTGTTTAATAAAATAATGCATAAAATTGCAGGATCAAGTATTTAAAAACAAATGTTTTTCTCAATATTCACCTACAGGGTTTACCTACAGTTTAAATTAAATATTTGAGGTCTATTTAATACAAATATCTATTGACTAATCAATCACTGATCGGTCATATTATAATGACAATGAAATTTTAATAAAATTGTTGTTAGACCTTACCTGTAAAACTACAATAAAAAAAAGCATTCCACAAGCAATGTCCACTTTTAATCTTCCTAAGACCATTACACATCCGCCCAGCTGGCCCATTAAATTGATAATCTGAAAAGTAAAGCAAGACAAATTATTTCATTTTAAATTTTATAGTTCAAAAGAGAAATTCATCTAGGAAGTTCTCAGGTAACTTAAATAACAAAGGTGCATTTATGTATATGTCGCGGTCATATCATAAAATTATCAATTTTATGATATTGTCAGTCATTTCATGCAATAGTTGCATTTCATGAAATGACCAATTTAAATTGAGAATATTGTTATTTAAACTGTTTATGATATGATCGTTAGGGCATTTTTCAAATCTTTTGACCATTGCCAAAACACAATGTCCACTGACTTATAAATTCTCTTATTTAATAATTATTAGTGTTAACATCATGTTTAAAATGGCAATCAATAGCAAATTTAAACAAAATTAAATTAAAATATAAAAAACAATTAAAATAAAATCCTAATAAAAAATAAAAATAAAAATGTAACTACATGTACCCCAATTTCGCGATGTCCCATGCATACTTTCCAACTTTGAAGTGTCATAATCTCCAAATATTCTCATCATATTCACACTAAAATCACTTGATTTGTGGTAACACAATGTGAAATTACGTTTTTTAATGTCTTTTAATTGGTTGTCTTATCAAAATAAGTAAATAAATAATTTTATTTTGTCCTGGAAATTTGATGATACCAGAATTCCCAGTTAGTAACGACGATTTTGTCGACTTTAAAATAATACCAAGTATTCAGATATTTTTTTCTATGGAAACCATTTTTGGACGGTTTAGCATCTATTATCTGTTTCTTTTTCCGGCTTATAGCATTGGTTATTTACCGTTACTTACAGTTCAGAGCAGTGTGTCGTCAAAAACATGTTCCGATTAGTACATTGATTTTTAAAGATACATATTATTGTTTTAACATGAAAGTTGTTTCAAGTTTTGCACCAAGTATCTAAAAATCACTGAAGTTTATTAGAATCATAAGTTTTAGTGTATTTATATAAAATATTGTGATGTGAATTCATAAAATATACTTTCGTAACATTCAGGTGAGTAACGTTTTTGTATAGCATTTATTTGAAAAAAAAAAAATATTCCGGTTCCGTAACGGTCAACTTTTTTGAAAAACGCCCGTTAAAGATTGACCATTTCATGAAATGACCATGCTTTTGGCTGTTTATATCATTTAACGCTGATCATTCAACAACATGACCAGCAGATATTGATAATTTCATGAAATACAACTCTTTGATAAAATGACTTACTATTTCAAGAAATGATCAATTCAATGATCAGATCATTGAATTGATCATTTCTTGAAATACATAGAGTTATTTAATTTGAGAATATTATTTGTTAAAATTTTAGAATCCCAAGTGATCAGATATTATAGTGGTGCAGACTTTAGCACACAGGTGCATAAGAATTACAACTTACACTGCACACTGAAAAATCAATATTTAATAATATTACTCTTGAATTTTAATGTTGTTAAAAATTATAATTTATTCAAATTGTTGTATTATTCAGTTGTCTAATAAATAACTCACCACAAACATTGTAGCAAGGAACTTGCCACATCCCCAGGACATATCCATGTAGTCCCGCTGCTCTGACCATTGAAACCACATTCTGAGGCCATCCTCCAGAAATGTTGATATGAGACATAGTCGGGCCACTGTTGGCAGTATATTCTTGCTTTTGCGTATCACCTGAATCAAAAATAACAGAACAATTTAAACTAAACCAAAATAAAATTATACCATCTCAGAAAGATATACTATATGGTCATGAAATTTCATAATAACAAAAGGAAGCAGTAATAAATTTTAACTTATTAGTAAGCAATGTTGTTTAAAGTAAATATTTATCAACACACAACTATGCCATACATAAACATTACATTACACATATTATTGTATTTTAAAAACACATGAAGCTATTATCGAATTCTATGACTTATTAAAGCGTATTTTATGTAAATATTAGGACTTGATTTTGGAAAGTGAAAGTACAGTCAATAGGTACATTTCTAATTCCCATTAGCACAATATATAGCAGAATAAAAACTCAGCCCTATAATTTACGATTACACACACAATATTTCACATAAAATTACGGAGTAAAAATTTGTTTTGGCGAATCACGATAAGTGGGTTATAAGGTGAAACATCTGTACCCTTTTATGAATTTAATTGTAAAGCTCCAGGATGTCAAGGCAATAACTGATGTCAATATTGCTTAGTAAAGGTATTACTACGTACAAAATTATTATTACTTTTGATTATAACGTTCAAATATTCCTACAAATGCGCCAACACGAAATAAGTTCGGTGACGTGACAAACCAAAGTACATCTTGTATAAAAATAAAGCAAACATAGTTGTTACCCTAAATTCACATAACATACCTGATCGGCTATATCTTCAGCCGTTGAAACATATTCGTTTGGAATTTGCATTTTCAAAGTATTATTGTTTCACTACCGATCCCGAAAGAAATTACTTTTTGTACCTGCCTAACCCGTCAGGTCACGTCAGACGTTAGCTGTCAAATGACGTGTGGTTATTTGGAATACACTTCCTTAAATTTATAGTGACTCTTTATCATATTTTAAAATAGGTTTACTTCACAGGTTTACTTTTCTATGTTATCAATATTTTCGTAGAGAAAATTTTAATAAATAAAAGCATTGATTGATCATAAAAAAACTACTGTGTATTTTGGTGAATAAATTAAGTCAACTGACCGGATGTTTACATTCCAAATGTCATGAAGCGATGTCACAGCCATTTCGAAGCGTTTTGTTTCCAGCTTTGTTCTTCTTTCTTCTTCTTCTTTATTTTGTAGTGGCAATCCACTCCTCTTGACAGGGGAATACTTCTGCCAGTTTCAGTGTGGGAGAAGGAAGGATGGGTTTGGAGTTGGGCATGGGTCGTAAATATATTTAATATTGATAAATAGATAATAAATATATGAAGGATGAATTATAAACAGATATTATGGTGAGACAAAAACTTAATAAGACATTTAACATAAATTCTATTAGATAAGGACAGGATAGAGGAAAGGTTATAGGGAAGAGGAGCTTTGTATTTTAAAAGGATGTCATAAAAGGGCAAAGAATTATATAGGGGGCACTGGAATAGGATATGTAAGATGTTACCTTCGTCAAGTCCGCACTCACAGAGCGAGGAGTCGCGAACGCGTAGTTTAGCAAGATGGGATGGGGAACTGCAATGACCAAAACGTAAACGGGAAAGAGTGGATGTTAGCTTTTTGTCAAAGCGTAGTTTTGAGAACCAAGGTTTGAATGTAATATTAGGTTGATTGTCCCGATAAAATTTGCCTTTATGCTGACACGACTCTTCCCAATCACGACACCAGCTTTTTTCCAATAGATCCCTTGGAAGAGAAGCTAAGTCCTGTGAGAAGATACGTTGTGAAGAAGAGTCACCTTGTCTGGCAGCTAGTTTGGCTAAATGATCAGCAGCTTCGTTACCCTGAATGCCCACGTGGCTGGGAATCCAAGCTAAAGTAATGATTAAATTTAAACTTGCACATTCTTTCAACAAAGTTTTTACTTCCAAAACTAGGGGGCTTATGGAATTACTGTAAAATGGACACGATAGTAAGGATTGCAAAAAACTCAAAGAATCCGAAAATATGAAAGCCTTAGCAATTCTGTTACAAATAATAAACTTTATGCACTCTAAAATTGCAAACCCTTCTCCACTGTAAGTTGAAGAAAGACTCGAATATTGAAAAAGTTAAAAAAATCCATTTGCATCTCTCAAGAAAGCGGCGCCTACATTATCAGTATTGTTTGTATCGGGAGATTTAGAGGAATCAGTGAAGAATATTTCACAATCTAAGGCTTTTTCATTAATAAAAGTTATCAGTATAGAATTAGGATCTTTCGTTTGTTTATCTATGCCAATTGAAAGCAAAACATTAGGAATAAAAATAAGACAGGAGTAATCAAAGGAGAACAAAGGGTGAGTGGAGAATTTAGCTATATTATCTCTCGATCTGATTTTTTCAGCTTCTCTCAAACTATTGACTAAATATGGAATGGTTTTTTTATTGGTAACAAGCTGATTTAACTCCTCTAATCTTGGAATGAGGGGGTGGGAATTTAACTGATACATTTTTAAGAAGTACCTATTCGATAAATATTGCCTTCTTAAATCTAATGGAGGATCGGCACTTTCTACTTGTAAAGCGTTTGTAGGAGTACTCTTCATTGCACCGATAACAATACGCAAACATCTAAATTGAATAGAGTCTAATTTTTTTGCAGCAGTTTTACTTAAGGGAGACATAGTGAATGATGCATAATCTAAAATGCTCCTAATTAAGGCATTATACACTAACTTCATAGTGAAGGGATGAGAACCCCACCAAACGCCAGCGAGAGCTCTTAGAATATTAATATTTTTTTCACATTTGTTTACAACATAATCAACGTGCGCAACCTCAGAGTTTTTACTGTCGAACTTCTTGCCTAAAAATATGATTTCATTAGAAACCGACAATTCAACTTCCTTAACACATATGTTAATAACTGGGACGACCCTCTTTTTAGAAAATATAACTACAGTACTTTTAGAAGTTGAAAGTTGTAAATTATGATTATCTAACCAAAATGAAAGATTATTTAAAGATCTTTCAAGACTAGATGCCGCAGACTCTATGGAACTATTTACAGAATATACTAAAACATCATCTGCGTATTGAAGGACGTTACAGTCTGGCTTTATACTAGATTCCAAATCGATAGTGTATACGTCATAAAGGAGCGGACTTAAGATGGAACCTTGTGGAACGCCTTTCCAAAGGGTTCGAGGCACAGGCGTTGCGCCTGGAACTCTTAAAGTAACAGATCTTTCACAAAATAGATTAAAAATAAAATTTGAAAATTTTAATGGAACCTTAAGATCTATTAGTTTTTGCTTAAGCAAACAAAGGTCAACGTTGTCATACGCTGACGAAATGTCAAGGAAGGCAGCAGCTACACTTTGTTTCTTAGAAAAAGCAAGTAATATATCAGTTGAAAATATACTGAGACTATCTTGGGTGCTGCGGCCTTTTCTAAACCCGAATTGTGAATGAGCTAACAAGTTGTTATGTTCCAAAAACCATTCTAGCCTGATTTTAATAAGATGTTCGGCTAATTTTGATATAACTGAAGCTAAAGCAATAGGCCTATAGGAAGCAGGATCCGTAGGATCTTTACCTGGTTTTAAAATCGGAATCACTAAATGTTCTTTCCAGGAAGGTGGAATTATACCAGATTCTATGGTTACATTAATGATATTTAATAAAAAGGAAAGGGTTGAGGATTTAGCATTAGCAAGAAACGAATAAGGAATACCGTCTAAGCCAGGGGAAGAATCTGAAACATGATTTAAGACCGATTTCAACTCTTCCATTGTAAATGGAGAGTTAATATCAGAATGATCGTTAATGCCAACATTGCTGTAACTATTTGGTATTTCAAAATGATTGGGAACGTAACACGGAGCCAATTTATTGTTAAAAGGGGCAATCCAATCTAAATTAAAACTGGATAGATTGTTAACTGCTTTTTGGGAACAACGAAATCGTTTTATACTGTTCCAAACAACCGTTGAGGGCGTGACTGGCGATAAAGATAGACAGAATTTTTTCCAACCCTCTTTCTTTTTCTTTCTTAATAAACGTTTAGTAGCAGCCGTGACATTTTTAAATTGGAAATAATTTACATTATTTAAATAGGAATTACAATCTTCCTCGATATTATTTCGAGCCTTAATAGCCGCCGTACACTCTTGATCCCACCAAGGCGGAGAAGAGATTTTACCTTTAACAGTTTTTTTTTTCTTAAAAACATTATCTGCGACAGAGATAATAGATGAGACAAAAAGATTGTAGGATTCGTTGAGGTTATCTTTGTTTACTTTGGGGAGCGGTTTTATATGATCATCTAGTAAAGAAGTATATTCATTCCAATCAGCGTTTGCGATATTATACTTCAGTAAAGGAGGAAGAGGAGACACCGATTGACTTTTAGACGGCAATGTTATCAAAATTGGGAAATGGTCACTACCATGAGTTAGTGGTAAACATTTCCAAGATAAAAGGGAAGACAGCGATGAAGAACTCATTGAAATATCAACATAACTTGGTCGTTGACCAGGACGGCCTCTGCGCGTTGGAGAGCCATCATTTAAAACGCACAAAGTGAAATCGTCGATAACCTCTATTAAATCATTTCCAAGCGAGTCATTGTTGGGGGCACCCCAAAGTGCATGGTGAGCGTTGAAATCACCTAACACTATAATAGGGCAAGGAAGAGACTGAAGAAAATTCTTCATTATGGGAATAATAGAGGAGTCCTTACAAGAAATGTATAGTGAAAGCACTGTAATATTACCCAATCTAGCGGCTACAGCATTAATATGGGTGTTATTGTGGGGTGGCAGAGGTAATTGTGTAAACAAGTAACGTTTTTTGATAAAGAGGGCTGCGCCTCCAAAGCCATCAGGCCTATCATCTCGGAGGACGTGGTAACCAGGAAAATTGTACAATGTACCTGGTTCTAGCCAAGTTTCAGAAATAGCTAGCAAAAAGGGATTATGATTATTTACTAATGATATTAAATCAGTGTGTTTTGATTTTACACTTCTACTATTCCACTGAAGAATCTGATCCATTTTTGATTATTTGGAATATAGAGATAGACAAGTTCTGAATTAGAGAAATGGCAACGGAGTACGGTAGAGAAGAATTTACTATAATATTAACAAGTGAGGAAAGAAGATTATTAAGATCATCTTGTGAAACTGAATCAGAATTATTATTGTCTGAGGATTTGAAGCCACAACCATTGCTGGGGGCAGGAATAGTGTATTCATTTATAATATCATTGTGAGCTTTCTTGTCATAACCAGATGAAACAACCGTTGGTTGCTTTTTATTAATAAAAAAAGTTTTTTTATAACTTTGTTTCATTGTGGGGGGGGAAGAGACAGGTGAAGCAGAGGGTTTTGGATGCTGGTGGTTAATGTTTGCTGCAACTTCAGAGTATGATTTCTTAAGAGGAGGCACCATCTTGATAGCCTCTTGGTATGAAATAGAATTGTGTGACATATGGTATTTAATATTTGATTGTCTTATGAATTCTGGACATTTCTTGTCAGTGGATTCATGGTTGCCTGAACAATTTATGCACTGGTAAATTTCAATTTTACAATTAAACCCTGAATGATCTTGTGTACATTTATAACACCTAGGTTGACTCCTACATTGAGTACGAGTATGTCCAAACCGACAACATTGAAAACATTGGACTGTTGGGTAAATGTATTGTTCTATGGGTATGGAGGCAAAAAAAGAAAATATCTTTGGTGGGAGAGATTGACCATCAAAGGTTAAAACAACAGTTTGCGTAGGCACCCAGGAGACACCTTCAGCATTAGTAAGCTTTCTATGTAGACGCCGAGATCGGATAATTGGTCCAAAACCATCTGGAATTCGAGTATTTGCTACAATGTCATCATGTGACCATTCGGCAGGAATACCTTTGGCGATACCCATTTTACAGATATTAAACGTAGGGATTGATACCTTGTAGGTGTCAGAGGTAAGGAAGCTGCTATTAAGAAATTGGTTAGCATCAGCAGAAGTCTTAAAATTGATAGCCAAACGATTGCGACCAACACGTAAAATACCATCTTCCAGGATATTTTTACAATTATTATTGTACAATAAGTTTCCGAATTTAATTGGAAAGTAGTAATGTTCACTGGATACAGGCATTTACCAGTTCTTGTTAACTGTCTGCCTGTTTAATAATAATAATAATAATAATAAAAAAAAAAAAAGCGTCAACGTGACAGGACATTCTTTCCCCATTTTATATCTAATATTTTATTCAGAGATCGAAATTCTCATATTTTCTGTAATACTTCGATCAAAAATAGCATCCAGTTTGTAATACCACAATTATTTCATATTTATTAGACCTAAAATACCAAAAACAAAAAGAAAATTTACTATGACATTTGAGAATGTCATCGCCAGTCATCATCATATTGCCAAATTACGAAATCAACAAATGGGATAACGAATGAAGAAATAGATGTTGACGAGAAGCCGAGCAGCACGTCTTCCACCTCCGGGCTCGTCACCTCGCTTCGCCTCGCAGTTGTCGGCAACTGCCTCAGTGCCGTGTGTTCAGCTGACATCTGCAGTTGCGTTGAGTGATAGTGACGAGTACTTCTCTCCGCCGTCGTCGCCACCGCCTGTACGCCGGAGGAGGGGCCGGCCACCGAAGAGTTTGGGGCTTCTGGGGCAAACGGCTCCGGTCAGGGCCCCCGCTCCCGGTGGAGTGCAGCGCATGCGATGGACAATTTCCATCAATGAAAATGTCATGCGCGCATATTTTGAGGCAACAGAGGCAGGAACTAATCTTACTGCGTATCGTGTTCGGATGCTTTCTCTGTTTCAGGCTCTCGAACCATCAATCAACGTTTCGGCTCAACGACTGTCGGATCAGGTGCGAGCCATTCAACGGGGTCACTTGTTGGATGACTCGGTACTTGATCGGCTCCGTACAGAGGTGCAACGTAACCGTATCATTACTACTGCATCGCAGGCGGCAACTCAAGCTTCTGCCGCGGCCACATTGCAAGCTGGCGTTGCTGATAGTGATCGTGGAGATGATATGGTTACTACTGTAAGTCCCCAATACAATGATATATTGAGGAGTACTCTTGAAGATGTAGTTCGGGAATTTCGATCGACTTTGGTTCACCTTAGACCTCGGCTTCCACGTTTTCCCATGCACAAAAAAAATAGGGCGCTGATGTGTGCTTTAGATTTGCTACTACCAAATTACTTTGATAGTAGTGAAGACCTGGCTGATACTCATTCGATCCTGTACTGTGCGGCTATTACAGCTTGTCGTGTTGCTCATGTCAAATTTCCAAATACTGACACAGCAACACGCCCTCGCCTGGCTGTACCAGCCTGGCAGTGTAGGATTGAGCGTCGTATCAGTGAGGCTAGGGTACTCATCGGTAAGCTCAGCTGCTTTAGGGAGGGCAACATGCGCCCTAGGGTCATGCGCTTTGTGAAACGTGCATTCTTGGGGACTGGTATTAGTCCTCAAAATTATATTTCATGTGTCACAGAGCGCATCGACTTCCTGAAGCAGAAAATTTGTGCATGGGCTAATCGTATTCGAAGGTATAGGGTGCGAGTCGATCGCTTTACTCAGAACCGCATGTTCGAGAGAGATCAACGACGTGTTTATGCATCCTGGGAGCGATCGTATCAGAGTGATACTGATATGCATCGGCCGGATGATGAAGCCATGATTTCTTTTTGGCACAACATCTGGTCCGTGCCTGTCACTCACTCTGAAGGCGCGTGGATAGAGGATGTTGAGCGTTCGTGTGAGCTTATACCTGATATGAATGAAGTAACCATTGACTACCAAGACGTAGTTTGTGCAGTTCGTTCCTTACCCAACTGGAAATCTCCAGGCCCGGATGGACTGCACAATTTCTGGTATAAATGGTTACCTAGCTCGCACGTTTGCTTAGCATCTCAATTTCAATGTGCTTTATTATCTCGATCGCTTCCAGAATTCATGACAACAGGCATAACCCATCTGCTCCATAAATCTGGTAGTACCGCGGACCCCAAAAACTATAGACCTATCACCTGTCTGCCAACAATTTATAAAATTCTTACGTCCATTTTGAGGTCGAAGATTAACGAACACATTAATCAAAATTCTATTATGGTCGCCTCTCAGAATGGATGTAGGAATGGGGCCCGTGGTACTAAGGAGCTACTCCTCATTGACATGGCTATTAACCAACAGGTTCGTCGAAACCGAAAGAACCTGTCGACTTCCTGGATAGATTATAGGAAGGCCTATGATTCCGTGCCGCATTCGTGGCTCATGAGGGTGCTGGAGTTGTATAAAATAAATACAACTCTACGCACTTTCTTGATATCGTGCATGCGAAAATGGAGAACGGTCCTTTTCTATCCAGGATCTCGACGGATTCTAGGTCAGGGCGATCCTATAAAAATAGAGCGAGGTATCTTCCAGGGTGACGGTTTGAGTCCATTGTGGTTCTGTCTCGCCTTGAACCCTCTGAGTACACTTCTCGAGAGTTCAGGGTTAGGCTATCGTTTACGGAGAAATGGTCAAGTAATATCACACCTGCTGTACATGGATGACCTGAAACTATTTGCCCATAGCAGTTCTCATTTGACAGCGTTACTGAAGGTTACTGAAGCTTTCAGTAATGCCATTAAAATGGAATTTGGTGTGGACAAATGTGCAGTCATGCATGTAAAGCGTGGTCAGATAATGGAATCCACGGGTATACAACTCTCGGATTCTATTCATCTTAGATCTCTCTCCGTAAACGAAACCTATAAATATTTAGGTATGTCACAGGCATTAGGCATCAACGATGCTGACATGAAACAGTCGTTGCGTGAGCGTTTCTTGGGGCGCCTTTCAAAAGTCCTTAAAAGTCTTTTGTCTGGCGGAAACAAGGTTCGCGCATACAATGGATGGGTCATGCCGGTACTAATGTATTCCTTCGGCATACTTAAATGGACTCAAACTGAACTGGATGCCCTGGATAGAAAAGTTCGTACATTGCTAACAGCACACCGCATACATCACCCACGTTCATCGACCATGAGATTGTATATCCCGCGGAAGTGCGGAGGTCGTGGCTTCTTAAATGCTAAGACATTGCATAACCGCGAGATATGCAATCTTAGGGAGTATTTTCTCCAAGTCGATATGGGGTCTCATAGAGATGTAGTTGCTGTTGACAATGGACTGACTCCTCTATTTTTAGCAAAAGAAAACTGGCGCAAACCTGTAGTACTTAGTACTTCCGACCGCAGCACTGTGTGGCAAAGCAAGGAGTTACATGGCAGATTCTACCGGGCTCTCCATGGGCCCGACGTAGATTTATTAGCCTCAGTATCCTGGCTCCGCTTCGGTGATCTTTTTGGTGAAACCGAAGGTTTTGTCTGTGCAATTATGGATGAGGTTGTGATGACGAATAACTACCGAAAGTATATCCTAAGGGATGGCACAGTGGATATTTGCCGAGCGTGTCATCGTCCGGGTGAATCCCTTAGGCATATAATCTCCGGTTGTTCTCGTCTCGCAAACGGCGAGTATTTGCATAGACATAACCAAGTGGCCAGGATAATACACCAACAACTTGCTCTGAAACATAGTCTTGTGGCATCCGAGGTGCCGTACTACAGGTATGCACCAGAACAGGTCCTTGAAAATAGCTATGCCACATTGTATTGGGATCGATCTATCATTACAGACAGGACTATTGTAGCTAATAAGCCTGATATTGTATTGATAGATCGACACGAACGCCGCGCGATAATTGTTGATGTCACTGTTCCCCATGACGACAACCTTGTGAAAGCTGAAAAAGATAAAGAAAACAAATATCTTGATTTAGCTCACGAGATTGTTGACATGTGGGACATCGATTCAGCAATTATTGTTCCGATAGTCATATCTGCCCATGGTCTGATAGCCAAGAGCCTCGATAAACACCTTAAGAGGCTTGCGTTAGGTGGATGGATCGGGAGTCAGATGCAGAAGGCAGTACTTCTGGACACGGCCCGTATAGTGAGAAGGTTCCTGTCTCTGGATCCTTAACCATCGGTAGCCGGGACCTTGATCTTGCTGCCGTTGGGGAACTGCATTTTTGTATTTTTAAATGTTATATTTTTTAGTGTTATACATTGTAAAAATTTAATGTTTAGAAATATAATTTTGTAAGTATTTAAAATGTAATAAAGGGAATAATAATAATAAAGTGGTGCCGGCAGAGGGAGAAGTTTCGTTTAACTGAACATGCACAACATATGGACCATTGTCAGTAGCACTGTAATAATTTCTGTATGTGAATACAGAAGAGCTATTGCCGCCGCCGGGGGGCACTACGGGAGTTGGGATAGGTTTTGGGGATAAAACTTTGGCATTGTTAGCATCTTTTAATGATTCTGTAATAACCTGATGTGGAATAGGATGAAATGGTTTTGGTTTAGAAATTAAAGAACCAAGTTTTCTTTTTGGTTTTTGACTTGGGACTGGGGACTTTGTTTTCTTTGTCTTTTTTTCCTCCGAGGTAAGAAAATTATCAGCCGCAATTAATGTTAAAAGAGGATTAAATGTATTTCCATCCGGTGGTGGGTCAGGATCAGGTTCAAGATCCATGGCGCTAAGTATGAAAAAGAACTACCTAATATATGTACAAATAAAGTTACTGACTTACCACTATGAAGATTATATACCTATATATATATATAAATAAACAAAAAGAAATAGACTTTACACTTAAAATTACACGAATTACTTAATATTTACAATAATTTAAAGATAAAAATAATTTTAGTCGACCGCCCTTTTCAACTTCTTCCCGCCAAAAAAAAAACTTCCAGCTTTGTTATTGTGACAATAAAATTATGAACATGTTTATTAGAAATAGCTTTGAAAACTTAAAAATACACCTGCCCTTTAATCGACATCTACTGCTAATGTAATTTTCGAATACCATGACCATCATTACCCCACTAAGGTGTAAGCAAGATAGCATGACGTGCTATATCATATCGCGTGATAAAAGCCGCTCAAGCTTGGCCGGCAAGGTGGCTACCGGAAAAATAATATGGGTTTCATTTGACATAAAAAGTCTTGAATGGGTGGTAGGAAAATATTGACGATTCATAAGTACATATTTATTATGTCTAAGTGAATAAAGAATATTTTTATCTTTTATCTTTTTATCATATTTTGAAGCCTTTGAGTATTTGAAGCCGATATTTTGTCCTTATATGGGCATAATATGGGTTCCAAATAGTGATGGGATTTTATCCGGATAAATACTCAAAACGGATAAATACTCATAAATATCCATTTTTACTCGAGTATTTATCCAAAAAGGCGGATAAATACTTTTTAAGCATTTTTATTTCTATTTATCGTAAATTTTGAAATTAGAGTGTAGGTAATTAGTATTTTTAAGATAAAATATGTGTTTCTGCGTTTTTAAATTACTTACAAATAATGAATAATAAATAATAGCAAAAGGACTATCTAATATTTCAAGTTATTTATACTTTTACTTTTTGCATTCACCATGCAATTTTTATTATTGAGAAATTGAAAATGAAGGACACTATGAAAAACAAAGTTATTTTTCACTGGTAAAAAAAAGAGTGGTAGGTATACCCGACTCCGCCGAAAAAAGTGGTGACATTTTATACATCTTGACTACTTAGTAAGTAAATATTGGCAAAGTTCACAGGTATTCCTTCTTCCGCCCGCGGCTTCGCTCGCGTGGACTGCACGTCTCGTTCGTTATCCCGCAGGAATATGATGGCGGTCAACTTTTTTGTTTGGGGGCCGAATTCGACGAAACTCGGTTTTTGGTACTATTTTGACAAGAAAACAGCAACGCAATGTTAAAAATATTAAAAATCTAAGATGGTGGGCCAACTTTTTTGTTTAAGGGCTAATTTTGATGAAACTCGGTTTTTGGTACTAATTTGAAAAGAAAATAACACTGCAATGTTAAAAATATATAAAAAACCCAAGATGGCGGCGGTGTTTCCCTGCTCGATCGAATCAGAAATGGTGAGATCCGCAGGAGAACTAAAACGACCGACATCTCGAAGGAGTGCTCAGTTGAAGTGGCAGTGGGCGGGACACATAGCGCGGAGAACCGATGGCCGTTGGGGCGGAAAGGTTCTCGAATGGCGACCGCGAACCGGACGACGTTCCGTGGGCGGGCCCCCTACAAGGTGGACCGACGATCTGGTCAAGGTCGCGGGAAGCCGCTGGATGCGGGCAGCGCAGGACCGATCGTTGTGGAGATCCTTGGGGGAGGCCTATGCCCAGCAGTGGGCGTCGTACGGTGTAAATGATGATGATGAAGATGGCGGCCAACTTTTTTGTTTGTGGACCGATTTTTGTGAAACTCGGTTTTTGGTACTATTTTGACAAGAAAACAGCAACGCAATGCCAAAAATGACAAAAAGTCAAGTTTTATCAAAATCAGCCCACAAACAAAAAAGTTACCCGCCATCTTGGATTTTTTAATATTTTAACATTGCGTTGCTGTTTTCTTGTCAAAATAGTACCAAAAATCGAGTTTCATCAAAATCGGCACACAAATAAAAAAGTCGGCCGCCATCTTGGATTTTTAATATTTATAACATTACGGTGCTGTTTGCTTGCCAAAACAGAACCAAAAACAGAGTTTCATCAAAACCAACCCACAAACAAAAAAGTTGGCCACCATCTTGGGTTTTTTAAATTTTGTTAATATTGCGTTGCTATTTTATTTCCAAAATAGTACGAAAATCCGAGTTTCATCTAAATCGGTTCATAAACAAAAAGTTGGTCGCCATCTTGGATTTTTTAATATGTTTACCATTGCGTTGCTGTTTTCTTGTCAAAATAGTACAACATACCGAGTTTTATCAAAATCAGCCCACAAACAAAAAAATTGGCTGCCATCTTGGATTTTTAATATTTATAACATTACGGTGCTGTTTGCTTGCCAAAACAGAACCAAAAACCGAGTTTCATCAAAACCAACCCACAAACAAAAAAGTTGCCCACCATCTTGACGACCGATTTGGCGCAGGGGTAGGCTACCCACCTTCTGCGCCAGTGGTCTCGGGTTCGATTCCCGAACAAGATAAATATTTGTGTGCATGAACATGTCTATTTGTCTTGGTCTGGGTGTTTACTATGTATATTAAGTATGTATTTACAAACAAAAAGTATTTAAGTATATATTTATCCGTTATCAAGTTTTCCATGATACAGTTTCTTAATAAAATTAAAATGGGCTTAGATAATTGGTGTGAATGTAAGAAGTAATTTATTTATCTTGGGTTTTTTAATATTGTTAATATTGCGTTGCTATTTTATTTCCAAAATAAAAACAAAATCGGTCATCGGCAAAAAAGTTGGCCGCCATCATATTCCCGCGGGATAACCAACGAGACGTGCGGAAAGCTAGTCACATTATAAGCCTGTGAACTTCGCCATATATCTACTTATTAAGTAAGTCAAGATGTATAAAATGTCACTTCTTTTTTTCGGCGGAGTCGGGTATATTATTTTTTTATAACCATTTTCATAGTGTTTGTATAATTGACAAAGTTATATTTTCGGTATTTGAAAATGTGACAAATGTTCTTTGTGATTGTACTAGATGGAACTAATGGGACCAATTTTGTTAGGCATAAACGTAACTCTAGTCCCATGGAAGTAGTTACTGGGCGACAAAAATCCCCCTATTTCCATAATGGAACTACTCAATGGAACTTTTGGGATCAAAAGACCGAGATACCAAAGAAGACTCCCAAATCCCTATAGGTGTGCCTTTAATATTTGAAGAGTTCCCTTGATTTCTCCAGGCTCCCATCATCAGATCCTGACCTGATGACAATGGGACAAACTTGAAAGTACACCCTTTCAAACAAAAAAGAACTTTTCAAATCAGTCAAGCAAGCCATCGTCGAGTAATCGAGTAACACACTTAAAAAAAGACTCCCAACGAATTGATAACCTCCTCCTTTTTTGAAGTCGGTTAACAAATTAATTTTTTAGGTTTTTTGGAAAAACTCGAATATTTATGAGTCCAATCCATTTTGAGTATTTATCTGGATAGAAACCCATCACTAATACTAACCATTCGTCAAATGTAGTCCAGCAAAACAAAAGTAGTGCGTGGATATAGCTAAAAAATATTTATCCGTGATTTTGAGTAAATATCAGATAAAAACGGATAAAAACGAGTATTTATCCATTTTCGATAAATATCCGAGTATTTACTCTTTGAGTATTTATCCACTGCCCATCACTAGTTCCAAATGACAAATAAAGAAAATGTCCATAACCATATTTTTTAGCCGGTAGCCCCCCTGGGGCCTGTCGCGAAGGGTTCGCGAGTATCAAAATTAACCCAACAATAATTGTATATAGCAACACTCAATACAAACCATAGAGCTAATTTCCGATCGGTAAGTGTCAACATTTTTCGCTCCAACGTCGACTCGCTTTCAAGTTTTCAAAGTGTAAATCGTGGCATGTGTGATCTTCGCCTGCTGCTCGCCGCCAGCCTCAAATACCACCGAAGTTAAGTACTCAGCATTATACAAACCTTATTTAGAATTGAATGCATAATGTTCCTGTTAAGGATCGCGTTGATAAAGGACGATGGAATGGTACGCCCACGAAACTCGCTGAGCTGATGGGATGTGGTACAGTTTCATCGTACAGAGAGGTAATGTCCTTACAAATCACTGTTGTTTTATGTCATAAGGCGTGTGCAATTCTGTCCCTTGTCAGGGAACTAAGATTGGATGAGTATCCATAAAAGAATGAGCCCTTGAAGAGCTCGCCCGCACGGCCGCCTGCCTGATAGGATGGCGGCCTGCATGTTAAGTTTGCGCAATCTTATCACGAGGTATAAAGGTTGGTCTGAAAAGACCGTAGTTGAGACTAGGGCGTGTGCCGACCGTAGGGTCTGCACTAGTACACCTATTGAGACACGATAAGACCTGCCGATGCTTTCGGAAGGTAAACAAGCTATAAAGAGGACTGAGGTCCTTCACAAAGTATGTGAGATTGCACTCCTAATGACATAACAAACTCAAGTTGATATGCTAAATTTCATGTTGATTACATGTGTTACTTTAATGAGAATATATGTGCTGAGTGCTTAATGATTGTACATGACTGTATGATCATAAGAATTGTCTAACCGCAGGTGTGTCAACCTGACCAAGATGGCGAGGGGGCTAGAGTCTGGCTGAGGGACAAATCATCATCATCCAGGTGAGACAACTGACAGACCTACTTTGCATCATTACCTACCTTAACTGCATGAATACTCTTGGCCTCCTGTATCAGATTTCTATATAATAATATATTAAGATAAAGCGAAGCAGATAATTTATAACTAATAAAATCCATTAACTTTTGATAAGTACATAGGTACTTTATGAAAGAACTCTGGCAACAACCTGTATGATAGTTTGATTTGTGTAGGCTGTCATACAGATTACAGATGTAATTAAGTAATGAATGTAAGGTCACATATGATACCTACTATGTATACACAGGGCCCTATCGCTCTATGCTAAATGCGCTTATACAAAGCCCCCAGTACAGGGGGGCTACCGGCTAAGAAATCTGGATATGGGTATGGGCTTCAACTGTCATTTGAATTCCTTATTCTGATAGATTTTTGCTGCTTTGTTCTGTTGAACGTTGCTAGCTATTTCTAAAATTGACTTAAAGTTCCCAAAAACATATGAAGTTCATACCCATAAAGTTACGCGGTAGCCCCCCTGATTTCATTCTGTGGAACCAGTGGCGTGGGCGAAGCGGCCTCACGCCCACGGCCTCGCATTTTCTTTTCTTTCAGACATTAACCGTTATTTAGGATGTTCAAAATAACGATACCTTCAACTTTCTCGTTAAGTTGGTAACGCAAAATTCCTACCACACCACCATACATAAAAATTAAAAAAAAAGTGGTTGAAGTGACATCTAGTGAGCATTATAGAATGTTATAAAAACCTACTTCTCATTGAGCATTAAATTTTCCCACCTAGCCACCATAGGATGGTGGCTAGGTGGTAAAAAAATAGAAGAGCCCGTTCACTAACGGGCTCTTCTATTTTAGTTAGTTTAGTTAGTGAACGGGCTCTTCTATTTTTTTACCACCTAGCCACCATCCTACCACACGCTTAATGATTCTCTCATTTGTCTCAGAGGGGCTACCGGCTAAGAAATATGGATATGGGTATGGGCTTCAACTATCATTTGAATTCCTTATATTGATAGATTTTTGCTGCTTTGTTCTGTTGAACGTTGCTAGCTAGTTATCGTTATACCCGACGTCACAAAATAAGGAACTGATAGCGGCTATTTTCTTTATAAAATTGACTTAAAGTTCCCAAAAACGTATGAAGTTCATACCCATAAACTTACGCGGTAGCACCCTGTATCACTCCATGATATCCAGATGCAAGTTTTTTTTTTCTATTCCGTGCATGTCATGGATGTCATGTCAGCACAATAAACGTCAAATGTCATTGTCAATGACATCAACTCCATCACACAAATTATATAGACTAGTACTAGTCTATATAATTTGTGGACTAGTCTCCATCATCTCTTCAATAATAAAAATATTGTGTTGCGTGTGTTTTGGACACAAATTATATTGTGGATACAGTTTGATTGAATGAAATTGTGTTAGTTTGTTGTTTGTTCTTACAATCCGATTGTACTTTTCTACGTATACCTTTTCCTTTCAACGACCTAAACAAGTTAAATCGAAGCAGCAAATATCCCAAGGCATAGTGCACTCGAAAGCGTAGTAACATTTTAATTAAAACCTTACAATCAGTCACAATTAAATTAAAAATGTTAGAAGTTACTTGTAATGATCGGTTGGGTAAGAAAGTGCGAGTGAAATGCAATCCTGATGATACGGTTGGCGATCTGAAAAAGTTAATTGCAGCACAAACGGGCACACGATATGACAAAATAGTGCTGAAAAAATGGTACACAGTCTTCAAGGATCACATCAAGCTATCAGATTGTATCCTTTTTGGAATTTAACATTGTTTAAACCAATATAATTATACATAATTAGACTCTGCTTTATAAAATCATGTACAGGACTAGCTAAAATTATCAGACAACTGCACTGCTGTTTGAGGTATTTTTCTCACGCAAAGCACCTAATTATACATATGCATTACTAATGTGGTGTGTCCTACTCTACAAAGGTAAATAGTACTAAATAATTCCAGCAGTATTCATCACATAATTTCCACTACACACTTTTCACAGATGAAATTCATGATGGAATGAACCTGGAGCTGTATTACCAATAAGGATTACTTTTAACTTTTATTAAATCATTGTCAGAAATTTGCATTATTATTTTTATTTATTATAAATCACCATCTCAAACCCACCTCAACATTGTTTTGTTTAAACATAAAATATCTTACTAAATGAACATCTTACATCAGTGTGCGAATAAATATAATTTTCACTATCTGCCACATAATATGATGGCACTCTTTAACAGCATATGCATTGTGATTCCAATGTTACATGTTTGCCAAATTTCTCATAGTTACTGCTCTTTCATAGAAAACGAAATTATAGATTCCTATCCACCATTGCTTATGCAAAACAAACAAAAGTGTGAAATCTGAAATGGTGAGTAAGGTTATAACATCTGCCGGCCTAGCATGAGCGGCTTATAACATGCGATATGATATGGTACGGCATGCCGTCTTGCTTACACCTTAGTGGGGTAAGGAAGACAACTTGCCGTACCATATCATATCGCGCAATAAAAGCCGCTCATGCTAGGCCGGCTGTGTCATCTGTTTGGAAATCTGTTGTACCTATTGCATATAAATTAATGTAACCCATGATTCTTTAGGTTTTAACTATCTCTATTACAAAATTCATCATAATTTGTTCAACGGTTTAGGCAGAGAGTGTAGGGCCAGGGGGGCTTCCAGCTTAACATTTGAAGTCAATATTATGTGCATATTAGATTAATAACTAGGTATCTTATATCCATATTTTTAGCTGGTTGCCCCCAGTTCTTTTGTAAAGGACTTCCTGCACTTTTTTTATCTATTTAAAAAGAGCCGGCCTAGTAAAAATTTGATGAATAAAATAGACAAAAGTCTTTCAAGGTATGTAAATCTCTCATTTGTGGAGCCTCTACACTCCATTTGCCATATTCTCATTGCATTGAGTAGTAAAAGCAAAGAGTAAAAGAAAAAACATTGTCTATGGTTGACTGACGCTGCTGGTGGCCATATTGCTTGTTGGCCGCCATATTGGATTGGATCCTTTTTTGTTGTCATCTTTGATTGATTTGATTGCACTCACTTGCAGTTTGGGAATTTGGTATTTTATTATATTACAGACAGTAAAATAAAAATAGGACACATATTTTTCGGATTCTTTAATTTATAAGCTATGTCTGAATCTGAAGGTAATCGGGTTTCAAATTAATTTTTTGTGTGTATGATCGAGTACCAACTAACCACTTGTATTTTTCAGAATTCAATCAACAGAAACCTGCAAAATCTAGCAAACAGCATAATGTATTACCAATATGGGGTAATGAACAAACTATGAATCTGAACCCTTTAATATTAGCAAATATCCAAGGTTCTAGCTACTTCAAAGGTAGGTAAGCAAACATACCAAAGCACACAGGAGTTTGGTTTACGAACGTCATGATACTTTTACCATGTAATTTTCATTACAATTTTATTATTTGTGCATTTTTATGAATTAGTCAATATTTATCACTATATTTTGATTTTGTTGTCTGCAGTGCACTTATTCAAGTTGAAGACCTATCATGAAGTTGTGGACGAGATCTACTATCAGGTGAAGCACTTGGAGCCGTGGGAGCGCGGAAGTCGCAAGACGGCCGGCCAGACGGGCATGTGTGGCGGCGTGAGTATGTTAATCAACATTCACTTGTTCATTTCAAAGGAGTTATGAATATTCTCCTGTCAGTTTTGCTTTATTAATGGTGTGCACTACGTTTTTATTCTTAGGTTCGAGGGGTAGGTGCTGGTGGTATTGTGTCTACAGCATTTTGCCTTCTCTACAAGTTGTATACACTTCGCCTGACTCGAAAACAGGTCAACGGCCTACTGCAACATACTGACTCTCCATATATTAGAGCTCTTGGTAGGTATGATGTTAATTTTTACTTTTTATCTTATAATTAGGAGTGTGATGGGATGTAGAAATTAATTATTGGTTTTAAAATATGTTTCATGGGAATAAATATTGTTATTTCCTCAATAGTTCACATTGATTGTAAATAGTAATCCTTTTTTTCCCTTTAGGTTTCATGTACATTAGATACACACAGCCACCAGCAGATCTATTTGACTGGTACGCTGACTACTTGGATGATGAAGAGGAGGTGGACCCACGGGCTGGTGGCGGAGGGCCCACCACAATAGGTGCGCTGGTACGCCAGATGCTGATAAAACTCGACTGGTTCAGCACACTATTCCCTAGGATACCAGTCCCTATACAGAAGCAGATTGAACAGAAGTAGGTACAGTTTTAAAAACTTCTTCTGAAGACAGTTATTGCAGTTCTTCAAAATCTAAGTACCTAGCATAATTGTAATAAAATTTCATAGACTTTTACTCATAGAAATACTGATAATAATTTAGTTCAGAATAAATAGTCAAAGTCACCAATTTTTTAAATTCATATAGATAAAATTAATGCTTATGAATCGTCCAACATTTTTTACCTACCACCTGTTATGAACATCTTTTAAGTGACAAGAAAAACAGGTGAAAAAAACTCATCAGCTTTAACAGAAGCAACGCATTTACAAAATAATTATGTTGTTGCTAGACAAAATGGTACAATAATAAAATTTGTTGTTTTCGTTACGTAGAAGCAAAGCGCAACTTAATCATTCCCATGTTTATAACGTTTTTTACGATGCAGGCTAGCGGAACACAACAGACAGTCTGCTGCGAACAAGCCGGCGGCGGCGGGCGCCTTCCGCGGTGGCAACAACGGCAGCACCAGCGGCAACACTTACAACCCCGGCCGCGCGGACGCCGACCGCCGCGAGCATGACGACCGCGACAGGCGGGACTATGGCGACGCTGCTGACAGGTATATCTTGAATTATCACTATTTAACACAATAAAGAAATCACCAGCTTACTGTTCTGATGTTTAGAAGTTTAGCTTACTTTTCTGAAGCTACCAAAACATCAGGTTGTTTTCAATAATTCAAGCAAGAATTATAAATAAATAAATAATAATAAAGCTTTTTATTTTTACCAAATCAACAGGCTAATAAAATACAATTTGTAGAAGTGTTATTATTGTTAGTTTTTCCTTAATAAATATATTTTTGTTACTAATGTTAATTTAAATATTTATGATTGTAGGGTAAATAAAGTTCAAAATCTAACAGAACTGGCGAGCAGCACCGTGTGTATCTTAACACGAACCATTTGGAGCCACTTTTGACCCCCTCATAACTCAAAAACACAAACATGTCAAATTTGGCTTATGTATAGCCTCCTCCAGCATTTTCCATTTCTGCCTGTCTTGGCCAACCTGCATCCACAGCGGGCCTGCGACTTTCACAATGTCTTCTACCCATCTTTTCTTTGGCCTTCCTACTCTTCTTTTCCCAATCGGTCCATTCCATTTCGTAGCCTGTAGCGTCCATCTCTTGTTTTTAAGCTTACAAATGCTATAACCTAAATTCAAATTCCAAGCAAGAATTAAGAGTAGGTATTTAATTTTGTTTTATTCTTCTCTTCCAGATACCCAAAAGATAGACAAGATAGGCAAAAGCGAGACGACAGGGACAGAGACCGAGATCGGGATCGTCGTGACCGGGACAGAGACCGCGACCGGGACCGCCGCGACCGCCCGCGCCACCGCTCGCGTTCCCGCGACCGCCCCCGCCACCGCTCGCGCTCTCGCGACCGCCGCTATAGATAATAAGAGCCGATGTGATGACATTTACTTAATGTTACTGTATGTGTCTTTGAGAATTAATAATATCTGACGTTTACACTCTGGTTTTTATTCACTAGTTGCTATTAAATAGATACCTAAATACAAAAACTACAGAAACCCCAAAATCACGAATCGTGTATAAATGAAGCATCCTACTTGTTAGTCGTCCACACACACACGCCATCAAGTTTTCCAAGTAGCCCTTGAGCACCCTAGAGCTGCTAACTCGCGGCAGTCGAGCTGTATTGTGTGGTCGGCTTTACATACTGAAATCTATGTGTGAACTGTTTTCCGCGTGATTTTACCCGCGTTTTACCAGTTTCCGTGAATATTGGAATCGAAGCCTACCTATGTGTTATTCCAGTAGCCTTAACATGATAATCCACGCGCAGTCGTCGTTATCTGGGTCAGGCCGTAGATTTTGCCACAAATAGCGCAATGGTGACGCAAAATTTTCTACGAGTCGGTCGCACAAAGTGGCGCGAAATGGTAGCGCAAAATTATTAAGGAGCACGTACATTAATGTGATTTTATTTAACAAACATGTACTAACAAGAGGAATTGCATCAAACTAGAAAAAGAAACACGATGTTGGTATGTAAGTATGTTTAATTAATAATTAACAATAATGTACCTATGAGTAATTCTTTTTTATATATTGCGCACAATGAAAAGTTAAACAGGATGACAAAAACTAGTAAGTATGTATGATTTGTTCAATTTACAAAAAAAATACATTTAATTTGTTAGATGGAGGTATTTGGTATTATTCATTATTAATTATATGTATAAATATAATACAACTTTAAAATTTATTTCAACTCTTTTCAATGTTTGAGAGTCCATTACTTTGACTCTAGCAACAACCTGCTTGAAGTATCACTATTAAAAGGACCTGCCAACCATTAAGATGCCAAAAATAAAAAAAAATAGATCTGTCAATAAAGAAAAAAGTTAGATGGGTTTAAAAGTTAGTATGAAAGTGGCGAAATTCCAAAACTTATAAAATACAAAATAAAAAAAACTTTGGACCTAGGTAAAATCTTTGGGGCTGGTTAGATAGCAGACCACCGCACCTACCCCTATTTTCGTATGTTTAACGTTCTGCCGAACACCCTGTACTTATAGAATATTAATAAAAGCTAACAAATCAATTAATAGTAATGCTAGTCATGTTTTTTAGCCGAATTACAGCTAAAAGTAATTTCAAAATAATAAAAACACTTGAAAACCTTGTGTGCATGCACTATTATTCAATAGCGTAAAATAAGTGGCGCAATTTCTACGCAACCGGTATCGCAAAGTGGCATAAAGGCAGTTTTGCGGAACCGAGGCGCAAATGAAATCGATTATAACTCTTAAAATATACTATTTTACAAGGCTAATTTAACATATACAGATCACACACATCTAATTAAACCATGCGCAACAACAATTATAAGTTTTAATCAAAAACTTACCTTGAAATCTCAAAAAATGCACTCTGCAAAGTAGGCGACACTTTTCACTTTGATCGGAGTTGACACCAAAATGTCAAAAAATATGGTCGTCAACGCTGCATTGACCATAGAATACGATTCTTTGGTGATGCCAGCACTCAAACAAAATCTTAATAAATGTTTTAAAACCATAATATAGGTGAAAATGGTTGCGCAATATAATTAGCGCAAAGAAATGGTTTTTCAAAAAAAAAATCTTATTGCCGAAAATTTATCTTTTTTCTTAGGAAATACGCAAAAATATTAAAGGAATGGCAACCTTATTATTATTTTATAACGTCAAATCAAACAGCTCATCAAAAAGTTAAAAAATGATAATTTTATCGATGTTTAAGCTGGACACCTACCAATGCGGATTCGCGGTTTTTATAAAAAATCCGTCACTTTTGGGAGGGAAATGTCAAATAGTTTTCCAAATCTATAAACTTATCCAAATATCTATATCTGCCTTGGTTTGCTATTTCTTAGGAAACACGATGATAAGATTGAGAAATTTCTAAGAGTACTATATTTAAAATTATATGAGGCGGAGACTTTTGTACCCTCGAATGTGGCAAAATCTACGGCCTGACCCATCTAGCACTCTTCTATTTATCATGTTTAGTAATTTTGTTACTTAATAGTCAGATTATAAACGTGATATAGGAGCCGTGGCTAGACGATGCGCAATCAATAGGTATTCGGTTATTTTTAATTTTTTAACCACCGACGCAAAAAGAGGGGTGTTATAAGTTTGACGTGTGTGTGTATCTGTCTGTCTCAGGCAACGTAGCTCCTCAACGACTGGGCCGATTTTGATGCGTTTTTTTTTAATTGAAAGCCAAATTAATCAGCTACGTTTGATGAAAATCCATCCGGTCATTTATGGAGATGGTTAACTGCCTGCCGAAACGGTAAAAGATACAGAGGTGGTGCTTTGACTAAAATAATAGGCTAGGTTATTGTTGATTGAAGGCTAGGTGCAATAAAAAAAACCTAATGGCGGCAAAAAAATTACTTTCTGTCTGTACTTAATTCGTAGTGCCTAAACAGATCAAGCTATTTCAATGTGGTTTTTTTATTTTGAGTGTAATTTAAAAAGGATGAAATAAAAATAAAATTTTAAAAACCCCCAAGAAAAAAGAGTCAAACCCACAAAAAGAGAAGTACCTGAAAGGGTGTATTATATGTTGGGGTCCCCCGACGGAGAGAGGAATTTTATTGACTTTTTTTTTCGGGGGTTCTTAAGATTTTATTTTTAGAAACAATTTCTATTATTTTTTTTACTATGGCATATTAGGCTGGCTGGTGAGATGACCTTGTTGGATGATCAATAAATATAGTACATTCAATTGTTTTTAAGCCGTTTATTAAATACACAAAATAATAGTCCTTATATATTAAATTTGCATAAAAAGTGGCAGAACATAATTTAACTGGCTTATGCTACTAATAAATAAATTTTATTGATTCAGACCATTATGAAGAACTAAATTCAGCTGGAACAAATATGGTATCTTAACTATCTAAGCAGCAGCACCTTTCACATTTTCTTGCTGTTCAAATTTAGGATATTTCTTTTCAACGTCTGACCATGAAATCTTGCTGTTAGACAGATCTCTTACTACTGAAGGCACTTCTGAAAGCAATATCCGGACTTGACCCATACCATCTCTCTCTCTTAAAGTAACAGAATGCGGTTCCTTTATCGTGTCAAAGTCCACAGTCACAGCATAAGGTACACCCAGCTCATCAGTTCTAGCATAGCGACGCCCAATAGAACCAGATGAATCATCTACCTTATGAGAAACATCAACATGAGTTAATTCTTGAGATAATTCCCGTACAAATGGCTGGAACTCGGCATTACTACTAAGAGGTAAGACAGCACATTTCATAGGTGCCACTGATGGAGGTAAGGAAAAATATGTTCTTTGTTCATCACCTTCTCTCATCTTGAAATTGTGTTCAAGAATACAGTAAAGAATTCTTCCAATGCCAAATGATGGTTCTATAACACTTGGAATTATTTCCTCAACATGAACTGTCTTTTGAGATTTTTTGACACTAATAAGATTTGAAGACAATTTAAATTCTCCCTTAGAAGTAGCTAGTTTATACTCTCCTTGGGCATCTAAACTCTTCTGCAACTGCTCTAATGCAGCAGAATCCAAAGCTGCTAAGGCATCATTGATAGCTTTAGCATCCTTCTTAAATTCTTTTCCAATTGCAGCTTTGTTGGCAACTGCTTCCACAACTCCAATCTGCTTTGGAGCAGGCAATTTCTTCTCTGCAGCCAGCCTGATGCCAGTAGCCTTAGTATGCTGTGTCAGGTCATAGGCTGATCTGTCTGCACAGCCAACACACTCAATCCAACCATAGCTAGAGAGACACTCCGCATCCCAACAGTCACAGGCATAGTGAGCCATCTCATTGCCCATATGTTGCCTGAATCTCAGCTTTTTAGGGTCAATGCCAACAGCTAAAAGATATAGATGAATTCTGGCCATAAAGTACCCAAGTGTTTCATTATTGACAGTACCATTTGCCACTGCTTCTCCAATAGTAGTTACTTCAGCTGGTTTTCCCTGCTCTTGGTTGTTAGCAGAGTAAAGCAACATTTTTGTATCCTTTACCAATTCAAACTTAGGGTGGTCTTTAGAGTCACAGAAATGTTCAATTTCACACATGGTAAATTCTCTTACACGAAGTAGGCCAGATCTGGGAGAAATTTCATTTCTAAATGAATTTCCAATCTGAGCAGCTGCAAAAGGTAATCTACCTTGATTGAACTCCAGAAGGCGCTTGAAGTTTACAAATATGCCCTGAGCCGTTTCTGGTCTTAGAAACCCTTTCACTAAACCAGATGGGCCAATTTGAGTGTTGAACATGAGATTGAACTCAATTGGTGGAGTAAGTTCATTGCCGCTGATGGGAGACTTCATGTCAAACCTCTTCATCAAAGCAGACATATCATCAGCAGTCATACCATCTAGCTTCACTAATATGTCTTCTATTTCGGCTTTTAACTCTGCTTTGGTATTTTTTTCACTCTTAATTTTTTCAAGATGTGCTTTGATTAGATGGTCCAATCTAAAGCACTCGCCAGATTTCACATCTTTAGTCATGAGATCAGCAAATCTTTCAACATGGCCAGATGCTTTCAAGACAGGTTCAGGTGTCAATATGGAACAATCAACTTCTAACATTTGTTCCTGAAGAATGAAGTACTTTCTCCATAATTGTATCATGTTGCTTTTAAGTGCACAACCCATAGGTCCAAAATCGAACTGACCTGTAATGCCACCATAAATAGCAAATGATTGGTCATAGAAAAATCGCCTTTTGATTAGATCTTCCATTTTAGAACGATCAAATAATTCTTCTGTTGGAGCCAGACTCAATTCTTTGTCTTCTAGAACTTTTTTCCTTGCTTTTAATTCAGCAACAGCTTTTTTTACATCAATTTCAGGAGCCTTCTCATCTTTCAGTTTCCTTACTATATCACCTTGTTCTTTAACATGTGCACGAAGTGGCGCTAATATTTCTTCAATCTTAGGATCTGCCATGATGATTTCTCTTTGTGGATTGGGGATTTTTATTTTTCTGTGAACTTTATTACTTCCCCAGTTCAAGAGTTTGTGCGATAACCTGAGTTGTATGGGGACGACTGGTAGTTGGTTTCTAAATACACTACACTGGAACGCTAACGAGAATACGAAGCGCATTTAAAAATATGCTGGACAACAGCTGCTTGAGCAAATCTGCACACACCGGCTAATTCATTTTTCAAGAAATTGTTCGCGTGGTGCTGACGAAACATTTGCGAAACATTTACTTTCAATAAAATGACAATGTCAAAGTGACTTAAGTGACATAACAGAGTAGTGTGAAAACAAAGATTGGAATAAATTAATTTAATACGGTGTATTCCACTTATCATAGATCTTTGTCCAATATCACAGCCTTCTGCCCTTGTCTTGAGCCGCCAGTACACGATGGCCGATCATGGTCGGCGACCATGACCAATACATCGTACATTGACACTTTTTAAAGAACCTTTTTAAGTTTGTTCGTTCAAAAGTGTCAATGTACGATGTATTAGTCATGGTCGCCGACCATGGTCGGCCAACCTGTACTGGGGGCATAAAAGACGATTTTAGACGATTGTTCTTGACTTGAAAAGCTTGCAAAAAATCGCAAAAAGTATTGTTCAAATAAAATAGTAGCTGCACTGCAGGGCTGTTTGAATATGATGTTTCGGCTCAATAAATACGAAAAATACATTTTCAGATAAATAAAAAGTTGTAAAAAAGAATAACTGATTGATAGTCAGTCACTCATTGTCTCTTTTTTACATACGACAATATACGTTACGAGAAAGAAACAAATATAGGAGTAAAAGTGGCTTTTGTTGTCCCTGCCTTTTCTCTCCTCGATTTATTTTGACAATTTGACAGCACAAAAGAAACCGCGGCTGTCGGTCGGCCATTTTATTGCTGGCTTGAATAAAGCTGTGGTTCGTTGCCCCGTTGTGTTTGTGATTTATTATTATAATAGAGTTAGCTAAAACGTACAAATTTGTATACGTTCATAGTGTAAGAATAAAAGTTTTATGTATTGAGTGTTAGAAAATGGACGATCCAAATAGAATGATGGCGCATAGCGGTGGTCTGATGGGACCTCAGGGCTACGGGCTGCCGGGTGGCGAAGGGACTCCAGCTGCGGGTGAGGGAGAAGCTCGCAAACAAGACATTGGTGAAATTCTCCAGCAAATCATGAACATAACGGACCAGAGCCTCGATGAAGCGCAAGCAAGAAAACATACATTGAACTGTCACAGAATGAAACCTGCCCTATTTTCGGTGTTGTGTGAAATCAAAGAAAAAACTGGTAAGTGTTTAGTCGTGGAGATAATGTAGATAATAGCTGCAACGAATAGTGTTTCTATCAGGATTCTTTCACACACGAAACGATTGCTTCGTTATTTAGTACTGTCGCTACGTAACACCCAAGAGGAGGAGCCCCCAGACCCGCAGCTGATGCGGTTGGACAACATGCTTATCGCGGAGGGCGTCGCAGGGCCCGAGAAGGGTGGCGGGGCTGGAGCTGCTGCATCTGCCTCCGCCGCGGCTGGAGAATGGGGTAATTGTTGTTTTTAATATCTCTAAAAAGCAACACACACATAGGCCTTTACCTGTGACCTAAATTCAACATAGAATGTATGAACATGGGTAATAATTTTAATGTTTTTTCTTTACTGTTTTCTTATTTGTTGTAGTAAACAATTTTGACATCACTATCAATCCCATGTGTTTTAAGTTAATAGTCATGCCACTGTAATAGTACTGTTTTTGTGGCTAGTGATATCATGACAATAGATATCTTCAAAATCTAATACTAAACTTTAAAATCCATTTTATTTCATCTGATAGTATTCACTATTTCAGTCAATATAATGTATCACATTCAATGTATTTTTCATGCTAGGAAATATGATGTGTATAAAACTAACCATTGTGTACTCTGTCCCTGTTGTGTTCCCACTGGGTTAATTGACTTATAATAAATGAATAAAATAAAATAATTTTCTTAATGTTATCTAAAATTTTATTATAAGAGAAGCTGCACAGAGTAGTGACATCAGATAGTGAATCTGCTTTCTCTCATACATCATAAATCAAAGATATTACATAGGTACATTTAAAATCATGCGCATTAACCCACCACTGGTGATGTGTATTTAACTTACACTGTTGGTGACCCCAGTCTCCCACACCGGGATTTGTATTACGTGTTTTTCAAAAACTTATAGTTCTAGCTACATTCAATTGGAAAGGTTGTAAAATAAGACATTTAATATCAATAAAAAACAAGCCATAAACATGAATCAAACCTCTTAAATTAGCTTTATATAATCTCTTTGGATGCAATTTATTAATTGCCTATTTATTTGACATTGATTATGATTAGATTATAATGCCTAAAAGTTATGAGATATTTTATCAATATTTTATTAAGACTAAATAATTTATCAATAATAATCTTTTAAATAACATAAAATCAGCCTGAGTCAGTCTTACATTACGACATTGGCAACATAAAATAAATAAAAAATGGTAATATAATATACTAGCTGGGGCCCGATTCTCAGGCATTCGAACTTTTTCAGTGTGGTAATTCGTATGTCGAACATTTTGTTTGTGGTTTCTATTGAAAACTGACCCACATGTCAACAAATTCATTTTGACAGCTAAGTTCGTATACGAACATCGATTGGTCTGTACCACTCGTAGCGTTCGACTGCTTTTCGATCGAACTTTTTTCAATTGTGAAATTCTGACAATACACAAACTATGTTATATTTGAATTTCGAGCTTATAAAAGTGAACTTTTCTCGATTGTTTGAGAATCGGCCCCCTGACCCGGTGCGACTTCGTTCGCGTGGCCCTACCCTATCCCTACCCTATCCCTACCCTACCCCTACCCTACCTCTACCCCTACCCCTACCCTAGTATCAATTTGACTGCAAAATCCCCATTAAAAATGATCCGTCATTTATTGAATTCATTTGTTACAAAAAATGTGATAAATGAAGAACCGCTTGTCCGATTTTGTGCAAACTTCACATAAACCATCTACTAAATAGTCCGAACAAAGCCTAAACATTTGGTTTGGATAGGTGAGCCCGTTCTTGAGTTATAAAATTACAACGAAAAGTGGCATTAATTTTTATATATTTTGATACCAAATAAAAAAAGTTGGTAAAAAAATTAGTTGGTGACGCGAGCGGGTCCCACGCACCGGATTGGCGTTAGATCTCAGAAACATGCGCCCGCGTCGCTGTCGCGGGGTGGACTGCCGATGATAGGGGACGTACAATAAGGCAGCTACTCAAAATCGTAATGTAATTCGATGAAATATGTAAAATATATTCACTATTTTAAAACTACCCAGTCTCACAGATATATATGTCGGAGCGTGAGCGCAGTGCTGCCCTCTTGGACAGCACGATCGATTACTTTAATTTAAATTATAACGACATCTATCGAGTTATTTTGTAACTATCGACTGAAATTATTAGCGCCATCTATTTTGTTGCTTTGTAACTATTAGTTGAGTCAGTTTAAACGTTGCGAAAAGCACTTGGGTGAGTTGGATACAGAGAGATGGCAGGACTTGGACCAAGTCAGTTGAATTGGTCGATGGTCAGCACATTTTGGTGCAGGCGCATGATAAAACAGTCTAAACAGGGACCTACAAGGGGTTGGACGTTGAGGCGGTAGTGGGGCCCGCAAGGGCCACTTTTCTGTATCGAATTTGCTGCGTTTAAAGATTCATCCGTGTATATCACTTGAATCGTTGTTTTATTTGTGCCATATCGATTGTGATTGAAGAATAAGACGTTTGTTATTGAAGAAGAGACTATTATTTTGAGGATCCCTCGTCGCAACCATCCTGACAACGAGACCAGACCAGGCAAACCGGACCCAGCGACGTCATATATGTCACCAATGGCGGGTTAAATTAGTTATCTAAACTTTAGACTAGACATTGTATATCAAAATTAAATGCTTTAATTTAGATTATGCATGTTTTGTTTTAAATATGTAAATATTTTGACATTGACTGTTACAATTGTAGGCAACTGTACATAAATATTGAAATATAAATTTGAATGATTGATATCTCTAGAAACTGCATGTATTTTTTTTTAGTTTTGCATGGTAACTTTTGCTGCATACTAATTTTGTGTGGATTGAAGCAAAATTAAACATAGAAAGTAAACTTACACAGTCTCAAGGAGGGTATTAAATAGAAAGGTATCTTGAGGGGTCTTATTCACTAACTGTAAGCATTGGGACAGAGGTTGCATGTTGTTTGTTTCTGCCCTTCGCCGCGACTTAAGGCACTGTGGCCCAAGCAGATAACGCGATCGAGCACTCGGACTACCGCGCCAAGCTCGCGCAGATCCGGCAAATCTACCACCAAGAGCTGGACAAGTACGAGAACGCCTGCAACGAGTTCACCACACACGTCATGAACCTGCTCCGCGAGCAGAGCCGCACCAGACCCATCACACCCAAGGTGGGTTTATAATTTGTAACATCTATTTTCTAACCTGTTTCAATTTCTTTATGCTATTAGTAATGCCGGGGCTTCACCTGCGTGACGCCTAACGGCGTTAATAACGGCATGCGCGTCTCATGCCCGGCTACACCTGCGTATTATATCAAATAGCGCGCTTATTAATAGCATTAGACGCAGGTGAAGCTCGGGCATAAAAGTTACAAAATTTACACTGACACTTAAGTTTATTAAAAGCTTGCAAATAGAAAAAGAAAGGACAGCAAGTTTTTAGTTCTACTATTGGCCACCCGTACAGTTGTATGCGTGGAACATAACATAATATATATTTTATCGAAATTGGTGGTCTGATTTGGCCTGCATTAAGACCGTTGTAATGGAACCGGAACCATATTTTTGGCCCCTAAGCTTCGCTACACACAACACGGCTGGTATAACTTGATTGCTCTTATACAAGTAACATAAAGATTAGTTAGATAGTATTTAATTTTAAAGTTGAACATGTAAGAAACTGCCCGTGTTGTCTTTTATTTCCACAGTTCAATGTTTGGGCTTTGAAATTGTAATAATGCACTTTTTATTTTGTTTTAATAGGAAATTGAGCGCATGGTTCAAATCATCCATAAGAAGTTCAGCTCGATCCAAATGCAGCTGAAGCAGTCCACATGCGAGGCCGTCATGATCCTTCGCTCTCGGTGCGTACCTCCGCCAATCCACTATTGTATGTGCTAGTAAAAACTGCGAACAATTGGTCATAAATATGCTTTACAATTTAACACAACAAGTAATGTCAAACTAACTGCCAATACGCCTAAAGGGCCCCACAGACGATCAGTTCGCCTGTCGGCAATGGCTTGTCAGTTGTAGTGTAGTCAATGAAGCTAGTTGACCCCCACAGTAATTCCTCAGTCACAAAAAACTTTACAGCATGATAAAGTATCAATAAATTAAAAGTATGGTATAAATTTCCAAAAAATAATAATAATAGAAGGTTAGGTATTTTTTTATGAAAGTCTTATTTCATTGATATCTTTTTTAGGAAAAATGCTCCATCTAAACTTTCTTCACCGGACATATTCATGTTACATATAAAAACAATAATATGAAATATCCAAAAAAATATCCCAGCAGAAACACCAAATTTTAATAAAACAATTGGGGTGACTTGAACTGAAAAATGTCTCTGTCGAACTTTTTAACGGAATTATACCATTTTGCCAAGCATACTCATGCTTGAAAAAAGTTTTGGATTTTTATCAAGTACCACATACTAGTATAAATAACTCATTTGGTAAAATAAATTTGGACTGAGAAATTACTCGGTTCAATATATAAACAGATTTGTTTATTTAGGTATAAATACCTAACTTCCGTGTGAGTTTTTTTTTGGATATTCATTTAAAAGTTTATGGCTCATGCTATTTTATAACCCTGCAAAGTTTCATCGACTGAGGAATTAGTGTATGGGTCTCCATACAAAGAATCTGTTCATTGCCTACACTATTGGCCGCAATTGGCCACACACTCACAGTATCGTAAAAGGTTTAGAACTGACGGCTAATGCGCAGGTATAGTGTGTGGCCGCTGGGGGCGTGGCCAATGTTGACATTTATCGGTCCGACAGAAACTACCGACTAATACTAAAACTGACGGCTATCAACTGCTAGTGTGTGGCCTCAACGCCGGTTTTCGACTAATGCCGATAGGCAATGCTCGATCTAGTGTGTGGCCGATGGAGGTCTCGAACGTCAGACAGCCGCCGGCCGGTCTAGGCCGACATGCGAACTGATCGTCTGTGGGGCCCACACATCCATCGCGCGAACGTTTGAGCCTTGTGTGACATCAGCTCAACTTTGGCCTCGGCGAATCACAAACAAATTACCGCTTGCAGTTTCCTGGACGCGCGCCGGAAGCGTCGCAACTTCAGCAAGCAGGCGTCGGAGATCCTGAACGAGTACTTCTACTCGCACCTCTCCAACCCGTACCCGAGCGAGGAGGCCAAGGAGGAGTTGGCACGCAAGTGCGGCATCACCGTGTCTCAGGTAGCGCACTGACCGCGTTTGCTCCGCAGCTTTCTGGACGCGCGCCGAAAGCGCCGCAACTTCACGAAGCAAGCCATCGAGCTACTGAATGAGTACTTCTACTCGACTTAGACGACCAATTTGGCGAAAGGGTAGGATACTCGCCTTCTGCGCTAGAGGTCTCGGGTTCGATTCCCGAACAAGACAAATATTTGTGTGCATGAACATACTGTCTATTTGTCTTGGTCTGGGTGTTTTCTATGTATATTAAGTATGTATTTACAAACAAAAAGTATTTAAGTAAGTATATATTTATCCATTATCAAGTTTTCCATGACACAGTTTCATAATGAAATTTTCATGGGCTTGGATAAATTAGTGTAATTGTAAGAAGTTATTTGTAAGAAGTTATTTATTTTATTTATTTATTTACTGGCACCTCTCCAACCCGTACCCGAGCGAGGAGGCCAAGGAGGAGCTGGCACGCAAGTGCGGCATTACGGTGTCGCAGGTACCGCATCTGCTGACTTAAACTATTGATGCTAAATAGTTAGCTAGTATGTGCATATTGAATGAGTACTATAGCAGACATAATTTTCGCTGACGATATTGATAAAAATATAGAAAAACATTACCTGTGTTTTTGAGAATTTAGCTAACCAAATATATAAGTAGTTGTCTTTCATAAGCAAATTTTTTGTCTGTGTAAAATAGACAATCATATAATAGGTCTTTACATATGAAATTGCCGTTTTTTTCTTTTGTACATATAACTTAACAACTTTTATAATATTAGAAATATATAATTTCTTTAATATTGCGTTACATTAAGACCGTATCGAGCAACTTTTGATAATTTAATAACCACGATATTTGATTATTTACATAGAAAAAACGTATTCCGAAAGTTACGACTATTTTTGTTTCCAGAATTTCGTACTTTATTAGTTGTAACTTAGTGAAAAAAATTTTTTTTCTCTTAACGAATGTGTCATTTAGTAGTTAAAATGTCCATAAATACGTGTGTAAAATTTTGTAAATTTACATAATATTAGTCGTTAAATAATAACAAAAACGTTAGTATGGAAAAAAAATAATTACAGAAATCTCCATACAAAACGGCAATTTCATAGGTAAAGACCTATTATAAACATAAGTAAAACCACAGATTACTAAATAGTTACTAGTAACAGATACTGCACTCCGCTAAGCCATTTAAATAAATAGCAACTCTAACTATAACGCAATTAAGTGGAATTCAGCTTGTACGGCGCAAATTACGAACGGCCGCTCGTTGCATCTCTTTCTATCGCATATATTCTAGCTCTTTTGCGGACCTAATTTCTATGGATTTGCACCGCCGCCGGCGGCGAGGGCGTGATTGGCGCGCAAGTACATCGAGTGACAGACGCCTGGTTAAACCTCTTAGGCTTCCTGTACATACCGGCGGCGCGCCGCACTGCAACCTTACGGTAAAGCAACGTTGTTAAGGCCTAATCAGACGACGGACTTTTGTCCGCCGGACTAACTTAAAAAGTGGTAATTTTCGCCACGAACTCAATGCATACGACGTTTATTTGTTTCGTAAAGATCTAGCAAGGTGGCAGGAGCATAATGGGCAGAACAATCTTCGTTGTTTACGTTGCATTCGCAGCAAATGTTTCCACTTTTAGGTTATGTCGGCGGACAAAAGTCCGTCGTCTGATTAGGCCTATAAACATTAGATTGCCGTCCAACGCGACTCGGCGCGATACGGTGGCGCGCATGCGCGCTTCTCATTCGTATAAACAACTAGCTCAGCCGGCCTAGCATGAGCGGCTTTTATCGACTATTGACTCATGATAAGAGCCTATATCTTGCTTACACCTTAGTGGGGTAAGCAAGACAGCATGACGTGCTATATCATATCGCGTGATATAATGATGGTCATGCTAGGCAGGCTGGTGCAATGTACACGAAGCCTTATTCTTCTATGATTCAATTACAGCACTAGCACATTGGTTATAGGTATCCAATTGGTTCGGCAACAAGCGCATCCGCTACAAGAAGAACATCGGCAAGGCGCAGGAGGAGGCCAACCTGTACGCCGCCAAGAAGGCAGCCGGTAATTGACAGTCATTTCGTACTTGTATCGTATAACGGGGAGTACTCAAAACTTCCTTCCAACTTCATTTTTATAGTCCTTTCTTTACATTAGAGCTGGTTTCACTTAGCTGTCCTGAAGACCTGTACGAAACGTATAAATAGTGGGGTCTGCAAACCAAAACGTGTCGTTGTGAAAGTTTGGTGCTATGTGCTAGATCTAGCGCATAACCTGCCTCTGTTCCGGGATTTGCCTGTACGGGACTCCTGGAGAGCTATGAAACCTGCCTGAGGCAGTTGTCCCACCGCCGGCGATGAGCGAGTCGAGCTGAGAGAGTATCGTTGAGCGAGTATTTATCTTTGATAGCTCTTGTCACTCAGAAACAAAACTAGTGTAGCGAGTCCTTGCTGGCAGTGTGAACAGTCAGCGATCAACTATTAATATATGCCTCCCTTTTGTTTACACGGAATGTATATCTATTGTACGTTTCTTGAGCGAGAAAATAGCTGATAGTTAGTCGCTTCCTCGCCGGCGGTGGGACAACTGCCTTAGATTTAAATTCTTGTTACTTACCGTCTTAAGAATCAAAAAAATCGGTACTAATTTCGTTACCTTTAGTAAAATAAAATTTATATTTAAAGCAATGTGGTTACTTAACGTACAGTATTGTAATTTCCGCACACAGACCTGCCCTGGCTGGGCGCGGGCAGGCGCGATGCTAGCTCTCCTCCCAGAGCCACTTCATATTACAGTAAACACATTACTATATTGTACTAGTTGAATAACTGCTCAATTCACTCCTGGTTTATTTGGTCAATGCTGAACTTGCCGAGATTGGTGGTAGAGATAATCCAGCCAATCCAGATTGAATTTTTTTTTTGTTGATTGAATGAAAGTTTAGAATTTATAAATTGTCTGCTGTAAAGTCTGTAACTCCAATCTGGCAATCTATATGACTATTGATATAAGAATAGTAAGAACTGGGATTACAGATGTGCATAATGAAAATACTGGTATATTTCGAAAATATATCACTACATAGTATAAAACAAAGTCGCTTTCTCTGTCCCTATGTCCCTTTGTATGCTTAAATCTTTGAAACTACGCAACGGATTTTGATGCGTTTTTTTTTAATATATAGAGTGATTCAAGAGGAAGGTTTATATGTACTTTTTATCCCGATATTCCCACGGGAACGGGAACCACGCGGGTGAAACCGCGGGCGGCCGCTAGTTTCATCTAATCCGTTTCAGTTCTCAATGTTATATATTTCTGCAGTTCTTACTCGTGTGTGTGACGACCGATTTGGCGCAGGGGTAATCTACCTGCCTTCTGCGCCAGAGGTCTCGGGTTCGATTCCCGAACAAGACAAATATTTGTGTGCATGAACATGTCTATTTGTCTTGGTCTGGGTGTTTTCTATGTATATTAAGTATGTATTTACAAACAAAAAGTATTTAAGTATATATTTATCCGTTATCAAGTTCCCGTAGACACAGTTTCTTAAGAAATTAACTACGGGCTTAGATAATTGGTGTGATTGTAAGAAAATATTTATTTATTTATTTATTTATTTATTTATTTATGTGTGTATGTGTATATCAATACCAATTTGTCAAGCAGTCCCAAATGATTTCCCCCAATTAGCAATATTCAGTTAATTTGTTTCTTCATCAACAATTTTTGCAAAATAATGTTTGCAATATAGAGCTTCGACCCAAAGCAAGTTTTACTTTGAGCTCGTTAAGATCTTAGCATTCTTAGCCCACTTAGGCTGGAAATAATGTCAAATTTTTCTCTCCAATAGTCTGATCAAACTTGATTTCAATCAAAATCAAGTCTCAACCAATCAAAATCAAGTGATCAGACTATCGGAAAGAAATGTCGGATGTGTATTCCCAGCGTTATACCTTGCACAATATTAAATCCATTTTTGGCTGCTAATACTTTGGTTGGTTGGCAAAGTGTGCGGTATGAGTGGGCTAAGACCTGTATTCGCCTCAGAAACATAGTTTGTTGATAACCCATTCGAACCCAATATAAAGCTAACAATCCTGCAGCCTAATAAAATGGGACTCACATGTTCCGGAAGCATTAGGGCATTTATCGATCAGCCCCCTTACTTTTGACGGAATCGAGTTCACTTTAGGATCAAATCAACTTCAAAAATCTGTTATTTTGGTACTTTGAAAACGGTTGCTATGGTTTCCATAGTACTGTTTTGACATTATTTCGATCCTGCCCATGAAGCTCGACTTAATACTGAGGTAACTGGAGTTCTCACCCTGAATAAAAAAGTGTACCCAGCAAATTTGACATTTATGTATGTAGTGGCTGTCAGTTGTCTCATATGACCGTACATATTTTTTTAAAGTGTAGGTGAGACGGAAGACAGCCACTGTGTAATTTTTGGAGACAAAAAAGTGTTAGTACTGCACTCTCCAGTTACCTCAGTATTAAGTCGAGCTTCATGATCCTGCTCCTGTATTGTAGACAAGTGACTTTCACATTTGAAATGTCACGTGACTGCTAATGTCAATTCCATACATTTTCTAGATCTATTCTACTACTACTTTGGGGAACTGGGTGAAATGGTCCCGACCTAGGTGACTGATCACCCGTCCCCCCGGCTTTGCTGGCGTCCCTCCTATAAATAATAATAATAATCTATTCTACTGGCGATGTCGATTAAAGAAAGCCACTTGTCTAGGCCCTCAGCTCCTTTAGCAAGACCTACAAAACGCGATATGGTATAGCACTTTATCGCGTTTAACTGTCAAAAGACAATGGGTTTTGATGTTTGATTGTCGAGAAAACGCTATATCATGCGATCACGTTTTGGGCGGTCATGCTAGGCTTGCTTACTAATGTAAATTCGATGCCGTAAGAGTAAGGAAGGGGGCAGGTAACTAATTGTGGGTCGATGCCGGCAGCTGCAGGCGCGTCGCCTTACTCGATGGGCGCGGCGTCGGGCACGGCCACGCCCATGATGTCGCCCGCGCCCACGCAGGACTCCATGGGCTACTCGCTGCCCGCGCCCGGCTACGACCAGCCGCAGCCCGGCTACGACGGCTCCATGGGCTACGACCACATGCACCAGGACCTGTCGCCGTAGGTATGTCGCCCAAGCAGGATTCCATGGGCTACTCGCTGCCCGCGCCCGGCTACGACGGCTCCATGGGCTACGACCACATGCACCAGGACCTGTCGCCGTAGGTATGTCGCCCGCGCCCACGCAGGACTCCATGGGCTACTCGCTGCCCGCGCCCGGTTACGACCAGCCGCAGCCCGGCTACGACGGCTCCATGGGCTACGACCACATGCACCAGGACCTGTCGCCGTAGGTATGTCGCCCGCGCCCACGCAGGACTCCATGGGCTACTCGCTGCCCGCGCCGGGCTACGACCAGCCGCAGCCCGGCTACGACGGCTCCATGGGCTACGACCACATGCACCAGGACCTGTCGCCGTAGGTATGTCGCCCGCGCCCACGCAGGACTCCATGGCCTACTCGCTGCCCGCGCCGGGCTACGACCAGCCGCAGCCCGGCTACGACGGCTCCATGGGCTACGACCACATGCACCAGGACCTGTCGCCGTAGGTATGTCGCCCGCGCCCACGCAGGACTCCATGGCCTACTCGCTGCCCGCGCCGGGCTACGACCAGCCGCAGCCCGGCTACGACGGCTCCATGGGCTACGACCACATGCACCAGGACCTGTCGCCGTAGGTATGTCGCCCGCGCCCACGCAGGACTCCATGGCCTACTCGCTGCCCGCGCCCGGCTACGACGGCTCCATGGGCTACGACCACATGCACCAGGACTTGTCGCCGTAGGCCCCCGCGCGCCCACCATAGTCGGGTATGTTCAGTCAGCGTCAAATTGATATAAGCGTCTAGAGTAGTCAAAAAGATCTGAAAAACATAAACGCAATTTGATCTAAGCAGTTCGAATCATCTTATTGTAAGCACGCAAGGTGTTCAAAATATCTTGGTGCTCAGTGTTTCATATTTACCTATATGAGCAGAGTGTTCAAAATTATCTAGGCAAACAAAGCTCTCAAAATATCTATGCATAATGAACAACACCATAATGCACAGATAACTTTGACAGCTTTGTTTGCATAGATAATTTTGAACACTCTGTCTGCTCATATAAATATGAAACAATGAGTGCCAAGATATTTTGAACACCTTGCGAGTTTACAACAATATGATAATTCGAACTGCGTAGATCAAATTGGTTTTATGTTTTTCAGATGATTTTCACTATTCTAGACGCTTATATCAATTTGACGCTGACTGTTCTATGACGTCACCAGCTACGATTACATACCTACAAATGACGACTTATCGTACCCGAAGCGTAAGCGTAGACGTCTCTTTTTTTTTTTTTTTTTTTTTTTTTTTTTTAACCCGGGGGAAATGCCGTCGCATTCCCCCCCGCCCGGGGAGACGAGGGGGATATGTGGGGCTCGAACCCACTAAAACCCCCGGAGTGTTCTCGACCCACGCGGACGGAGGCTACGGGGACGGTTTGTCACTCAATCCGCGCCTTCCGCCCCGTGTCAGCGTCCATGGGCGACGCTCCGACCTAGTCATAGGACGCCATTGCGTCCAACCTCCGGTATGGCGCGCCAAGAACACCAGGCGCGCTCCACCACCACAGGGCCATGGTGGACGACAGAGTTCCCCGTTCCGCCGCCCGACCCCCTACCTATTTCGCCGCGTCCTGACGCTGCCTCTCCCTCGAGAGGCGCGCGGAGCGACGGACCTGCGGGCGCTGCGCACCAGGGTGCTGCACCTCACGGTGTTGTTGTGGAGACGCCACCTCTGTGGTCGTCCCCCTTTCCTGGTCGCTGAGCGGGGAACGACTCTTGTCCCGCCGCCCAGCTTCCCGTCCGTTGTCTGGCGATTTCGTGGGTCGACTGCCCTCCCTCTCTTTGCGTTTTCCCCCCTCCGCGTTGTGTGGAGACACCACCTCCATGGCTGTCTCCCTTTCCTGCTCAGACCGACCGCCCCCTGTCTCCGGGGGTTTTCCCTCAGGGCGTATACCTTTAACCGGCGGCGGGTTGCACCACCGGCTCCCCATCACATGCCCGGCTGGCCGTCCGCTCTCATCGCAAACCAGGCATTTCGATTCGGCTTCACACCCGGCCGCCATGTGGCCTGGCTCCCCGCACTTGAAGCAGAGGCTGCTTCTATCAGCCTCGCCTGGACATCTTGGTTTTGTATGCCCAACCCCCATGCATTTGAAGCAGCGCAATGGGGGAGGGGCCAGGAGCTTCACTTGGGCGATGCTCCACCCAACGCGTATTTTGCCCTCTTGGCACAACCCGCTCGCCACCTTTAGTGGGCACCTTAGCCGCACAAACCGCGAGCCGTCCCTTGCTGTCATCAGTTCAGTCGACTTTATTCTGTCCGACGCGCAACCCATCCTGGCCGCCACTGCCGAAACCACCTCGTCCCTCGTCACTGTTTCGTCCAGGCTGGAGACCTGGACCCCGATCGTAAGTTCTGGGCGCCGAACGTCAGCCACATCCTTCAGAACTTCGCGGAGCTTGCCCGCGAAGGTATCAGCTTTAGTTCCACTCGGGTCTTGTAGCTGCAGCACCCGTGCTCCGGTCTGCGACTCTTTGATTTTAAGGCCCTCTTTTATGCCGACGTCATCGAGAGAGACTTCAGCCCTCGCCTTGGCCATCACTTCGGCGTAAGTCAGTCCTTTCGCCTCTGCCTCCGGCAGGAGAGTAAGCACCACCGCCGAGGTGCCCGGATGACTGAGATTCGGGAGCTTGCGAGTGGGCTTCTTCGCCGACTGAGTCGGCTGTGTCGGCGGCGTCTTTGTCTTTGGGGTCGGCTCTGTAGGCGGTGGCGGCTTTTCCGGGGCATTCGCCCGTCCCTTTTCCTTTCCCCGTGCAGCGACCTGCGACCAAGTAACCCCCGTAGAGACTGAGGGGGGTGGCACTCTCGACTCGGCTGGAACCGCCGGTTGTGTATGGGCTGCAAGAAGCAGAGCCTCGGTTCTCCTAAACCGTTCGTCCATCTTGACCTCCATTGAAGAGAGTAGCGAATCCTTAACGTTCGCCATGAGCTTCTCGATATGGTCACGCGTCTCATAACGGTTCGACTTTATGGTGGCGAGCTCATCTCGGACTTGCCTGTACCTTTCAACGGCAAGGTTTTTGATGTTATACAGGCGCCTGTCCTCCATCGCGAAAGTCTCGACCAGGTCATCCCACATGACAGTAAAATGACTGACAAAATCGTCAAATCGTTTCGCCTCTGGTGTCGTCAGCTTAATGTTGCCAGCAAACTCTCTAAAATCGGCAACATGCTCAGCCACCTCGTTGCAGAGACCATCAACCCTATTCTTTATTTCTTCGGCTGTAAACTCCGCCTCTTTTTCGACTGTTGGGCTGGGGGTCGTTGCATTTGCAGTGCCTTCAGCGCTCGACACATCATCAGAATTTTGGCCACAGTTTTTCTTCGGACCCTGGGCAATGTCCGTCCTCTCCAAAACTACTTTCCTAACTTTATTATTTATTGTATCCATATCTAGACCCACGAGTATGGGAGAAACGTCAGTCCACCCGGGCAGAGATCCCAGTACCCGGGTAACCCTACATACACTGGGGGGGCGGGAGGTACCCCAGGTTCGTTCGGTAGTTGGCAGACACCTCTGACTGCCACCTTCAGGCGGTCCGACGCCCACGTCCCCGACGCCGGACCTTTGAGGATTATTTTATAGTGGTTTACTCCACGCGGCCCCCGTGTTAGTACAACGACGGCCCCCGTTCCTGCACTACGTACAGGGTTACGGTGTGATTTTGCATTTTTGAAGGGGTTTCGCTCCCCGCGGCTCCCGTGACAGAACACGGCAGCCCCCGTTCCTGCACCACGTACAGGGTTACGGTATAATCCTGGTTTTGGTTCACGCCGGCCGAAGCCCGGTAACCCCCTTCCACTGGGGGCCGTTCCCCTATCCACCACCTGGGGGACGCGCTCGGTCTCGGATCCAGGAACCGCATCACTCGCGTGAGGCCGAGAAGCGTAGACGTCCCTGTGTACGTGGTGAAATCAGCGATTCATAAGGTTCCATAAAAGCACGCAAAGTAACCTTCACTAACATGTCTTCGGGTGCATTTCAATGTGTTTCATTCAGCCTCTACTGTTGTCTATCAACAGGTACAGTCAGCGTCAAAATGATCTGAGCGTTCAAACGTACCAAAAGTATCTGATGATTTGACAAAAATCCCTCTTAGCACAATATAATGTATTGTGCTAAGAGGGATTTATCATTTTGTTGTCATTTGTTCTCAAACAACAAATGGAAATGCATCTTTACGTCTTGAGATAAGGTTGTATGTTGATGTAGCTGAAACTTTATTTGAAATAGCTGCGAAACTTTCGTAGCATCATTGTATCTAAGGACTTTTGCAATGTTATGTATGACTGACATAATTGCAAACTTTGTTTATATCAAATACCTACTTGTGTTGATAAACTTAAAGAGGGTCGTTGTGTTGTTGCAGGTAGCCGAGCGGGTCTGAGACGATTGTGCAGCTTCCACTGAATTGCCATTTACATTAACATAGTATATTTAAGCAGCCGGTGGCTCCTGATGCCTTAGGACGTAGGACATTGTATACTATTATGGTAACACATTTCTATCTAACGTATTTTTGGAAGGACATGTAATGAAATGTATTTTATTTGTATTATTATCAATTTATATGACTGTACCCAGTATTTGGTTAATCGTTTTATATATATTTTAGCTGTAGTTTATTGTGAGAATTATGTTCTTAAAAATGAAAGTTATTTTAAGTATTATAATTTTATTCGAGCCAGTGAATAATTTGAATTATATTTTTCTAAAGTAATTATTGGGCAGTATTAGTAATTTATAAACAAAAGAATGACATCGATTGGCGGGGATCTCGGTTTCGGAATGTTCACTAATTAATTCTCTATTATACGGTGGATATAGATATACGATAGTTGTAAGGTACACTAGTGTAATGTTAACTATAAGCATTCAGATATTTTGTGCTAACTAGTTTCTTGTATGCGTGTCTGTTTTAGTGATCTTGCGACATAAACTGATGCCCTTTTTTATTATTTTATTGGTCAGTGAATTTTATGGCAAAATATTAAAATTATTGATTCCTGTTTTATTGTAATGTGGGCAGCTAATTATTTTGCTAAGTATTTATAACAGTAGAACAGGCGCCGCCTACAGTTTGTGATCGCTCGCGGACGCGCGACATATTGTGTGCAATCTATATTTTATTAGTGACGGTTAGTGTTGGTTCAAACGCACACACAAACCGGGAAATGTATCTTTATTTATTAAAATGTTTCATTCCTTTTTTTTTCAAATCATTCAGGAGTTGTGAATATCAGAACAAATATATATTTTTTCACGGTGCTGTAATATTGATAGCACAAATTTCATTTAGCCATAAGTTGTAACGTTGTTATATTTTCGTCGTTCTGATTGGCCTAAATAAGAATACCCACTATTTCTCTTATTAGTTCCACTTAGTGATAGTTTGGATATGAACATTTTGGTAGCTTTAAGTTAATGTGTTCTAAAACAAAATATCTGAAACAGTATACGAGAAACCTAACGAAAAATAATAATTGAAAATGTTTTTAAATTTGCTGTGGAACATTGATATTGTATCACGTCGCTGAATTAACGCTTTAATCTCGACACGTGTATACTACGAAATATATATATTACGAACTGTTTTAGAATAGAGTAAGTAAGATTCATATGCATCAGCGGCGTGGGCTCCATGTATACGACGACGAGTTCAATGTTATTGACCATCAACAATGACTAAATACATTTTTGTGTAGTTAAAATGGCTGTCGTTTTATTTTATAACTAGCACCCGACGCTTTTCTCCCAGCACTGTGGGTACTCGCTCAGTTTCACTGAAGGAAGAAGTAACTAGGACACATGATACCTACAATATTAGACCGTAAGGGTCAGCGCAGACAGAACCGAGAAATCCTTGCGGAAATTTTTGATGTCATTGAAAAATGAACCAATCACCATAGCCTTCTTCGGCGCGGCGGCACGGCGCGCTTCGGGCGGCGATCCTGTTTCTACATTTCAGTTTTCTTTACCGTGTTTTTAAAATGCCGTCCGGGCCGGCCGATGCGCGCCGGTTACACAGAATAATATTTGTAGCCGGTTAGTCTGAATCCGAGCTAACATGAACTTGCGGTACCTAATAAAAACCATATGAAAGAGTCATTCGGCGCTGGATTGCATACGGACAAACATCTGAGGATGCCCCGGGTTGGGGCGAAACACGTGTAGAGTAGTGTGATCGGTAAAGGTGCAAGTTTTGTGATTATTTGCGGAAGAAAGCTACATATATTTATTTTTCACAATGGTTAGGGACTTCCGCCAAGTGACGCCTGATTCAATCAAATAGTTTAACTAAAATAAACGAACTGATAACTTTCGAGTTATTAGGTAAAACGAAATGATAAGAGCCTAAAGCCTAAAGTTTCCTTGCTTGTTTCTATCCGTACTTATAATTATGCTAATAGCTATTTCCGACTTTGACCTAGTTGCGCCAACAGCGTTCCTATGACCAAGGTCGTGCTGTCAAGTTGCTTGTAGTTATGATTTAATATTATTAGGTACGTATGCAAAGAGAGTTTACCAGGTTATCGAACTTGCTGATGTGTTTCTATCTCCATAGAGCATGTTGTGTTTGTGTCCTTGCCGAAGTTGCGTCGTGGCGCTAAACAGGTAAAGTGATAAAATTATTATCGTCGATAATGACGACACGACGTTGTCAGTGCTGTCAGTGTGGCCGAGTCACTCTACGAAGGCTGACCGTGACTGGACTCTCATAGGTTCAAGTTCTTGTTATGATAAAAAGATTTTGCAGTTTGTCTCAAAAGTTATTAGTACGGAATTGTAAGTATATATTTTTTGTAAGTACTTTTAGGATACTTAATGTACCTAGTAAGTTTACTTTTCTTGCACTATTGTTATCATCTTGAAAATTGTTGAGCCGTAACACGGTAAAAAGATAAAGGTTTATTTTTTTATTTACTTACAGTTTTAGCACCAATGTTCAAGTTAGAGAATAATAGCGAAATCATATACTCGTTTCTTTTATTGCTCTGTTCAATAAATGAAGTAGTAAGTGATTAATTTTACTGTTCAATTCTATTGATTCCGAGACTAGGTTATGTTATGATTCATTTATATTTTTGCTCTTGCTCGACTTTCAAGGCAACTGCAGTTTGTATCTAAAAAAAACTTATAAGCCCAGCCCATCGAATCGATTACAAACTTAAAACGAATAACGAGTATATACCGACGTACTTAAATATAATACATGGAAGCGCGCGAAATTCACAAACTTTTGCGTATGAATTTGTGAATACAGCAGCACATTATACCCTAGTAAGTAGGTATTACAAAAATCACCAATCATTTTTAACTTAACTTCTAAAACGTTCAAAATCGGTTAATATCAGAACCAGAGGTCCCGGGTTCGATTCCCAGTGGGGGTACATATTGTATTCAGTGATTTAGTTTTTATTTACTTGTTCTAAGTCCGACTGGCTAGCTACGTAGCTACCATCATTTTATCTAAGTCTGACGCCTTATCAACGATGTTTTGAGCATTATTGTGTTCCGGAAGTTGGAGAATAGATCTATAGCCATTTCTTCCGTGGTTGAAGATTTCATGAGTAATGCGCTTCCACCTTTAGCCTTATAATCACCTATCATAGGTGTGATGAAGGCTAAGTTGATAAGGTGATTCTTAACTATAAATAAAATGCGGCCTGTAATGCAAAGGGTGGTTTACTTCTTGAAGCTTCTAGTACAAATTCGTCAATATTAATTCTGCGCGGTCTATTGCGCGGTGGTCGTGGAGCCAAGTGCTGGTTCGTGTCCCCCGCCGCCGCCGCCGGTCGCAGGTAATACAAAGGGGTATATAGGGATGCGCCGCTCAAAAAAACAAAGTGCTACCCCTGTTGTAGATAAGAAACTTATTATTTTATGAACGTCAAGATGACGGGACCCAGCCAGGTTTTTTGAATACCAGTAGCACAGAAGCCATATAAGAATTGTCTTATATTGCATCGAGTCATTTAAAAGTTATATAGTTGCGATTTATGCAGTACATAATTGTATAAAAGCACAATATATTGTTAATTAGCTTAATTTAACTATAAATGTTGTGTAAACGTTGACTCAGCGTTTCTTTAATTGCTGTCACATAATGGCTTTTAAAATAAGCTGTGTAATCGTTTATATGTCTGTTGTAAACAACTATTTCAAAAAAGCTAGTTATATTTCTATTAATCGGTTGTTCGCTTTATAAATGTGCTGTAATTTGCTTTAATATTGCGTAACAGCCACGTAATGGTTATATTAATAACATTTACCTGATATTTTGCATTAGTCAAATAAAAACATTATTAAATATAACTAATAGGTATGCTTCTCTCTTTTTAAGCAGCGTTTAACTAGTAATAATATGACTAAAAGATGTTTATACGAACATTAATTTAATAATAGTTATTTAAGTAACATCTCTGTGACTTCCGGGGCAGTAAATTATTCTTAAAATGCTTAAACTTTGGTAAGCAAACTCCCGTTCTGCATTTTGCGTGAGTAACTATTATGATAAATTTTTTAAATTATGGATAAAAGACAGTTACAATTTCTTTAAACTAATTATATTTTTTGCAAACAACTATTAGCTATATTAATTGCGGCTACATAATCTAATGCTATATAAAATGGCTAATATTATAGCTAATAGCAATATTTTGCTTGGTAGATGTTTCTTATACTGCATTAAGCAGAGTTAAATGCTTTTTTGTAATGTAAACAGCAACGCCATGTTTCTTTATTTTTCTATTGTAGAATGAAATTGCAATAAAACTAAACGTACTTCTACGTGGTATTATCCATAATTAAGCGATTATATTGTTGCTCCAATACCTTATCTTGCATTTAAGATTTGTTTTTCAATTTTAATAAAAGTTTCTAATTTAAATTATTTTTTGTTAATTTTTTTTTTACTTTTAACTTATTTTAAAACAGACAAATTCTAAAGGCGCATCAAAATTTCACAGCAAACATAGGTATTTATTATCAGTAAAATTAAATTCCCTTAAGAATGATGCCATATTAATCATATTACCTACATAAATAATGTGCAATAAAATAAATGCTTGTCGCCATGTTTATAGTAATTCTGTTTTGATATTAAACATTGTTCGCGTCCATATTTTTAGAACAGTTGAATTTTTTTATTACATTAAGCTAGGAAAATAAACAATATATCATTTTATGTCAAATAGAAGCCGTATAAAAAGCCTTTATTCGCTATTTTAATAGCGTTTTTTATTGCTGCTTTAAAGCCTCTATACATCAAAATAGCTATATAAAACTGCGCCTAATTCGGCTGTGTAGAAGATGTATAAACGTTTGCAATGCGCTTATACGGCAATGAAAGCTATTTAAAAAACGTTTCCCTGGCTTTTACTCGACCAGATCGTGCTACCTGAGATATGTCCTTAAGTTTTAAAATATTTGATGAGTGCAGAATTTTTCTGAAATTATAAATTAGTAAAAATATTGTTTTAAATCCTATAACTACAAATGGTATTCGAAGAACCTGGCGGGGTCCCGTCATCTTGACGTTTATATTACTTTGACCTAAATCTATCATCACATCAGCCTACAACATCGTAGCCGTAGCTACCTTTACAAACTCCCTTCAACCATATACCTACATGGTTGCGGGTGATTGACGTATTGGTAATGAGTAATTGGTGTGATGCAGTGTCCAAGATGAGCAGCATCCACAGCGGATACAAGGAGGAGGTGCACGACATCCCCATGGCCGTGATCACCCGGCCGTTCATACCGGAGCTCGACGAGAACAAGGTCAAGTCGCTCGTGGAGACCATACAGGTGATCATACTTACATTATACTTGTACTGGTGTGGTGTAGCACGAGGAGGAGGTGCACGAGCTCATCATCATCATCATGTCAGACGAACGACGCCCACTGCTGGGCATAGGCCTCCACCAAGGATCTCCACAAAGTTCGGTCCTGCGCTGCCCGCATCCAGCGGCTTCCCGCGACCTTGATCAGATCGTCGGTCCACCTTGTAGGGGGCCTGCCCACGGAACGTCGTCCGGTACGCGGTCGCCATTCGAGAACTTTTTCGCCCCAACGGCCATCGGTTCTTCGCGCTATGTGTCCCGACGAATGCCACTTCAATGATGCAATCCTTTGAGCGATGTCGGTTGTTTTAGTTCTCATCATCATTTCTGATTCGATCGAGCAGGGAAATACCAAGCATCGCTCTCTCCATTGCTCGCTGGGTGACTTTGAGCCTTCTTATGAGACCCATAGTGAAAGACCACGTCTCACTTCCATAGGTCATTACTGGCAGCACACACTGGTCAAAGACTTTCGTCTTGAGACATTATGAGGTATTTCGGACGCGAATATATGCAGGAGCTTCCCAAACGCTGCCCATCCGACGAGAAATAAATACATGCAACGAGCTCATGGAGTAGTTATCCGGTCGTAGTTAGCGCGCCTTTACTTAGGTGATTCTCACACTGCACCGTACACTGCTCCGGTTTGCGGTAGTGCGTTAACACACTCACGCCGCATATCCGTCCACCGGTGCGCAAACCGTACAGTCGACGAGTCGACGACACATTAGACTGACAGTTGCACCATAAAACCATCTCATACCACCTTCGATCTTCGATCATATAAACCCTAGATTACAGAATTCCATACTAAATGCGCTTGAAAAAGTGATTCCAACACCGCTGTCATTAGTAGTTATATTATTTATTCTGTGGTTATACTTATAGATATTTAAATTCCGAATACTGCCGTCACCACATTTGATATTCGACCCCTAGGCAACAGTAATTGGATTTAAATTCGGTCGGCATGGTAGTACTTACGATCTTATTACATGGAAAGCTCAGATGGTCGGCCGACGCTAGAACAGCGAATCGTATTCCGTCATGTCTGCATCTCTGTCTTACTAACGCAAATAGAAGAAACGGTTGCGCGGCAAGGAATATTGCAATATTTTAGTATAAATAATGAAATTATGATAGTTTCAGTACATGTTTGACTTTAAATTAATTGTGCAATTATACTTACGTTCAATACTGACTGAAAATATGATACCTATCACATCCCTTTTTTTCATTTTTTCGAATTGTTTTTGCCCATATTTTCAGCACATTTAGGCGTCGTTTCGCCGGGCGGTCAAAAGACTACTGAGAGCGATCTAATGCTCCCTTTCGAATGGAGCATTCGTTGGCGGCTTCACTCTCTGTGCGTTTACGCTGTATCTAGATCTAGGGTTTATATGATCGAAGCATACCTACCACTATAAATGTAGCAAACCGCTAGCGTGGTGTGCACGTCTGTGTATTCGGTCATATAAGTAGGTAATAATTATTTGCGACCACATTTTACCAATTTGTTATTGGGGAGTTCCTAGAGTAGAGTATACGATTCCTGATCTTATAACTTTAGTAGGTACATACCCAGGTAGCACAATCTGGTCGAGTGAAAGCCAGGGAAACGTTTTTTAAATAGTTTTCGTTGCCATATAAGCGCATTGTAAACGTTTATACATCTTCTACATAGCCGAATTAGGCGCAGTTTTATATAGCTATTTTGATTTTATTCATTTTCATTTATTCATTTATTCATTTGCCAATAAACATGTTACTATAATGGTTAGTAGTATCTTAAAAACTAAATTAAATTTATCTAGATACTAGGTTCTCAAAAATAAATATAAAAGAGCAACTAATTAAATAAAACATTATTAATTTTAAAGAGCGGGTAGGTGTACTTAAGTATTTATCATACAGAATGTTTGAGCGAGTGCCCAGTGATGTATAGAGGCTTTGAAGTAGCAATATAAAACGCTATTAAAATAGCGAATAAAGGCTTTTTATACGGCTTTTATTTGACATAAAATGGTATATTGTTTATTTTCATAGCTTTAAGTAATAAAAAATGTCAACTTAAAATTATGGACGCTGACAATATCAAAACAGTAACTATAAACATGGCGACAAACATTTATTTTATTGCACATTATTTAGGTAGATTATATGATTAATATGGAATCATTCATATGGGAATTTAATTTTACTGATAATATATACGTATGTTTGCTCTGAAATTTTGATGCGCCTTTAGAATTTGACTGTTTTAAAAATAAGTTAAAAGTATAAAATCTAAACAAAAAATAATTTTAATTATATGTTATTATTTAAATTGAAAAAAAGTTTCGTAAATGCAAGATAAGATATTGGAGCAACAATATAATAAGCTTAATGATGGATAATACCACGTAGAAATACGTTTAGTTTATTGCAATTTCATTCTACAATAGAAAAATAAAGAAACATGGCGTTGCTGTTTACATTACAAAAAAGGATTTTATTCTGCTTAATGCAGTATAAGAAACATCTATCGAGCAAAAATGTTGTAATTAGCTGTAATATTAGCCATTTTATATAGCATTCGATTATGTAGCCGCAATTAATATAGCTAATAGTTGTTTGCAAAAAATATAATTAATTGTAACTGTCTTTTATCCGTAATTTAAAAAATATATAATAATAGTTACTTACAAAAAATACAGAACGGGCGTTTGCTTACCAAAGTTTAAGCATTATAAGAATCATTTATTGCCCCGGAAGTCACAAAGATGTTACATAAATAACTATTATTAAATTAATGGTCGTATAAACATCTTTCAGTCATATTATTATTAGTAAAACGCTGCTTAAAAAAACAGAAGCATATTAATTATATTTAATAATGCTTTTATTTGACTAATGCAAAATATCAGGTAAATGTTATTAATAAAACCGTTACGTGGCTGTTACGCATTATTAAAGCAAATTACAGCACATTTATATAGCGAACAACCGATTAATAGAAATATAACTAGCTTTTTCAAAATTGTTGTATACAACAGATACATAAACGTTTACACAGCTTATTTTAAAAGCCATTATGTGACAGCAATTAAAGAAACGCTGAGTCAACGTTTACACAGCATTAATAGTTAAATTAAGCTAATTAACAATATATAGTGCTTTTATACAATTATGTACTGCTTAAATCGCAACTATAAAACTTTTAAATGACTCGATGCAATATAAGACAATTCTTATAGGGCTTTTGTGCTACTTGGGTACCTACCTAAGTACTTTTGTAATATGAAGCACACCCGGTACAAACAAAATTTTCTGTAAAAATTTACTCCACCTGTTTATTAATGCTATCGAACTTGTTAACCTTTGTTATTTTTGTACTCGGTCGGATATCAGGTCATTTTGTTTTTATGCTCCGCTCGGTGCGTAAAAATTATAATACCCGTTATCTAATTACTATGTAAATTACAATCATAATAATACTGATAGGATTGCTGTAGAGAAAAACAAAAACAATAACAAATATTATCTATCAGGTTTTACTAGTTTATGATAGGGATTGAATAATAATCAGTTTTCTAATATCTTCTAATGAAATAAAAGGTTGTTCGTACCAATTAAAACACAAGATCTACGTAAATGGAAGGTATTCTAATGAAGTGATAGAAAGTCGGTTTTTTAAACAGGAACACGTTCTTACTAAACTGTGGGGCAAACTCCTTGAACCATCGTGGTGGGGCGGCGACCAATCACAACTCGCTAAAACCCGTTTTACGAGTTGTGATTGGTTGCTTGCCTGCCATGATGGTTCAAGAAATTTGCCTCGAGGTCGTAGTATACCCCGATTTTGTTTATGCGAATAAATGAGTATATTTCTTGTAGCATTAAGAGTGGTACATTAACCTTAGTAACTAGTTGTTGTTTACTCCACTTACCGTCTGTTTTTGTAAGTCAATTAATTTGCTAACTTTACGACTGGTCACTTGAAGAATACGCTGCTGTTTTGACTGGTCGAAGCTAGGAAATTTAATATTTGGTATCTAAGGCCCGTATTAAAGAACGACACTCAAGTGGAGATCTCTTCTCAAGTATAGTTAGCAAGGGATGAATGTATTCGTTGCATGTATTTGCATCCGTTTCTAAATTATACTTACTTGAGAAGAGATCGGCTGACATGATGATGATGATGATGATGAGAAGAGATCTCCGCTCGAGTGTTGTTCTATAATACCGACCTAAGAATTTCATCTCCATATTTCTTCTTTTATTCCAGAAAGAAGAAGAGTCCGGCAACGTACCTCCCATCGACGTCCTATGGATCACGGGATCGGAGGGCGGCAACTATTACTACAGCTTCGGCGGCTGCCACCGGTTCGCCGCCTACCAGCGCCTGCGCCGCGCCACCATCCCCGCCAAGCTCATCCGCTCCACGGTCACTGACCTCCGGACTTACTTGGGCAGTAGCACGCCAGATTTAAAGTAACTTTGTTGACGACCAAGAAAAGCAAAATACGAGAGTTTGAATACCTCATAGTAATTATAATAATGTGACAAAATGGATTTGCGCAGACGGCCATTGAGGCAAACGGAGACTTATTTGTTATCGATTGAAATTCCACAGTACTTCGGTGAGTGTGCCTCTGAGTTGCATCAGCTCATTCCGCCATCCCCGTCCTACCACCGAGATTCTAGACGCACAACGGGCTATCGGCCTTACTTGGTTAACATCCCGCGGATGCGTACCAAGCGCTTTTCTTCTTCCTTTGTGATGCGCACCGCCAAGGAATGGAATATCCTGCCTGCGTCTGTTTTCCCGAATGACTACAACCCTATAATTTTTAAAGCTAGAGTGAATAGGTTGCTTCTGGGTAAGCTCGCTCATCTTAGGCTTCTTCTCAACTCTAAGGTTCAGTATGAAGCCAAGAGCAAGCCCATAAAAAAATGTCTCCTTCAACCAATATCGTTGAAATTGGTTAGCATCCCAGGCTATCCTTAATTTTTCTTCAGAACTCCTCTTTGAAACGCATTTCGTGATGATGATGGACTAGATATTTATGATAATTTTAAATACTTATAAATATTATTTTTTATATTCAAGACTGTATTTTATAATAAAACTAATTATAATCCTCCAAAGTGTATTTATTCTGGAGTTGTCCTTACCTAACTACAGAACAATGAGATATGCCATTTCTGTATAATATATTTACAAACATGAACATAAATAATATCAAAATACATTTACACTAGACTCTTGTGGGCGTGCGCAGACGCTCACTTTAATAATAAAAGCACATGCAAAGTAATGAACACAAAATAACTTGCTAGCACCAACCATTATTACAAGCGTGCTAACAACACAATTTTTGATTCCTCACGTGACTACCGATTTGGAAAAAATAACACCTATAAATAAACATTCAATATTTATATCATACTGTCATAAGATTTTTGATAATCTAAATATTATACAAGTATATTAAGGTACAAGAAAAGTTTATTTTTAACTGAAATATAGCATCTAAAACAGGATATAAAGATCAGAATTCGGCAACGGTTATTTGAAAAAGTTCTTTAGAAAATAGTTCTAACACAACTTGTCATGCAAAAGTGTATGATTTGTTAAATCAAAATATTATCAAAGCAGGCAAATTTAAAGTAATTGCTACTTTCCATGTTACCCAATAGCTTAACTTAATAGATTAGGTCAATAGATTTGTCATAGAAACATTAGTTCTCTAAATAAATAACAATCGATAGCTATAAGTAACTAAATTAACCAGTTGTCCATCATATGCGTAACACATCCAGCATGCATGCGTGAAAGGAGGTTAGGATGCAATACACAATAGCCGTTTCACAGTCAGTCGCTAAGTATGGACGGCACAGTCTAGAACTCTCTATACTATAGGCGTACAACGGTCACGCAACCATCAGTCAATACCATCACTCAAGACTAGCTAACCAATCGCTATAGAGGATCTTCGGGCAGCGTTATGAATGGTTCATTTTGATTGGTTATTCGTGACTGATAGCAAAATGGCAGCAAAACCTACCGTCTAATGGGCGCCTTAGAGTTTAATGGAACACTAGTACTTTGTGTGTCGTGAAGTGGACCATTGCCGAATTCTGATATTGGCACACTTAATACACCATTGCAATTAAAATGATAAATACACTCAAGTATGGAATCATGTCGTTTATATTCATGTCTATTCTATATACACTACGGTGTTGGTGGAATTCATAATTGCACAACTTTAAGACAGACAAATTACATGATTGTTCGAGATCATACATTGTATCACACGTCAACTATTTTTGGCACCAAACAACTAAAGGTGTGTCAAATATTTTTTCCGCTAATATTGCGTGTCGTAACTATATTTTCACTACAGCCCTCATCTGTCCAACTAAATAGAAAAAATATATATCTATAATGATACAACAACCATATTGTTTTCTCTATTAGTATGTTTACATATAACCATTATATATTTCTTGATATTTTTACAATAACAAATTTCTGGAACCCTGTCACCACGGACAAGTAAATATTTTATATTTTGTTTTTAATATTTCATCGTAATAATAATAATTTATTATTTTACAGAATCTTTAATTCACAACTTTCAATAAAGCGGTGGTTTATTTAATAGCATTCTAATTAGATTACAATAAGCATTTAAAGTGGCACTATTATTTTATTATAAGATTTATTTTACTAGCATTATACATTTATATTCAATAATAATAACTTATTATGACATTGAATTGGAAGTGGCTTGGTCAGGTTGATATCGCTAGGCATAAACATAACGTTATCTCGCTGTCGCGTTTCTAATTAGCACATAGTTTTGCATATTTTGCTAATTTGAAAAAATTGTGCATAGATTTCGTGTGGCGTAAATATTTAGCTAATGATTGAAACGATTAAAATACAAAAACTGTAGTTGCTGTAAAAGTGTCATGTTTATTCGCATCCACATCCATAGCATAAGTCAAATTTCATCAAACTATAACAAACCTAACTTATAGTGCAATACGGCTAAAAATAGACTGTTGGAATTTTATAGTTTTGGCAAACCTATTAAACCTCAGCCCTCTTATTTACAAACCGTCGGATACGTTCAGCGGAATGCATGCATTGCCTGCCATTGTCACTCACAAAAATAGTCAATGCACAAAATTCGAATCCGATCCGGTTATCTTTCCGACAGAAGGGCAAGGGCATTCGAAAAGGGGCAGGAGAGCGAATGAGTTTACCTGATATTTAAAGCCACCTCCAACATTAAAAATATAAATAAAGGATTCAAATTGTTTTAAGCATTGGATTTTTATATTTTCATTTATATTATTTTTTTATACATATACACTTATTCTACACAACATGGAAGGATAACATTCATTGTGCTTGTAACTTACAGCCTAATTTATTGAAACATTTTAAAACGACACTACTTGAAAATAAATAAACCGTATGTACAGATTGTACAGTGTACTAGAACAGATCTATCGCAAGGGGGAATATCAGCTACAACGCTATTAATTGGTGAATTGATAAACACCTGCCAGCCTTAAAGTACCTCAAAACTTTGTCGAATCTTGTCTTAAAACAGCACGATACTGTCCCGCTTTCGTATAAGCGAGGAGAGCAAGATAGAAAGAGATACCTGTTGCAGAGAAGTGACGACATTTTGTTGTAGTGTGAAGGCGGGCAAGGTTCATATTGTTCTATAATGATTAAGTGTGTTAATAATTTGTTACGTGTATCTGCCACGATCGCTTGCCTTTGTCAGTCGTTACCATGAACATCTCGGACGTTAAGCTACTAGGCGGCAAAAAGAGCTTTTATAGAACTACTTTTATTATAACGGCTTTATAATACTTTCCGACTTTTATCTATATCAACTTAACATAGATAATTGACAAAAATAATGGTGGACAACGCAAGCGATCGTGTTGTGAGTGGAATGTACTGAGTGGCTTTGTATTTTAAGTATGGGCGTCCGGCAAACTTTTTGTCAGTGCCAGCACATGTGTGAAATGGTTTAACACTAATCATTGATCCTTCTTCTGTCAAATATAGAGATACATAGAGAAAATAAATTATTTTATCTTCTATATTCACTGGTCATGGTTCACTGGTGATTACTTACAAGCAGCAAATTGTGTGTCATGTCATAATATGATATTAACAATGTTGACGGAAGAAAATTGTCAATAAATAAATAGAGAGATTTTTTTTATCTTCATTAAGGTGTAGTGTGTTATTTTTCGAGGTGGCACACAGCTACTTACATTATATACATTTTTATAACTTCTGATTAAGTTTCAAATTACTTATGAGACAAATAATTTCATAGAAATTCTTTTCTAAGTATACTTGCTTTAGCACAGAAGTGTCCAACTGTGGTATGACCCTAACATGATTGAACCATTGAAAACATTAAGTCTATTAATAAGTAACAGCTATTTTTTTTATACTGTTTACAGTCACGATCAATAATATGTTTAACAACATAGGACTATGTCAAATTAGAATATTCAATGACTTAATATTTAATATGTGGCAAAGTTTTATGTTGTTTACATATTATTGCTCATCGTGACTGTACGTCCAAGTGTTAACAAGCTTAAAAATGTTACACAATCTTCATGTAAATAAATGTTTGGTGACATTTAGAAAAGAAAGTCATTTTAACTTAAGTACTTACTTAAAAATTATATTGCATTTTGATATTTTACTAGTATTTGTACTGTGCATAATATTTAACTGTGTAAATAAAATTTACCATTCAACTTTTATAAATGACCTTTGCATTGTTTAGACATCTGAAAATGTTTTAAATTTTAGTTCAAATGCTGTTTTGTGAAAATTATTTTATAAAGATCTGAAAGTTTGCATAAAAACATAAAACACAGAACAAAAAATTTGGCACTTTATCTCACTATTGTAATGTTATTTTATGCAAACTCGTATAGTAAAATTGCTAACGACTAAACATACTGAAATAATTTAAAGTCAAGTTATTCGAGAAAAATGTCACGTGATTAAAAACTAGAAATAGAGAGGTGTTACAGAAAATATAATATCGTCAAAAATTGTGACACAGGCTACGAAAAATTGAATCAAATTTGAGCACAAATTTTCAACACGGTGAGTTCTTAAACACAACGAGACCTCAATCATACATTTCCGTGAACATTTCCAGTCTACCCTTTCGGGGGCGTCGCGTCCCCGCCGCTCCCGCACTTCACTTATAACAATATTAAAGCATTTTACGCACCATCAAAAAATTCTAAAGTGCCGACAGATACCTACACTCAAAGAAGAGAGCGCCGGACAAATAAAGACGTCTAAAATAAAAGTGGGAACCTCCTCCGTGTAAAACTACACTTGTCTTACGACTTTTGGGTTCACTAGTCGTATAATATCCACATCGATTCGAATACCTACAGTTAACTAAGGGCTACGCTACCTAAGAGCTTGGACTAAATACTGAGGTAACTGGAGAGTGCAGTATTAACACTTTTTGGTGGCACTGTGACTGTCTTCCGTCTCACCTACACTTTGAAAAAAATACGTATGGTCATATGAGACAACTGACAGCCACTACACGTACTAAATGTCAAATTTACACTTTTTTATTCCGGCTGAAAACTCCAGTTTCCTCGTACAAACTCCTTGTACGCTACCGTCCGTTCGGTGGGCACTGGCACTTCCTCACACGAGGTCGGGGTCGGAGTCGGGCGTTGGCGGTGCGTGCGGCTCGCGCTCGGCGACGCACAGCTGGCATCAGTCCAGCGCGCCGATGCACTCCGGCTCCTCCCGCACGCACTCCTTCGGGAAGTAGCCCGACCGGTTGTCGCCCTGCACACGACATCACTATTAGTGTACGTTCACGCGTAGCCAGATTTTTTTCGGGCAAAGCGGGATTAATTTTTTTTGAGTAGAAAATCGAGATTCTTTCGTCGAAAGCGGGACATACGGGACACACATAATAAAAAGAAAACGTAAATAATCAGTAGTTTTTTACTACTTATGCTTTTATCTGAGTTTCAAACTAAAAAGTTTACAATGACGTTGATGAAAGATAGCCATAGAAAACGTATTCTAATGATTATATTTCTGTTTTTTTTTAAGTTTCATTTTTTTATTTAATAATAATAGTTGAAGAACTCTGTTGAGTAATCCCTGAATAGCGGGACTAAGACTGCGCCGAGTCAGTCCCCCTTACCCCTCCCCTCCATTCTTGTTACCTTCTTACCTTGTCGCGAATGCGGCCCTTCCGCCAGACGCGGCCGTCGCCCTCCTTGCTGAGCACGAGCACTTAAGCGCCGGGCCGCAGCGCTAGTTGCGCCGAGTCAGTCCCCCTTCCCCCTACACTCCATAGTTACCTTGTCGAGCATGCGGCCCTTCCACCAGCCGCGGCCGTCGCCCTCCTTGCTGAGCACGAGCACTTTAGCGCCGGGCCGCAGCGCTAGTTGCGCCGAGTCAGTCCCCCTTACCCCTCCCCTCCATACTTGTTACCTTCTTACCTTGTCGAGCATGCGGCCCTTCCACCAGCCGCGGCCGTCGCCCTCCTTGCTGAGCACGAGCACTTTAGCGCCGAGTCAGTCCCCCTTCCCCCTACACTCCATAGTTACCTTGTCGAGCATGCGGCCCTTCCACCAGCCGCGGCCGTCGCCCTCCTTGCCGAGCACGAGCACTTTAGCGCCGGGCCGCAGCGCTAGTTGCGCCGAGTCAGTCCCCCTTACCCCTCCCCTCCATACTTGTTACCTTCTTACCTTGTCGAGCATGCGGCCCTTCCACCAGCCGCGGCCGTCGCCCTCCTTGCTGAGCACGAGCACTTTAGCACCGAGTCAGTCCCCCTTCCCCCTACACTCCATAGTTACCTTGTCGAGCATGCGGCCCTTCCACCAGCCGCGGCCGTCGCCCTCCTTGCTGAGCACGAGCACTTTAGCGCCGGGCCGCAGCGCTAGTTGCGACGAGTCCAACGGCCGGAAGTCGTGGATCACCGTCGCTACCACGCGCCGGAACGGCCACCGGAGATTTGAGTTCAACCTAATACATACATACACGCAATATTAGCAAAAGAGAACAAAAATAAGCGGTACGCCTTAGTGCCTGTTTCACAATGCCTGATTAGGAGATACTTTCCAGTTTTAGTTTACTTGACAGTTTTGTATGGCCTAAAGTACGTTTTATAATTCGGTGCAAAAAAAAGAAAACAGTATTACCACATAAAACTCTATTACACACATTCTGTGGATTTCTTTATTTGTGAACGACATTGCCGATAATTCAAAACATACTTTGACTGGATAGATATTTGTTTAACACTATTAATAAAAGTAAAAAAATGGAAATTACTCTTACGTAAACAACAAAATAATTACAGAAAAATGGAAAATGAAGTATTCACTTAACCGTCACTCTATGACTACTCTTGAAGACCGGCGAATAATATTTGATCCAATATTTCTATTCAAAATTATAAATAATCTGGTCAACTCGCCTCACATTTTAGAAACAATAACCTTTAGAGTACCCAGACCTAGCTCTCGCTCCCAAAAACTGTTTGTTGTTCCTTTGTATAAGACAGTATATACCAACAATAATTTCTTTCGACGTAGTGTTGAAACATATAATAATAATTTTAATGATATAGATTTGTTTTGTAATAGCCTAGCTGGCTACAGAAATTTACTATATAAAAAATAGTTAGCACTATCTATAGTATATTGTTATTATCATTTGCCTTCTTTATTAATATGTTTATTGTAGTTCCTATTTAATCTTTTAAAATGTGTCTGCTAAAAATACATGAACTGTGTGTAATTATAAATTTTATGGGACTGTAGGTCTATAAGATTTTTGACATAATGTTTAGATTAATATTAATGTAAAGACTGTTTGTTTCCTGAATAAAGTAAAATAAAAATAAAATAGGAGCGTTTTACCTACCATTAAAACGCATATTGTGTCCGGAGCCTTATTCGAAGCCTAGGTAAACATATTTTGAGAAAGCCCTTTCCGTTTCCGTTCGACATCAATTTTCCTATTGGTCAATTTTACCCACGTGACGTCACTTCCGTAACGTCATCATAAGTCACGTGATACGAGTTCACCTTTTAGCAACGGCGGAGGATTTGTGTCATTGTAGTCTCAAAATCTGAAACACTTGACAACCATTAAGGATAAAGTCTACACCAGGCAGGTCTTAAAGCTAGGCTTCGAATAAGGCTCCGGACACAATATGCGTTTTAATGGTAGGTAAAACGCTCCTATTGTGTCCTTTCGCCGTTATTCGAAGCCTAGGTAAACATATTTTGAGACCTTGTTTGTTATCGCCTGGTGAACGAGGACGCCAATGTGACATGTATCAGCAATTATGACATTAATCTTATACCTTTTGACAAATTCGACAGGTACAAGGGGTACAAGAATTAATTGTTTAACTTTATAACTCAACATCACAAATTAATACTGATATCAGAAACATTATGCTATTACTATCAAACCTCCAAGTATGTCATACAATAGTACGTAAGTACCTATATAATGAAAATATGAGCACGGACTGAACATGATTGAAAAGAAAATAAAATGTATACTTATGCTCAATCTATCAAACCTTATTCATAAATATGTAAACTATGTTACATAAATCATTTACATATTCTTGAAATATTCAAAAACTGAAAAGAAACAAACATTACATTAACACAACTTGTGCTATCCCTTATATATTTTTGAAGCAAAAACATCTGAAAATCTTTTGGCTAAGTCTCTTCTGATATAACATCGATACAATATGATCTGAAAACACATAATAAAGCAAAATATAAGTACAATATAATAATTGTAAAAACTTTCGGCACAAGAAACCATAAGCACAAGACTCTTATCTTCCCTAACTGTAAAATCATGTTGCTTTAAATTATTATGTTACACCTGCTAGTGACACGCTAAACTCCCGAGCACTAGCATTGTTACGAAGCTGACGACTGTTTCTCAGTATATCCTTTACCGCTATAGGGAAATTATTATTCATAGGAAATATACTAAAATAAATAATTTGGGGAATTTTAATATACCACTGTGTAGCCCCAATCTAAGCAAAGCTTGTCCTATGGCCAAGATGCCCAAGTCGTAATTCTTATGGTTCTGTAGGGTGCGAAGCATTAAGTCCACCTATGTACTGTAATTAGTGCATGAAGAATTAAATAAATAAATAAACATGTATTTTGTAAATACATGGTTGTGTTATATACAAAACACTTCGATCAATTAAACATAATATTATACTTAAAATATCGAACCCACGACGTTATTTTTGGCAGTTATACTGTTGACTCACTACCTACACCAAATTCAAGAGAAAAGACATTATTTAAAGCTCTGTGCTAGAGAAGAAGTCAACTATTGCTATCTTTGTGCAGTGCAAGATGCATTAAAGTTTGATTGCAAAAATTAACGTTAACATTATTCGAATAAATAGGATCGCAGATCGCAGGATGTTATATGTATAACATCCTAAACTACTTGTGCCGGCTTGTCTTACTGGTCTGGCAAAAAGAGCGATCATGTATAAAGGTCAAGTAAATTTCTGAAAATAATGTAAGCACATGCCTTATTTTACAAGATCAAAACAAAAGTAGTTCGTATATTAACTTCTTTAAAGCATCTGCTATTTTGTAACAAATCTCGTTTGCATACAAATCGGATTAATGTAACTCTAAAAGATAAATTGCAAAAGATTTGCAATATTTTGTCATAACTTTATCTACTACTTATATCTATCAATCAATCAAATATTGATTTATTCACATAGACATATAATAAGCATGTAGGTACTTATGAATCGTCAATATTTTCCTACCACCCATTCAAGACTTTTTAACTGTAACTATACATATAAATATAATAATGACAACGAAAATGACTGGTAATGGTCGATAATGACAGTTTCACTTCATATATTTTACCGACACGGTCCCAAGTTGCATTGCAGGACACAATTTTTTATATAGACTGCCATTCTAAAGACGCGTTTCTCTTATTATTAATTACTATCGAACCAATGAAAAACTCCCGTTAATTACTGTCAATTTAGCTACACGGAACATCTTAAATAGTTATATCCAATCTAGCAAAGAAACATGAATATACAAAATTAAAAAATTTCATTGTTGTAGACCCTGTCAATCTCCAAACTGCATTCATTCTAGCCTGGAAAGGCGTAATTTTTCTATTTTTTAAGACAGTCAAAATCATTTACGTACAAGTACTTTTGACTGAATACATGAATAGTTTATATCATGATAACAAAAGGTTTACATTTTCAACATCATTACATACACAATTACATGAGTTACATGAGCACAGGAAAAATAATATCGGTAACGTTGACTGCTATTTCCCGTTGTAGGTTGATCTGTATTACAGGCAACAAAATATGGTATATATACCTACCTAGTTTTGCCATTTTAAAAGACCGTGATCGTCAGAATTCGTCTCGCAATATAAATCTACGGTGCCATGGAGCAGCCTGCCATGTTTATACATGACGATGAGTAAGCATAAACAATTCCTGTATCAGATGACTTCAATCTTCTAGACGGCTAAAATAACTATTGCCTATAAATTTTCTAAAACATTCTACTGATGAAATAAAGTAAAGTAATAATTTATTCGGTGTTCTGCATTAACAATAGGTACACATTTACCTAATCTAAACTAAATTTAGGTATGAAACAGTCGAAAGGGCAGACCCGATCGGCTCGTGCTGTTCCTTACAGCTATGTCAGACTGTCAGGCTCTTTCAGATACGCAAAACGCCAGACACGCATTATCAGAAATCGCAGAATGTCAGATTACACTAAAAGTCAGAATCGCAATATCCCAACTGGCTTTATAGCATAATTACTATGACTGCATAGCTTCTAGTCAGTAGGTACCTATTATTCGTTAAAATACTAATTATTGCTATCACTGGTGCCCATAGGGAGCCACCGCAGTATTTCAATCAATATATGAAGTATTAGTGCCAAGCACAGCTTCCAGCGTGCCTAATACTAGCGGGGCTTGTTCGCATATAAACATGAAAGGTATGTGTAGTCGATATACCTATACCCCCCCCACCTTTTTTTTACTTATATTTATTTGAATATACAGTTTCTACTTTCAATCATAATTATGGCATTGACGGCACTAATAATATCTCGTAATCCAAAAAAAAAAAAAAAAGATTATAATGCTTGTTGTCAAAAACATTGCACCCTGATACTTGCGTAAGCAGGAAATGCCACCCGTTACTTGCGTAAGCAGGCTAATTTAATTAATTTTAAAAATAAAAAGATTCATAATGCTTATTGTCAAAAACATTGCACCCTGATACTTGCGTAAGCAGGAAATGCCGCCCGTTACTTGCGTAAGCAGGCTATGTTTTTTTTTTTTTTTTTTTTTTTAAATATATAACATATTATTTTTTTTTTTTTTTTTTTTTTAAATGTAACCACAGCTTAAAATCTGCATTGAATATCATATTAAAAATGTCAGGGATAATGAATCCAATTACGTATCCATTAATAAAACATTATCGAACCAATGGTTACCAAGCTTAAGTTTGTATACCTTTTAAAGAAATAAAGATATTTTATTTATTATTTATTAATGGTAGGGGTGTTCGGGGGGGCTGAGCACCCCATTTTTCAATATCAAATCATTTGCTCCATGCTACATTACACGACCCACATAAACACTCCCTAAAAGGGGCAAGGGTCAACAGTAGAAAGTATTTAGAATAAACTTTTGCAACAACAGTATGTACTTTTAAAATCATTAAATTAAATACACTATTCCCTTTAAAATATTATTTGCCTTGCACTTGTTGGTTAGTTAATACATACATAGCGACGCTTGTTCCCATTTTTAATGCAGGTAGCACTCACATACAGACATGGGAGTAATAAAAGTATAACAGTAATCACACACTATGTGCCGGTATAGATACATGATCAAAAACAAAACGTTGAAACAAAAGCAGCTTAACAAAATTAGTGCTATACCACTCGACTATACTGACTTTTAAATTTCGAACGCTAACAGCGTTTATGACTAGATGTGAACGGTTGCGAAAAATGGACGCCAATGACACAAATCCTCCGCCGTTGCTAAAAGGTGAACTCGTATCACGTGACTTATGATGACGTTACGGAAGTGACGTCACGTGGGTAAAATTGACCAATAGGAAAATTGATGTCGAACGGAAACGGAAAGGGCTTTCTCAAAATATGTTTACCTAGGCTTCGAATAACGGCGAAAGGACACAATAAAATTTAGAAAAAATCGACCCGTCTCACAACTATTTTCTGTAATAAAAATTGCATTGTGAATGCAAAAAACTAAAAATTAAAATAACAAAATAATTTTTCGAAGGGATGTTAGATGGATATTTTTTTCATGTACTGGCAACACGCAGGCACAAAATATTTGTGGCGCAGGGGTGACAAACCTACTTTAACATGTATCTGATTACTTGATTGATTTTGATTTGTATTTTGTTTACTTTACGCGGGCTTCTATTTGACGACCGATTTGGCGCAGAGGTAGGCTACCCACCTTCTGCGCCAGTGGTCTCGGGTTCGATTCCCGAACAAGACAAATATTTGTGTGCATGAACATGTATATTTGTCTTGGTCTGGGTGTTTACTATGTATATTAAGTATGTATTTACAAAAAAAAAAGTATTTAAGTATATATTTATCCGTTATCAAGTTTTCCATGATACAGTTTCTTAATGAAATTAACATGGGCTTAGATAATTGGTGTGAATGTAAGAAGTTATTTATTTATTCATTTATTCTATCTGCTTTGCGTACAGTGCTTCTTTTACATTATTTCGTAGATTTCTTGTTGTTTCTGTTATTGTTTTTGTTTATTGTTAAGTTTGAACCGTTGTTACTTGTTACTATTGTGTTTATACTATTACTATCTAACCCATTTTGCATTATCTTATGCGCTTTTTTAATCCAAGATATAGTTCATACAAGTAGATTAAAAAAAAAACTGTAAAACCAAAACCTCGCAATAAAAAGAGACATGAAGAAAAAGGTTTACGACACCCTGTTGCCAAACTCAAATGTGAAAGTGACATATTTTTTTTTGCACCGAATTATAAAACGTACTTTAGATCGGCAGATTGACAGATGTCAAGTAACAGTTAATCAGTGTGAAACAGGCCCTTATTGTCCTATGTCCCCTGGATGCGTCCACAAAGCGCAAAGGGCGTCCACAGCAGATCTCCAACGCGGATGCGTGTCGTGTCCAATTTGATTGAAATGAAAGTTAGATTGCTGCCTTAGTACGAATCAATATGACAACTGTCTTACTAAGCAATGCTAATGCAATTGCAGTCAGTTTTGATTGCTAGGTTATTGCTAATGACTTACATAATCAGCCTGCCGCCGGTTTGTCGAGGACAGTCAATGACAATAACTCAAACAGAGATGTATATATTTTTAAACCACGCTTTTAAAACAGACTAGAAATATTTTCCCAGAGAGTACTCGTCAAGACGATTCAAACGAGCCCAAACTCGATGGGGTTGCATGGTCTCAATATTGAGTTCCTATGGCATGGTCTTCCGGCTTCATCATCAGACCCTGAACCTCCCGTCAGAGTACGTGTCAAGACAATTCTAACGAGCCCAAACACGATGGGGTAGCACGGTTTCATCATTGAGTTCCTGTGGCGTTCTTACGGCTCCATCATCAGATCAGCTCAATGACACCGTAATATTGCATTGTCATCCAGTTCTGACCTATGTTCAAAGTTTCAAGTTTCTTGCTCATCGGGAAGCTAGTATAAAATCGTTTGCAAAATTTGCGTACAAACAAGAAAGCAACCTAATAAAAACGTGGTAAAAAAATGGTCAACATCTCACCCAACAAAGTTCTCGGAGAGGCTCGTCTTCTCGTAGTAGGAGACCAGCTCGACGATGCTGCGGAAGAAGCGCGACTCGGACAGGAAGTAGTGCGGCACCTGGTCGATGGGCTTGCGGCACACGCGCATGTGCTTCACCGTGTTGTCCGTCCTGGGGCGAACGGGGCAAGTTAAACACAACTAATTGTATGAATTAAGGTTATTGTAAAGTTAACAGAGAACTGTGAAAGAGGTTTCTAGCCTTTTTCACAGTCAGGGGCCCGATTCTCAGGCATTCGAATTTTTCAGTGTGGTAATTCGTATGTCGAACATTTTGTTTGTGGTTTCTATTGAAATGTTAGAACGTTTCAAACAAACTAAGCTGTCCCACATCAAAGAATATATACACTTACTGTCAACAAATTCATTTTGACAGCTAAGTTCGTATACGAACATCTATTGGTTTGTACCACTCGTAGCGTTCGACTGGTTTTCGAACGAACTTTTTCGATTGTGAAATTCTAACAATACAAAAACTGTGTTATATTTGAATTTCGAGCTTATAAATGTGAAGTTGTCTTGATTAGTGAGAATCGGCCCCCAGAGGTTTTCTTTTAAAATTGAGATCCATATCTATAGTATAGCAATATATAACCTTACTAACATAACCGAACCTTGCGGCACACGCGCATGTGCTTCACCGTATTGTCCGTCCTGGGGCGAATGGGGCAAGATAAACCACAGAACACAACTAATTGTATGAATTAAGGTTATTGTAAAGTTAACAGAGAACTGTGGAAGAGGTTGGAGGAGGCCTTCACTCAAAAATGAGATCCATATCTATAGTATAGCAATATCTAACCTTACTAACATAACCGAACCTTGCGGCACACGCGCATGTGCTTCACCGTGTTGTTCGTCCTGGGGCGAACAAACGGCGCTTGTTAAGCCACAGAACACAAATAATTGTATGAATTAAGGTTATTGGAAACTTAACAGAGAACTGTGAAAGAGGTTTCTAACCTCCTTAACAGTTCTCTTTTCACAGTTCAGAGGTTTTCTTTAAAAAATGAGATCCATATCTATAGTATAGGAATATCTAACCCTACTAACATAACCGAACCTTGCGGCACACGCGCATGTGCTTCACCGTGTTGTCCGTCCTGGGGCGAACAAACGGCGCTTGCGTTAAACCACAGAACACAACTAATTGTATGAATTAAGGTTATTGTAAACTTAACAGAGAACTGTGAAAGAGGTTGGAGGAGGCCTTCACTCAAAAATGAGAATCATATCTATAGTATAGCAATATCTAACCTTACTAACATAACCGAACCTTGCGGCACACGCGCATGTGCTTCACCGTGTTGTCCGTCCTGGGGCGAACGGGGCCAGTTAAACCACATAACACAACTAATTGTATGAATTAATGTTATTGTAAAGTTAACAGAGAACTGTGAAAGAGGTTACTAACCTTTCTCTTTTCTAACAGTTCTCTTTTCACAGTCAGGGGCCCGATTCTCAGGCATTCGAATTTTTTCAGTGTGGTAATTCGTATGTCGAACATTTTGTTTGTGGTTTCTATTGAAATGTTAGAACGTTTCAAACAAACTAAGCTGTCCCACATCAAAGAATATATACATGTTCGTATACGAACATCTATTGGTTTGTACCACTCGTAGCGTTCGACTGGTTTTCGAACGAACTTTTTCGATTGTGAAATTCTGACAATACAAAAACTGTGTTATATTTGAATTTCGAGCTTATAAATGTGAAGTTGTCTCGATTAGTGAGAATCGGCCCCCAGAGGTTTTCTTTTAAAATTGAGATCCATATCTACAGTATAGCAATATATAACCTTACTAACATAACCGAATCTTGCGGTACACGCGCATGTGCTTCACCGTATTGTCCGTCCTGGGGCGAACGGGGCCAGTTAAACCACAGAACACAACTAATTGTGTGAATTAAGGTTATTGTAAACTTAAGAGAGAACTGTGAAAGAGGTTAGAGGAGGCCTTCAGACAAAAATGAGATCCATATCTATAGTATAGCAATATCTAACCTTAATAACATAACCGAACCTTGCGGCACACGCGCATGTGCTTCACCGTGTTGTCCGTCCTGGGGCGAACGGAGCGAGTTAAACCACAGAACACAACTAATAGATTAGATGGATCATGATCATGACACGCATTTAGTACTGAATGAACAGTGGAGTCGAAAACAGGTTAGTTGCCATTACAACCTGAAATATTAAACATTGCCGTTTTGAGTAAAGCTTTCTACACGCGCGCCCTGTCCACTCGCCACTACTTACTTCTTCCTTGTGTTCTGTACGTAAAACCATTCAAAACAAGAGTGAACGCGTGAATTTGTGATTGCCGAGGCGTCCTCCAATGTGTGCTTGGGAATGCTGCGGACATTGCAACGGCCTGACCCTTAAAATAATGGCCACGCGATACTCCAGCCGCACCGTCACCATGTGGCGCCCCATGGTGGCTGCGTGGGGCGCAGCAGGACCGTGCCGTCCACGCGCCGCCCCAGTGGCGCCCCATCTCCCGCTACGATGGAAAAGTACTGACTTGAGCGAGAGCGCGTAGTGCGTGTCGGTGTCGGCGTAGTGCGTGGGGTGCAGCAGGAACGTGCCGTCCACGCGCCGCCCTAGTGGCGCGGTTTCCTAGAGAGCGGTATTTGACACCGTAACGTCAAAAAGCGGTGCCGCCATTTGCATGACGGCCGTCTTGACGGCGTCGGGTGGTTCGTGAACGTTTTTCTCGATAGCGGTGAAGCCATTTTTATAAAATATTGTATTGTTTTGACCGGACGACGAACAAAATGAGTTCCAACTCCAACTAGAGCAGCGAGGACGACGAAATTTTAATAGAATTCGTACGTAACCATGATGTTTCTTTGCTGGATACGTTTCGTTTGACGTTTGTTTAAAAAGACGGTGTGTTAAATACGGCCGTGGAACTTTCTACATGTCGTCACCGTAAAGACGGCCGTCTTTTTGCGTCCGTTATATTACGGCCGCTATATGACGGCACCGCTATCCTAAGAAACCAAAGCTTTACGGAATTTCATTGGCACATCGTCGTTCACTTCGATTCTTTATGTCAAAATTCATAATAAACAAGTGAAAGTCAAGCGAAAAAGAACGTCGAGTTTGTTGATTGATTCTTAGTCGTGGGCCACACTGGAGCGGCGCGTCTTGCGTCCGCGTTGAGCGGGAAAAACAAATATATTGAGACGGACGGGAGGGGCCACACTGGCGCGTCCAGCGGTCGCCGCGACCGGCGGAGGGAATAGTACGTGTTCGCGCGTCCTGCGGATCCGCAGGTCGCCTCCGCGCTACGCGGTCGCTCCCGTGTGGCCCACGACTTAGAGAATCGCACAACAGTACTGACTTGAGCGAGAGCGCGTAGTGCGTGTCGGTGTCGGCGTGGTGCGTGGGGTGCGGCCGCACGCGCAGCAGGAATGTGCCGTCCACGCGCCGCTCTAGCCGCGCCGTCGCCATGTCCCGTCCCATCTCGCCCACGTACCTGACACAAAAAATTGGTTAAAATAAAATGCGGTGTACGCTGAGGATATATGCTGGTTTGTCAAATGAGAAAGTAAAAAGTGCTAAGGTCGGTTATCCGAGTTAACAGAGCCCTTCCCGTCATTGCTTTTTGCTTTTTGACAAGCTTTTTGTTTCATCCAGCGCAATGACAGTGACTGAGTGAGCAAATGAGAACGCGATAACTTTGAACGAAAAATAGTGTGCGGAAACTTGTTCCAGGAATTACGTGTTTTTCAGTAAGAATTATAAGTTTGTGAAATATAAAATAAAAAAAATAAAAAATGAGTGAGAACTATGAGTAGTGATGAACGCCAAAAGTTCAGGTAAAATTTGTGCAAAAAAAAAAATAGATTTTTGGAGGCATATTATGAATTTGTTTCTTCAAATTTAGATTTTTTATTTCGATAGAAACCTTGATATAGTGCATAAGATACCTATTAGTTCAAAAGTTTCAAAGGAGGATCTGTTACAACGTCATAATCACATAAGAGCGTTTGTATAATCAGTAAGTTGGGTTGGCCGCCCTTCTGTTAGTTTAACGAGTGAAATGAGTCTAGAAGATGGTTTAAGTTGTAGCGTACGTACAGCGGCGGGGCGAGCGCGCCCCGACAGCGCGATGCACTCCTTGTGCGCGTTGGCTAAGTGCTCGGAGCGCATTAGGGCCTAAACTTAGTAAAGCGGGCGCCCGCGACGGGCACACGTCGCGTGTCTCCGTCCGTGGACACGCACGTGGGCTTCGTGAACACGCGCGTGGGCTCCGTGGAACCGCATCACATAGCCCTATTGACTGAACAAGCCCGTGCGTGCTACCGCTGCTGGCCCGCTGGAGGGCCCCGTCGCGGGCACCCGCGCGGACGACCGTCGCGGGGAAACTAGCCACAAGGCGCGGGCGCGGGACCCGCCTCCCCGCGACGGTTGCCCGCGCGGGTGCCCGCGATGGAACACTTTTGTATGGAACCGCGCGGCCGTCCGCGTGACGCAGTTTAGGCCATTACGTACGTACCACATGTAGTAATGCAGCGCGTGGTGGTGCGTCCAGCGGCGGGGCGGGCCCGCAGCGCCCCGACAGCGCGATGCACTCCTTGTGCGCGCGCGCTAAGTGCTCGGAGCGCATTACGTACGTACCACATGTAGTAATGCAGCGCGTGGTCGGGCGCGTGGTGGTGCGTCCAGCGGCGCGCATTACGTACGTACCACATGTAGTAATGCAGCGCGTGGTCGGGCGCGTGGTGGTGCGTCCAGCGGCGCGCATTACGTACGTACCACATGTAGTAATGCAGCGCGTGGTCGGGCGCGTGGTGGTGCGTCCAGCGGCGCGCATTACGTACGTACCACATGTAGTAATGCAGAGCGTGGTCGGGCGCGTGGTGGTGCGTCCAGCGGCGCGCATTACGTACGTACCACATGTAGTAATGCAGCGCGTGGTCGGGCGCGTGGTGGTGCGTCCAGCGGCGCGCATTACGTACGTACCACATGTAGTAATGCAGCGCGTGGTCGGGCGCGTGGTGGTGCGTCCAGCGGCGCGCATTACGTACGTACCACATGTAGTAATGCAGCGCGTGGTCGGGCGCGTGGTGGTGCGTCCAGCGGCGCGCATTACGTACGTACCACATGTAGTAATGCAGAGCGTGGTCGGGCGCGTGGTGGTGCGTCCAGCGGCGCGCATTACGTACGTACCACATGTAGTAATGCAGAGCGTGGTCGGGCGCGTGGTGGTGCGTCCAGCGGCGCGCATTACGTACGTACCACATGTAGTAATGCAGAGCGTGGTCGGGCGCGTGGTGGTGCGTCCAGCGGCGCGCATTACGTACGTACCACATGTAGTAATGCAGAGCGTGGTCGGGCGCGTGGTGGTGCGTCCAGCGGCGCGCATTACGTACGTACCACATGTAGTAATGCAGAGCGTGGTCGGGCGCGTGGTGGTGCGTCCAGCGGCGCGCATTACGTACGTACCACATGTAGTAATGCAGAGCGTGGTCGGGCGCGTGGTGGTGCGTCCAGCGGCGCGCATTACGTACGTACCACATGTAGTAATGCAGAGCGTGGTCGGGCGCGTGGTGGTGCGTCCAGCGGCGCGCATTACGTACGTACCACATGTAGTAATGCAGAGCGTGGTCGGGCGCGTGGTGGTGCGTCCAGCGGCGCGCATTACGTACGTACCACATGTAGTAATGCAGAGCGTGGTCGGGCGCGTGGTGGTGCGTCCAGCGGCGCGCATTACGTACGTACCACATGTAGTAATGCAGAGCGTGGTCGGGCGCGTGGTGGTGCGGCGGCAGCGGCGGGGCGGGCGCGGCGCCGCCGCCGCAGCGCCCCGACAACGCGATGCACTCCTTGTGCGCGCACGCGTTGCACACCGTGCACAGGTAACCCTGCCGGGGGAACGCACATTGTTCACTCAATAAGCCTCTCGCATAGACGTTACCCATTGTCTTACGTTGCGCACAGACCGGCCCAACGAACGACATCAGGCGTTGCCCGCTGCACATACCTGGTTTTCGAAAATCAATCTAGCTAAGTAAAGGATCACTGGGAGCGATTCCAGTTCACATTCGGGTTTTTTAGATCATCTGATTAAGACAGAGAGGAAAACAGAACCCCTTGGCTGGCGTTAGGTGAACTACTAAGGCCTATTGTCCACGTAAACCGCACGTCATGCGCATGCTTTCGTCAAACGACTAACGACTGCCAAATGAATGCTTGCATCTTGTGTATAAAACCATCAAAACTTTATCCACGGAGTGGCAATGTCACGTCATTCTCTCGTCACGCGACGAAAGCGTGCGCATGACGTGCGTTTACGTGGACAATAAGCCTAACACGGCAATGCGACGCGACGCGAAAATACCACGTTGTTAATTTTTGTATGTGTAGCCTAAGTTGTCGCGTTTAACGGTCTGCACGCATCTATTCGTCACACGATATCGCTCACCTAGAACGAGTTATATGTATTACACGCTTAAGATTTCGAGTTGACGAAAACATGTATTATTAGAACTTCGAAATGATCTGTTACCTGAAATATTCTCCCTTTGAGGAACTTTGAACAGTGGTGACACGTCGCCGGTTTGTCAAAAGTGTGTAATACAAATTTATGGTTCGTACTCCGACACCCGGCCGGCTCTAAATTGTCTCTGTAACAAAATGAACATTCCAATCAAATCACCAGCTAGCTCCTAACATGTTTCACAAGCACAGCTGTCTTGGAGACCCATACTGCACACAGGAGATATCAAAAGTTGGGTCGTATAGATCAATCTACGTCGTCGCTGAGAAACGATATTCTAGCGAGGGTCTTCGTTCCGTAAAACCAGCTCAAGAGTAACCTTATACTGATGATGTTACAACGCGCGTCACACAGTGGCAGTACTCACATGGCGTCGCGGATGGCCTTGACCCACTTGCGCTTGCAGTCGTCAGTGCGCGCGTATAGCGTGAACGTTGCGTCCTTGGTGCGTCGCACTAGATAGAAGTGCGCGGCCCAGCGCGCATCAGTTCGCAGTGCGCGCCGCCCGCACCCTTCCTCCACGCGGTACTCCGCCAGCCGCACGCCTACGCGGTAGGAGTACTGGTTGTCCTGTAACAAGAATAGAAAAGAATAGAAAACATTTATTTGCTTTGAAACACAGTATTTAAGGTCATAACATTGTATAAAAAGTACAGCATTATTTGCCAATGAGTCGGCATGCAAAAGATATGTTTATAAATTGTTGAGAAATTAATTTTTGTTACATTGAAAAAATAATAATTGAATTATAATAATTGAAAATAATTAATTGAATTTGAGAAATTGAATAACAAGACAACACTTCACGGTTGTTTCTTTATTTCTTATGGTACACCAACAATATACATACATAGACATTTCACATTAATATTACGCAGTAAAATTTAAACGTGTATGTACCTTTATTACAGGTATACTTACACAACATTGTCAAACATATATTCTACTCAGACTAAAATTATTTAAAACTACACAATTAAATCATAAACTATCCAAAAGCAACATTTCCTAACATGTACTAAATAAAACATGTTGTGTCACTCTCACTATACACTATGACAAGATTCTACAGTGCCGGTCTTTTAGCGCAACTCTCTTATCCTGTTGTAGTATAGCCGTATTTAGACTTGCACCGTAACTTACAGTTACTTATTTTATTTTATTTGGTTAAGAAAACTTACAGCTATTATAACATTATAAATTACAGTATTCTTAGAAACACCCCCCGCTTCGGCTACGGTTTGACGGCACAAACAAGTGACGTCACCAGAGTGGAAGGGGAACTTTACTTGGCGGCAGCTGCGACGGCGGCGCTTCACTTTTGCTGCGGCGCTCGGACGGGAAGGACGTGCTCTCTAGTGCTTGTTGATTATTGTGAAAAAATTTGAAATTAAAGCGTTATTTAGGTTACTTTCGTGTCTTTTTAAAAAAATCAACTACACTTCTGGTTTTTAAGATCAGAAGTGGGATTGGTTCGCGCGTTTTTGATCGTTCGCCATCGTTAGTTTTGGGAAATAGGTGTAGAAAAAGAAAAACGTTGAAGTTTAAAATTTTTATTTCTATTTTTAATAAAAAACGTGTGTGAGGTAGATTCTTTTAGAAAATTGTGTTTTTGTGTGACCGTTTGGATTTTCTCTGTAAGTACTTATTAAGTGATAGTTTAGTTGTGATAATGTCAGATCGCGAGTCTCTTAAGTAATCATGCAAATGTTAGTAGACGACGGAATAAAAGACGCGTTTATCGTGAAAATCGTGATTCTTATTCTAAGCGCCGGAACTGTTCTCGCGATTCGTATAGTAGATCACCGAGACGGCGTTGTAGGTCTCCTAATTTCGATAATGCGCGACGGGCGCCGCGATGGTTCGTATGCCTGCCGCGCGCGACAGCCCTTGACGCGATCCTATGGATAGAATTCTTAAGAGGTTAGATGCACTAGAAGAGCGGATGCTTTTATCAATCGCATCATCGTCTACTCCCGTACCGCGCTTGAGCGCTAGGACCTCTACGCTTCCGTTGGCGGCGGCGTCCATCGCCGCTACGTCAGCTGCTGGTGTGACGGAGATGCGTGCTGCGGGCGGACTCGCCGAGGCCTCGTGTGATGCCAGCGTGGATGCCGCGGACAGGATTTTTGGTGCACTGTCATCGTTAATTGAAGTAAGATCTAAGCATTACTACCTACATATCTATCTTTGACCCTGATTTTGACGTGTGGTGTGCAGAGGTAGATCGCGGTCGTGAATTGAATCGCTGGGATGATGGGGAATGTTTAGGACGTATCAGTAACTGCCTGCGTGGCGATGCTCGAACGTGGCTTAGTGATTGGGTCACCACTGGACGCACGTGGACAAATTTCAAAATCGAGTTTCGTTCGTTGTGTCCGCGTGAGGTTGACATGGCCTCTGTTTTGTGTGATGGTCAGGTTCGGCCGAGCCCGAGTAAAACTGAGGCCTTGGTAAGATCCCCAAAGCCAACCAACGTGCGAGTAGTTCGTCAATTCCTGGGGCTGGCTGTCTATTTCCGTAAATACATTGCTGGCTATGCATCTAAAACAGTTTGTATTACCACTTTGAATATTACCAAGCAAGCCACGACGCAGACATCATCGCTTCAGATTTTGGCTGGCATCGAGGGGACAGTTCCAGCCCTACGGTCCTTGGTGCGGGATGTGGCGTTGAACAATCCCAATCCTAACCGAGAGGGATTGATGACACTACGGAGGCAACGAACATCCGAGTTGCTCGCTGCTAATCAACAGCGCCAGGACGCCTACGTGAATGAAGGTCGTCGAGTGCCTCGTAATTTTGCTGTTGGCAGTTATGTTTTTGTTAGCAAGGGTTCGCAGAGCACCGGGAAATTGGACTCTGGCATGCGTGGCCCTTACAGGGTCATGCGAGCACTACCACACCACCGCTACGAACTCGAGCTGCTGGCCGGGTCTTATGGCAAGAAGACCCAAGCCGCCGCCGAGCACATGATCCGGTGGCAAGGCGAATGGAGCCCGGAAACTTGCCAGGCTTTCTTCGAAGGTAGTAAGTCTGGCTTTGTCCAGGCAGACGTCATGCTAACTTTGGGCCTCTGACGTATTAATTTCGGCTTAGTCCGGGCAGACGCTATGCTAACTTTGGGCCTCTGGCGTATTAATTTCGGCTTAGTCCGGGCAGACGCTATGCTAACTTTGGGCCTCTGGCGTATTAATTTCGGCTTAGTCCGGGCAGACGCTATGCTAACTTTGGGCCTCTGGCGTAGATATTAATTTCGGCTTAGTCCGGGCAGACGCTATGCTAACTTTGTGCCTCTGGCGTATTGTTAGCTTGACAAGCAAGTGCGGCTTCTGTCAATGCTAACGAATGAGCGATCATAATACGCGAAAATAATATTTCGCTATTATGACTCTCATGTTCAGTATTTGTAGACGATGGTATTCCGGAGCCATTGTTTATAAATTTTTGTTTAATGTGCCTTACAAATTTGCTAAGATTTTACATAATTTATTTGCATCCAACGTTTGATCACTTGAGTGCACGCTTGTGGTCTTGCGTTGAATGTTACATTACTTATAAATGAATTCAGCTCAGTATAAGAAAATTTCTTACTGAACAGATAAACTAAAACTTTGACGTATTTTTCAGATAATAAATGAACTTAATGAAATGGACCAGGAAATCCCGGGTCCATCTTCAGCAGTCCAGCCTGCAGCCGACCAATCCCTGGCAAACCAGTTGCCAGACGACAACGACCAGCCACCAGCGGGCGAGGACGCCGCACCCTCAGGAACGGCCGTCTTAGAAACACCCCCCGCTTCGGCTCCGGTTTGACGGCACAAACAAGTGACGTCACCAGAGTGGAAGGGGAACTTTACTTGGCGGCAGCTGCGACGGCGGCGCTTCACTTTTGCTGCGGCGCTCGGACGGGAAGGACGTGCTCTCTAGTGCTTGTTGATTATTGTGAAAACATTTGAAATTAAAGCGTTATTTAGGTTACTTTCGTGTCTTTTTTAAAAAAGCAACTACACTTCTGGTTTTTAAGAGTATGGTAAATAACTAAAAGAAATTTACAAGTTTTTACAGATAGAAATGAAGAACACATAAATGAGAGAAAAAAAACAATAATCATAAATCTATCAATAAAAATAAAAAGATAAAACAAAAGAGAAATAGATACAAATTAAAAGTACTCGATGCACATCAGCCGCTTAATGTGCAGGTTTGATGTTACTTAAATATAATGATAGGTTTCTTTAAAAAAAAAAGCCCTTATGCTCTGCAACATGACGTATGTCACTGATGACCTACTAATTAGTGTAGTTAAATATAATGTATTTGAATTAAATAGCTCTCTTGTTTTGTAACACTGAACAATACAACATGTTACTACAAATATCTGGTTTTACTTGATAGGTACGCACCCAAGTTCCATCTACTTCAACATAATATATCACTGTGAAAGGAGCTGAATTATGAACAACACGAACATAAAAGTTGATATCAAAAAATGTCGGCCCCGACCGACGGACTTAAAATTTTGCCATCATGGTAATAACACTATGGAACCAACGCAGAAAAGCAAGAGTGTTTACCTTGACGGGCTTGCACAGCAGCATGAGCTTGTCAAACACGAACACGTATCGCGTGCGCAACTTCTGATCCTCATGGGCCAAGGCCCTGGACGGCGAGCTCAAGGTCAAGACCTTGAGCTCGCCGTCCAGCAGCAGGCGGCCGTACGCCTATTTGATTCCTGGTACATAGTAATAAATGTTTACCTTGTCGAACACGAACACTTATCGCGTGCGCAGCTTCTGATCCTCATGGGCAGCAGGCGGCCGTACGCCGCCCTCCCAGTCTATTATACACTCCTGGTACAAAGTAATGAGTGTTTACCTTGACAGGCTTGCACAGCAGCATGAGCTTGTCGAACACGAACACGTATCGCGTTCGCAACTTCTGGGGGGCTACCGCGTAACTTTAATGAAATGAACTTCATACGTTTTTTGGAACTTTAAGTCAATTTTATATAAAAAATAGCCGCTATCAGTTCCCTACTTAGTGACGTCGGGTATAACGATAGCTAGCTAGCAACGTTCAACAGAACAAAGCAGCAAAGATCTATCAAAATAAGGAATTCAAATGACAGATAAAGCTCATATCCATATCCATACTTTTTTGTCGGTAGCCCCCCTGGTATTCGTGGGCCTTGACCTTGAGCTCGCCGTCCAGCAGCAGGCGGCCGTACGCCGCCCTCCCAGTCTATTATGCTCTCCTGGTACAATGAGTGTTTACCTTGACAGGCTTGCACAACAGCATGAGCTTGTCGAACACGAACACGTATCGTGTGCGCAGCTTCTGGTCTTCGTGTGCCTTGACCTTTAGCTCGCCGTCCAGCAGCAGGCGGCCGTACGCCGTCCTCCCAGTCTATTATGCTCTCCTGGTACATCGTAATGAGAGTGCTTACCTTGACAGGCTTGCACAGCAGCATGAGCTTGTCGAACACGAACACGTATCGCGTTCGCAGCTTCTGATCCTCGTGGGCCTTGACTTTGAGCTCGCCGTCCAGCAGCAAGCGGCCGTACGCCGCCAGCCCCGCGCCGCCCTCCCAGTCTATTATACACTCCTGGTACATAGTAATGAGTGTTTACCTTGACAGGCTTGCACAGCAGCATGAGCTTGTCGAACACGAACACGTATCGCGTTCGCAGCTTCTGATCCTCGTGGGCCTTGACTTTGAGCTCGCCGTCCAGCAGCAGGCGGCCGTACGCCGCCAGCCCCGCGCCGCCCGCGCCCTGCGCGCCGCCCTCCCAGTCTATTATGCTCTCCTGGTACATGGTACAAACAAAGGTTACGTATAGTACTTATGTAAAAATAAAAAATAAACAAGTAAAGGAGAAAATTTAGACGGATCATTTTTGCGCCGCCCTCCCAGTCTATTATGATCTCCTGGTACATAGTACAAACAAAGGTTACATACAGTATGCCAAAATAAAAATAAACAAGGCAAAATTAGACGGTTAGTTTTTGTTTTAATTTCGATGCTTCAACGTTGGAAGACCGAAAATTAATTGTAAGTACCTATAAATTGTCGTTCATTGGAGTGTGCTTTTCAATATGAAAGCTTGCGGCTCCCGATTATTTTCACTAGCATCGGTCATCATTCATCATTCACAATTCATTGTAAAAATGAATCACTTTTGATGATCCGTCTAATTTCGTTTTAACGCATCAAACTACTAAATCAAAACTGATATAAAAAAACGACCAATATGTTTTTAACTCACAGGACAGAAAGAGTTAAGAAGGAGACTTTAGTACTGAACGAAGCGTGAAACGAAAACCAGCTACATAGTTACCATTACAACTTGGAAGAAATTAAAAATGGTTTACAAGCAAAATGTATAGAGGATACCCGCAACGCGCGCCTAAACCTGCCCATTTACCACATCTTACGACTTTCTTGTGTTCTGTGTGCGAGCTCAACGTAATTCTTCGGACTCGTCGGATCGTTAGAGCCCTCGCCCACGCCGACTTTTTGTAGCGATGCTGTAGCGCGTTAGTAGCGATGCTGTCGCGCGTCTCGTAACTTTTTGTACTTTTTGTAGTGAATTAGTAGCTAATTAGCTATGCTGTCGCGCGTTAGTAGCGATGCCGCCGCGCGTTGACGAGACGCACGACAGCATCGCTACAAAAAGTCGCCGTGGTGGGCGAGGGCCCTTACTTGTTCGGTTTTTTTAACGGAGACGAATGCACGTGTCTTTGGTCAGTTCAGCATGGTAACTTACGTGACCAATAGTGTTAAAATGGTCGACCTAGGGGCTGGCAGATTCTTTAACACATACGACTCACCTGTACTTTAGCGAGTAACACTAGCACTTCGCTGTCCCTTTTCACTTCATTAATATATTGTGCTACGTCGACCATGGCTTCTTTCGCGCGCTCCAGGCCTCTAAACTCTTCGTGATTCTGTACAATGATAAAATATTGTAGAACAAATTCAAAATAATGGAAAATTGTATTTCTTCTGAATACTCGTCTCGAAGTCTCGTTACTTACTGGTTGGGTTTCATGGACTAGTTTGTCTAATAGTAGGTGGTACTTAAGCACCCTTTGCATGGGCACTGAGAGTATGTCGCGGAGCTGTATTCGGCCATCGCTGTGTTCTTTTTGACATTTCTGGAAATAAAGAAGCCTATAAGAAAATAGACATACTACTAGACAATATGACATGAGTTTCTGCAAGCCCAAAGCAATAATTTTAACTTTAGTGATAGATTTTTAAAGAGACAGGTATACTAAGTGCTGTACAGACCGATTCAAACTTGTTGATTGCGCGTCGGAACATCGCGCGAGAAAAATGCGCAGTCAGTGCGCAGTACACAATTTAGATGTATGCGGGTGGGAAGGTGAGGTTGCAGGGTACTTTACTGCGCATAGTGGCCAACTTCACGACTGTCATTAAGTATCACACAAAAGTATCGATACTTCAAAGTATCGAGTTCTTTTCTTAGGCGCCTAATGCGCATACGTCAGCAAGTCAATGTCAGTCTATAAGTAACGTCAGTAGCTTCAGTAGAACAGCGGGGTAGGGCCCCTGAACATGAAAAAACAAATGGTACGAACGATTAATCGATCTGTTCCAGTAAAATACAATCCTACTAATATTATAAATGCGAAAGTTTGTGAGTATGGATGTGTGGATGGGTGGATGGATGTATGGATGTTCGTTACTCTTTCACACAAAAAAAACTACTGAAACTAAAAACTACTTCGTATTTGAAACAGAGTGTAGAAGCTTCAGCATGATTGAACAAGATGGTGTTGCCAATGTTGCCATGAGCATGACCCAAGTTAGGTGGGTAATTTATTCGATACGATACCTCTCAAAAAGTACACGATAAGTACTAGTACAAAAGTATCGGTATCGAATGGAAATGTACTTGATACCCTTCGATCATATAAACCCTAGATACAGCGTAAACGCACAGAAAGTGCGAAACTGCCAACGAATGCCCAATTCGAAATTGGGCATTAGATCGCCTCAGTAGTCATTTGACCGCCCGGCGAAACGATGCCTAAATGTGCTGAAAAGATGCGCAAAAACAATTCGAAAAAAGGAAAAAAGGGATGTAATATAATATTTTCAGTCAGTATTGAACGTAAGTATAATTGCACAATTAATTTAAAGTCAAACATGTACTGAAACTATCATAATTTCATTATTTATACTAAATTTATTTATTTATTTATTTATTTTCTTAAAGGAAGACCAACAGCCAATCTTACAAACTAGCATCAATTACAATAGGCACCAGAAGGCCACTTACAGGTCCTCACTGATTGCTACAAAATAACCTAACTACAACTAAAATATATGAATAAGACAATATAGATACCTAGAATATAAATAAAACATCGCAATTACTCTTATAACTAATATTAATAAATTAACAGTCAAAAAACCGTTTGCTTAACGCATTCCTTGCCATCGCCACACTAGTGTTGAACAAATCCAAGTTCAAATGATTGCATAAATTATTGAAGTTATCACTCGCACGCCATATGAATTCATTTTGCCTGTAGTTCGTGTGGGCACGGGGGAGAAATAAAAGTGAACTGCTTCTGAGGGACCTAGAGGGCACTCTCAACTGTATCTGTTGCAGGAGCTCCGAGCAGTCCACTAAACCCGATGCAAGCCTTAGCAAAAACGTCAGGTCATTGATCTCGCTTCGCAAAGTAAGCGGTAAGAGGTGATGCTTACGACAGAGTTCATAGTAGTTCGAGGAACTATAGCAATCCTTGGTACGGTAACAAAGAAATCGTATAAACCTTTTCTGAATATGTTCAATTCGTGAAATGTAAGTGTCATAGCGAGGATTCCAAGTTTGACTGGCATATTCAAGAATACTGCGGACGAATGAACAGTACAAAATCTTTAAGGTCTTAACGAATGAAAATTCATTTGCACAGCGCATAACAAATCCCAGTGACTTAGATGCTCTAGTCACAATGCTGTCAATGTGCGCATCAAATAACAGTTTAGAGTCATGGAGGACACCCAAATCACGCACAGTAGACTTTGTTTCCAAGGTTGAACCTTTAAGAGTGTACCTAAATGATATCAAGTTACGTTTCCGAGCAAATGTGACCAAACAACACTTAGACGGGTTTAAATCTAGATCATTAGCCTGACAATAAGTCTCAAGTCTATCCAAATCGGATTGCAAGGCTGCTGCGTCATCCAAGGATCTTACATCAGCGTAGACCTTCATGTCATCCGCAAAACAGAGTAAACTTGAGTGCCTGAGGCACGTGTTAATGTCAGCTATAAAAATGACAAAAAGCAGCGGCCCAAGCAGTGACCCCTGCGGTACCCCACTTGGAACGATAACCCAATCAGATGAGTAATTATTAACTACCACTGCTTGCAATCGGAATTCAATGTAGGATGAAAACCATCGCAAAAGATCGCCACAAATACCGACACGCAAAAGTTTATTTATTAGCGTTTTATGGTTAATTCTGTCGAAAGCTTTACTGTAGTCTGTGTATATGACATCTGCCTGTCCTCCTGTATCCATAGTTTTTGCAAGAAAGTTATTAAACAATATAAGATTGGGAACAGTTGAACGTCTCTTAAGAAAACCGTGTTGATAGGGGCAGAATGCCTGACCTAAACTAGCATAGACTTGGTCATAAACTATTTTTTCCAAGACTTTGGCAACAATGCAGAGTTTGGAAATTGGCCTATAATTAGCGATCTCGGTTTTATTACCTTGCTTAAAAATTGGTGTTACGTAAGCTTTTTTCCAGATGCTCGGGACAGTACCCTCTGACAAAGATCTATTAAATAAAATGGTAATAGGCAGGGCCAATGTGTCACAACATCTAATAAGAAAAATCGCCGGAAGCTGATCAGGTCCAGCAGATTTCGAGGGGTCAAGTTCTTTAAGGAACCGACGTACATCTGATTCATTAACCACTATGGAACTTATTGATGAAACCGTGTCAGCTATTGTATTTCCATCAGGTGGAACAATATTATTAGAATGTAACAGGAAGTTCGAATAGAAATAGTTGGAGAATGCTTCACATATAGTTTCACCCGTATTAAATGTATTCGTACCGTACTTAAGGCAGCTAGGCAGTGAGTTACCTTTTCTCTTTGAGTTGACGTGAGACCAGAACCTTTTAGGATTACCCTGAATTGCATCTTCAACAGCCTTTATATACTGGTTATAACACTCTTTTTCTAAATGTTTTGCACGGTCACGAAGTAGTTTATACGATTCAAGATTGGAACGATTACCATAAGTATTATATTTATTCAAGTATTTTTGCTTCTCTTTTAGCATTTTTTTTAGCGGTGTTGAGAACCATTTTGGATACCAATCTTTTCCTTTTGCAATATTCCTTGCCGCGCAACCGTTTCTTCTATTTGCGTTAGTAAGACAGAGATGCAAACATGACGAAATACGACTCGCTGTTCTAGCGTCGGCCGACCATCTGAGCTTTCCATGTAATAAGATCGTAAGTACTACCATGCCGACCGAATTTAAATCCAATTACTGTTGCTTAGGGTCGAATATCAAATGTGGTGACGGCAGTATTCGGAATCGAAATATCTATAAGTATAACTACTTATGACAGCGTTGTTGGAATCACTTTTTCAAGCGCAATTAGTATCGAATACGGTATTTTAGTTTTTTTTTTATTTCTTTAAAATGTTTTTCGAAATATTAGCTACACAAAACAAGTTTTCATTTTGAATTATCTTGAATATTTTCAAAGATATAGGACTCCAAACTTTATAATTAGACAAGGACAGGACGCTATCTTAGTGACGTCAGTGGGTTAGTAGCGTCATAGTCACGCCATAGAAGATTTCGTTTTAGAAAGAGACAGCTATAGTCAAAATCAAACAGACTATAATTCTTTTATTATAAAACAGATTCAAATTATTTTTTCACATTTGGTATTCTTAATTGCAATATTTTTTAACGTCATCATTAAATATCTACATTTCAACAACAGTAAAATACCCTATTGTGTATCTAGGGATTATATGATCGAAGTTGATACCACAAAGTATCGATACTTTTTTAGTGTCCCTTACCGCCAGCTGCTTGCAGAACGTAGAGTCGCGTGCGTCGAGCGTCTTGAGCGTGTCTTGCGCGTGTGTGAGGTTGCTGCAATAGTCGCCGTAGAGTAGAAGCCGCTCGCGCCACGCTAGGAACACGTCGGCGAGCCGCGGCGCGCCGCTCCCGGGCACGCACGCGTCCGTCGCCGATTTCAACTGCCGCAGCAACCCTGAGTGAATCTCGTGCAACTCCTACAAACAAACAACGATGGCAACATTAGGACGATTTTATTAAAGAAAGTGCAGTCAATGGTACCAAGGTACTTGGCTAAAAGGCATTGCCTAAAATTGGCGTCTATTTTTTGTCGCGCGGCCATCAACAAAATGTTTGAATATCCATTCTTGATAGTAAAACAAACAATATTTGCCAAGACAGTATAGCTGTAAACTCAGGCAGAACCAAGTTAGAACCAATCCGTCCGTCTATAGAACATTTTAAAAAACCGCAAATGTAACTTTGTCATTCATACAAACACTATGAAAAACAAAGTTAAGTTCTAGCTAGTCTCACTCGGTTCGGACTGAGTTTACAGGTTTACTTCCTTTGCAAATATAGTCTGTAGTGCTGCCAACAAATAATATTTCAATGTTTGGTTGATGACCGCAAGAAAAAAAAGACGCCAGCTGCCATACAAAAATGGTCATTGTCCTTTTTCTTACCTTTATCCCGAAAAATATAACTTGCAAGTCTTGTGGTTTTAAATAAGGCGTAAGCGGCCTAAGAAAATACTTTATTATTTTGCTCAGTACGTCCACGTAATTGCATTCCGTGTCTACTAATTCCCTTATGACGTAGTCTCTCTTTTCTAGGCTGTGCGACGATGTCGCTAGCTGAAAACACGCAATTAAAATTGTATTATAGTCCAAGCGAATTCTCGCAACTAAGCCGTATAATTAAAAGCAATTATAGAAAATCCAAAAAATAAAACACGTTAACCATTCGAAAACAAAACTCTTACTAAAAACATGTGTATCGCTAAAAGACTCCCAATTAACTAACTACAAAATGAACAGTATATTTTACTAGATACGAGAAATAACCGCGAGTATGAATAATTCAGAAAGTGCGCGGAACAGTCGCAGGGACTTTTACTTGTTTCCTCGAGACGGAATTTCATGGCTGAGGAGGCGACGCGACGCATTAATCCGGCCCCTCATCCATGAAACCTTTTTACCGATTATAAAATACTAGTCCATTTATTTGCTCGAAATCTTTTAGTAACGGAGATCGCAATACTTTATGGTAATTAAACCTCCGGCGAGTTGTTTACCTGCTACCTATTATTTATTTTACATTTAATTACAGCTTATTTACTTTTTTTACTCTGCTATCTCGAGAAATCGACACCAAGACTTTATTACACCACATTGTAGTTTCTACGTCATTTCATCGGAAATTCGAAACCTACGCTTGGTGAATAGTACCTACTTTTAATGATTGCAGAATAGCAATGTGTATGCATTAAAATAATATAAAACCTTAGCAATTTTAATTTCAATATTGGAAAACATTTACAATTGACATATGATGGCACAATTTAGTTTTAATTTTATTTGATATATTTATGCTTCGATCAACAATAACACCTTATTTATTATGACACAATTTAATTTTAGGTATTCTTAATTTAATTCCTGACATCGCTCGAATATCATAATTAGCCTTATTGAAATTTTGATTATGTTGCAATAACACATGTTGCATTAGTTAATTTTTACCGAGATTATTGTATTTGTAACAATGTGCCAACCTACATTTCACAATAACGAAATTTGTATTTGAATTTACAAGAAAATCAATCGGTTATTTCTCATATCACCAAAAAAATTGCAAAATATATCAAAAAAAAAGGAAAGAAAATCAAAGTGCAGCGTACTGTATTGAAAGCGGGCGGTGTAGCGGGAGGCGGCTGCAGGCGCGCCGACTTGACCGCGCACAGGTCGTGGTAGATCTCTTCGTCGTGGATGCGCGCGCAGTAGCTCGCGTACTCACCCACCTCGGCCGCGCCGCCGCCGCCGCCGCTGCGCAACCGCCGCCGTTAGCACCGCAACGCAACGTGCAGCCACAGGCTCCATGGCGCACCGATCATCTTTTGCTCTTTCTTTTATGGCCAATTACAATAACCTAGCTCTAGAGTGCGCGCCATATAAAGGTCACTGCACACTTATCAACTCGGAAAGGGATCGACATCAGCTTCGGTATATACGTCGACTCGGCTACGGCTAGACGAACGCCGCGCTTACGACTCACCGACCGCTCTGTCTGGCTGGCACGATCATTTACAAATCAAAACGTAACGAGTAGCGCACTTCACAATACGCGAGTTGGCTAACATAGTCAAGCACTTGATGACTGTTCCGGCGTTGTTTCAGCCTTTCTTGGAGTTGAATATAGATGGAAAACGACTTGGTTTGCGTAAAATTATAATAGAATTAAATACAATGGTGGTCGTAGTAACAAGATTGGTTTTGACACTAAAATTTTCACTCGTTTCCCAACGCGCATGCGTGCGGCGATTGGGGCGCCGATCTGCGGCGTAAACAATGACGAAGAAAAAGAAAATAGAAAGAAAAAAAAAGAAGATACTGGTTACGTTTACGTACACAATATCGTACCGTAGAGTGGTAAGCTCGGGTACGGAGAGACGTAAGCGCGGGGACCGCAAGTCGGTTCAAGAGCTCGTCCCGAGGCGAGGCGATTACGTTACGATTCCGATTAGTGTGCGTTGCAGTAGGGGATTTCATACAAAGAAAACTGAACTGCTCGAGTTGATACGTTTACGTTCCGTTTACGAGTTGATAGTGTGCTGTGACCTTAAGTCTGCGCGCGGTCGAAATCGAATACTAATCTTTTACTATAATCTTAGAACAAAAAAATTTACTGTAACTAGCGCAAAATACGCACCAGGGGCCCGATTCTCAGGCATTCGAACTTTTTCAGTGTGGTAATTCGTATGTCGAACATTTTGTTTGTGGTTTCTATTGAAAAGTTAGAACCTCTGAGAACGTTTCAAACAAACTAAGTTGTCCCACATGTCAACAAATTCATTTTGACAGCTAAGTTCGTATACGAACATCTATTGGTTTTTACCACTCGTAGCGTTCGACTGGTTTTCGATCGAACTTTTTCGATTGTGAAATTCTGACAATACAAAAATTGTGTTATATTTGAATTTCGAGCTTATAAATGTGAACTTTTCTCGATTGCCTGAGAATCGGCCCCCTGACACGGTCTCTAGTAGGTAACGGCCAGTCCCAATAATCTATAGTCAATCCGTCACTTAGAGATAAGCTAAGCATACACGCACCGATCTGTCTGACGGTTATACCACTGAATAGGGTATTTTACTGTTGTTGAAATGTAGATATTTAATGATGACGTTAAAAAATATTGCAATTAATAATACCAAATGTGAAAAAATAATTTGAATCTGTTTTATAATAAACTAGCGGCCGCCCGCGGTTTCACCCGCGTGGTTCCCGTTCCTGTGGGAATATCGGGATAAAAAGTACATATAAACCTTCCTCTTGAATCACTCTATCTATTAAAAAAAACGCATCAAAATCTGTTGCGTAGTTTCAAAGATTTAAGCATACAAAGGGACATAGGGAAAGAGAAAGCGACTTTGTTTTATACTATGTAGTGAAGAATTATAGTCTGTTTGATTTTGACTATAGCTGTCTCTTTCTAAAACGAAATCTTCTATGGCGTGACTATGACGCTACTAACCCACTGACGTCACTAAGATAGCGTCCTGTCCTTGTCTAATTATAAAGTTTGAAGTCCTATATCTTTGAAAATATTCAAGATAATTCAAAATGAAAACTTGTTTTGTGTAGCTAATATTTCGAAAAACATTTTAAAGAAATAAAAAAAAATCAGTAAAATACCGTATTGCTAGTGAAGGGTGAGAACAGGACAGATTTGCCTGCCTGATCTAACTCATTTGTGCCTGTATCTCACCCTGGCGTGTAGCTTTTGGCCTATCATTGATACGTTACCTAGCAACAAAATTGATCTAGACAGGATATTGTAACCGATCGTTTAGCTACATTTGACCAGATCAAGCTTCCATGTTTTTAAACAGATCAAACTCTAAAAAATGGAAAATGAAGTATTTAGAAAAAATCGACCCGTCTCATAACTAGCTCCGATGGGACTCGAACCCGACGAGAGCAGTCGCCCGGAAAGCGAAAGGTCGTGGGTTTGAGTCCCATCGGAGCCAGTTGTGAGACGAGTCGATTTTTTCTAAATACTTCATTTTCCATTTTTCAGTTATAAAAATTGCATTGTGAATGCAATAAACTAAAAATTAAAATAAGATCAAACTCTGGCAGAGAATTTGAATATGCCAGTGGCGGCCTGAAGATTTGATGAGTTGTACTTAGTAGTTTTATACCGGCGTTCTTGCTCTATGAGTCTTGGCCAATATTAGAAAGATTATCGGTGCGCCTAGGACTAATGAAGACATATCCCCGCTCAACAAATAGATCAGGTAGGTACTTTTGCTTATCAATTCATTTTTGTTGAACGTAATGTATTGAACTTTATCGGTTCTTTATCAGATAAAAAAAGTTTGCAATTTATAAGAAATCATGGAAAAAAGATACAAAAATAATGTTCTATTACAGAGGCGAACAAATACCGCCGTACTCAAGTTGTTTATAACACTATCCATATGTTTGACCTTGTTCAAAAAGTAAGTACGTCCAGTTTACATAGAACCGATGTTTAAATTTAGAAAACAATACACAAATTCGTTCAGCTGGAGCATGAAAACAAATCACCAAATCGGCCTCCACTTGAGGGTATTGTATTTTTTTTTCATATAGCTTGTTGAGCGGGGATCGCGGCTAGCGTCGAGTTGCGCACACGCATGCAGCGTACGCGGGCCAGCTGGACGCATAGCACGACAAACCACACTGATAGACTGCACAATTCAATCATACAGTCCATCACTGAGGTTAAGTGTGGTGTCATGAAAGGAACTTTGTTTAGTCTGTTTGTGTGCTAACAGCTAAAGGCTTAATTATTCAATATCTAGACAAAATTCCTCGCTATTTACATATCTCTCACATGAACTGCGAAAAACTAAAAAAATACTACAAAGCATATTGTATCGCTAACATGCCCGCTATATTCCAAGAAAAGCTATCTACGATTATCTAGTACTTGGCCAAACCAAACCATAGCGGCTCACTGCGGAGCAATCAACCGCCTCGACACTCCAAGGAAATGCTGTTCTTTGCCCATTTACTGATAAACAATATCTACATTCATATGAGTAAACTTCTGAGAATATTACAATTTATCGTTATCATTGCTTAAAACGACTTACTTAAATTAACAATTAAAGAGCATATTGTATGTTGAAAACTCGTATCTAAGTCACATGATTATATCATTGTCGTAACATCGATATTGAAGAAAGTTTTATTGACGCATCCATCAAATCTATGCATAACGGAGTTTATCTTTTCTATGATTACTCTACGTTATTTATATTAATGTAATTTTTATCTATAATAAATAATAGATAGCGCAAAGGACAGCATTGCCGTTACACTTTATTTGTTTCCAATAATAGCGAATGAATGAAAATCTATTTATCTAGCTTTTTCCGAATACAATAAAGATAGTTCGTTCGTGAACTAATTACATAATACGAGTTTTGTTTATCTAGCATTCGTTTTTTTTATCCCGATTATGTACACATCGATAAGCCAAGGTCGAACACGTCCGAGGAAAATGTATTACGCGCATAGCCGATGTAAGTTTTCGTTAGACGAAATATTTATGTAAGTTCATTGGAAACAAATAAAGTAGAAGTATTAGTTGTGGAAACGCCACCTCGGGGCTCGCTGAAGTGAACTTGACATAGCAGAGGTCCTCGTATATCTCCTCGACGCGGTCCTCGCCGGAGGCGCTGGGGATCGTGAACTGCACCCAGGGCACCTCGGCCGGCGCCGGGTGCTCCGGGCTCTGCTGCCCGCCGAACGTGGGCGCCTCGAGCGACACCGACGCTCTACCCACGGGTCGGATGGTACACATTATGTAGGATGATATATTAGTTATTCTACAATCATTACCTAGCCAAATTACTTAAAAGTACTTAATGCTATGTCAATAAATAAGTATGGTACTTACACAGATTGCAAGTCTTTGTAAATATCTTCTTCTGACTGGGTCCTGTGTGCCGAAAATGGTCTGGAAAAAAACTGATAGTTGAAGCAGGATACAGAGAAAGATCACAAAAATTAATGGTACAAATTTTTTTATTATGATTGGTAAAATCACTATCCTCATTTTGATGGCTTCTATTCATTGAAATTAAACCACAGAATAATATAAAAGGTACAGAAAGCTCACTTCCGAAACAGTCAAGTACAATAAAATATCAATCTTTTTCCCGCGACAATAAGGTCTAAAATAATTTGCAGCTGCACGCCTACCAAACCGATTTAGCTACCGACTACCGTTCACTACAAGCGAAATTGAACCCTATGTATACGTAATACGGTACTATTACTTGGGACACACTCAAGCCAAATCGGTTTTGGGTGATTTTGGTTGGCTCAGTAGGGTCAACTGCATTGTAATGTCGAAATTCTGTGTTCAAATTCATGTTTTATTTAAGTAAGTAAAATGAATAACAACCGTGATCAGCGCAAATGATTTTTAAATACAGAAAGTAGATATTTTGTGATTTAAGTAGTATTATAAAAGTGTTACTCAATAGTACCAAATGTAAGTGCAAAATTAAATATAAAATTATGACATTTTAAATCTGATCTCTTTCTGTTGTTGCGTTGTTAAGACAACCGAAGGCCGCACAATAATGTATAATATTACTTTTAATAAATTAATTAATGTTGGATAATATTATTTTGGGTAAAATACGTGTGTTTTGGCGCGACAATAAACTAATTTCCTTCTGGGTTCAATAGGCGCAAAATAACTCGGCGGCTCGGAAGTTAACTGCAAGTGACATTTCGCGCAGCTCGAGTGTGCGAGGGAACAGCACAGCGACATATCCGTACGCGTCAGAGACACGAGACACGCCGTGCATCCGCCCGCGCACCAACCCCGGGCACACCTGTATTCGTCTACTGCGCAGTGTTCCGCGCGAACTTCCGAGCCGGCAAGTTATTTTGCGCTCATTGTACCTACTACGTCGCGTCGCGTGCACAACTGAGCGCATGACACCCGCCTGATATTCTATAGATATTCGAAGTGGCACGCGCGTAGGTAAATAAGTCAACTGAATTGAGGAGTGAGCCACCCCTGATAAAACTAAGAATGTAGACAAAAGTTTACAATGATCACAGATGAATTTAATTTGAAGGGAACTGAAAATACTTTTTAACTCTCAAAGACTCATCACATTCTTTATTCTATTACTATTATTCTTTATTATCACTCTTCTATTCTTTATGTGTGAGCATTGTTTTAATAGTCTAGAGTACATGCTATGCTAGATATAATAGGGCTGAAAACATGAGAAGGCTTACTTAATATTTTTAACCAGTGCCTTGGGGCACTGACTCAGTTTAGCCAGGGTGCATAAAACACGGTGGAAGTTGGACAAATCAAACAGCATTGAAGGGTCAAACAGGTCTGTCTCCCGGAGCTCGAACACTTCATGGCACGTCCGCAGGAAAACTTTTATGTTCCTCATACACAGAAACTGTGAACAATAAATAGTGACAATAATACAGAAACTGTTTGTCATTCTTCTTTAATGAATTAGCCTGTATAATAGAGTTATTAGAGAGCCAATGTTTGCCATTTACAATTGTTTTTTTTTGGAATGTAAGTGAGCTTCATCTTTGGTTAATTACTGGGAAGACATCAATAAAATTAGAATACTAAAATAAGGAACAAAATATGCATTATTATATTATAAAAATTATACTTATGAACAAAATAAAATTAAATGTGTATCTATTTATATTTTTTGTGTCTGATTGGTTTTGACCAACGAAGAAGAGCTCTCAATATCAAAAATAGGTGAACATAAACAAATTGTGTCCCTTACTTATGTAGTTTATCATAACATACATTTGCATATTTCAAATATGTTCCTTCCTGTTAAAATTATGATAACTGATATTACATTAATGTTTTACATTTTATAACATCTAGTACATTACTGGATTTCCCAAATTATCTAAAATAACTTTACATCCTTCCTTGTATGAGGATTTTAATGTCAGCATTTTTAAATTTTTAGTTAATTAGCACAGAGTTTATTCATGCTATATTTGTACCAGTTACCATATATTAAGATTATATTTTGTATACTTATGACAATCTAGCATATTTACATGATAAAGACAAAGACAAGAGTCTTAAAACTTTATAAAAAAAACTTTAAATAGTAAGAACCCATAAATGTTTTTTTTAATTAGGTCATTGTAAAATCAAATTACAATCCATTTCCATAGGTAATAAAAGAGAAAACATCAATGAAATACAAACATAAATACTGTTCATTGACTGCAATTTTATGATGCAGATAAGACCGGAACATAACTTAGGAGTACTATTGTAAGTCAATAGGAGCACATCAATGAATGCATACTGTCATTCAGAACTGCATACATAATTCACTAGCTGTATTTATTACATTATAGTATAGAGTGGATATTATTTGGTCAAAATTTCAGTGGAAATAACATGATTGAAATGATGTATTAGTTGATAAATACAAGCATTGTAGAAACTTAACATACAATATGTGGCACTCTTTAGCTACAGGGTTCTTTCTCAAACTCAATGAATAAACCAATTCTAAATTGTGACCATGGACTTAAATATAATTAAAGGCAAATCAAACGACGAGCGAAAATAGTGGTTTTGTGGTAATTAGAATGAAGGTCGCATTAGATAGCTCATTACCTGCGCCATCTGAGGCCTCTGGTTGACGTCCTTCATGTCGATGCAGCCAGGGTGTAGCACATTCAGCAAGTTGCACAACAGTACCCCATCGCGCAGGGTGTATGCGAGATCATGAATAGTACTCGTTTCCCAATTCGCCTTATGGTCCGGACGCAGCAAGCCACATCTCGTAAGCCAGGACGCGCACTCGCGCCACAGATCTTCGCCACCAGTCGCCATATTTAACGTTCACCCCACACAGCACATCGATAGTATCAGTCCCGAGCACAGCTTTTTAATTATCAACAGGTCATTATTAAACAAGGGTTAATTGATAATTGACATACAAATTGATACAACAAACACGAAGACCCAGCCAGAACAATATTTTTTGACAACTGAATATCAGGGTTGCTATAATTTTATATTTCAAAACATCTATGAGTGGCTGATAAATATTCTATTTAGTAGAAAAAGATTATTTTGATGCCCGAGCTATTTGGCTTACTTAGGCGTCACGCAGGTGAAGCCCCGGCATGAGAGAACATTTGAATTCCTTATTTTGATAGATTTTTCATGCTTTGTTCAGTTGAACGTTGCTAGCTTGAATTATACCCGACGCACGTTACTAAACAGGGGGCTAACCGCGTAACTTTATGGGTATGAACTTCATACGTTTTTTGCACCTTTAAGTCAATTTTATCAAAAAAATAGCCACTATCAGTTCCTTGTTTTGTGCCGTCGGGTATAACGATAGCTAGCTAGCAACGTTCAACAGAACAAAGCAGCAAAAATCTATCAAATTAAGGAATTCAAATGACAGTTGAAGCCCATACCCATATCCATATTTTTTAGCCGGTAGCCCCCCAGGGAACTGGGGGGCTACCGCGTAACTTTATGGGTATGAACTTCATACGTTTTTGGGAACTTTAAGTCAATTTTATAAAGAAAATAGCCGCTGTCAGTTCCTTGTTTTGTGATGTCGGGTATAACGATAACTAGCTAGCAACGTTCAACAGAACAAAGCAGCAAAAATCTATCAGAATAAGGAATTCAAATGACAGTTGAAGCCCATACCCATATCCAGATTTCTTAGCCGGTAGCCCCCCTGGGGGGCTACCGCGTAACTTTATGGGTATGAACTTCATACGTTTTTTGGAACTTTTAATCAATTTTATAAAAAAAAATAGCCACTTTAAGTTTCTTGTTTTGTGACGTCGGGTATAACCATGGAGCTAGACTTAATACTGAGGTAACTGGAGAGTGCAGTACTAACACTTTTTTGTGACCACAAATTACACATTGGCTGTCTTCCGTCTCACTTACACTTAAAAATTACGTATGGTCATATGAGACAACTGACAGCCACTACATACTAAATGTCGCTGGGTACACTTTTTTATTCAGGGTGAGAACTCCAGTTACCTGAGTATTAAGTCTAGCTCCATGGGTATAACGATAGCTAAAGCGCTCGCCACGCCAGATAACTTTGCGCTCAGAACAATAACTAAATTGCGCGCGGTCGAATTTGGAACTAATTTCAAATTTGGCAGATTGCCATGGTATTTGTTGTGACAGGCGAAATGAGTGTGTCAAGTGTCATTGTCTTTATTAGTTTATTTAGTAATCGTCTTAGTTATTGTTCTGAGGTAATCGTCATGCCAATAGTTATCAAAAGTGCTGGAAGAGAGATTGTTTTACAGGTGAAATGTGCTTGCGAAATAAAACAGGACAATAACAGGCTACTTAAACCATTTGCTAAAGTGCAAGCGCAGATTGCTTTCTTAACAGGTCATTTTTAGGGTGACCATTATGTGATATTTTGCTTTCGCTTGGGGTATTTTAGTTACCTACTATTATTCTCTACTCTATAGTTACTATAGTTACTTAATAAAATATTTGAAAATATATTTATTTTGTTGTTATTTAATTCCTAAATTACAAACAATTTTAATAAACAATATAAAATCTATCTGCTTATAAAAGTGTTTTAATGTCTTACAGTTTTCTATTGCTATTATTGATGAAAGTATCTAGGTATTTACTGTATTCTCAATTATAGCAACCGGACGATAGCAAGTTAGATTTTTTCCTCGTCTACTCGTGATGGGAAAATTATTTACAACTACTGGCAACATTAAATACGCCACCAGTCGCGCGCAGACTTATCGTGGCCTACCGCAAGCTCTTATAGCAGTTATTTTTAAGTTGAGAGAGTGAGACGCCGCTCTACACGCCGTATAGCGGCGTCTCACTCTCTCAACTTAAAAATAACTGCTTTAAGAGCTTGTGGTAGGCCACCAGGATCGTACTCTAGCTAGCAACGTTCAACAGAGCAAAGCAGTAAAAATCTATCAAAATAAGGAATTCAAATGACAGTTGAAGCCCATACCCATATCGATATTTTTGTATGGGTATGGTACCCCAGGGTATGGTCTTCAAATGTCAAATGAAGCCCATGTCGATACCCAGGTTTTTTAGCCGGTAGACCCACTGATGATCGTCTGTGGTGGGACAATTAATGTTAACCTATTTTTTTCTTTTTAATCTGTGCCTCCATAGTTGTTTTTTAAAGCCCCCAGTACACGATGGCCGATCATGGTCGGCGACCACGACCAATACATCGTACATTGACACTTTTGAAAGAACCTTTTTAAACTTGTTCGTTCAAAAGTGTCAATGTACGATGTATTGGTCATGGTCGCCGACCATGATCGGCCATCGTGTACTGGGGGCTTTATGAGCGTGGTCGTCCATAATATCTTTGGGTCGTCCGTCTACATAAATTCTAGTTAGTCTGTGCCAGGGGGGGCACACTTAGAACATAAATTTTTGACAGCTTTGTGTACCAACCGTTTTGACAGATTGGTGGTGGTGTACCAAGAGGTGTTGTCTTGCCGCGATAGATGGCTATTGTGTTTATTTTTTTTATTCTGTGGAAAAGTAGTAAAGTTTAGAAATATTCTAGTTTAGAGTCTATAAATACAAATAGAAAAAAACGTATCTATGAATCATTTACATATTGCAGTAAGATTTAATAATCAAATTTCAAAATACCAAGTAGCATTCTAGTTTCTATAAAGAATATTTTTTTTGTGAAGCACTGGCTGAAAATAGAAATTATAATAAAAAGAAGAAAAGACAATAATATCAAAATAATGTCAATTAATGTCACTTGTCAATCTCGGATTTTTATGCAAAAGTTAGCTGCTAAAATAATATATTTTTGTAAAAGCAGTGCGATATTATGTTGAAAACATTGTTGAGGCAAGTGTGTGTTGGTGAATCCGTGTAATAATTAAGTAGGTACATAGTGATACATGTTACTGATGACGATGATTTAAAATCACAAATTCTGGAAGTTGCTCAGACCTAGGTGTTATTATTGATCGAAGGTTGCAAAGAAGATTTAAAAAGACGAGCTGCCCTAACCTAACCAGATCAGCATTCGAAAAGCTAACGAAGATATGGAAAGATCGCCGCATAATCAAAAACACCAAGGTTCGATTTACAAAAAGCTTACTATTTCCTATCTTCTTATATGGAGCTGAAACATGGATGCTTCAACAAAAGTAGGTACCACAAGAAGATTGATTGATACCCTTGAGATGTGGTGCACGATGATCAAACGGATTGTGCAAGTGCGAATTCTAAGAATGTTTGGACTTATCATCCATAACGCAAGCTCCTTGGATTGATTCGATTGAAGAAACAAGGAAGAGTCAACGTTTTCGCGGCCGATCCCCCACAAAATGATCAAGTCTTATCAAGTCCACAACCAAGGTGTGCCCTTACAGAATGCACACGCAGTGCCACAAATAGAGGGATACCTATGGAGGAGCATCGCAAAAGCCGCTACCAACTTAGCGGACCATGACCACAACCACTCCGTCAACCTTAGTCTTAGAAAGAAGATTTATACAATAAATACAAACATATATAATTATAGATACAGTATGTAATAAAAATCCAAATCAAAACTGGGTGTTTTATTTTTATCGCTAACTCCCTAAATCACTGGAACTACGATGGCTGTCCTTTCGCTAACTCAAATGAAAGTGGAAATTACATCCACTTTTCATTTGAGCTAGCGACTAGGGTGGAATAGGGCAAGCTGGGTAGCTTTAGTACAGTCTATTTTCTATGACACCAATTTACAGAGAGCAGCACTGTCGACAAGATGGCGGACGTTCAAAATGAGGTGACAAAAATATGTGTCGAGTGGGTTCTCCTCTGAGTACTGAATACTCAGAGGGGTTCTCTATTACTATATATATTTATCTTTCTCTATGGTCTGTGCGTGGCATCGGAGGCGAACCAACGATTTTCATGATATTTTTTATAAAATTGCCTATAAAACTGTCGTTTATGTGCTAATTTTGATTTAGTTTAGAGAACAAATCGTAAGTATTTACTATTTAAATATCAAAGGTTGTAAAATATTCCATCGGTACATCCAAAAGTAGTCTGAAAAATATGACACACCCATGGATCGGCACTCGGTCCCGTTTGCGTTGCGAGATATTCATTTTTTGTGATAGCACGCATCTATGATTATAACATTCCCAACTAGACATTCCGGCTTGGTTTGCCTCTGCTCTTTTAGAATCCTGCTTCTTTTAACTATCTTGCGGAAGTCTATATTTGTCCCATTCCGTTATCCTTATTAGGTTTATTTTGGAGCATTACGTCATACCAAACATTGAGGGGAAGTCGAGTCTATCAGTGATGTTCGCCGAGTGAGTGCAATATCAGTAATAGGTGTGCCAGCATCAGTTTTATTGTATTAGTGGCTGACTCAACGAAGCGTAAAGGCTCTCGGAATCTGGAGCACTGCCGTATAGCGACAGACGCGACAGTGCCGCTCGACTCGACATTCATTCTGCTTGATAACTTTCTATCTATTGATAAAATTCGTGGTATCTAGATAGTGCTTGCTGAATACTGATTACACTGCAGTGCTTATGTATTGATTCTAAAGGTAGAAAACTGTTCAAATTTTTTTAAACATATTACAAATTGAATTATTTTGTTAAAGTCATATTAAAACAGATCAGCTGATAGTGGTTATTTCCATCAATACATATTGTAAGTGACTGAATTGGAGATATTTTGTATGTAACCCATTTTGTGTTGGTTTTTTATTTAAATCTAAGAATATTAAGGACATGATCATGATCAGTGGGAAGTGTTATATTACCAGCCAGGCCACACCCAAGCACCAGGGACCGGATACCGATATTTGCTAATATCGATATTTTAAGGAAAATATCGATAATGGAATCGATAACTGAGATATAATACCGATATTTGTATCGCTAATTTAAGTACTAGTATAAAAGTATCGATAATTTTATCGATACCCAGTACTGGTATGCTAGGCTGCGCTGCGACGCGACGTTGCCAGTTCGCACGACACGTGTAACGCGGGCGGGGGCCGAGTGCGGGTTGCGTGCGACTTGCGGAAAGACGGTACGGCAACAGCGCGCAAGCAGCGAGTAACTTAGCTGGACTGGAGCGTTCATTTGATGTTTCATTATTCTCGCGTGACTACCTACTATATATTCAATAAATTATTCTTATTCTTATTCTTATTCTTATTCTACTTTCGTTTGTTATTAATACTCTCGTTTGTTATAAAAATTACAACATTCTTATCAATAATGGGACGGCAAAATTTGTTTCTACTATGCTACTGCTATCTAAAAAAATGCAATATCAGTTAAGCTTTAAAGAAAATGATTGTTTATGTTATAATTATAATATTTAGTTACATAATAATTATCATTAAATAAATATATAAAAAAAACACTAAAAGTGCCTTTCATTTTTGCATCAGCCTATCTATTCCTTCCTAGCCTTTGAATGTAGGCATTTGTTTTATTTAACCCTCCACAATCCTGGAAGTCAGTAAGAAAAAACTATTTACCCATTTAGATATTGAGATTATAATTTTAATCACTTATTATGAATCAGGTTAATCACAATAATTTGTGCCATATTAGATAGATGTTTGAGTATACCAGTTGCCTTTCTCAGACTCCGTTAATTGTACGTCACTGCTATGGCTTTTTTTTGTGCTTTCCAAAAAAATCATAATGCGAATAAAAGCTCGTGTACGCATACATAGTTAAATTAATTTTAATTCTTCACCTATTACTTGTGAAAACAAATCTTGCCTTTTGTCATAACCACCAATAGAATTATTCAGTACATCACATTCTGAACATCCTTTAACAATTGCTATCTTTGCCTCAATGTTTTCTTCCATTTCGTTTTTTTCTTGGCATACAGTATTGCATTCATTATTTAACTTATTTTCTTTTTTCATATTATCTTTTATTTTCGACTAGCTGTTGCCCGCGACTTCGTACGCACGGTAGAGTGTCTTTTGTATTTGTTTATTTTATGTGTAATCTACACATCCTTCCAGTGACCGCAAAGTATATGTGTCTGTATAGGTGTAGGTCTCGGAAGCGCGGAATTCAGTTTTGCGCTCGCGATTGCTTGTTAAGGTGCATGTAGTCGTGAAACGATCATTTTTGAGGCCCTAAAACTCATAAATTAGCCTACTGATGAATCCAGAATTATTATATATTAAATATTGATATATAAACTTCAATCTGAGCATTTAAAAAAACATAGTGTTTAAGATACTATTAAAAAAAAACATTGAAATGAAGCTGTTTTCAACTTGAAATACGCTACTGCTTCTAAACTACAAGTGATATTTTCACGTTTCTTACAGGAAAAGATTGCTAACTTGTTTAACTTAAAACTGAGCATTTTTCGTTTTAAAATAATACATAGTTTTGACGAAACGTGTGTTTAAGCTGTTTTGGTGCGGGTAGGGGGCGGGAAACTTAGGCCACTTTTCTATGCCCAAGGTCGTTGGCGATAGCACGGGCCTTAACCGAGCTTCTCGGTCCTCATCGGTTTTAAGAGCACGAAATAACCTCATCCTCTTAGCTGACCTAGAGCCTTGCGATAAATTACTATTTTTTTTCCTAGGCATTTCAAATAACAATAATCGTAATCAAATCACAATAATCAATGTCCGTTTTCCAACAATTCAAATTGAACTACAAATCAATAAATCGAAATCTAATTCAAGTATATTTTATTTATCGTATTTTTAATTCATTAAAATCACAATAACTGAGTTTTCTCTGGGTGTCATGTCAGCCGTCAATAGTAAGCAATATAATAATATAGTCCCACACTTCTGTATGTTCCTGTGACAGCCGTGGCAGAGGAGCCACTTGCAATTCGAAATTAGCCGTCAAAATGGACTGTCGTAAGAAAACTGTTTTAGTTCCAAAGATTATCACCGGAACAGAAAAGCACGTAAAGAAGCCATCATGTTAGTGGCTTTGTAGTGAATACAAACTACTTAAAGTATTTTATTTTTTATTGATTGATAGACAAGCGCTTGCCCGCTATCATGCCCCTAAGCGTTGATGCGATCTACGATGAATCGCGCTTGCCTAATGCTGCATACGCACCGGACAAACGAAGGCCAACGAACGCCATCCAAGGGGTTCTGTTTTCCCCTCTCAATCAGATGATCAGAAACTCCGAATGTGAACTGGAATCGCTCCCAGTGATCCTTTACCTAGCTTTAGATTGAACTTCAAAGGCCAGAAACGTGAAGCGAGCAATGCCTGATGTCGTTCGTTGGCGTTCGTGGGGCCGGTCTGTGTGCAGTCTAAAAGGTACCGGTATAAAATATACTAAGAAAAAAATCATCATTAAGATTAATTCATTATGTGTCTTAAACATGGTATTAGGTACATTATTGGATTAAACAAATAATGGAAAATATCCTGAAATTGGATAAATGTCTAAGTAATATCACAGAAAAAAAACTTTTACAAACTTTTGACCTAGAATCATAAGATTTGACAAAACTGCAGATCTTACAGGAAAAATAAAGGTTAAAAAAATAATGATAATTTATAGTTTAATCACTAAAAAACTAATTCCAACTTATATTTGTAGTTAATTTCATACAAGATGTGTACATAGGTCTTCAAATATAAGTTTCTCTACGTTTTATAAGATGTCAAGAAATCTTTCCGAAATAAAAGGTACCCTATATGTTGACCCAGGTTATAAGTTATTACTACTCAAAATTTTGGTAAAAATCCGTCCATTAGTTTTTGCGTGAAAAGCAAACATACAAACAGACGCCCGCAAATATAAGTTTGTCAACGTTTTTTTAAGTATAAAGAAGTTTTCCCGCAATAAAAGGTACCCTATATGTTGAACCGGGTTATAAGTTATTACTACACAAAGTTTGGTAAAAATCCGTCTAGTAGTTTTTGCGTGAAAAGCAAACATACCGACGTCAACAAATATAAGTTCGTCAACGTTTTTTTAAATATATAATGACATTTCCCCGCAATAAAAAGTACCCTATATGTTGACCCGGGTTATAAGTTATTACTACACAAAATTTGGTAAAAATCCGTCTAGTAGTTTTTGCGTGAAATGCGAACATACAAACAGATAAACAGACAAACAGAAAAAAATTTTTATATCTATTGTTTTGGGGTCTATATCCTGTACACATCACATAGCGGTAATTATTTTTAAAAAATATTTCATGTACAGAATTTTTTTCCGTTTCTGTTTTATTATATGTATAGATACCAGCTTGGGATTCTTGGTTTTTGGCCACCCTTCTGAATCAAAGATGATGGGCGATACGCTTCTTTTACCTGAAATTAAAATTTGGTTGCTTCGCCTACACCACAAAATTTTAATTACCTAGTACAAAGATTTAAGGGGATGCTAAATAATAAATAAATAAATAACTTTTTTTACAATCACACCAATTATCTAAGCCCATTTAAATTTCATTAAGAAACTGTGTCATGGAAAACTTGATAACAGATAAATATATACTTAAATACTTTTTGTTTGTAAATACATACTTATTATATTTAAGTACATAGAAAACACCGAGACCAAGACAAATAGACATGTTCATTTACACAAATATTTATCTTGTTCGGGGATCGAACCCCTCTCTCGAAAGACCTCTGGCGCAGAAGGCAGGTATCCGTACCCCTGCGCCAAATCGGTCGTCAAATTATGGTGACGATCAACACGAACAATTTTTAATATAGAGCCAACCACGGATTCGAGAAAAAAAATCGGCTGTTCTATACAATAGTACAACATCGACTCGACTGAAATTACCTACCTATTGTTATGTATTTCACACCACTCCGCGCATGAATATTGAAAGAAAAAAAGAAAAGACATTTATTTGCACATCACATCACAAGTTCACACTACAAAAGAATACAGATAACAAAGAACACAATTAACAAACAATTAAATACATAAAAGAAAATAAAAAATATAATATCTATGCGATGCGCCAATCAGGACCCTGCCTCAGCATAATATGTTGTTGCTGGGTGTCAAAAATGTCACCCTACAACAACGCTGGTATTCTGGCAGGGCCTGTGCGAGCAACACCAGACGCCACCAAAAAGACAAAAAAATTAAGTTCAAAAACTAAAACCCGACTACTGCAAAATCACGCTCTAAAAAGTATGAAACAAGAAAATATTCTCATCTGAAATTGCCGTGGTCGTATGCCACTTTTCCCTAGAATGAAAATATTGTTTTGTTATATTATATAGTCGTGGGCATACGACCACGGCAATTTCAGATGAGAATATTTTCTTGTTTCATACTTTTTAGAGCGTGATTTTGCAGTAGTCGGGTTTTAGTTTTTGAACTTAATTTTTATTTACATTATTTTGGGGTCATAATTTTGCGCTGTGTAGTGCCGGCACATAAAAATAATAGCACTACCCCCTTTCTTCTCGAGGGTGTCGTAAGAGGCGACAGAGGGAAAACTGCCATCAAGAGAGGGGCAGCAGCGTCTCCATGTCACAGCAGGACATACTTTTTTTTTGTTTATAGTGAGGGCAGATACAGTATTTTCGTATACCGCTAACGGTATGTCGGACTCAGGCAGACAAGGTCTGTCTCTCGCCGCGCTCAGCCCTCCCGCCAAGCCCAATAGGCTTCGCGAACAGCAGGACATACTGCGATCGCCAACACTTGGCAGGCCAAGCGTGGCGATTATGGTAACCCCCCCCCCCCCCCCCCCCCAAAGGGTTTTACACCAAATCAATCAGCCCCCAGTCCACGGCAGCCCCGCTATTCCTATCTACTAGCGGCTATGGTAACGGCGGGGCAGGGGGTGCTGAGAATCCCCGGGTAAGACCAGGCTACCAACACAGACGACTTGACCTGGCTACCTACAACACGAGCATATTGCGGACTGTCTCGAAGCCCATAGAGTTGGAAGAGGTTTAGTAAGTTACACTGGGACATCATTGGATTATCTGAAGTCCGAAGAGAACTTGCTTATCCTGCAATCCGGTAACTTACTTTACCACCGGGAGGGCGAACAACAATCCCTAGGTGTTGTCCACATTCCACAAGTCCCTAGTCAACAACGTGATCACCATCGGAAGCGTGTCGAGCCGGGTAGCGTACCCGATACTCAGAATATCGAAACGGTATTCGCTAAATGTATACGCTCCGACCTCGACACATGGCGATGACGAAGTGGAGTCTATGTATGAGGAGGTTTCGAAACCCATGCATAGCTATAAAACCCACTACACGGTTGTGATGGGAGATTTTAATGCTAAGTTGGGGCAACGTTGCAGTGATGAGTTAAGAGTGGGGCAATTTGGATTTGGGCAATGGAACGATAGCGGCCAGATGTTGGCAGACTTCATGGAGACGCAGAACCTCTTTATGATGAACTCCTTCTTCAGGAAGCCCGTAACCGGCAAATGGACCTGGATCAGCCCGGACGGTACAGTCAATAACGAGATCGATTTAACATGTCGACCAAGAAGCACATCCTCAATGATGTCAGTGTGATCACCGCTGTTAAGACAGTAAGCGATCACCGTATGGTCAGAGGCACATTGAATATCAATGTTAAGCTTGAAAGATCGCGGTTGATAAAATCCACGCTCCGACCAATACCGGCTCAAATTTAAAAAAATGGCTCTCAAGCAGCTTAAAAACAACAAGGCGGCGGGCGGGCTTCTGAGAGCGGGCGAAAAGCTGATACTTAAAGCTTTTCAATTCAATCATCCTCGAGGGCAAAACGCCAAAGGCATGGGGCAGAAGCGTTTTTCAAGATGGGTGATAGGACTCTTTTGAAGAACCACAGACCCATCACGTTTCTGAGCTATATCTATAAGATGTTCGACGACTTCCAACCTCCCGAACAAGCCGGGTTGTGGAAAGGCTAATAGCACCAAAGAACACATTCATACGCTGCGGCTAGTTATACAGAAAACCGAACTTTTGATACTATTGAGAGCTGGGCGGTGCTGCAGTCTCTCCAGAGGTGCCAAGTAGGCCACAGGTACATCTATGTGCTCAGGTACTTATACCAAAACGCAATGTCCATGTCATGTCAATGCAACCATGTCAATCCAATTACAGAACCTGAGCTGTAATCCTATCCAACTACAGCGAGGTGTGAGACAGGGAGACGTCGTCATCTGTCCGAAACTGTTCACAACTGCGTTGGCGGATATTTTTAAGCTTCTAGATTGAAAAGGATGCGGCATCAACATCAATGGCGAGCACCTAACACACATACGGTTTGCCGATGATGTAGTTCTTATGGCTGAGACCTTGGAAGACCTGAACTTAATGCTCGAAGATCTCAGTAATGCTTCTCAAAGAGCGGGTCTAAAGATGAACATGGATAAGACGAAAATCATATCCAATACCCATGTTTCACCCGCTCCAGTCGTTGGGAACATTACGCTCGAAGTTGTTGACCACTTTGTTTACCTAGGGCAAACGGTCCAGTTAGTAAGTCCAACTCCGAGAAAGAGATCTCGCGACGAATTCGCAGCTCGGGTAGGCAGTGTTCGGGAAGCTCCGGTATATATTCGCGTCCGAAATACCTCCATGTCTCAAGACGAAAGTCTTTGACCAGTGTGTGTTGCCAGTCATTACTGGCTTACTGGCCTATGGAAGTGAGACGTGGTCTTTTACTATGGGTCTCAAAAGAAGGCTCAAAGTCACCTAGCGAGCAATGGAGAGAGCGATGCTTGATATTTCCTTGCTCGATCGAATCAGAAACGATGAGATCCACAGGCGAACTAAAACCACCGACATCGCTCGAAGGATTGTACCGTTGAAGTGGCAGTGGGCGGAACATATAGCGCGGAGAAACGATGGCCGTTGAGGCGGAAAGGTTCTCGAATAGCGATCGCGTACCGGTTCCGTGGGCAGGCCCCCTACAAGGTGGACCGACGATCTGGTCAAAGTCGCGAGAAGCCGCAGGATGCGGGCAGCGCATGATCGATTGTTGTGAAGTTCCTTGGGGGAGGGATATGCCCAGCAGTGGGCGTCGTTCGGCGATATGATGATGATGAATTTCGTGATAAAGTCAAAATTCGATTTATGCAAGCAAAGCCGCAAGCAACAACTAATAAAATATATATTTTTGAAACGAGCTCACCAAGAGCTTTCATTTGATACCAAACACGATATTCTTCTCAAAAAAAAGTTTTTTAGTTCACAACTTTATGTCGTCTAGAGGGCGCCATATTCAATTTCATGTGACGTGACATAGCCTATAACCAGCAGACAATTAAGACGCTTCCAACGATACCTCAATTGTGAATATATGATCAGCAGTTTAGAACTTATGCGGGAACAGATGAACATACATACAAACATACATACATACATACATACCGGTCAAACTCATAACCCTCCTTTTTTTTGCTTTGCCGTAGTCGGGTAAAAACAAACATAATAAGCAAAAACAGTTCCTAACTAAAATTGAGTATTATTGTTTCACTAAATATTTTGTTCTTGTTACTTTCGGCTTGACACCGACTTCAATCAGATCAGTTAGTTCCAAGATAAATTAGATAAAGTCCCGCCCTTTCGTCCTTTGAATTGAATGATTCAATTTATTTTTTATTTTTACGTTTTTTTTGGGAAGTGAGTTTTTGTTGGTAGTTTTTGTTTGAAGGCGGTTTAATTTTTTTGAAAAAAATTGTTTATCTTTAAATTTTTAGTGTAAAAAATCTAATGAGCAAGCGTCGCACAATGTGCAACGTTTAAAACTGTAGCCCATATAATAATAATAAGCGTTAAGGAGTTTTACCTTTCATCATCAGCTCACCTAAGTAATCGGAAAAAATACAACTAAAAATCTTTACGTATCAACGATATTTAAAGAATTATCCTCTAACTCCTAACCATTGAAGAGTTGTACCTTCTATCACCAGCTCATCAGCATGAGATGATGCCTACCAGATGCAAATACTTAAAAAACTTTAGAAAATCTATAAAACAGGTAAACTACCTATAAAATTTGCGGGTTTTCCTCGATTTCCCCTGGATTCCACCATCAGCTCCTAACTTGGTAACAATGTAACCACGTCAGGAGTTTACTCTTTTGAATAAAAAAAAGAATCATTAAAATTGGTCAATAGTTCGGAAAGATATTGACGTGTAAAGCAGGAACTACCAGCTGAAAATTATGTGTTTTTTCAGGATTGTGAAAAAACTACTGAACTGACTACTTTAAATGTTTCATGGGACCACACATAAACTATTTTATTTCAGATAAAAAAAAGAATTATTAAAATCGGTTAACAACTGGCGAAATTATGGTAAAACATACATGAAAAAAAAATACAGTCGACTTGAGAACCTCCTCCTTTTTTTGAAGTCGGTTAAGAAATAGTAGGCTACTATTACTGTATAGTAGTATGGTATTTGGTATTTGGTATTGACACTTTTCCGCATTTAGACTCATATTTGGTCCGTTAAAACTGTATAGTAGTTTTGGCAACCCTAGTTGGGTGTCGCGTGCGGAGTGCGGGGCGGGCGAAAGTAAAAAAAATATGAAAGCGCGAGAGGCATTTTATCGGTATTATATCAGTATTTTAGTATCGGTATCGATACTGATAATTTTCCATAAGGTATCAGTATTCGAGTACTGAAATAAAATATTGGTACCAGTATCGATAATTCGATACCAAAATATCAGTATTTATATCGATATTTCGATATCGATACTAAAAAAATATCGGTATTCCCGGTCCCTGCCAAGCACATATTACATGTTCACTTGTGTGCTGCAGATCAGATTACATAGCTATTGATTACTTTGCAGGGAAGGTGAAATCATCAACCATGATAAAAATTATGTGCTGTGATTGAAACTATTTCATTTATTTCCCATTTCATTCCCTAACATTTTCAAATTAAATATTAAATGTTTCATTTTACTAAAACTGAAGATTTTTTTATTCTACTTGGAGGTTGGGTTGTTTTTTCTAATATTTCATTTTAAATTTTTTATTCTGTTTTAATTAGTTTGATTGTTTTTTTTTTGTTTATTACCTACTTACAAGTAAAAATATCACTTATATACCCAAAAAATAGGTAAATCGGCATTGAGAAGTATTATATAAAAAACAAATAATTACTAATAATAATACATCAACATTTATCAATAATTGGAAAAGACATTATAGTGTATACTGTTAGCCTGTTATCATTATTACCTCAGTATTTGATAAAGAGTCTCTAATTACAGCAGATGAGTAATAGCACAAGGTCAGGTGATGTCAGCCAATAGATTCTGTCAAGTGACCTTATGGAAGTGAATAAACTCAACTATTCAACTGATAAAAAGTAGCTCTTAAAATGGCTATGTAGCTGACACTTAAATTGTATTGTAAGATTATTTTATAATAGTCTAGAACAAGATTAAAATTGTTTCTCATAGTTGCCTTTAAGAACTAAAGTAAATAAATAATTATTTGACTTAAATATGAAAATAAAGATAGATAGATAGATAGATAAATCGTTTATTGCTGAATTATTTCACATACATACAATTGCCGAGATAAACATAAGAACAGAAAACAAAATATAATAAACAAAATTGGAAAGTACATATTTTAGAAAAAAGAAAGAAAAGAAAGAATTGTACGTATGTGCAGCAGCAAAATGGGCCAAGGCTCAGTGTAGTTTTTGCCCGGAGGCAAAAACACTGATTTATAGTAATATATAGATAAATAGTAAACTTTTTGATTATAATTGCAGGTTTTTTTTTCAAACCTTTAGTTTTGTGTTAACATCTGCTACTAGTAAATTCGGATTAATACTAGTTTTGTGGTTTATTATCACTACCAGATATTTTTTCGTATTTATCACAAAAGTAAAAAGGCCATTTATTAGAAAAAAAATTGTTTACAAATTAGATTCTTTTTTTAATTAAATATTGATCTTCTTATTGACAGATACTAGGACGCATCCATTATGGAGCAGATCCCACCCCCCAAGGAGGTGAAGATCCTCGAAACAGCAGAGGATATTCAAGAGCGCCGTGAACAAGTTTTGAATCGGTATGAAGACTTCAAACAAGAAGCCCGCGCCAAACGTGAGAAGCTGGAAGACTCTAGGCGCTTCCAGTACTTCAAGAGAGATGCTGACGAACTTGAGTCTTGGATCCAGGAAAAGCTCCAAGCTGCTAGTGATGAGAGCTACAAAGATCCTACTAACCTTCAGGTAATTTAATTCAACTGCCACCTTAAACAATTTTAGAGACTGTGGCGTTTATTTTGTCGCCAAATATGCTGCAATTATCGGAGCGACAACTAGTACAGCTCATATCTTATTATACAGTGTAAATAAATAAATTCTATATTCCATAATATTTTTTATTACGTTTCTTATAGCTAAAAATTACTACACTGTGCCTGCCTCTTGTTTTCGCACCCTCATCTGATCTTTTTCTTACTAATTATCTGTGCATACAGGCTAAGATCCAGAAGCACCAAGCTTTCGAAGCAGAGGTGGCCGCACACTCCAACGCTATTGTGGTGCTGGACAACACTGGCAGCGAGATGATCTCGGCGGGCCACTTCGCGTCCGAGACCATCCGACGCCGCCTGGACGAGTTGCACCGCCTCTGGGAGCTGCTGCTGTCCCGCCTCGCAGAGAAAGGCATGAAGCTGCAGCAGGCTTTGGTGTTGGTGCAGTTCCTGCGCCACTGCGATGAAGTCATGTTCTGGATTCATGACAAGGTATGGACACTATTATTATTATTATTTATAGGGGGGACGCCAGCGAAGCCGGATGGGTGATCAGTCACCTAGGTCGGGACCATTTCACCCAGTTCCCCAAGTCCCCTAAAAGCGGGGAGGCGGGTTATCATTTACCCCACCGGCGTCGGACCCTCGAACCTACCTGTGTGCTTACAGTACCTGTTGAGTTGACTTATCGTTAACTTCTTTAGATCCTCTTCCTTAAGCTTGTCCGTTCCAAAGAGCTCCCAACGCAGTGATGCGTACATCGGGCACTCTGCCATGAAGTGGTAGCTTGTTTCTTCTCTTTCTTTGCATTGCGGACAGATAGTCTTCTGTCCGTTTAATCACTGATAGGTGTCTGTTTAGTGGGCAGTGCCCAGTGAGTACACCTACAATCGTTCTTATATTTCTCCTACTCTGTTTCAGAAGTTCTCTAGTTTTCTTTTTGTCAACCGATTTTTTTTTTTTTTTTGTATATATTTGTTTCTATTTGCAATTGGTCGCCAGACCATAAGCGAATATGTGGGAAATAGTTGTCAACCGATTTGATGAAGATCTTAGACTGTCTGCAGTCCTTTCTTCTCATCCATCTTTGGTTGGCTTCCTTGACTGTTCTAATCTCGATAATGTTCTTAGTAATTCTATATGCGATTGGTAGTCTCGGTTTAGGGCCAATGAAGGGTGCATCAGCTCCTCCCCTGGCTAATTCGTCAGCTTCCTCATTACCTTCGTTACCCTCATGTCCGGGCACCCAGGCAACTTCTACCTCAACCAAGTTAGCAAGCTCCTGAATGCTTTGTTTGCATTCTTTCACCAAGGCTGAGGTAGTCTCCGTTTTGTCAAGGGCTTTGATGGCAGCTTGACTATCGCTATAGGTATGGACACTAAGTCTGTTTGCTCTTTGACCTGTCTGCTATATGATGAAATGATCAGTTAAAAACTTATAAAAAAACCATCACACAAAATTTTGCAGAACTGTAGTTTGATTAAAAACAATTGAATCAAACATGACAAAATCTATAATCTATACTTAATATTATTTATTTATTTATCGTTTTTGGATAGCTAACAGCTTATAAACAAACAGATAACAACAAATATAAAACTAAAAGCTATTGACAAGCTACCACATGTAGGTAGTATTTAAAAGAATTTGATCTCAAAGTAAACGTAGCCCAGAAGGGAAATTATAAAGAGGAACGATTTGATTGTTTGTTTGTTTGCATCGAATAGGCTCCGAAACTACTGACCGATTTTGAAAATTCTTTCACCATTAGAAAGCTACATTCTTCCCGAGTGACATAGGCTATAATTATTTTATCCTGATATTCACACGGGAACGAGTACTATGCGGGTTAAACCGCGAGCGAGAATCCGCTAGTAATATTATAAATAGGAAAGATTGATTGTTTGTTTGTTTGCATCGAATAGGCTCCGAAAGTACTGGACCGATTTTGAAAATTCTGTGAATATTAGAAAGCTACATTCTTCCCGAGTGACATAGGCTATATTTTATCTCGATATTCCCACAGGAACGGGTACCACGCGGGTAAAACCGCGAGGATCCGCTAGTATTTAATATGATTGATTTGATTTTATTAAAAAAAATATATAAAATAAAACTTGATTGAAAATAGTAAAAGAAAAGGTAAAACAGATCAAAGTTTAGGAAGACTAGAAGTAATAAATAAGTTTAGCTTTGACACAGGCCCATTTAGCAATTTGTCAGGCCTATTACTAAGTCAGAATCATGAATGTGGGCGTCATACATTCTAGATTAGTGTATCACATCTATTTCAAGTACTAACTAAATCTTTTTTGTTCATAGGAGACTTTCGTAGGCACGGAAGAGTTTGGTTCAGACCTGGAGCACGTGGAGGTGTTGCAGCGTAAATTCGACGAGTTCCAGAAGGACATGGCAGCACAGGAGTACCGCGTCACCGAAGTCAACCAACTGGCCGAGCGACTCGTGCTCGAGGGTCATCCTGAGCGAGAGACCATCGTCAAGCGGAAGGATGTGAGTTTACACTAGCTAGGATATTGCAGCGCAGTCGACGATTTCCAGAAGGACATGGCAGCACAGGAGTACCGCGTCACCGAAGTCAACCAGCTGGCCGAGCGACTCGTGCTCGAGGGTCATCCTGAGCGAGAGACCATCGTCAAGCGGAAGGATGTGAGTTTACACTAGCTAGGATATTGCAGCGCAGTCGACGATTTCCAGAAGGACATGGCAGCACAGGAGTACCGCGTCACCGAAGTCAACCAGCTGGCCGAGCGACTCGTGCTCGAGGGTCATCCCGAGCGAGAGACCATCGTCAAGCGGAAGGATGTGAGTTTACACTAGCTAGGATATTGCAGCGCAGTCGACGAGTTCCAGAAGGACATGGCCGGGAGAACTGCGTCACCGAAGTCAACCAGCTAGCCGATCGGCTCGTGATGATCGACCATCGTCAAGCTTCATTCATACTCACATCCTTCCGTATGTGAGTATGCTGGTGGAAATTGGGATTAAGGAATGCTAATAACAGTATCTATTAAACATTTAGTGTATAGACCTCTTGTTTGCCGAAGAGCTGAACTTATGGTTAGGTTTTTAAGGTCTCGGGAACGATTCCCAGTGGGGTTACATATTGTATTCGGTTTGGTTGGTGCTAGGACATGTTCTCAGTCCACCTGGCTAGCTAATACCTTGTCTTAGTCCGACGCCATAACAATGACGTTTTCAGCATTATTGTGTTCCAGCAGTTAGAGATAGATAGCCAGTTCCTCAGTGAATAAAGATTCCAAGAGAAGAACCAGGGGATCTGCCCACGGAACGTCGTCCGGTACGCGCCATTCGAGAACCTTTCCGCACCGATAGTTATTATAACCTTTGCGTTATTAATTGCATTTTACTTTTTAACCCCCGACGCAAAAAGAGTGGTGTTTTGACGTGTGTGTGTCTGTCTGTCTGTCTGTCTGAGGCAACATAGCTCCTAAACGACTGGGCCGATTTTGATGCGTTTTTTTGTAATTGAAAGGTAAATTAATCGAGGTGGTTCTTAGCTACGTTTGAGTCCATCCGGCCATTTATGGAGATGGTTAACTGCCTGCCGAAACGGTAAAAGATACAGAGATGGTGCTTTGACTCAAATAATGTACACCCTAGGCAAATTTAGGTGCAATAAAAAAAAAACAAAATCGCGGCCTATCAATAAAAAAAAACAAAAATTACTTTCTGTCTGTACAGTGCCACAAACTTTTCTGTTCCGGTGGCCAAAATGTGAAACTAACGTGTTTTTTTTAAATGTCATTATGCAGTCAAGTTGATGTCCAACCATAGCGCTGCTGGCGGCTGAAGTTCTTAGAAGTCAGGGCCGTTTAAATTACTACAAAAAAAAAGAAAAACGTACGTAGCGCCGCTGTCACCGGAACAGAAAAGGTTGTGGCACTGTCGTCAAGCGATTTCAATGTAGTTTTTTTTTAATTTAGAGTTAATAATTTTTTTATTTTTAACATATTTTACTCTAGGAAACATTGTTCTTGTTTATAAACATCCCTTCCACATATCTGACATATTATTATTATCCTTTTTGCCAGGAGCTGAACGACGCTTGGCACCGCCTGCGCCAGATGGCGCTGATGCGTCAGGAGCGTTTGTTCGGCGCACACGAGATCCAGCGGTTCAACCGCGACGCAGACGAGACCATCGCTTGGATCTCCGAGAAGGATGTGGTCCTGGGCTCTGATGACTACGGCCGCGACCTCGCTACCGTGCAGACGCTACAGGTACTATAGCGATGCTATTTCTTGCCGGTTCTTCTCGTTACAAGACCTCCCGCCGTAGGATTTGCGAACCGATAGCGTAGCTTCATTGACGTTCACAAGTACTGTATCAGCATAAAATGAATAAATGATTTTGATTTTGATTCGACGGCGAATTGCTAATACATCTTGTAACTGACATTTTTAAACTACATATTTTTTTGTTTTGAAGTTAAATCGCTATTTACATGTTTGTTTATAATCTTCGTTACATACCTATTTTTAGTTGCAACTGTAAAACATTCAAATTTTGAAATACCTCCTTGCTAAATCAACGTTTTTATTTATGGCATTCAAAGTAATTTAGATGATGTACTGAAAATAAAAAATACTGTAGTAAGTAGGTAGGTATTGAAAATAAAATAAAATAAAAAAGTCGACCCATTTCGCTCCGATGGGACTCGAACCCACGACCTTTCACTGTCCGGGCGAATGCTCTAACCACTGAGCTACGGAGTTGCTCGTGAGGGGTTGACTTTTTTCCAATACGTCATTTTCAATACCGACTTTATTTATTTTCAATAATAAAACTGCCTTGCGAATGCAAAAAAGTATAAATAATTTGAAATATTGTAGTATCAAAGACAATTTTGTTTATTGTAGAGTAGAATGCCAAAGGTTTGTGTCGATGATAAATATAATTTAAATGTTTGTACCTACTTAAATTAATTTATTTAATTTAGTTAGACAACGCAAAAAAAAACGCATCTTAGATTTCTGCGCAAACTGTTCATTTAAATAAAACACTTTTACGGATTTTGCACGCATTTATTGAACAAGTTGGTTAAATTTTTAGTTGTTTTTAATGGTTTTTTGTTTTTATCCAACGACGAAATTTAACCAAGTTGTTCAATAAATGCGTGCAAAATCCGTAAAAGTATTTTATTTCAATAGACAGCTCAAATTGACGAGCAGTTCCTTTCACCAATTTTTGGAACCTAATTGGATTTCAAAAACTGGTGAAACGAACAACAAATGACGTTCGATAATATCTAACCCGTCCTCTTTTGCTCCCACGTTTAGCGCAAGCACGAAGGCGTGGAGCGCGACTTGGCAGCGCTCGAAGACAAAGTATCGACATTGGACGGCGAGGCAGCCCGGCTGGCCGCCATCCACGCGGACCACGCGCCAGCCATCCACGCCAAGCGGGACGAGATCGCCGCCGCTTGGCAGACGCTGGTGCACAAGGCCAAGGTACGATACCTCACCTAGCGTTACAATAACTCTAAATTTGGACCTTATTTTTATTATAATAATATATTAGTGGTCGCCCGCACGGGCGTGAAATCACTTTCACCCGCATGATTCCCGTTTCCGTGAATATCGAGATAAAAAGCATACTATGAATAGAATAGAATATTTTATTTCGCTCGGACTATGTGTTAGTGTTTACCGAATTACTGTGTTATTCCAGCCTATAATCTAATCTATCTCTGTTGCAAATTTCATCCAGATCCGTTTAGTAGTTTTTGCGTGAAAGAGTAACAAACATCCATACTTGCATACTTCCATCCATACTCACAAACTTTCGCATTTTCAATATTAGTAGGATTGTTACGATGCAAGAATAGTCGTAGTAGACAAGGTCATAGCACATAACACCAACTCAACGTCGACTCCTCTCCAACTTAACGCCGATCCAACACCGTTCCATCACCAACGATCGATTCGGTATCAACGGATCGTCGACTAGGCGATCAACTCGTCGCCGCGTCGGTCAGCAGTGGACAACTCTCCGTCAATAAGTTAAAAACGCGTTGTCAACGAGTGGGAAACCTCATAAGATCAAATAGTTTATTATTATTTATTTACGGAAGACCAACACCAATATTATAAGAGTAGGTTAGACACATAACATACATAGTTGTTATTCAAATTTCATCAAAAGCAGACATAGTTACTTGAAAATGTTTCGCTTCATATGTCAAGAACTGACAATAATAGCGATAATATTCGATGAAGAAAATAAATTAAGTGGTAGGAACAGAAGATATTGGGTTCATTATACGTTGAAAGACGAAAGGCGACTATTGCCCACTAGCTGTAAGCTCGTTGCCGTCTCGTGGCCGACTCATCATCAACGAATGGTCGACAACGCGTTGACACCTAATGGCAAACTGGTCGGTAACAATCAATACGTGAACGAACGTAGACTTTCAACATATGTGTTGAAAAGTTCTCTCGTACGTATGTAACACGAAATAAAGCTTACATTTCAAAGCCATTCTGTGAGTTGAGTTGGAGTGGAATCGACGTTGAGTTGGTGTAATGTACCTTTACTGTTTTCATTAACCCTGTCCCAAACTATAGCACTATATAAAGGGTGTCTCAAAAGTACGTATAGGAATTGAATTTCGCGCTATTTCCGAAATATTCAAGATGGTGGGTTGAAATATGACATACTTCATCTTGACACATGTAAAATTAATCGTGGAGCGTTTCACAATAAAACAGCGCATAGAAGTTGTACAAAATTTTTGACGAAAATTCACGATCAATTACAAACACTCGTCGAAAGGTCGAAAAATCTCGTAATTTCAAGAAGAGGTGATGTTAAATGGCCACCAAGATCTTGCCATCTGATGCCACTTGGATTTCTTTCTTTGGGGGGCTACGTCAAACGATAAAGTCCTACACCAACGATCTCACAAAACATAGACAATAATAGACAAAATATTCGCCGAGTTATTGGTGAAATAAGTAGCGAAATGTGGTGAAAGTGTTTGTGAAAAACTTGCACACCAGCAAAAATGCCCGTGGCGGCCATTTAGCAGATATTCTATTCAGATAAAATTGTACAAGTCTCTTCTTTAAAATGAAAAT